>CM032129.1:32500-1347467 GCA_018894105.1 Jacaranda mimosifolia | reverse complement strand
CTCCTGTCCCCGCCCCTATCCCCGCTTCCCCACTGAGAGACGAGTATCCACGGGTTTAATTTAAAAATATATCAAATTTATAAAAAAAAAAATTAAAAAAAAATACTAATTTTTTTAATAATGTAAATTACTTGCAAAGTTAAAATATTGTCAAACATAAGTACATAATACACGATATTTAATTATATTTTATAATAAAATATTAAAAGATAAATAATACATAAACATAAATTTCAAAAAAAGCATAACAATTTGTCAATTCCTCCAAAGAAGTGGGTCCTGCGGACGCTAGGAGAACGGAATGCAAAGGATGAAATGAAATAATTAAAAGTAGGATATGATATATATATATATATATATAAAGAAATAATAATAGTTCAATTATTTAAACAGGTACCCGCAGGGACAGGGATTGTATCCCCGCCCCCGCCCCATTTAGCATTTTGGGGACTAAATTGTCCCTGTCCCCGTCCCTGCGGAGAGAAAATTCTCCCTGAATCTACCCCGTTGAGGGAAATTCCCCATGAGTACCCGCGGCGATGGGTAATTTGCAATCTCTACTTTTTTTAGGTACCTAAAATTTATATCTATTTTGCAATATATAGAACACTTCGGGCTAATTTGGTTGGATTTTTAAGTTATCTCATAATTATTTATCATGTGATAATTTGTGTAATTTTTTGTCATTATGGATTAGTGGTATAATTTGACTGACATGATAAACAAACTCATGAAATGGTAGGTTAATTTATCATAAAAATTGTACATATAAACACGAACTTTTATTATTCATATAAATTTACATATTTATTGTCATTTCAATTAAACGAAAGATAAAGTGGAACAAAAATACTGTAGCTCACCCTATCAATCAAACCAAACTAGCCTTCAAGGGTAGCCAATAATACTAATCTCTGAGCTCCTAAAAATAAATTAAATGCTTATGAGAAAATTGTAAAATCTTGAACTCGTTTTCAAACTCCTCATAAACTACGCAACATATTTTTCGATGCTTTCGAGGTAAGCTCATTATATAATCATTCAATCTACTTTTTATTTCCAATAATAACACATGGGTTTTGTCTCGACGGCGTAATTGTTACGGGCCGGCACATAAAAGTGACCTAAAAACGACAGCGTACAAGATTTCCAACGCCCAATGACGCTTTCATTCATGTGATGTCACTTTAAATACTTTTTTCTTTTATAATTAAGGGTGCCAGCAAATCGAATCGAATTGTAAGCCAACGAGCTTCACAAATCGAATTCGAGTTCTAATTTAAATTAATCTCAAGTCATCTATATTTAGACTTAAAGTCCTAAATCAATAGATAATTAAATATTATTTTTTATTTTATTAATAAATATATATTATATTATTTTTTTTTATTGCAAGCTCAAGCTCAAGCTCGTAGCTATTTACAACTCATTTGTCAATTCGAACCGAACCGACCAAGTTTGAATTTTTATCAAATCGAACTTGAACTTGAAATTTTAAGCTCCTCTAAGTTGAGCTCGTGCTCAACAATTTGCTCAAACTCGACTCAATTGCACTCCTACTTATAATTAAACATTACTTTGTTAATTTTTAATTTGGTCAAGATACCACAATTTGTAAATTTTATATATATTCTTTTCTATTGTTTTTTAAAATAATGATGGAGATAAGATCTAATAAAATTAGATTATGCACTACTAAAGGTTCATGTTACTGAAATTTTTTATGGACCGGTACAACACATCCATCATCAATAGTAATCAAACTATAGAGGGGTAAACCGCCCATCCTCTGCAATCTAAAGGCCACGGGCTGGTAGGTCGAACGCATTGCACCCAATCCAATATAACACCCCCTCCCGTGGGCATATTGTGCCACGTACTTAATTGAATTAGTGATTGTTAATTTATGTACCATTAGACCATATATAATAATGCAAATATGACACTTTATAACATCATCATATTCTCATATAAAAATTGACAATTCACTTACATATACACTCAAGTAGACAACATAGACAACACTAAATTTTCTGCTATTAAGGATCATATCAACATATCTTATTTAAAGATGTTCAAAACATAGAAACAACTTATAAAAGTGGGCATAACATTTTGGGAAGCGTTTTCAAATGGCTCAAAAAAGAGAAGCACAAAAACACAAAAAGAAATCTGATGCAGCGGAATTTTCATGTCATCCACTTAAATACTATCAAAATAGGTTAGTGAATCATTGAATGCATAGTTATAAGTTATGTATAATCTAACGATCCACAATCCCTAAGTTCCAATGTAGAAGCACTTTAGCCAACTCATATTAATGGAGTAAAAAGGCAACCAATGCTTTTAAGCATAAACAATCCACACTTACATTGCAGAATGCAGATCATATGAATAAGCAAAATTTAGCATGCAAAGTGTTAACTACTGACTGTCCTAAAACCAGAAACAAAATCAAGTTCCACCAGTAATAAGCTTGCAGAGAACAAGACGTATAGTACCCTCACATTCCATGAGAAGTTCATTGCTAGCAGCGGAAAATAAGTTTACGCCCGGCAAGAAGCAAAATCCAATGGAACCCTTAATACAACACAAGTAAATCCGGCTCGATCTCACCCTTATCTCTCTAGACAAAACAGATAGAAAAGGCACAGATTAGACCTGTAAATGGGTAGGGTGATACCCTACCCACACCCATACCCTAAAATACCCAAATAAAAATACCCAATTTTTACCCTACCCTAAAATACCCAAAAGAATAAGACCCTAACCCTATCCTACCCTAAATAACCTAAGACCCATTGGGTCTAGTTTATTGAACTTATGTTTTTAATATATACACTAATTTTCTTAATATATAGTAAAAATATTATTTGACATACGATAAGAAAAAATAATTTTTCTTCTATATTTAATTTAATCATTAAGTTTAAATTAATTAATTTTAAACTTTTTGCTAATTAAATTAACTATTTTATTAATATAATTAGCAGTTAAATTTTTTGCTAATTAAAAAACATACAGTTTAAAATTAGTTTTATTCAAACAGTTAATAAAAATAGTTTATTAAAAAAAAGTTAATAAAAATAGTTTATTAAAAAAAAGTTAATAAAACCAGTTTATTAAAAAAACAATTAATAAAAAAAGTTTATTAAAAAACAGTTAATAAAAACAGTTTATTAAAAAACAGTTAATAAAAACAGTTTATTAAAAAACCATAAAGTTTATTAAAAAAATAGTTAATAAAAACTGTTTAAAAGCAAAAAGAAATTCTATATTTAATTTTATAAAAACAGTTAATTTCTATATTAATAAACTTTATTCATTAGCAAAATTAATTTTATTGATTATTTTTGTAAAAATATTTATTCCACTATTAATTTTATTAATAAAAAACGTTCAACTGTTGCTATTCCAATTTTTTTTTTAAAAAAATTGCTATCTCAATTTATTAACTTTATTAATTTAGTTTAATTTTTAATAAAAAAAATTATTTAATTGTTACCGTTCATTCACATATTCATAATTTTTATATATAAAAAGTTTATTATTAATATAAATTTAATTTTGGTATAAACAATTTTTAGTTTTATAAATTAAATTTAAGTATAAAGTAATGGGTAAGTTATGGGTATGGGTACATGGGTATTTTATGGGTATGGACCCTACCCATACCCATTACATTATATTTAATAAGTATGAGTATGGGTATGGGTATGGGTATCATATTTTGGGCCTGGGTAGGGTATTACCCTACCCATTTACAGGCCTAGCACAGATGAAGTTAAACGATTACACCACAAAACACAACAATTAGCATCACGACACTTCAAGTATGTTTACAGTTTTTTAAAGTTAATGGGTTCAACAGGCTCATGCCGAACACAATTCCATGTTTTAGGGGGAGCACGACATGTTAATCGTCTCGTGCAGAAGACAAAGATGAGGAGTACAGAGACACTTGGTCTGCACAAACATGCAATAACAGATAATGAACTGTGCCATAAATTAGGAAAAGCCTCTGGCTTTTTTCAAGCTCAGTATCTTCTCTGCACTGTACAATTCCACAATACAACAACAAATAGTGGTGCTATTATGCAAGAAAAGAGGTACAACCTCATGATGCATCGAGACTACTCTGTCATCTCTTTCTGCGCTTTGGCTCCACCTAACAATCAAATCAAACACAAATCACCAAGAGTTGCAAGTAAAATTTTTCAGGAACATGCATCTGCTAGAGATTTTTGTGTTCAATTATTTTATACAATATCTCTAAACACCAGATAACACTTTCAGGAAGAGGAAATAAAAGCCTCAAGCATATGTTCGGGTATTAGAACCATGGTGAATAAGAATCCTCCATTTGACTCCTTGGTTATGTTGAACTTGTATTCTATTGATCCATATTCCATGTTACAAAGTAAATTTGTTAAACTAATGTCTATCACCATGGACTAGAAATCAGTAAACTTCACCTACGTGTGATTGCATAGCAATAAATTCAAGTCCAATATGGAGTTTTCAAATTAAAATGCAATTTTCAGGTTACCATAAAACTATAGTAATAGTCAGGATTTGAATTTGAGAAATACATCATTTGCCGCCTCAATTAGAGGGGAAATATTCCTTACTCTATATTCGTAGAATATTCAATGCATAGTTCTCATGACAATCTCACAAACAAGTAAGCCCATCTGAACTAGATCTGCAGTGTACTTCACCATTTATATCATCAAGAAGCGCCAAGAATTTAGTATCATGAGGGCATATAGTCGATTAATTTCTCAGTGAACCCAAGTATCAACGCAAGTGAAGTTGTGAAACTTCCTCCCTAACATCTTCTAACAACTGTGCAACTTCAAAGATTTGGAAACTTTTGTATGCAAGGCATAAGTTAATTTTGTATAGCAAGCTGGACAAAAGGGAAACTCCTGTAGGAAACAATATACAAGAAGAATAATTCACTGGGATAGTATTGCATATCAAACAACAAGAAAAGATTCCTCGTGCTGTTTGCTGCCTGTTTCAGATAGGTAAGAGGGAATTCCAAACTTAAATAACATTAAGTGCGAGATCGCCTTAGAGCATTTGTTAAGGACAAATAATATTTATAAAATCATCTGAACAGACAGTTGCACCCACATTATAAATGAGCTTAAATCTACACAACATTTAAAATTATGATTTATGGATATCCCATACACTGAATATTTTGAAATGTCCAGCAAAATATGGATCATTTTTATTTCACGAATTGTCCTTTGAAGGGGTATCATCATCAGTTACAAATATGCCCCCAATATTCATGTTTTGCAATTCTTTGGTGATGCTACAAAGGATAAAATGTTGTGATAGCAACGAGTTGGAGGGAGTATGAAACAGCAGAAGAAAAATAGAGAAAGAAAACTAAGAACGTAAGACCAGGAAGAGGCTGATGCCCCTAAACCTAATGTTTCTATTTTACATCACTTGCTTTTTCCTTCTTTCAGTTCCAAAATTGGACTTACAGACTGATTTTTGCCATCTTCCAGTTAAGTTACAAAGTTGCATAGCAAGATACATATATTGCAATATAAACTTCTTTCAACTCATAATGAAATAAAGACATGAAGTTATCTTGTAGATATTTCATGATAATACCCTACTCTACTGTAATAAGGGCTCAAATCCCTAAGATATATTACTTCAACATTAGTAGACACCAAATTTTACAGCTCGAAAAGGAGAAACATCTCTCACCTTTGCCTCTGCAGCTGGTGATACAGGAAACGAGTTCAAAGATCTCTTGGCATCATCATCAGATGAACAATCAGAACACAAGAACTGATCCAGTTTCTTTGCTTCTTCAATTGTCATACCCATACAAGAAGGATGAAACCTTCAACCACAAGATGCATGAAAATATGCGCTCAAGAGAAATTTAAAGAAACAACTTCACCAAAACCACATTACATCAGGGTAAATAAAGCTAATTATCATACTGTTAAAATATGGACCAAGAAATGTGTGAAGATTACTCCTCAGTCAACAATAACACAAGGCATGCACAGGCACATTTCAACATTACAAGCTATAACCTAATTTAAAGCTTGAAAGTCTTACACATAAACCTCACATCCTTGAGATTGCAAGACATAAGTAGCTTCATAAAATAACTGAACTCACTTATGTGAGTTTGCTACATTGATTGTTTTCTCCTACAAAATTAAGGCTTATCTCCTAAGTTAAATCACGAAATTCAGTTTACTGACAAAACAAAAATCGCAGCTTTTGCTCCTCAGCTCTACAAACTATTACAAATAGTTGACACAAATCAGCACACTTGAAAGTGCCAACAGATGATAAAAATAGGCAGTACACTTTCTACATAGTAATGCACACTGTAAACCTACACACACACAAATCTGGCCTTCCAAGCTGTCATTCTCTTGAAAGATGCTATAGGCTTAATATATTGGCAGAAAAAAACTTGAGTCACTAAGCATTCGCAAATTTGCATCCCATATTCAATGGCTACACTCATTGCTAATTTATTTGCTTCGGAGTGCTTCTTGTTGATTCCCTTAGAAACTGCTGTGTCTTGAAAGCAATGTGACGGCTAATTTGCTTTCAGAGAAAAGAATTCTTTTTGAATTAATAATTAGCCATAGTTCATCTTAGGTTTTCTTTTTACCAAGAACCAGGATGTCAATAGTGAGGAACAAACTCATGTTTTTCCATTAGTTTCTTGCATTTGATTTTATGGTTCTAAATTCATCAGCATCACACTGCAGAAATCATTTACAATCAACCTTAATTTTGAATTGGTCAAAATCAGGACAAATATGAAGCTTAAGTGCATATTTCGTCTTATAACATTTCAGATAATTGTTGGAAGACATTTGGCATTTTGGCTCTGATAATAAAGGTCCAAATCAGACTGCATTTTCTGTTTACTTTGCATCTTTCTCTTTGTTTTATCTACAATGTTTTCTGCAAGTTTCAGTTACTGATCTTTAAAGTAAAAGACACTCCAACATGCCGCACAAATCCCTTCTACAATCTATAAATATTTGGGTCAATTGACAGGTCTGGGATTGCTTGCAATTGGAATTTATTTCTCTTGCTTAGACTAAGGGTATTGGCTTATTGTAAGGAAGGGGTGACGGCAGGGGCAGCTTGGCTGAGTCAATGAGTGGTCTGGGTTTCAGAGAGAAAACGACAGACAGACAGAGAGGGAGAGAGTTAAAATCTAAATTTCAACCAGAATCACAAGTAATTTCAACAAGGCCAAGTATATCTGCAGCCGAATTAAGAACATTAAAAGAAAAGGAGTCTATAGAAGATAGTATCTCGTTCTTATTATGCTAAATAAATGGACTCAAGCGTTCCACATAATAATTGTATAACAGATATTTCAGATGTGTTGGAAGCTAAAGGCAGCATACCAGTCTTTGCATCCTTCACATTGCACCATGAGATCATCCGGGTTATAAGGCATCTCGCACTTGCAATAGCTTCAAAAACACAAAACAAGAAAGAAGAATTCTAACATCAGATGACCAAAATGCATTCCTTGCATTTTCATATCTATCAACTAATCATCAAAATTCTGAAAAGTGGGACTCACACAGCAACACGGTCGGGAGTGAAGCTTCCAGTCGCAGCCTTGTATTCAAACCTACAAAAGTAATCCTCCGTTCCCACATTCTCAAGCTTGGTGTAGTTCTTAAAGCTATGCACAATACACTTGCCTTCTATGGTGTGAGCACTCTGTACATCATAGTGATCTGACAAGAATAGCTCCTTAGCACCATGGAACTGCCTGCGGCCCCCGATTGATTCCTCAGGGCGGTAATACCACCGCACCCGCACTTTTACATTATTCCTGTGATCAGCCTCGATTTTCTCAACTCTTGCCACATATGGTGGTTTGTCTGAATCAGATGGTCTCATCAATACACAATCCCCAGCTACAGAAACACCCACATATCTTAGTCCAGTGCGTCCACAAAAGTTTATTACAACTAACTATATCGAACACACATGGGTTTTAGCATAAAAATGGCATCCATGAGTGCATGTAGGAGCATATAAAATCACTGAAACTATAAGAGTTCAAGAATTATCTAAATGCAAACATGCAGAATGTGGCACGGAGAAATGAATATGCATATGTAAGACATGGATATTATAGAGTTCAAACAGATTTCCTAAGACATGAATTTTACAATACTATTCTTTGGCCAAGAAATGGCTACAAATGGACAAAAATGGTTACCAAATCCTCTAACCGTATATCACCACCTAACTTGAGCCCATATGCCCGTGCGGCGCACATGTGTGATATTGGGATACAAACCAACAAGCTCAAGAGTAACTGGACCAAATTTCACACGTGCACTTGCAAGTAACTATCAAAAATGAATTACATAAACAAGAGGTGGAACTATAGGAGTTAACATGGAAATTCCTCAGCAGATAGTAGCCAGAAATCAATCCATTTTAATTTTAAGTTCAGACCAACACCAAATGTCACTTCCCACTTCCTTGAAAAATGGGAGCTTGTTTGTGCACCATTAAAGCATGAACCATGGATATTAAAACAAACTAAGAAACAAAAGGTTCAAAATTGGCATTTGATACTTCAGCTTCCACAAACAAAGCAAACCATTTTGATATAAAGCATTAAGGCCAGAAACTAAAACTAACAAAAAATAAAATAAAATCGAAACATAGAACAGCGAGAGTAAAATGAAAATACTTCTGACAACTTTGTTGGTCCCTTTGATAGTGTAAGAATCGAGGTCCTTTTTCCCAGGCTTCGTCTTGGCCATATCTATCTGTCTTATTTCAGCACCGATCGAAGCAAGTGCTGTAGATTTCTTCCTATTTGATGCTTAATTTTAGGAGTCGAAAGACAGAAGCAGAAACCCTAATTGCGGGGTTGAAGAGAGAAATTGCTGGGGGCGGAGGAGTGTTGTCGGAGCACTGAGGTGCAGTTTGCCCGCGGGCAGCTTCCTAAGATAATAGATAGACAGCTCTCTTGTTCATAAGCAAATTTTAATATTTTCTTTTATTTATACTATCTATATTTATATATATACCTTTTTTATATATAATTATAAAAAAATTGGAAGTAGCATCATAAATAATTATAATTAAAGGAATATTATTAATTTAGTTTATCTTAAATTTCTTCAATTCGGCACCATGTTTTTCTGCTTCTCTCACCTTTTTTTTTTTTTTTTGGAAATAATCTTGTTTTATCTTTATTTATAATAGAAATTTTATTTATTTATTATGAATCTAGAAAAATAAATTTATCTTCTAATTGAAGAAATAGTTGATATTTTGGTGTCTTATTGAAAGAATACTTGATTCATTAAAGTATTAATTAGATGCAAAATAATTTAGGTAAAGAGCAAATTATAGTTTTCGTTGAATAAATAACCGATTCAGACCTTAAAAATAATAATATTTTAGAATAAACATAAGTAATTGAGCAAAATAAAGCACTTTGATAAAACCTCATTAAAAAATTTTAAAAGTGAGCTATATAGGTTTAAAATAAATATTATGAGTTTATATGTTCCATTAAAAAATAGGAAACCTCAACTCATTGTGTTAAATTTTAACAAACCCCTTAATTTTATCAAATGAATTATCAAGTTTTTATCATTAAAATTTTATAAGTTTCATTCTTTTATTACTCAATCGATCCTCGTAATTTTATTTTCCAAATTTTGATATAATCAGACATTGAGGCTAAACGCTAAAAAATTATTTTCAAAATAAAATATAATATTTTTTTAAGCTAAATAAAATTATATAAGACGCATGAGTCCATAAAATATTTTGTAAGACTAGTATATGATTGATTGTTCCACTTAATAATTATTGATTGATATTGTGGATACATAATTATTTTTTCTTCAAAAAATATAAATTTTAATTCAATTGCAAATGTATTTCTTCAATATACTTCATCTCATAAAAACTTCGAATTTGAATATACATTCTAATAAAATTCATATTCATGATTTTTAAAACATTTGAAAAAAATAAAAAAGCTATCCAAAGTTTTATTTCATCATTAAAAGAAGAGAGAGAGAGAGAGAGAGAGAGAGAGAAATGTATTTAAAAGAACCCCTTGGAGTTTGGTACCCATTTACTCGACTCGCCCGCGCCCCCATGGCCCCACCCAACAAAATTTTGAGGAGTAGCTACACCTGAAGCAGGCTATCACTCCCCTGCAAGTTACCGTTAAAAGGCCTTTTGTTGCTGTACTGTCCCCTCTTTGAACTCAGATAAAGCACTCACTCACACCAAACACACACACACACACACGCACTACACACAGTGAAATTATTATGAGTCAAAGGATGAGCAGTGGCAGTAGTGCTGAAGTTGTTCTTCCATTGTCAACTTCTAATTCCTATTCTCTTGGAAATGTATCTTACAGGTTCTCTATATTTTCCCGCTCCTTCTCCCTCTGTGTGTGTTTGTGAGTGTGGTTTTTATATTTACATCTGCATACTTAGAAATTTGGTAGTTTTGCAAGAACTGTTTAAAGAATATGATCAAAATTTTACAAGAAGTTTAAATGCTTTGTGGGCTTTCTTGTTAGTTGATGGCTGAGGCTTTTTGCTGGTGAAGATTAATGTTTTTTGCTATGTTCAATGTTTTAATGACAGAAATTCTAAGTGCTTTGTGGGATTTCTTGTTAGTTAATATTAGCCTGGGGCTTTTCGATGGTCTATGATTGCTTTTGCTAATTTCAAGTTTTAATGGCACAAAGTATCTGCACTTTAGTCAAAGAAATTGGTTGTTGATCCCACCCAAGTCAATTACATAGAGAGTAAATTATACCAATAATATGATTAATATATAATCCACATCATACAAAAAATATGATGAAATTTATCATATGATCAGTAGTATCTAGCCAAACCCAATATGAACTCTTTTGGCATTCAGAACATCACCCTACTATTATGCCACATATCATAACAAAAGAGTCATTTGCTTTCACCAGCATGAAAAGGACAAGTAGATTGTGGGCAGTTAGTGGATCCACGAGCGCGCTTCCCGCGGGACTAGAAGACAACACCTCAACCTCGTCATCTACAGCATGCTAGCCCGTCACTAGCACCCGGTTGAGCACGCATGTCACTTGAGCCCTCGAGTACTGATTATAGAATTTTGTTCAATAAGTGGAATCTATTAGCTATATGCTCTCAAGTTGACTAATAAGGGTTGGTGAAGCCCAACCACTCATTTTTAAAATCAAAGTGCCAGCCAGAAAAAGGGAAAAAGTTCTCTATTCCTGATTCTCCATGGTTGAAACCTTAGGAAGTACAAGAATACTTGGTTAAGACAAGAAGCTATATCATTTACACTGGATGTCAAGACCAACAGCATTGTTTCAGCATAAAGTTTATGGGACTGATTATAAGCTTGACACCACAAGGGCCTTGTGTTTGCATTCATAGGACTAGTAGAAGTTCATTTTTGTTGGCTAAACTGCCCACCTAAGTCTGGTCATGCTGGATTGGAACTGTTTCCTTATTCTTTTAAGTTGTCTACCCTTTACTTCAGGGCATTTTATAATCTTTCAAACATATTACAATATGTTTGTTTTAACACAAAAGCCCCCTTAATGTAAGAAGATTTCTCTATATCTTTTATTTCTCTATCTTCTAATGTTTATACCTATGGCAGCTGTGGCTCATGCGGCTACGAACTAAACCTCAACTCCTGCAACCGCAACACATCAATCATTGATGCGAAATATGGGAAGTCAATGAAACGGGGGGTTATAACGTTCTTTTCAATTGATGAGAGCAGGTTTACTCAGATAAACAAAGTGAGGTGGTTGCCATACTTAGCATCCAAGAACTCATGGAGACTGTTCCAACGACGAACCAAGTTGCTCTGCAGAAATTGTGGGAACTATATTGGGACTGCATGGAATATGGATGATGCTTCTTCCTCCCTACTTCAATTAGTCAAGCACAGTGGAGCAGCATCCACTTGGGATGGGATTTCTGCTCGTAGAACGTTTGAGATCAAAATACGTTCCTTAAGGCCGCTGTCTTTTGAGGGATCCAATCTGGTGATCTGAGCTTTTCAAGAGGGTTATAGATACATATCAATTCCTTTCAGTCTCTTTGTGGTGCAGATGGGAGAAAATGGCATCTTTTGTTGTTCAGTTTGTTCATTTCAATTGGCATGAGTGTTGTCAAATATGAAAGAAAATAAGGCCTAGAAGCCATACTCTGTGTCATAATTCGTGGAAACGGTTTTGCAGTTAAGATTGAATGTATTTTTTGTAATGTATATGAGGACATTTCTTCTTTGCCCTTTATTGGGCTGCTTAAAACTCGTGAGAGTGATTTCCCTTGTTCTATAAGAAATGATGTTTATGTATTTATTCCTTTTGTTTTGGCCTTATTTGAAAAAGTCATTTTTCCAATTGAAGAGATTCTCACCAGTCCAAAAGAAGCAATATATGATGCATAATTGAACCTTACCTTGTAAGGGTCGTTCTCATCAAACAGAATGAAGTCAACAGAAATCCATAACTTTAAAATGTGGCTAATACTTGTTTTCAATAATAAATTTTAAGACCAATGCAAGCCTATGGTCACTGCAACCTGAAGGTTATTGGCTATAGTTTCTGGATCACAACTGAATTGGCTATTCCAGCTTCGTCTATTGTCTGGTCCAGATCAGTGAGCTGTTTGGGAGGGAAACCCATGGTTTGCAGTTGATAAGTTCTCGTTCCATCAGGTCTCGATGCATCAATGAAGCCTCGGATATCTCTGATTGTGTGGTAATGGTTGAAGCGAGAAACCATGCGGGTCCCGTCTGCCAACCGGAGCTGAATTGATGTAGAAGGTTGCGTCTGATCAACAACCAGACCCAAAGATGGTGCCGGAGCAGCAGTCAAAGCAGTTGAAACAGTATTTGGCTCCGCAGGGGTTGAATCAGAGGTGCTGCCTAGAGTTCTTCCAACACCTTGGAAGGGAAGACGGCGTTTTGGTGGATCCTGTACAAAGAAATTTTGAAAAAATGGGACAGAAAAACGACATTTACAAGCAGTTGCAAGTGGAGTATTGTAGATATTAAATAGTTAGAAATCAGGACGAACCCTGTGGTCTTCGTCCTTTCTCATAAGATTGATATCAATAGCAGTCCTCTTATCTGCTGGTGCAAGCTCCTTTGGGCACTCAGACCTCCCAATACTCTGCATCGGAATGTATTGAACAAATAACCATATGGTTCCATCAGAAAAGCTCTTGACCAAAAACCTTCAATTGGTAACAACTACAAATATTTCCACAAAACACTCCAAATGTATTTATACAAGAACTTCTAAGTTTAGCATCTTTGAGAATATAAAGTTGAGAAAAACACTTGGAAGTAACACAATCAAGCAAAGGTCCTCTCCACCACATGGTATCCCGAGTAGGATAATATGACTCTGCACCAACTTACGGTACAGATATTTTTATGAATGGTAATCTCCAATGATAAATCCAACTGCCAACTTTAGGGCTAGATGGAGAGGCAGCAGTTATGGAAGAAAATATTATTCCAATTTCTTTTGAAACTATGAAACAAAGTGCCATCATATTAATATTATTCTACTTGGAGCCTTGAACACACACACAGGATGCAACACTCAACCACTGACCCAGTTCTCCCTCCCTTTCTCCATCCACATTGCTATACTCTAGATAAAGCATCAGGCAGGATTGCCAAACCAACAACTCAGGTTATCCACCTGGCTTGCACGGTTTCTCAGTCATTATAAGTTGGGTTCCAGAGTATGCTAACAGTATCTTGAAACCATTTCCAGAAGATAAAAAATGAACAAAAACGAAAGAAGATACCTCCAAGAAAGATGCATTTTCAGGATCGTCCAACCTCCTTAGAGGTCCATCATTTACTGTGAACCCATTTCTCCAAAAAGTAATATTGTGATTAACAACTTCAGGCGGCTGAGGCTGGGGGGAAGATGACACCTCCCCAGAAAGTAGCCTCCCAGTTCCAGCAAAGCTTCTTGAGCTTGAAGAAGGCAAAAGATGTTCAGCAGATGCTTCTACAGCTCCTGATTGTCTTGCTTGATTAAATATTGCATCCACATCATTCGCCTTGGATGGACCTTGAACAAGCATTCCACTACAACATAGAATAATACAAGTGATGCATAGATACCATTTCTTTTGTTCAATTTCTGAAAACATTTGCTTTTATTGGAAGGGCATTTGTGAATAATTAAGAAAAGTTTTGAAGTCTCCGTGTAATTGTTCTGCAACATATCGCTTGTTCTAATGGTCAAAGGGCTCTAAAAATTATTCAAAGTTACTTAGTTAGCCTGCTAGTTACTTTGCTTTGCTCTAATTTTCTGCAGATTTTCCAAACAGCTAAAGCCGACTTAGACTATGTCATACAACCAATGTAATCAAAATTTTCCTACACTTCACTAGAAAGCTCATTAAGCAAAAAGGTCTGTTCTTGCAGCAAATTCACAACTATGACAGTCAAATATAGTTCAAATCACTAAAGCCATTAACCTTTTTTATTATTCATCACAAACAAGCATTGATATCAAGATCAAATTCATACACCTATTATACAATGGGATCTCAATTGGTGCCACATACTATCACCAAAGCAAGCTCCGCCCAAACCAAGCTTGAGTTTTTTAAATCCCAACAATCAAATCAATATGGAACCAGAAACTGAACTTCAAGAACAATAATTGCCACTATAAATACTGAATAATTACAGAAGATCTTCTATGCCAGCATATTTAAAAGTTAAAAGACTTTTCTATGGAGAAAAAAATTTAACCCAAAAAAAAAAAAAAAAAAACAAGAAGAAGAAGAAGAAAGAAAGACCGTAAATTTTACCTCTTTTCCCCGCCGGTGTAGAACTCCTGAGGATCAAAATCAGGATCGCTATCAGAATCCTCATCTTTGGGGTTCCTATTCAGATCCGCCAAAGTCCTAATTCCAGCTCCTCCACCACCACCTCCCCGTCTCTGTCCACCCGATGCGGCGGCCACGGTGCTAGGTTTAGTGGAAGAGCGGAGACTGTAAGAGCGGGAAGCAGGTGGCGGCGAAAGGGATCGGGATCGAGAAGGAGAAGGAGACAGCGACTCAGAAGGCGAATACTGAGAGTTGGACTGCGCCGCCGGTGAATTCGGGTTACCTACGGCAACCACGGCGTCAGCAGGGTTGGCGTCATCGAGAAAAGTAGAGACAGCGGCGTCGAGATCGAAGTTGTGGGACTCCAAGAAGAAGAGGGCTTCGGATTTGGAGGCGCAGGCGGTGATTTCGCAGAAGGTGTTGATGAGGGCAATCTGAGGATGGCTGTTGAAGTTCCCTTCCTCTGTGAAGTCCGAAGACTGGTTCTCCATTGTTGGAGGCTTGGAGCTTTTTCTTGATTCTTGCTTGGGGTGTATATATATACACACGCTATGGTACAACTCAAGGAGTTGGCAGTAAATAGAATTCTAAACGCTTGAGGAGTAGGATCGATTTGAGATGATTTAATTAATTATTTTTGTATAAAAACTTTTGAGTTTAAATTTACTTTTATTATAAGATGATAGATTTTTTTAATAAATTTATTATTTTATCTAAAAATATTCTATTTAAATAAAATTGATAAAAGATGCACATAAGGTGCACAAAAGAATTCATACGAGTTCCGATTCTAACCTCCTATACAATAAATGAGATTAATGCTATTGGGCTATAAGTCACTGGACAATATTTGAACTAGTTTAGAAAGAATCAAATTCAAGTATCATTTTGTTAAATAATTTTGAGTTCAAATTTAATGTGTTGTGTGTGTGTGTGCGCGCGCACGCGTGTATATATATATTAGCATGTGTCCGATGCGATGCACCAAAAATCATTCTAAGATTGAAATAACGGTTAATTAGAAAAAAATCTCTAATCCTACTTTCATTTTAGTGATCAGTCCCCATTTGAATTTTTACACACTAAACTCCCCACTTTTTCACAAAACTTAGAAATCACTCCCCGTATCTTTTAAAAAGACTCATATATCCTTGTAAGTGGAAAAAAAACCAAAAATACCTGCAGAACACATGAGGCAAAACTGTAGTATATAATATGTGTAACTGCAGTACATTTTAGAGGCAAATATAGTGTAAACAATCAAGCTTGCAGTACACATTAGGTAAAATGTAGTATATAATCTATGTAACTGCAGTACATTTTAGAAGCATTTGTAGTACAAAACATTCAAGCCTGCAGATTAAATGAAATTATAGCATATAATATGTGTACATACAGTACAATTTAGAAGCATCTGTAGTACAAAAACATTCAAGCCTGCAATATACATTAACTGAAAGTATAGTATATAATATGTGTAACTGCAGTACATTTTAGAAGCATTTGTAGTTCAAAATATTTAAGCATACAGATTAAATGAAATTATAGTATATAAACTATGTACATGCAGTACATTTTAGAAACATCTGTAGTACAAAATTATTCAAGCTTGCAGTATACATTAACTGAAAGTGTATAATTTGTGTATCTGCAGTACATTTTAGAAACAACTGTATGACAAAATATTCAACTTTTCAGTACACATTAGCTGAAAGTGTAGTATATAATATGTGTATTTGAAGTACATTTTAAAAGCAATTGTAGTACAAAACATTCAACATTTTAGTACATAGTATCTGAAAGTGGTAGTACATCATCTGTGTATCTAAAGTACATTTTAAAATCAACTGTAGTACAAAATATTCAAATTTTCAGTACACATTATCTGAAAGTGGTAGTACATAATCACATTATCTGATAGTGGTAGTATATAATCTGTGTATCTGAAGTACATTTTAGAAACAACTGTAGTACAAAACATTCAAACTTTCAGTACACATTATCTGAAAGTGGTAGTATATAATCTGTTTATATACTAATGTTTCTTTATTTGATTGCAACAATGGCAAGACATAATGAGGTCTGCTCTCGTTGCTCCCCTAATGTTTTCAGGCTAAATTGGAGCATGTGAAATCCAAGATGGGGTTAAAATATTTTGAAGCATTGAAGAAGACTCCTTTTATATATACATGGATATGACGTTATGTTGAAGTACCATTCAATTAAAGTAAAATATTGTAGGGAGATTCAGTACAATATGCGAAAAATCAAGTACAAATACAGAACAAACGAAGTATATATAGAGTTATGTTGAAGTATTCTTCAATTAAAGTGAAACATTGTAGCGAGGTTTAGTATAATATGCGAAAAATGAAGTATAAATACAGAACAAACGAAATATATGTGGTTTTATGGTGAAGTATACTTCAATTAAAGTGAAATATTATAGCGAAGTTGAGTATAATATGCGGGAAATGAAGTACAAATACAGAACAAACGAAGTATATATGATGTTATATTGAAGTATTCTTCAATTAAAGTGAAACATTGTAGCGAGGTTTAGTATAATATGCGAAAAATCAAGTACAAATACAGAACAAACGAAGTATATATGGTTTTATGTTGAAATACACTTCAATTAAAGTGAAACATTGTAGCAAAGTTTAGTATAATATGCGGAAAATAAAGTACAAATACAGAACAAATGAAATATATATGGTTTTATGTTGAAGTACACTTCAATTAAAGTGAAACATTGTAGCGAAGTTCAATATAATGTGCGGGAAATGAAGTACAAATACAGAACAAACGAAGTATATATGGTGTTATGTTGAAGTACACTTTATGCAATTGAATAATTAGTCTCTAATAATTGTAGTAAGGGTCAAGTACAATATTTTGAGACTATCGAACCATGTGAAATACATATTTGTACTGGTGATAAGATGGATATGGTTGCTAAATGCTCATGTGTTTACAACTTTCAACGCATAAGTATACTTTGGATACTACGAATGATAACTCTGATTCGTTGAACACTAGTGGTTATCACTTTAATACTTTAACATTATTTTATTCATACCATACTAAATAATACACATATTTTGAGAGTTTTGATTGTTAATTACCAAGAAATAAAGGCAAATCATGTAACAAAACTCAAGTTCATCACTATTAGTACAAAAAACAAGAAATCAAGTACATAATTGCCGCAATGAAGTACATACGTCATGAAATCAAGTATAAAATTTTCTTATTGAAGTAATATCTCATGCATTTGTTCATGCCCTGGTAGTATATTTTCAGTATAAATGAAGTACAAACACAGAACAAACGAAGTATATATGGTGTTATGTTAAAGTACACTTTATGCAATTAAATAATTAGTCTCTAATAATTGTAATGAGGGTCAAATACAATATTTTGAGACTATTGTTTGTCCTGAAATCAAGTATAAATCTCCCTTATTGAAGTAATATCTCACGCACTTGTTAATGCTCTAGTAGTATATTTTTAGTATAAATGAAGTACAAATATAGAACAAACGAAGTATATATGGTGTTATATTGAAATACACTTTGTATAAAATCTTCCTTATTGAAGTAATATCTCACACATTTGTTCATGATCTCGGACAACATGCACATGCTACCTTTTCACTCTAAATCTAGTACATAATTACCGCAATGAAGTATAAATCTCTCTTATTGAAGTACAAAAGCATTGATATCTTGAACAACATGCACATGCTACATTTTCATGCTAAATCAACAAATAGAACACTTGAAGTATAGAACTTCAAAATAAAGTACAATTTTAGGTAAAATGAAATGTAATTTCAAATAAACGAAGTACAATTTTATATAAAAAGAAGTACAATTTTAGAACACTTAAAGTATAATACGCTAGCAATTGCAGTACAATTTTGGATAATCAATTAGTAGAACACTTGAAGTATAAAACTTAAATAATAGAGTACAATTTTAGGTAAAATGAAGTACAATTTTAGGTTGAAGTATAACTTGAATGTTTTGTGCTACAATTCCTTGTAAAATGTACTTTACATAAACAAATTATATACTCCTACTTTCAGATAATGTGTACTGAAATGTTGAATATTTTGTACTGCAATTGCTTGTAAAATGTAGCGCTGTCGGGCTCCTCGTTCACGTTGTCAGCTCAATTTGCTTCTTCAACCTTTTTTTTTTTTTTTTCCTAATAATGAAATATGAAGGTAGGGTTTAGCGTTTGGGAATGGAGATAAAGGGTGTTTGGTTGTATGGATAGAAAAGAAGTGAAGAAAATGAGTGAAAAATATTGTACTTAAGGGTATTTTTGCCAAATCAAGTGGGTAGGGAGTGATCTCTAAAATTTTAACAAAACTAGGGAGCTCATTCTATAAAAATTCAAGTGGGAACTGAACATGAATTTGGAAAGTGATTTTGGTACTTTTTAATAAGTGCCCCTTGAAGTAATTTATTTTATAATAATAATTTTTTTACTTCATGTGATTAAAACATGGATTGTAATTATTTTTAGCATTTAAAGAAAGAAAATCTATTACTAATTAAATAAAACAATATAAATATTTCAATTAAAAATATTATTTTTGAAAATAATTTATATTTAAATAAGTTATAGAATATCAAGAATTGTTAACTCTAAGTTTGTAAATCATATAAAAATTTATAAAATGATAAAATTTAAAAAATTAAATAAAATAATTAAGAAAATAAAAATAGTGCAGAAAATTTTACTAAATACACTTTTAAAATTATATAAATATACATATTTATACTTATATGTTTTGATATGATAAATAAGCAAATAATTTTAAAAAAAAATTATAAAGTTTTTTTGGTATGATTTCTTAATAATTTGGAAGTTAATGTTACTTTATGACATTTGAGAATTTTGAATGTTAAATATTTTTTGTTAGAGTAAATATATAACCTCTTTGTACTTTATCTGTGAAAATAACTTACATTAGGCTATTAATTATTTAATAACTAATTCAATAAGTAGTTTGTAAGATATAATTTTATGAGCTAAAATATCTCTTAATATTCTATATAACTCAGATAAGTAAAATTTATTTATTTTTATTTATATATGCAGTTATTCTATTTTTGAAATTACTATTAACATATATTATATAATAGTAATTAAAAATAAAATATGAATCTCTCATAGGTTTCTTTTATAAGTATATAAAAATGTAGAAATAATTAAATGGATACTTACTTTCAATAAAAAAACTTTTATCTCACATTATTAATTCATGTAAAAATATTTTTATGAATTATTATAAGCAAAATTATTAAAATAAATTTACGCTATATAATTATAAAATAGAATAATTAAATATATTAAAAATATAGATGATGTGATTGTTAAGTATTTTAATTTTACTTTTGAGGTATATTTAATATAAATTATGTAAAAATTATATATATATATATATATATTTAAATTCTAAGTTGTCTAGAAAATAAATATTTAATAAAGAAATAAAAGAATTTATTTGATCAAATGATTGAATATTTTTTATTTATTTAATATTTTTTTATTAGAAATAATTGACTATTGTATTACTTCAACTAAAAATAAAGTGATTATATCTATATAAATATAAAAGAATTTATCAAGTATGAAAAATTTGTTGTTTTGAAATAATTTAGTTAGATAAATTTTAAGTTTTTTTTTGGATAAAAATGTATAATTAAATAAAAAAAAATCCAACTCTTTAAATGAAAAAATAAGTTAATATTTATTAGAGCTCATATTTATTAGATAATTACATTACTTTGTATATCCATTTAATTTTTTATAGTTAATATTGTTAAAGTGAATATAAATCACTAAATATGAAATATATCAATTATTAAAAAGTATTTACCTAGCAATGTAATTTTTAATTTTAGTTGTATATACATAATTTTTTATAAATAATTCTTTCATTGAAGAAAAATAAAATTATTTTCTTATAAAAATATTATAATCAGTTAAGATTCAACCAATCGAAATAAACTTATCAAATTACATGATATTATAATACAAAAAAATGAAAAATTATTTCTTATATGCACATAATTAGAAATAGGTAAATCAAGTGCTAGTAAATTTAATGAATATTTTATAGAAAAATATATAGTATTTCTTCATTCATTTGATAAGAAAATTGAAATAATTTTAACAACTTAATAAATTATAATATTTTTATATATTTCATAACATCACATTATTTGAGGTACATCACTCAAATATAAAATATATATAACTTTTTTATCTAGATAAATCAAGAGAGATAAAACTAAAATAATAATAAAATAAAAATTCAATATCAAAGATATATAAATTCGTATATGAATATATAAAAATATTTGAAAATAGTATTACAAATAAATAGATAAAATATAATTAATTGACATAAAAAAGTACTGCATTTTGATGTTTTTAAGTAATATAAAAATTACAATCCTAAGTTAGCCATAAGAACTTTATTTTTAAATAAATATTGAGGAAATAATAAATAATATTGATAAAATACTAAAATATATTAGAAAAGTATCTAATTAATTTAAGATAATAACAAAACAAAGATAATATAAAAATGTATTATCAAAAAATATTAAAAAATTTCTACAAAATGAACTTTAAATTCATTAAAAAGAAATATTATTATATTATGCTAATTGGGGAAAGAGGTCCTACAACGAAAAATATAGAATTGTACTACGAATAATGTGGAAATAAAATGTAAAAAGAATAATTGTAGAAAAATAAAATTTACATATAAAATAAATAAAATATTTATCTATAAATCTTGTGATAAATTAAATTTTGTAATATAGAATTTTGTGAGAAGAGTACTTAATATGGTGCTTATAAAATATTTTCAAAATTATAAACTTATTCAGTGAGATAAAAATATAATAATAGATATTTTTTTAATTATTTTATGATATAGAAATCGATATTGCAATTTTGGATAAACACAACATAATATTTTAGTTATACTAGATAAGTTGATTATATTAAAATAAAATATAAAAATAAATAAATAGCCAATGAAAATTTTTCAATTAAATTAAAAACTCAAAAATCTAAGAATTCGACATGTGGACAAAATTGCACAATTAGATAAGTACAAAACTGTATTATATATAATAACTAGCATGTACCCCGTGCTATGCACGGATGATATTAATTATTATTGAAAATATAATATATTATTATTATTTTCATTTTATGTAAAAGTAAGTTTAATACGTGATTTTTTTAAAATTAGATAAATAATATCAAAATTAAAGAGTTTTTTTTTTCCATAACCCAAGACAACTTAGTCAATTTAAAAGAAATTGAACAAAACAATAAAAAGTACAATACCTGCAAAGATATGAAAGAATGATAAACAATATTAATAACATAAAAACTTATTGCACAATTAAAAATAAATAAAATCTCAAACAAAAGGTGAATACATTTGGGACTATTTTGAGTTTCAACACCAAATCTTATACATATAAGTGCAAGGATAATGCCACCCAGCCAAATGAGTAGTCGTAAATTTTTATACAATTAGCTCGAAAGTTTTGATATCACATTTTAAAAAACTAAGTCAATTGGAACACTACATTAACGGAAGAAAATGCTCCTCAAAAGTATTAGAAACCATGTTTTGAAATACTAAATCTAGCAAAAATTTAATCACATTTTGAGGAACTACTGATAAAACAAAAATAACATTATATATTTTTCTAAGTATTACAAATACTCAATCAATAAAAACAAAAATCACATTACATAAGTTATGAGTTTTCTTTTAAAGTAGAAATTAAGACATGATTCATCCTTATCTTGAATTCCTTCGTCACTTGTGAGACTCTACATTAGAAATTGATCACTTTTCAATATGCTTTGAGACCTTCTCAACCTGAAATTGCATTATGATAAAAAAAATTATCTGTATTCCAATATTGAAAGTAGACTAATAATAAATAACAATTTTTTTCACATGTTATTTACCTCCATTTTCCAACTTGATCGTATCGTCGTCGTATTAATATAATGATTTCTATTATTGTTCTATCAAAAATCATCCATGTCCAAACCTCCTGATCATTCATATAAAAAAGGTAAAATAAATTAATGATCAATATTTCTCATGATCCTTAAAATATTAAGGTTGTAGTAGTACTCTAGTTGGGGGGTGGGGTGGGGGCAAGAAATACATTTATATGATTCGATATATCTTATACTTGAAATGAACATGAAGAAAATACCACATGAATCCTTGCAAATAAGTAAAAAAAAAATCATTCTTTGATGCAAATTTTCTTGGTCACCCATTTCCTATGCCTAGCTCATTTGTCATACTCTGCCATATTAACATAGAGAACATCAGGTTTTCAACAATCAAAAAAGATAAATTATGTTTAATTATATATATGAAATCAAAAATTCAATAGATATCAAATTCCAGCAGAAAATGAATTTATTGTGGAAAATTTATTGATTTCTCCTTCTTTCATATTTGAAAGACCGAGGCAAAACTTTTTGAAATTTGAATTTTTTCTATTTCTTCCAGTTATGTTTGCATGGAATCACATAGCCCATTTATATACGTGTATGAAGTAGAAGAGTCTTAACCTTTTGGAACATTTTTGATATTATCTTATTATTATATATTATATTAAAGGATAATATTAAATCTTTATTTGATAGAGATTTGATGTCGTCTGATGAAATTTGCTTTATTGTTATATCTTATTAGACTGCATTTTGTTGGTTGAAAATCTCAACTTTATATTTAGCTATATCATATTTGTTGACCAAATAAATATTTAGAATATTATTTAAATTAATTATTATATTTAAAATTGAATTTGATACTTCAACATATAAATAAAACCATTAAATTGATTATTAGTACTTTATTTTACACATAGCCTCTTTTAATTAGTCGTAAAATTAATATTTTTTTCAAAAAGTTTTCATCATAAACAATCAGGTATAAATAAATTTAGTTATTAAAGTTAAGAGAAAACTTAAAAAAGATCTTGAAAAAAATTGTAAATTAAGAAATCTTCGATATATTCTAAGAGTGAGATGAAACAAATTTTATAGATAATAGTTTTTCTGATATTAAAGATCAACTAAATAATTATTTATTCAACCAAGAAAACAATTTTGAAACTTTAGAAATATTTTTATGGAATAGATAAGTGTTCAACTAATATGAATAGAGAAACCAACTACTAATAATTTTTTTGATTTAATTAAAAAAATTTAAATTTTAAAAATTAAGTGCGAATTAACTAAAAAAGTAATGACTTTATTTTAGAGACTATTGTTTATTTTTTTTAAATGGAGATGTAGCAACTTTATCTTAAACTATTAAAGAAAAAAGATTTTATCAATTTTTTATAATCTAGTATTAATATCTAATTGTTAATAAATAAAATAAGTTATATTTTTAAATTTGAATTAAGTTCTTACTTAATAGTATAGAGAGATATATTTTAAATTTTAAATGAAAGAAAATTAAAGATAAGATATAATAATATCGGCTAGAGATAATAATCAACAATTAATAAAAAAAATTAAATTTAATTAAAAAACTCAAAATTCTAAGAATTTGTCACTTGGCCAAAATTGCAATCAAAATTGAATAATTATAGGTCCTATACCGTTGTATTATATATAATAATATAGATATAGATATGAGTATGAATACATACATATATTACAACTCAAACCCAATTTGACTTTGGCAAACTTTTGATGTTTGAATTTAATGTGTATGTGTCGTCCTAAGTCTTAGATTTTGATAAGTTTGTAGCTGATATTAAATCAAGCCAGAAATTTGGTAAGGTCTTTTATGAATAGGTTATTGAGTTGAGTCAGATTGGTAAATTAGAGTCCATAATTGGGTAAAGAAACAAAAAGACTTTTTCTTTTAAGAAACGAAAAAACTTAGGCTATGTTTATTTGTATTTTGGGTGAATTGTGAAAAATATTTTGAAAGAAAGTGTTATGAGAAGTAGGTTAAGGGAATATGATGGTGGTTTGTTTGTATATTGAGAGATAGGTGGATAATGTTTTTGGAGAAAATTATTTGTTTAGTAGTGTTTTAAGAGGAGACAAATTTTACTGCAAATGTCACATAAAATAAATTTTTTGTTGGATTGGTGGGGATAAAATGAATATCATAATATTATTTATATAGATGAAATGATTGGTATATGTGTGTATATTTGTAATGATGACAATATGATTGCAGAATGGGAGAATGGATTTATGGGTGAATAGTAAGGGGTATTTTGGGGATTGTTTGTGTGTTTTGGAAAGTGGGGTTAGGGAATATAATAATTTGTTTGTTTAAATTTTAAGAGTTGGAAAAAAGAAAAAGTTTTAGGAGTTGAAAAACATTATTGGAAAATGATAACAAACATAGTCTTACACTTTGGCTCTGTTTGGTTGCGTTTTGGGCATTTTTTAGAAAATATTCTAGGTAAGTGTGTTTTGAGAGTTAAAGTTGATAAATGGTCCCACTGTTTGGTTTTGTTTTGTGGAAACATGAAAAATAGAATTGTTTATTTGGAATTATTTTGTATCAAATAAATTTTATTGTACATGTCAAATTAGTTACTTTTTTTTTTTTTAATTAAGCTTGTATGGTGAAAAATAGTGATGTATAATTAATTTAATTTTAAATTTATTTTAAAATTTTATAATTAAGAAAAATATTATGACATAATAATTTGATGAAATGAATAAAAATTATGAAATAAAAACAATATTTTTAATTATAAAACTTTATTTAATGATAACTAAGCAAAAAAAAATTTGATAAACATATTATTATGCATTGCTGAGTAAATAATTTTTTTAAATTTATGTAATTAATAATATTAATATTAATTAACTAAGTAAATTTTGAAATAATTTTGATAATATTTTAATTAGAGTGTAATCATTAATATATTAGCTAATCTAAATAACATTTTAATAAGAATTTAATTAATATTGTATTCACTAATAAATATTGAGTTAACGAAAATATTATTTATGTTTTAATAAATCTATAATTATTAATATATTTACTATTTAAATAATTAATTAAATATAAATACATAATAATTTATATAAATACTCTTAAATAAAATTTTAATATAAATGAGTAATATTCAGTATAAAAACTAGTAAAGAAACAATTAAATATGCAAATAAAAAATAAATTAAATAATAAAATTATATATTAACTATTAAATAAAATAACCTAACTGTGTAATATATTTAACATATTTACATTGTAATTAGTAAATAACACATTGAATTATAAACTAGTTATTAGTAAATAATATATTTTACCCAAAAAAAAAAAAAAATTAAATTATAGCTAATTTTTTAAATATTTTTGGGTGTTATGTTAATTTATTTGATTAATATTTTATTGAATATTTTAGATTATTTAAAGAATTATCATGCTTTATTTAATTTTTTGGTTAAATTTATAATTAAATGCAAAAAGAAAATAAAAAAAGTTTATTAGTGAAATTTTTAATATTTCATATATGTGTGTACATATATATATTTTTATATGAATGAGTGAAATGAAGTGAGAGAATGAAAAATGAATAAGTAATGTGAAATGTAGAGTGAGAAAATGAAGGAGTAGATATGCTTCTGTTCGATTTTGGGTATAAAAAAAGGTATTTTAGGAGTTAAAATTTGGGAATATAGTGTGCATTATTATTTTTTGGAGTTGGAAAATATTTTGAGAAAAACTATAGTGTTTGTATTTAGATAAGAAAACAAGAAAATTTCTGCATATCCCTAATTTAACTGACAAAATTGAACATTTCAATTTATAAATAAAATTAATTGTGATTACCATCATAATTTAGTTATGGACTTTCGTGATTCAAGGGCCTAATAATTTATTTACAAGCCCATTATGTTGCACCAAATTTGTCTGGTGCTTAGGCATGTAGATCCAAAAATCCAATAAGCTATAACTTTGATTGGCCGAAAGAGGCCCAAGGGCATCAACTTAAAATAAAGTAGGGTTGTCATTGATTCGAATTCAATCTGAATTTGAGAATTTTTATTCAATTCAAATATTTGATAGATAAAATTCGATTATAAATATTTCTAATTCAAAATAAGTATATTGAATACAAAATTAAGTAATCTGATCCAATAAAAATTCGAATTCGAACTTGAATAATTTTTTATTAAATTAACATTCTTATATGTAATATTAATAAAAAAAAATTAAATAAAATCTATATATTATATTGACCTAATCTATATTAATGTCTCTATTATGCTATTAATATTGAGTCTTTAGCCTAAAAAATAAGAAGGATAGTGATAAAATATTAAATATAATAATGTATAATAGTTCACATATGCATTAATATAATGTGAAATATGAGTTTAATATTCAAATATTTAACTTTTGGATTAATATATAACAAAAATTTGTTAAAAATTCAAATATGATGCAAATTTACTTTATAAATACAATATTTTATACAATTTGATGGGGGGAGGGGGAGAAAAAAATATTAATTTGGGTCGCTTTTTGTTTTTTATTATTGAATTTTAGATATCTATTGGATTCGGATATGATACTGACTAACAAAGATCATATAGAATATCGTGTCGGATTCGGATATGAATTTTGATAATCGAATACAAATTCGGATATGGCTGATCTGATCCAAATCTGACCCATTGACAGCCCTCAAATAAAGTAACTATCTATCTTTTATAATCATAATTTCATAAAATTTAAAAGTACATTATTTTTTAAAATTCTATATTTTTTATTATTGAGTTTTCTCCCACAAATTTATTACTATATAACTATTGAAGAGTATGTAAAACCCAACATTTCTAGCCCTCTATATATAAATATATATACATATTAATTTTACTCGTAAAAATCTCTTTGTCCCAAAAATAAATTCATATTGGTGAAAATAAGGTAAGAATAAAGTTGGATAAAATATTCTTTAGTGAAAAGAGATCCCCTTGAGGAAAACACTTTTAAGTTTGTACATTGCTCAATAGTCAATACCCTCTTATTTTCCAAAGGTGTATAAGAATATGCTCTTTTGATAAAATTGTTCTATACAATATTTTTCTTTAATTATTTTAATCATCTTAAAAAGGGTCATTATTATTCCATATAAGATCTTTTTCAATCATAAATCTAGAGAATTTTCTTCTTGTTTCTTAAATGTTATTTATTTGAGTGCCATTTAAATTGAACTAGAACCCATCTTATTATTCATAATGATACAAGTGTTTTACTTTATGATTCCCATTACATACATCCAATGACTTCTATATTTATTCAAATAATAATTATTTCCAAAAATTGATTCAAACTCATCTTTAAATAATTACTTATAAGATTATACACATATAAAAATAAAAAATATTATTCGAACATAACTCAAATTTAGAATAATTACATACAAATCCAATTTATTTAATAATTATCATTTAAAGTACTAATTTATTAAAATAAAATTATTTATACTCTTAATACGAATAGAAAACCACTAGGTCTGCATGTGTGTAATAAAAAATAAAATAATAATAATAATATAGTAAAAATATTCAAGCCAAATTGTTCTTCAAATCTACCTTTCCCCTACATCTCCACCGATTATTCCTTCTCTCACAAGGAGCCCATCTTCCATCCAATTCCTTTTACAAATGGGTAATTACACAGTTTGTGATATTCGAAATTGATTCATAACTCCCTATCAAATAGAAATTGGCTTATATACCCTTTGTGTTTAATTGAATGTAACTCACTTGACTCAACTGACACCCTCTTCTTCTTTGATATTCATTTAGTACTGAAAAGACGGAATTATCCTTAAATAAAATTATTTTTTATATATTTCAAATTAAATAATATTTAATATTTAAAAAAAAGATATATAATATGTTTCTATTTGTACTTATATATATAATATGTATCATATATAAGTTTATGCTTAATAATTTTAAAAAGTATATATAACATAGTTTTTACACTTATGTAATATATGTACATATATAAATTTATCTATAGAGATATTATATATTATCTATACATATCATATATATTCATATACACATATAAATTTTCTTTAATTCTTTTAAAATTAAATAATATGAAATATTTATAAAAATATAATATATTTTTTATTTATAGTTACATATAAAATATATGTACATCTATAAATATAAACTTGTATTTTTTTAACAAAAAAAACATATATTTTTTAATTATACGTAATATATATGTAAATATGCACATCTATAAATATAAACATATATTTTTTTCACCAAAAAAAGATATTTTTTATTTATACATAATATATATATTTTTTTTCTATTATACTTATATATATATATAATATGTATGCATATATATGTTTATGCATAACAATTTTAAAAAGTATATATAATATAGTTTCTACACTTATATAATATATGTACAGATATGAATTTATCTATAAAGATATTATATATTATTTATTTATACATATCATATATATCCATATATACATATATAAATTTTCTTTAATTCTTTTAAAATTAAACAATATTTAATATTTATAAAAATATAATATATTTTTTATTTATTGTTACATATAAAATATATGTACATCTATAAATATAAATATATATTTTTTCACCAAAATAAACATATATTTTTTATTTACACATAATATACATATATATATGTACATCTATAAATATAAACACATATTTTTTTCACCAAAAAAAGCATATATTTTTTATTTATACATAATATATATTTATATATAACCTTTCTTCATTTCAAGTTAAATAGTATTTATTATTTGTAAAAATATATAATATATTTTTATTTATACTTCTACACATATAACAAATCTTCGATATATTCTAAGAGTGAGATGAAACAAATTTTATAGATAATCGTTTTTCTGATATTAAAGATCAACTAAATAATTATTTATTCAACCAAGAAAACAATTTTGAAACTTTAGAAATATTTATATGGAATAGATAAGTGTTCAACTAATATGAATAGAGAAACCAACTACTAATAGTTTTTTTTATTTAATTAAAAAAATTTTAATTTTAAAAATTAAGTGCGAATTAACTAAAAAAGTAATGACTTTATCTTAGAGACTATTGCTTATTTTTTTTAAATGGAGATGTAGCGACTTTATCTTAAACTATTAAAGAAAAAAGATTTTAACAATTTTTTATAATCTAGTATTAATATCTAATTGTTAATAAATATAATAAATTATATTTTTAAATTTGAATTAAGTTCTTACTTAAGGGAATATGATGGTGGTTTGTTTGTATATTGAGAGATAGGTGGTGAATGTTTTAGGAGAAAATTATTTGTTTAGTAGTGTTTTAAGAGGAGACAAATTTTACTGCAAATGTCACATAAAATGAATTTTTTGTTGGGTTGATGGGGTAAAATGAATATCATAATATTATTTATATAGATGAAATGATTGGTATGTGTGTATATTTGTAATGATGACAATATGACTGAAGAATGGGAGAATGGCTTTATGGGTGAATAGTAAGGGGTATTTTGGGGATTGCTTGTGTGTTTTGGAAAGCGAGGTTAGGGAATATAATAATTTGTTTGTTTAAATTTTAAGAGTTGGAAAAAAGAAAAAGTTTTAGGAGTTGAAGAACATTATTGGAAAATGATAACAAACATAGCCTTACACTTTGGCTCTGTTTGGTTACGTTTTGGGCATTTTTTAGAAAATATTCTAGGTAAATGTGTTTTGAGAGTTAAAGTTGAGAAATGATCCCATTGTTTGGTTTTGTTTTGTGGAAACATGAAAAATAGAATTGTTTATTTGGAATCATTTTGTATCAAATAAATTTTACTGTACATGTCAAATTAGTTACTTTGTTTTTTTTTATTAAGCTTGTATGGTGAAAAATAGTGATGTATAATTAATTTAATTTTAAATTTATTTTAAAATTTTATAATTAAGAAAAATATTATGACATAATAATTTGATGAAATGAATAAAAATTATGAAATAAAAACAATATTTTTAATTATAAAACTTTATTTAATGATAACTAAACAAAAAAAATTGATAAACATATTATTATGCATTGCTGAGTAAATAATTTTTTAAAATTTCTGTAATTAATAACATTAATATTAATTAACTAAGTAAATTTTGAAATAATTTTGATAATATTTTAATTAGAGTGTAATCATTAATATATTTACTAATCTAAATAATATTTTAATAAGAATTTAATTAATATTGTATTCACTAATAAATATACGAGTTAACGAAAATATTATTTATATTTTAATAAATCTATAATTATTAATATATTTACTATTTAAATAAATAATTAAATATAAATACATAATAATTTATATAAATACTCTTAAATAAAATTTTAATATAAATGAGTAATATTCAGTATAAAAACTAGTAAAGAAACAATTAAACATGCAAACAAAAAATAAATTAAATAATAAAATTATATATTAACTATTAAATAAAATAACCTAACTGTGTAATATATTTAACATATTTACTTTGTAATTAGTAAATAACACATTGAATTATAAACTAGTTATTAGTAAATAATATATTTCACCCAAATTTTTTTTTTTTAAAATTATAGTTAATTTTTTAAATATTTTTGGGTGTTATGTTCATTTATTTGATTAATATTTTGTTGAATATTTTAGATTATTTAAAGAATTATCATGCTATATTTAATTTTTTGGTTAAATTTATAATTAAATGCAAAAAAGAAAATAAAAAAAGTTTATTAGTGAAATTTTTAATATTTCATAGATGTGTGTATGTATACATACATATATATATTTATATGAATGAGCGAAATGAAGTGAGAGAATGAGAAATGAATAAGTAATGTGAAATGTAGAGTGAGAAAATGAAGAAGTAGATATGCTTCTGTTCGATTTTGGGGGATGTTGGGTATAAAAAAAAGGTATTTTGGGATTTAAAATTTGAGAATATAGTGTTTGTTTGTTATTATTTTTTGGAGTTGGAAAATATTTATGCAAAACTAAACAAATATAGTGTTTGTATTTAGATAAGAAAATAAGAAAATTTCTGCATATCCATAATTTAACTGACAATATTGCACATTTCAATTTATAAATAAAATTAATTGTGATTACCATCATAATTTAGTTATGGACTTTCGTGATTCAAGGGCATACTAATTTATTTACAAGGCACAAACCCTTTATGTTGAACCAAATTTATCTGGTGCTTAGGCATTGTAGACCCAAAAATCCAATAAGCTATAACTTTGATTGGCCGAAAGAGGCCCAAGGGCATCAACTTAAAATAATGTAGGGTTGTCATTGAATCGAATTTTAATTCGAATTCGATCTGAATTTAAGAATTTTTATCCATTCAAATATTCGATAGATCAAATTCGATTATAAATATTTCTAATTCAAAATAAGCATATTGAATATGAAATTAAGCAATTTGATCTATTAAAAATCCGAATTCGAACTTTAATATTTTTTTATTAAATTAATATTCTTATATGTAATATTAATAAAAAAATTTAAATAAAATCTATATATTATATTGAGTCTTTAGCCTAAAAAATAAGAATGATACTTATAAAATATTAAATATAATTATGTATAATAGTTCACCTATGCATTAATATAATGTGAAATATGAGTTTAGTATTCAAATATTTAACTTTTGGATTAATATATAACAAAAAGTTATTAAAAATTCAAATATGATATAAATTTACTTTATAAATACAATATTTTATAAAATCCGAGGGGGGAGGGGGAGAAAAAAAAAATTACTTTGGGTTGTTTTTTATTTTTTATTTTTTATTATTGAATTCTATATATCTATTAGATTCGGATATGATACTGACTAACAAATATCATATAGGATATCATGTCGAATTCGGATATAACTAATCTTATCCAAATCTGACCCATTGACAGTTCTAAAATAAAGTAACTATCTATCTTTTATAATCATAATTTCATAAAATTTAAAAGTTTTTTAAACTTCTATATTTTTTATTATTGATTTTTCTCCCACAAATTTATTACTAAATAACTATTGAAGAGTATGTCAAACCCAACATTTCTAACCCTTTATATATATATATATATACATATTAATTTTACTCGTAAAAATCTCTTTGTCCCAAAAAAAAAAATTATATTGGTGAATATACTGTAAGAATAAAGTTGGATAAAATATTCTTTAGTGAAAAGAGATTCCCTTGAGGAAAACACTTTTAAGTTTGTACATTGCTCAATAGTCAATACCCTCTTATTTTCCAAAGGTGCATGAGAATATGCTCTTTTGATGAAATTGTTCTATACAATATTTTTCTTAAATTATTTTACTCATCTTAAAAAGGGTAATTATTATTCCATATAAGATCTTTTTCAATCATAAATCTAGAGAATTTTTTTCTTGTTTCTTAAATGTTATTTATTTGAGTGCCATTTAAGTTGAACTTGAAACCATCTTATTATTCATAATGATACAAGTATTTTACTTTATGATTCCCATTACATACATCCAATGAGTTATATATTTATTCAAATAATAATTATTTTCAAAAATTGATTCAAACTCATCTTTAAGTAATTACTTATAAGATTATACACATATAAAAGTAAAAAATATTATTCGAACATAACTCAGATTTAAAATAATTACATACGAATCCAATTTATTTAATAATTCTCATTTAAAGTACTAAGTTATTAAAATAAAATTATTTATACTCTTAATACGAATAGAAAACCACTAGGTTGCACGTGTGTTAATAATAATAATAATATTATTCAAGCCTAATTGTTCTTCAAATCTACCTTTCCCCTACATCTCCGCCGGTTATTCCTTCCCTCACAAGGAACCCATCTTCCATCCAATTCCTTTTACAAATGGATAATTACACAACGCTCACTTGTGATATTTGAATTTGGTTCATAATCCCATATGAAATAGGAATTAGCTCATATACCCTTTGTATTTAATTGAATGTAACTCACTTGACCCAACTGACACCCTCTTCTTCTTTGATATCCATTTAGTACTGAAAAGACGGAATTAAAATTATTTTTTATATATTTCAAATTAAATAATATTTAATATTTTAAAAAAAGATATATAATATGTTTCTACTTATACTTATATATAATATGTATACATATATAAGTTTATGCTTAATAATTTTAAAAAGTATATATAACATAGTTTTTACACTTATATAATATATGTACATATATAAATTTATCTATAGAGATATTATATATTATTATTTATACATATCATATATATTCATATACATATATAATTTTTCTTTAATTCTTTTAAACTTAAATAATATGAAATATTTATAAAAATATAATATATATATATTTTTATTTATAGTTACATATAAAATATATGCACATCTATAAATATAAACATTTATTTTTTTAACAAAAAAACATATATTTTTTAATTATATGTAATATATATATATATATATATATATGTACATCTATAAATATAACATTTTTTTTTCACCAAAAAAACATATATTTTTTATTTAGACATACTATATATATAAATTTTCTATTATACTTATATATATATAATATGTATGCATATATAAGTTTATGCATAATAATTTTAAAAAAGTATATATAATATAGTTTTTACACTTATATAATATATGTACATATATGAATTTATGTATAAAGATATTATATATTATTTATTTGTACATATCATATATATCCATATACATATATAAATTTTCTTTAATTATTTTAAAATTAAACAATATTTAATATTTATAAAAATATAATATATTTTTTATTTATTGTTACATATAAAATATGTGTACATCTATAAATAAAAATATATATTTTTTTCACCAAAATAAACATATATTTTTTTCACCAGAAAAAACATATGTTTTTTATTTGTACATAATATATATATATATTCTTCATTTCAAGTTAAATAATATTTATTATTTGTAAAAATATATAATATATTTTTATCTATACTTATATACATATAATATACACATATATAAATTTATCATAGCATATAATGCATATATATATATAAAATTATATATAACATATATACATAATATAATCCCTTACACCCTTCCCCCCCCCGACCCACCCCCATCCCCTATCCCCCACCCCTCTTCCCTAAACCTGAACAAGCTGCCATGGCAGCAGTGTATAGTAGCTACCCGGCCACTGGCCATGGCGGTCGCCGGTCGCCATTCATCAACATTTCTGGTTTTTAATTTTTTTTTTTTTTGGCCCCAGCAACCGACTGGCTGCCAAACGGCCTTTGAGCTGCTGGGCATGGCAGCCATGGCTGCCGGTGGGGTGAGATGGGGTGGAGTTTGGGGATGGGAATATACATTATATAATATATAATAATATATTATTTATATATTTTAATATTTTTTTAAATAAATATCATAAGATTTAATTTCAATAGTTGATTTCTTAAAAAAAAAATCTAACGGTTGATAAATGAGGGCATGATTATCTTTTTATGCATAAAAATGAATGCCCAATCGCAAATGCAGGTGCGTGAATTACACCAATATTTTCAAGGTGCTCATTGCATGATTTTAAAACATATAGGGAATATATGAGCCAATTCCTATTTCACAGGAGGTTATGAACCAATTTCGAATATCACATGGAGGCGCTGTACAAAATTGATTCAAACTCATCTTTAAGTAATTACTTATAAGATTATACACGTATAAAAGTAAAAAAATATTATTAGAACATAACTCATATTTAACATAATTACATACGAATCCAATTTATTTAATCATTCTCATTTAAAGAACTAATTTATTAAAATAAAATTTATTTATACTCTTAATACGAATAGAAAACCACTAGCTCTGCGCGTGTCAATAAAAAATAAAATAATAATAATAGTAATAGTAAAAATATTCAAGCCGAATTGTTCTTCAAATCTACCTTTCCCCTACATCTCCGCCGGTTATTCCTCCCCTCACGAGGAACCCATCTTCCATGCAATTCCTTTTACAGATTCCAATATACATTATACAGCCCAAAAGGCCCACCCATTGTCTCTTATAAAAATACTACTCCCTCTATGCGTTTGACTCTCTTTCTTTATGCAATAATTAATACTTTAATTATTTTTTCAAAAAATGTTCAAATAATATCAAATAAAATAATAACTATTCAAATTTGAAAGTTTCTCATTGCCAAAATTATAAAATGTCACGTTAGTTAAAAAAGTTCGTCTTAACATTTGAGCAAATAGAACATTTACTTTGACAGTTTAAATCCAATCATCAAATGTATTCAATTGTTTTCTTACAAAAATAATTGAAAGTTAATCATTCGAATGTCATGTGTATTAAAGTATTTTTTTATAAAAATAATTTATTACGAATTATATACGCTTGACATATACTGTGAAGTAAGTGTATTAAAGTATTTTTTTATAAAAATAATTTATTATGAATTAGATACGCTTGACATTTCAAGCGTGAAGTAAATTGTATGATGAAATACTACTAGGATCCACGTGTTTATTATGAGATAAATTGTTTATATAGAGTGCTATAAGTGAAACAATCAAAATTAAAATCAATTCAAATATTTTATTTTGACAGCGTTTGATCTTTTATTTCATATTATAAATAAATATCTCAGTAGCAAATATTTCCTTATAAAAATACTTAATTATGAATTATATACACTTAATAGGTATCTGTAACGTGAAATACGAGATGGAATACTATTTGGAATAAATAATCAAGAGTAAAGCAAGAACAAAAGAAGTAACAATCCAAACTTCCTATATATATTATAGCTTGGCCATCACAGATAGAAAGAAGCAAGACACAAATGTACATTAATAAATAAAGTTACCAAGGAATGACAGAGGTGAAAGCAATTGAAAAAAGCACACTCCGCTTCACTCATACATGATACATCTCAAATAAATTAAATATATCAGAACAAAAAACAATCGAAACAAGGATACTCACTAAAAACCGCATCCATGCCATTGTCAAATAAATTAGAAACAACCCCTTTTTTCTTTTGGTTTTTTCTCAATCTTCTTTTACCATATAATACAGTATACTACCATTAGTTACCTTTTCAAGGCATTCCAAGAGCTCAGTGTGTTTGTCTCACTATGCAGGAGTAGATTTTCTCGTCGACAGTTAGGAAAAATCCGGTCGATCTTCTGCCCAGAAAAAAAAGGGGAAAAGAAATAAAAGTGTTAGAAGATGGTCATATAATTATAGCATATAATGAGAGCAAATGTGATGTGAAAGACTCTTGGTCCAGGTTTGTCTAGCAATGAAAGGCATTGCACCCACCAAGACAACATCTCCATTATGTTCATCTACCAAATCCAACAAAATCAAACCAAATGGTTCTAGATTTGGATAGTTGCTGGCCCTCGCATGACATAACTATAATGTTAGGACAAAAGATCACATTTTTGGCCGACCCCATCTTATAATTATCATGTGACTTCTCCTGTCGAAGTATTCAATGTTGATTAAGACCAACTACTTTCTTCCCTATTACCATAAGTTGGCCATTAAAGTCCATAGGAAGAATCATAATTCATTTCCAGGATATGCAATCTGGGCAGGTATGGAAAACAAGAAAAGAACACCGAGTTTTAACAAATTTCAGTTCTAATTTCCAACTCCACAACATAGGAACAAAGGGGCACAAAATGGATATCAAGGGGGAGTCTTCAAGAATCTAAATATCAAGCTGGGTAGTCCAGAGTTTGAAGTTGAATCCTAATGTATCTATCTGTACCTATCTACTTAAAATCATAAACTCCAAATCCTCTCTCAAATTTTCATCACGAAAGAGTTACTCCACAGGTGGTAAATCACAATGTGGCATCCCAAAGAAATAATCTGTAGTTGTAATCCAGTTAAACGAGTATAGATGGCCTTGTTATAATGAGATCAAGTTAATAATTCAACAAATTAAGCATCAGAATATAAAGGACCACCAACAAATCAACAATCTTCTGTATCTGGATTAATTTTAAGAAATTTTACCTTCCATAGACGGAGGTGGTTAATGTGCTGCTTATTCCCTCCATGTCCTGGTCAATAAACTTGTCAGCCTATTCTGGGAGAGTCTCTGTAAAGCCTTTTTAGCTCCGACCACATCCATTTCTGCCAATCTCTGCAAATGCCCGTAAGCACCTGCCGCCACAAGCTTCTTCCGACAGCTATGGCTTCCTCCAGCCATGATTGCCGACACCACTGCCACCGGGAACTTCTTCGAAACAAAATCATTTTTAGGATCCAACATTTGCATCAATCTCATCAAACTCTTCTCATCTCTCACCAATTCTTTCCTATTGTATTTCACCAATAACAATGACAACAGCGCTTTTGCCCCAACCTCATGCATTCCATCAGGCTTCACAGACTCCATTAGCTTCACCAAAGAACCCATACACCCACAAATAGCCCTCTTGTTACCATCACGGATAGCTAAATTAGCAAGCAAGGAAGCAGAGATGTGCTGTACCATTACATTCCCATGCTTTACAAGCTCTGCAATTTGAAGTATAAAGGCTGTCGATCCTGATAACATTCTGTAGCTTGTATCCGACACAGATAACGAATAAATCGCGCGCAAAACGTGTTCCAAAGTATCAGACGTCGAGCATTCATGAAACAAATGTAACAATCTCTGCAAACCCTTTTCCTGTATCAACAAACCGCGAAAATACTCACTCGTAGAAGCAAGAATGGATATAAAATTGGCTGCCTTCCCCTGTGTCGATGGACTCCCAGAAACAAGCAATTGCAACAGAACAGGAATAGCACCTTCTTCTGCTAAAGCAATATGAATATCTTCAACAGTAGAAACGTTTCTTATTGCCCCGGCGGCGTGGGATTGAGCTGTAGGCGAACCAGATTTACACAATTCGATTAGAATGGAAACGCCCCCGTAGGCAGAAATTGCCCAAGCATTATCAGGATCAGCAGTGATAAACTCCACAGCCATGGCGGCTCTTTCCTTTGTTGGCATTGTGCCGCATTCGATAATTCTCAACAAAGGACCCAAGCCCCCCTCCTCAAACACGCATTTTCGAGGCAAATCACCCGCGGAGACGAGCAATGACACCGCGAGAACCGCCAGTTCTCTAATGGAATTATCGGTATTCAGATCGAGTAAGGAAATCAAACAGCCCATATTCCCTTCTTTCGCCACAACAGTGGCGGACTTATCATCCTCCGACAGTAGCTGTATTAACGAATCCAACGCCTTACGCTTGAACTCCAGCCCGCCGATCTGAAGCCTAGTGAAGAGGTCCTTGATGAAGAACGCAACTTCCTCTTTCGACGAACTGGCCTCGGGACGAGAGAGAACAATGGCCGTCGACTGGTGAAGGACGCCGGAACGGAGAAGTAGCTCGAGATCATTAATCTGCTTCGAAATCCAACCGGTGGCCATGTCAAGGTCGGACTGCATGAGAAGCTTGCCGCGGCTGACGGAAGCGTCGCAGCAGTGTTGACAGAGAGTTTCAACCCGGCGGATAGTGGAGAGCAAGGCGGGAAGGAGAGGGATGATGAGAGGATTCTCCGACCAGTGAGACGAGTCTGAGATTTCTGAGAGGAGTGATTTGAGGGAGGCAAGCTTCGAGCGAAGGACCTGCCATCTGGAGACAAAGCAAGTGATGGAGAGTGTGGCTGGAAGGACTTGGGTCAGGAGTTGGGTTATCTGTTCGAGAGTGTCGGAGGGTGACGGCGGAGACGGCGGCGGTGGCGGTGGTGGGTCGGCGGTCGAATGCATTTTCTCTGTTGGCTCTTTCTCTTGGCGTTGCTTTTGTGAAATTTACGAGTGTAAAAAGGAATTATTGAAGGAAGTGGCGTGAGGGGTTAGAGGTCAGAAGATGCATGTGAGGAATAATACAGTGGTGGTGGGAGGTGGGGGAGGGAGGAGGGCCCCGGGGGGTGTGTGAAAAGAAGAGAATGGATGGGGAAATGGCGTAGAGTGGTAAAAAGGAAGGAGGGTTTTGGGGCGTGGGTGGGGTAGGAGGGGGGTTCTGACAGTTAATGGTCTTGGCCCACCTTTTACGCACACAAGCCATAGAGTCCATAGTCATATTCTTGCAAAAATTTTATATGTTTGACTTAAATGTAGAAATATTAAATAATATGAATAATATGGCAGATGTTCATGTCAGATAGATACGAAGGCTCAACTGTTTAAAAATATTTTTTTCATCGACATACATATAATAGAGAATTTTGTTTTAAAAAGGAATTTCAAAATATGAAAAAGGAAAATAATTTATATATTATCTCAAACTCTCGACTCCTTTTGATGTGAACCACTAAGCATCATCAATCTTGTTGAAAAAAAATGAATGAAAAATTGTAATCTCATGTATTTGGCTAAAGTTTGTTGGATGCTATTTATTTGATGTTCAAAATCTATCACTTAGTTAAGGTTATGTAGACCATTACCCCATACCAAAATAATTAGGTTAAAAATATTAGTTTATAAAAGAAAAAGATCAGGGAACTTTTATATATATATATATATATATATTGAGAGTAAAAATATCATTAGTGAGAATTAAATCATATCACCAATGAAGTGAGATATTATACTGCTATTGTATAATTCATATTATTTAACTTTTTTCATACATCATGTTGGTAAAAGTTTATTTGGTAGTTATATTCTTCTTATATGCATATTAAAAAGTGTGTTAGTATTCAGATTATAAACCTCATACATCTAAATATGAGAGTGGTGATATTCAACCATTTTACAGTAATATTTTTATAACTAACTTTTGTTTGCTATTTGGTATTATTCGAATGAAATTTATGTATACACACATATATATGTAAAATATGTGTAATTTTTTATTTTACTAACCATTGACTTGTTGGTTACTTATCGTTGACTCTAAGTTTGAATAATTCTTTATTTATGACTGCTACAAGTGTGTTTTATTTTGAACTCGACAATTAAAAATGCACATAAGCAAACCAATATTACATAGTATCACAAAACCATCGTATCAATTAGTACTAAAATTTAATGACATTGAATGTAACAAGACGATATCAATATTAAAATGTACTAATTTTAATTCTAATTATATGGTATGTATTTCATAAGAAACATGGACATATATATTCCTAAATCTCATAAAATTGAATTTTGACCATAAATATTTTCTCAAAATAGCCAAAACCTTTAAAAAATCATACTTTTGGTCCTTTATGTACTGCGTATCAAGATAAACACCAAAATGTGAATATTCACATATATTTTTTTTGAAATACTGAATATTCACATATTTTAATATTGTCAACATCGGCAAAATGTTGTGTAAGATTATAACGTAGGACAAATATTAGGATCGTATTAAAAAAATATGTACACATAATTCTGGGTATATCATTTTTCTTTTTTGTTAATAAAAAGATAATGATGATAATTTACAACACGATATAATAACTTGACATGAAAATTTGAGTTTGGGCAACCCATTTGGATTAGAATCTAATAAATTCTACACAAATAAGCACAAAAAAAGAAAAGAAAAAAGAGTTAAAACAGATCGAATTTTAATTTTGGATCATGCAACAATCTCGACCAACCTTAACGAGCTAACCAACCCCAATAAACCAAACAAATATTTAAAAAGTTTTTTTACAAATATTATATTTGTGTTGTGCTTATTAAAAATGACAACTTAAAAATAGACTTTTAATCTCATTTTCTCATATTAGTAAATGTTAGTTCAGGAAACAAATGAAAGAAAATGTTCAAAATCACTATTTAAATCAAGTTAACATGTTGAATTGTGCGAATTTGAATAATAGATTAACTTAATAGACATTAGAATTTGATACACATCAAATTTCATCAAGTTGAGTCAACCTGATGAAAATTACGTTAAAATTGAATTAGACACTTTCTACGTATCATCAAGTTGAGACAAGCTCACATTGAAGAAATTAATTTTATACCTTTTATCTCAACTCTAAATGAACTCATATAAACAAGTTGCAATAGGTTTAAATTGAATAAATTATATTACACTTTCATCCCAACCTAATATGAATCCACAACTCACTTAAATTGTCCCTCATAACAAAAAAAAAAAAAAAAACTTATCCATAGCTGAGTACACATAGGGGTAGTTTGGTTTGGTTGGGATGATAAGGTAGGATAGAGTATTTTTATCCTACCTTATTGATGAGGGTTTAACCCGTCAGAGGTTGGATAAATTGGAAGATTCTATGAAACTCGATCTCTCTTATCGATATGCTTGTATAAGTGGGTTGGATCTCACAATCACTAGCAAACGTCAAGCTAGCCGAGAAGCCATCGACTTAGGCCATCCGACGCTCAAGTCAATACGGGTCGACTAGATAATAAGAGCAACCGAGTATGGACTTTTTGTATATATAAGAGCATACCTTTAGAGAGTTGGAATTGGGGTATTTATAGCCTTCTCTACTTGGGAATTTGTCTGTGATGCCCTTCACATGTAGAGAAGGCATTTGTCATTGCATGAGGGGCAATTGGTCAACTCCTCTCCCTATACCATTCCAGGTGACCATCTTCCCAAGTTATAAGTCAGAATAGCACACTATTGAAACACCTGCTGCATTAGGCGGTAATGGGGCGGCATGTGCTATTAATGTGGGCATGCCGCCTATTAGTGTATTTAATGCAGCGGTAGAATATTGTACTATACCGACCTCTCTGGTCAATAAGGTCGACCTGAGATTGTTCTAGGAAATAAATTAGAGCAACGGGTCGAGACAGAGGTCGATTGAGGTCGAATGCGCCTATGGGTCTCGGATGTAAGATTGGGTCTGGCGCTGCATCTTTAGGCCATCCCATATCACTTATCATTTGTTTGATTTGAGTAACAATAAACATTTAGATCCACATGAATATCAAAAACCCATGTTTATATATGTAACTCCAACGATAAATTAATCGGCCAACCCCCATGAATTTATTTATCAAGCAAACCAAATAATATCGCAATGATAGTAAATCATACAAATTATCATATGATAAATAATCATGAGATAACTTAAAAATCTAACAAAACTAGCCCATGATAAATTATCCAAAAACACACAATCTAGTGCGTGTGAGCAAAAACATATATGATCAATTAGCCACTAATTAGAGAGTGAAAGAAACAAAATAAATGCAACATCTTTATTTCTTATTAAACTCAAATACAAGAAGACCTACAAAAGCATGGATTAGAGGGCTCTAACACTCCTTTCAAGGCTTTTCCTACACTTTTGGCCCTCAAAAAAATATTGGATGAAGATGATGAAATTCATGAATCAAAGATGAGCCTGCACTAAGGTTTGTTAATTTAGCCTCAAGAAATTTGAATCTGACAATATTGGTAAAAATGAAGAAGGCATTTTCAAAAGGGAAATTAACCTAAAAAAAAGGACCTTCATACTTGAGCGATTATGTGGGTGGGAAGAATCTGTTGAGATTGAACGGCAATGTGTAGAATTCTTCGTTCCGATTATCGCCTCTGAATGTTCTGAACTTCGCCCACCACGGCATTCCTCTGTCCTTCTTCGACTTCTCCACTTCGATCGTGTTGTCGAGAAACACAGCGATGATTAATCCGACGGTCGGAGGCGACATGAATATGGTGTTTAAGAATGCATTGAACTGCGAAAGAAAGAGAAAAGGAATGGGATCAGAATATAGGCAGACATGGACCTCCGTTTAGATTAGAGATGCAAACAAGTTGAGCAACACCAAATCAATCCAAGCTTTGATTATTTTTTTTTATTCGAACTCAGGTTAAGTTTGAGTTCAAACTCGACTCAACTCAATTGAATTTGTTTGTCAAAATTTGTAATTAATTCATAGACTCAAATTTGAACTCGAGATCGAAAAATTCAATTATTTTATAAAAATATCTAAATTAATATATTATTACAAATTTTTTATACAAATATGTTTTGAAAAAAAAATAATAGATTCATGAACCTGTGAACAAGAACTACTTAACTCAAGTTTTGAGTAATTTTCAAGTTAGTTGGTCAGAGTTGTAGCTAGCTCAATTTGTTTGCATCATTAATTTAGGCTAGAGCAAGCTTGTGAGCTCATAAATATTTTAATAATTTTTTATTTTGTTATATATTACTAATATTAATAATACATTAATAATGATGCTCTCTAATTTTTGTAAGCTTATTTATAATGGTTTATAAGGAATTAATGTTATAATTTATAAATTCATGTTTTAAATTTTTTATCATCTTATTAAATTAAAAATCTTGAGTTTGAGGCCGAGTTTGAGTTTTCAAACTAGAGCTCGCAATAACTCAAAATTCAATTGCGAATTAGAATTTAGTCAAGCCGAATTGAATCGAGCCCGAAAAGTAAACCTCCTAGAGCTCGAGATTAACTTAACTTATATGTTTCGAGCTCGAGTTTCAACTAGAGATCTTTTTTTGCAAGTTCAACTCAAATCTACTCAACTGCACCCATAATGAAGGCATGGTATGACATGATACTTACCCATCCAGCATTAGTGTGAACTAGTCCACGACGAGGAGGAGCCCAATATTCATCAAAAAATTGGGGGACAGAGATCCCAAGGAAAAGTGAAAGACCTGTTATAAAGAGGTTCCTCATGGAATTCATATTAGTGAATTGAAGAAATGATAAGCCAACCGAACCTGCACCGTTAGAAAAATCAAATTGTTACAAAAGTGGACCCAAATCTTGCCAAAGAAAAACCAACTTATACATGATAATATCATACCTACAAGGCCAAATAGAACACAGTATAATGCAGCATATATTGGAAACGGTATAGATGCAAAAACTGCTCCAAATTTCCCTGCACGAGTTAATCTTATACTTCAGATAACATTTAGATGATTAAATAGCGTTTTTCTCCATCAGAAGGGGACTGATGATACTGACCCAAGATGGAAAAGAACATCATGAAGCCGGCTGAAATCTGAACCACTCTACGGCTTCCAACTCGAGTTAGTCCAAGGAGCCCCACATTTTCCCTGTGAATAATATTGAGAGCTCATCTATCAAGTTTTAATTTGTAATGCAGGAGTTAATCAGTTGCTCGTTATCAACTTCTTACACAGATACTGTAGAACCCGTGCCTGTCCCAAAAAGACCGTCAAGCAAAATGCCTATTCCCTGCAAAAATGAAACATTGAGCTCATAAGTTTCATTACAGAATTCTTCAGTTTTGCTTCTACAAAAGTTCATCATATCATATTTTACTTCAAGCCAAAATCCCATGATAATGGCATTCTGTGGCAGCATTCAATCATCCAATATTTGTAAAGCCTTCAGGAAAATTCACAAATGTATCAATACTATGATTATAAGCATATATAATGCTTAGATGTGTGTATGATAGAGTTTGAACCTTAAGTAAGGAAGAATATTAGGACATAGTATGCTATTTCATCATATGTATATCATTGTGTTTCTATATATTTCTAGTCATCACCATCAAACTTAGGTAACAATGGAGTGTAATTGGTTGTCTATATCATGTCTTTTGGTAGCAGATATATTTCTTTAACAGCAGAAAGTAATGTGGGTTCAGTATAAACAAGCAGACCTGCCAACCAATGCCCCGGCTGAGTACATAGGCTGGAGGTGGGGTGGCAATTGCCAGACGAGACGCTGCCTTATATGCTCCAGTTGACTGCAGTATTTGAGAGAAGTCAAGGTGTTTGTAAGTATAAAAAGTGTTAGAAAGTGTTAAAAACTTTTCATAGTGAATCATAAACCAATATACCTCAACCATTGAAACAAGAACAGCAGACATCATGGCAAAGGAATGACCAGCTGAAAAAGTAGGAGGCCCCCATTGAAGAGGATATGGGAACTTAAACCTTAATAACATGAAGAAAGATATTAGATTCCCATGAAAACACGAATCAACTTTTCTTGAAAAAATTACTCATAAACAGACAACCATGGAGCTGTGGAAATAAGATTAGCCCTGTCTGTACGGCAACTCATCTGAGTAGCATTGGGTTTGCCACGGTAAGCTCCACTAGCCGTTAGTATGAGGGAGTATATCCAAATAATAGCAACGCAGATTAGTACAGGAAATCGTTCAAAGATGGGAAAGTCCCTCAGGAGTTTAACATGCTTCAGATACTGCAATTGGAAAAATGTTACTTGCATGAATGTCGAAAAGCTAGAATTAGCTAGCCCTTAACACTTGAATTGTTAAGGATCCACTCACTTGTGACAAGCCAATAACCAAGAAAAGCATCGGCAGACCAATTTCCACACAATTCCCTAGCTGCAGATTGGATGGCGTGATTTACAAAAAAACCAACCAAGTTATGGATATAATGAGGAGATATCAATAACAAGACTTACTGCAGGAAATCCTCGTTGAAATAAGCCCAAACCAACTAATCCGACAACAGGTGCCATTCCTAGAGGACTGAAAAAGCTGTGAAGAAACAGCCTAAAGTTCATGATTACGTCCAGAAATGGAAGTTCTTTAGCCTTCTCGACAGTTGGATATAGAAACTATACCGTGAAAAGAGACCCCACACTTGGCTATAGCCAAGAATTATTTGTATACTCGCAGCAACAATTAGAGCTCCTTGGATAGCTCTCATAGTGTGTACAAATCTCTGCAAGACAATCAAACAATAGATTATTTTCAATGCCCCATCATACAAGAAAACTTCAAACTCCAAACGATCACATAATAGGAAGACATCTTTTTCACTATTTTCATTAAAACATCCAAATGGCATCTCACTACTAATGTACAAAAGGCGTAAAGACCCCCAGAGGTCAGATGATTGAAAAAGAGACAAAAAGGAAAAAGCACTTACTAAATGAGGCTCATCAATCCGTTGCAATGATGAGTCATTAATGATATATGCTATGGGAACAAGATAAGCGAAGGACCCTCCAACAACAGCAGGTAACCTGGTTCCAAAGAGTGCCTGAAGAAGGGTGTTAATGCCAGCTACAAAGAGCAATGTTTGAATCACCCGTGCTTTGTCCCCCTGTGTGATCAGCAAAAACATCACTTAGGATGAAAGAAAATGAACTTTATGTCTGAGAATCTAGTTAATACCCAAACTAGTAAGCTACATGCTTAAGTCCTTTAGACAAGGTTATAAAGGCTAAGAACTAGAGAAAGAAAATATTAAAAAGTAATATTGGCCCAAGAATTTCAAATGCAAGACCTAATCGACCATTAAACAGAAAACAGTGTCCGTCATGCTCAAAAGGTTGAATAAGAGGATGCAATTTCCTGGAAACATATGTTACTTGGAAAGGAATTTGGTTTACTACAAAGAGGTAAACCAGGATAACAAAAAAAAACCTCACTAAAACAGCTCAATGTTTGTACAAGTAGCAATTCTTGAAAGACTAACCACTTTCTAGCTATCTTAACAATCAGTCAAGATTTGCCTTTTCAAGTCGGACAATATAAGTAGAAAACAAATAAGAAATCAGCTTACATCAGTTCCACCCATCATAGGGACAAGAATTGTGGGAATCATCACACTTGTGCCCAATACTAGAATGTAATTCTGAAACGCTAACAAAATGGTTTCAGCTGCAGGTAAAAAGTCAAAAATCAGGGGATTAAGATAAACTAAAAGGAATTAGTATTTGTCTTTTATGCCCAAATGACACTTGTCACATTCATATGATCAAATCAATGTGGTGAGGTGAAGAAAAGAGTGCTTTGTAGACACCAATGTTCTTGTTTGTTAAAAAAGGACATCAATCTTTATTAGCTTTCTTGCAGAACACTTAACAAACACCTACATATGTTTTTACTACAAGAACTAAGATAAAATTCCAAATCTATGAATCTTATTCTACAACAGGAGAGCGAGGAGGCCTACTCCCTGCATGCAAAACAACATTGAGCAAAAGCTTCCAGGAGTAGAAATTTAGGAAGGGTGCATTTGTTTATCCTGAATAAGATGGCAATTGGCTAGTTCACTGGAAATGGAAAAACTGGGTGTTCATTGGCCTACATTTTTCAGATTTTGAATCTTCCAACCATGATACTCATTAATTCTTGCAAATGTTAGCTTATCCCATGGTTCTGTTAATAAACAAACACAAAAGATAGATTTTTCAGATTCCAAATTCATAAGAAATCAATTCCCACCAAACCAAAGGACTCCATTTAATGTTCCCTACAGTCATGTACAACTATCATTGTACAGTAACTAGCATTTGAAATAGGTGTACTTTGATTTAAAATAGTCATAAAAGAGTTGTGAAGAGGTTAATGACATATCATCACCATGACAATCACAATCACTTGTATGATTTTCTTCAAGCTGCTTGGTTACAGAAACTTCGAAAATGAAGTTAGTTCAAAGTAGTTGAGAATTTGAGACAAACAAGTAAATGACATAAAACTCAAAAAACTTTCACCCAGCATTTCTGATTCCTGTCTAGTACTTGTATCATTGCTCTTTCTCTCTATCACTACTTTGAAGTTTTCCTTAATCCGCTCATTATTCAAGAAATCATTAAAAATTACAATCTATTTTGACATTGTCCCAACAACTAGAATGAACAAGATTATTCTTAACCAAAGCAATCCCACATATTGAAAACATCCTCAGTTCAAACATTTACATAAAAATGCCAATTATTCCCTCCTCAACAACTTCCATAAGAAAATCCCATGAATCAAATCCCACATTTTCATCGGCCCATTACTCCCACTACTTATCACAACCAAAAATTACTTTAAACCTCTACCCCCCTTCCCCAACACACACACAGAGAGCTAAAAGGTCTAAAAGAAACAACCATATAGCTATGACCAACACTTATTACTACGCTCATTAATCCCATCAGCGTACAACTTCAGCTTTTAATCAGGCCAATAAATGAGGCTCTGCCCCACCACAAGATTTCTCGATTCTTCTTTTGAACCAAGCTCCCCGCCCCCACCCCACACTCCACCAACCCACAAACAAGTGGAATATGCTAACTCTAAATGCACCGGCAAAAGCCATAAAACACCCAGACGACAGAAAGAAAACAAAACAGAACACAGAAACACACACCAATCATTCCAAACTCCATATGCCTAAATGTGTTGTGTGCTTCTGAAAAGTGCGAAGAAGAGAATGATGAAAAAAAACAACATACGCCATGGAGGATTAGAATCAATGCAGTACTCAAGGTCCATAAGCTGCTCCATTGGATGGTGTGCCTCACCCATTACTGTGTGTTTCTGTGTGTGTACGACAGAAGAAGAAGAAGATGAATGAACGGGAAGATTAACTAAGAACAAAGTAAAGTTAGCAGCAGCCACTGAGGATAGAAAAAAGTTGGAAAAAGTGCAGCCGAGAAGAATATATAAAAGAAGAGAGAACAACAAATATGCCTCTCACCAGTCACCATACGAAAAAAGCGAATAAATGGAATATAAATATATACATACACATATAGAGATACAGACAGAGAAACACACAGTACACACAGTACACACAGTAGGAGCACTTTGAGCTACGTTCCCAATATCATGCTACGATAAGGCTTTTTAACCTTTTGAATTTGTTCCGAATCTGTTAATATGTTGGGTATTAATTTTGCCACTCTTTTGTCAATTTATTTACGGTTTCGCCACTTGAATTAAGAAAATACTTTTAATGCCCACATATATATATATATATTTAATGCCTATTTATATTTTATAGTATTTACTTGAACATATTATCTAAGTTGTTCACTTTTTTTTTATATCATTTTATTCTCTTTTAAATTCCAATAAATGGGTGAAAAGTAAAAGAGAAATATGTTAGAAATGATTGTGATGAAAATATGTTAAGAAATATCCGCATCGTTAGAATGCTACTTTCAGTTTCATATATGTTCAATAGAGGTAAAGAAATTATTCCCATTAATCGGATTATATCAGTTGCTTTTGAACCATAAAAGATTGTTACAGCCTAATCATAAAAAAAAAATATTTGAAAAAAAAAAAAGAGTATAATGCAGTGAAGTTGACATTGACTTTTGGAGCCTTAAAATAAAAGTTTCAAAAATATTATTTCAATATAAAACTGCTATTGTTATAGGATATATGGCTAGTCATACGATTTTCTATTTCTATTTTTTTTTTCTTCATTTTTGCTCTATCGATCAAATGGTAGTGTAAGAGATTTATAACTCTCGATATGTTGAATTTGAGGCTTGTATGAATACGATGTTGAAAAAAATAATTAAACGAGTATAGCTGTATAAGATGTACTTTTCATATTTTTATATGTGAAGAATTACATGCATTAAGCTCTATTTAATTTTTCTTTTGAAATAAATACAAATAATAATACAATTTTATTAGCAAACAAATTGGTAAAATCATAATAAAAGTGTCCCACGGCCATTTTCTGTCTTGAACATATTGAATTGTACATTAACAAATCTTAGTTGTAAAAAGGACTTGAAAAAAATATATAAATGTTCGCTTGTATTAAAGTTCTAGAAAGTATTGGAAATATTATTAAATTTGGAAAGTTTAAAATGTTTTTTTTTTAAATTAAAAAAGGTTTTTGCATTTTGAATTCAATAAACCTAAACCAAATCTAATCCAATCTAATTTTTAACCTTGAGTGGCCACAATTATACTAATGTTGAAATAAAATTTTGACTTAATTTTGGTACTCTACAATTAATATTAAGTATAACTTTGAGATTTTTTTTTTTTTAATAAGGCCGTTAAAGAAATGACATTGCACATCATGTTATAATTTTATTTTTTTCAGCGCACTTTGATTCTATTTTTGATTGACTTATGTTGTGTGTCATAAAAATTTAAAAGAATACACTTAATATTATATATTAAAATATAACATGTATATACATACACACTTTTTTTTTTCCTTGTTCAAAACTATTAATAATTTTGGCAAGGAACAAGAAACCTTTTATAACCCTTTTTGAGATCACATTTGTGTTGCATCAAATTTGCATAAACTAGTGAAGTTAAAAGAGGGGGGGAAAAAAAAAGAAAAGGAAATTGGGCTAAGACTGTTCTTAGTCCCTTCGGCGCCATTGAATAAATATTGTGGGACTCACATGCATTTATATGTTGGGACCTACCTACTCAACAAAAAGAATATTAATATTAGGACTGGCAAACTTAATCCGGTACTAAAAACTCATTAATGTCAGAATAATTAATATACGAAATTAAGATGTTTTTCTTTTAAAGAATATTTTTGTTGGTTCTTCAACTAATTTTATACAACTTGCAATCAATTTGTCTGCCGATATCAGAACTTATCATCAAATTAACTATTTGTCCCTTATTACAATATCATTAAATGCATGTCTTAATATATATGTATATATATTACATATTCACACTTACAATACTTAAATTTCATTAGGGTTCAAACTCTTAACATTATACTTATCTGTATAGGCTGATGATATTAAATTAATAGATCGCTCAACAATAAGTGAAATAATATAGGTGACTGACATCGTGTTTATACCACTCAAGTCTATGTTTTACATTTAGATATGAACATAGTTTTACATTTAAATATAAGTGCATGTACTATAATTATTACGATTATATATTTTCGCGCACACATTCGAATTCTTTTAAATTTGAATTTCGAACCTTACAAATTTATAAATGCGAGGATAGTGCCGCAAGAATCAATGAAGTCCCTTTTTTTTTTTTTCATTTTATTTTTTGACACTTGTCAATGCTTGAGTTTTGGCACCAAAACTTCAATTGTTTTCCAAACGGTCAAACAAATGGTTGGTCGTTTAAGAGACTACAGATCGAAAGTAATGGAGGCTTGCACAACTGCAAGGTATTGAGAGACTTTAGGCCATATCATCGTTTGAAAGAAACTTATTCAGAAACTAGGCAGCCTTTCTGCATCTTTCTGTGTGTCTCCATCCCCAGGAAGGGGAAAAAAAGAAGGAAAAAAAAAAAGAAAATTCGGAACCCGAAAAAGAAAAGTATAATTTCATCAATTTTTTGTAAAAATCAACATCTTGTAATATTTTTGAAACCAAACAAGATCCCAAGAATGGTCCCTCATTGCAGATGATGATGAGTTAAGCTCACCATCATACATCAACAATGCCAAGCAAGCTCAAGAAGGCAATTGGGGCAGTCAAAGATCAAACCAGCATCAGCCTTGCAAGGGTCTCAAGCAACACTTCCTCAAATCTTGAGGTTGCAGTGCTCAAAGCCACCACACATGATGATCTCCCCGTCGACCAAAAATACGTAAACGAAGTCCTCCACCTTGTCTCGTCCAACAAATTCCACGCTGCAGCCTGCGCTCGCGCCATAGGAAAACGAATAGGACGCACACGAAACTGGATCGTGGCTATAAAATCGTTGATGCTCGTTCTCCGGATCTTCCAAGATGGCGATCCTTATTTCCCAAGAGAAGTCCTCCACGCCATGAAAAGGGGCGCCAAGATTCTCAATCTCTCAAGTTTTAGGGACGACTCAAACTCCAGTCCATGGGATTTTACAGCATTTGTACGGACATTTGCCCTTTATCTCGACGAGCGTTTAGAGTGCTTCCTGACGGGGAAGTTGCAGCGGAGATACAAACATGGGGTGAAGGAAGATTCGATCTACCAACGGACCAAGAGCCGGATCACCAGGCCTAATGAGCCTGTTATTGATATGAAACCGGCTATGCTGCTTGATCGGATCTCATATTGGCAACGATTGCTCGACCGGGCCATTGCCACACGGCCGACAGGTGCGGCCAAGATGAACCGTTTGGTGCAGATATCTTTCTATGCCATAGTTGAAGAAAGCTTTGAGCTCTACAAAGACATCTCTGATGGCCTCACCCTTGTTCTGGATAGTTTCTTTCATCTACAGTTTCAGAACTGTGTGACCGCCTTCCAAACTTGTGTTAAGGCTGCAAAGCAGTTCAAAGAACTTAGTGATTTCTATTCTTTGTGTAAAACTATAGGTGTTGGTAGGAGTTCTGAGTATCCAAGTGTGCAGACTATATCAGAAGAGCTGATTGAGGCATTGCAAGAATTCCTGAAGGATCAATCTTCATTTCCATCCAACTCAAAACCCACTACCCGGTTTGCCCTTCTCCCGGCTCCACCGTCCCCCCGTGTCAATTCCTTCAGGTCGAAACAGCAGGATAGCCAAGGGGAGCAATCTCAAGTCTCAAGCACGGCAGATATATCGTTGAGGGAAACTCCTAATGAAATGGGATCGCCATCCACCTCATTAGAAGACCTGATAAAAGCCACAGAAGAAACAGGGACATGCCCGGCCATTTCGATCGATCTAGAGGCTTACTCGGCCTCACAACAAGATGACTCATTCAGAATAAGCGACACGGGCTCAACCAGATCATTGCCCGTGACAAATTCCATGGTGGATCTCATGTCCTTGTGGGACTGGGCCGAACAAGACGACAAGGAACAACAGGAGAACAAACACAAAGCATACACGGATTCATCACCAGCTTCTGAGAATTGGGAGCTTGTGCTGGCCGAGACCATATCATCATCCGCTTCATCACCACAACCAAACTTAGACACAAACACAAACTTCAATTCATATTATCCAAACCAGACAGCAATCATATCAGATGACAATAATCTTCCCACCCTCACAGACAATTCATCAAACAGCTGGGGGGATCTTGTGTTATTTGATCAGACCGCAGACAACCATTACAACCCATTTCTACAGGATATGATCGAATCACCAAATGTACCAGCTGCTCAGTCTGCTACATCACCATCAGTGCCCACTTTTCACGCCATTCCTTCGTTCTCAATGCAGAATCAAAACCAAACATCATTTTCATTCACGGCCCAGAACGAGAGCGACCCTTTTGCTGCTGCGCCTTTTTGTGCTTCATTTTCAAGTGAAACAATGTGTAATAGTTCCGTGGATCAGCAGACTTTGCTGCATGAACAACAGCTATGGCTGCAAAACCAAAACAAGATTATAGCTAAACATATGACTTAGGTTGTGATTTGTGAAAGAGAGGGATGTAATAATCTATACCTTTAATTATTTCCCTTCTTCTTCTCATTCTTGTTGGCATGCTGCTGCTTATACTGCTTTCTTTGTTACCAATTGTGTGCTTTTAGATTTATGATAGCTTTCGACTTTTTCAAAACTATCTGCTCGTTTGATTTTGTTTTCCAAACATACTTTTCAATTCGGGAAATAAAATTAAATTTGTTGCTCATTTTCGAAGATTACTTTTCAAAATACTCACAATATATTTTTAAAATATTATTTTTTTCTTTTTTAAAACTAACATAATTATTACACATTCTGACATGCATATATATTTTCTAATGTTATAATTGTACGAATATAAAAATATTAATATAAAATTATATATTCACTCAAATAAAAAATACTGATTATATATATATATATATATATATTAAAATGTCTCATCTGAAAATGAAGTCATAAACGCCAAAATAATTTTTAGGGTGAATTACGTCTACCCCTAAGGTTTGGCATAATTACAAAAAAATTCTCGTTGTTTTGAAAATTACAAATACCTCATTGAACTCAATTGTCGTCCAACATTTTAGCCTAGTCGTTAAAATTTTTGGGTAAAATTTCAAAAATGCCCGTAGGCTAACTGATGGCATCTTTGACCTGATTTGACTTTTTTTAGTGGACAAAAATACCCTCGGGGTGGTATTGTAAGATTTTTAATTGGTTAAGGGTTTATTTGTTTATTTTTTTTTTTGAGGTCTTAAATGTAATAAAACTAAGAAGAATTCAGGGTGAATTTAAAATAGTAAATGTATTTAAGATAACTTAATTATATTCAATTTAATTTAATAAGTAAGAAAAATTAAAAATACAAATCAATCTATCATCTTGAACATATATAGTTTTAATAATTGAAATGATATATTCAATAGTATTAAACATAATAAGCATATCTAAAATAATTTAATTAAATTATATCATTAAAATATAACATATTAGATTATGTTAAATATAAATTTATATTATTAAAATTATCTGATAATATTAAAATAGTAATATATATAATATTTTAATTGAATTGAATTCAATTTAACTAAAAAGTAAAATAAGTAAAAAACTAAAATAAATTAAATCTATCATGATAATATATTTTTAATAATTTTTAAAATTAAAAAATAATAATGACATGTAACACCCCTAGATTTGGCATTTTAGAAAGTAATATTTAAAAATTAAAATATTTATTCGACAAAAATTTTGGGGCTCAAAACATGAATAAGAAAGGACTTTATTGTAAGAATTTTGAAAGTTTTGGTGGTCAACAAAATTAATTTTGATCAACGGGGTCAATAGAGTCATTAACTAGTTTGAGGATTTAATTGAAATTGAGGAAAAAAAATTTGGAGTCAATGTGAGGCACTCGGAGAGTTAAAATGATTCAATTGAAATCTGAGATGAAGTATTTGGGTGGAAATTACAATTTCAGAGAGTTGAAAAATATATACACAAGAGCCTTCCTATTGTATCAAATTCTTCCATGCTTACCGTCACCATCCTCTCCAACCAACACCTCTCCGACGTTGGAAAAACTAGCAACCAAGTAACCATTCTCTTTCCCTTGTCATAAGGAATGCATCAGTACCAAATTTGCCTAGAAACAACCGACGACTCGCTGGAAATTAAGCTTCGAACGAAGCCTCATGGCGGTGGTGACGGGTTGCTTAGTTCCGGCAACGGAAACTCATAAATAAGGAGTGGGTTTTGATAGACTCGATGAGAGGAGTGTAATGGTGATTTCAATTTTGTGATTTGACCAACGCATAAGGAGAATGGTAGGTGGAGGTGCGTGGTGGAGTTAAGCAGTTTTGCTTGAAATTGGCCGATGAAGTGAAAGGGAAAATTGAAATTGATTTGGGGGTTTGATAGAGCACAACAAGGCTCACCTTCTGGCGGTAGCAAAACCCAGGTCCGGTGGAGGCGCACGACTGCTGTTCGATGGGCGGCGGCGACGGTCCGACAAAAATTGAAGGTGATAAAAATATATCAAATAAACCCTCGTAAATTCAAAAACATTACAAATAGGTCAAAGGGTATTTTTGTCTTTTGATATTTTTAATCAATTTTCTTTCTTTCTTTATTTTTTTATTTTTAATTGAAGGGCATTTTGGTCATTTTACACTTTCCGTCAGCATTACATTTAGGTCCCAAAGTTCATGGGGGTATTTGTAATTTTTAAAATAACGAGATTTTTTTTTGTAATTACACCAAACCTAATTCACCCTAATTTTTAACCATCCCCAAAGCAAATCAAACATGCATCATGTTGTTCAATTCTATTCATAAAATACATTCTTTCAAAATAATCAAAACAATACCAACCAAGGTATAATTGCTATATGAAGTGATTCTCCAAAGATCAATCATTTTCCCATGCCTACGTAAAAAGTATAATTGCAATATTGAAGGTTTTGCCATTAGTTAATAGAGAAAAAATTTTGGGGAATGTTTGTGTTTTGGGGAAATATAATCAAATATATACTCATTTTTCCTTTAAAATATTAAATTTTTTTCCCAAAGTACCCTCTATTATTTTTCATTATCCTTCACACACACACACACACACACATTAGTATTATTCAAATAATAAAAAAATCACTCAACTCTACTTTCGCCCCAAAAATTCAGCAAAAAATAATTGATTTGACAGCTACAGTAAAAAATGTATCTTCCAAAATATATAAAAACATACCAAAACTCTCTAAAATTATTTTTTAACTATTCCCAAAGCATACTCAAAAATTCATTGTATTACCCAACACAATTTTCACATTCTCCAATATTACTTTCAACATGTATTCTCTCAAAATATATATTAAAATAACACAAAAAAGGCATTACGAAACATTGCCTTAAATTCTTTCGCTTTCGAATAAGCACAAAAATCTAAGAAAGGAGATTTCTTTGTCTCTTGAATTAGCTCTGGAAAGACCAAGCCACTTCCTTTAGGGATGGCAATGGGTCTAGGTAAATCGGGGCCCCGCCCTGGATGGGGCGGGTGGCGGGTCTTGGTGGACCCGCCCCGGTCCCATCCTATATTATATTATATAATATATATATATTCATATTATATATTATATTATATTATATATTACATATATATTGCATATATATTTATATTATATATTATATATTACATATATATATATTATATAAGTATAAGTATTTATTAGGTTATAATACTATATTAGAAAATTAGAATTTTTTTTTTTTTTAACTTGTTTCAATTTTATTCTTTCAAACCCGATACTCATTAGAGCAAAATCTGTATATTCAAGTGATTATAATGAAGAAAAGAAGGTAAAAAATATATACAAAAAAAAAAAAAAAAATGGGTTAGGCGGGTCCAACCCGTCGGGTCCGGGTCCAAAAGTAAGGCGGGGCGGGACCAAAGAGGAGGCGGGGCGGGGCGGGTCCTGGGTTTCTCAATTTTTAGGCGGGACAGGTCTCGGGTCCTGCAAAACCGGCCCCGTTGCCATCTCTAACTTCCTTGCTACTTAGCAATTTTTTTTTCTTTATTTCTACGAAAAGTACAAGTAATTCCAAATATTTTCTCATTATTAAAATTGCATTTTGGGCTTGAAACTTTTTTTTTTTTCTCTCTCTCTCTCATTATTAAGATTGCATTTTTTTATTTTGAATTTTAATATTTGGAATTATTAAAATTCCAAATATATATATATATATTGGGCTTGAAACTCGTTGTCATACTAATTGGCTCTGGATGGAGAGTTTTTTCTCTTTTGATACTTTTGACTTCTAACTTTTTTATTTAATTTTTAAAAAATTAAATATAATAGCATCATTTGCAAACACTTCAAAACAATTAAAATAATGCAAAGAGTTGAAATGCTTCATAAAAATTCTTACAAAAATTCCTTAAATAAGTGATTGTAAAAAATATCTATGTTTATATTTTATTAGCCATTTTCTAAAACGTAAAAGTTCCAAGTGGGAAAAATTCTAGGGCCTTGTTCTCCTATATATGTTTTGGTTATTTTCTAGAAAAAAAATTTGGGAGAACAAATTTGTTAGAAAAAATTTGAAGAATATATCAAGCATTTCTTTTTGTTTTGGGGAAATATGAAAAATGATTTAAAAATAAGTTGCTTATTTTTTTATATTTTGGGATGAGACAAACTTTACTATTAATATTAAATCAGTTGTTTTTTATTGGGTTTGTAAGATGAAAGTGATTTTTGTATATAATATATTATATATGTATGTATATTTATAGTTGAATGATGTGTGTGTGTGTGTGTGTATATATATTAATTGACATATTGTTGTAATAAAATGATGTGTAATTGATTCAATTGGTACTTTATTTTAAAATTTATATTTTTATGAATTTAACATTAGCAAATGATGTATTATTTAAAAGAAAATATTTATTAATAAATATTAATTATTTATAAAATTATAATTATATCTTAATTATAAAAAATCAGCTAATATTATAATTATATCATAATTCTTGATATTAACTTATATAAAAAAAAAAATTATTTATTCTTAAAATATAATTATATAACTATTTATTATTTATAATTTATGTATAAATAAAACTTAATCATTTATTTAAATAAAATAAAACACTTAGTTATTTATTTATATATATAAGACTTAACAACGATTCATCAAATTAAAAAATAAATAATTTTATATTTTTTGAAACTAATTAATCATCTTAAATTATTTATTAAACAAATAAGCGTAATATTTAATTATACTTGAAATATGAAACATAATTAATATATACACAACAAGTTATTTAAATAATTAAATAATTAATTTAATAAGTTATTTACTTACTTTAACTCGTTATTTAATTGATAAATTATTTAATAAATAAATTACTTAGTAACAATAAAAAAATTACTTAATTTTAATTAATTTTCTCAAAATATTTAAGTTATATTAATATTAATTTATTAAACTTAATAGATTATTAAATAAATATCACACTATAATTAAATTTTTAATAATATAAATGTGAATATTAATATTTAATGAAGATTTTTTTTAATTATATCAAATTAAAACATCTTAAATTATTTATTAAATGAATAAATATAATATTTAATTAATACATTCAATATTAAATACCTAATACATTATTTAATTAATAAGTAATTTAATTAATTTAATATATTATTTAGTAAATAAATTATTTATTAAATTTAATTTATATTCTCTATGATTAGTTTAATTAAATTTGTAAACATGAGTTTTAGAATTTTTTAAGTAGTAAAATTTTAATATTTTTATATATGTGTGCATATATATATGAGTGAATTGAGAGAGTAATAAATAAATGAGTGATGTGAAAAATGGAGTGAGAAAATAAGGAAATATGTGTGCTTTTTAGAATGTAGGGTTTTTTTGGGTAAATTATGAGGGGTTTTTTGGGAAAAAAAATAATAATAGTGTTTTGGGAGAAAATTTGAGTAATTAATGTGTTTGCATCTTGAAATATTTTTGGAATTTGAAGAAATAAAATTCTCCAAAATGTACGAAAACAGGCCCTAGGTAATTCTTACTCTTTGATTAATGCATATGAACTATATGACTCATGAAAGATGGTAATTTATTCTATTAGTTCTAAATTATATGTCAAATATTTAAGTCGTAATCAAAGAATTAGAAGCATAAAACATTAATACATAAGATTAGAAAACAAAATTGCCCCAATTAAGTATAAAATGCCAAACCAAACCCTAACTTCAATATTCCCATTTTTATTCTTCCAAAAGTTTAGGAAAAGAGATTCCTTGTTGATAAAAAGTAATGAAGCTCTAGTAACTTTCTAGCAAACCTCTTCATTTTCTTGTTCCACTTTAAAAAATTTCTAGAAAGTAGGGTGTTTGGTGATGTGTTTTTGTGTGATTTTATTATGTGTTTAGAAAAAATAAATTATTGGAGAATATGAAAGTTATTTTTTGGTATGTTTATTTATGTTTTGGGGAATATATTTTTTACTGTAATAGTCAAATCAATACTTTTTGTTAAGTTTTTAGGGTGAAAATAGAATTGAGTAATTTTTTTAATATTATAATAATAATAAAATATATATGATGTATATATATAAATATGTGTATATATATATATTGAAAAATGTGTGTTTTGGAAAGAAAATAAGGATATGTTTGGTTATATTTCTCTAAAATAATATCATTCTTGAAAAATATAACCTAACACTCCGTAAATAATTTAAGTTTTATTTGAGCATTACCTTTTCTAAATTTCTCGAATTATCACCAACAATCATTTTGTTTGAATAATGTTTTTTTTTCCTATTCAAATTTGTCATATAATCATTATTCAATTGTATAATTTCTCTCATAGATTAACTTTTTGTTCTGGACAATTTGATACTGAATTTTTCATTCAATTACTATTTTTTCCCTATTGGATGGAAACTACTTGAAACTCAAAGATGTTTGGCTTTTACATGAAAAGAAGATTAATTTTGAGATGAAAGACCATCATAAGAATAGATTTAATTAGAAGTACAAGGGCTAAAATTGATATCTTTAATTATATAAAAAGTTGAAATCATAAGCAATCAAATAATAGATCCTATAATGTAAGCAGACAAAATATTGACGAGTTATAGACAATAAATATTTTATTTATCAATTACATTAAGTTCTATTTTTAGAAGCAAATAAGTTTTCAGTATATAAAACATCTGAATTGTCTTATAATTCTTAAAAGATCTCAAAGTCGAAGTTCTATACTTCTGAAAAATTCTCAAGTAGTGTTTGGTTATGTTTTTTGTTTGATTTTATTATGTATTTTAAGAGATGAATTATTGAAAAATGTGAAAATTAATTTTTTATATGTTTGTTTATATTTTGAAGGAGATATTTTTTACTATAGCAGTCAAATCAATTTTTTTTTTTGTTGGGCTATTGGGGTGATAATGAAATTGAATAATTTTTTTAATGTTAGAATAATAATAAAATATATATAATATATGTATATATATTGAAAAATATGCAGTTTGAAGGAAAAATGAAAGTATGTTTGATTATGTTTCCCTAAAACAATATTGTTTTGGAGAAACATAACCAAACAAAGCCTCAATATTCCTCAATATACGGTAAATTTTACATATATCACAACTTTTTAGCAGACATTATTTTAATTGTCCTATAATTGCAAAAATTTTCAACGCTCAATGTTCTATAATTTTTAAAAATTCTTAAAATTTCAACTCGTAGCGAGTAGCCGAGTACGATGAATCTTACATAAATCTACTTATTATTATATTTATTCTAATGTGATTACAAATTGTGTAAAGTGTAATATTTAAAGAGTGTTCAAGAAAAAATTAAAATTAGACAAATCACAACTATTTCACGTATAAATAAATCTTACGGATCAGCTCTGTATCAAGACAGCGACATGTATACCGCTGGCGGGAAGCTTCGAAGTGAATATTACCATTATATCCTTTCTGGTTTAAAAATACCAAATGGTAGTTTCTCTCTCTAATCAATCTTTCTCTCTCACACACACAATGCGCACAAAGACGCACAGTCAACGTGTCCTGTCCTGTGCCCAACACCTCTCCTCTCCCCAGGCAAACCCTTTATTCCAAATCCCAATTCGATTACCTTTGGAATAAATTCAAGCAATCTTGTCACATTAATGGCGGGCCTTTATTGTTTCTGCTGATTTCGTTCATGCTAGTCTTAATTTCGGCATTCTGTAACGGACCCGTGGCTGTATCGATGCGCGTGTCTCCTCCTGCTGCTGCTGCTGCTGTCCTTTGATTTCGGCATTAAATAAATCTTGGCCGTGGGCGGCTTCTGCCTTTTTCCAATTTTTTACTTGGAATTTGTTTTGTTTAATGAAGTTCTGTGGTGGTGCCCGCTGTTTGGATTGTTCTTGTCGACAATTCTTATGGAATTCCCTTGATCAGCTTCCCTTAGCATTCTTTTCCTCAGGTTTTGTTTCCTTTTATTTGCTAATAAGTTCATTTTTTCCTAGTAATGTTCAATGTTATGAGTTTCCTATAATCTGGTGTAACAGTAGTGGCTGGCGTAAATTTGAGAAAGAAGAGAGGTTTGAGGACTCAACTTGCCCTCAATGTCGAACGGCGACAATGGCCGCTGCGTATTTCCCTTGACAAGCTTACAAATTGGGTAAATCATTTGATATTTTGGGTTTAATTTCGTCTTTTGATGGTAGATTGTTTGAATTTGTGAACTCTTTCATTTGCTAATGCATCAGATGTATGCATGTTGTAGGAGCATGTGTTCATGGTTGATGATAAGAATTTGAACTTCTCTAAAGGAAAAGATGGATATATTTCTTCTTGTTTATAAGGTTATATAAGGTACCTGGGTTGGGAAAGAATGCCTATGTTAGATGGTATTGATTTTCTCTAAGATTTGCGGAGATAGTGTGGAAGAATTATGGGTTCAGTTTTGGGGTTCAAAAGAATTTAGCTGATTAAATCATACTCTTTAACTTAAGACAGCTCATGAATATATTTTTTCATATCATGATGAAAATAACTACAATTAAGTGGACATTTTCTGATGGAAACCATTGTTTCCTTGGCTAATATTTGCACCTACCCTGTGTCCTTATCCTTCTTGAAAGCACAGCATTAAAGACTCCTTACAGATTTAGAAATCTCAGATTATGCAAGATTTTGGACCCATGAATACCTTAATTGGCTTCAATTCCTCCTCCCTGTGGCCTGGAAACCACAGGATTGGAGACTCCTTACAGATTTAAAAATTTCAGATTTTGGAAGATTTCGGGTCCATGAATTTCTATTCCTCCTCCCTGCTACCTGTAATCCCCCCTCTCTCTCTCTCTCTCTCACACACACACACACACACACACACACATCTGTGATCAGGATAAACATTCCCTGTTTTCTTCTCCCAGTGGAAATAAAAATCCAGAAATGACTTGAACTCACCCCCAACCCCACCCCACCCGAAAAAAGAAAAAGTGAAAATTACTTCCAAACAATAAAAAAAGAGCTGAGGTCTCTATTGTTGTTCAGGATACTAAGTACTACTTGTTGGGTTGATTGATAATTGATAAATACAAAATTTTATTACTTCAAGGCTCCAACTTTCACCTATCAGAAAATTGTAACAGCTAATCATGTCACTTTTTCCTCCCCTGTTGAGAAAACCACAGCTGAAGATACATCTAAATTTTAGTTTGCAATTTGTCACAGATTATATGATGAAACTTGATTTCCTGGTCCTTGATAACAGAGAAGGTACAGAGAAGTAGTTAGTAAGCTTCTAATTGTTTTATTCTTTTTAATTGGTACCTTATTGAGTTCCCAATTGTCAATAGTTTTGTGGACCTGTTGGGTGTTGACTCCTTTTAAAAACCAGTATCTTTGTGTCACCATTCGCTTATGTACTGGAATATGCTTCTCCATCCAAGACGAGGGAGTCTTCTGAGTTATTGTCTGGGTAAAGGCTTCTGGTTCTCTCCCTTGCTCTTCAAGGCCTTGTGTTACTGTTGAAAACAGGAGAAAATTACATGTGGAGATGGAAATCTGGTTCTTATTTCACTGTTTTTACTTGCACAACTTGTGCTCCTAGTCCAAATACATGTTCCACGCATCAATATGTATACCTTGTTTCTTTATCTAAATTTGGTGCTGAGTGTAATTTGCTTCTTCTTCTTGTTCTTTTTTTTTTCCCCCTAGCTGTGTGTGGATTTGATGCTCGTTATTCTGTGTTGTATTCTTAGTTTGACTACTCATGGTGATATGTTTTTCAGGGATTTACAGTCCTATCTTTCACATCTCAGCCTATTTATGGCCTCTGACAGTGCAAAATTCTATATCTTGGTGGACAATAGACCATGGTTAAAAGATCTCGTGTCACGGCCTGCCCATTTGTGGCAGTTGATGGTCACTAAGGTTGCTGAAGCGTCTCTGCCTCATTCCAGTAGCAAGATTTTGTAACTTTAATTTTTGTCACTAACTCAGGTTTCAAACGTCCTTTTCTGATAATTATACAGTCCAGGTTGTCCCCCTTTGCAAACTCTAGAGGGAGGAAGGACAGAAAGATGATACAAAAACTTTCAGAGTTACAGGCTTCTTCCTCATCAAACACAAGGAAATTGAGAAACTTCAAAAAGTGGTTCTCGTTGATTGATGCTCTGATGTTATCCAGGAAGAGGGCTTTGTTGCCTGTAAAGAAGCTTAGGAATTCTTTGATTGCAAACAGCAAGTTGCATAGAACTTTGTATGGCTTTATTGTGTTTGAGGTTGCATGGGGTGATGTGCGTGGTATTAACTATTTGAACGAACTTCAGGTAGCCAGTATCCAAGTTACTTGTTTAAATACTGTACTTTGACATCTGTGGCATGAATTCAGTTCCCTCTTCCTTTGTGTTCATGCTCAGACTGATACGTCCCTTGCACTAGAGGCTAAAGTCATGCGAAGGTGGGAATTTGATAGCATAGCACATGCAGCTAGGTCAATATCTTCATGGTTCCCAGGGACACTCCATGAGCAGATTCTTTTGAAAGAGCATTTGAATGCTACAATAGGTATTTTCTATAATTACCTCCTGGCATAGTGTCTTCTTAACTTTCTCAATGACTGTCTTATCATCTTCCTGCTCTGTCACCCACCTTTCATCACCGGTTCATATTTTGAAGTGAGAAACGTGTAAAGGAAAAGCATCACAGCTAGCAAACTATGAGCTTGAACAGAGGCTTGTAGAATTAGAAAATATTTGCTCTTCTTTCATATTATTCAATAGATTGGCTGAAATTGCCTGGGTAAAATGGGGTATAATTGCTAGTATACTGATATGTATGATTAAAGTTTAAATTAAGTTACATTGCTTCTAATGTGTCGTTTGGCATATAATCTTCATCAGCATATGCAAAACATATGAATGCTTGCAGCTTATTTTCGTTTTTGAACTTGTTCAGCAATTGGCCAAATGGTAGAATTTAAAGCCACCGTGAGACATGATAGCTGGCCCGTGCAAACTCTGGTGTCATACATTCAATCAATTTATTTATTATTATGTGAACATGAACTGTACAGAAGCGCTAGTACCATGATTTTCAAATCTGGAAAGCTGCTTTGTATTTTCAGAGAGTACCATGATTGTTCTGTTATCGCTTGTGGAACAGCTTTATCAGTGTCTATTGTATTAGTCAAAATCTTAGATTATTGCTAAATTTGAAATTGTTGCAGGGGAGGTTTTCCATGATGCTCAGGAAAGTTTTCCAAGGTCTAATGGGGCTGGTATTGATGACATTAATGGAAATGAATCTCCCTGCTCTCTGAGTAGCAGTTGCAGCGTTTATCCAGTAACAACGGGAGATAGGACAAATAGACTACTCACACCACCTCCCCCTGATGGTCCTTACAAGAGAAGGAAAGTTATGAGCCCCATTTATTGTGACCTTGGGGTTTCTTCTGGAGAAGCAGACTCTGAAACTGTTGAAATACTGTCTCAGAGCTCTGGTCTAAGTGATTGTGAAGATACACTTGAGCCTACTCTGTACAGAGATGTTTTGATTTTGTTTCGGTTCAATGATCGTGACCTCCCCTTTAAACTAAAGGACATAATTATGCCTGATTTGCGGTTACTTACTCTACTTGAAGCTGGACTCCCATCTTGGGTTATTTTCCTCCAGTCTTACCCAGTATTTTGCCATCTTTATCGTCCATGGATGTGTCCCTTGGCAAGAGCTTTGTATGTGCTTATATCAATTGTCACTGTCCTCATTGGATTCTATGACTTGTACAAAAATGTACCTCTACTTAAGGCAACAGCATCTAGGTTGTTTGGACCCTTCTTTGATTGGATAGAAACACTGGAAATGATTTCAAGAATTAAGTATTTGGGGACTATGTTATTTCTTCATAATTTTCAGAAGGCCATCAAGTGGTTTCTCATGGTGACGAAGACTGCTCGTTCATTTCTCTCATTTTTTATAGATCCAATGGCTGGACCATTTGCTGAGTTGTTGGAATTCGCCCTTCCTCTTTGGAATATATTTATACAACTAGCAGAGAGTTTCTTTTCAGTAACTTGGATGGTGGTTGAGTCTTCTTTTACAATGGTAGGAGACCTTATAGAGAATTTACTCCTGCCACTATGGTATCTCTTGGTGGTGGTATGGAATATTGGTGAGTTAACATTCTGGCTTGAGAAAAAATGTTACAGATTCTTCTTTATGTTGTAGATTTTTTAGACTTTTTGACATCACAACATCTTTTGCATATTATGTCTTGGTTGCAGCCACATCTATCCTGTACCCTATATTCTGGATTCTATGGGAAATTCTTTATGCACCATTTCGATTGGTCCTTGGATTTTGTAGCCTTGTGGCTTTCTTGTGCGCATCTTTGTATGATTTGGTTGGAGATCTCTTGCTTTTCGCCAGCAGTATCTTTAATTTCACCAGAGATGTGGAGTCAACAGTGAGCTCATATGAGGTTTCAATATGGCGTTCTCTATGGAATGACCTTTTTTCTCAGGTGGTTTACATTAAAACTATTACCTTCTAATTGGAGTTACATCTATAGTTTTCTTGCTTATCTTATGGTGTTTTTATCAGGTTTTCCGTGCTCTTCGAAGTATACTTAATGGTTTTGTGGCTTTCTTCACTGCCTGCAATAGACACCGGCTAAGGTATTTATTTTATCTTCTGGCTTTGAGTTATTTGAACTTAAATATGAACTTTTTCTGCACAGTTTTCACATATCTTCATGTAGTTTAGCAAACTTCCCATACTTGGATGTTCATCAAGAATGTCATCCAAGATGGGAACAACACCAAGTTAAGATTCCAAATAGTCCATCAAAATTTAGCAAGAACAAATTGAGGAAAAATGAATGCTACATTTTCAAATAATTTGATGGTAGAAAGCAGGGAGTAGGTTTGACATTGTAAATAAATGAAGGTGTAAATGGAAATGCAACTTCTTAACTTGTGCCAAAAGATGGAGTGGCAAATGAAGGGAGATACTACCGGAGAAGGACAGGAAATCAACAATAAAGCGAGAAAGGGAAGGGGAGAGGAGCAGATGCATGGCTTTGGAAGGAGGAAGGAGGTGGTGATGGTAGAGAAAGAAAGTGCGTACGCGTGTGTTTGAGAGAGAGGAGAAAGAGGAGAGGATAGGAAGCAATAGCCATGGTGGGTGGAGGGAGAAAGTCACTTAGGTTGGACCTATTTAAATTGAGTTAAAACAACAAAATTGAAGTTGAGTCTGGTCTAAGATCCAAACACTTGAGGATAGAAATGATATTTGCATTCCAAATATGTTAGTTTTTATAGTAATGAAATATAACTTTGAATATATTACCAAGACATCTCTTCAACAACGAGACATTATAAATACACCACTTTCTAAAGATTTCAAAATTATAAAAACACCATAGGACAAAATGATCCCTCAATGACCTCAATTTGAATTTTTTTTTTTTTTTTGAACTTTTAAGTGGAGGCAAAGGGGACTTTGGCCAGGGTTTTTAATTAGAGCAAACTTAGAAACTGAGTTGTTTTTTATTTGTAATTACGAAAGAGGGAAGGAAGGCAATTGGTAATTGATATATTTCATAGATAAGTTTAACTAACCTTATAACAACCTGTAGCTGACTTTCAATCTTTGAGCTGTCATAGGCTTATATTTTTAGTTTTTGGATTTATTTTAAAGCTCCTCTTCTACCGCTTGGATATTAGATAGATTGCCATTCTGACTGTACTTTATTTGAATGGATTGCATCCCAGCACCTACAATCACATGAAGGAGATCAACCGCAGACTAACACGCAGGGCCAGGAGAACACGTTCTGAAAAAAATATTCAAAGCGGACAGACTTCTGACTCTCAAATAAGTGTAAGTAATCAGGTCAAATGTGCATCAAATTCTAGCTGATTGGACATAGGATGGAGCAAACATGAAATCCATCATAATCAATACATTAATTGCTCACTTGCTCTGTTTGACTCGCTGCTGAAGAAGTTTCTCTAATTGGAAGCAATTATTTTAACTTTCATTTACAGATTAACTTAGAATGTGTATTTGCTGTTTATGTCGAAAGCATATAGAACGGTTCCCTTATACAAGAGAGTTCCAGTTGACATTCCTATAGCTGTAGTGGATGATGATGTAATTCTTGAACTGTTGACAAATTTAGTCTCTGATTTAATGTTTGCTTACTGCAGCCAAGAGGGAGGAAAGAGTCCCATCACCATGTGAAGTCCAGGAATACTACTAGATGACATCCATACAAGAGGTAATGCGAGAAAAACACTTTTTCAGCGAGTAATATAATCTGTATATATAGAGTAATTTCTGCATCAGATTTGTATAGTAGATTATATTGTTGGTGAAGGAAAAAAGGCAAAATTTTTGGAAACGTGATTCCTCCCCCAAAGTTGGAGATCTTTTTAGTTTGCATTTTTCTCATTGTATTCTTGAAATTTCTTTCCTCGGCCCTTAGCTTTGATCAACTTGATCGTGTAAATATTCATTATCTTTGATGTATACACACGATGTAAAGTAATATAGTGTTCAAACTTTATATTCTTTGGCATTCTCGGAGTACTTCCAAAATCCCTTCATTATTTTTTCGTTACCTTTTTAGTCTCCAGTAATTTGGTGATGATTTATGAGGCTGGTTCGTAGTTTTTAGGTTTCGCTGGGTTCGGCTGCTCCATGTTTGAGGCGAGGGAAGGCAAAAACTCCCCCTCGAGGGATGGTTCTGGAGGAAAAATTAAAATCGATTTGCAGTTGATAAGTTAAACTGTAAAGAAATTACTTCGTAAAAAAATTATAGTTAGAAACAATATTAAATTGCTTTCTAGATTTAGATTTTAAATGAAGTTAAAAGACAATATTATTTTTCAATATTGATTAATATAACTCATAATATTTACTAAAAGAATCGAAGGCTGTAAAAATAAAGTTACTTTAAAGCCACTACCTTATTTTAGTTTTTTCAAATGTCTTTGTTTTTTGTTTCCTTTTTTTTTTTGTTCTCTCTCTTTGTGGATTACATATTCGAAGAGTGTAATTTTTCAATTACTCCTAGTTCTGTTTTTACTTCTTTTTTTTTTTTTAATTAAATTTTCAAGCCAAAATTCAAAACTTAGAATCAGAAACTCTTGCAAATTCCAAACACCCTCTTTATCCAACAATCCGAACTCAGACAAAAACTAGATCTGTGCTCCAAATTTCACTCATTTTTGGTTAAAAAAATCAAAAGACAAAATTATATTTACAAGTCAAGTAAAGTCAAGCAGCAAGTACCAACACTTTGATTGTACCTCTGCTATTGGCAGCTAACATAGTTGGGCTTTCATTCTTCCAGCAAACTGCACTTATGAAGTAAGATCCTCCTGCATCTTCTTCACTATCATCCACATCAGCAGATCCAAATTTATGCCATGTTGCAGCTTTGGAGATAGCCTGAGTTTTTTTAGGTTCACAATATGTAAAACTGATATTCCGATGAATCTTTAATGAATTAAACAAACAAAAATTAAAAACAGCTTCTGGTTTTAAGTAGTATCTCCTGACCTTGTGGTAGACGAACACTTCATTTGTTTCGCTCCCACAAGCAAGGAACTCATTATTCACTGTGAGACCGACAAAATTTTTCTCATTTGTGTGTCCTCTAAATGTACGAACCTGAAGTGAGAAAACGATCACAAATTTATTATACATACATAGCACATGATGGAATTTGTAGGTCCTATCAAATTGCTGAAGACAAATGTGTAATTAATATGAAACTTACGTGCAAATTTTCCCTGACATCCCATAGCCGGAGAGTGCTGTCTGTTGATGCAGAAGCAAGCTCGTTGTTGGACAAAAATTTTACATACGAAACTGTTCTTTTATGGCCACTGAACACATGGAGTGGATGGCAAGTGTTTCTTAAGTCATAGTAATGGATATGATGATCAGCAGAACCAACCTGCAAAATGCATGGTGATGTATCACGCGTTGTGTGTTTCAGAAGAACAGAAGATTAAACAATATTGTTCCCAATTTTCAGTAGATCACATGTTTGGTGGGTTTCATTAACAAATTGAAAAGAAAAGATGGGCTAAATAATCTTAAGCATTTGCCATTGGTAACCCTGTGTCCGCCAAGGAAACAGAAAAGGGGGTGGCAAGTTGAAATATAGAGATAATGAGAAAAGAATATTACTGCAACAAATTTGCTAGACTCGGGATTAAACTTTACGCAGCATATATTTGCCTTCATATCAATGTTGAGGACACTAACTTCTTGATTTGTACACCATACTTTGACCTGAAATTTCAATCACTTGTTAGCAAAGGTTCATAATGGAGATCAGATCTGCAGAGAGTGTAAACAAGAAACATCTTGATGGACAACAGGCAAATGGTTAAGCCTAACATGTTATCTTAGATGCACAAGTACCAAATTACAAAGTACAAGCACCTGTTTTTATGCAATCCTAGTTCGACCATTTCTCAGCTGCAAAAGTGTACTAGTTTCCCCATTATTGAACAGGATGTATTTTTATTCGAGTTTCATATGTTAGCCTCGAAGGCACTCTGGGATGATCCCAAGAGTTCGAATAGTTGAAAAACAGTAGAGGGACATCAAATATGGTTAACAAGGATTACATGTAATAAATAACTAGGGTCTAACTATCTCAATAAGCTACACATAACTTTCATTATTCACGTTTGTTACCATATTTTCTGACTATGCGTGCAAAAATTAGATAAAAAACAGGCGCGACTTCAAATAAAAGGTCTTACATTACCTTGCAGTCGTCACTACCAGATACCAGCATTGATGGTTCTGTTTGGGAAAAATCAACACTCCATGCACGCTTTTCATGCTCTTCATATTCCATAACACTCTGAATAAGCCTAACATTTATTAGTATTTGTAAATGAACTGAAAATTTTTCTCCAGAAATTGTGACAACCATTATAAATCTTAAGTATGGAGTTTTTGGTGTTTCTAAGCAGAAATAAATAATTGGTGGTTGTGGTATATGTACCTGTCGCGTAGTTACATCCCAAACAGTTACTATTCCCTCATAATCACTACTTGCTATATGATTTTTGGTGAACTTGTTCCAGCTCAAATAGCTAAGTTTAGATCGTGTAGCCATTTCCACAACAGGGCAGTGCACATCCGTAGGTTCATTTACAACCTGTAATACAAAAGCACACAGTCAGATCAGCAGCCAGAAGCAAACTTTTTAATCATGACATGATACATGAGTTTCAGCTTCACATTCAAAGTGGAACGAATAGCAATATCTTAACTCCAGATGCCATAATAACATAGGGATAGTAAGTAAACAGCAGCCTGCCATCCAATGTGTGATGATCGGAACCCATTCTATCCCAGTGATACTCTAGTACATGTGTCAGTGGCATTCTGATCAGCTGAGCATGAGTACTTAACTTTTGTGACAATAATTAAGAAGGGATAAGCTTCATGGAACACTTTCAAACTCCATCAGTCAACCTAAAAATTTCATGTATGGAAGACATGCAGATCATAGATCAGCAGGCAAAATATTTGGCTCCTTTCTATTTGCCATGCTAAAATATGTCTTGGCATGGATAATGCATACTGTAATCTTGCCTAGCTTTTCTTCCTACTAAGCCAGCTTTAGATAGAAAGAATCAAATTCTCAATAATTATAATCTAGTTTTTAATGTTTAGTTGCACCATTCATGGCTAGAATTCAATTTCTTCAACAGTAATATCTCCTAAAAATGAGGTAACTGCAAGGTGGGAATTATTACAATGACCAAAGAAAGCTCATAATCTCCACCTAACATATTAAATATAGAAAAGGCAATCGGGAGAGAAAGAGAAGGCGCTGAGGAGAAAGAAGCCTACTGAAGAGAAATCAAAAACTTTTATGCGCCGTGAAACTCCAGCAGTAGCAAACAGCTCGTCATCACGATCAAACTCTATACTGCAACAAGGATAGAGAAACTTTACGTATTTAAGCAGAAACAAAAATAGAAATAAAATTGAAAGAATGTGAGAAGGCAAATTTGATTATAAAAGATTCTAGAGAAGCTTTTTAGATGGTATCATAACGTAAAAAATTCCAGGAGTATCCCATTATCGAGTGATATTGGAGGATCACAGTACCAGAAAAGCTACTCACTTCTCCCAATGGATATATTTTCTTAAAATAGAATCCTATTATGACATACTAACAATGTTTTTACTCCATGGGAGAAATCAGGAGGATCTATTTTCCCCAATTAACCTGTGAAATATCAGACAAAGCACTCATTCTCCAAACGAAATACTTCCTTGTTTCTTTTTTGTGTGAAATTATCATCTGGATCGACACAAGAAAACAGTACGTTACACTAAACAACTTCTAATCAAATACTCAAATGTACTGATCAGAAGCTCTTTCTTTTCTCCTTTAGTTCAAGAATAAACTTACATCCCAAACTTTTTTATTGGCCAAGATTTTTCTCCAACTAGATTGACCATGCGAAATGCCAGGCTTCTCAATCTTCTCATTTTCCAATTCAGGCTTTGGTTCAGCGGAGGTTATAGTTCTCTCCATTTTTCATCAGCAACCCGTTACATACTAAAACTCCTAAATGAAATAATCTAGCAACTCATTCTCTGGATTTCCAACTTACCTTGAAATGATATTGGCTGAATGAAAGAGATCCCCATGCCTAAGTTCAGCAATTACTCTTAATCGACTGTTCAAAAATAAGGCCATAAAGTGTATATTAGAAGATTAGATTCAACATGTGTAACTGGTAGAAAATATTAAGGAAACTGAAATCTATGGGTCTACCTGTACCGAGTGAATGTACTGAGAACCGACTGAAAATCTGCTAGACCGGGAGTATAACCTTCCCTAGTAATGATAGTTTTATCTTTCTTTTCTTGGTTCTCTAAATGGGTGATCAACTGGCGTCTCTTTTGTAAGTAAAATTCTTGAAGTTCATTAAACTGCAAGATGATAATGATTTGTCAAAGAGAGAATTTGAAAACAAAGTGGCGCAACATAATTTCAGCAAAAAGGTAACTAGTTTCCAGTTAGAAACACATCATTTTGGGCTTAGAATCCATCCTTTTCTCACTTTCCAAATGTACATAGATGCAAAAGCAAACGAGAAACATGAGGTCGCGCAAGAGAAACATCTGCATTACAGCTGGGAAGACCAAATCAAACTCTGTTGGAAGCTAAATCGTGAATATAAAGGTAATGGTATCTTAAAATTGAATATTATTGTGTAATTATATATATATATATATATCATATATTACTCTCAATGAGACATTTCTTCATTGTTTATTTGTTAATATTCAGTTGTTTGATCAGGTATTTCAACTGAAAAATTTTCACACTCATTTTGCCTCATTTCCATTTTATGTATGAATTGAAACCTGTGAGATATGCCGTGATAGCAATTGATATGTCCTTTCTGGTGTACTGGAATTAGACAAAAATGAGGAAACTTCCAATTAAACATACCAAACAAGCAGGTAGAAAAGGAATTGAAGCAGCAAATCTTATCAATGAAAAAGAAACAGCACATGTGGGATGGAGAACAGGCAGAGTTCCTCATCAATATTTGAATGACTGGAGATATGTCAAGGACAAAGATGTATTTCAAAGTTGCCTTTAGTGAAAAACTTTATAAATCAGATCTACATTCAACAAATCATTTACATCTTTCTTATATGCCATAAAATATCAAAAGGTTCGATCACACTGTCTCCAACTCATGAATGCTTTACGACTATGTTCTGCTATTAAATTAAAAAAAAAATGTTATTGCCATTAAAGAACTAAAAGAGTAACCTTACTTGAGGTTTAGTTCATTAATATGTCCACCTCCTCTACAGCTAAACAAGAAAATTCTATATCTAGTTTTACTTGAATGGCCATGCTATAGTTTTTATAGGATGTGATTAGAAATAACTCAAAGGATGTGATTAGAAATAACTAAAATAAATATAAAATATACCACAAAATATTCTTTTGACATCTTCAATGTTTTGAAATTATTAACAATTTACTCATTTCTCCAAGCAATAGTTGGGATCACATGCAACACACATGCATTAGTCTAGTTTCATCCAAATTAATTCAGGCATTACAATCATAAAATACTGTCAATTTACAGATAAGCGCTTGGCAATTAAATCTTCCCTAACCTGTGCATGAACACGCTTTTTCCGTATTACAGCCAAACCAGAGTGACTTATATGTTGTGAAGCTGGCCCACTAAAAGAAGCATCTTTGCTCTGGGTTCCAAGGGGGTTAACTTGAACCTTTCCCTCATCTTTCTTGTACTGGGAATTCGTGGATGTTATTCCTCCTTGTGCATTGCAAGAGTTGCATACAAGGCTTGAAATATTTCTATCCATTGAAGAAGTGCCGGATCTCATTCCGATAGGTTCATCAGAGAGCATCTGCAGTTTAACTGTACACCTGTCTCTTGCTCTGTAAAGCTCTATCCTATGCCTTTCCACAGCATTTAAGTCCTCTTTGAGATACTGGAGATCATATCTCACCTAACAAAGAAAAAATAATAAGAGAAAACTTCGTAATCTCTGTAAGGAGTATCAACAGGTATCTCTTATTTGAATTTAAAAATTTCGCTTATTACAATTCCAATGAAGTGGACTTTAGTGGCCAATATGCCATATCTATTTTCCCTTCAACAATATCTACAAAAGGTCTTTTTCACTTCATAACTTGTCTAACTAAAACATTGAGGCATAACTAAACATCAATCCACAAGAAAACATTAAAATAATAACAAAAGAGTGAGACAACATAAGATCCAGAATGAAAAATAAGTTGATTTCCCTCGTAAGCTTTTAACAAGCAGCATTTAGCCTAAATGAATTTACCCATAGCCAATTTAACCAAGTCTCAACCAAAAAGGGAAAAACATAAATTCTAAGCCTTGTTGAAAAGTCTAGCCAGAGACATGTTGAGTGTTTTATATTTCCGCCACCCATCTTTTCATTTTCTAGTTTTTGAAATTTTAAATACTTGTCAGATTTATCAATTTTTCGTGAAAAATATAATTTATTCTTATTTTTACACTTTCCTAGATCAAACTTAGAAATAAAATTAAAGGCTTCCCAAGCCTAAGCGCTGCCCTTTCCGTCCATTCATCCCATTTATTGCCTAGGCCTGAACAAAGCAGGTCATTTATCATCAATCTAGTCTTTGCTTAATCTCTCCCATCAAAAAGCGGAGCCCATCTTCTCCAATCTGTTCTACTTGAATACTCATGAAGGAAGAACACTCAGCTCACCCCTCAAAACACCTCTCATCTCACGCCACCTCTAAGGATTTAATTGGCCCACGAAAATAATTTCCCCATAGGCAATGATTGCACAATAGTTGATTAATTTACATTTATTTATTAATATTTATGAGGTACACAAGATTTGGCATAAGTAATTAATGGGCCCACTTCTCCATCAGAACTAATAAAATATAGGATATCTTCAGAACATGTTCTTTTAAACATCACATGTTCTCATAATACCATGTCTTTTCTCGCATGGGTCATATCCAAACATGTTTTCACTTTAATACCTATAAAAAACTGAGTGAAAATATTCACAATGAAAAAAATCTTGCAAATGCCATGTGGAAACACAAACAAACTCCGCTCTTTTGATCTCAGAAACAGCTTTTAGACACCCCCCCCCCCCAAACCACCACCACCACACAACAAGAAAAAAAAGGAAGAGTTAAAGCTCACAAGATCCCACTACCACCAATTAGAACCCAGAGTGGCACAACTAAAGAGCCCATAGGCGAGTTAATCTATGCATTTCGATTCAGTTGAAAACACACAAAGAGAAGGGGCTAGGTTTTCTTTCGAAAGAAGAGAGAGAAGAAAATGTTCTGTGGGAGGTTTCTTTGAAACAAAAATATTCTAGGAAATATATATTCCGAAGCATCTCTTATTCTTTCAATTTTCAACTGAGTTCTAAAAGAAACCAACTTGTTCTAATTTAATAGGCATGGTTTGCCTCAGAACTGAACAGCAAATAACCACAATGTGAACCAAATTTGGCAGAACCAAAAATGTTGTGCTCAATCTGGTCCAGTTCAGTTTTTTCAATAGTTTGATTTTTGAGTTTTTGTTCACCCTTAACCAATCTTACACATAAAAGAGTGGTACATTCACTGATACCATACAGTTTCAGTAGCACTTCAGAGAAATGCTTTCCTCAAGCAAACAGACAAAATTAGACAGTATATTTAGAAAAATTAACCAAATAGATGCCAAGCAACTATAATATTATCAAGCATTCTGAATTTAATGTTGCAATCTCTCTCTCTTATTTTGATCTTTTTTGTGGACAAACCTCATTGAGTTCATTGACTTTTTGCTTCCTTAAGCAGTGTAAGAAGTCCAGCAAAATTTGCATGTTTCTCTCTGCTTCTTCTTGTTCCAATTTTCTCTTTTTCTCTGCCACCAGAGACAATAGAGAGTCTAACTCCTTTATTGACACTTCACAACCCTGTCTAAGGACAAAATATGTCAAGCCTCTGCAGGAAAAGTAGATATGCAAGGTAGCTTAGCATTGATAGCACACTTCACTGCATTAGCAAAATGCAGCTATTGAAGTTGAGTAAATTAAGAATAGATTAACAATGGAATTTTCTCATTGGCACCATCACCCAGATCAGGATGCATGTTCTTCCAGTACATACAATAAATAGTCTCACTAAGTCATGGTTAAGAAAACAGTACAATAAAATTGACAGGGTTTGCATACCAATAAATTAAGCAGTCAATTGCAATTTCTTTCAATAAAATAGATGAACCAAGAAGATAAGAAAAATACAAGTACATATACAAGAAATTCTCCATAAAAGAAAATATTGTGAAGTTAGTCTGTATAACAAAATAAATTTTCATCGACTCTGAATGACACCCAATAAGAGCAAAAAAGGTAAGACCACCTGATGTAATACGATAACGTGCTCAGTCAGATGCATGAAGTTTGTCTACAACCATTGACTAAGTAAAAGTAGCTAAAGTGGAGTATAAAAAACAACCAGGAATGTACCTAAGCAGAATAAAGAAACACATTGATAAATTTAATTTAAAAACATGTTTTAACCTAACATAATCACAAATCAGAAATTACCTGTTCCAATGACTGCCGAAATTGTTCTACAGGAGATGCAGTTTTTGATACTTGATGGGCAGATGTCCTCTTCAATAGCTACAAATGTGGTACATAGAAACCTTATAACAGTAAGCTGCATTGTGAAGTAAACTATTTCAAGATGCAAACCGAGTAGGAAACCAAGCAATGAAAGCAAAAATCTGTAATAAATGCTCCCGAGCAGTAGACAAGAAATTTTGCAGACTCTAGGACAAAAGGCAACATTACACATTTTGCATTCATATTTAGCAGTTAGCACATTTTGTCTTAAATAAGTCAAGTGGAACACATTTAGTCTCACAATGTCAAACATTAGCACCTTCATACCACTTTTTAAATATGTTGAAATTTGAAGAAGAAAAGAGAAATGTCTTGAAAGGCTAATGACATATCACCACCATTGTCTGTCACACCAATTTGATTTCTCAGACTCTTCTCAACTTAGAGGTGGAAGTTTGGGTGAGAATATGTGAATGGTGAATGCAAATCTGTGGGGGTCAATTGTCTCAGGTGGATATATTCCTACAAATCAGTTTGAAGCAATTTATCCCATTTTGCCTAACCACCAAGACCGGTCTATCATAAGAGTCAACCCACTAACCGAAGCTCACATCTTTTTTAAATGACAAAAAGAAAGTAAAAGGAATATACATACACACTCAAAAAACCAGCCTCTGTCACATCTCTCATTTCCAATGTCTCCCCAACTGCCTACTCTCCCTACACCGCCCACCCCCTGCCACCCCTCCCAAACCCCACAACTTCTGCCTTGGATATAGAGTACAAATGCAGTTGGCTGGCACTTGAAAGTCTAGTTTTAGTTTGCAACGGCACTTGTGACTCACTCACTTGCCTTCTCTTCAGCATTTTAACAAGAAAAGAAGTAACTCAATTATCTCAACTTCATAATAATAAATTCGAGCAATTAATCATCACCCTCACACTTACATGTGTGATATCCAGTGTTCAAACCCTAATGAACGCTAGATGACGGAATGAGCGTAAAATTCATTAATTCAACTGGCAAATACATAATAGTAGCACTAAATGCAACAATATTTCCATTTTGTGGGATCAAAAGACCCAACTCGTATTATGCTAGACCCAATCCACTAAACTGATAGGAATCACACGCTAGCACACAAACAACAAAACCCACAAGCGAATTGGCAAAAGATATCAACAAAAGATCAAAAACCAAACACAAAAACAGAATGCACACCATCCTGCCACCCAAAAAATCAAAACATAAATAAATAAATAAATAAAACCAGGACTCGATCAACCAGAATTATTCTTAAAATCCATAACAGAAAATACTAAAAGAAGAAACAAGTCCAGCGATGATGAGAACCTTGTCGAGGAGGAAATTCGGGTAGAGCTGAGAAGGGGTGAGGAACTGAGCGCAACAAGGACAATCGCTCTTGTTCTGAAGATGAGTGATGATGCACATGTAGCAGAAGCTATGCCCGCACGCGGTCAAGAAGGCATCCTTTATCATCTGCATACATATTGGGCACAGCAATTCCCTCTCCGCCACCGACGCCACATCTCCTTTCGGCTCCGCCGGCACCACCGCTCCCATCGAGCTGTCCCCCATGGCTTCGTGTGGATTGCAGTCCACAAGCTGTGAGTACTGGGTGTGGTGTGGATTCCAAAAAAGGGATCGCAAATCGCGTCAACTCTGGGGGCCGGTGGAGATTTTTCAGTTTTATATTCACCAGAGGTGGATAACCAATTGAAATACATATAAAAGCTGAATTATTAATAATATTATAAAATAAGATATTATTAATATTATTAGTAGTTGGTGTAGTATAATATGTGAAATCTTATGGAGAAAATATTGAATTATGTAAAAATTACGATTGTATAATAGAAATATGAATTAATAAACTCTTCTATACATCAATATAAATTAAATTTTGCACATCCAGTGAGCTCTAGAAACTTTCAAACTACTGACCAAGAAAGAGAAGACAAAATAATTAATTGTGACAAAAATTATTTTGATTTGCTTGTTTCTAAAAAATATTTTATTATTTAGATGTATAAAGTTGAGAGTTTTAAATTATTTCAATTCAAATAATATAAATGATATGAATAGAAATCTAATATTTTGAAACGAAAAGAATGTAAAAGACAGCAATCAAGTTTTACATGACAATAACCATTTTGATAGAGAGAAAAATTAAGTTTGATAATCGATCTGTATATTATGATATTAGGATTAACAATTTAGAATAAATGGACGTTAATGTAGTATAATATGATATAAATTATAATATATATGTGTGCGTAAAGATTGATGATACTGAATTTGTATTAAACTATCATTTATGCCCATTACTAGATGATAATAGCATTTATTACTTATTATATATATTTCTTTGTTTACGTTTACTACAGACACATATTTTTTTAAATATAGTGGAAAGAAAACTGATTTACAATAATAAATATGGATAATTATATACATGTCAAAGAGTTTCAGACACTAAAATGTCAATAATTTGATTAATGCGTAACGAATTAACCCTATAACTTTAATATACCTTTTAAGGGTTCGGTTCACATTTTATTTATAAACTAAAGCAAAAAATATGATGAATAGAAGGAAAGGAGATCAGAAAGATACGCAAACGAGGTATAGATCGGATGTTTCTATGAGTATTAAGCAGCTGATCTCCCTTATTTTGGGAAAGCTTGCGGCCGTGTGTGAATTCTTTCAAGGCAAGAGACGGCCTGATTCGACATTGTTATTTACTCTGATCTGGTTGAGGTGGTTTTTGTTAGTCGTGCGTTGCACCGGGCGATAAGTTTAAATTTTTATTTTATTTAATTTTAACCATAATTTAGATATTAATACTTTTTATAGATATTACAAGTATAACACTTAAAAAATTAAGAATTTTATTGATATAATATAGTTGATGATGTAAATGAGATATAACAATATTTTATATGAATATGGTTTATGTATCATTAGATCAAATCCCATTCATTAATCTATTTTTGTACAACAATTAATGATTAAATTTAAATAACTTTATAAATTCAATAAACTATTCATAAAATATAGTAGAAGATAAAATAATGAAAATCACTTTAACATTGACTTAAAAAGTTTGAAGAAATTAAAGTATTCAACATTGAAAAATGAACTTAAGTGATAGAAGATAAAATACTTTAGTTTACCATAAAATTTGGATATCAATTTTTTTTTTAAAATAAAATTATCTTAGTTCATTAGCATAAAAATTAAGACTTTAGGAAAAGATATGAGCATTACACATACATAGATGCACCTTCAAGAAAAAAATAACTTTAATGTGTTTAAATAGTAAATTGTATATTTAGAATATTCTAGTACATATATTTTAAAGATTATTAGCTTAGATTTAGGAATTTTCCCAACTATATTTTAACTTAATTAAAATATTAAATTATGGGATAAAAGATAACTCACGGAATAACATAGTATAATACTTAAAATTAAATTATAATAAATTCTATATTACTATAATACTCCATATATAAAAAGTTTATATATGCACAATATATATGGAGCAAGACATATTAATTAAATTATAATGTTGATAAATACACCTATATATATACACAACAATATATATACACATATGTATATATTATTCCATAATTATATTAAAAAATGTAAATATTAGACAATATAAGGACTTATAAAAAATATATATTCATAAAGAGAGTTATAAAAATTATTTAAAAAGTTGCATATATGTTAATATATATATATATATGTACACATATGGGGTTTTTACTAAAATTAAATAAGTAGTTATAAAAATAAATTAGTATAGATCTTTATATTAATATTAAAATAATCAACGATAAGATATCAAATGTAAAAATATGTTGAAAAAAATAGATGAAATTAAATTAGCCATATCACTATCAAATAAAAGATAAAAAAGCTTAAATCAGGGCTCAAACATTTTTCTAAATTATCCTAATTGATAAATATAAAACTAAAAAATATTATAAAACAATATAAGTATTATAAAATATATCAAGAAAAGGTAGTTTAAATTCACAAATAAGATTATATAGAGGTGGAGATATATAAATATATAAAAAGACAAATATTATTCTATTTTGAAATAGTAAATTGTATGTTTGAACTATTTTTAATGTAAACTATTATTAGGATGTTTAGCTTAAGCAAGACATGTCGTTTAAATTACATTGACAAAAAGACTTATGTATATACCTAGCTATACACACAAACACACACACACACACACACACATGTGCAGATTTGTGTGTGTATTTGTCCATTGATGATGGCATATACTGTTTAGTAATATCTCGGGCTTTAATGCAATGCGATCAACCAGAGTGGATTTCGAGAAGGAATATGAAGATGTATTTGGGTCGAGTTTTGCAACTAATAGCACACGCTAGGCTAGCCGAGATGCCATCGACTGTGGCACTCCAACGCTCAAGTCAGTACTTAATCGAGCAGATAATTGATTAGTAGAGCGAAGTGTCATGGACTTGTCCCTTACAAGCACCCGTGCGACACTTAGCCTCTCGTTCGTCCTTTGCGACACTAGTTAAGTCAGCCTCACCCTTTTGGAGTTTAAGTGTTGTGTGTGATAGGAGTATTAGCCAAGCATTAAGAACACGGGAGAGAGTTGAGAGAGGCTACAATAAAATGGTAGTAAACTTTATTCTTATTTTTCATACATTCCGTACACATACTTTTACAAATGACCCCTTAGTCCTATTTATATTAATCTCCTTCCCAAATGGACGGTGGAGATTGATTTCATCCAACGGTCTAGATTTAATAGTCTAGATATTTCCTAAATCTAGGACTTTCCAAAGTTTTCTATATGTTTCTACTTTTTTCTAAACCTTTTCTACACATTTCTACAACTAAGTACAATGTTCTAGAAACTTATCTAGAAATCTCCACACAACTCCACACATTTCTACAAGTGTCCATAAGGTTCTAGATAAGACTATACTAGTCTTCAACTTTCTACAAATATCTATGAAGTTCTAAAGATTCTAAAAGATTCTAAAGACTTCCACAACTTTCTATAAGTGTGTGTAATGTTCTAAAGTCTTCCAAGGCCTTCTAAGACCTTCATAAAACCTCCATCGTCTTGCTCCCACATATATAATCGATTGGCGCGTGACAGAAGGCTTTAAGTGATAATGAGCATACCTTACTGAAGGGTGGCAATGGGGTATTTATAGCTTTTCTAGAAAGGTTGATATATCAAGGATGCCTCTGCATGTACAGAAAATGGCCTTTGTCTTCACTTGAAGACCCTTAGGTCTTCTCCCTTTTATGTACTTTGCCAGGTGGCGTCTCTTCCAGCCCTATAGGACATGTCGGTATGAAGGAGGTGCGTACTACCCTGATGCTGCAGAATTGTGGTACAGGAGGTGGCATGCGCCATTAATACAGAGGTACGCCATCTGTCAAGGTATTTAACGCGACAAAGAAATTGTCGTGGTGTCTTCAGTACGATTGTGTTCGGTGGCATGGAGCCATTCTGAACTATTCTAATTGACCTCTTGGGGTTGAGAAGTATCCTCATCCTTGGGGTTTCTGTGCAAGCTCTAGTTGAGGCGATGAGACTCTGCTAGATCCAAATATCTCCCTAGTCGAGGGTTGAACAATCGTTCTCGAGCTGCTCAACTATATTTTGGTCGACCAAGCAAGGTGTCTGTACAAGTGTTAGCAGAATGGCCCAATGAGGTTAGGTCTGGTCGGTCACTTGGTCACTAATGAGCTGGGCTTGATAGTCAATTGGGTTGTCACATGTCATATCTCTTACCTGGTCGAGTGTTATTAGGTTGGGCCTTCTAGGCTATCCCATATCATGAGTCCCCCCTACTCTCGAGTCTTGATCGAGTTGTTTAATGAGAAGGAATAGGGAGTAGCTGATTTGCAAATTTGAAACACACTTGATGAGGGATTCCACGCACAGATAACATTTACTTTTCAAAAATTGACCATGATATCAGTGCATTTAAAATGTGACTATTACATTGGGTAGCAGTCAACTGATGGATGCATAATAATTACCCGATAGCCAGTTATTTAGTTAGTTGAGTTGCTTGTTGGTTGAGACTTATAAAAAGGCGTGGTGAAAAATTTTCATTTACACATTTACAATATCCTGAGAGGTCAAGCTTGACATTTCACTACTCTTTTCGCTAGTTGAACTTGCTTTAATCTTACTAACTGTAAGTCTTCTGCAATCTTGAGCAAGTTTTATTCTTCTTTATTTCAGCCACATTTTTCATAGTAAATATGTTGAGAGTGTTTGGGGAAGATAGTGATATGGGAAGTGATAGTGAGGAGACCCGGTTGGATGTTCAATCGACTAGAGGGGTAGGTGACTCGACTAGTGGGGCTAAAGAGTCTTCGAGTGAGAGTTCTAGCACATATGGGAGTTCGAGTAAAACTCGAGTAGAAATTGGTGATGAGGCTGGGCTAGCTCAACCTCCTATTTCCCGTGGTCGGTAATTTACACTCGACTATTATAGCAAAATTATATCTAAGATTACAAGTAGGGATCTTAAGTTGATTAGGCAGTTTTATCATATTCTCCCGGGTTCAAGCTGATCGTCTCTGGACCTACTGATAGGATTTATCGACCTTCACTTGATTACATAATGGTGTTCGAGGATACCCTGAAGTGTGGGCTTAGGTTTCCCCTTACATAATCTATAGTCGACCTCCTAACTGGTCTCCAAGTCTGTATAACCCAACTTCTTCCAAATTATTTGTCAATTTTGTATAGTTGCGTCGTTTTGATGTTAATACATGACCAACCCACAATCTTTGCCAACTTTTCTAATCTCTTCCACTTCTCGATGTCCTGGAAGCTGGGTAACACTAAGGAGTCGAGCTTTTACTACCTCATAGCCCACCCTTGTTGAAAGTTTTTGGTGACTCCCTCATCCTCACATGGCCAAGAGTGGAAAAAATGCTACTTCTTTTTTTGGGCGCTGGGTTGGAATCGAGTTTAACATTCCTAAGTGGTGGCTAAGGGGACACATCGAGATACCTGGGAATGAGAACCCTACTTAGTCCAATACCTTTATTTGGGACTTAACTCAGTTTGGCCAAATGGACATGTCGAGGTATATCGAGGAGAGAAACTTGGTGTTAGTAGGCTTATCGCTTGCTCAGCTAAATTTGCCTGCTAATGCTTGACTAGATAGATGCTTTTATTGACTTTTGGTGATTATTTGCTCAACTTTCTGGTCGTTGCTAATGCATTTGTTTTCTTATGTTTCAGATCGAGCTGAAATTATGAATTACACACATCAATAGGCAATGGCGTGTTAGTAGAGGGCAGAAGAGCACCGCCAGGCAGCCGCTTGTCGAGAGGTTGCCCCTTAGGTTGCTCCATGCCACAAGCATTGCTGCCTACTCCTCAACCAACCCGACCAGCGCCTGTCGAGGCAAGTAACCCTACTTATCGACAAAAGAGCCTAGTTGTTCAGCAGCTTGGGCCTGCTCAAAAGAAGACTACGGCAGAGAAGGGGAAGGGGAAAGCTGGTGGGTCCTCTCTTTTCAAGCCTCGACTAGATGATAACTTGTCCCGCTGCCCAACTTTTCTTCCCCAAGATTTGGGACTAACATCCCAGTTTAAAACTCATTGTCGATGATGACAATGGGGTCGACCAGAGCTGCTCCCTTGAAAGTGATGATGGTCGAACTTTTCATGTCCGACTAGAAACATATGCTGGAGATAAGCGAGCTGGAGGCCTTGAAGGCCTTTGCTTATCACTCTAATATAGTAAGTGTTTAGTCAAGTTTAACTCATTTTTTCCAAGTTTGTGTTTAAATTTATTGACTAAACTTTTTGTTATCTCAGGTGAGCTAGATGAACTACCAGTTTTACCGAAGGGCTGAACTGGTCTTCGATGATTAGGAAAAGCTCTAGAAGGAGCAAAAAGGTGTTGAGGACATGAAGGCTCAGCTCGATTAGATGCAGTTGAGAATCAACCAGCTAACTTAATAGGTCGAGAAGAAAGATGCGCAATTGTTGGCTGCATAGGTGAAAAGAGCAACATGGATGAGTTGCTGTGGATAGCTAGGTTAGGGATGATAGCGGGGCGGTTAAACTCGCCCCATACCCCACCCCGCGAGACCATTCCCCGCCCCATCCCAAAAAGACTCCGCCCTGCCTCGTCTCGTCCTGTCGGGTTGGCAGGTTTAAAAAAATTTAAAATTAGTTAATGAAAACATCAAATCAGGACCACTTGATAGTAATTAAAATTTAAATTTCAGATACAAAAATGAAAAATTCATGCAAACAAGATAAGATTTTAGAAGCAAAATAGGGAAAATATAAAATAAATTAGAAAAATATAAGATTCTAGTGGGAAGTGGGAACCGTAAACTATTTGGAGATTAATAATAATAATAATAATAATAATAATAACAACAACAACAACAACAACAACAACAATAATAATAATAATAATAATAATAATAATAATAATTATTATTATTATTATTGTTGTTGTTGTTGTTGTTGTTATTGTTGTTGTTATTATTATTATTATTATTATTATTATTATTATTATTATTATTATTATTATTATTATTATTATTATTATTATTATTATTATATCGGGCGGGGTGGTAGGACGGGTAAGGTAAACCCTATACCCCGTCCTAAATAATTCAGGTTATGAAAATTGCGCCCTATACCTCGCCCATACCCTGTTAAGCTACCCCAAGCCAGTCCCGTTCGGGACAGGTTGAGCTCGAGTTCAGGTTTTAACCCATCCCATTGCCATCCCTAAGCTAGGTTGGACACTGAGGCCTCATACAATGTTGGTTGGGCACATGGGTACATCAGTGCGAATAGGTATGATCGGGATGAGTTTTTCAGACTGCTGCTAGGCATAAGAATGGAGATGGTATAGCAGTTCATGCTGTGTTCAGCATTCCAAGATGCTAGTGTTGTCTTTGCGATCAATGAAGCGAAAGATACCTTCAATAAGGCTGTGAAGCAGTTGGAGTTCCTGGGGTATCAATTTTACCTCAAGGACAAGGGATGCCGCAACCCGCTTCAAATTAAGCAATCAAGGATTATCCTGACCTCTCGCTCATCGATGAGAGTGCACCCGCAAAAGGTGTTGGAGCTGCAGCCAACCCAAGGGTGATCAAGGTGGTAGAAGAGTTCACTTTCACAAATAAATTTGCCAATGAGATCAAAGACGGCGAGATCGATGTCGCTGCTTTCTTCTCTCCAGCTGAACGCACATTTCTGACTAAGAAGACAGGTCCTTCTTGACTTGCAGCTGTAGTCCAACTAAAGACTCATCCAGCGATGAAGAAAGAAGTGGAGGGTCCTGCTGTCGTTGTGCAAGTGCCTTCTGGGGATGAGCTTGATCGTGCATTACGAAGTGGCTGCTAGAGGAGCTGGAGGGGAAGGTGCCGGGTCCAGTTGAGGCTGTATATGTTCTTGTCATTTTACTTTATTTTAGTCTATTCACCCTGCAAGGCATTTTGATGAATCATATGAATGACTTTTGTAAACATGTAACTCAATTTTCATTTTATAACATGAACTTTCTACTCATTTTTCTTTGTCGACTTGCCCTCTCTTCTTACGATTTACTTCTTTCGAGCTAATAGGGTCAATAAGTGAAGAAATAATTTTTTGTTTCTTGTAATTGGTCGGATAATGTAATCACTTAATAAAGGAATAGGTAATGATTAATGGGTAAAGAACTAAGCTACTGGTTGATTATGAGATTGACTTATAAAGGAATAATTGGATAGATATAAGGATATTTACCTCACCTTTATCCATTTAAAATTGATTCTGAAATAGTCTCCATAGTCGACTGCTTGGTCAACTTGAGGCAACATCTACATAATCCAACGAATAAGCCTGGTGCCATGGTCGATCATGGATCGACTTAAATTAACTTCAAGCTTCTATTCAAGCTTTACATCATAACAAATATATCTGTGGGGCTATTGAAACACGATGATCGACTACAGGGTTGATTTAAGTTGTGGTCGGTCGTTGTTGACTTAGTTAAATTGACTGCAAGTTGCTGTTTAATCCGTGCGTTGCATCACGTACGTTTGCTGAGCAACCTTAATTATTAAATTGACAATATGGTTATTTTTATGTTGTGTTCGACAACATAGTCTATTTTAAATGATTTGTTCTTTTATCAAGTTGGGTTATTAGCCCTGGTTATAGTTCGAAATCGGTATGTGGTCGATTAGGGGTTGACTTTAATTGATTTATTTATTTATTGAGTCAGGCTAGAAGCCATGGTTACGGTTTGAAACTGATTTTTGATAGACTATGGGGTCGACTTTAAATGATCAACTCATTTATTAAGTAATTGGGCTTGAAGCCGTAGTTTGCGGTTTGAAATCAATTTTTAGTCAACTATGGGGTAGACTTTAAACGATCAACTTGTTATTAATTTGGGCTAGAAGCCATAGTTGTTGGTGAGAGTGAGTAGCTGTTGAAATCTAAGTCATCTTTATTGATTTGGAATCATATTACAAAACAGTTGAGTGGAGACCTTGGTCTCTTTACACATAGAATTTTTTCAAGTTTACTGCATTCCATGGTCAAAGGAGCTCGCTACCATCCATATTCGCTAGTTGATAAGAGTTGTGCTTCGCCACCTTAACTACCGAGTGAGGGCCTTCGTATTTCGAATTGAGTTCACCTATATTTTTTGAGACTTCAATTTTTTTAGGACGAGGTCCCCCACTTTAAAATTTCTTGGTCGAATTCCCTTGTTGTAATACTGGGCCATCTTTGACCTATATATTTGAATTATTGTATATGCCTGCTGCTGCAACTCGTTGATTGTTTCAAGGTCGAATACTCTTTCAGACTCAGTCATGATCAGGTTGTAGTGGATTACTCGAGCTGTGTGTTGTATCAGTTCTGTTGGAATGACTAGTTCTGACCCGTAGACTAGATTGTAAGAACTGTGGCTTGTGGCGATTCTAGGAGTGGTTCTGTGTGCCCAATTGGCTCTAGATCCTTCAAGTCGAGCCTTAAGGTGGTCTAAGATAGTCCTATTTGTGACTTCTGTTTGCCTATTAGCCTAAGGGTTCCCAACCAAGGTGAAATATTATCGAATTCCCAGGCTTTTGCACTAGTTCCTCGTGCTCCTGCTCTGGAACTGCATCTCATTGTCTGAAAATCAACGCGGTCATCAAAAAGAGTGCGGGTGTGAAAATAAAATAATTAAAGTTTATAAACACACTGCTATAGAAAAGTTAGCTCATGAGATAGAGCTATGATTTGAGCTTCCCACTCTTTAGTAGAGATGTGACTCTTAATAATTAAAAGAGTGATTTACATGATTTTATTATTTAATTGTGTCCTTAAAAGAAAGGATCATAATCCTTAAGAAAGAGTTATGTCTTGTTAGTAAGTTGCATTACACAACTATAAATAGGAGTGCCTAGAACCCACCAAATATAGAAGAGAGGAAAAGAACATTAAAAGCACTTGTATGATCACTACATTTGCACTTATTGCACACTTTGCACTTATATTAAAAGAGTTTCTAAGTTAATAGATTTTGGAGTCCAAACAATTGGAGTGCTTACTTTGTTTGGAAGGATAATTGTATATTGGGAGACTATTTATCAGTGACTTTGAAGCACCGTGGGAGGGACGAATAAAGTCTTAAGGACACTGTGGTACACAGGTCTCGATCTACTCTTGCATTCTCTTTTTCAACATTCCAAATAGGCTTTCTATACTTATTTTTACTATTTTAACATATGTATAAGCATGCCTATTAGGTATTGAATTTTATGTTTTTTAATTTGTGCAATACAGTGTTTAATTAAGTTACTATAATTTATGTTTTAATATAAGCACTCACAGTTCAATTTTCCAACAATCTTAAGACTTTATTCGTCCCTCCCACGGTGCTTCAAAGTCACCGACAAACAGTCTCCCAAGATACAACAATCCTTCCAAACAAAGTAAGCACTCCAATTGTTTGGACTCCAAAATCTATTGGCTTAGAAACTCTTTTAATATAAGTGCAAAGTGTGCAGTAAGTGCAAATGTAGTGATCATACAAGTACTTTTAATGCTCTTTTCCTCTTTTCTATATTTGGTGGGTTCTAGGAACTCCTATTTATAGTTGTGTAATGCAACTTACTGATGAGACACAACTCTTTCTTAGGGATTATAATCCTTTCTTTTAAGGACAAATTAAATAATAAAATAACGTAAATCACTCTTTTAATTATTAAGAGTCACATCTCCACTAAAGAGTGGGAAGCTCAAATCATAGCTTTATCTAATGAGCTGACTTTTCTATAGGGGTGTGTCTATAAACTTTAATTATTTTATTTTTACACCCTCATTTTTTTCCAATGTGGGATAGCTCAATCTATCTACTATATTGTCCTTAATTATTTCTCACTTTAATTTCAATTTTCTTATTCACTTTTTAATTTTGGCATATAAATAAATATGCTGAAATTCTCACAATCCCCCATATGAATTAGAAAATTATCTCGCTAGATATGCATATGAATGCAAACGCACATGAAAGAGCTTCTGCTTAAACGATACTGCATCAGGAGAGGTAGCTTTTGGCTTTGAACCTTCCCTAGTGAGAACTATTGGATATACTCGCCAACCAGTGAACGTGATGTCTTGAACAGTTTGGCTTTTATGTATACCAAGACCATAGAATTGCACACAGTATCACTTAATAGTCAATATGTGATTCTAATATTGTGTTCATTTTGGCTCTGAACAGTTCTTGGTATTTCATGAGTACTCTATGAGAATTCAGCCACAAAATTTTCATAGGACCGACCCAGTCCATACCCATATAGGTGGCTTCTTATTAAGGGATTTCTGTTGTACCCCCACTCGATGTATCGAGATATAAGAGCCATTAAAAGCAAAGCTTAACCTAAACTTTTGCAGGTTGCACTGTCTGCTCATTATAGGAATGGGAAAGAGAGCTTTTGCCCCCCACAGTGCTTGTATGTTGAGCGACAATTTCATAACTTGTTTTTCCCTTTGAACCTATTTCTTGGGGATCTCCAGTCATATAGGTAGGGTTCCCATTATGGCAACTCAGTTATTCCATTGGCTTAAGTCCCATTATGGCAACTTACTTTCTAGCTGAACCTTTAGTTAATGGATCCACAATGTTATCATCAGACTTCACATGGTCTATTATAATAACCCCACTAGAGAGCAATTGTCTAATGGTATATATATCAAGACTTATCATTATATATACTAATTTGTGCCTTTCAATTGTAGATTGCAAATTACCAGCACAAATTTATATTACTTTGAATGTCATCTAAGGATTAGCGTAGCCATTCTACTACCTCACTTGCCTTATAAACACACGTCCACTTATGGAATTAGTTTCACTAGACTTTGATATTTAATAGCTGCATTCCTCAACTATAACTAGCTGGATATCTTGTGTAATGCAACCACAATTCAAGGTATGTTCAATTACCTTAAAAGTCAAACAACCATCAATTTTTTTCTAGGATTACTAGTAAATTTACTCAACTTACCAACAACACATGCTAGATCTAGCCTTTTGTAATTCATAATATATACACATGAGGCTCCCAATTATGTGTGCATATTCTAATTGAGCCTTTGCTTCACCCTTGCTTTCGGTAAGTCATGGATTTATATCCATAGGAGTTTCACATGGCTACTCTCATGCCCACATGGAAGTAGCTGTTTAGCAACTTCTTTGTCTCTATGATTACATCATTGTTGCTTCCAAAATTAACATAGCGTCTTTGTTTAGACATATACAGTACTTGGACGTACTCATTTGTCCTAAAGCCATTGTTTAGGTGCTTATTTAAACCATACAATGACTTGACTGACTTATACACCTTTTTCTCTTGGCTAGGAACCACAAACTCTTCAGGTTGTTCCATATAAATTTCCTCCTCGAGGTTCCCATTTAAAAATGATGTTTTTAAATCCATTTGATGAATTTCAAGATTATTAATAGCTGCAAAAGCTATTAATAACCTTATGGATGTTATTCTAGTTACAGGCGAATACGTTTCAAAGTAATCAAGACCTTCCCTTTGTCATGTTATATGTGACTTAAATTATAACATAAGCATCAAACATATACTAATTTTCCAACAATCTTAAGACTTTATACTGTATCCACACACTTGTGTTATAATTCTGGTTTCATTTACAGAAGATCAATTCCTTTGAGACTATCGTTTGAATTTATCTATTTTAAAATAACTATTGAATTTTACATTCTGTACATAGAGACAAAGATCTCTTCTTAGCTCATATATATATATATTATAGTTGCTTTCCTTTGAAAAATGGATTCTGGTGGGTCTTTTATCTTTGATCCCAAGAAACAAGTCTTAGTGTTCTTCTCTAGTTATAAATTAGCTACATAACTACTGTCGTGTTCATTTATTAGAATAAATAAATAAAAAGAAAAAAAGAGGCCTTGCTGGTTTTGACAAAACAAATTACAAAATATATTTTGAAGTAAGTGATGATTGTATTCTATTACTTGAATTTTAATTTGCGCGTCTATAGCTGATTGAAAATCATTATGAATGTATTCATCATGCGTTCATTTAGAAGTGACAAACAAAACCTGCCTTGTTTGTGCCTCACGCTTGATTTAAAGGAAATTGATTCCGCCTTGTCAAACACTTCTTTGTTAGCACAGTTACAGTACCTGCCACTTGAAGGAAACCATAAACCTACCTTGTTTGAGTAATTAATTTGTTAAGTGTTAATTGTTATTATTATTTTGTGGTATAAGAGAAATTCTATATGTCTCAACAATTTCTGTTATTGTTGACTTGCTATTTGTTATTACCTTGCACAACACACATAACTTTTGAAACAAATTGAATCTCCTTTCAAAAATTCATAATCTGACTGACACTAACATTCATGTAGACTGGTGAGGTATGTTGGAGTGGACTTGGCAAGATAGGCATTTTCTGGCAAAATCGACATCATCTCTCAGCAAAGTTAGGCAAAATATACATGTGTAATGATTTTGTGGGCTAAAGATAGTCCTCCAAAGTGATTGCCACAGATTCCTGAATGGACTTCCTGTAAGACCTCTCGAGCATGCTCTGGTATCAAGCACCTCAATGGTGGTCTAGAGAGGGATCTCCTGTAGAGTTGACCATACTCGTTGAGGGCAAACTTCTCTGCTCGACCTCTGAGTCTACATGCTTGTACTTTATCATGGGGCACTTTTTCTTCCCTTAGGTAAGCTTTTATTTCGTCTTACCAAGAGTGAGTTGATTCTTAGATTTATCCTACCTGGTTCTGGTCGAGATCGCCGATCATGGGCTTTTCGGAGGCTAGGAATATAATGGTCCAGTCTCTAGTTCCTTTTCTCGAGCTAGCAAATTTTGGCATAGCATTTGCTCTTTTATTTTCGGATCTAGGAACTTGGTTGAGGGTGAAATTTTTGAACTGTTGCTGCAACTTCCTGACCTCAGCTAAATACTTGTTCATTGTAACCTTTCTAGCCTCAAAATTTCCTTCAAACTGCTTTGCGACCAACTGGAAATTAGTAATGGTTGCCAATGCTCGACTCCCCTATCGACGGCCATCCTCATACCAGTAAAGAGGACCTCATATTTTGCTTCATTATTAGTGATAGGGTAGTCGAGTTTAATGGCGAATTTATATTCCTTGGCTTATGGAGAGCACAGGGAAGCGCCTATTCCTTCTCTTGAGGAAGTTTCTGAGCCATCAACATGCAAAGTCCAAGTGAGAGAATCTTGGTCAATTTCCTCAAGCAGGCTGAGTCATTTTGGAACAAAGTCTGCTAACACTTGGGATTTTATGGCGGTTCGAGGCTAGAAAGTGATTTTGAATTAGCCTAACTCAATGGACCACTTCATCAACCTTCCCGACGTATTTAGTTTGAACAACACTTGTTTCAGCGGTTGATTTATCAAGACAACAATAGAGTGAGATTAAAAGTAAGGCTTCAATTTCCTAGCTATAGTGCCATAGCAACATCGAACTTTTAGATCTCTAGGTAATTATGTTTTGGGCCTTGCAATGCTTTGCTGTTGTAGTATACAGGTTGTTGGGGGCCACATCTAGTGGAGATAAGAATTGAGCTAATTATTGCTAGTGAGACTACCAGGTAAATATGTAGGACTTCATCGACCTCCGGCTTAGTCAGCATCGGAGGTGCTAACAAGTATTATTTCAATTTAACCAAGGCCTAGTCACATTGCTCTATCTACTGGAACTTCGGTGCATTGCTGAGGTTTGAAGAATAGTAAGCTTTTGTTTGCTAGTCGAGCAGTGAATCGCCCTAGAGCTATGATCTTTCCAACCAGACGCTGCACGTCTCTCACTGTCCGAGGAGGTGAGATGTCAAAACTTGCTTAGATCTTTTGTGGGTTTGCTTCTATACCTCTTTGGCTAACCATATATCCCAAGAATTTTCTCCCTCTCACCCCAAATGTGCATTTGTTGGGATTAAGTTTCATGCCAAATACTCTCAATATAAAGAATATATGACTGAGGTCGGCTAAGTGGTTTTGATCTTTTTCTATTTTAACAATCATGTCATCTACATAGACTTCCATGGTCCTTTCGATCTCATTTTTGAACATAAAATTCACTAGTTTTTGGTAGGTTGCACCTATATTCTTGAGCCCAAAAGGTATGACGCGGAAATAGTATACATCGTTGGGGACCACAAAAGAGGTCTTATCCCTGTCTTCCGGGCCATAAAACTTTGATAATATCCTTAGAATGCATCCATCATACTTGAAAGTTCACAACCAACAGTAGAATCAACTAATAAATCTATGCGAGACAGCGGGTAAGGGTCTTTAGGACAAACTTTATTCAAATCAGTAAAGTCATTACACATTCTCCATTTCCCTCATTCTTAGGGACAATGACTACATTACAAAATAACTAGGATATTAAATTTCTACAATATATCTTGCCTCTAAGAGCTTGTTGACCTCTTCCTTGATTATCTGGCATTTTTCAGCATTGAAGGTCTTGATCTTCCTCTTGACTGGTTTGAATGAGGGGTCCACATTCAGATGGCTAGTGGACAATGATGCTAAGGTCGACTCCCTAGAGGTTGGAAGTTTTCCAAGCAAAAACATCAATATTCTTTTTGAGAAAATCGACCATTAAGCATTCTATGTTGCTTCCTAGATCAATCCCAATTTTTATGGTCTTGTTGGGATTCCCTGGCTCCAGCTCTATGGTCTTGAACTCCCCGATTGCTGATCAATTCAACCTAGTCTCCTCAGCTTCTTAATCTTAGTTTGTTGTCTCACTCTGGGTTCCGTTACTGGGATGTCCCCCAAAAGTTTTAGTTTTGGTCGAGCTTTCTATTCATTTGCCTCGATCGAGATGGTGTGGCATCACCAAGCTTCCTTTATGTTACAAAGAAGTTCACCAGTCCCAGTAGCTATCAAAAACTTGACCTTCATGTAGTAGGTCGAGATAATGGCCTTGAAGTCATTCAGTGCTGGTCGTCCAATGATAGCATTATAAGCAAAGGGTGCATCAATGACCAGGTAGTTGACCATGAGCATTCTTCATCGGGGTGTTTCTCCAAATGAGGTGGATAGGTTTATAGAACCTTTAGGGATGATCTCAAATCCTTTGAATTCAACCAGCGGGGTGTGCATAGGCTCAAACTTCAACTTCCCCATGTTTATTCTCTTCAGTGTTGACAAGAAAATTATGTTCGCGGAGTTGCTGTTGTTGACCAAAACCTTCATAACCTCAAAGTTGGTTATCTCAATTGACACAACAAAGGGCCAATCCAGCTTATTGTCAGTGCCTTGGTTCTCGATGTGTGAGAGGTTAGAGTTTGAAAAAGAAATAGGTTCTACGCTGGTGGAGAGTTGGAAAACTGTCTTGATTGAAGACGACTTGGTTGATTCCGACATCCTCTAATTCTGTCTGCTTCCTGACTTGGAATCCCCTCCCGTTGGGCCTCCGACAATGATGTCGATCACGCCTCTGAGGGGTGGGCGTAGATCATGTGCTGGCTTCTTTCCTTTATCTTCTTTCCTTGGGCTAACTGACCTTTCTCTATGGGGAGTCTGGTCAGTTTGGCCTGTCTCTTGTCTATCTTTCTCATCGATAAATTTTTCAGGTGTCTATGTTGAATTAGCCTTCGATCTCATTATGTTAATTAAAGCAATCCTCACTGTCATGCCTTTTTTGCCTATAGAAATGGTAGTATTTTTTCAATATCTTCATTGCCTTAGTTTCTGTCAACTTCTTAGGCTTTTTGAGGACGTTATCATGTTGAATGGCAAAGAGTACCTTCTTCCTTGCGGTGTTCAGTGGTGTGTAGTTGTGAAATCTTTTGATGGAAGATCAATGACCATCATTCTGTTGTCTGTCATCTTTCTCTTTGGCTTTTTTCTTGTCATTGCCTGGGTTTTCATATTTCAATCTATTCATATCCTCCCAGATCTCTCCGCGAGGTCGAGTAGCCCTTCCATTTTCCTCGGTCTCTCTCTGACTAGGGCATTGGTGCACTCTTGGTGTTGAAGACCCAGGAACAACACATCAATCAGGAACTCTATTTAGGGACTGTCGATCTTGAACACCTCCATGTTAAACCTGGTGAAAAAATCTCAAAAGGACTCTCCCTCATTTTGATTAACTGTACGCAAATAAGCGTGGGGGAATTTCCTTTTCTTCAACTAGCAAACTAAAGGAGGAACTTGTCGCAAAGCTAGTAATATAAGTAAATCAACATTGGCTCCAGCTTGACAAACCAGCCTAGGGCAATATCCTAAAATGTTGTGGCTAGCATCTTTGCATGGATGTACTCATTATGCCCGTGGGCCTGCATCATGTGTTTAAATTGGAGAAAGTGCTCGTTTGGGCCGGATGAGCCATCATATCTGGGTAGACAGGTATGAACCTTGGCTTCGATGGCTATGCACTCGTCGATTATCTCCTGTACAAACAGCGACTCCCTCTCGCGATGAAGTCGAGGAGCACTATCATAGTGCGGGTTCCTTTCGGTGTTCTTCCTGGAAATCTCCTCAAGATATCTTTTCATCTATCGCACTTGGGGGGACACTTCTTCCCATTCTTCTCGATCAACTTGGGATAGGTTTCTGTTCATTTGAGGCCTTTGTCGCTCGATTGGCTCAAATGAGTCGGGCTAGGTGATCTGTTGAGTCAGCTACTTCTTCCCAGGGGTTTGGTCAGGTTTTTTCCCATGGGAAACATCCTGGGCTATCCTCTCGTTGAATAGGGGGACGTATTGTCTCTGGTTTGCCCATATTCTTCCTTGGGAGCCTCTCCTCGTGTTGTGAAGATTGGGGAGTGGCACTGGTAGCTGATCTAGACTGGTTGTGCTTGTTAAGAGCAGCTGATAGTTGAGCTAAAATTTGGGCAGATATTTGCTCACTTGTCAGCTGTATAAGCTGAGGCATAGTCAAGGTTACTAGTTGTTCTCGCTGGGAGTTGGGTCCAGCCACGTCTTGTTCTTGTTGGGGTCGAAGAGGAGGGGTTGAAGATCTTCTGTTCTCCTTCCTCTCAGAAATGGCTTGCCTTGTGTTAACCATTTTTTCTCAGTTACGTACTCAAATTTCCCATATATGGTGACAAATGATGATGGTATAAACTATTTTGTAATATCTTAGGCTTCAATCCAATGCAATCAACTAGAGTGGAGGTCGAGAGGGAATATGAAGATGTATTTGGGTCGAGTCCTACAACCAATAGCACACATCAGGTTAGTTGAGGTGCCCTCGGCTATGGTACTCGGATGCTCAAGTCAGTATTTAATGGAGCAGATAATTGAGCAGCAGAGTGAGGGCTTTAAGTGATAATGAGCATACCAGGTTGAAAGGTAGTAATGTGGTATTTATAGCCTTTATCGATATGCCAAGGATGCCCCTATATATACAAAGAGGGTCCTTGTCTTCACTTGAGGACCTTTAGGTCTTTTCCCTTTTGTGTACTTGCCAGATGGCGCTTCCTCCAGCCCCAAGGACATGGTAGTACAAAGGAGGTTTGCACTACCCTGGCGCTGTAGAATGGTGGTACATGAGGTGGTATACGCCATTAATGCGGATGCACACCATCTATTAGGGTATTTAACGCGACAGAAAAGTTGTTGCGATGTCTTTAATGCGACTATGTTTGGTGGTGTGGAGCTGCTCTGAACTACTCTAATCGACCTCTTGGGGTCGAGATGTATCCTCGTCCACGGGTCATCTGTGTATGCTCTGGTTGAGGCAATAGGACTCTACTGGATCCAAATGTCTCCCTGACTAAGGGCTGAATAATCATTCTCGAGCTGCTCGACCATACTCTAGTCGATCGAGCAAAGTGTCCATACGCATGCTAGTAGAATAGCCCAATGAGATTAGGTCTGGTTAGTCACCTGTCGATCACTAATGGGCTGGGCTTGATAGCCAATTAGGTTGTCACATGTCATATCTCTTACCGGGTCGAGTGTTATTGGGTTTGGCCTACTAGGCTATCCCATATCATTTATAATTAATCAAAAAACTAAATTTGAGAATGCAAATGATAAATATTTGAAGAAACTATTAGACAATATTTTAGAAAGAAGTACAAAAACTATCTATTAAAATAAGGAGTTATAAGAATTAATATAAAAATTATATATTTATATATATATTGAATATTTATCAAAGATATGGAGTTACAAAAGATGAACTAATATAATTAATCTTTTTATATTAATATTAAAATAAATATTGATAGAATATTATTATTTGTAGATATACATATATATATATATGTTGATATAGGCAAAAGGAATAAAATTAACAATATAGATTTAATATAGGGAGTTGCAAAAATTAATATAAGTTACATGTATATTATATATGGAAACATATTGACATAAAGAAAAGAAAAATATGGAAATATGTTATAGGAAGTTACACATATTATATATGGAATATATTTACATGGCAAATATGAATAGAACTAACTTATCCACATCATTGCCACATAAGAAATATACTTAAAATAGGATTGAACATTATTTTACTTTATATATACTAGTTGTTAGCCCATGTGTTGCACTGGGCAATTAGTTTAAAATTTTATTTTATTTTATTTTAACCATAGTTTAGATATTAATACATTTTATAAATATTATAAAATAACACTTAAAAAATTAAGAATTTTATTGATATAATATAATTGATGATGTTAATGAGATATAAAAATATTTTATATGAATATGTTTTATGTATCATCAGATCAAATCCCATTCATTAATATATGTCTATTAGTCTATACAGAAATTAATGATTGAATGTTAAATAGCTTTATAAATTCAATAAACTATTCATAAAATATAGTAGAAGATAAAATAATGAAAATCACTTTAACATTGACTTAAAAAATTTGAAGAAATTAAAGAGTTCAACATTGAAAAGTGAACTTAGGTGATAGAAGATAAAATATTTTAATTTGCCATGAAATTAAAATTTCAAATTTCTTTTTTATAAAATTATCTTAGTTCATTAGCATAAAAATTAAGACTTCAGAAAAAGATATGAGCATTACACATACAAACATCTTCAAGGAGAAAAATAACTTTAATGTGCCAAGGAAATGATCATATAGAGTTGGAGAAAAACAGAAGAAAAATATTTTTATATTTTTAAAGATTATTAGGTTAGATTTAGGAATTTTCCCAACTATAATTTAACTTAATTAAAATGTTAAATTATGGAATAAAAGATAACTCACGGGATAACATAGTATAATAATTAAAATTAAATTATAATAAATTCTATATTACTATAATACTCCATATATAAAAAGTTTATATATGTACAATATATATGGAGCAAGACATATTAATTAAATTATAATATTGATAAATACACCTATATATACACACAACAATATATATACACATTTGTATATATTCGTTCATAATTATATTAAACAATATAAATATTAGACAATATAAGGTGTTATAAAATATATATATATATATATATATATATTCGTAGGAAAGTTATAAAAATTATTAAAAATAGTCACATATATGCCAATAAATATACACATATATACATATTGGGTATTTACTAAAATTCAACATGTAGTCATAAAAATGAATTAGTATAGATCTTTATATTAATATTAAAATAATTAATGATAGGATATTATATGTTGACATGACAAGAATAAATAAAATTAACTTATCCACATCACTACCAAATTAAAAAAAAAAATACTTAAATTAGGAATCAAACTTTTTTCAAAATTATCCTTATTCATAAATATAAACATAAAAAATATTAGAAAATAATATAAAATATATTCATTTTCAAGCAAAACAGTTTAATTCACAAATAAGATTTTATAGAGTTGGAGATTAAAAAAAAAAAAGTACAAATATTATTCCATTTTGAAATAGTAAATTGTATGTTTGAACTATTTTTAATATAAACTACTATTAGGATTTTTAGCTTAAGCTAGCATGTTGATTAAATTACATTAACAAATAGACTTATGTATATACCTAGTTACACACACACACACACACACACATGCACACATATATATATATATATGTACATGTTTGTGTGTGTATTTATCCATAATTATTCAAAAAATTAAATTTGAGAATGCAAGTGACAAATATTAGAAGAAACTACTAGACAATATTTATAGAAAGAAGTACAAAAACTATCTATTAAAATAAGGAATTATAAGAATTAATATAAAAATTAAATGAAATACTTTTAAAATTATAAATATTCAAAAAAGTGAAATAAATTTTAAAAATATTAAAACCAAAGAATAGATATCATCCTATAAAATTATAAAATTAGATGAACAAAAAAAGAAGAAGAAGAGAATTTAAAAATAAATTACAAAACTTAACAAATAAATTAATAACTTGATTCAAAGAATGAGTAAGAGGATACTAAATGTATAACAATTTAAATAAAATAAAAATCAAATGAAAAATTTATCAATAATTAAAGAGAAAAATGTAACTAATAAAACTGAAACAAAATAAAAAATATTAAGAGCGATTGATATATCTCATCTCTTAAAATTATAAAATTAAATGAACAAAAAGAGAAATTAAAAATAAAAAAATTAATCAAATGAATTGATAACTTAAACTAAGTAATAAACAAAAAAGATATAAAAGTTTACAAATTTAATAGCAATAAAAAGCTAAATGATATACTTTATTTATTGTTGAAAAGAAAATTATAGAATCAAAATTCAAAAAATCCCTTCCATCATTTAACATACCTAAAATAAACAAAACATAAAAGAGGTGAACAATAAAATCAAACAAATCATAAACAATTGGAAGAATGAAATAAAAAGGCACACAAAGTGATAGAGAAAAAATCCTAGAAAATTAAGAAGCACATAATGAATAGAGTGAAAAAATGCTAGAAACTAAGAATATTAATGAAATGGCTTTTGAAACACTCTATATATAGTTGTATAGATATAAATTAGTTATTAAAGATAATAGAAAAGTAAAAAAAACTTATCAAATTATAGAGTTCAAATGATCAAGGAATCTTTCACATCTTGATGGTAGAGATGAAATAGATTTTGTAGATAAATTTGTTCTAATCAATAAAATAATTTAAAAAATCCGGATATCTTTAAAATGAATAAATAATGTCAAATTTAATAACCAAAAATCAATTTTAGAATTTGAGTAAAAACTCAAAATTCTAAGAATTTAGAATTTGATCAAAATTGCACTATTGTGGATCCTACATTATTGTACTATATATAATAGTACTACCGTTATCCCCATACTTTGCACAGATCTTTAAAATTACTATATATTAATGTAATTGTTGAATTATAAATATACTAAAAATAACAATATAGAAATAAATATATTGCAAAAATGTTCAAGGAATTAGTAAAATTAAATATTATTTTTCAAAATGATCAAGTAAAATTAAATTTAAAGCTTAAAATTTAGTATTTAAAAGCTTGAAACATATCAACTTATCTCATATGTATGATGTTATGAAAAATAAATTTCAAGATTATTCAGCGAGAAATTAAAAAAATTCGAAACTTTCAAAAGACAAAAGTTTACGAATATGATTATATACTTTATTATAAAGAAGAAAATATTATGCAATAAAAAACTAATTGCTTTAAAAAATAAAAATATATGAGAAAGATATAGGACACAAGAGTAATGGTTTAAAAGTTGGTTGGAAAAAACTAAAAATTATAATACATTAACTTGATTTAGACTTAAAAGATGATGAATATATATTAAGTTAAAATTTAAAATATAAAGAATTAAATAATATGTTGCCTGGCAAGAATTTGAAAAAGTCTCATTTAAATTTCATTTTTGATTAAAAATAAATTAAGCAAAGATTAAACTATGATAGTGAAGACAAAAAAAATAAAATCAAATCAAACTAAATATATAAAATAATTATAAAGTTGAAATCAATATTAGTATATAAGTTAAAAGAAACCTTTCAATTTGACTCATAAGTTAATTATTTAATAATTAAGTGAAGAAAAGAGTTCGACATGAGTAATGCAAAGTTAAAATTATAGTAAATTGAAAGTAATTGTAAACTCAAAGTTGATCTTAAAATAGGAATTAATAACAGGATATGAGAATGAAATTAGAATGTAAAACAAAATATAGGAAAAATAAATTATTATGTTCAATCTCAAATTTTTTGTATAAATATAATTGGATCTTCATATTATATTTCGAAAATAGTAGAAAAAAGTGACTAACAAAAAGAGTTGTTAACCTTTCACACAATCAAAATTTAAAATAAAAAATAAAAAATAAAATTGGATACATAATTTGATGGATTAAATAATGGCCAATGTTATAAATTTAAAAATGTTAACCCTTTGATGAGTTATATTGTTTTGATCATATTACTCTTCTAGAATTATGCGTTGAAAGCATGAATATCTTTCCATATTGTCTACTGGAATCTGTTACACCTTGGAATTTATCTTCCATAATTAAAATATTTCATGAAAATTATAGTTTGATTTGCATCTCTATAGCTTAGGAAAGAAATCATATCATGCTGAAATCAATTGAATCATCCGCTGTTTAAGGAATTAATACATGATTACAAATTTATTTTGTTTCCTTATTTAATTCCAACGGAATCTTACCTTAATAAGAATTTATAGTCGTTGGAAATATGAATATAAAAGCGAAATCATGCAGCATTGTTTATGTGTAAATCACTAAGTCGGGAGAGAACTTTGTTAAGTGTCTTGAGGAGTTGTGTGATACTCTTATACACGTCTTGTATTTAAGTGTTGCTAATTCCTTACTCTATGCGTGTTTTCGAGGGACCTTGTGGTGAAGAAGGTCAAGTGGAGCTTGCCTTCGACGGACCTTGGAGAGATGAGGATAAGACGGTTTGTGTCTCGAAGGACCTAATGACGAAGAGGGACGAAAGTCATACCTGCTCTTGCTCGTGAAGAGAACAAATTGGCGCTTGATTGCTCTAAGGACCTTTAGGTGAAGAAACCGGTAGGGCGGTACTGTCCAGAATCTTCTGCAATGTTCTTGGTTCTAGTTCGGAAAAAGAGACTAGAGCTTGCTGTACGGAGTGGTAGCAACTCGTACATCAGTCTACAGAGGTTGTGCAAGTGAATCTAGCAGAAGTTCCCTTGATCTTGTTCACAAGCATCTGGTTTCACAATGCTCTGAAATTTGCCTTATCCCATCTAGGATTATGGTTTAGCTCTTTGCGAAGAGCTGATTTTCACCATGCTATGGTTCTGATCCTTAATTATTTTTTTTACTATCAAGTTACTGCTATTACTTGTAAAAACATTCTTACATATTAATTAATTTGACAGGTTCAAAATTCTAAGTAAAAGCTTAGGTAAAGGATGTAGGCTTGTCGAACTTTTCTAAATACCAGTGTCTTTTACTTCTATTTTACTGCTTTGTTTATTATTGGTCTGACTGGTATCTAAACTGGTACTTACAAATTCCAATTAGTAATTAAAACTGTTTTCTACAAAAGACTTAAACAATTTTTGAAGACTAAAAAGTATTTTGAGTGATAAACTTCAACTGCATTAAAATCCCTAAGATCTAATTAACTCACAATTGACATTGGACTATTGGTTCTCTATATTGTGGTGTAACTACCAGAGTAAAAGATCATATGACCATTAATACTTTTGATGTCTTTACAAAAGGGCAATCACACACCCGACCTCTACTGTTTGATGGTTCCAACTATGCTACATGGAAAAATTGGAGGCAAGAATACATAATTGCCCTGAATTTTGATTTATGGGACGTGGTCAGTGAAAGACCGACAGTTCCAACAAAATTAGTTGACGGATAAATAGTTCAAAAGGAGCGACGTGAACTTACCAATAATGATAAAAAGTCCATCTCAATAAATGCGAGGGCCAAAAACATTTTGTTGTGCGCTCTCACCAAAGAGAAGTACAACTAAGTCAGTACATGTGTTATAGTAAAGCAAATGTCGGAAATGTTGCAAGTGACCTATGAAGGTATCGATTAGATTCGACAAGAGAGGATTGCTTTTCTTATTCATAAGTATGAAATGTTCCAGTTGAAATCTGATGAGACCATAAGTCAAATGTACGCATGTTTCATGGAAATTATAAATCCAATATTCGCACTTAGTAGAACTATAAATGAGGATGAACAAGTCTGAAAGATTCTTATATTGCTTCCCAAGGAATAGACGCCAAAAGTCACTGCTATTTAGGAAGCTTGTGATCTTAGCAAGATGACCATGGGTGAACTGATTGGATCTCTCGCATCTATGAAATAACAATGCTAAATAAGGATGATTGTTTGGAAACAAAGTCAAAAGGAATATTGCTTTTAATACCAGTCATGATTTCGATTCAGAACTTCAAGAAGATCTTGATGAGGACTAGGTTAAGGATGAAATTGTTCTGATTTTTTGAAGATTAAAGCAACTGACGAACCTCAAAAGGAAATTTTGGAATAACAAATCAAAACCAAAAAGATAGGAAGGAAAAAAAATGGAGAAAAAAGAACAGAAAGGAATAAAAAGTAGAATAAGGGCCCACTTGATTTTGTTTAATGGAGGCATTTTTATTTTTTGGCAAAAAAAAAAAATAAAAGGTGAAAAGTTAGTTATAAGTGTGAGTTTGAAAATAAAATATTGTTTGAATATTTTGTTTAAAATGAAATGGTTGTGTAGGGTTGAAAATGAGTTTTATTTGAATGTTATTTTGTTTTTGTATTAAAATTCATACAAATGAGCGAGAAAATAAAGTGTGAAAATGGAGAGAGAGTGTAAAAGTGTGTTTGAAAAAATGTGTTAAAAATGAAAATTCTTGTGAAAATATGAAAAAAATTTGATAGTTATCTACATTCATTTTCAGGATAAAATGAAAATGTGTTGAAAACAAAACCAAACGGGCGCTTAGTGGGTTAAGTAATCTGAAATTTGAAATTAAAAATAAAAATAAAAATAGGAATTAGAAATTGAAAATACAAATAAAATAGAAATTAGAGATTACAATTAGAACTTTGAATTAAAAATTAGAAGTTAAAATAAATTAAATAGAAATTAATAAAAAAAAATATTTGTTGTCTCCTGCCAGCTGCCTACCTCTTTTTCCACTTCTGTTTTTCCCCCAAATTCATTTTTTTCTCACTTTCGTTTTCCCTCAAGCACATCTATCTTCCCCACATTTTTCTTCCCCCAATCCACCCGGCTCCGCCGCCGTCGAGGCCTCCCCACCGGAAACTTGGCTCTCTCTCTCTCTCTCTCTCTCTCTCTCTCTCTCTCGCTCTGGGGTAATTACATATATATGTTATATGTGTATTTGTTAATATATACACGTATATATATTAAATAGGCACTTTAATTTTTATATTATGAATTATTAAAAGTATCCACTTATATTTTATATTAAATTACAAATATCTTGGGTGTTCATTCGGTAAAAATCGATCCGAATGAACTGAAATTTTGGTACGTCAAACTAGCGTACTGAATACCAAATCAAATTATTTGGTTCTATTTGGTAAAAATCGAATTTCTTTTCAGTTTGTTTCAGTCAAAACCGAATTACCAAATTTTCTAACTTTTAAGAGAGAGAGAGAGAGAGAGAGAGAGAGATTGCATGGCATTAAGAAATAGTTTAATACCATAAACAAAATTGTAAGTTACCAATTAATAGTTATAACACACTAAAATAATAAATTCATACTTATATTTCAAATGCCAAAAGCGAAAGGAAAAAAAAATACAATTTTCAATTGGTGATTGGTGAAGATTGAATAACAGAAAAAAGAAGTAGAAGCCCTTGATTTGGGGAAAATTGCAAATTGGGGAGAAGAAGCTCTTGGCCTTAAATGATGAATCTAAATTTGAAAAAAGCGTGTGTGTTGTGTTTAGTTTGACAAAAAAAAGTGTGTTGTTGGCTATTGGGTTTGGATATTTGGTTAATTAAATAAAGTAACAAAATATTAGTAATCTTGGCACACTAAATGTGTGTGCTAATATTTTTATAGTTTGAAGTAAATAAAATATTTATTTATTTTTAATTATTCAATGTAGTTATTTGAGCTTTTAGGATCAATCAAAATAAAAAGTTAAGATAGAGTAAAATAATTGAAGGAAAAAAGAAAGAAAATAAATAATTAAAAAGTTAAAAAATAGTTATAAAGAGAAAGGAGAAAAGAAAAATTACCTTCTCATTATTTTATAAAGTTGAATTATTTTTGTCAATTTATTTAAAAACATACTACTAAGGTATTGGTTCATTACATATAGTATAAATAAATTATATATATATATATTTAAATTTCGACAATTTGATTCGATTTGTAAACTGGCACAAAAAACCAAGACAAGACCAAATACCAAACCGAAAAATTCGTTTTCGATTCAATTTGATTGGTTTATCGAACTGTGAACACCCCTACAAATATCTAATTATGTTCAATTCTGCAAGGCAAGAAGGTGGAATCCATTTGCTACTGTTTCTTTTCATTTATAGTTTACTTCGTGTCTGTTGCATTTTCCTTTTTCTTTTTGTGAAATTGAATGTGCTTTGTTTTGGTGGAAAGTATGCTTCTTCATAAAAATTTTATCTCGGAATACATCAATTACATGTTGGACCAAATGATGTCCAGAATTTGGATTTTAGATGCATGTGGAAATAGTTGGAAAAGTTTTCGAAATTGGATGTACGCTTTATTAACTGAATACCACAAGAATTTGTGACATTCTTTCCTGATTAAATTAAGTATATAACTGGGTTTGTATTATCCAAATTATCCAGAGTGAAGAGTTCTTTTTTTTTTTTTTTTTAAAGAATATATATTAGTGACTGAAGCGATTACTCGTGGCATGCGCTGGTTCTTATACTTTGCCAACATCTTAATTGATTATTGTCATACTCTTATTGGGACTGGAAGTAATGTATTGGCGGACCTCAGCATTATTTAAATTCTCAATTGCACTTCGCTCAATTCACAAAGTCTCCTGTTAGCTGGTATACACATAGTACTACCTTAGAGCTGCAGATCAAAAACTGCATAGCATTTACTCAGTTTCAGTACTATCAAGCTCAGCTTTAGTAGAATTCATCCAGTTGTCGAGCCTCGTTTGAGTTGTGTTTGAGCCAAGCTTGGCGGGTTTCACTCAATCTGTGACCTGTTGAGGTAGAAAACTGATGTTCATACATTTTCTATGAAGCTAAACTGTAATCTTTCTTGAACTTCTGTTTCTTAATTTGATTTTATATATTTTATGTTTTTTGTGTTTCTAAGTATGCTGAGCTTAGTGATTTGTCTTCTAGGTTCATTGTTAATTTAACACAAAAGGTTATTTATGTGTTGATTAATTTCAGTAATGTGCAATTTACGAGTTAAAAAAGCTACTTTTTTGGAATCTTACCTGTATTTCAATTGAAATTTAACAGACATGGCTAATAAGGTTAAATTATGATCTATGAGGGTCTATGTTTTTGCAACATTTTCAGGTAGTGCTGTGCTACAAACTGGTGATCATTCTCTACAGCATTTTGAAGATTTGGTATTTTCAACTAATATAACCTTTTCTTGTAATACCAGAAATGCTAGAAAGATGTTGCGAAAAAAAAAAAGTAACAATGAAGAAATTCGCTTTAACAGAGAAGAAGAGGAGGAAGATGATGATTATGGGGATGTTGGGGGGCCTGGTGCATGGGAGAGGACTTATGCCGATGAGAGATCATGGGAGTCTCTTCAGAGCTTAATAGGTAAAAGTTCCACAGCCATCCTTTAGAATTCTAGGACTGTATTTATACAACAAAGAGACTTCAGTATGCTAGTTTAAAAGTAGTTCCTTGAGAGTATGTGTTGCTTATGATAACTTAATAGAAAGTCATTGCACATTGCATTTATTAGTTTAGACCAAATTTGAAATAGGATAGTTGCGGAGTATCCTGATGGATAGGTGCTTTGACAATATGTAGCTCTCTAGGCTTGTTTGGTTAAGTAGTTTATCACTTTGGATTATCTATTGCACTCAATAAAGTATTTATGATTACCATAGTTTAAGAAACTCGTTGCAATTGTTTGGCAAAACATTCATGATGATGAGTCGGGTCCATCCCACTATAAATGCCTCTAGTTGTTGGCAATGAAGTGATGTTATATGAGAATTACAATACTCTTTCATCAGTTTCTAGAAATACTGTTTGACAGCATTATAAAGCTGGGCAGTACATCAAGCTTCTTGAAAAGATTTTTCCATTTTCACACCACTGTTTTGTTTAGTATTTTCACAAGATTATGATGCATTTAGTATTTCACATGCAGGCAGCTGGAGAAATGGACTATAAACCCAGCCGAATGGTTGTTGTCGCTCGACAGGCATCAGAGAATTCTTTGATCAAAATCCCCCGAGTCAAATTGGATTAGTGACACTGAAAAATGGGGTTGCACATTGCCTAACAGATCTTGGTGGAAGTCCCGAGTCACATATCAAAGCTTTGATGGGTAATTTGTCAAGCTCGGGTGATGCTTCCCTCCAAAATGGCCTGGATATGGTCACCATGAAGCCCTTATCTTGTATTCAGCTCTTAGTACTTGTGTTCAGCTCTTGTGATCCAGGTGATATTATGGAAACCATCCAAAAATGCAAGGCTTCTAAAATTAGATGCTCCGTTATTGGTCTCTCCGCTGAGCTCTACATCTGCAAATATCTTTGTCAAGAAACTGGCGGATCATATTCCGTGGCATTAGATGAGGTGAAACCATTTTCTCATTAATATTAAAAGGACCAATTCGCAAATAACATGCATAATGTGATCTAATCTACAAATGTGTCAATGGCATTTCACTTGAAAGAATTGGTGTTTGAGCATGCACCGCCACCTCCAGCTATAGCAGAATTTGCAATTGCAAATTTGATTAAGATGGGTTTTCCACAAAGAGCGGAGGAAGGTGTACTTTCAATCTGTTCTTGTCATAAAGAGGCTAAGGTTGGTGGGAGGCTACACTTGCTCAAGATGCAAAGCACGTGTGTGTGAATTGCCTACAGAATGCCAAATATGTGGATTAACCCTTGTTTCTTCACCACATTTGGCAACATCGTATCACCACTTATTTCCTATAACCCCATTTGATGATGTGTCACCATCAGTTTCGAATGGTCCACGCTACCTTCCAAAGAATTGCTTTGGTTGCCAACAAAGTCTCCTGAATCCTGGTAAGTGTTAGATGAAAATCTCAATTTCGTTGATGTCTGAAATGTCTAGAATTGTATTTAGGCAATGTGTAATAGACTGCCTTTGAAACATGTTAGTTACATCACTAGTGTGAATGAGCTAGTTCAAGCCGAGCTTGGGGTTGCTCAAGTTCAGCTTAATTTCATAATCTTCTGTTAAAAGATGCTCAATCTGGCCTACTTTTATTTGTTCAAACCTAAACAGGCCTGTAATGATGATCTGATCCTAAAAACTAGAATATTCTTAGTTTGACAAGACAATTTTTTCATTTGTTCCAGAAATGGTTCATTCGTAAAGTTGGAAAAAGTAGGAAAAGTTACTTCCTCTACGTCAAATTGACCTATGGAATGATGTTTTCGCTTCATGCGTCTCTTAATACTAACACTAATTCACATTCATGTGCATTCATATTTCCCTAATCACTAAGCGAAAATTGAAGGTTTCAACTTGTAAGAAATTTTTTAACGAACTAAGGTTATATAAATACTAGAATTTCATTCCTGTTTAAGGTAGTCCTGTAAAAACTTGAATACATCAGGACTGATCTGTTCCAATTCCTGAATTACCTCATAGACTGATTACTTGGACTTGTTATGATAGGCCTGATTCCTAACTTCAGTCTGCATATGTTGATGCAGGAAACATGCCAGCTTCTTGTGTTTCTTGTCCGAAATGCAAGCAATACTTTTGCCTTGATTGTGACATTTACATTCATGAGAGCTTGCATGACTGCCCAGGTTATCACTTGTGAGAGCTTCAGACATTCTAAATCTGTTGGTACTGTGGATGAGTCAACTGCCCAGGTTGTGAGAGCTTCAGACATTCTAAATCTGTTGGTACTGTGGATGGATGACTAAACTGGCACGCCTGTCGTGCTTGTTAAGTGCAACCAAAGGTTGGTTATCTCAAGTACTTGATATGTTGCTCTTGGATGTAGATCATCAGTGAGAGTTTCAAAAGTACATGCTACAGAACATCCCAAGAAACTACTGATCTCAATGCAAACATTATACTTTGGGAGCAAGCTGGTGGTGTTCTTTCCAGTTCGGAACTTGTAACTTTAGTAGGCAGATTAGGTGTCCTGTAGACTACTATTCTTTCCAGTTCTTGAGACAATGATTGCAATTTTGGGCTAAATATATGTCACCATAATTTATAACTTTACTAGGCAGCTTCATGGGTGTTCTGCAGACTTATTTTTTCCAGTTCTTGAAACCATAGTTGCAAGTTTGGAGCGTAATTCCAAGTACCCTTTGTCTTATCCTTTGGAGCAGAAAGAATTGTGGTGCAACGGCCTTTTTGCTTGTCTCATTCTCATGAGGAGTTGATAATTTTGAGCTTAGCTATTTTGAGAAACAAAAGATTTGAAAAAAGAAAAAGCATTCTACTAATTTGTATACATCAGTTACACTATATTTACTTCAATGTATCTTTTGGATCAGTTTAGGGCTTGTTCACTAGCATTTTGGCCATTTTCTAGAAATTTTTTTGGGAAAATGAATTTTTGGGAGAAAATTCGAAAAAGGTGTCAATTGTTTGTTTATGTTTTGGGAAAATAGAAAAAATAAATTGAGAATGTGTTGTTTGTTTATTAATATTTTGGTAGGGGGCAAATAAAATTTATGTATAATGAGGAGTTCGAACATAACGGACGTCTAACTTGTGTGCGTATATGTAAAAAAATTTCTTAAGTGTTATAATTTGAATATATGACTAATTACCTTTTTTTTTGACTTTTCCCAAAAGTTATGAGTTTGTATTATTTTTATTAATTCATATCTAAAATAAATTAGATATATAGTCTAGATATTGAAAAGATTCTAACATTATCAATTGTGTTCTAATTTGTCATACAAAAAACACAAACACACACAAAAAAAAAAAAATCGTAATTAGTAAATATTCTAAAATACTGCTCAACCCGAAAGCATTCATGGAGTCTGTACAACATATAACAAAAGGTCCATATGAGCTCTAGGCCCGGATTACAAAGAATAGAGGTTATAATAAGATCTAATATAATTATAACACAATCAAATAAATATCACAATTTACAACATAATTGGATTGAAATCACAATAAAACTGCAACAAAAGTGCACAGAAATCATCCTATTTTGTTAATAGAAAGAGACAACAACGTGTTCAAACAGTTTATCTTAAGAAAATTTAACCAAACATCATATATTACTTAGAATTTAACCAAACTTTATATCGTATTCATGTTTGCTTAGTTCAGTAACAACTAGAACAATTAAGAACTGTTCTCATTGCTGAAGTTTCCTAATAGACGGATTACTTGGACTTGGCATGAAACGCCTTTTTCCCAACTTCAATCTTGTCATGTTGATGCAAGAAACATGCCAATTTCTGGTGTCTCTCTCCTAAATGCAAGCAATACTTTTACCTTGACCGTGGCATTTCATTAGGGATGCAAAATAGTTTGTGAATTTAATGAGTTGGTCCGAAAAGTATTCGAGCCAAACTCGAACTCAGTTTATATAGATTTCAAGTCGAATTCAAATCAAATATCTCTTATTAGTAATTTAATAAATCTATATTTTTAAAAAAAATAATATTATACATATATATAACATTATAATAATATATTATATTTTTAGTATTATAAAACAATTTAATTGGAAAAATTATAATTTTAGTCATCAAATATAACCACTTATTCGATTTTAGTCCCTAAACAATCTTGAGTTACACTTTACATGACTACTTTCCATTAGTTTTGACGCCGAAGTAACGGCAAGAATGAAAATTGTTAAAAATTGTCAATTTGAGTACAAAAGTATAACTCAAGATTGTTTAGGGACTAAAAGCGAATAAGTGGTTATGTTTGAGGACCAAAATTATAATTTTCCCATGTATGATTCCGCACCTACAATTTTAAATTTTTAGGAGTTGGATATTATTTTATATTATCCTTTAGAGAGTTAGGTGTTATTATAAATTATCTTCTAGGGAGTTAGGAATTTTAAAGATAAACATGAATTTGTTATATTTCTATCAGTTATAGAATTAGAATTCTTTGAAAGATCTATAAATAGCTTGCATACGTAACTTGTCAGACAATAACTAGAGCAATAGTTTTTTTTGGTTTTTCTCTCTACGAGAAATTTGTTTTTCTTTGCTTTAAGCCTTATCATGTATATGCTTTCTTTTATTCAAGTTATATGTACAATAACTTATTTTTCTTTTCTTTTTCTTTTCCTTTTCCTTTTCTCCCATTTTTTACCCGCTGCATCATGATAACACAATGATTCTACACAAAGCAATAAAATAACCACACCTAATTATTTTGTGTTAACGTCGGAGTAAAATATTAATTAAAGATTGGAGAAATCTTAATTTGACTTTGTGGTGGGATCTGATCTACAGCCAGCTGTTATACTAATTTTCAATTTCAACTTGTAGAAATGTTATATATTTCCGTAACAACCTGCAAACTATTTAATTAGCCATTAAACATTGTCTGAGTCCATAAATTTAATGTCACTCTCAGCAGCGGCTTTTGTGGGAAGCCTTCCTAAACAAATAATTCAATTATCAGTCTTCCTTGCAAGTCTCCGTTTTAGTTTAGTATTCCATAAGTAATAATTTTTAAAACTCAAGAGGCTCATTCGCCAGCCTGTTGTACTTATTTTCAATTCCAATATGCATTTCTTTAAATTTTTTAGCCATTAAACATGGTAAGATGGGAAGCCTTTCAAAACAAATAGTTAAATTATTGTCAAGTCTCCGTAGGTATCCAGTACTCCCTCAGATATCATACTTGCCTTCTCATATTCAGACCCACTACTTCCATAGTATCATAGAGAAAGAGATCTATGGCGGCTTATGCAGCTTTAGTTTCTCTGATGCGTATTATTGAGCAGATTCAACATCATCCTCGTCCCCCAGTTTCTCTTGACAAAAAACAGGCTGAATCTCTCATTGAAAAGGTCACTTTCTTGCAAGATTTTCTTGAAGTTTGTTCCCATACTGACAACGAGGAAGCAGATGGCCTGCAGAGTCGCATTGCAGATGCAGCTTATGCGGCCGAAGACATAATTGAATCCCATGTAGTGGATCAAATTCTTGCTCAATCCACAATTACGACTCATGGGGAAAATATCAGTTCCATTGACTTCTATCAAAGTCTACACAAAGTGATAGAAGACATGGATTTTATCAAGAAGGAGGTGATGGAGATTCAAGAGAAGATAGGAATCCAAGATCAGCTGCACAAAAATTCAGCGCCTGTAGCTGGTTCGTTAAGATCTCCTTCGGCCGGCCAGAACACCATGGTTGAGTTTGATAATGTCTTAATCCAACTCATGGAAAAGCTCACTGGACAACAAGCTAGTCGACAGATCATCCCAATCGTTGGCATGGGCGGTATTGGTAAGATAACACTTGCTAGCAATATTTATGAAAATAAACTTATTGTGAACCATTTTGATGTTCGTGCTTGGGTTACAATATCTCAAGAATATAGTGTGAAGGAAATTCTTTTAGAACTTCTTTGTCGGATAAGCCAAAGTAATAGGGAAACTTTTAGTGGAGAGAGTGAAAAAGATTTAGGTGTACAATTATATAAAAGCTTATCACGTAGAAGGTATTTAATTATAGTGGATGACATATGGAGTATTGAGGCATGGGACAGAATAAAATTCTTCTTTCCAGATAACAACAATGGAAGTAGAATATTGATAACCACTAGGCTATCAAAAGTAGCTTTGGATATAAGTGGCACTAGTGGTCTTGAGATGGATTTTCTAGAGGAGAATAAAAGTTGGAATCTACTTTGCAAAAATGTATTTGGAGAAGAAAGTTGTCCTCTTGAATTGGAGGAAATTGGGAAGGAGATTGCCAAAAATAGCAAAGGACTTCCTCTGTCAATTGTCGTGATCGGAGGGCTTCTAGCAAAGTCCAAACGAACATGAGAATATTGGAAATATATTGCAGACAATTTAAATTCGATTGTAAATTTAGAGGATAATGAACATTGCTTAAAAATATTATACACGAGTTATAACCAATTACCAGTTCATCTAAATCATGTTTTCTTTATATGGGAGTTTTTCCTGAAGGCACTGTGATTGGTTGCTCTGGGCTCATCAGATTATGGGTTGCTGAAGGATTTCTAAAACCTGTTAATGGAAAAATCTTGGAAGAGATTGCAGAAGAGTGCCTAAAAGATCTTATTGATAGAAACCTCATTTTAGTTCATAAATGGAGGATTAATGGAAAAATAAAATCCTGCAAGATTCATGATCTCTTGAGGGACCTATGTTTAAGAGAGGCTGAGAAAGAGAAATTTCTTTATGTGAGAAAGGAGCATAGTCTTAACATTCCACAAGGCGGCATAAATACCCACCGCCGCATCGCTATTCATAGAAGCACAAGATTGGACGAGGAACATCTCAGTCTGGACGAGGATGCTATGCAATCTGCAACTCGTTCTTTGATATACAATTTTCCGGGTATTTTACCATCACTTAATTTTAGATTGTTGAGGATATTAAGACCACTTGATGGAGGAGAATATTCTCGGGAAGCTATTTTTCAGTTAGTTAACTCACGACACCTTGAGATCATTGATGGTCCTCATCCATATTCCACATTTCTTTCTACAGTCTGCCTCCTTTGGAATCTACACACATTAATTGGAAACATGGGAAATATTATTGCACCAGTTGAAATTTGGAAAATGCCTCAACTTAGGCATGTGAAGTTCGGTGGAATCTGTCTTCCGAATCCTCCGAGTGGTCAGACGAATGGGGGAGATGATTATGTTCTTGAGAATCTACAGACGCTCTTGTATGCATCTAATCTCAAGTTTAGTGAAGAGGTAGTTAAGAAAATTCCCAGTATTACGAAATTGCGAATAGTTTATGACCAATTTGATCAGGAAGGATTAGGTTCACACTATTGTCTCAATAATCTTGGCCGTCTACATAAATTGGAATCCCTTTATTGCTACTTTTCTATGGAAGCGAAAGTACACTTGAGAAATGATTTGTCGCAGAATCTCACCTTCCCACATTCCCTCAAGAAGTTGACTTTAGTTGGCAGCCAACTCCACTGGGAAGATATGGCTACAAAGATAGGTTCATTACCCCTTCTTCAAGTGCTCAGTGTCTTACTTGATACCTTCATAGGATCCAAGTGGGAAACAATTGAAGGACAATTCCCCAACCTAAAATTCTTGGTAATTGAAATTTGTTACGATCTGGAATACTGGATCACAGATAGCACCCACTTTCCATGCCTTGAGCGCCTTGTTCTTCGAGGATTAGGCAATTTGAAGGAGATCCCTTGGGATATTGGAGAATTACCTACTCTTCAATCAATTGAGTTGGAGTATTGTTCCGATTCAGCAGTAATTTCTGCTAAGAAATTACAAGAGGAACTTGGCGATGTAGATTGGGAAGTCCGAGTTCACACAGACTCAAGTCAGAAGGAGTTAATGGAGAGCTTGGCAAGCGATAATTTTCTAGTTACATGGTTAGGTTAATTGAATTTGTGGTGACTCATTCATACTATCGGTGTTTTTCTCATGAATCTACAGAGGACGTTTCAAGTTTGGTTGATTGTTTTGTTTAGTAATGAATTGATTTTAATTTTTTTCCTTTTCTTTTTGTTCCTTTTTTTTTCTTTCTTATTTTAGTTTGAGTTCAAGCTTATAGCATGTTATGTGGTAAAGCTTCCTTTTCTTTCTCCTCTTTATTGACACTCATGATGTATGGTTTTCATGGGGTTTTGTTGCCATCGGTTCCATGTAGATTGTTGATCAAGGATTGAACATTATTGTTCAACAATTAATTCTATAGGTGATTGATGGAGTATTAAATGATTCATATATATTTTTTCCATATGTACAAGTACTGGCAATTAATTTCATGAGTTTGATAATTGTAGCGATTCTATACTTATATGTTTGATGCCTTTTATTCTACACTTGGCATGTACTCGGAAGAGGAATAAAATATAAAATTGAAAGAAAGAATCTAAAATGATTTTTATCCTAGTTCAGAAATCACATTAGCAAAATAATAATTGGTTTATTTTTCAATTGTTACCAACAAATGAAAAAAATTGTGTCTAGCAAGTTTGATGGAATAAATATGGAGTTTCTTCAAAATTGCAAACTCTTTGTTAAATACTCAGCTAAGCAAATCAAGTTGAGTCAAACAAAATTTGGTTAATACAACTTGGTTCAAATTCGTTTAATGGTAATTACAACCAAGTCAAGTTTATTTTTAATTAGACTCACATAAAATAAAACTATAATTAATTAAAAGTTCTCCACCTTAACAAATGTATATACATTGTATGCATTAAATTTATTTCAAATTAAGTGTATTTGTAATTAGACATACAAAAAATAATAATTATATTAAAATTAATTAAATCAAAATATTCTACTTAACAAATGTAATTATGTATATTAAAATTTATCCTTTTGTTATAGAAAATAGCAATTAAATTAAAATTAAGCAATTAAATTATATCCCTATCTATAAAAAAAAATGATACTTCATAAATAAATTTCTACAGACATTTATTTTGCTTGCACTCTCCCTCAAAAATAAGAAAGGAAATACCTTTTATATATCAAATATGTATTCAACTCAAATGTAATAGTAAATTTAATATGATAATGAACAAAAATAAATTAATTCTTACAATCACATGTTTAGTAGATGAAGAAAAAGAATGATATTTCATAAATGCACCCGTTCATCAAAAATAAAAATAGAAAAGTATTTATTAAATATTGTTGTCATACTCATATGTAATATTATACTTAATATGATAATGAAAAAGAATAAACTAAGTTTATTTAGTTTTTTATATTTTTATTTATTTGTGCATTTATATATATTTCTGAAATATATTTTGGTTAATTTTACATATAACAATGTGCACATTTTATTTTCCTAAAAACTAATAGCAAAAAGTGCTTTCATGTTGTATCACGAATCCAAGAAAATTTCTTAACCTTACTTATTTAAGTTAAAAGACAAAATATGGTCAAAAGAAAAAGAATATATGGTTTATAGCTATATTAGAGGCCGTGAAAAAGAATCAACTAAAAATTTTATTTCTTTAAATAGTATTTTTAAATAAATTATTTTTCAGTTAAAATAATAATATGGCGTTACTAACTTTTGATAATTAATTCTAAAAGGCAATAGGATAGAAATATAAATAAAATTTACTCTTATCAAATAACCTTTTGAAGAATCAAACTAAATCTTTTATTTGGGTTTGACGGGGGATAAGGAAGATCTTATTAATTAAGAGCAAGTTTTGCATGACGTCCTAATTAGATATATGATAAATATTGTTAAAGTATAGATAAATGACGTAACAAGTATAATCCACTCATTATATAATTGACTTGAACTTGGTCATATTTAATTAAGATTTGAATTTTTCCTAAAAAATATGTATAATTGGATTGATAGTTATGTAATTCAAAAGCATAACAAATATTTATTCAATTTTAATAATAATATTAATCTGACATAGTGAAATATTTTCTGTGAATATATAAAATAGAATACCAATAAATACATTTCACTGGATAAAATATCACATTAGCCCGTATGTCTCCCTCCATATCCTACAAAATATATACTTCCTAGATGCTAAGCATATACCTCATTAAATACATAACATGCTACAGTCAAAAATCCTTATCTTTTTATATTGCTAAACATTGAGTAATTAATAAAATACAAATATTTATTTCAAAAAACAAATTTCATTTAACAATTCAGATATTGTTATATTAATAGCCAACTTAATTTATAATCCAACTCTTAAATATTTATGAACTAGCAAACTTTTAAGAAAATAATTTTCACAATTTTTTTGACAAAAAAATTATAGAATAATATAATATTTTTATTTTACACAATGATATTTAAACATTTAAAATTGACTAGAATTTAACTTTCTCTATCTTTGGCTTAACTAAGAACTGAAAGTGAGAATAGAATCATTATAGATAAATCAGACATATAAAAAGTTTTTTTTCTTTCTAATTTTAGATTACAAATAAATGGTCCATTAAAAATCTAAGATTGAATAATTAATATAAGTTTTATTTGTTTATCTAAATTTAGAGAAAACCAATTTATAAATTGCTCTGAATCATTTGAAACATATTTTTAGTTTTATTTCATAAAATAACAATTGAAATTTATTATTCAAAAAATAAAAGAGCTTATCAATTAACAAAAAATAAAACTAAAAATTAAATCAAAATTATGGAATAACAACTTGCAGAAATTTAACTCATTGAGAATGATAGAAAAAAAATAAAAAATAAAAGCTTCTTTAAGTATCACCGAAAAATGAAAGAATACAATAATTGATTGCTATTAGTCATTATATTGTAAAAGATACTATAAATCATATTTTTCAAATGTTTTTGTTTAGTCATTATTCAATTCACGTGTTTTCATTGTTCCATTTTTTAGTAAAGGGTTCTTGAAATGGTAATGAATTGATAAATTTTTGTCTTGAATTAACTTTATATTTAGTTAATTTAATATTGGATATTCTAATATATATATATATATATATATATATGATTGTCAGAAAAAATTCATCTATATTTTTAGATATATGAAAATAATTTTCTGATAATATTATTGTGGCATATTTATTTTGAGAATAAAAACGAGATAAAATGAAGAGGAAACATGTTGCACTGAGTACGATAGTTAGAGATGCATATATGAGTAAAAACTAAAGAGCCTAAGAAAATGAGAAAGTCAATTAAATCATGGAAAGAGAAATAACGTAAAAATTAACAAGTTAGTTACCTCTCTGTCAACGTAGCATTGAATGAAAAAGAATCAGTTCATAAAGAATTCAATTGTCAATATTCACCAATTTATAGCTTCTCAAAGCATAGATAATTTCTTATCAATCAAAATGTCAGTAATTTTTCAATAAATATGTACCCTATGATTTTTCAATAAATAACATATATGTGGGGAAATATTGTCATATGCTAAAGTTTTAAAATTTAATCTCATTTTTTGATTAGGTTTGAGAATTTATAATCCTGTATGCTCGAAGACTCATGAATCGAATAAGGTACTTAATTACATTTATTAGGATGTTGCAAGATTTAAAAGAGCCTCGCACATTTCCTTGTGACAATAATAAAAAAAAATAGACTTACTTCAATTTAATATCAAGTGAATTACATAAATTGTTTATTTTTCTATCAGAAGAGGTTATGAACTTTCTAAAAAATATTTAAGTCTTAAACTGCATGTTCTCTTTTATTTCATTTGATGTGAAATTGGATAAAAACTTGCATCTACAAGGGTGGAGTTATACCTTTTAAATACAAGGCATGGTATACATGGTCTTTTAGGGTTAATTTCCAACTAAAAATAGGCATGGTAACTTTCAATAGTATTTTGCCAAAACAAAAAATGAGGTTGAGAATAAAAAATATTAAAAGAATTAGATTTATCAAAAATAATTATGAGAAAAGTTATAATATTTATGGAGATAAATTCATATACAAAAATCTTCAAGTTAAATTATTACCTTTCAATAAATGATTTAGCTCTATATGGTAAAAAAAATAAATTGAAATTACAGTAATTTAATTTATAATTCTCCAAATATTTATCAAGTTACGACAATTTTGGTCGAAGGAAATAATCATAATATATCAGTGGAACAAGATATTATTTTCTATGCATGTTGAGGTCATAAACATATAATACTACATTATTATGAATGTTATAACCTATAGTAATATCCATTTCTTTTTTCAAGAGGTGATATAGGATGACACCTAAATACTCAAAAAGGTACCAGACATTCAATAATGCAATCCAAAAGAATGAATCCATCCAAGTGACTCTTACAAGTAGTGCAACCATTGTTGGAGAACAATAAATAGGTTTATATTTTATTTTATAATTTACTCCATTATTTACTACTCTTATATTGGGAAGAGATACTTGTTTTCTCTTTGCTATTAACACACAAAGTTTAACAAATGCAAAAAATAATCCGTGAAGCACTTATGCAATTAAAAATTTGAAGTTTTAAACTAACATGAATATTAGTGCTATCAATGGGTCGGATTCGGATCAGATATGATGGATCCAAGTTTGAATTCGAAAGTAATATGCCATATCCAAATTCGATCCAAGATTTTATCGGATATGTAGTTGGTATAACCATATCCAAATCCAAATAAAAGCCGGATATCCAAAAAAATCCAAATTCGAATACTTCAACAAATTGGGTTTGATTAATTTCGATTTAAAATTGAATCGAGGCTCTAGGGTAATTATTAATAGATGAGGGATTTAATTGGGAATAAGAGAAGGCTTGATTGTTTAAAATTATAAAATTTAGGGGTCAATGTGGAGAAGTTAAAAGTTCAAGGACTTCAAAAATAAATAAATAAGGACTTGATTGACTGGAATTAAGAATGTTAGGGGCTAATGTGAAAAATTAAAACTTTAAAGGACTAAAATAAAAGTCCTAGGGCCAAATTGAAAGGCGGTTCAGACTTTTGGGCTCAATTGTAGGCAGTCTGAAATCTTTGGGGTGAAAATGAAGAAGCCAGAAAATACATTATATATAAAATGTTAAGGACATAAATTCATTTAATTCTCGAAAATGACCCAAGCCTTACCCAACCTTTGAACCTCTAGTGAACGGCAGGAAAACACCAAACCAAACTCACAAAAAGCTTTTCCTCAGCTCAAGGATCAAAACCATACCAAGAACTCCCAAAACCACTGAACAAATCACGAGAAAATTGAAGGCGAGACAGCAAATGACGGGCTTGGTGGTTTCGCCGCCAGAAATGATCTGGAACTAGACGGCTTTTGGTCGCGAGATCATGGGCATCACGACGATACCTTTAATTTGGAGTTTCGATGGCTGGTGGTGAAGGAATTGAAGTGGTGGCGCGATGGCAGTGGGTTAGGGTTCTGCGGCTATTTTTAGCCAATTCGCCGGTGAGGAAGTGACAATATTATAAATTGATTGGGGCATTTTGTTGGGCTCGATGAGATGCACCTATGGGTGGCGGCAGCCCCGACCTTCGGTGATGGAGCTCGACGGCCGGCAGTGACACCGTGGAGGCAAATTGACAGACGACTGAAAATGTGATTTTGAATCCGTCTAGGCTATTATTGGCTTGAGATTGGATATCGATTCGATCCAATTGGGTAAATTTCATATTGAATGTTAATTCGATTGATTTTTACAAAGTCTAATTCAATATTTATAAAATTAAGAGTATTGGAATGTAATTTTATTTGAGATGATGATTAATTTTGTAAGTCTTGAACGAAATGGATTCTAATTCTAAGTTTGGTAAATTAAGAAAGATTGATTTAAAATTATGCTCGTAAACTTAATAGTATAGTATGTTGTGAACAAAATATAGTTAAGCTTAATCTAACGATTAAGTTACATAAATGTTAGAACGAAAGTGAATTACCCAACTTGGATCTGATGGACTGGTAAAACCCAACTATTTAGGAACCTAAACTCCTGTTACGTAACTATAAAATAAGTGGAGTAATGAATAGAGCTTGTTGGGGGTAATTTGAGGATTAAGTTAGCCCGAGTAAGTATAGTTATTAAGGCGGTTGGAACATTAAGACGATCAAATGGGGATAATTGGGTTCAAGTATGTAAAGTCTCGTAATACTGAAGTATTATGTATTTGGAAGATTAAGGTTATTCGAGATAAGATATTATTCAACGGAGACATATATTAGTATAGCATCCTATTAGTTTCTTCCAAATTTCTACATCATATATATGATTCTTTATAAGAATATATATATATATATGTCTTCTTTATATGTAGCATCAAATTTCTCCTTTTTTAGCTGAGCTCCATGTCATTTTTCCTTTATTATATATATATATATATATATATATATTGATGAGGGTGGAATTGATTTATGTCTGGAGTAGATACTGCTTTTGAGTGGTTCGATCTCTCTGGTTGGGGTATTTATGTTAGTGGGCTGAGTCTTGCAACCACGAGTAAACGTCAGGCTAGCCGATGAGCCATCTCCTCAGCTTTGGCACTCCGACGCTCAAGTTAGTATGGGGTCGAATAGATAATCGAGCAGCGGAGTGAGGACTCTGTATGTAAAGTATGGCGTACCTTTGAGAGGCTAGAGTGGGGGTATTTCCCTTAGTGGATATTTGTTTGGGATACCCTCAACACACTGGAGGGATCCTTGTCCTTGCGTGAGGGGCATTTGGTCATCTCCCGCTCCTGTACTATTCCAGGTGGCTGCCTTTCTAGGTTTTAGGGACAGAGTAAGACACTGTTGAAGCGCCTCCTCCCTGGTGCAGTAGCATGGGCGGCATGCACCATTAATACGGAGGCATACCGCCTGTCAGCGCATTCAATGTGGTAGAGTTGGTACTGTACTTTGTCGACCTCTTTGGTCGGCAGAATGATCGACTTGATAGTGAGTTGGCATATGGCGAGTGAGGCAGACCGGTGGTATGGGTCGATATGATCAACCCACAGTTTTATATGCGGCCTGGTCGAGCGTTCGACGATCTAGGTATACCATTTATTAGTGAGGTCCATTTGGGTCGATAGCGCCATTGGGCTTTGGGGGCAAGATGGGCCTGGTGCTACATCCTTGGGCCAGCCGTGTTTGGGCTGAGCTTTTTGGGCTTTCCCATATCATGAGTCCCCCCCCACTTTCGAATGCTGAATGAGGGGATTAACGAGAAGGATTGGGGAGTAGTCTGTTGAGCGGTTACACTGATCGACGAGAGTTTTTGAAAATCGACCAGGGTTTTGCGTATTTAATGAACAGTTACATCGTGTCGCGTATGGTGCAGTGCGGCGGTTACAGCATTATTATAATCGCTTGGTTTGCCACGCTCGCTTGCCTATAAAAAGGCGCTGTTAAAACAGCAATTTTTACTTTTGTTGCCTTCGCGTCTGGTCGAGCGTCTAGCCAACTGCTTTTGCTGCTATTATTTTCTGCTCTTAGTTCATCAATATAGTAAGTTCCTTATTTCCTTCTCCTTTATGTCTTTAGATTTATTGTCATAATGTTGCATTTATCTGATTACAAGAGAAGCCATAAGGGGGATAGTGAGGCCACTCACTCTGACTGACCTGGGGGTTCATCAGAGAGGTCGAGTAGCCCGTCGAACGATAGCTTGAGTTCTAGTACCTCGAGCAGTGATTGCGGGGGCGATGAAGCTGGGCCGTCAGTTATTCACCCCATACTATTATAGCGAGATAGTGTCAACCATTACCCCTGTTGATTTAAGACGTCTTAGGCAGTTATTCCATATTCATCCTGAATATGAATTATTGACACGTTGGGCTTCTGGTCGAATGCATTGACCACCGGCCGGCTGCATCACCGTGTTTGATGATGCCTTTAGGTATGGTCTTAGGTTTCTTTTAGGTGCTTAGATAGTCGACCTACTTAGAGGCCTTCATGTGTATGTACCGCAGTTACTGCCGAACTGTTTCTCAACCATTTACAGTTTTATTGTTTTAATGCCCTTTTCGACCAGCCAGCTAACTTTGAGAATTTCTTGAACCTTTTTCATCTTCCCATGTCTCGCAAGTCGGGTAGCATCGACGAGTCGGGTTTCTATTACCTAACTGCTCGACCCCATTGTAAATTCCTCGTAACCCGGCAACTTTCTATGGACAAGAATGGAAAAAACATTATTTGTTTGTACGAGTCACTGCGAGTTTCAACATTCTAAAGGGATGGTGGAGGGGGCATGTCGAGATGCCAAGTAACCTGGTATTAGCTGGGTTGTCATTAACTCAGTTAAATTTGAATGCGGATGACTGACTAGGTTGACTGTGCGGCTTATAGTTTGTTATTTTTCTGTATTTTTGCTCGATTTTAACTTTTGATATCTTACTGCTTGGCAAATCGCGATGAAAGCATGACCGTTCAAGGGCTAAGGCTCTAGCTAGGGTTGAGAGGAACCAGCAACGTTGCCAGGAAACGGAGGCCCATCGAGCAGCTGTGGCGGTCGATACGCCTCTGTCAAAGGCAATGACACCTTCACTGTCGCCAACCCCTCACCAGCTTAACCCATTGCCACTACAAACAGCAGCCCGATGGGTCGAGGCAAAAGAGCAATGGTAAAGCAGGCGGGACCTGCTCCGAAGAGGACCGTCGCAGAAAAGGGGAAAGAGAGGGCCACAGGGTCGAGTCAACCAACGAGCAACGACCTGTTCAGGCCATGTGGGGATGATTTGCTGTTTTATTTGCCCAAACTGCCCTCACCTAAGTTTGGGACTAAGTCGAGCATGGCCGTACACAACTCGCTATTGATGGAGACGGTGGGGTCGACGGGCATTGCCCCTCTAAAAGTGCTGCTGGCCAGGTAGTTCCTAGACGACCAGAGATGAGGCTGAGCCAGGACGCTGCTATTCGGGTGCTAGCTTACCATTCCAACATGGTAAGGTTTTGATCGAGTATATTACATTGTTGAGTATTGCTTTTTTGTCGAATATATGTGTTCTTACTATATCACTCTTTTAGGTTGACCAATTGGGATATCATTTTTCCATGCGGTCAGAGCTGGCCTTGGCTCATGAGCACCTGCAGGCCGGTAGGGACATCAAGACTCTCAGGGCTAAGCTCAAGTCCTCACAAACGAGAGTCGAGGAGTTGAACAGGCAGCTCCAAGTGAGGGATAACTAGTTGGTTGCCTCTGTCGAGGAGAGGACCAGGATGGATGAGCTACGGAAGCAAGCTCGGTTGGATGGATAGGTCTCTTACAACTCTGGTCAATCCGCTGGTCGGAACACTGCTCTTGATGAGGCCCGAGCTAAGTTATGCCGGACGCTGTTGCTGATGCGATGAGAGGTAGTGCAGCAATTTATGTTGAGCTCGGTGTTTCAGAATGCGAGCATTATATTTGTGCTCGACGAAGCTCGCAATTCTTTTGAGAAGGCCCTTAAATAGTTGTATTTTCTGGGCTATTCCTTTTGACTAGAAGACAAGTCTCATCTCAATCACCTGATCGACGAGCAACTACAGCCCTATCCAAAGGATGAGGAGGGTGCTGAGGGCGAAGGTGTGGAGGCCACTGTGGCCGAGGGGGTTGTGGAGGCTCCGCCAGCTGCTCATTTGACGGATGAACAGAGGAGGCGGGCTGAGGTCAAGAAGAGGTTGGAGGTTATTGCCAAGGAATTTAACTTTGCCAACGACTTCGCATTCGAGGTCTAAGAGGGGGTGGTCGATGCAGCTTCTGGAAGGATGCTTTTTAGCTGACGTGGCTGGTTCTTCTCAACCGGCGACCGACGCTGTCCCTGTTGCAGTTGCTATGCCCAAACCAGTTCCCATCCCTATTCCCTTAAGCGATGAGCTCAAGCAAGCCATTGAGGAGGGCGCTCGAGGCGCGGGCGATGAGGGCGCCCGGTCGAGCTGATGCTGCTACTACTACTTAGATTGTTTGTTGTTGTTTGTTTTTTTTTTTTTTTTTTTTGACTGATGTAAACAATTTTTGGCTATGTGTAATGAATGTTTTCTGCATTTGAGCAAGTGTTTCTTCAGGCGTATTACGTTGACTGCCTTTATTCTATTGCATAAATGAATTTACCAATTTACCGTTTTGCTGAGATTAGTTCAGGGTCCTCATCGAGTAAATGGTAACTAATATGCAATTCAATGAATCAAGACAGTGATCTGTCACCTCACGTGCGCAATTAAGTGAAATAATCTTTACGATTGCAAACTGTTGTGTCGGTTGCTCGGTTAGACAAAGTAATTAATGATAAACTTGAGGTAACTTAGCGACTTCATGGTCGATTTCAGGTAATTGTTGATAAGCTTAAAATGATTTAACAATTGTAGGGTCGATTGCAGACCACTGTGTCGATTTCCTGATTGGGTCAAACAATCAATGATAAAATTGATATAATTTAGCAACTACAGGGTCGACTTCCGATAATAAATGATAAGCTCCCAGTAATTTAGCGACTGCGGGGTCGACAAATTGGTCTGGGCTGGGAAGCCTTAACTTGGCAGCTAAAAGCCTGCTTGGTTGACTACAGGGTCGATGACTTGGTCTTGGTTGAGAAGCCTTGACTTGACGGCTAGAAGCCTACTTGGTCGACGACTTGGTCTTGGCTGGGACGCCTTGAGTTGGCAGCTTGAAGCCTGCTTAGTCCACTACGAGGTCGACAACGAATAGTCAGTTTGTGTAAGTTTGTATTTACAAAACGTCTCATAACTTTTTATTGCTGCTAGGAAATACAACGGAGGCTGATGGCAGTTTACATATAGAATTTCTTTAGGTTTACGGCATTCGAAAGTCGCGATAGTTCATTGCCTCTCGTGTATGCTAGTCAGTAGGCATTATGCTTTGATACTTTAACCACCAAGTAAGGCTCTCCCACTTTGGGTCGGATTGCCTACATTTTTTGACACTTCGACCTTCTTGAGGACGAGATTGCCTACCTTGAAACTCTGGGGCCGAACTGCTTTGTTATAATACTCCGTCATTTTTGATCGGTATCGCTGCATTGTGTTGTAAGCTGTGTAGTGCAGCTCATCGATGGTGATTAGGTTAAGGGCTCTTTCTGTAGTATTTCTGACCGGATTGTAGTATCTCACTCTGGCAGTGTACTGGACCAGTTCAGATGGGATTACTGCTTCGGAGTCATAGACTAAGCTGTATGGGCTGAGGCCTGTGGCTGTTCGAGGTGTGGTCCTATATGCCCACAGCACCTCTGGGAGGTCGTATGCCTAATTTGCCCCTGTGCCTTCTATTCGAGCTTTGAGGTGGTCGAGAACTATTCTGTTTGTGATTTCTGTCTAACCATTGGCCTGGGGGTTTCCTACCGACGTAAAGTGTTGGCTGATTCCCAAGGCCTCGCACTGTTTTCTCATGCTCTTACTCTGGAATTGAGTTCCGTTATTTGATATCAGGACTTTGGGCAAACCAAATTAACATATTATGTTTTTCCAAATGAAACCTTAATAACCACATCGGTGATTTTTGAAACTGCTTCGACTTCTACCCATTTAGTGAAGTACTCAACCTCCACGATGATGAACTTACGCTGACCCGACGTTTTCGAGAGAGATCCCACTATGTCAATCCCACACTAGTCAAATGGCCATGTGATCTGAACATTGACCATCAACATAACTGGTTGGTATGGTATGTTCGAGTGGATTTGGTACGATGGGTATTTTCTGGCGAAGTCGACTGAGTTCTGCAATAAGGTTGGCCAAAAGTAACCGTAATGGATAACTTTATGCGCCAAGGACTGACCACCAGAATGGTTGCCGCAGATGCCGGCGTGAATCTTCTGCAGCACCCACTTGCCTCTTCGAGTGTTAGGCATTTAAGCAGGGGTCCTGATATCGACCTCCTGTATAGCTGTCTATGGTCGTTGAGAGCAAACTTGGTCGTCTGCCCTCTAAGCCTGCGGGCTTCCTTCTCGTCATTGGGGATGGTTCCCTGACTCAGGTAGAGCTTGATTGGGTCTTGCCAAAAGAGAGCTGTCTCTTCGACCCATGTCATGAGAGTATGATCGAAGGCTTGGATACAAGGTTTGTTGGCCACCAAGAACTTTATAGTTCCTTCCCTAGTTCCTTTCATTGAGCAGGCTAGCTTTGAAAGTGCGTCTGCTCGTTCGTTCTCTACTCAGGGGACTTGGCTCAAGGTGAAACTTTTGAATGATCGTTGTAATTGTCTTACTTCAGTTAAATATTGGGTCATTTTGGTCTCCTTGGGCTCGAAATTACCTTCGACCTGTTTCGTGACCAGCTGAGAATCAATGATTGCGACCAGCTGCTCGACACCTTGAGCTGCTGCTATATTCATTCCAACAATGAGAGCTTCATATTTTACTTCGTTGTTGGTGACCGGGAAGTCGAGCTTTATTGCAAAATCATACTTCTTGGCATGCGGGGAACAGAGAGAGACACTTATTTCGCCTCCTGATGAGGTTGCCGAACCGTCGACGTGCAGTGTCCATACTAATGAGTTCCCAACAATTTGGTCCGGCAGGTCGAGTCTCTCGACGACAAAGTTGGCCAGGACTTGTGGTTTTATGGTCGTCTGCAGCTGGAATGTGATGTCAAACTCCTCGAGCTCGATGGCCCATTTGGTGAATCGACCTAAAGTGTCGGGTTTCGACAACACCTGCTTTAATGGTTGATTCGTCAACACCACGATCGCATGGGACTAAAAGTAGGGTCATAACTTTCGTGCTGCCATAACAAGGGCGAGGCCGAACTTCTCGATCTCCAAATAATTATGTTTGGGCTAATGCAAAGCCTTACTGCAATAATACATAGGACGGTAAGTCCCGTCTCTCGTCGACGCCAATACTGAACTAATCAAGGCAGTGGACACAACCAGATAAAGTTGTAGCACTTCTCCTAGCTTGGGTTTGGCGAGCATAGGTGGCAAAGAAAAATATTTCTTGAGCTCTACCAAGGCTTGGTCGCACTGCTGAGTCTACTAGAACCTTGATTTCTTCGCATTTCTGAGTATTTTGAAGAAATGAAGGCTCTTTTTGACCAGCTGTGCAATGAACCTGCCGAGGGCTATGATCCTTCCGACCAAGCATTGTATATCTCAAACAGTGTGAGACGGGGCAACGTCCAGAATTGCTTGAATTTTATGCGGGTTTACCTCGATCCCTTTTTGACTGACCATATACCTAAGGAACTTGCCCCCACGAACTCCAAATGTGCACTTATTGGGGTTGAACTTCATGCCGAAGGCCCTTAGTATAGAAAAGGTGTGGTCGAGGTCAATGAGGTGGTCCTCGGCCTTCTTAGTTTTGATGATCATGTCATCGACATAAACCTCCACCGATCCAATCTTTGACACATTGCTCCCATATTTTTGAGCCCGAAGGGCATAACTAAAAAGCAATATACTCCATTTGAGACGGCAAAGAAGGTCTTGTCCCTGTCTTTGGGTGCCCTAAATATTTGATAATAACCTTGGAAGGCATCCACTATGCTCAACAATTCACATCTAGCAGTAAAATCTACTAATAAATCTATACGAGGCAAGGGGTAAGGATCCTTAGGGCAAGCTTTATTCAAATCAGTGAAATCGTTACACATTCGCCATTTTCCCTCATTCTTGGGGACGAGTACAATATTACAAAGCCAAGAGAGGTACTGAATTTCTACAATATACCATGCCTCTAAAAGCTTGTTGACCTCTTCCTCGATAATTTGGGACCTCTCAACATTGAAAATTCTTGTCTTTTGCCTTACTGGCTTATGGGCGGGGTCCACGTTGAATCGATGAATGATGACACTTGGGTCGATTCCTTGGAGGTCGGCAGCTTTCCAAGCAAATACATCGATGTTTTATCGAAGAAAATCGACCATGAGGCATTTCAAGCGGTCGCCCATATCACTTTTGACCTTAGTGGTCTTGTCTGGGTTTTGGGTTCCAACTCGATTGTTTTGAACTCTCTGATGGGCTCGACCCGGGTGTCTTCCTACTTTCTTTTCTTAGATAAATGTCTGTCCTCGGGTTTTGCTATAGGGGCGTCCCCCGAGGTCTTCAGTTGAGGTCGCTTCTTCTATCCGTTGGACTCAATGGAAATGGTATAACAACGCCATGCATCCTTAAGGTTGCATAAGAGTTCTCCCACTCCTCCTGGGGTCGGGAACTTAATCTTCATGTGGTAAGTGGAGACGATGGCCCTGAAGTCATTTAGGGGTGGTCGACCAATGATGACATTGTAGGTGAATGGAGCGTCGACCACCAAATAATTGATCATCAAGGTTCTGCCTAGGGGAACTTGTCCTAATGTTGTGGAGAGGTTGATAGATCCTTCAGGGATGATCTCAGATCCTCCGAATCTGACCAGCGGTGTTCTGACTGGATTAAACTTTAATTCCCCCAATTTCATTTTGTTCAGCATGGACAAGAACATAATGTTCATGGAGCTGTCATTGTCGACCAATATCTTTCTGACTTCAAAGTTAGCTATCTGAAGTGCTACCACCATAGGGCAATCTATTTTTCTGTCGACTCCTATATTCTCCATATGGTTGAGGTTGGAGTCGGTGAATGAGATTGGCTCTGTACTGGTTGAGAGCTGAAAAATTGTCTCGACCTTGGCTGATTTGGTCGACTCTAGCTTTTTCTGAGTCTACTTCCTTGTAGAACTGGAATCCCCCCCAGTGGGACCTCCCGCGATCATGTCAATGACTCCCCGAATGGGTAGGTAGGGTTCTTGGGCAGGTCTTTTTTCTTTATCTTCTCTCCTCATGCTGGCCGACCTTTCTCTACGAGGAGTTCGATCGGTTTTGCCCTCTTCGCGCCTGGCCTACTTGCCAATATATTTTTTCAGATGGCTCTGCCTGATCAGTCTTTCGATCTCATCATGCAAGTTGAAACAATCTTCTGTGTCATGCCTTTTTTGCTAATGGAAGTGGCAAAACTTCTTTGATTTTTTCATAGCTTCCGTCTCGGTAAGCTTTCTGGGCCTTTTGAGCAGCTTTTTGTGCTGAATGGAAAACAACACCTCCTTCCTCAGGAGGTTGAGCAGAGTATAGTCGTGGAAGCGCTTTAGGGGGGAATCGACATCCCTCTCTAAACTGACGATCATCTTTCTCCTTGATTTTCTTCTTGTCGATCTCAAGATTGCCATATTTCAGTTTGGTCATTTCCTCTTAGGTCATGTACCTTTCCGCGAGGTCGAGGAGCTCCTCCATCGACCTTGGCAGTTCGCGTACCAAAGCATTGGCACATTCCTTATGTCTGAGGCCCAAAAATAACACGTCGATCAGGAACTCGATCCTTGGGCTGTCAATCTTCAACACCTCCGTGTTGAATCTGGTAAAAAAGTCTCGGAGGGATTCTCCCTCGTTCTGCTTTACCATGTGCAAATGGGTGTGAAGAAGTTTTGCTTTCCTTCTCCTCACAAATTGGTGCAAAAACTTGTCACACAACTAGTCGTACGAGTATATCGACGCCGATTCTAGTTTCACAAACCAGTCGAGTGCTATCCCCCAAAATGTGGTCACCATCATCTTAGCGTGGATGTACTCACTGTGTCCGTTCAAGTACATCATGTGCTCGAACTGCATTAGATGTTCATTTGGGTCAATTAAGCCATCATATCTAGGCAAGCCGGTCGGGATCTTGGCATCGACAGCAATGCGCTCATCAATGATATCTTGGACGAACGGGAGTCTCTTTCTCTTTGGAACCTCTGCGGTCCTTCTTGATGGGGAAAACTTTTGTGTTTCTCCTTGAGATTTCTTCCGGCCGTCGGTTCAGCTATTGGACCTAGTGGGACACATCTTCTCATTCCTCGCTGTTAGCCTGGGATGCATTTCTGTTCGTGCGGGGTCTCAAGCATTCGACCCTATCGTGCTGCGGGGGTCGAATAGGTCGAACGCCATGGTCGACGAAATCTGCCACCTCCTCGCGAGGCTGGGGTCGGGCTATTTCTCTAGGAAAATGACCTGGGCTTACTTCGCGCCTCAAGGGTAGCCTTCTGGACCCTGGTCGTTCCAGGTTTCTCTTAGTTGTCTCTCCTTCGGGGCTGCGGGTTGCGGTGTTGCACTAGTTGCTAGCTCCGGTTAAACAATATGTCGATTCAAAGCCACCAAAAGTTGAGCTGAAATCTGTGCTAAAATCTACTCGCTGATGAGCTGCATCAATTGGGGCATGGTCAGGGTGACCACCTGTTCTGGCTGGGCGCTTAACCCTGGGGCACCCACTTCTTACTGAGGTCTAGGAGGGCGAGAGCTGGATCTTCTATTTTCTTCTCTTTCGAAGGGGGCTCGCTTGGTGTTCACCATTTTTGATAGCGGGCTCACAAACTTTCCCACAGACGGCGCCAAATGATGAGGGTGGAATCGATTTATGTCTAGATTAGATATTGCTTTTGAGCGGTTCGACCTCTCTGGTCGGGGTATTTATGTTAGTGGGCTGAGTCCTGCAATCACGAGCAAACGTCAGGCTAGCCGAGGAGCCCTCTCCTCAACTTGGGCACTCCGACACTCAAGTTAGTATGGGGTCAAGTAGATAATCGAGCAACGGAGTGAGGACTTTGTATGTAAAGTGTGGCATACCTTTGAGAGGTTGGAGTTGGGGTATTTATAGCCTTCCCTTAGTAGGGATTTGTCTGGGATGCCCTCAACACGCTGGAGGGATCCTTGTCCTTACATGGGGGGCATTTGGTCATCTTCCGCTCCTGTACTATTCCAGGTAGCTGCCTTTCCAGGTTTTAGGGACAGAGTAGGACACTGTTGACACGCCTCCTCCCTAGTGCAGCAGCATAGGCGGTACTGGGGCGGCATGCGCCATTAATACGGAGGCATGCCGCCTTTCAGCGCATTCAATGTGGCAGAATTGGTACTATACCTTGTTGACCCCTTTGATCAGTAGAATGATCGACCTGATAGTAGGTTGGCACACTGCGAGTGAGGCGAACCGGTGGTACGGGTTGATAAAAGTTTTTCTACAATTGAAGGTAATCAATCATTTTTTAATTAATGGTTAGGTCGTGAATTAGGCATAAAATGATATATGGGGGTGCATTTATAGGTTTATGGTACTTATTCCTTCTAAAGTGTTATGGGCCAAGTAATTTGAGTATTTGTGGTACATTATGTAATAAATCAACAAATTTATTTTTTAAAAGAAACATAAGCAATAACGATAGAAAACATAATAAATATTTTGATTTGAAAGTTCTGTATTAGTTTTCTACATTAGTATTTCTATATATTAGAATAGATATAGATAGATATAAATATAGATATGAACATAAATAAATCATTCGAATAAAAATGTAGGACTCTCTACAGTACAAGATGTGAAACTAAGAGCTCCTTGAACCCTCTTTTTATATACAAGTAGGAAAAAATAGTTCAAACTGCAAATCTTATACATACAAGTATGAAGCTGATGATATTGGACCAATCAACCGCCCAACAACAATAATTTGGGGCCAAGATATTTGTACCGGTGATCACACTATCTAGATATTGATAAGCATGATCAGAACTCTGTGTATCTCATCTTTCAAGTACCATCTTTTCAGACGTGCTGAAGTCTTAGACACTTGTAAGAAAACGCTATTAACAAAAGCATTCCACAGTTTAAGACCCTCATATTCAATGTAGAAATCATATGTTTTTTGACCTCTTCCTCCCAATTTGTTCTCCATATCATGAAGCTAAGTGAAAGTGTCTGACCCACAGCCCCAATCGTCATCCCAATCCATATAACCAGTGAAGTCAATATCGATTGCAGAATTGCATCACAGTCATTATTATTTGATTATAACGATATTAGGCACCTCAAAAAAATTTCAAAAAGAAACGCACACAAACCTTCTCATCAACCACTCACTTACTATTTTGGATCCTTGAGTCCATTCTCTATTTCATTTTTTATTCTAACTTGGTATGTATACCAAGTATATTTCATTCCTAATCAATTATTTTTATAAGAAAATATTTTATATACGTGGCGCCTCATTTAGGATAACCCCTAAGGTGAGGTGCCACCAAATTCAAAGTTAAACTAAAGCATAAAAGATAACTGATAGGGCCCACAATTTTCAAAAAGACTCATGTAGCGGCGACGAACTTCAAGCTTAAAAGAACACTGCTAAGGTGCCAAATTTACATGCCATATGTCTTCCAATAATTTTCAACACATCAACAATCTCAATTCTAGGCTACGATTAGGTACAAGCCCAAAGTGTCAACTCACGAAACACAACATATACATGCCATCGATCTTAAATTCAAACTTGACATATCACAATATTTCTAAGCAAAGCATAAAGATGAGGTGAACCTATATGAACATATAATCACCTAACCTATTACAAAATTGATTCTCCAGGCCAGGCCATCAGCTCATGCTCTTCACTTAATCCTGTTTGGGAAGAAATAAACATTAACAGAAAGGATAAGTTCGAAGGACTTAGTAAAGGGAAGTATAATAAGCAGACAAATGGATTTGTTGAAGAATTAGTAATTCAACACATTAGCACTTACAAGATATTACATCAAGAAATGCAAATGTCCAGAACATAAACGTTATCGTTATCAACAGATGGAAACCTTTCGTCCTTATGCTCCCTGAACAGAGTACAATCAGAATAAAGCAAACCCAAGCATAATATGCAATTCAATTAAACCCAAAGCATAACATGCATATCAGATTTTCCTTGTTCCACCGTAATAGATCAGATATCCAAGCATGACAATTTGGCACATAACAGAAACCCAAGCATGACAACTCAGCATATAACAGAAATCCAAGCATTCTGTTGGGATTGGCATTCAACCCAAATAGATTCCCCTTATATGTATCTATTGATACAACCAATAAGTAAATTTCCGACAAGGCCACACAAACGATGTACAAAACGTAATCAAGTATGTCGGCAAAGCCAAACAAACGGTATATTGAACGATTCAAATATGCCGACAAAGCAAAGAAACGACATCTAGAATGACTCAAATATGATGTCAAAGCTAAATAACTAATATACATAACGGATTCAGATATGCTGACAAGGCTAAATAACTGATATACAGAATGGATTCAAATATGCTGACAAGGCCAAGCAAACAATGTGCAGAACAGATTCAAACTGGACAATAACAGATAAGGCAATGAAAGTTCTTGGCGCCAGAATGGGACAATTATTTTTAACTGAAGTAAAATTAAGGAATTCAATTTATCGAATATATTTGAACAAATTAGAGAACATTCACTTCCCAGAAAAAAATAAGCTTAACCAAAAGAACGAACTTATCGTCAAAACACACGTTTTGACCTTATAACCATAATTTAATGGGCAACAGTCTATAATTAGTTGTTATGCAATTAATACTGTATTTTAGGATTTGGTTTCAGTATTATCAATAATTAACACACTAATTATGCCATTAATACCGAAATATTTATGAATATCACATTTGTTCTAATAAAGGAATATAATCAGATCCTTAAATTATATAATTAACCTTGCAACATTACACAAAGTCGATTATAATAGTCCAACTATCATTAATAATTCAATTTGTCACTTAGGTCTCAACCACATAAAATTAGGGCCTTAATCATCTAATTAACTTAATTAACCAAGATTGTCATATAATATTACAAATTCGGGGCCACTAGGCTTATATAAATATACAAGCATGTCTCATATCCGGTTCTCCTTTCATGTCCTTCCATTTTTGCTACAAAAATACATAAACTGAACAACATAATCTCAAGAACATAATTAACATATCAAATCCCAATTCCAACCCATATATACCAAATCTTGTTATTAGGGCACAATCGTCACAAACCAACTTTGCATGCATGATCAACGCCACGAGGCAAGTGAACTGCCTCAGAACCGTCGTTGTGCTGCCGCCGTCGAAATAAGTCACCACTATCACCAATAGAAGTATCTCGACACCACCAAGCCAACACCCAAATCAATTTTAAGCTTTGCTACCAAGAGAATCGTCAATTGAAGCCTCAAAGCTCCAGTGCCACCACTTTCGCCGTCACCATTTTTCTCCAATTCCGCATCGTTGGTGGCCCAAACCAAGAACCAAGTACGCCAAACCATTCCCTAAGTTGAACCTCACAAAACCCACACTTCAGACCCAAGCTTCCACTACTGCACCATCGTGTTCGCCACTCAACACCGTGGCTTTATTTTGATCTCAATTTTCTAGTAGCCCACCGGTGGTTTCAGGTTGCATGTGGTATCAATAAGTTCCTAAGGAGATAAGGAAGATATTGGCTAGCTTAGTTTTCTGTTTCAGGGGTGATTCGTGGGAGGAAAAATGAAGAAATTTGGGATGGGGGAGTATATATAAAGGAAAGTTTTCAGAAATTAGGAATTGACCCCTAAATCTTTATCTTAGTTCTCAATTAGGTCCTCCAGAAAATCAGTTATCTTCCAATTAGTCCCCAACTTCATTAGTGCCTCGAATTTGCCCATTTGACCCAAAATAATTCCATTATAACCCCAAAAACTTCTAAAATCCTTGCAATTAGGTTTTTCCTATTTACATAACGACCCCCAAACTTTCAAAAATAAATAATAAAATTCAGGAGAATAATATTAAATAAAATTCCATCAATTATATGATAGCTTGGTGTGTTACAATACGCATGTTATATATTCATAAAATGGAACAGAATATAAAACACAAAATAGAATAGAGGATCTAATCTACTCGCTTACTGTGTAATCTTTAGTGTAACTTACAAACAAATGTATTTACCTATACTTGAAGATGAGCCAAATATATGGCATTTTGCAGTACTTCTAGAGGTCTACACTGTAATTAAACTACCCTGAGAGTATTGGAAAAATGCTACCAAGCAACACTGTGAACATAAGTAGAAGAGAAAGATCAGAATTCAGACACACTTTGTGTGACTTTCTCTTCGTTTGTGAATAAATATCCGATTTTCTTGCTAAAAACCAAGAAAAGAATCCAAAAGAATAGTCCTAGTGAAACTGAAGTGCTTTTTAACACTTTGATTGAAAATTTTACAACTTCAGCGTCTCCTCTCCCAAGCTCGTTGGCAACCCTCACTCTGTGTTGGAGAAACAATAATGGCAATGATTCATCATTTTTCAAACAAATCGAAAGGGGATTTGGGTGTTTCAAATGAACAAATTCAATGAGTAGAGATCTTGATTGTGAAGAAAAATATAGAACAAGCTTTTTCATGAGGGTTTACCAAATAGAGAAGGTAGATATGGCAACCTTTGCATTTTTCATGTATCCGGCCAGTAAGACCAAGATTGCATAGTACCATAATTCCAAACTATAAGACAACCAAGAAGATGGAATATGTTAAAACCAGAGAAGAACAAGGAAATATGATAAGTCTAAGGTGGTAAGAAAAAGATTTACTAGATCATCACACCAGATGAAATGGAGAGTTTCACTCCAGGCAATAAGTCCTTCATTGCAGCATCGGTGAATCCCTTCCATGTCTCGGGGCACCAACCGCCGAAGATGTAAAAGAATTAACCAAATCATATTTAGAAGTATATATAAATACGCGAATAAATGAAAAGGAAAAAAGATAAATAAACTTAGCTTACTCTTTTTCATTATCATATTAAATATAATATTACATATGAATGTGACACCTATTCTGATATATGATAAATATTTTTCACTTTTTATTTTTGAGGAAGAATCAATATTTGGATGAATGCATTTATGAAATGCCATTCTTTTTTTTTTTTTATCAATTAAACATATGATTGTAAGACTTAATCTATTTTTTTCATTGTCATATTAAATTTATTATTACATTTAAATTGAACAAATATTTTGACATATAAAATATATTTCTTTTCTTATTTTTGAGGGAGAGCGCATAAGGAATATCTATGCAAATATATTTATGAAGTATCATCTTTATCTCATCAATTATTATTATTATTATTTCTTAATTAATAATAATTAAGTATCATTTCTTAATTAATTTCAATTCAATTATTATTTTCTATGAGTTTAATTAAATAAATTTAATTTAATTGTAATTTATCATAAACCATACGTATTGAATGTGAAGGGGGAGGAACATTGAACACAGAGTACCAGCACCAGGATTCTGATTTACCTCCCTTCCCTCTTCTATATGAATCGAAGCAGTAGCATGTTTGTCCAATTTTAATTTCCTCTCCCCTCTCTTGTTATTCCTAAAAAATTGGTTGCTATAGATCTACTGGGCTAAAAGGATATTTAAGCATATATCTCGTTATTGGCCATATTATTTTGTAAAATTCTAATTAAAAATATATTTAATTTGTAATAAATGTAATAAATGCAATAATATATGGTTGATATATATATATATTATTTAGGATGAAAAGACGTACCTAATTAATTGTAGTTTTCATTTTCTATGAGTCTAAATACAATGTATATACATTTGATGTGTATACAATATTTAAATTGAAAAGACTTAATTTAATTAATTATAGTTATTATTTTCTATAAATTTAATTAAAAATAAATTTAATTTGGTTAATATTACCATCAAACCATGTGTATTAAATTTGATAATTTTATTAGAGAAGGTTTTTTTTTGTCCACACATAAAAGGGAAGAAACCATTGTACTCATTCATATTTTTATAGGTAGTATAGATAAGCTAGACTTAGGCTCTTCTAAAAGCTTACAAAGCCTAACAAACCAGTGCGTTTATCCTTCTTCACATAAAAAAATACAATAATAGTTATATGATATTAAATAGCTAATTGTATTTTATTTCTTTAATTAGTCCTTTGTGTTGTCTAGGATTGCTTTTTTGTAAATGCAACTATTTTATACTCAGATTTGAACTTTCATAATTATTCATTTGATATTTATCATTTCAATTATTGCTTATCAAAGTCTATTACAAGTTTGAACATATTAAAAATTTAGATTTATGAGATGTTTAGACTTAATTGAAGCATTAGTAGAAAATAAACTTTTAGGTAAGTTTTTAGGCCAGGCTAAGGTTTTAGAATTTATTAAAAAAGTTAGACCTAATCTTTAAAAAAACAAAAAGCATATCATAGATAATGGGCTAGGTTCAGGCTTGCCATTTATATAACAGGACTGGCCGATTTAAGCTAAGGTCTAGCCTAGCTTAGCTTATTTTCATGCTTACCTACAATAAAGACATAACAAGACTAGACATTGAATTGCATGTCATTTATATAACAGGCATGCCTATTTAAGCTAAAGTCTAGCCTATTTTAGCTTATTTTCATGCGTACCTACAATAACTTAGACATAACAAGACTAGACATTGAATTCTAATAGATACTTAAAATAATAGCACACCCTCCAAGCGTATCTATCAATCATGCTTAACTTATTACACGAAGATACAAGTACAAAAGAAATGAACCTAATATATTAAATTATGGATTTACCCTCAAGCTAAGCATTCTTGGAGTTCGAAAGAGCAAGGAAACAAAAAAGTCACATGAGTATCTAGACTCTTAGGCTCGTTTGCTTGGTGATATGAGATATAGAGTGATAGGATGAAATGAGGGATGAAATTAAGGATTAGGATAATTCTACACTTTTTAAATTATATTTACTTTGTAGGATGAGATGAATGATAAAAGTGGATAATTTTATTGATTGTTAACTTGAATGGATGATAATATTGGACAAATTTTCAATTGACTAAAATACCATTTTAAAAGAAAGAGAAATAAAAATAAATTTTTGTTTATAGTTGAGAATAAAGTATGGAGAATCCAAAATTCAATTGGCCAAACTTTTTGCCAGAGTAATAAATCTATTTCTATTTTGACTGTTACTATCCCTACCCCTAACCCAATCTACCCTATATTTTATTACTTAGTAATTGCATTAAGCCAACCATCCATATCTTCCCCCAACTAAAAATTAAAAAAAAAAAAAACAAAATGAAAAGGAAATACAAAGAAGAGAACAAGATTAATCTATTGCCACACTCACAAAGCTCCACCACTTGCAAATTCGACCTTCATTCTCAACCATCTTCGCCGCAACCCTCAAATGCCCTTCTACCTCTGAAGAAACCGACAGCATCTGAATGACATTTCTTGGTGACCAATTGGAAAAACCATTTGAGAGAATTTGGAGAGGGAAATTTCATAAATCTACTTCCGATCTAATCTGAAAGTGATGAGAAAAAGAAAATAAAAAAAGAAAGCGGAGGATTTACAGTACAAGCAAATTAAGGCTGGTCTGATTTAGGTGTGATTTTCTTCATTTAGCAGCCTGCACAGTGTAAATGGGGAAGGGTTTATTTCGGAAGTATTGAATTCATTTGCCTTGATTTGGCGGAAGGAAAAAGCAAAAACAAAGAAAGGAAAAAACGAAGTAGAAATCAGGACATAATGGGAAATTTGCATCATCATCCCACAAAGCTTCCGCCTTTAGGATTTTTCATCCTACTTCAATGCTCGGATGCCATATCCAGGAATTTGTATCTACAGTAGCGGGTCTTGTCTCAACTAATGAGCTTCCATCATTAAATGTAAACACTTGATCAGAAAGGAAGTGGGCTCCCATCCTTTATTATCATAAAAAGGAAACAGGGCTTAAGTAGATAAGTAAGATTATATTAAGATCTGATATAAATGTAGTAGAAGCATATTCAATTTCAAATCAATTAGTCAAACCACTCAGCCACAAGAAAGAAAGAGCTTGAAGGCATCGGCAGAGAGGTAGTAACCAACCCTAATAGCCCCAAATTTTAATATAAAACAACATGAGCAAAGGTTTCGTTCTAAACTGAACCCGCTATTCACTCATTCAGGGAATGGTAGTAAGGACGAAAGAAAGGGTCCCACCCAAGTGCAACCACACTAGCAAGAAATCAAAAGCAGAAATGGATATTTGACTTTCTCATTGTCTTCAAGAAAGATTATGGTATAGTCGTCACAAAGGCATATGGACATCACAAAATAGTTGTGGTAGAGATCAAGGCATAATCATGACAAAAGCAAATAGAGTTCATGATGTAGTAGTAAAAATTAAAAATTACAACGTAATCGTTACAACCACACAAAAATTATGATGAGATTTTACTAAACTTGGAAACCAATTTTTATCTTTTCCTGAAATTTTTTTGCAGATGTTAGGTAGATGCCAATGAAATGAAGGGTGGGTTGCAAAGAACATTAGTTGAGCATAAGGTGTTGGGGCTACTTCAGGAGGGGAAAGGTTGGTTTACTGCTGCGGAGAAGAAAAGAGCTAATTGGCAGTGCAGAAAGAATGATATAGTATTTTTTACTCTTCTTTTCACTGGTTCCAATTCTATATTAAATGAGAAATGAGATCTTATTTCATATATTTGATCATAATTATCGTGGGAGGGGCTTGAAAAAACCTTTACACCCCCAGATTTTGACAAAATGAGAAAACAAGACAAGATTCGTGTCCTTTTATCTGGGTCGGGTCATGACCCGATTCGACTCATGACTCGAATTGAGGGCCGTTGATTGACTAAGGATCCAACGCACGGTAAACTGCCAACTCGATCCATGCGGACAAGGACACTCCATCTCCAATAAAAGGCAAGATATACACAGTTCTAGGTCAAGTCATCATTATGCATTTTCATTGAACTTTCTCTCTTTACCTTGAACTCATTTGATCACCTCATTAACTTAGGCATCGGAGGGCCTTAGTTGAGGGCGATCTTAGCTAGCCTAATGTATTCTCTTGTGGTCAAGTCAAAGATCAAGAATACACTTGTGCAGTTTTAGATCGAGGTTAAAGTTGTTGCCAGGGTTACTTTTGGTAGTCCAGTTAGAGGTCGTGTACTTAGAACTCGAGCAACATCAGTTGGCGCCGTTTGTGGGAAATCTGACTTGATTCGTTGGTTGCAAGAATTAGCTATTGGTGATGGATAAAACTCCTAGACGAACTATAGATACTCCTATCCCAATATCTCCTATATCCCCGTCACCACCGATATCACCCACTTTCCCCACGCCACCCATAGCGGTGCCACAAGGTACTCAAATGGGAACGGGATAGGGGATTTTGGCATAAGACCCTAGTGAAACTCAAATCGTGTTGATTAGTAGGAGTGACTTAGAGTAGTTGGTCTTTAAGATGAGCCAGTGGTTTTGGGATGAACACGAGTGCAGGAGCCAAGCAAAAATGGTAGTGCCTTTCCATGGGACCCCAGTGCCAGTGAATAGGCCACTATTTCAGGAGAAGAGATTGGGTCCTTCGCTAGCCGAAGGGGTGCAAGGTTTGAGGATCTCAAGGGGTGAGAAGATGGCAGATTCCGATGAAGTGGGGAACAAGGCAGCAAGAAGATCAAACCACCAGCCCAACGTTTACCGGAGGGATGAGGGGTCACAGTTGGAGCTATTAACATTGAACAGGGATAACCCCACACTCAAGAGACCCCAACCCTCTCTCTCGAAGGAGGAAGTCAATGAGATCAGTGACCAAGTTGAGCAATTAAGCAGAAAAATGGATGAACTTAAGAAGAAAGGGATCTCAGCATTGCAGAAGAAGAACTCACAATTTTTCTTTAAAATATTGGCTCAGTTGTTGGCCTCATACTTTAAGCTCCCCGACTTACCTAAGTACGATGGAAACAAGGATCCACAAAAACATGTGACAGCTTTTGAAAACATCATGAACCTATATGGGCAATCAGACGCCATGAATTCCAAAATCTTTATGACAACACTGAATGGGAGAGCGCAAGAATGGTTTATGGGGCAGGTTCCAGGAATGATAATGTCTTATGATTAACTAATTAGGAAGTTTTTGTATCAATTTGCTAGCAAAAAAAAGTCAAAGAGGTATGTTACTTATTTGTTTACTATATGGCAGAGGGAAAACAGAAACTTGAGAGGGTTCATGAACAAGTTCAACAACGAGATGCTGGAGATACAAGACTTGTGCATTAATATGATCACAAGCATTCTCATTCATGGCCTTAAGAAATGACCCTTGGCCCCAGCCCTTGCTAAGGAGCCTCCAAAGGATATAGAGCAGTTGATAGAGATAGCTCAGTGGTACATTCATGAGGAAGAGATCAACATAATGAAGGATTATGAGTGGTCCAAAAGTACTCCCCAGAGATCTGAAAAAGATCAAGGATCCCACAAGACCTGGTCTGAAAAAGATCGCCACCATTCTCCACCTTGAAAATACAACCATTACGCCCCACTGAACACCACAAGATCCTATGTGCTCATGGCCATCGAGGGGTCAAAAATATTACAATAGCCTCGGAAGATACGAGATACGCTGGCAAGGTAAAATTCAAATAAGTATTGCTGCTACAACAAAGATCGGGGTCATGACACTAAGGATTGCATTCAGCTTAAAGATGAGATGGAGAGGCTCATCAGACAAGGATACTTGAAGGAGTTCATCGCTAAGGAATTCAGGTCCAGATGGCAAAGAGCCTAAGGGGGAGCATGGGAAGAAGCAAAACCAATTTAGGACCCAGAGTAGGTCCCCTAGCAAGAAGAAGAAAGGCAAGGAGATAGCAAATGACCTTGTGGGGGATAATTTACCTCAACGCGGGTTCATATACATGATTGCAGGAGGACCCATGTCGAGAGATTCCCATAGTGCAAGAAAGAAACACGTCAGGTCCATTAAAAACCAGGTAAGTTAGAAAAGAATGAACCCAATGCTGAATATTACTAATCAGCCCATTATTACTTTTGATGGCAGGGGCTCTCAGGGAATCTTTGGACCTCAAAATGACCCTATGGTCATCACCATAGACATAACAAATTTCTCTGTGCACAAGGTCTTGGTAGACAATGGGAGTTCTGTGGACATAATATTTTTGGAGGTCTTCAAGAAGATGGAGCTCACACTCACGAGAATTTCACTAGTCTATACACCTTTGATAGGATTTGGAGGAACTGAGGTTACGCCGGTTAGAACAATTGACCTCCCGATCTCATTGGGAATGGAGCCATGCCGCAAGACGTTGATGCTTAAGTTCTTTGTAGTAGATGCCCTATTCGTTTATAACGTGGTCTTGGGAAGACTCGGCTTAAACCAGTTCCAAGTAGTGGTCTCAACTTTCCACCTCAAAATGAAGTTCCCAACGAATAGGGGGATTGGAGAAGTGAGCTGTGACCAGAAGGAGGTGAGGGAGTGTTACCATGTGTCTCTAAAAAAGAAGCTCAAGATAAAGGGTTCAGGGTCACAAAGAGAAGGGTCGGGATGTGGGTCGAATGGTAAGAAGGCTATTGTAACTTCTATCGAGGACATCGCCAATTTGAAACCCCAAGATGAAAATAAGAAAAGACGAGTGGAGGAATGTAGAATTAAGCCAGCAGGCAGGATCAAGGAGATCGAGTTAGTACCAGGAGACTCGAGCAAGACAATGAGAATTGGCACCCAAATGACCCTCGAATCAGAACTTTTAACAATTGAATTTTTGAGAAAGAATGATGATGTCTTCACTTGGAAACCCTTTAATTTCAAGGGAATAGACCCCGAGGTGATAGTGCACAGGCTAAATGTAGACCCCCAGTTAGAACCATCCAGTAGAAAAAAAAGAATCATGGGATGATGAAAAATCAGATCATTGAGGATGAAGTGAACGAATTGCTTGAGGCGGGATATGTCATTGAGATCCAATTCACAAAGTGGTTGTCAAATGTAGTGGTCATGCCAAACACAGAAGGGAAGTGGAAAATGTGCACAGACTATTCAGACCTGAACAAGGCCTGCCCAAAGGACCCTTACCCTCTACCTCGAATTGATATGCTAGTAGACTCCATAGCAGGCTGTGCCCTCCTTAGCATGATGGATGCTTTCCAAGGGTACCACCAAATCTTCATGGTAGAAAAACGCGTGACCCACCTACTAGAGGCTAGTAAACAAGATATTCAAGGACTAGATCGGGGTCATTATGGAGGTATATCTGGACGACATGCTAGTCAAGAGCCTGAACGAGCTACACCATTTGATGCATTTGGAGGAAGCTTTCGCTATCATGACACAGTACAAGATGATGCTCAATCCATCTAAATGCACTTTTGGGGTCAAAGGAGGAAAGGTTTGGGGATATCTAGTCAACGAGCGCGGGATAGAGGTTAACCTGGAAAAGATTAAAGCCATAATTGAGATGAGCTCACCCAAGTTAGTAAATGATATGCACAAGTTGAATAGTAGGATCGCATCCTTAAATCGGTCCATCTTGAGATCAGCTGATAAAAGTTTGCCATTCTTCAAGATCTTGAGGAACATGAGGAACTTTCAATGGGATAGTGTATATGAGAAAGCATTTCAAGACCTCAAGGAGTATCTAGCCTCACCACCTTTGTTGGTGAAACTTGTTCTTGGGGAGTCCCTATACTTGTATTTGGGAACATCAGAATATGTGGTAAGCTCGGTGTTGGTTCGAGAGGAGAACTCAGTTCACAAACCTATGTATTATGTACGCAAGGTGTTGCCGGGGGTGGAGAGCAGATACTTGGAGATCGCAAAGTTGGCTCTTTCCCTTATGGTGACAACTAGGAAATTAAGGCCTTATTTCCAATATCATAAAATTGTTATTTTGACTAACCATCCACTGAAATAGGTCCTCTCTAAACTCGATGTTTCTAGAAGACTAATCAAGTGGGCTGTAGAATTAGGGGAGTTCGATATAGAATACCGAAGCATGAGCTCTGTGAAAGCCCAAGTCCTGGCCGACTTCACGATCGAGATGGTTGGACAAAATCCTAAAGCCAATGAAGAAACGTGGATGATGTATGTTGATAGGTCTGCTGTGTCGCAATGTGGGGGAGCAGGAATTTTCTTTAAGGGACTTGAACTCATGGAGCTCGAGTTTGCGATTAAACTAGCTTTTGAGGTCACAAACAACGAGGCCGAGTACGAAGCTATGATCATAGGATTGAAGGCAGCTAAGCGCATAAATGTCAAGAGGTTGAATGTCTATACTGATTCACAGCTTGTGGCTCTTCAAATCGAAGGGACTTTTGAGACCCGAAAGAGGTCAATAACTGAATACCTGAGAAAGGTAAAAGAGCTCATGTTAGAGTTTGAATTTTTCCAAGTACAACAGATCCCCAAGGAGGAAAATATAAGAGTTGATCCATTGGCTAAGTTTGGCAGTTCAACTATAGGAACCCGAAGAGCGACCATAACCCTCATAGTAGTGGAACATTCTGAGTTGGAAGACGATGTATCTGAAAAAGAGACGATGATACGAATAGAGAAAGAAACAACTTGGAAAGATTGCCTGGTGCAGTACTTGACGGATGGAACCTTGCCTAAGGACCCAAAGAACGCCAGGAGGCTAGCCTTCAGAGCGAACAGGTTCACTATGGTTAACGGAGAACTATATAAGAGATCTATCGAAGGGCCATTGTTAAAGTGCCCGGGACCCAAGAGAGCTTAATATGTGATGCGAGAAACCTATGAAAGCAATTGTGGAAACCACTCAGGAGGAAGGGCTTTGGCATTGAAGACCTTAAGGCAAGGTTACTTTTGGCCCATTATGAATCAAGATGCAATAAACTTGGTTAAAAAATATGAGAAATGCTAGCTCCATGCCAACCTGGCCCACCGACCCGCTGTTCCAATGGAACTAGTCCCTGTATCGTGCTCATTTGACCAATGGGGGATTAACATATTGGGTCCCTTTCCCCTGGCACGGGGTCAGAAGAGGTTTGTGATAGTGGCCGTTGAATATTTCAGTAAATGGGTAGAGACAGAGGTATCAGTAAAGGTCACTGAAAAGGAGGTCATCAACTTCCTTTAGAAGAACATTATATGATGGTTTGAGATCCCCAAGGTCTTAATCTCATACAATAAAACCTAGTTCAATGGGAAGAAGATAACAGGCTGGTGTAAGGAGCTTAAGATTGATCAAAGGTTCATATCTGTTGGGAACCTAAAAGTGAATGGCCAGACCGAAGTGACTAACCCGAACCTCTTAAAAAGTCTCAAGGCTCGGCTAAATGAAGCAAATGGAGGATGGTCTGATGAGCTCCAGAGGGTCTTGTGGGCGCATCGCACTAACCCCAAAACGGCTATAGGAGAGACCTCGTGCTGCTTGGTGTACGAGGTGGAAGCTGTGATCCTAGCTGAAAGTGGTGAGCCCACTCGAAGGGTCTTGGCATATGAACCAGGAAATAACAATGAGGCCAGGGAGTTTGAGTTAGAAGTAATTGAGGAAAAATGAGATAGGGCCTATGTAAAAATTCAGGAATATAAGAACATCATGGCTAGGTACTATAATAAGAAAGTTCAGTAGAGAAGTTTTCGGGTGGGAGATTGGGTCCTGAAAAAGGTAGAAGTCTCAAAGCATATAGGGAAGCTAGACCCAAATTGGGAGGGGTCATACAAAGTGGTCAAAGTAAACAGGCAGGAATCATATAGGCTAGAAGACGCTAAAGGCAAGGACTTACCGAGGTCATGGAATGTGCAGAATTTGAAAAAATTTAATGTTTGAGGCTGTAATGTATCTTGTAAAGCCAACATGTGGCAAATGCCCTTTGTAATAAATTTCAATTACCTGAATTTCCCTTTAATTAATTATATGAATTTGCCCTTTATGTGATGTGGTTTATGATACTTTCCAGAGGATCCCAAGTCAATAGGATCGAGTTCTTGTATTAGATCTATATAAGATCCAAACGCCAAGAGGATCCCAAGTCAACGGGATTGGGTTTTTGTATTGGATCTACACAAGATCCAAATGCCAAGAAGATCCCAAGTCAACGGGATCAGGTTCTTGTATTAGATCTCCACAAGATTCAAAAGCCAAGAGGATCCCAAGTCAACGGGATCAAGTTTTTATATTAGATCTGTAGAAGATCCAAACACCAGGAGGATCCCAAGTCAGTAGGATTGAGTTCATGTATTAGATCTGTATAAGATCCAAACGCTAAGAGGATCCCAACTCAACGGAATTGAGTTCTTATATTGGATCTGTACAAGATCCAAACGACAAGACGATCCCAAGACAACGAGATTGGGTTTTTGTATTGGATCTACATAAGATTCAAAGGCCAAGAATATCCTAAGTCAATAGGATTAAGTTCTTGTATTGGATCTGCACAAGATCCAAACACCAAGAATATCCCAAGTAAATAGAATCGTGGGGGATGCAAAAGAAGGAACTCAAAATTGAATAGACACTTGATCAATTTTCCAAAATGTTCAATTCATTAATTAGAACAGATGATTACATTAGTGCCCCTACCCGAGATCGCGGAGTACAGATATTCTATTATAGGATCCTGGGCTAAGGTCAACATACAAATCTTACTGGAATCTAATTGTGCTAGGCCCTAGTCTAAGACGTTCGTTCTAGATCCTCAGTCGCAGCGAAAGGAGCTTTGGAAGGGATCTCGCCTTCTTCTATGGCCAGTTGGGGAGTTTCCTCCTCCAAAGCAAGGGTTGTAAACTCATCTTCGGGCTCCCCTGTTTTTGTAAGACCACCTAAGGGATAGTCTTTTAGGTTTGCATCCTTAGTAGGGCCCAATTGCTTCAAGTTGAACCCTTCCACAATCTCGTTCAGCATCTGCAGCTGGGCTTGGCACTTAATGAAACCCATGAAGGTGTACTCAATAGTTTTCTCCTCAACAAAGGATTTGAAGGTGCTCGAATTCGCAAAAGCATGAGCCCTATCCATTTGGGTCTTCTGGATTAACTTTTTGTATTCCTTGGAGTTCCCGAACTCAGAGTCGGCCCTTGGAACAACCCTGCTCATAGGACTTCTTTTTCTTCGGAGCGAGAGACTTCTTTGCACTGGTCAGCTTCTACTCTAAATCTTTTATTTTCTGAATGCGATCTGATAGCTCCTCTTTTGGGGAAGCTATTTCACTGTCGATAGGCTCTTATGTCACTTTCAAGTTGGCCTCGAGCTCTTTTTTCACTAATTTAAGCTCCATGACCTCGTAGTCCCAGGTCATGAAGCGACTGCGCTAATGAGCGTATTAGAGGATGAACCAGTGCATATATGCGACCCCCTGTGAAATAACTAGATTAATAAGACATTGATCCCAGACAAATAATTGCGAAAAGAAAAAGTAAACAGTTATTCACATGCATCATGGAATGGGCTCCATTCTCCTTTGGCATGGCAAAATTGATGGAAGCCAGCAGAGCTTGATCCTGGGTTATCAGACAACTGTCGTAGAGCTCAAACGATGTCTCCTTGGATCGAGATCGAAGTACACTGGTCTGATCTATAATTCTCCAGTCCAGGATCAGTGTCGGGAGCAAAAAGTCACCAGAAAATTATGAATTGATAGTCTTGTAACCCTTACGTGCATTATTTAGGAGCGCCTCGCAGTGACCATGGAGGTTAAGGTCCCTAGGGGAGACGAGTGCAAGACTAGAGTTGGATTGAGGTCTCTTTTCTGCCTGACCCCTGCTCGAGCCTTTACCTTTGGAAGATTTATTTGATTTTTTGGAGGGACTTTTGCCAGAATGATTGGGGGAAGTGAGCTTTAGGCTCTTGCTTTTGGAATGATGCTTGCATTTTTTCCCCTTTGCCTCGGGAACTACTCCAACCATGGGAACGACCTCGGGATTTGGAGAAACAACCTTGATCTCAGAAATCTATGTTGTTTGCATTACCTGCTCAGCTCCAACCGAATAAGCCGAGGCATCAGAATGAGGGATCGGGGTCGAGGTAGGACCGAGAGATAGAGGAGCCGGAGCAAGCCTGGAGAACTGGGCCTTCGCCATCTAGGCCTCTTTCTGGGCTTTCATCTTGTTGATGATTCTCAAATTCTTGCTCGACATGACTGCAGCATAGAAAGAGAAAGGTTAAACCCCGATCTAAAAACAAATGAGTACAAATTAAAGCGAGCAGAAAGAACCATAATTTAAGGTTCTTTGGACTCGAATGTTAGCAAGCGAGATGCTAGCAATCTTGAGAACCTCTTCCTTTATGAGCTGACCAACCTTATACAAGTGGTCAGTTAGGGTATCTATGAAGTCCTCTCCTTAAGTGACCTTTTCCGACACAGAGGGCTCAGGTTTATTGTGCCTCTAGTTAGATCTGAACCGCCAAGGACGATTGGTAGGGGCTTGAATAAAAATAAACTTTTCTTTCCAAGGACCTAAGGATGAAAGGACTTTGTCTAATAATTTACACAGGGGCCTCGCAGTGAGATAATAAAAGCCGCACTCCCCAATTTAGGTCGAGTTCGTTATTGAGTAAAGCAACCAAAAATGGGTGAAAGAGGACTCGACCTCAAAATAGGTCATTATTATAAAGAAGCAAAGGATGTGTCTTATTGCGTTAGGAATAAGTTGGGCAGGACAAACATCAAGTCCTAACAAGATATTTTCTACGAGATTGGGAATGGAAAATCTTAGAACCCTCTTCGAGCATACCGATAGAGAAGGTGGCACAGTCCGCATGGGGCAGATGCATCCGATCCATGTTATTAGGAAAGATTATTTCATATTTAGAAGGAAAGAAAAACCTTGACCTAACCTCGATAACCACTAAAGATCCCAGTTTGGGGACTATTACTAACCAGAGGGAGGTGGAGAGCAAATACTCTTTAGTTTCAGGATCGGGTCATGGACTGAGGTATCCACTGTCGCGGAGGGACCAATCGAGGACAAAACCACCAGATGATCGGGATCTTGAGGCTCAATGGGGATCGGGGTCGAACCCATATAGGGTATAATCTGGAGAGAGGCCACACCCCCGAAGTGCGAGGATGGGGAGGCACTTTCACTTGACCCCAACTGACTGAGGTCGTGAGCCCTATCGGAAGAAGAACTCAAACTTGAACTCAAACTCAAATTCGAACTCATAATCAGGGAAGATTAATGAAGAGGAGGACAAACCTAGAAGGTTGGGATCGGGCAAGAGGCCCAAGAGATCAGAGCGCTAAAATTTGTTAAAGCGAAGGAAAGCAAAATGAAATTATAGGGCAGCCCTGGTTTACTTATAGATGGCCAAGGGTGACAGTTCAATCCCGAAGCAGAATCAATGGCCCAGATTGATGCATTACCTAAAATAAACTATATCTAAAATACTAGATTATCAACATATTCTAAGAGACACACAAAAGATTCAAACAAATACTAAAAATATTCTCAAAAATTTTTCTTCATATAAGTTTGCCAACTTTTGTGCATATAAGTTGTATGAATTAAAAGATTTTGAGCATAAAATAACACAAAAATCCTCCCCAAGGCACTGTGATTCGTTGTTGTTCGGCCGGGCCGCACTGTTGTGCAGCAGGCACATGCACAACATGCTCGCTGCTCGGCCAGTACATATCATCTGGTTTGCAAAATTCCCAGTAACCTTTTTCTTTTTCTTTTTTAATAATTCTAACACTAGCACTACTATAAAAAAACAACTCCCTGTTTAATTCATTTTAAGCTCCAGTTTCAATTTTGACTCTACACCCACAAATAATGCCACCATCAAACAAATGCTATAGATCAAGACACCAAAAATTATTTACTCATAATTCTTTCAAGTTCTTGAGATCACAATTGACAATGACATGATGAATAAGATTAAACAAGGATGGCAGCTCAAGGACAATGAAATATAGAAAATCATCAGAAAAACTAGAAGAAAATCTCATTTAAGAAAACCAAATTACTACTGAAAGGAAGGGATTTTGACTAGAAAAAAGAAAGTCAGTGGTAGGTGGAGACACCCAAATCAAATAGGAACACATAAAAACTATTATGTATCTCCAATTTATAATGCTCGCATTGCCTATGATTCTCCTTTAAAAATAATAGATCAAATTTTACACCTTAAAAGAAATGCTAAGGGTGTGACATCAGTCGAACCAACTCACAAACCTCGTGAGCCCGTTCAATTATGGCTCAAGCTTTAATTTAATTGTTCAATACCTCACAGACTTTTTCATTTTAAAATATTTTTATAATTAAATTAAATAACTATTATACATTAAAATATATGTTTTTATTCAATGTTATGGTTATTCAGGTGGCTCATTGATTAAGAGCCATCGAGTGTTCGACCCATCAAAGCAAGGTGCAACTCATCGATCGAGGTTGAACTCATGCAGGACTCATTGAGCTTAATCTCGAACTCAAGCGAACAATATTTGTCAAGCTTGACTTGTTTACACTCTTAAAAACTACCATTAGATTGTTCAAACTAACACCTTAACAATAAGGGGACAAAGAGAAAATTGCGACCTAAGCAAAAATAGCTTGCGTCTCACTTAAAGAAAGAAATGCAATAGCTTTTCTTTAAGTCAATATTTGCATCAGAAAAAGAGAATAAGTCAAATATTTTATATTCACAAATTATATAGGTAATCTGGCAATTTTTGTACATCCGAGAAAAGACTGGCACCATTACCCTCTGCCTTACCATGCCAGAAGTTATCACGTTTTACCTCAATCTCTCTCACTGTGTTCTTCACATGAATTTTGCATTTGTAAGCATAAAATAAGGAATCACAATATGTATTGTAGAAGTAGAATGACAAAACAACTCATCCTCAAGGTATAATTCAAACAAATACCTTAGATGTGATACGATTGAAATATTATTGTTGATTTTGCCTTGAAATTTGAGTCACATATGATGAGAAATGGAAAAAATGATGCGAAATGGTAGATGTAGAGACTAGGGAAGTATTCAGCAGCTGGCACCACGGTGCCAGAAAGTCAGTGCCACAGAGCCAAAAAGCCAATGCCGCAGCGCTACGCATAGGCCAATGGGCCAAGGACTCTTTTTCGAGGGTATTTAAGCAGTTTTCTTCTAGGACAAAAAAATAGACATAACACGAGGGTTTCTATACTGCTTTTGAGTTAGTTTATGAAGACGGAGTTTAGAACAATGGTGTTAGGTATTCTCATGATTTATGAGATTTAAGTTTGTACTTGCACTTTGATTGGATATCAATAAAACCTTTTCTTCGTCGGGTGGATTAGGCACATCGCTGAACTACATTAAATCTTGTTGTCACTTCCATTGAATTACTTTATTGTTATTTCATAGTTTTCGAAATAGATCCTCCTAGATTTCAACAAATTGGTATCAAAGCAGGTTAGATCATATGTCAGGCATGAAGTATGAGGTTAAGAAATTTGATGGAAAGAACGACTTTAGGCTGTGGAAGATCAAGGTTCATGCCTTCCTATGTCACCAAAGTTTACAGAGAGCGTTAAAGGGTAGAGATTTCTTACCAAAGATGCTAACAGACAAAGAGAAGAATGAATTTATGGCAAAGGCTTATGGTACTTTGGTGTTATCATTGGAAGATAACATACTAAAAAAGTTCGCCACACAAAGTACGCCAATGAATTTATGCAAAAAGTTGGAGAGTCTCTATATGATGAAATCCCTGACGAATAGACTATATTTGAAATAGCGGTTATACACATTAAGAATGAAGGAAGGTACATCTATTATTCAACATATTGATTTCTTCAATAAAATGATTCTAGATCTTGCTAGTATAGATGTTAAATTGAAGACGAAGACCAATCGTTAATTCTCTTATGTTCTCTGCCAAAATCTTTTGAGCACTTGTTTGCTACTTCACTGTATGGGAGAGATACAATTTCAATAGAGAATGTGAAGGCCTCATTGAATTCCAAAAAATTGAGAAAACATGTCCTCGGCAGTAATGATGGTGAAAGTGTAGAAGGATTGGTGGCAAAAGGGAGACCAAGAGAAAGAAAAGGAAGTAGAGGCCGATCGAAGTCTCGAACCATGCCTAGAAATGGTGACAAGTATTTTAGGTGTGGTGGAAGAACAAAGAAAGATGAATGATGCAGGTGAAACTTTTGATCAGAAGCGGGATGATGTCGCAGGGATTATTGAGGATGTGTTTGATGGTGGGCTTGTTCTCAACGTTGTCGAAACTTTAATAAGCTCTGAATAGATTTTGGATAGTGGATGTTCCTACCACATGTGCCCACGAGAAGATTAGTTTACCAATTATCAAAAATACGATGGTGGTAAAGTACTTATGGGAAATGATACTTCTTACAAGGTAGTAGGAATTGGCTCAGTTTGTATCAGAATGCATGATGACATAGTAAGGACCTTAATAGATGTGCATCATATTCTAGATTTGAAGAAAATTTTGATATCACTGGGTACTCTGAACAAGAATAGTTGTGAGTATGGAGCTCGAGATGGAGTTCTTCGGGTTTCCAAAGGTGCATTACTTACCATGAAGGGAGAAAAGAGGAATGACCTTTACATATTACAGGGTAGCATAGTTTCTGGTGCTGCAGCAATTTCTTCATCAATCAATGATACTACTAGATTGTGGCATATGCAGCTTAGGTATATAAGTAAGATAGAGATGTTAGAACTGAGCAAACGAGGTTTGCTTTATGGAGAGAAGACTGGAGAGTTGGATTTCTATGTGCAGTGTGTGCTTGGCAAGCAACACAGGGTGAAATTTGGCACTGCAGTTCATAAGACTAAGGGCACCTTGGATTACATTCACTTAGATCTTTAGGGACCTTCTCAGGTTCCTTCAAAGGGAGGTGCCAGGTACATGCTAACATTATTGATGATTTCTCGCGGAAAGTATGGGTGTACATGCTAAAGCATAAGGATGAGGTGTTTGTCAACTTCAAGTAATGGAAAACCTTAATCGAGAAATAGACAGGAAAGGAGATCAAGCGCTTGAGGACTGACAATAGATTGGAGTTCTACAACAAGGAATTTCATGAATTCTGCGATAAGGAAGGAATTGTGAGGCATCGCACATTTATACATACACCATAGCAGAATGGATTTGTAGAACGGATGAACAGGACTATCTTGGAAGAGATAGATGCATGCTTTTTAACGTTGGATTGTTCAAGGATTTTTGGGTTGAAGAGATTAACACTGCTTCTTATTTGGTGAATAGGTCACCATCGACTGCTTTGAACTACAAGACACCAATGGAAGTTTGGTCCAGGTCTCCTACCGATTACTCAAATCTTAGAGTATTTGGGTGTCCAACCTATGCTCATGTTCGGGGTAGGAAGCTTGAGCCAAGGGCTAGGAAGTGCATATTTCTAAGCTATCAGACAGAGTCAATGGTTATCGTTTGTGGTGTAATGATGACAAGCGCTCCAAGATGATTATCAATAGGGACGTGACATTTGATGAGTCTGCTATGATAAGCAGTCGATAGGGCATTAACGAGAAGGTAGAGTTTGAACTTAACACTCCACAAGTTTCAAAAGGAAAACAAAAGGTAATAGATGAAACTGATGAAAATTCATTATCACCTAATCAACAGCAGGAAAATGAACCTCTACAAAACTATCACTTGGCTTGCGATAAGGAGATGAGGTAGATCAAACCACCACAACAGTATGCCTATTCAGATCTAGTTGCTTATGCTTTGAGTTTGACTGAGGAGTTTGTAGGAGATGATCCAGTATCATACAAAGAGGCAATTTTCGGGCCAGATCCTATTAAATGGGTTACAACTATGAGTGAAGAGATAGAATATCTATACAAGAATAACACATGCAAACTGGTTGATATACCCAAAGGGTAGAAGATTGTAGGTTGCAAATGGATCTACAAGAAAAAGGAAAGGATTCCCGGGGTTGAAGATGCTAGATACAAGGCACGATTGGTTGGTAAGGGTTTTACGGGAATTGACCTTCATGAAGTGTTCTTCCCAGTTGTAAAACGCACTTTCATTTGTATTTTACTTGCCATGGTTACTTGTTTGATATGGAGCTTGAGCAGATGGATGTGAAAACAACGTTTTTGCATGGTGAGTTGGAGGAACAAATCTACATGAGTCAACTAGAAGGATTCATTGTTTTTGAGAAACAAAATTAAGTATATCTTTTGAAGAGGTCATTATATAGCTTGAAACAGTCTCTCAGGCAGTGGTATAAAAGGTTTAATGCTTTTATTACCAAGATAGGATATACTAGAAGCAAATTTTGATTATTACGTATATTATGAAATTTGTAGTTTCAAGCCTCCCAGGCAGTGGTATAAAAGGTATGATGTTTTTATTACCAATATAGGACATACTAGGAGCAAATTTGATTGTTGCGTATATTATAAAATCTGTAGTGATAGCTTTCTCATATATTTGTTGTTGTATATTGATGATATGTTGATTGTCTCTAGAAACATATATGAGATCAACCAATTAAAAGCTCAGTTAAATGAAGAATTTGAGATGAAGGACTTGGGTGGTGCAAAGAAGATTTTGGGCACAGAGATTATTTGGGACTGACACGCAGATTGTTGTACTTGTCTCAACAACATTACATTGAGAAAGTACTTAAGCGATTTGGGATGAATAAGTCCAAGCCAGTTAGTACGCCACTTGCAGCTCATTTCAGGCTCTCATCAGATCTATCACCAAGTACTAAGGAGGAGATAGAGCACATATCTAATGTGTCGTATACTAGTGCAGTGAGTAGCTTGATGTACGCCATGGTATGCACTAGGCCAGATATTTCACATACAGTTAGTGTTGTGAGCAGGTACATGCACAAGCCAAGAAAGACTCATTGGCAAACTGTGAAAAGGATCATGAGGCATCTGGGAGGCTCTGCAAACTGATGTTTGAGGATTGTTAATTGAATTCTACTGCTAGAATTATTAGCTATGTGGATGCGGATTATGCAGGAGATTTGGACAACAGAAGGTCCATGACTGATTATGTGTTTTTTGTTTTGAGTTGTACGGTGAGCTGGAAGGCAACTTTGCAATCATCAGTTACATTGTCCACAACAGAAGTTGAGTACATGGCTTTGGCTGAAGGCATGAAGGAAGGTATTTGGCTAAAGGGGCTGATCGAGGATATGGGTATGGATTCTGATATTACTTCAATATTTTGTGATAATCAGAGTGTCATACACTTGTCAAAAAATCAAGTTTTTCATGAGAGAACAAAGCACATTGACGCAATGTATCATTTTGTCCGGGATATGGTGTCTCAAGGTGTCATTCAAGTTGACAAGGTTAGGACTAAGGATAATCCGGCAGACATGTTGGCTAAAGCCGTTCCACGAATCAAATTCAAGCATTGCTTAGATTTGATTAAAGTTTGCAGACTCATATGATAGGCCCTTTTAGGGGTAGGGACAAAAAAGAAGGATTGTGAATTTCAAGTCAAGGTGGAGAATTGTTTATTTTACCTTGAAATTTGAGCCACATATGATGAGAAACGAAAGAAATTATGTAAAACGACAGATGCAGAGACTAGTGAAGTATTCAGCAGGTGGCACTGCAGTACCGCGCATTTGGCGATCTACGCAGTAGCGCCAAGCATCCAGCAGTCGGCGTCGCAACGACACGCGCCAAGCTCGCAACTACAAGTGTTGTGCACAGGCCCATGGGCCAAGGACTCTTTTTCATGGGTATTTAAGTAGTTTTCGTTCAAGACAATCAAAACAAACATAACATAAGGGTTTACATACTACTTTTGAGCTAGTTTCTCAAGACGAAGTTTAGAATGAGAATATTAGGTTTTCTCGTGAGATTTGTGGGATTCAAGTTTGTACTTGCACTTTGATTTGATATCAATAAAATTCATTTTCTTTGTCAGATGGATTAGGCACATGGCCAAACTACGTTAAATCTTGTTATCATATTCCATTAAATTACTTTACTGTTATTTCATATTTTTCAAAATAGATCCTCCTGGATTTCAATATAGATCTATGATGATATCTTCTAAAGAATAGTTTCTACCACAAAATGGACATTGCCATTGAATCCACAAAAACATAAGTAGGGAAATCTGGAAAGACACGAATGATAAAAAGCTCGCAGTTACTTATCTTCTTAGTTCGTTCATTAATTTTCACAAATGCTTCAAGATCAAAGCAGGCCATGTGTGCACAGTGCTTAAATCTTGCAGCTACCTTCATTCTCAAACCATTTATCTGGCACATGTATGAATGCAAAACTATTTAGTTTCAAGAGACGATCATAACAGAAGATGTTAATTACCTTCCTTTGCTAATACATAATCACAAACAATGACCATCCAATGAATTTTATCCATAAAAATAAATAACAAATATATGTATGTATATAGAAAGAGAGAGAGAGAGTTGTAAGTATGCATATGTGAAAATTAACTTAAAGTTGTAATCTAACTAAGGAGATTATACATATTCCAACTCCCATACAGAATATGCGAGGATCAATTCCAGCTAAGGAGATCTAATTATTTCCATCTTTGGTGCATGTTGTAATATGACAAAACAACACATATATTAAGGAAAACCTCTAAAATCAACAAATCAAGTCCGACGAGACACAATTGAAATATTAAGTTGACCCTTCCCTCCAAAAAAAAGAAAGCCTCAAAGGGAAAACCTAAAGAAAGGGGAAGCAATAAATAAAGGATGAATAAGAAGTTAAAATAAAGGAAAACTAATGAAGACAAAAATCATTTTAATCATGTAGGTAAGTTTTTTAGATGGAGCAGTGGTAATGAAAGAAAACTAATAGCTTGATCTAATATTGTTTCTGATGCCTTTCATTACCAGATGTCTCATAGATAATCACTACCCAGTCGTTCTTTGATTTTGAAAATGACCTTTGACAAAGCATAGAGGGAAAAAGAATCCTTGGATCCAACCCATGACAAGCATTCAATAGAGCTTGGTGAATTAAGTTGAAATTGCAAAATGATCCATTCAAAAATTGCATTAAATGTGTTGCCCAATGTCTGCGAAGTATTACCATTGACTTCTAGATATGCTTTGTCTGGCCACTACATCTAAAATGTCCCCTTGTCACTAAGAAGCATGCACCATGCCTAATTATCAATACTATCTTGTAATAAGCATTGAAGCAATCAACATATTCTAATCATGCAGAACAAAAAATTGTCACTATAACATGCCATCTTGTCCAACCTGGACATCATATTCTTGTTTCAACAATAAGTCCTTGTCAGCCCCCGTGAGTTGAAATGTTTCGGTAATGACCTGAATAGGATCGAAGCTGGAAAGTTTGAAAATGAGTATAAGATTCATCCCGTTTGAAAATACTTGCAAAAAGAAATGTGCATAAACAAATCGACGGGAAGCAGACACTTTACACCTCAGAACCAAGTGTTTACAGCAACAAATACAACCAAAACACAATAGTACAAAAATAATTGCTGCAATAGTACTTGAGAAAAAAATTCATAAAGAAAATGCAACCCCTAGAAGAAATATTTTGAAATTTTAACAAGTAGAAAATGAATTCCAGTGCAATTCATATGAGGAGATTAAATGGAATTGCCTAGATTGTGGAGAAGAAATGTATTTATAAGTTTCTTATTGGTCTTAGCAAAAATTTGGATAAAGTGCGTGAAAGAATTATGGGCCAAAAACTACTGTCAAATATTAGAGAAGTATTTTTAGAATCTGCAGAGAAGATAGCAGGAAAAAGATGATGATGGCAGTGCAGAATCCTTCCAGCAATTCAACAAAAAGCTTAGCTCTTGCAGCTCGTGGCAGTCAGCCTTCCAATAATAGCAAGAAGGGGTCCTTGGTGTGATCATTGCCGATGAACTGGCCACACTCGTGAAAATTGATGGAAGATCCATGGAAAACCCATGGATTGGAAGCCTTTTCGATACTCAAGCAACAAAGACAGTCGTGGAAATGTGGCAGCAATTGTAGAGAATGAACAAATAACTGAATTCTCAGCGTTCAGCAAGGAACAACTGGAAATACTCCAGAAATTTATCAGCCAACCTCACATTACATCATCCGCTCCTACTGAATCAGGGGTTGCATCCTTGGCCCACAAAGGTAAAGGTTCTTATGCTCTTAATTTAGAAATGGAGAGAGAATTTTGTGGTTAGTGGATTTTGGGGCAACTAACTATATGACAGGTGATGAAACTTTATTTGAATCTTTAAACCCATCTTGTGAGAATTTGACAATAAAGATAGCATATGGATCTCAATCAAAAATAGCTGGAGTAGGTTCTGCTAAAATCTCAAACAACCTAACTCTCCATTCAGTTCTATTGGTTCCAAGTTTAGGTTGTAACTTGTTATCAATTAGCAAACTTACAGAAAAATAGAATTATGTTACTAAATTTTCAAAATTTTCTTGTGAATTTTAGGGCTTGGATTCGGGGAGGACAATTGGCAATGCTAAGTTGTGTTCAGGTCTCTATCTCCTCAAAGTTCCAAAGAAGCATGGAATAAGGCCACCCTAGACCAATTGTTTTATGTCACAAAGGCAGTCCCAAAACTACCCTAATTCTGTCTCTTCTACTAATAATATTATGTTATGGCACTATAGACTAGGATACCCAAACTTTGTGTACCTTGAAAAGTTGTTTCCTTCTTTGTTTACCAATAAAAGGCCAAATGATTTTCAATGTGAAATATGCTAATTATCTAAACATAGCCGAAATGTATATCCAAGTCATTCATATTAGTCATCTCATCCTTTTTCAATAATACACAGTGATGTGTGGGGTCCATCTAGGGTAAAAGCTATTACTGGATCTCATTGGTTTGTGTCTTTCATAGATGATCACACTAGACTTACTCAGGTCTTCCTCATGAAAGAAAAATATGAAGTGAGCCAAATATTCCAAAAGTTCAATACTATGATTCAAAATCAATTTCAGACCACAATAAAAGTCCTTCAAATAGATAATGCTAAAAAGTACTTTAAATTAAGTCTAGGTGATTATCTAGCCAACCAAGGCATAATCCACTAAAGCTCTTGTGTTAACACACCCAAGCAGAATGGCATTGCATAAAGGAAAAACAGACACTTACTTCTCACCAAGTGTTTATTGGGCTGACATTATTCTCACATCTGCTTATTTAATCAATAGAATGCCCTTGAGGACCTTAAACTTTCAAACTCTTTATCAAATGTTGCTTAACTCTTTCCCAAATACATCACTCATTTCCACCATCCCTTTCAAAATGTTCGGGTGCATTACTTTTGTCCATGTCCATCAACATCATCGGGGCAAGCTAGATCCTGACCTATTAAGTCTATCTTTGTTGGATATTCTCCACATTAAAAAGGGTACAAGTGTTATTCACCGGTCACACGTAATATTACAACTCTAGATGTTACATTTTTTGAACATGTGCCATGTTATTCCAAACATATTATTCAGAGGGAGAACAATTTGATTTAGGAATACCAGGTTTGGAATAATCACACATTCTAGGATGAACCAATAGGCATTTCTCATCTAAATTGTTCCCACATAGAGCAACAACCTCATCAAGAAGGAGATGCATCCATACAGAATTCTAATCCCATGCAAATTCACGAGTTTGTAACCCAAACCACAAAAATAAGTGATGAGCATCAAATTCGAGCTCCAAAGGAAGCTGAAAAGGTGCCAAAACTTGACAGGGACCTTATTACTTATTCCAAGAAGAAAAGAAGTTAGAGACACAAGCACAAATCAAGCAAAACCAAGAGTCTGAACTATATTCAAGCTCCAACAATCAGTCACCAGGTAACATAATTTCTATCACTAATGAGTTGGCTAATGATGATCTAGAATGTCCTATTGCCATCAGGAAGGGTGTAAGATATTGTACCCAACACTCAATCTCCAATTTTGTCACCTATGAAAGATTGTCCTCTAGATTTCGAGCATTGATGATGAATCTTGATAGGATCAAATTCCAAACAACATTTATGAGGCCCTACAAGAACTAGAATGGAAAGCAACTATATGGGAAGAAATTAGAGCCCTAGAGAAAAATGAAACATAGGTAATTACAGATTTGCCAACAAATGAGAATCCAGTAGGATGTAAGTAGGTATTTACAGTAAAATATAAGGAAGATGGAATCATTGAAAGGTTCAAAGCTCGGCTTGTTGCAAAAGGATTCACACAATCACATAGAATTGATTATCAGGAAACTTTTGTTCCTATAGCAAAGCTCAATACTATCAAGATCCTTCTTCCTTGGCTGCAAATCTTGACTGGCCTCTACACCAATTTGATGTGAAAAATGCATTCATAAATGGAGATCTGGCTGAAGAAGTATATATGAAGATTCCACTATGATTTGAAACACAGGCTATAAGGAACAAAGTGTGCAAATTGAAAAGATCTTTGTATGGGCTCAAGCAGTCTCCGCAAGCATGGTTTGACAAATTTGCAAAGGTTGTTAAAAGACAAGGTTATGACTAGAGTCAAGCAGACCATACCTTATTCATAAAAAATACACAAGGAAGACCCTATATCCTCATTGTGTACGTAGATGATATTATCTTAATAGGAAATGATATTGAGGAGATGAACTTGCTTAAAAGGCTATTAGCTAAGGAATTTGAGATTAAAGATCTCGATCAGCTCAAATATTTCCTCGGCATAGAAATATCACATTCAAGGAATAGCATCTTTGTTTCTCGAAGAAAGTATACACTGGACCTGTTGAAAGAAACTAGAATGCTTAGATGCAAACCCACCAGTACTTCTATGGACGTCAATCACAAATTAGGATCTAAAGAAGAAAATACCCCAGTTGACAAAGGCAGATATGAGAGACTTGTTGGAAAACTAATATACCTATCTCATACTAGACCCGACATTGGCTTCTCAGTTAGTGTTGTAAGTCAATTCATGAACAATCCACAGGAAGAACATATGGAGGCAGTTTATAGGATCCTGAGATACTTAAAGATCACTCCTGCAAAAGGTATTTATTTCAGAAAGAATACTAATAGAGATATTGAAGTATTCACTGATGCTTATTGGGCTAGATCAATAAAAGACTGTAGATCAACCTCTAGATATTGTACATATGTCTGGGGGAATCTAGTCACATAGAGAAGTAACAAATAGCCAGTGGTTTCTAGAAGAAGTGTAGAAATAGAGTTCAGATCTATGGCACATGGGATTTGTGAAGGAACATCGCTTGAGAGAGTATTAAATGGCTTAAAGTTCGGAGTCAAAAGGCCTACAAAGATATATTGTGATAACCAATCCGCCATCAACATTGAAAGGAATCTTGTACATCATGATAGGACAAAGCACGTAGAGGTTGATCGTCACTTCATCAAAGAAAAGATGGAGAAAGGAAGGATTGAACTACTTATGTGACTACATTAGCCCAAATTGCAGATATCCTAAACAAAGCTCTTCCCTGAAACACATTTGAAGATCTCAAGTTCAAGCTAGGCTTAATCAACATCTATAGCCCAGCTTGAAGGGGGCCGTTGTTATGAGATTTTAATAATCATATCTTTAATTCTAGATTAGGCAGTTTTCTTTCATAAAAGATATGAATTTCTGGTTTCAAGGGAGAGATTTATGTACATGATTTCTTGATTTAAGGGAAGAGATTTCTCTCCCACAAAATCAGCAATCATGTTCATATTCTCTTTGATGTTTTCCTTTTTTCTCATATTTTGTAGCTATAAAAGGAGCTTGTATCTTGTAGAAATAACCAAGCAATGAATTATCCTCTTCAGTCTCATACTCTTCTCTATTTTTCTGCAGTTTGTAGCCTAAGCATAAGATAATTTTAGTTCTATATTATTGTCCTGATCCAACATTTATCTGTGCTATCCAAGCATGAATAAGTAGTAGTCATTTTAAATGATCTACCATCAAACCAATGAGCCTAGATGACCTAATCCCACAAAAGCACCATGTTTGATGAAAATACTCTTTCCATCGCTATGTTTTCATCTAAGATATATAGATCTAAACATATCATTCAAGCAAACTCTCCTTACTCCAAACTGCTATTTTGGGAAGTATAAAGATAAGCAAAATGTTTACTGTTAGACCCTCATTGGAGAAAATAAGACATGGAAGAGCCCCTTATATGTGAAAAGATCATCATATGTGCCAACTTTTATACCATATAATGCAGATTCAACAAATTTTGTAAACTAAGACCAAGTTTAAATGTAATTCATAGCTGATAGCTACTATAGATGATAGGTTCTAAAAGATACACCTTACACATTCTAGCATATATAATTGAAACATAATTGATTAGACGTTTTCTCTCTAGATATAGCATAAATACAAACTAGGTAGGAGACTAGATCACATAATTGAACAAAAGGAATATGCCACACCAGAGACCAGACAGGTGAAATACCACACCAGGTAGGCTTTCCTATCATCCGATTCCCCTAAGAATTTCAAGGGTTGGAAGCAAAGAAACCGCTCTAATGCCCAATCTTCAGTAAACTCTTTAGTACCATCTTGAACCTGCTGTCGACCAAATCACATAGATCTTTGTCCCCCTTGGTACCTAGGACCATCTAGCTGACCTGCAGCTGGTAGATCAATCAAAGGGGTATGTGTGACTTTTTCCTCTAACAGTGATTGTTGAAAGACAGATGCTCCTTGCCTAGGAATATTCTGTACATTAGTCCATCTACCAAGGGGTCTTCCTTGCCGACCTGCTTGAGCTGGAATGGGTATATAAGAACCCTCATGTGATGCCATTCTTATGGATCCAATTAGATCTAAGATATTCTTTAATCTATAATTTATCAAGTTGTACAACAAAGTCTAAAGTTATCATCAATAAGATCTCTTAAACTTGAGTAAAAGTATTTAACAGAGTTAAGTAAATTCATTGTAATAAAATTCTATTCATTCACAAGCAACAATAAAACTTTATTAACATTCCAAGTTAGCATTAGCAGTTGTTACATCGATATATATACAAAGTCAAAATTTCAAAATTTGCTAAGTTAACTATATGCCTAGTCATGGACAAAATGACGAGGCATGTGTTAGGGCATTACCCCATAAGTCTGACTAACCTTAGCCCTTTCTATCTAATCTAATGATCAAAAGCTAATACTATAATATACATACATATTTACAGATACAACTGTACTTACGAGAACCTCTAACTTTAATCTTCCACATCCGTAATGTCAGATTCTGTATTTTCATCTTCATCTTCTTGATCTTCCCCATTCAATTCTACATCCATATCATCATCTTCCTCTTTAAATTCCTCAAATTCATCTTCCATATTGATCTCTGGCGGTACCTCAACCAGGGGTTTCTGTACAGGATCCTTTTTAGGTTCTTCCTCAGGATCCTTCTCTGGTAATTCCTTAGGGTTCCTTTTAGGTATCTCCCAGACACTAGTTTTGAATCCTAGTTATACTCATTTACCTAAGTCATCGACAAACCTAGACTCTGATACCACCTTTATGGCGCCCCACCCAGGGTAATCCCTAAGCTAAGGTGCCACATGTTCAAACTTAATTATATAACTCCAAAGATAACCACAGAAGCCAAATTTATCTAAACTCAAAAGATAGCTGCTTAACACAACACCCAAAATATCATATCATGAAGTACCATATGTACATATCATAGGTCCTAGATTCAAACTTAAACATCATATAATGTTTATAGGTTTTAACATGACGATTAGGAGTAGTCTATATGTAAATATATGGCACCGAATCTATTACAAAATAGTTCCTTCCATGACAAACCTCAAGTCCTCAGTCCTCATTCAACCCTGTCTAGGAAGAGAATAAAGAATAACAAAAAGGGGGTAAGTCCTAAAAACCTAGCGAGGGGGAGAAAATATGGCAAACAGTTAAAGAGAAATTGTAAAAGAGACAATAATTCAAATAGATTCAATAATAAGCAAGCCTTTACGATAAGAAACGATAGCGTAACTCAGTACATATGACCAAACTTAATAGACTATTGGTAACTCCATCTTTATTACTCTATAGAACATAAAAAATAACATATAGTAACAAATGACTACAAACAGTATCAAACAGTAGTCATGACAATTTCCCTTATTACTCCGCTACCCAAGCATTTAGATTGGTAAGTAGCATGGGCGGTCTGCATGCCAAATCCCACCACTTGCAGATAGCTACCTCCAATATATCTGCAAGTCAAGATTTTAGGTGGGTACTAGCTGGGAGACCAATCACCATCGACCCATGTCACCTGGTCATCTTTCTAGACCTAGTCGTGGGTCCATCCCACCCTGTGGCGTCCAAACGAGCAATAACCCGACCAAGAGCATCCTCAAGGCAGTCAAACGTAATGCCAACAAATAAAACGTATTCAAATAACTATTCAATAACACATCTGTGAAACAGTTCAAATGGAACAATAGGTAAACATTGGCCAGCAATACCATATAAACAATATTCTGAATAATTTAGGCAGAAGTACAACCAAAATTGTTCGGCAAGACCAAAACATCAACACATATAGGGAAAGACAACAAAGCTATTGGGTACATAAGACAGAAATAAATACACAATTAGAGTTCTAGGCACCAAAATGAGTGTAATTAAATACCAACGAATAGACAAATAGGGAATAACACCAGAACGAATACACTTCGATTCAACAGGCAAACATAGAGAATTCAATATCGAAGATCATTCACTTCCCAAAAAAAGATAGGTTTTACCCTTAACTTAACTTTCAAAGAAAAAGCAATCCTTGCCCTACTGTCCGTCGAACCCCGGCTCCTTGTCACCTATTCAAATAAACGTACTTAACATCAAAATGCTTGTTTTGATCTTCTAAATAATAATTAAGCTATTTATATTCTAATATCGATGTTTTATAGTTAATCCAATATTTTAAGGCTCGGTTCCAAACATATCGTAAGATAACATGCTAATTACGCCATTAATGTTGTACTACCTACGAGATCATATTTGCCTTGATTGATGAATTAATTCATATTTTTATATCACAGTAGTCCTTGCAACGTTACACAAAGTCGATTAGGATTACAATGATCAAATTTAACTATTGATAAACCAATCTTTAACAATTAAGTCTCATATACATAAAATTAGGGTTTTAATTACCTAATTTAGCTTAATTAATCAAGATTTACATATTATAATACAAATTTGGGTCCACTATGCTTTATATATTCATGCATGCATTCACTTCTCAATCTAAGTCATGTTCTTCCATGTATTTTAAAATACAAGAATTGGTAAATTTAACAAGAGCAATACAAGTTAATAGGTATTAACCCCAATTCCAACTATTTGCACCAAAATCTTAGTTTCAGAACTAAATCACCATAAACCAATACCGCACACTAGACTACCGCGATGAGATGAGAAACTTATCTCAGAGTCGCCGCGCGCCGTCGCCGGAGTCGCTAACCACCACCACCAATTGGTGTGTCTAGGCGAGTACAATGAAATACTCAGGTTAATTTCTAGTTTCGCCATTGAATTGGGTGTTAATTGAAGCTTCGATTACGCAGCGCCACTACCTCCGCCGCTGCCCATTTTGCTTAATTCCACCATCGCCGATGGATAAAACTGGAAATTAAGGGAATGCAGCCGCTCCTTAAGTTGAAATCTACAAAACTCACCACCAACCTGAGCTCCTGCCACTAGCCCGCCATTTATTACCGTCACCAAATTTCAATCTTCAATTTCCTGGTAGTTCGCCAGCCAAAATGGAATGCATGTGGTACTGTTATGTTCCTAATAGCGACGTGAAGCTTTTGGTCTAGTCAGTTTGAGAATTGGTCATTGCTGGAGGAGAAGCCAAGATTTGCAAGTGGATATTTGAAGAAATGGGGAGTGGTTTGCTATTTAAAGAATAATTTTTAGATATTACAGATTGGCCCCCAAAGCTTTCTTTCTGTTTTCAATTAAGCCCTTCATTAATTGAGTGCCCTACATTGACATATTTCACCAAGAATAATTTCAATTTAGCCCCCAAAACTTTCATATGTCTTACAATTAAATATTTTCCTATTTACATTTTTACCCCCAAATTTTTTCACCATCATCATCATCATCATCATCATAATAATAATAATAATAATAATAATAATATTTAAATTTTCATCAATTAAATTTGTAGGGGTGTTGTAATCCTCCTCCTTTTAAAAGAATCTGGTCCGCAGATTCTTACTTGACTACTGGAAAATTTTGAGATACTGTTGGCGCATGAAATATTCTGAAGTTGTGATACATGAAAAATATCATATATTCCCGTCAAGCCTTGGGGTAGTACTAATCGGTAAGCTACTAGTCAGATTCTTTCTTATATCTCATGAGGACCAACATATCTCGGATTGAGCTTTTCGCCTTTTCTAATCCTTCGGACACCTTTTCTTAAGTTACCTTAAGAAACACTCAATCGCCAACCTCAAATTCTAAATCTTTTCTCCACTTATCTGCATAATTTTTTTGCCGATCTTGAGTTGCTTTCATTTTCTATTTGATCGTCTGCACCTTTTTAATAGTCTCCTGAATTAATTCTGGCCTTAAAGTTCCCAAGGACTTATTGGCGTTGCTTCTATGTTTTTCAATGTCCTAATGTAATGGAGATCGACATATTCTACTATATAGTGCTTCATAAAAGACCATCTGGATGGTAGACTAGTAGCTATTATTGTAAGCGAATTCTATTAGAGGAAGGTGTCGGTTCCAACTTCCACTAAAATCTAAAATATAGGCCCGTAGCATAGCCTCCATTATCCAAATGACCCTTTTTTATTATCTATCTGATTGAGGATGAGCTGTAGAACCGAATCACAACCTCGTTCCCAGATGTTCCTGCAGACTTTTCCAAAGTCTCGAGGTGAACTTTGGATCTCGATCTGACATAATACTGGTTGGGATTCCATGTAATCTAACTATTTCCTTGATATATAACTTTGTCAGTTTCTCAACCCTATAATGTGTTCCAACTAGTAGAAAGCGAGTAAACTTGGTCAATCAATCTACTATTACCTAGATACTGTCATATCCTCCTTGAACTGTTGGGAAACCTGTCACGAAATCCATAGTTACTTGTCCCCATTTCCAGTCAAGGATCGAAAGTGGTTGCAGCAACTCTGATGGTCGATGATGCTCTACTTTTACTAACTAGCAAGTTAAGCATTTCTATACATAGTCGGCTACATCTCTTTTCACTCCGTTCCACCAGAATTGCTTCTTCAAATCCTGATACATCTTCATGCCTCCTGGATGTATCGTATATCTTACCTTGTGCTCCTCTTCCAATAGTCTTTCTTTCATTTCTTCAAGCACACATATTCTCTTACGAAATAAAAGAGTACCTTGACTGTCTGTACTGGATTCAAACTCTTCAGAACTCCCAACTATTTTGTTTTGCTCCAACATTCAATTATCATTAGTATGAGCTCATTCGAATTTCATCATACAATTCTGGCAGCACATTTATTCCCGTAATTCAAGTTCGTTACCTCATTCTTATTACAACATCTGCCCTTAAACTTTTTGATGTTTCTATTCCTGGCATGTGGGCTATTCCAACCTTTCGGCACAAAGCATCTGCCACTACATTAGCTTTTCCTAAGTCGTAGATGATAGAGAATCATAATCCTCCAGAAATTCCATCCATCTTCACTGTCTCATGTTCAGATCTTTCTGCGAATGCGAATACTTGAGACTTTTATGGTTTGTGTATGCTTCGAATGTGGCCATATAGAGATAATGCCTCCACTTTGTCAATACAGAAATTACTTCAGCCAGCTCTAGGTTATGAGTTGGGTAATTCTCCTCATGTTGTTTTAGTTTTCTAGATGCATAGGCGATAACTTGCTCTTTCTACATCAAGACACATCCAAGCCCTTCTTTAGAAGCATTCGTATACACAATAAAACCTTCTAATCCTTCTAGAAGGGCTAAAACTAGAGTCAAAGTCAATCTATTCTTCAACTCTTGGAAACTCCTCTCATAATCTTCGTTCCAGTCAAATGGTTGATCTTTCTGGGTCAACTTAGTTAATGGGCTGGCTATCTTAGAAAATCTTATACAAACATTCGATAGAAGCTGGTAAGTCCTAAAAAGCTAAGAACTTTCGTTACATTGTTGGGTCTTTTCCAGTTGACTATTACCTCTATCTTAGAGAGGTCGACCTCTATCCCGTCTTGGGATACAATGTGTCCTAGAAATGTTACTTCTCTATCCAAAATTCACACTTACTAAACTTTGCATATAACTTCTGTTCCCTCAAGGTTCTTAAAACCACGTGTAATTGCTTTGCATGGTCTTCTCTAGTTTTTGAATACACCAAAATGTCATCAATGAAGATGACCACAAACTGATCCAGATATGGTCAAAAAATTCAGTACATCAAATCCATAAATACTACTGGGGCATTGGTCAGACCGAATGACATTACTACAAATCTAAAATGACCATATCGAGAATTAAACACAGTCTTCGAGATATCTTTCTCCCTAATTTTCAGCTGATAATACCCCTGTATCAAATCTAATTTTGAGAAGACCATAAATTCCTATAAAAGGTCAAATAATTCTTCCACATGCGGCAAGGGCTATTTATTCTTGATAGTGACTTTATTCAACTTCTTATAGTCGATGTACATCCTCAAAGATCCATCTTTCTTCTTGATAAATAATATCAGGGCTCCCTAAAAAAGTGTTGGGTCTTATGAATTTCTTCTGTAATAGTTCTCAAAGTTGATTCTTCAGCTCCTTAAGTTCCACAGGTGCCCTTCGACATAGAGTTTTAGTAAAAAGCGTGGCACTAGGAAAAGTGTGAATAACAAACCTTATATCTCTGTCAAGTAGTAATGAGTTCAACTCTTTCGGAAATACTTTTGGATAATCAGTCATTATTTCCACTTCTTCGATTTTGGTTATATCTTGGGGTTTGTTAATACGGTATGCTAAGAATGCTTGTCCTCTTTCCCTCAGAATTTTTTTTGCCTCTACCACATATATAATTAGATCGAGGAAATAGTATCTGCAGAACAGCATGTCGGTTTTGATACCTTATCTCCGAGAGTGATACATTTAGTGTAATAATTTATCTGTGCCTTGATACAACCAATCCATTCCAAGTATCAAACCATATTCTTGAATGGGCATTTCTGTAAGATCAGTTGGGTATTCATTATCCCCGATTATAACTGGGCAAGCCCGATACATGGTGTCTGCTATTAACCTTATTCCTAAAGTTGTATGTACCTCACTTTGATAAGCCATGATTTCAGGTTGCATATTCATCTTTCAAGAGAAAGATGTAGACATAAAAAAATATGTAGCTCAAAGATCATACAAAGCATTACCATTAGCTCCAAAAATAGAAATCATATCTTCAACCACTTCATTAGGATCTGGCACTTCCTCTCCAATCAAAGCATATGCACGAGCTCAAACCTTCGATTTCCCGCTGGTTCCTGCCACCAATTTCTCTTTTTCTATAGGTGTTGAGTTTCTCCATTTGGGGTACTCTTTAACAAAGTGTTGCTCGCTACCACATCCCACACATTTACCCTACTTTCTACAACACTTGAATTCCTCATGGCCTAATCCTCCACAGAACCCACATTTCTTCAGTGGCACTCCTCTAGCCGAATCTGCAGTCCCACTAGCCTGGTGTTCGTTGACTGGTCCCCTGATCTATGATTTTAGTTGTTTCTTTTTGGGGTTACTCTATCCTCCAAGGTGCATTCTTCCTTTTCCACTCTTATCTTCAATTTTTTGAATTTTTCAAAATTCTAACTCCAACTGCAATGCTTTACTCACTGCCCAATTAAAACTCGACAATTCACATATGGCAAGGCCTCCTATGAGTTTTGGCTGTAACCTTTCCACAAATTTATGGGTATGTCAGTCTTCACCTGCAAGTATATAGGGTGCATGCTTGATTAATCGACTGAAAACGGTCTCATACTGGTTGATTGATAACATTCCCTATATCAAATCCATGAATTCTCTCTCCCTTGCGTGCTTAGCCACCAACAGTACATATTTATCCACGAATTCCCTAGTAAAGTTGTCCCAAGTGCGATGAATTCCTTCTACAGTCCATCAATGGTCTATCATTTTCCACCAGTTGCATGCGGGACCTCCCAATAGGAATATAGCATACCGAACTTTTTGCTCATTCGGGTAACGCAGAGTTTCAAATATATTCTGCAAGTCCTCAATCCACTCTCTGGCTTTCATGCCATTCGATTGCTCTAAGAATTTCGGAGGTTAGAAGCGAAGAAACCGCTCTAATGCCCAATCTTCAATGAACTCTTCAGCACCACCGTGAACCTGCTGTTGACCAAATTGCGTAAATCTTTGTCCCCCTTGGTACCTAAGGTCTGCTGGTTGACCTGCAGTTGGTTGATCAATCAGAGGGGTCTATGAGACTTTTTCCTCTGGCAATGATTGCTGAAAGGCAAGTGGTGCTCATTGCCTAGGAACATTTTGTACGTTAGCCCATCTACCAGCCGCTTCTTGAGCTAAAAGCTACAAAACTCACTACCTAACCTGAGCTCCTACCACTAGTGATGCCGCGCCAACCACTCGCTGCCATCGCTGGATTTCAATCTTCAATTTTTTGGTGGTCCGTTAGCCGAAATGGAATACATATGGTACTATGGTGTTCCTAGTGGCAAGGTGACGCTTTTGGTAGGTTCAGTTTTGGGAGTTAGCTGTCGCCAGAGGGAAAGCCATGGTTTACAAGCGAAAATTTGAAGAAATTGGGGGGTGGGAGTTTGCTATTTAAAGAATAATTTTTGGATATTACAGATTGACCCCCATAACTTTCTTTTTATTTTCAGTTAAGCCCTTCATTGATTGAGTGCCCTACATTGACCTATTTGACCAAGAATAATTTTAATTTGGCCCCCAAAACTTTCATGTCTTACAATTAAATCTTTTTCTATTTACGTTTTGAACCCCCCCCCCCCCCAACAAATGTTTTCTTTTTTTGTTGTAATAATAATAATAATAATAATAATAATAATAATAATAATATTTAAATTTTCACCAATTAAATTTTTAGGGGTGTTACAATTAATTTTTTAAACTTAATACGTGTATTATTAGATTAGAGTTTGCTCGAACTCAATTCTTTTAATAATTAAACTAAATTCACACAATTTCAGTAATATTGAATTTGGCTTAATTTGCGTAACTCTGTAATTGTATTTGTTAATTATTATTTGTGTCTGTGTTGGGCATGGATATTTTTCAAAATATTATGTATAATTCATATTATATAATTTTGTAATTTTTTATATATAACTATAATTTCAAATTTTAAATTTTAAAAATACATAAGTCAGATAATTGAAAAAAATTTCCCTACTAGAAAAAAGGACAAATATTATTCTATTTTGAAATAGTAAATTGTATGTTTAAATTATTTTTAATGTAAACTATATTAGGATTTTTAGCTTAAGTTAGACATGTCATTAAATTACATTAACAAATAGACTTATGTATATACCTAGTTACACATACACACACACACATATATGTATGTACAGGTTTGTGTGTGTATTTATCCATAATTATTCAAAAATTAAATTTGAGAATGCAAATGACAAATATTAGAAGAAACTATTAGACAATGTTTATAGAAAGAAGTACAAAAACTATCTATTAAAATAAGGAGTTATAAGAATTAATATAAAAATTATATATATTAATATATATTGAATATTTATCAAATATATGGAGTTACAAAAGATCAACTAATATAATCTTTTTATATTAATATTAAAATAAATATTAATAGAATATTAATATTTTATAGATAAACATATATATATGTTGATATAGGCAAAAGGAATAAAATTAACAATATAGAAGGAGTTGCAAAAATTATATATTAATATAGGGAGTTACAAAAATTAATATAGAAAGTTACATGTATATTTTATGTGGAACACCGAACATGTTGACATAAAGAAAAGAGAAATATGGAAATATGTTATAGGGAGTTACACATATTATATATGGAATATATTTACATTGCAAAAATAAAAAAAATAAAAAATAAAAAAACCTTATCCACATCATTGTCACATAAGAAATATACTTAAAATAGAATAGAACATCATTTTACTTTATATATATTAGATAAGAGAATGAATATATTATGTAAGATAAGTAATTAATAAAAAAATAATTTGAAAAGATTGAAAATAATTTTCATTTTGACATCTTATATTTTTATTAAACCTCGTACTTTACATTAATTATTAAGATTAGCAACTTCAATGTATTCAACGTATGTGCTAAAATTTTTATTTCCTTTTTACATATTTTAGATTTTTAAATATTTTCAATGCTTTTTATCTATATTTTTATAATTAATAAAAGAAAAAAGTTAAGATGAAATACGATAATAGAAAAAAATAAAAAAAGTAAATAATTGAGGTGAAAAAATAACAAAGAAATAGAAGAAAAACTATATTGTCATTATGTTCAAAAATTAGATTAATTTTGTTAATTCAAAAAAAAAAAAAACACTCCATTAAAACCCTCACACTTATATATAATATAAATATAAATCTCAATATACAACATTAATGCCAAAAATATATACCACAGAGAATTGTATTTTTTTTTTAATTTTTTTCTTATATATCACATAAATGCATCGAACAAGTAATCTACCCACATCCATGAAATATCGACCATTTTTAGACGTATCCATACATCCCAATGAGATAGCAGCCGATTGCTTTTATTTTGAACAATGAGCTTCCAAAATTGTACCTGCCTGCGTTAATAATATATTAACTAGTTTATTTTCGTAATATAGAAATTTTGGTGCAACCGGCAATCCGGCATCGTGACAAAATATGGCGATAGACTCACCAAATAAGTAGTAGTTATGATTTAATACAAATATTGTATCTCATCTATAATTTTTTAGGAGCATAAATGAGTCGAGCTCGAATTTCATGAGCCTTCTCTTAATGGCTCGAGCTAGAATGAAAGGAATATATATATATATATATAGAGAGAGAGAGAGAGAGACCGATCTAAGCTCAACTCAATAATATATTGAATTATTATTATATAATTATTATTTAATATTATATATAAAATATTTAAATAAAAAAATAAATTATTAATATGTAGCAATTAATTTATTAATATATAAAAACTATTTAAGGATAGAAAAAAGCTTGCAAGTCGGTTCACGATTTTTCGAACAATTAAATTAGGGTTCGGGCCCTAGGCTCGTTATAAAGCTTGAGTTCGAGAAAATCACGAGTTGACTCAACTCATTTTATATCCATAATTTTTCATGTCGGATAGAATTTCAAAATGTTAAATTTCACCCTTTCCTTTTTTGTTGCCATAATTTTAAATAATATTTGAAAATTTGTCTTGTAATTGATGTATGTACAATCGATAAATTGTTGGTATTAAAATACATAAAATCGACACAAAGAAATTTTTTTGTCACTATCACCTATTTTCATGGGAATTAACTAAAAAACATAGTATGAATTAGGGGAAATTTTGCATTTTTAAATTAGAAAAAATTACGTGAAACACAAAAGGCATAATCATTTTAGGGACAAGTCATAATTAAAAGTTTATGCACAAAAATGGCGACCAACCATATATGGAGCAGCACAAGAGGCATGATTAACATTTAACTATGATGGTAGATTGAAAGTTAAATTATTAAGATTAAAAGAAAAAATTTAAACATATTTTTCGATTTCAATTAAATAATATTATATTATCATATTCTATTATTAAGTTAATAATAAATATTGTACATTGAGATGTTTTATTAAGGGCCTGTTCTTTTGGTGTTTGGGTGTTTTGTAGAAAATATTTTGAGAGAATGGATTTTTAGGAAAAAATTTGGAGAATGTGCCATGTGTTTCTTTTTATTTTGGGAAAACATGGAAAATGAATTGAGAATGAGTTAGTTGTTCTTTTGTGTTTTGAGGGGAGACAAATTTTACTATTGATGTTAAATCAGTTACTTTTTTATTGGGTTTGTAGGATGGAAGTGATTTTTTTATATATATATTTGTAATGATTAAAATTAGGGTGTAGGGTTTTTTGGAATTGTTTTGTGAGGGTTTTTTGGTATTGAAAATTTATTTTTTGGGAGATAGATTAGAGAATGTGTACCTATTTTGTAATTGTTGTGGGAGAATGAAATTTTTTTGGGAGAAGCCAAAAGAACAGGCCCTAAAATTTTCGATAATAATTAATACAAATTCTTACTAGTTGAGTTATTAAATTTCTAGATATGACGTTAGAAAAATATATTAAGTAGAACTTACTTGCAATTTTATTAAAAAAAAAAAAAAAAAAGCTAAATAATGATGAGATAGGGTGTCAATAAAAATTAAAAATAATAAATTATTTGTGTGAAAAATACTTTTTTTTTTTAAGAAAATATTTTCAGTTGGTCATATATGTATTCAATCGAACACTCAATAATTTTTTTTAACAACTAAAATTGTTAGAAATTATATCAATTGTCAATCAAATGAACAAAATAACACTAAACAATATTAATTGGCAAACTTTAGAGACTTGGAATAGTCTTTAATACAGTAGTATTTCTTCCATTTTCCTAGCCCTCTTAGAAAAAAAAATTATGAACAAGTTAGGTAAAATTAGGCACATAAAAAAAAACAAAATTTAGAAGAGTGTCGTGTCAATTTAAAAGTATCTTATAAGTTTGTACGTATTATAAATTTTAATGTAAATTACAAGATATTATAATTATTTTAAAGAAATGAGATTATGAGATTTATAAATATCAATATTGTAATTTAAATGATTAAATTAAAGGGGTTCGCCAATATATGAAGAAGTAAGTTAAGTTTTTTACTTTCTATTTTTCTACTAAGTTTGTAAGATTACAGTAATTTATTTTGGAATTTATAAGCTTTTAAATACCTTATAAATACTTTGAGACATTTTATAAATTTTTAAATTATTTTAAAAAATCATTATGCAAGGATATGTGAAGTCAAAAATTGTACATGGTAAGTTTAAAATTTTGTCAATTGAGTAGGCATGTTGATTTGAATTTCATGTTGAAAAAGCACCCAAAATTGATCCATTTTCAGACCTAATTTAAGTACTATTTTTTTCAAAATGAGACCCTATTTTTGAAAATGTTGTGTAGACCTACATTTGAAAATTTTGATATAAGCTTAAAAATTGGGTTATCTATAAAAATATCTTCACAAGTTATTTGTTAAATAACAAACAAAATGAACATTTTTTGATCAAATTGAAAACAACAATATGGTTTGATGAATTTTAATTTGATGTAGTACAATTCAAATTATCTAATGTCATGTTGAGTGACCATTTGCTTAATGACATCAGTCTCACACATAAAGTGCGAGGTTGAGAGTTGGAGTCTAACGAATTCTTGGCGTGCATGTGTAAAAATAAAAAAAAATATAATCAATATATATATATATATTTGAATCCATATTTAAAAGCAAAAAAAAAATGAAAAAAAATGAAAAAAGAAAATCCCAATGGATCCATAGGTGCCACACCACAAATATAACCAAAGATGTCTGGGTCAATAATATTTGGTTGAAAGTGATGAGAATATTTAGCCATGGTGTGGACCATATTAAAGAATATGTTCTTAAAAACTAAAGGGCCACATATTCCACCACATATATATATATATAGTAATTTTTGAAATTATTAAATATCACAAAATAAGTGATGATAGCATACAATATAAACAAAATTTCAGTGATAAATTAAATTATTATCATTGTATAATATAGAAACACACATTATAAAATTAAAAATGCTTATTTAATTTTTATTAAATAGTAGATTTTTTGAATTATGTAGATATATTTTGTTTGAATTTATTATTTGAAACAAGATATTATAAATTAATGGAGAAAGTAGAGTTATAGAGAGAAAATATAATACTAGCTAGAAAAGAATTATATAGTTGGAAAAATAGAAAAAGTAGATGGAAAAAAAAAGATGATTTTTTTATTTAAATAAAATTACACTAATATATCATGTAATTATTCTATTATTTGATTATAAATAATCTAAATATACATAATATAGATAAGTTACTATATTATATAATAATTACAAACTAAAAGTTACATAATTGTTTTTTATAATTAAAAAAAATCTTAAATTATCTTCTTCTTTTTTTTTTTCCCACTCCGGCACTCCCACATTTCTCTCAATTCTCGATAAATTTCTTTACTTCACACTCTCTTAAATACTTATTTTAATTTATCCATTTCTCATGTATTTTACAATAAATTATATATTCTCATGTATTTTTTGATAAATTGTACGTTTTTTAATTTAAGAAAATTTCAACCAGCATTACCTAATTATACAAAATAAACTTTTGGTTATGTTTAGTTACATTTTGGCAAAACAATTTTGTTTTACCAAAATATAACTAAATATACATAATTTTTCTCTCCAAAATGTTAAATTAATGCTTTGTTTGGATGTAAATTGGGGCATTTTTTCGATTTTGAATTCCTAAAATGGTTTTTGGGAAGTAGGATTGAGAAATGTGATAGTTTTTTATTTGTATTTTGGGGGGGGATAAAATGTCACATCAATAACTTTTTTGTTGGGTTGGTGGGGTGAAATGAGTATTTTAAAATTATTTATATATTTGTATATATAGATTGTATGAGTGGTAGTATGATTATATATTTGTAATGATGAGATAATTAATTAAAACTTTGGGGAATGTGCGTGGGAGTGTGAATAGTATGGATATTTTGAGAAATAAATTTTGTATTTTGGGAATGGGATTGGGGAATATGTAGTGTTTGTTTATTTAAATTTTGGGAGTTGAAAAATAGATTGGGAATTTGTAAACAAACAAGCTTAAGTTTTTGAAAAATACACTCTTCTATCTTTCATTATCCCAAAACTTTTCCATTTCTCAATATATATTATGTACATATAATATATATTTTACTATTATTCTTACTATAAAAAATTATTCAATTTCATTTTTGCCTCAAAAATTCAATAAAAAAAATATTAATTTGACTGCTACAATAAAAATTGTCTCCTTTCAAAATATAAGTGCCCATTTGGTTTTGTTTCGAAACACATTTTCATTTTCATGAGAAAATGAAAACAAAAAGCTATATTCCCACTATTTTCACAGATATTTTCATTTTCAATAAATTTTTCCAGAGACTCTCTCTCTCTCTCTCTCTCTCCCTCCCCATTTTACATTTTAATTTCTCATACTTTTATTTGCACGATTTTTAATACAAAAACACATCAATATCCAAATACAATTCATTTTCAATCCTACATAATCATTTCATTTTTAACAAAATATCCAAATAATATTTTATTTTCAAACTTATCCTTATAACTAAATTTTCACTATTTCTTTTCATCAAAAAATAGAAATACCTCTAGAAAACAAAATCATACGGGCTCCAAAGAGACATATCAAAACTCTTCAAAATAATTTTATAAATATTCCCAAAATATAAACAAACATTCATACATTTCCCAACCCCACTCACAAAATTTATTCTTCCAAAATACATAATACAAAACATAGCCAAACATCACCTTTGCAATTTCAAAAAGTTGCAGACACCTTATTTAAAAATAATTTCTCGAGTAATATCCTAATTTTAAAAAATTATTATTACTATTTTCAAATTTCTCTTTTACCCTTTATTGTCCTACATGCTAGAGGTCCTGGTCGGTTCAAATGGGTCCCACTTCTTTTTACCAGAACAGTACAAATTCCAATATGCGGGCCCGGAACATTCTTAATCCGACGGCCGTTACTCCATCAGAGATGATCCACCAAACCGGGTTCCGTAAACGGCCAAGATTTTCCTGCTTGCAGCCCACGCTACAACTTTTTCGCCCTTCAACGGCGACGATTTGCCGCATTTCCGCTTAGGAAAATACAATAAAAAAGAAAGACAAAATAAAAAGATTCCCTGTATTTCGCGCCCAATTCCTCTTTCCCAGTACCATACGCCGTAGTTGCATTAACTACGACAATATGAAAAGACAAAAAGACCCTCAAAGTAGCATAGTATTAACAAAATTCTATCCCTTTTTATTACTAAAAAATATTCAACATTGTGTCCCTAATTTTAGCTATTTGTAGAAATTAGAAATTTTGGATTCTATTCTAGCACTCCTTATTTCTTATATTGAAAAAGAGCAGAGAATTAAGTGTAAAGATAAAAAATTTGAAACATATTTTAATATGTATTTATTTTGTAGGTTACAATTTACATCACAAGTCAATATATATATATGTATATATTGGTGAACAAAAGATAGGGGAAGGACGAACAGTATAGCAACTCTTCTTGGGCTAACCATAGGAGCCCCCGCCATTGTGAAATGTTCGATTTGAGATATAGCTACTGTCCAAATGATGAACCCGTCATTACAGTCCCACAGAAGTGCTAGTCAATTGAAATTCCTCCACCACAGAGGTGACTGATTTACAGACTGCTATTGCAAGTGGATTCGAACCCGTGACTTCCTTGTGGAAAGTAATGGGCCATGTTCAACTAAATTACCACCTTGGTGGTCATCATGAATCAAGATTAAGTGTAGAATTAAAAATTTTCAATCTACACTTTAATTGAATATCACAAAGGCATATATAAAAAGTTATTACGTGGTAGAAAGTTTTCTGAATCTTTGTATTGATTGAGCAATTTATTATTAATATGTATACATATTTCAGTTATAATACTGAAAAAAACAATAGATAAACATGTCAGTTATATATATATTTGCTAGTACAAAATTATTTTTTATATAAAATAAATTTTTATCAACACTTTTATGCATATATGTATCACAATTATAAAGTACCATATATGTTTTATAGATATATTTTATGTAATAAGTTCTTAGCGAATATTTATCTGAATAATTTTAAATAATACAAAAATTATATATATACAACATAAATAAAAGTTTTTTGATCTATATATATACACAAATGAATATCAAATTTTTATTACAAGATCTTCTCAAATTTCTATCCAAAATTCCAAATACTACAAGGATTACTATTTCTAAAATCCAAAATTGAAATGGAATCTTGAATTTGTCACCATGTCTAGTAGCAGTGAAAAACACCCCGGGGGGCATATCCGTATTTTCGGCATCTATCTCGTACCTTTCTCTTTTTATACACAAATAATATAATAAATTATTTCGAAAACTTTATTTAATAATCGTACACGAGTGCAAGAAAATCTTCCGTAAAGAATTGGAGTTAAATTTCGGGAGTTTGTCAAAGATCTGAAGCCTGAATTTAGAGAGAGAAATATAATCATTTAAATACGAATGATGATGGAGTTCGAGTGATTGAATTTTTTTTTTTTTAATTTTTAATTTGTTTACCCTTTTTTTTGTGTGTGCATTGAAGTTGGCGTGATTTCTGAATTTCGACATTGATCATAATCGGACGCATGTGTTGTAGCATTGAAATCGGAATCTAAAGTATAATATACAGTATAATCATCGGATTAAGCACAGTGTGTATATAAGTTTTCGGAGAATCGATGCCGGGGAATCGGAAATTGCAGAGGAATGGTTCGGCAACCGAAAGAGTAGAAGGTATGGAGTTTTTTTTTTCTTTTTTTATAATATATTATAAAATTTATTTATTTACTTATTTATTTTCCTCTCTCGCATGATCAATATTTTTGGTATTTTTGCTTTTTGAAAAAAAAAAAAATTGTTATATTTTTGCTTCATATATACTCTGTGTTTCGTTTTTTATGTGTTTTTTTGGTTGGGATGTTTGAAGCAATGATCTTTTTCATTCGTCGGTGATCGGTGTTTTGCTGATAATGATGATCGGTTCATGTTCCTTTATTATTATTTTTTTTAACCATGCCATTAATGCATCAATTTCTTATTTTCCTTTTCTTTTCCGAAAGAATATAACTCTCGAGGTACAGTTTTCCCCTCTGTGTGTGTGTGTGTGTGTTTTGATTTGTTTTTATTAGTTACTGATTGATATCGCAGAGGCAATGAGGCGCCTAAAGGTAGAGGGCACTGATGATAATGGTAGAGTGGGTGATGAGCAGAGTGCATACCCGGATCGACCGGGTGAACCAGATTGCATATACTATTTGAGAACAGGGTCTTGTGGTTATGGAAGCAATTGTCGTTTCAATCACCCCTCCAATCCAGGACAAGTAAATACCATTGTGATAAGTTTCATCTATTTTGTTCTCTATGTGTGGTGTTTTCCTTTTTTGTGTGTTTAATTGCTCATTCAATTGAAACAAACTGTTTTGAGTGGTTTCTGTTTTTGTTGTTTGTTGTTCTTGATGATGGATAGGTGTATGGTGTTAAAAACACCAGTGAACTACCTGAAAGAGCTGGACAACCAGATTGTGGGGTAATTTATCTTTCCTTTTTTTCGTAATTTTTTCTAAAGGTTTATGGCATCTCAAGTTCTTGTATTGCATTTATTCATTTCTTTTTCTTTTCCTTTTTTGTATCTTGTCATCATATTTTCTTACCATAAGTGTCCATAATTATAATCTTGACTAAGCACGTTATCATTGTAGTTGTTTCTTCCTCTTTCTTGTGGAGTGTTTAATTTGATCAATCTCTTCATCTGAAAAATCCGTTTTCACTTGATCCATCCAAGTTTTAATTCTTTCTTTTTACTAAGCAAATAAGTAATTGGTTCCTAGATTCCAGGGGCTAGCAGTGGCATTCACTACACTAAGCAGCAAGATGGCAGTGTCTTGCTCAATGGTGGAGTAATTTGATTAGGAAGTTCATCATGATCTTTACCTCTTCATTTATGGTAATGTAGCATGTCATGTTATGCGAGTATTTAACTCATGCGGGCCATAGAGTTAGAATGTATTTTGTATTTAAGTTAGTTAATCTTAATCAACCTTGCTTTTGGGTATGTGGTTGCATTGTCTACCCCAGTCCTTTTAACTAACTCGTAATGGGACCACTGTTGTTGTTTAACTAACTCATGTTTGGATTCCCTTCTGATGTGGACTATCTATGTCTCAATTATAAGTACTCTTTTTAAGCTCACACTGAACTTGTGAACTGTGAGAAATATGTTTGGTGAGTGAGTAACTTTTGGGCTTGTTAGTATTGCACTTCTTTACCCAATGGACAGAGTTGTCTACTTGCTCATAAATAGGATGGAAGCTCAATATCTTCTCTAAGTTGAAGATATTGATAGAAGCTATAGCTTTCATGAATGAACATTGATGTGATATTTATCTTAGTGAAACTGTTTGGACATTAAACATTATATATTGGCTCGACAGTTGGTTCCTTTATGAGTTTAGCTCTTTTAGTTGGTTATGATCTTCATCTTTTGGTCTTTCATTATAATGGCTGATTTTTTATTCGTAGCTATTTCTAATCTACCCACCAGTCATTCTAGTTAACTTGAAACTTCATCATGTGAGCCATTAGTTTGGATGTTGTATGTGATAAGCCTATGGTCGTTTCTATAAGTATGACATCGTCTTATGTTGTAAATTGTTGCTTTTCTATTTTGAAACAAAGTGACTGGTGAATAAACAAATGTCTATGGTCTAACAATATGTCAATATTTCTCCAAAGTTCCCACTGGTTTTTTGGTCATTTCTGGTGAGAATTTTAATTAGAACTGTAGAGTAGGCCTTTATTTGAATGATTTTTAGGTTAATAATAACTTCTGCTCTGGCTCTCGTAATTTATTGATGTTATCTTGCAGTATTATCTGAAGACAGGCACATGCAAATATGGATCTACATGTAAATATCATCATCCTAAGGATAGGCACACTGATGTCTTGATGAATATTTTGGGCCTACCAATGCGTCAGGTGCTTATATCTTTCTTGGTCTGGTTTTTCCTTTTAATCTGCAATCCTACTGCATGTTCACTTATCGGAATGGATTCTGGTATACATGTTCTTAGGCCTTGTCTGCTTGGTGGATTGAGTTGGATTGATGCCCAACGTTGTGTTTGCCTTCCTTTACTTTTGCCCAAGATAAGTTATGGGTCTGATTCACAATCAAGGTGGGGGCTTGACAGTGAATCAGGTCCTTCGACTGTGATAGAAATCACATTTCAATTCCACTATTATAAATTGAAAAGACTAATATAACCTTGAGTTTCACCAAATTTACTTCACCTTTTTATGCATCTCAACACCATTGTAAACTTATCGACTGACTGCCATCCCTGCTGTTGCTGCCGCTGGCTGTGCCAGCAGTGGGGGCAAAGATAACGAAGAAGAATAAGGAAATCAAATGAAACCTAAAAAGAGATTTCAGCTGGTGTGTATGTTTTTCTATTACTTTCTTTTCAATCTGGAGATTGTCAGATTGGTGAGGTTGACGTTATGGCGAGCAATGGGCGGAGGGAGTGGAGGAGAGTTGGAGTGGTAGCAAAGAAGAAGACGAGGGAAGGAGAAAGATTGTTGTGGAAATGTGGTGGTGGTGATGACAGCTGCCAGCGGGCAGCACTGCCAGTTTGCAATGTTGAAGAAGAAAGAGGGAGAAAGATGGTTGTAAAAGGAAATGAACTAATGAAGAAAAACAAGAAGAAAATGCCAAAAAAATGAGGGTATAACCATATATTACGTGTCACATTCTAATCCATCCTACTACTTATTTTACCTATGAAACACTTAAGTAAATTACCTTATTCTAATGGGCAAAAAATTATCCATTACCTTATAAATCCTATAGAATCCTGTTAACCAGAGCAAACAAGGCCCTGTAGAAGTGGATTAATGTAGTGCGGTCAGACCTGATTGTTTCAAACATGTATTTCTTCAGGATGCAAGGCCTTGTCCTTATTATATGCGGACTGGATCATGTAAATATGGATATGCGTGCAAGTTCCATCATCCTCAACCCGCATCAGCTGCTAATGTTTTACCTGTAGTAGGACCTGTTTATGGTTCTGGTGGCTCTGCAGTTGTGCATTCATCTAGCGCAACATCTGTAGGTGAACTTTCAGCAGCAGCATTATCAAAGGCAACTTATTTTGCTAATTCTCTACTTCAACTTCCACAAAGCTACGTGCCATTGTTTCTATCTCCATCACAAGGATGGAACACATATATGGTATGTTATTTTTGGTAAAAATTGTTTCTGATTCAAGATTTCGTGTCATCTTGTCTCCTCCCCGGCTTATCTGATTTTTGGTTTTTGTCATTCTAGTATTGGATTCCATTAGAATGTGTACTACTTGCGTATTTATAATCTTAGACATCCTTATTTGTTTCTTATGGAGAATCTTTCTGGAATTTGCACATAAATTTGCATGTCATATTGTCTCAGGGCACCACGGAAGTGCTGGAAATCCTCCTTTAGTCCTCTATTATTATCTGTATATTTTTTTAAAGTTTCTTAGTATGCCTTTGCCCTGCTGAATTTCTACATTATTCTGGTGGTTGTATTTATCACAGAATTCCATATCATGTTGTCTTTGCTGAACCAGTTACTGTTGGAATAACTGCTTTGGTTGGTTACAAGCAACCGAACTATATTGGGTGCCTAAATTTCTATTCTGCTCATTCTTGCAATAAGTGCTTTTTCTAAATGATGCCTTACAAAATATATAGGAGAAACTTCTGAGCAATAGTGCTGCCATGCTTTTGCTATATTCTGTTTAATGCAAGTATTTAGTGAGTGGAAAGTTTATGAAATTTATAATTCAAGACTAGCGTCCCCAGGAATTGGTCCAAGCTTTAACTTTGCTTAAAATGTACACCATATTGGCATGTGCAAAGGATTAAACAGAAGCAAAAGATGAGATATGAAATTGTTTTAAAAGGCTATTGCATGAATGACATGCATTTTCTTCCTTCTAGCCTTTCTAACCCTGTTTCCTTTATTTTGGTAAATAAACCAGCATGTGTATAGCAAAATACTATTGAAACTGTTGTCTTGCTTGATCATGTAGCATTGTTCTGACAAGGCATTGTTCTTCAATATGACATTCTAGTCAAGGCGCGTATCATGCATCCTGCTATTTGTGCACGATGTTTTTATTTGCTAGATTGTGAGTTTGTCTTTCATGTTATGTACTCCACTTCTAATACCATGTCTTTCCTGGTCACCAGGGAAGCGTCAGCCCTTTATCTGTTACTAGTGTCCTCACTGCACCAGGTTCTAATGGGCAGCTGTCAGTCTCTTATCTGCCAGAACGACCAGATCAGCCAGAATGCCGATATTTCATGAATAATGGGAGTTGTAAATATGGATCAGACTGCAAATATCACCACCCCAGAGAAAAGATCTCACAATTAGTGTCAAGTTCTCTTGGCCCACTTGGGCTTCCTTTAAGGCCTGTAAGTTGCTTCATATCTTCATCTTTGCCAGTAGGCATGTAATGCGAATGGTCATCTAGGCAAATGGATGAAAAATAAGAAAACAAATTGGTTTGATTGGGATAATTTTGATAATTGCTATCAGTTTAATGCATATGATAAACCACCTCTGGAAGTGCTACTCTGATAATGGCACAACATAAATACCTTTTTGTTATAGAGAAAATCAGATTGCGTGGGGATGGTAGCAATTTTGGTGGTTCGATATGGTGCAAGATTAGTGGTGAGATGAAGGCGTGCTCAGCGGTGAGAAAAGTTTTAAGGGTTTAGAGGTGGCTAGGTGTGGTTGTTATGGTTTCAGTTGAGAGTGCTGAAGAGCAACCGTATGGAGATAAGAAAGTACTTCTAACGGATTGACATTGCCATCCACTTTGGCATTCATGATGGACTTCAGGTGTAGAGAATACATTTTTTGTTCCTCCAAAAGCACCAAGGGCGATGATGCCTGTGATGAGTTTGAATTTTACCACTGTATGGCCAAAATGTTCTGCAGTATTTATTATTTAAATTGTAGTAGATCCTTCAACTGGATATGTGATGCATGCTGATGGAGGAAAGACAACGTATGAAGTGTATTGTGTAGTTTGCTAAGGGCAAAGCATCATTGAACTTCCTTGTGTACAATGAGTATGCTACTAGTTTCCTAGACAGGAAGAGGTTCTTTTGAAGGCCGTCAACACATTGAGCATGGAAGTAGGAAGCGTTAAAACAGCTTTTGAACACTTGTATAAAGTACTAGTTTTGGGCCTCTAGTTGACGTATTTGCCTAAATATGGAAAAATTACCTTGGAAAGAAATTGTATATTCTTTCACTCACACATAAATTTCGATTTTTCTGGTGCGATATGATGACTTTACCTATGTTTGTATGCAGGGACAACCTATATGTTCTTATTACAGTCTCTACGGACTCTGCAAATATGGCCCTACTTGTAAATTTGATCACCCGTTGGATGGATATTCGTATGCATATAGTTTAACCGTCCCTCCTCTGGCCTCTGCTTATGCGTCTTCCACGCCATACCAGAGGACGGCACAACTGGCGCCCTCATCTGAAACATCTCTCTCCAAATCATCGAAGTTAAGTGACTGGATCAAGAAGGCAGCAGCCACTGGAAGCAACAAGAATCAGCATTCAAACACAAAAACAAGCATTGGAGATTCGCCTGATCGATCTGATTCTCTTCCACATTCATCCAAAGCATCTTCTGAGGTTATTATCCAAAATGAATCCGATTGACGGCCGTGACAATCGACCCCAGAACTGGTTTATTTTTGGTTTTTCTTTTTCACCACATTCTCATTACCTTTTGAGATGAATGTTATGTGAAACCAAAGTTAATTATTCAGAAAGACCTTTTTTTTTCTTTTTTCTTTTATCTTTTTTTCTTCTTCTACTATACATATTGCTTTTCTCTTCTCTTTGTTTTGGTGAATGAGCTGAGTGAAAGAAAGGAGATAATGCTCATCTTGTTTCTGTTTGAGATCTTGATTTTGTTCTTCAATTCAGCATTTGAATTTTGTCCATATAATGTGCATTTGGTACCGCAAAAAATGCCATATTTTTTATATTTTAGCGAAATGTGGAATAATGCAATTTTATAGTGATTTGGTCAAATTCTTGATTTTTATTGTGAAGTAAGGCAATTTTGTGAGAAACGATTAATTGTGTCTTGTAGTACTTGAAGATGCTATAAATATTTGATTAGAATTAAAGATAATATATTTAAATAAAAGAAATTATTATGAAAGTAGATTAATATTCACAAAGGGGTGGAATTTGAAGTTAAGATCGTTTTGGCTTCATTGGAATAAGGCTTTTATGAAAAAAGAAGTTGCATTCATGCCCTATTATTTGGCCGAACGGGTGACTAATTTAATGGCATTACCCTCATATAATTACCCTTATATAATTATGTGTGAGGTTTGAATTTAAATTTAAATTTATTTTTATTATGCATAGTACATAAATAAAAAATACTCTATTTTCTCACAAGTTTTGGTGATTGGGACAAGGAGTAATATCGATTCTTACATGCATGCAAATTTGATTGTGGACGATGAAGAACCATTTCAAAGTCGTAATTTGTTATCATAACAAATGAATTTGTGATTGACTTAACTATAAGATTTAGATACTAAAATAATTTATGAGTATCAAATTATCAAATTATGGACACATAATAAGTCTTTAGCATTCATTATATGTATAAACTGATATTTAAAACTATGTGATTTTAAAATTTGAATCATACAATGATGTAAATAGAAGTAGGCAAGTCAATAGGTAGGATATTGTCCTCCCCAAGCTCATATCCTAATATACCTAAATAATTAGACCCTATTACCCTACTCTACTCTACCCATAAACCCAATTAAACCGATACCCTAAAATATCCAAATAATAGACTATAAATTAGACCCTACTCTATCAAATCTAAGACACATTGGGTCTATGGTTGGGTCTAATTTATTAGACCTAATTTTTGCATCGTGTTTTGATTTGATTAATTTTTTCAACTTTTCCAAATTTTCACGGTGTTAATTAAAATGCTAAAACTACCTAATATTTGAATGCTAGAGTAATTTATTAATATTAGCTAATTTTTTCGGCATATTTTTAAAAAGTTGACTCAATTTTTTTAAACTAAAAAAGAGTATGCATTTAATTTTAGTTGTTTAATTTAATTTAGTTAATTTATATATTTATTTTTTGGTATATTAAACAAATAAGAACCACAAGAATATGTATCACTTTTTTCTCTCTTTCCATATTGATATGGGGTGGCCCGAAAGGCCCAACGTTTCGGACAATGGCCCAGGGCCCATGATCCACGTCGACCATATTCGACCAGATAGTGGCCCGAAGGGCCCAACGTTCAGACAACGATCTAGGGCCCATGGGACATGTCGACCATATTCGACCCCAGTTAGTCTGGCAGGAGGTCGAGCTCTGCACAGCACTCTGCCACCGCATTAAATGCGTGAACTGGCACTACGCCACCGTATTAATGGTGCATGCCATCCCCTCACTGTCTGACACGGCAGGCGCCACCCCGTATACCGTCCCGTCCTGTAGCTGGAAAGGACATCTAGCTGGCAAAATTCAAATGAGGGAATAGACTAATTGCCCCTTGGAGGAGGCTGAAGACCCCAAGGGTAAGCCAAGGGCTTACCAGTCATTTCCTACAACGGGAAGAATATAAAAACTCCTCTGTCTTGCCTCACAAGGTATGCAAAAAAAACACACTGAACCTATCTTACTTCAAGGTTAGATACCGGAAATACTGACTTGAGCGTCGGAGGGCCAAAGCCGAGGGCCACTCGGCTAGCCTAACATTTGCCTTGATTGCAGGATTCTCAAATATCATCAACGGAAGATATCCACCTTTGGGGTTAACCCCTATAGAGATCGGAATCGAAGTACTTGTATTACGATTCGAACCCTCCTCATTTGGCGCCGTCTGTGGGAAACAGGAATCCTCTATCGAGAATGGTGAACACTAGGCGAGCCCCTTCCGGAAGGGAAGAGAGCAGAAGATCCAGCCCCCCCCACTCCGCCAGAACAAAGACAGGACTGCTCCAGGCCCCAGTATACAGCCTGAGCCCATAGTCACCCTCACCATGCCCCAGTTGATGTAGCTCATCAGCGAGCAAATCTCCGCACAGATATCAGCCCAGCTTTCAGCCGCCTTGAACAGACAAGCCGCGCCGTCGGAACCGGCAGCCAGCGCCACCCCCCCTCCAGCGAGGCGTGAGCAAGCACCGCCTGTAGAACACTCACGACGTCCGGGGTCCCCCGGGCATCTAGCTAGGTGAGAACCAAGCCAGAGTCATTTTCACCAGGAGGCGCCCCGCCCCCCGCCGAGGGAAGAGGTAGCGGACTCCGTGGACCATGATGTTCGGCCCCTTCGAGCCCCGCAGCGCGATAGGACCGAACGTTCCAGAGGTATAAGAAAGCAGGATCAGCAGGAGTGGGAGGAGGTATCCCACCAGGTGCAGCAACTAAATAAACGCCTGGAGGAGCTGTCGAGGGGGAACGTAGACAGGCCCCCTCAGCCGAAGGTGCCCTCGAGGTTTAGAAGGGAACGGGACTCACCCTTTACGCAAGAAATCATTAATGAACGTATCGCGGTGGATGCCAAGATCCCTACTGGTCTCCCGCGGTACGACGGGTCCACAAACCCGAGTGAACATTTGCTGCAGTTTGAACACATGATGCAGCTGCATGGACACAACGAGTATATTCATGCGAAAATGCTGGTAACCACACTTCAGGGTGTGGCCTTGGATTGGTTCGTAAAGTTAGAGTCGGCATCCATCTTTTCGTATGACCAGCTTTGTGACAAATTCCTGCACCAGTTTGCCAGCAGAAGGAAGGCGAAGCTGCCACACACCCACTTACATACGGTGAAGCAAGCCAAGGGGGAGTCTTTGAGAGATTTTTTCACCAGATTCAACACAAAAGTGTTGAAAATTGACAGTCCGAGGATTGAGTTCTTGATTGATGTGCTGTTTTTGGATTGAGGCACAAAGAGTGCGCTAACGCTTTGGTGCGCGCTCAGCTCCGCACGATGGAAGAACTCCTCGACCTCGCGGAAAGATACATGACCCAAGAAGAGATGAACAAGATGAAATACGGCAACATCGAAGCTGACAAGAGGAAGAGCAAAGAGAAGGACAACAAGCAGAACAGGGAAGGACGTCGGTCCCCAATTAAACGCTTTCACGACTATACATCGCTCTCCATGGCGAGGAAAGAAGTGCTCTTTGCCATTCAACATGACAACCTGCTGAAAAAGCCCCGCAAAATTACATAGACCAAGGCCATGAGGAAGTCAGGGAAATTCTGTCACTTCCACAAACAGAAGGGGCATGACACCGAAGACTGCTTCAACTTGAAGGACGAAATTGAGAGGTTGATCAGGCAAGGGCACTTAAAGAAATTTGTCGAGGACAGGAATCGACGAGAGGAGGGCGCCGTCGACCGGACTCCCCATAGAGAAAGGTCGGCCAGCCCGCAAAGAGATGACAAAGGGAAGAAGCCCGCCCATGAAGCCCACCCGCCCATCAGAGGGGTCATCGACATGATCGCTGGGGGACCCACGGGAGGAGATTCCCGAAATGCAAGGAAGCAAACTCAACGGCAGCTTGACTCGACCAAACCATCTAAGGTCGAGACGGTTTTTCAGCTTTCAAACAGCACAGAGCCGATATCCTTTTCAGACGCAGACCTCAGCCACATCGAAAACCAAGGAATGGACCAGAAGATCGACTGCCCTCTGGTGGTCGCCCTCGAGATCGCCAACTTCAAAGTTAGAAAGGTCCTAGTCGACAACGGTAGCTCAACCAATATCATATTCTCGTCGACACTAAAGAGGATGGCCTTGGGCAAGCTTAACTTTGATCCAGTCAGAACGCCCCTAGTTGGATTTGGGGGATCCGAGATAATGCCGTTAGGATCCATCTCCCTCTCCACAACTTTTGGGTAGGGCCATCGCAGCCGAACCTTGATGATTAGCTATTTAGTGGTCGACGCCCCGTTCGCTTACAATGTTATTTTGGGAAGACCGGCCTTAAACGACTTCAGAGCCATCGCGTCCACATATCACATGAAGATAAAGTTCCCGACACTTGGGGGAGTTGGTCAGATTTTGTGCAATATTAAGGACGCTTGGCGTTGTTACACAATCTCCGTGGACTCCGGTGAGCAGAGAAGGAGGCCCCAGTTGAGGCCCTCGGGGGACGCCCCTGTAGCGAAACCCGAGGAGGGAACTTCATCGAAGAAGAGAAAGATTGAAGATACCAGGGTCGAGCCGACAGGAGACTTCAAGACAATTAAGCTGGAGCCCGGGAATCCCGACAAGACAACCAAGATCGGTGCTGATTTGGGAGATCGACTAGAGTGCCTCATGGTCGACTTCCTCCGGAGGAACATTGATGTCTTCGCTTGGAAAGCAGCCGACCTGCAAGGCATCGACCCAGACATCATTGTCCACAGGCTCAATGTGGACCCTACGCATAAGCCAGTCCGCCAGAAGAAGAGAGTTTTTAACGCCGAGCAGACACAGGCTATCCAAGAAAAGGTAAGCAAGCTCCTGGAAGCTGGTTATGTTGTTGAAATTCAGTACCCTTCTTGGCTATGTAATGTTGTCTTAGTCCCCAAGAGTGAGGGAAAATGGAAGATGTGTAATGATTTCACCGACTTGAATAAAGCTTGCCCTAAAGATCCTTACCGCTTGCCTCGCATTGATTTACTTGTCGACTCCACAGCTGGATGTGAATTACTTAGCATGATGGACGCGTTTCAAGGATACTATCAAATATTTATGGCACCTGAAGATAGGGAAAAAACCTCTTTTGTTGTTCCCAATGGGGTATATTGCTTTTTCGTCATGCCGTTCGGACTTAAAAATGCCGAAGCAACCTATCAAAGGCTTGTTAACTTCATGTTTAAAAATGAGATTGGGAACTCAATTGAGGTTCATGTGGACGACATGATTGTAAAAACAGACAGAGCAGAAAATCACTTGGCTGACCTGAATCACATTCTCTATTCTAAGAGCCTTTGGCATGAAACTAAACCCTAGAAAATGCACGTTTGGAGTGCGGGGCGGTAAATTCCTCGGTTTCATGGTCAGCCAAAGGGGCATCGAGGCTAACCCTCAGAAAATCCAAGCAGTTCTCGACATAGCCCCGCCGCGCACAATGCGAGAAGTTCAACGCCTCATTGGCAGAGTAATTGCTTTGGGCAGGTTTGTAGCCAAGCTGGCGGACAAGAGCTTACCTTTCTTCAAAATCTTAAGAAACGCAAAGAAGTTGGGGTTCAGATGGGATGAACAGTGCGATAAAGCCCTCATCGACCTCAACCAATATCTCTCTTCACCACCTCTGCTCGCCAAACTTGAGCTCGGGGAAGTCTTACAAATATATTTGGCTGTCTCTTCAGCCTCCGTTAGTTCGGTGTTGACCGCAATAAGAGATAGAAACCCTTGCCCCGTTTACTATTGCAGCAAAGCTCTCCAGGGGCCAGAATATAACTATTTGGAGATTGAAAAATTCGCTCTAGCCTCGTCTCATCAGCAAGGAAGTTGCGACCTTACTTTCAATCACACACAATCTTGGTGTTAACGAATCAGCCGCTGAAACAGGTATTGTCAAAGCCAGATACTTCAGGTCGACTCACTAAATGGGCAATCGAGCTCGGAGAATTCGACATCCAATTTCAACCGCGAGTGGCCATCAAGGCACAGGTCCTCGTAGATTTCATCCTTGAAAGGATCGACCTACCGTGTCCGGACATCGACAGCACGTACTCGTGGACTCTGCATGTCGATGGGTCTGCGACGTCATCGGGGGGAGGGATAGGAGTTTCTCTTCGATCCCCGTTAGCAGAGGGTTATGACTTCGCGGTGAAGCTCGATTTCCCGGTTATGAACAACGAAGCTGAGTACGAAGCCCTCATTGCAGGAATGTGCATGGCAGCCGACCGAGGGGTCGGTAGGCTAGCGGCTTTCACGGACTCTCAGCTCATGGCGGAGCAATTTGAAGGGAACTTCGAAGCAAAAGAGCACAAGATGGCGCAGTACTTGGCCAAGGTACAACACTTGAAACAGATGTTCAGCCACTTCTCACTAAGCCAGATCCCCCGGTCAGAGAACGAGCGAGCAGACGCACTCTCTAAGCTAGCTAGTTTGGCGAAAGGCACGCGAGAAACAACTATAACATTTCTTGTGGCCAATAAACCCTGCGTACAGTCTCCCGATTGGATCCAGGTCAGATGCCTCGACGAGTCAACCCCATCCTGGCAGCATCCAATCAAACTCTATATGAGTAGAGGCTCATTACCAGATGACATTAAGCAGGCTCGAAAGTTGAAAGGCTTAGCGCCTAAATATGCATTAGACGAGCATGGGCAGCTGTACATGAGGTCGATCGCCGACCCGCCACTCAGGTGCTTAGATCCCAGCCAGGCGAACAAAGTATTACAGGAGGTACATGCAGGTATCTGTGGCAACCACTCGGGTGGAAGGTCTCTGGCTCACAAGATTACGTGCTACGGATATTTCTGGCCCACTCTGCTCAACGATTCGGTGGATTTCGCTAAGAAATGCCCATCCTGTCAGGTACATGCGAACATTCAGCATCAACCAGCCGCACCAATGACCAATGTTAGTATCACATGGCCGTTCGACCAGTGGGGCATCGATATATTAGGGTCGCTCCCCAAAACCTCTGGCCAGCGGAAGTTTATCATAGTGGCTGTCGAATATTTTACAAAATGGGTGGAAGCAGAAACAGTCCCTAAGATTACCGACGCGGCTATCAAGAGTTTTCTATGGAAGAACATCGTGTGTCGGTTCGGGCTACCTAAGATCCTTATCTCCGATAACGGCACTCAATTCCAGAGCAAAAACACCAGAAGATGGTGTGAAACTTTAGGCATCACGCAGCACTTCACTTCAGTAGGCAATCCACAAGCCAATGGCCAGACCGAGGTTACAAACAGAACAGTCCTAGACCACCTTAAGAGCCGGATTGCAGGGACATGAGCCAGTTGGGCAGACGATCTCCCAGGCGTTCTCTGGGCCTATCGCACGACCCCTCGAACGGCCACAGGCCACAGCCCCGACAGTCTAGTTTATGGCTCTGAGGCAGTGATACCATCTGAATTGATTCAGCACACAGCTAGAGTAATTCATTACAATCCAATAGTGAATACATCGGAGAGGACACTCGATTTAATTACCGTAGACGAAAAACGCCAAATAGCCTACAACAAGATGCAGAGGTACCGCTCAAAAATGGCGGACCGCTACAATAAAACAGTCCGTCCAAGAAATTTTAAAGTGGGCGATCTAGTCCTGAAGAAAGCGGAGGTTTCAAAACCAGTCGGGAAGCTGGACCCCAAGTGGGAGGGACCTTATGCAATCACCAAAGTATGCAAGAACAACGCATACCAATTAGCGGACAATACAGGTCGCAACCTTCCTCGACCATGGAATGCGGTAAACTTGAAAAAATTCTTTGTGTAAACTGTTTAATTGACATCTATTGAACCGGTTATAAGAAGCAGGGCACATCGCAATTGAAAACTTGAAAGGATCTGGCAACCAAGTCGAGGCCACCGACCGAGACCACCTTAAGTGACCCCGCAGTCGCCGAAGGATTTAACATCTAAGTCGAGGCCACCGACCGAGACCACCTTAGTCGACCCCGAAGTCGACGAAAGGATTTAACATCTAAGTCGAGGCCACCGGCCGAGACCACCTTAGTCGATCCCGAAGTCAACGAAAGGATTTAATATCTAAGTCGAGGCCACCGGCCGAGACCACCTTAGTCGACCCCGAAGTCGACGAAAGGATTTAACATCTAAATCGAGGCCACCGGCCGAGACCACCTTAGTCGACCCCGAAGTCGACGAAAGGATTTAACATCTAAATCGAGGCCACCGGCCGAGACCACCTTAGTCGACCCCGAAGTCAACAAAAGGATTTAACATCTAAGTCGAGGCCACCGGTCGAGGCCACCTTAGTCGACCCCGAAGTCGACGAAAGGATTTAACATCTAAGTCGAGGCCACCGGCCGAGGCCACCTTAGTCGACCCCAAAGTTGACGAAAGGACTTAACATCTAAGTCGAAGCCACCGGCCGAGACCACCTTAAGCGACCCCGCAGTCACCAAAAGTTTTCAAAACAACAGAGTCGACACCTTCGAGGCATATTTATGGGCTCGACCATGCCGCCAAATTTAGGAGACCAATGCTTCACATGGTAAAAACACCCTTAAAGGTGGAAGTCGAGCCCCGCTCGCAAATGCACGTTAGCTACAAAAAGTTAGCGAAACCATTTTATATTACAAGTGTAAGAACCATTTTATATTACAAGTGTAAGAAGTGTTCTACAGCAAGCACTATTTGCATCCTATCGACTTACACAAGTTGGCAATACAAAACTTTAAAACAACAAAGACAAAGCAGTAGACAAACGATAATATAGAGCAAACCACCAGCAGAGAATGGGCAAGGAAATATCATTTCATAAAGCCTCAGTAAGACATATATACAGAAGGAAAAGTCAAAAATACAAGGGAAAGGCCTAGCTAGAATTGCCAGACCCTTCAGCAGCAAGCGCTGGAGCCAAAACAGACGGAGGTTCAGGTGGTGCCTCTGCAACGGGAATGGCCGCCGTAACCGCGTAGGAGGGACTGGCAGCAGAGGGCATAAACAGCCGTGGAGCAGCGGGGAAGAATGCTGCGGCATCCGCCCTGTTCTCAGAAATTTCATTGGCAAGGTCGCCAGCAAACTCGAACTCTCGGCCCACAGCATTCAGCCTCTTCTCGAGTTCTGCCTTCTGCCGCTCTTCGAGGCTCATATCGACAACGTTGGCAGATTCGACCTCAGCAATATCTGCCTCGTTGACATCTTTCTCGACCAGCAGGCGCAGTTGCTCATCGAAGCCAAGGCCCATCTTCGAGCGATCCTCATCGCTGATGTCGTAACCCAGATGTTGTAATTGGGCGATGGCCCTCTTAAACGCACCCCGTGCGTCATCCAAAGCAAGCACAACGCTTGCGTCTTGGAAGGCCGGGCTCACCATAAATTGTTGGACGGCCTCCTTCCGCACCTCGGGCACCACCCGAGCAAACTCCTCCCTGGCTTCGACCAGGCGCTCACTTCGGCCGGCCGCACGACCAGACTCGTAGGCGACTTGAATATCCAGCTCCAGTTTTTTCAACTTCGCCTCCATTCGAGTCTACTCCGTTACCGCCAGCACCACCTGACGGTCTTTCGCCTCCATATCTTTGGCATACTGGGCGTTTGCCCTCTCAAGCTCCTCGACCCGCATCTGGGAGGACTCAAGCTGAACCTTCAAGGTCTCAACGTCCTCACCCCCCTCCAATCGCTCCCGATCGGCCAGCGCCACTTCGGAACGGCGAATCATGTGATAGCCTAGCTGCTCGACCTGAAACACGAGACTGTGTCAGAAGGTAGCTAAACGAAGGAAACGAAGAGTTAAACAAGTAGACATCCAGGTTCCCAGATCTTACCATGTTTGCATGATAGGCGAACTTACACAGCAACCCAGGCTGGGTTAAACCCAGGAATTTGTTCTGGTCAGCCATGAACTGCGCAGCCATCAGCACTTTTAAGGGATCCAACCCAGTCGGCCCTGAGGATACCATGCTAGATGAGTCGCCCACAGCTACACCTGGATCTGACCTAAAATGAGGAGACGGGAATTTGCGCAAATTAAAGAGTGCCTCGGGGCTTCGGTCCATGAAGAGCTCTTTTCCCGTCGGCACGTTCGGCCCCGTGCCCTTCGACTTCCCTTTCCCCGCAGCTGCCTTCTTCGGGGGGGGAGCGGCCGGCTCGCCCATGGGTCTTTTTCCTCGACCTGCGGTTCTCTCGACATCTTCTTGGCGAACGGGCGAAGGTGTTCTGGAGGGCGCGGGGGCAGCAGTTAATCGGCGTGGCTCGTCGGCCCCCGATGACTCTTCCCGAATCGCGCCGCCTTGTCGGCGCTGCTTATTCTTTTCAACTCGAGCCATCGCGCTAGCCCTGGACTTGTTCATGATTTCGCCGCGGTCTGCACAGGATAAGCAACAGCAAATGTCAAATGCAGGAATGTTCATAAGCAAACGATAGGGTACGGCGCATGCAGTTAGTCTACCTATCTCATAATCAGCGAAAAAATTTAATGGGGCTGGCGACAACCCAGCCAACATCAATTGCCTCTCATCGAGGAATACAGTGGCTTCGATGGGACCAAACTCGACCAGGTCCCTCACGAATGTGCTCGACCAGGTTGGAGCGTGATTCCCTGGTACCTCGACCGGACCCCTCGCCCACTCTCGGGGAATATCGAACCCGCCCTTTACCGGCACAAAAAAGTAGCGTTTCTTCCACGCCTGACCATAGGACAAGGAAGGCGCCATGAGAAACCTCCGACGAGGCCGAGCGCTCAGATAATAAAAGCCCGTTTCCTCAGTGCTGCCGGATTTACGCGACACGCAAAGATAAAACAGGTTTGAAAATTTTTCAAAGGTTGGGGGTTGGTTGTACAGGAATTAGAACTATAAAGCTACACAACATCGAGAAACAGTTGGGCAGCAGTTGCGTGATGCACACTCCAAGACCCCTAAGCAGACCTATCATACCTTCGCTCAAGGGAAACCTAAGACCACACCTAAGTGCATCTTCGAAAATAGTTATGCAACCGGCGGGGGCACGGTGCATTTGACCAGCAGGCCCAGGGGCTAACAACTGGAATTCGCGAGGAATGTGGTAAAGCTCTTGAACGCTGGCCAGTTCTAAGGGGGTGACGGTAGAGATTATCTCGCTATAGTGGTTTAGGGTAAAAATTGCCCGCGAGAAGAAGGTACCCGGCTGGGCCCGGCTTCTCCCCCCCCTCCCCCCCCCCCCGCGCGCCGCTCAAGCTGCCGGAGCTGGAACGGCTTGAGTCGGAAAACTCCCTGCGGCCCTCAGACACAGTCGCCTCACTATCCCCACCAGAAGTACTACCAGAACTGAATAGCCCAAGCATTTTCTTCGAAGAAAAGTGGAAAGAAATAGAGGGGGAAGAGTACTTACTAGATTTGGAAAGCTAAAACCCAGAAAATCTCTGAAGAAAGCACAAAGGTTAGTGATTCTTCCAGCAAAGAATATCTGAAGCGGTAAAGGCGAAAACAGCCTGAATGCCAGTTAGTATTTATAAAGGAAAAGGCGCGGTTATCCAAGCGTCTGCATTAATAGGGGAAACTATAACGCCGCCCCACGCGCGCCACGATGTAACCGCTCAGTAGATGCCCAAAACCCTGGTCGATTTCTAAAAATCCCCAGTTGAGACACGTCAATATTTGCTACTTTCCAATGCCGCTCTTCGATTCCCTCGATCTGCGTTGCAAAGTGGGGGGACTCATGATATGGGGTGGCCCGAAAGGCCCAACGTTTCGGACAATGGCCCAGGGCCCATGATCCACGTCGACCATATTTGATCAGATAGTGGCCCGAAGGGCCCAACGTTCAGACAACGGTCCAGGGCCCATAGGACATGTCGACCATATTCGACCCTAGTTAGTCTGGCAGGAGGTCGAGCTCTGCACAGCACTCTGCCACCGCATTAAATGCGTGGACTGGCACTACGTCACCGCATTAATGGCGCATGCCATCCCCTCACTGTCTGACGCGGCAGGCGCCACCCCGTATACCGTCCCGTCCTGTAGCTGGAAAGGACATCTAGCTGGCAAAATTCAAATGAGGGTATAGACTAATTGCCCGTTGGAGGAGGCTGAAGACCCCAAGGGTAAGCCAAGGGCTTACCAGTCATTTCCTACAAGGGGAAGAATATAAAAACTCCTCTATCTTGCCTCACAAGGTATGCGAAAAAAACACACTGAACCTATCTTACTTCAAGGTTAGATACTGGAAATACTGACTTGAGCGTCGGAGGGCCAAAGCCGAGGGCCACTCGGCTAGCCTAATGTTTGCCTTGATTGCAGGATTCTCAAATATCATCAACGGAAGATATCCACCTTTGGGGTTAACCCCTATAGAGATTGGAATTGAAGTACTTGTATTACGATTCGAACCCTCATCACATATTATGTTTTTTATCTCTATTTTTTTCTAATATATATATATATATATATATTTACTTTCTTTAACTTTATTCTTTTTTTTTTTTTGAAATATTATTATTTCATGTAATATATTCAATCAAATATATGTAAATAGTAGAAAAAATTAATTTTATGTTATTGAAAATTGAATATGTAGCACCAAAATATAAAAATCTTTCTTTCTACATTGTCCAAAGCTACTGAAAATTAATAAATTCAAAATAAATTTATTTTTTTATTTTATATATATTAAAATTTTAAATATACCCTTCAAGTATGCCATGATTATTATTATAAATTTTATTTTGATATAAGTTATCTAGGTTAACTAGTTAAGTTTGAGTGTTTGGATAATGAGTAATTTTGAGGTAGGACTGTCAATAAATCAAATTTTAATTCGAATTCGATCTGAATTTTAGGTTATTCGATTAAAATATCCAATCGATCAAATCTGTTTATAAATATTCGTAATCCAAAATCAATCATTTTTAATATATTTTTGGGTTAGGTTTGACAAAAATGGTAACTAAATAAAGTTTTATGAGTAAAAAAGATTAAAGTTGGGAAGGAGGGAATTAGAATATGGATATTTGATATTGGGTATTTTTTTGGTATTGGGTATTCTATGGGTATAGACCCTACCCTTACCCATTCAATTTTTTTAATGGTTTGGGTAGGATTTGGGTATCATAGATATTTAGTAGTTATGAGTATGGATATAAGTATTGTACTACTATCATAGGCTTGAATAGGGTAAAATCCTATCTATTGACATGCCTAAATATAAATATACATAAATATAATATCATACCATTCAATTAATTGTACTGGCTACATATTGACTTATTTGTTCAATATTTATGAAACATTGTTGTAAGCCATAAAATTGCATAACCAAACCTTATATGCTAGGGTAAAACAATTTCTTGATCAGTTGATCTTGAGCCACCCTCACCTGAAAAAAATAAAAATAAATGGTGAAGTCACGACTCACGAGTTAAGTCAATGTGCAAAGTAAAACTGATTTGAAAATATTTTAGATCGAATTTATTGCCTTATTTTTAGGATGCAAAAATTCCACCTAGTATACTTCTACAAATATGTAATAAAGTTTAATGAGTTATAAAAGTAATTCCCTTAATATCATTGCAGAAATTATAAATCTTTTTTTTTAGTGAATGTATTTGTAATTTTTCTAAAAAATTGTATTCTTTTTGGTTATTAGGAATTCTCGTAAATTCCATGATAATTTAATTATTTGGCTACACTTACTAATATTTCAATAGGAATTATATAATTGTACTAAAAACTCTATCTTCTTTTGAAAAGTATTAGCATGACAATAATTTTTTAGGCATAGATTGTAATGTATAAATTCTCGAAGCTAAATTAAAGTTCAATGAGATATAAAAAAGCAATTCTCTTAATATCGTCGTAGGAATTATATTATTTTATTGATATTTATTTATTTCGAGGTTGTAATATTCTTTATTATTAAGCATTCTCATGAACTTTGTCATGATTTAATAATTTGACTGAATAATAATTTACAAAATTGACAGATATTATATAATTATGCGAAAAACTATCCCTTATTTGAATAGTTATTAGCATGATAATAAATTTTCAATAAGTTGATTAGAACATAGAAATTCTCTATTCTAAATTATAACGTGGAAACAATAAGGGAGTGTTTGGTTATTTTGTTTTGCGGAAACATAACCAAATTTACATTTATTTTTCCTTCAAAATATTAAAATAGGTTTTTTCGCAAAAAACCCTCTCTTATTTTTCATTATCTCAAAACTTCCCTATTTTTTAATATATACATACATATATTCATATATATTTTTTTATTATTATCACAACAACAAAAAAAATACTCAATTTCATTCACATAAAAAATCCAACAAAAAAAATATTGATTTGACAATAGTGAAAAATGTCTCCCTCAAAGCATAAACAAACATATTAAAACTCTCCAAAATAGTTAATATTTTTTAATATATACATACATATATTCATATATATTTTATTATTATTATTACAACAAAAAAAAATACTCAAATTCATTTTCACATAAAAAATTCAACAAAAAAATATTGATTTGACATCAGTGAAAAATGTCTCCCTTAAAGCATAAACAAACATATCAAAACTCTCCAAAATAAATTTTTAACTATTTTCCAAAATATAACAAAAAATTTATTATATTCCCCAATTTCACTTACAACATTCATTCTCCCACAAAACACATATCAAAATCAAACATAAAATATAACCAAACATTACTTAAGGGCCTGTTTGGTTTCATTTTCAAAGTTCATTTTCACATTTTATACTGTTCTAAAAATGAAACACATCTCTTTTTACACATTTTTACCCAACATCATTTTCATTTTCCTTTTCAAAATACATTTTCCAATAACCTATATATGTTATCTCAATACTCATATATCTTCTCTCTTTATTCCGTTATTTCTATCTCTCTTCATCTACAACCTATTAAAACTAATATAGTCATTACTTTTCTAACAATTTATTCAAATACAAATGGCTTGTTTGTTTTTAAATTGCCAAAATATTTTTCAATTCCCAAAACACAAACAAATAACTATTCAAATTCTCCAATCTCATTATCCAAAATACACCCACAAAATTCCAAAATACCCTCCCAATTCTTTTTTTTGTTGATAAAAATATCCTTCCAATTCATTTTCTACCAATTCCCTAATATCTAACCCTCTTATTTTTTATTCCCCCTACACAATCTATATATGTATACACATACACACACATAAATAATTTTAAAATATCAATTTTACCATGTCAACCTAACAAAAAAGTTATTGTTGTGACATTTTGTCCTTTCCCAAAGCACAAATAAATAAATAATTTTCTTCCAATTTATTTTCTACCTACTACCCAAAATACAAACAAACAACAATCATATTCTAGAACCCCCACTTCCCAAAATCTATTTTGATAAAATACTCCAATTCATAAACAAATAAGCCAAAACTCATTTTCAATTTATTACCATTAACTAACTTTTTAAATTTTAGAAATGAATAAAACCAACAGCGGCCTAAATATTCATAAAGCAGTGGAAGTCCAACTTTATTATTGTTACTCATTAAAAATATCAAAATTTCAATTGTCATATTTAATATTTTAAGGGGGTAAAAGTGCAATTTAAATAAAATTTGCTCGGGTTTGGGTTCAAGTTCCCGGCTGAAACGCATTTCAAGTGCTCGAATCCTTTGCACCGATCACTTTCAGTAATCCGATCCCAAAAATTGAGGAAGAACCTTTTTGAAAATTAATCCATACCTGAAATACTGGAAATCATCGTTCGCGTTGGAAGAAAGCAGAAAAATCAAGGGAAAAAAAAAAAGCTAAAAGAAAAACAATAATTGGGGGAGAGGAATGTATAGAGGTATACCACGTTTGAGGGCCTCTGGCTCCTCGATTATGAACTATCTAACAGTGGCCCAGTTTAGAAGAAAAGCTTTGAATTCGTTATCTGCTGTTCAGGACACGTTTTATTCCACAAAGGTAACTGTAACGAATCGTCTCTTTTTTTTTTCTTGATGAATAGTTTCTTGATTTTTTAATTTAATCTTGTGTGTGTGATTATATTTTATGTTTAGATTGAATTTGGGTCGATTATTTTATCTGGGTTTTGTTGTTGTTTTTTCTTATTTGGCCACTTTTGTGGTTTTGATGTTGCAGGATATATTTGAGAGGCATAGAGTGGTCTTTACTATCTCAACTTCTATTGCATCAGTTGCTACAGCATGGGCTGGTATCTTCTTTTTTCTTTTTTTAAATGAAAGATTATGTGATTTGAGTAAATTCAGAATGAGGATTTTCTGGAAGCTCCTGTCTTTTTATTGTGACTAGTTTTTATGTTTTCATGATTGTGTTGGATGCTTGGGGACTGAGTTCTTGGAATTGGCATACAAGATGCTTATTACAAAATGGAATCGAAGTATTTCTGTTTTTAAGATTGTCAGGGAAAGAGAAGTTTCCACTGCTGGCCATCCTATTTCATATTGTTTCCAACTAGGCCGAGTTGGAAACTGCTGTTGTTTTAATAGATGCATCTGATGGATTGTCTGGACAGCTCATAATACTGTTGCCCAATTAAGTGTATCTTCTAATCTGAAAATTAAAGTTCAGTTCTTGGAGAAACTGAAGTACTGAATCTCTTTGTCTGGTTGAATATCAGTTGTACTTATCTGCATAACAAGAGTTGAGGTAGTGGGTAACAGAAAGTGTGTTTCAAGTGAAGTGAAAATGGTTGTTGAAAAGATGGTTGAGTTTCGTTGTTGTAGTATGTCTTCGAAGCTCATTGATTCGTGGCTTTCTGTGGTCAGTCACTTGATTGAGAAATGTTGATCACTAATCAAAATGGTGTGGCATATTGCTGTTTAGTTATTTGTTGAAGACTTCTGCCACATTTGATGTGAACGTTGATGCAGGTTATACGTTACGCCACCTTCACGACTCAAGAGTGGACCAAAGGCTTGAATCAATTGAGAAAGCTGTAAGCATTTGCTAAATTCTCATGTTATCAACCATTTTATTCTTGGAAGATTTGTGGAGCTGATAACGATATAAGTACCTCCTTTAAATGTTATGTATATACATATATATATGTGCTCTTTGAGGACTTATGTCATGGCTTCATTATGGTTGTTTTCGGGAAAGATAGTCTTTGCATGTGAAATATGGTGTGGAAGTATGAGAGATAATTGAACATGTTAAGCTCAGTTTTACTGCTACTTCTTTCCTCTCTCTGACTTTTTTTTCCTTTTTCTTTTTCCCCCTCTTTTGATATGAGATTATGAACTTTTTTGGCAGATGAAAAGCAATTATCCCCTGGAAGACCCCGAGTTCAAAAAGCTTGTGTCAGGAACTGTTAGTCTTCCAGCCTGTGTTGCAACAGCCGGAACCAGTTTGATTATAGGGTCAGTTAACATTGATTTTGATTTGCGGTGATTTTATTTTCAGCCTTGATATATTAAAAATTTTCACAATGGCCATCTAAATGTCGAGTGTTTGAAGGGACTGGACTAGGTCTATATCTGCGTTATATTTTCCTGAAGAATGCATAGAATACGTAGAAAAACTGGCTAAAAAATAACAAAGAAATCATTGGTGTTGAGGAGACATGCGAGTTGACCTGGATTTTTTTAACCAAATTTCTATTTGCAAGATCTCATATTTTCTTGTAAACTTTGATACTTCTGGAAACCTTCTGTATCTTATGTGTTTAAGCATGTAGAAAATATGATAATTTCTTTCATCCACAGGAAAACCAGATATTTATCTGATCCTCTCCTAGACTTGGTCGTTTTTAGGAGAAATTTGATAAATGGGAGATAATCAAGTGGAATGCAGCCCTGTAACTTGAGACTGAAGTTGTTTCCACATTAACTGGAGAAACAAGGGTCAATACAAATGACCGATCATAGTTCTGATGTGGTTTTCTTCTGTTAGTAACATAGATGAAGGAAGAAACCTAATATTCAGGCCCTTGAGTAGCATGAAATGGTCGAAATTATCGAAAGCGAAAGTTTAAATCTTATATTCATAAACTTCTTTAACATCTTTCCTCAGTATGATGGTTATATCACTGGACTTACAGCTTTTTGAAATCAACAACAAGCTGGAACAGATACATATACATTAAATGCCCTTCTCGTCTGAATTTTCCTTGCAGATATGGCTTGGGCTGGCGCGGTGGAGCATGGTATGCTAACCGGAAGTTCCGGAAGGAACAGATGAAATTACTGGGACAAGTGAAGCCTAAAAGGTGGCCACTCAAGTTCTTAAGAAGGCCGTTAATTAGACCTAAACAGCAAGAGAATGCTGCTAAGATTTCAGAACCTCTGCAAAAGGATGCACCCGTTACAAGGAGTGGAACGGATCGATCCTGTTCGATGATACACACACAGAGGTTATGAAGTAGTTTGATATAAAAGCTTAGGTGGAGTTTTGGACATTCATCTTATGGAATACTATGGGGAGATTTTGTTTCCTTAGTCAGAATTTTGCAAGGAAGAAATATCCTTTTATAGTGTTCCATTGTGACAAAATGTGCCTGTTACCTATTATTGGGAATGAGACATTTTGAGAATACAAATGAAATTGTAGTTTGTCTTGTGATTTGTTATTTTTCTTAGAGTGTAATTGATCAATCAAAAGCAAAATACCTGGAGGATTGTTATGAGTTCTATTGTATGTGTTCGAGGTAGAAGTTCAAGTGAGTCATCATGTTCGGGATAAAAGTTCTGAATCAAGGATCGTCGAAATAAGTGAGAATATTTTTCTGCAGAACAATAGAGATATCTGAAAACAACATTATCATATAAAATATAAGATGAAAACATATTGGAATAGAAATACAAATTGAGTATACAAGATTCAAGGGAATTGATTGATCTACTGAAAGCAGGTAGAAAAAGAAGTAAGAAATGGTTCCTTCTCATTAATTAAATTAAAGATGGGAGAGCAATCTATATAGAGTTGGGTTCATATCCCCAAGGGCTAGGAAAATTGGTAATGAAATAATGTTGAATGAATATGTTTTCTTGACATATGTACCAAGCTAATATATATGACTCAAGCACTATAAAATTTCTTAAAAATTAAAATAGAATCACATTATGAATATATATAAAATAAATCATTTGTTTAAATAAAGGACAAGTGACAAATTTGTAATTCATGATTTACTTTCTCCATAGTCTTCGTCAAATAAGCATATTTTTGGTTCCTCATCTTTGCTATTAATTTAAGGGTATTGTTATTTGCAATTCAAAATTTATTATTTGTATTTTAGTCTAAATTTTTGTGTTAGGTTATTGACCAAAATATTCATTTATTTTTCAAATTTATTTATATTAATTTGCAAGATAAATATACCTTTTAATATAATAATTATCACTTTTAATTTTGTTACTCATGGAAAAATTTCACCTCAACTTGTCCAACTTAATATGAAATAACATTTAGACTTGACAAATAGGCACACGTGAGTAATCCAAGAATGGATAATCACAGGTTGGGTAAATTTATTCATAGGTGAAATTATTCATTTTTTATTAGATACGAGATAATGGATCCATTATCCACGACTATGGGTGTTGGATAAACCATAGAGATTGATATTTTTATTTTTCTTATACTTGAAGGTAAATTAACATATAATTTTTAATTTACAGAATATTATTCAAAAATATTATTTAAATAAAACTAATAAAAAATTATATTCAGATCTCATAAAAATTTGCATGTTTTTCATTTTTGGAAGAAGTAGGTGGCTTTTTTCATTTTAGCAAAATATAGATTTGGGTCTTTTAAATTTTATAAATATTATTAATGTAATTGCTTAAATGTCTGAAATATCATGAATTTACACTTAAGTTTGAAGCTTTTATAATTTTTCGATCAAGAGCTGATGATAAAAATTGAATTTGTCAAAAATTATAAGGTAACTAATTTTAAGCAATACCCCACATGGGCTAAAATTGAATTAGTGGTGAAGTTGATGGCCAAAATTATAATTCAGCTACTATTGCAGCAATTTTTTATTTTTATTTTTTAATTTTGATCAAAATGTATTTAAAAAAATAGAGAATTTGTAAGATGACGTGTAGCAAGCCCATTGGTCGGATACACGTAGCACTAAACACTGAAGTAATCCAGCAAGCATTTTTATCTGCGCGAAAATCAAATTTTCAATCAGAAAGAGGAATTCGAAAGATGGAGAAATTGCTATTGATTCCGCTGCTACTTCTCTCGTTGATTGGGAAATTAGGAGTTCATGCATTGTACGGACCATCATCCCCGGTTGTTCAGCTAAACCCTAACAATTTCAAATCCAAGGTACACGCATTTGCTTTCATTTTTCTATTTGTGAGATTTCCTCCGAATATGTAGAAGGTTTTGTTCTCCTTTTCTTTGAGAAAACCCTCGATTTAATTGAATCAACCGTTAATTATGAGTATAATTTATTTCACTTGTTTATGTGAGTGAAATTGGGATCAGATGAATCCTTTTTTCTTTTTCTTCTTCTTCTTATTATTTTTGCTAATTTGTCTTAGCAATGTGGTATTGGTCTTTAGCATGAGGATTGCTCTGAGGGGTTTTGTTTGCATGATAAATTGAGTTTCATTGAGAGGTTGAGGTCGCCTTTGTTTGCAATTTTATAATTGGTGGACAAGTGCTAATACTGATGTTTAATTGCTTTATCGTTGCATCTGGCCTACTGTTTCTGAAAGTGTGTCATTTTTGTGAAAATGTTATGTAATGCAGGTCCTTAATTCTAATGGTGTTGTTTTAGTTGAGTTTTTCGCACCATGGTGTGGTCATTGTAAAGCGTTGACGCCCACATGGGAGAAGGCGGCTAATGTCTTGAAAGGTGTAGCAACTGTGGCAGCTCTTGATGCTGATGCTCACCAGTCAGTAGCTCAGGTGTTTCCTTGTTGAATAATTTGTTGGTCTGCTATATCTTATTTGTTTATTCAGGAACTTGAGCTCATGGAAAACCCTTTGATGGCTGTTATGGCATCACTTTTCATTGAAAAATTTGGTCTACTTTAGGATTAATGTTAACAGACATAGAGCATTGTGTTCCTTGTTGCTGGTAATAGATACATATAAGTTGGTAAAAAAAGGCGGAGAAAATTGAATAGGCTACTTTAAGGGCTAAGAGCATGTAGAGATGTATACCTGGTAACACTGCAGAGGATCGTGGACATGCAACAGCTATTAGCATGTCACAAGGATGCTTGCTATGCTACTACATTATGAAGCGAACAAACAAGTTTCATCAAGCCTTTGAATTGTTTTATCTGACCTTTTCAGATTTCTGGCTGCAGAAGCCAAGGAACATTCAGTCACCTTTTCTTTTCTTTTCTTTTCTTTCTTTTTTTTCTTTTTAACTTGCTACAGAAGATGACGTATTTTGTGGGTTTTTATTATATATATATATATATATATATATAGAGTGAGAGAGTGTTTAAAATGTGTAAGATGTATTGGACTGCTGGCCATTTTATATGTATATTGATAAACCCACATAAATTGAGGCTTGTTTTTCCATTATTAATCTTTCATCCTTGCATTCTGTAGGAATATGGGATCAGAGGTTTTCCTACCATTAAGGTCTTTGCACCTGGAAAACCCCCTGTAGATTATCAAGGAGCTAGGGATGTCAAGCCCATTGTTGAATTTGCACTGCAACAGGTGAAAATTCTTGTAAATGTTTTATTTATTAATTCCTCCTTTGTTGCCTTTTTGCTGGATACATTATGGTTGTTTCGTTTGTCTGCAAGGAGGATAGAATCACTCTGAAGATTGTGTATTGTTCTTTAGGGCCATTACTACCCGGATAGTATTGTTTATTGTTTATCAGCACCTAATCAGTAACTGGATATTATTTTCATTAGATAAGGTTTTAGGGCATTGTTATCATCATTCATTAGGACCTTTCTAGAATGTTTCAGTCAGATCTTTCTGCCAATAGAGAGAGAACTATCTGCCATCCTTCTGAGAAAGCATTTTGTTTTTGTTCATATTGGACATATTATTGTGGTTGCGTTGCGTGCCTATCTGCTCATTGTAAAATATAAAAATTAAATGCTTCTGATTAGCATAAGCTTCTGAGTCAGAGAAGTTGCAGTTTTTCTGCTTTTGCTAGTCAGTAGTTATTGTGAACAAGGGGATTAAATCAGGGAAAATTTAACAATTCTTTCTTTTTTTCATTTTCATAAGGTCAAAGCACTCTTGAAAGAACGTCTGGATGGGAAATCAGCAGGAGGATCTAGTCAGAAGTCAGAATCCAGTGCATCAGTGGAACTGAACTCACGTAATTTTGATGAATTGGTACTCAAAAGCAAGGAACTCTGGATTGTGGAGTTCTTTGCTCCTTGGTAAGTTGCCTGCATGATACATTTGTTTTCTTTACCCTACAGGTATAGACCCTGTAACTTTGCACGAATTTTATCCTGAATGTTACTAATTGATGCTCTAATCATAATAACCATGCATCATTGTTTGGACTGTGTTCTTTGGTAAAAGTCATAGCAAAGGTAATCGACTTCTGTTGTTATCTATTGGTAGTATTTATGGCAAAACTGTTGTTATTAATTTGAGCTGTGGGATTGCAATGATGATTGAATCATAGTCAATAAATGGACCCAAGAAGGTAGAGTTAACAAGCTATACAATCAGAGAATATATCTTTCATGAACTTGAAATGCTTGAAGTCTCAAGTTAGTGGAAAGTTCTTAGATTTTCCTGTAGCTTGTTGTCTCTCTCTCTCATCCTTCTCCCTTTCCTTCAATTCTTTTTAAATCACTGCTATTGCTGCAAGAACAGCAGTGCCTCTAAAAGATTGGCAGAGGAAAATGGAAATAATAGATTGAAATAAATTTTTAGAGGTTGGAGGGAAATAGATTGAAGGATATACTAGGATCAGTATGGTGGTTAAACAAAAATGCATAATTAACTGGTGGAGTGCGGGGGACCTGAAGTGGTTATGGAACTTTGAGGGAGATAATGGGTTTAGGGTATTGAGACTTGTTGGAACAGCTGAGTGGTGGACTCTATTTCGAAGTGATTATTGGGGGTCTATGGACCATTTGTGGTGGGCGGGCCGGGGTGATGGAATACTCGGTGGTTGAGTTGGGGAATCTTGGATCTGATAAGGTAATTTTAGATGAGAGTGGTGGGATCACCAGGAGAGCCAGCTGCCAGGGAGGGGGTGGGATATATGACTTGGAAGAAATTGATGAAGGGTGGTGGAGCAGCCATCGTGGGTCTGTGAATGAGGATAGAGCAGGGTGGCTGGATTATATACAATGGCCATTTTTGGTTGGAGGGGCAACAAGGAGAAGAAAGTGGTGGCAATGGTTGCTTTGGTGTTGAAGTAGAAAGCAAGCTTAAATGGTTAAGGACTTTATGAGCATTTGAAAATCAAGGGAAAAAGTGACCAACTTACAAATTAGACGGAACTGGGTGGGGACAACCCCTGCTAATTATGCGCAATTTTCATTTTTCCCCCCTGTAAAAAAGATCTTTCTTGCTCTTTTTGGTTTAACAAATTTGTCAGTCTTGTTATAATTTTTTTTTTTGCGTTTTTAACTTTTGGGTTTTATCCTATTTACTGTTGTGAAGGTGTGGACACTGCAAAAAGCTTGCTCCTGAGTGGAAGAAGGCAGCCAACAGTCTCAAGGGGCAGGTGAAGTTGGGTCATGTTGACTGTGATGCAGAAAAAGTAAGTTATAAGCCATTGGTCACTTCTGATATTGGTTATTTCTTCTTTTCTTTAATGTTCTTAACTTTAGATGATTACTGGGTGGTATGTAGGCTGTGGTCTCTTTGGGACCATTGCATATTACTAGTTCTTGATCTCCCAGAATCCGGAAGTTATAATTAGTTGGGAAGCCAAGTTTTCATCAAACTTTTGCAGGTGTGCATAGCATGTATATAGTGCTTAAAAACTGGAGGCGTGTAGTAAAAAGTAAATGTGATTTGTACTTCCATACTTCACATAATCACTACATATCTGGCTTCAAACTTGTCCACTCCTATTGACAATAAGCTGATCTAGCATAGTTATCCTGATCATAAACGATCCTTAGCTTTAACCTTTTCTTTCCTGCCATTGTTGCTAATTCAGCAGCACATTCTAACCAAATGTAGCTGCCAGTCTTTGATGAGCAGGTTCAATGTGCAAGGATTTCCCACTATCCTGGTGTTTGGTGCTGACAAAGACAGTCCATTCCCGTATGAAGGCGCAAGAACAGCATCGGCAATTGAATCATTTGCTTTGGAGCAGCTGGAAACAAATGCTCCCCCCCCTGAAGTGACTGAATTGGCCAGCCCAGTTACGTCCCTCCCTTCCTATCTTCCTCCTCCTGCTCCCGCCCTCCCCTCTCTCGACACTTTTTTTCATACTTATTTGCTCTGATAAGTCCTTCAGATGGAACTCTAATCCTGTGTCATGCATTCTATACAGGATGTTCTGGAGGAGAAGTGCGGTTCAGCTGCCATCTGCTTTGTTGCCTTCCTCCCTGACATTTTGGACTCCAAGGCAGAGGGTAGAAATAAGTACCTTGAGCTTTTGTTATCAATTGCAGAAAAGTTCAGAAAGAGCCCATACAGGTAAGGGAAAAATTCCTTAATTTCATTGACATCCTTAAAAGCAATAAAAGCAAAAATGTCTTGAAGGAATTATTCTGTTAGACTTGACCAACTGAAGTTCAATAAATGCTGCAGTTACCTGTGGGCTGCTGCAGGCAAGCAGCCCGATCTTGAAAAGCATGTTGGAGTTGGAGGCTATGGATATCCAGCTTTAATAGCCCTCAATTTGAAGAAGAAAGCTTATGCCCCACTTAAGAGCGCATTTGAGCATGACCAGATCATGTAAGCTCTTTATCCTTTCTATTCCTTTTCTTTCTCCTTTTTGCTTCTTCTTTCTCAGTGCAGCTGGCAATACAATCAAATTTGCCTTTGTCTTCTCAGAGAATTCGTGAAGGAAGCTGGACGCGGTGGAAAAGGCATCCTGCCTTTGGAAAGCAATCCTGTAATTGCGAAGACTGAACCATGGGATGGTAAAGACGGACAAATAATTGAAGAAGACGAATTCTCCCTTGAAGAACTTATGGGAGATGACAGTGTTGGCAAGGATGAGTTATAGTCCACATTATTATCCTATGAGAGAGCTTCAAATTGAGGTAAAATCAGTTTTGATTTGATGAGCCATGTACGCTAGAAGTTCTGGATTCTTTAGTTCTAATATAACCTTATTAGCTTCAAACATTGACACCGATAAAGAGTTTAATGCTCACAACTGTGTTCGGAATTTGCACAGAAACCTGCATATCTATGTGAGAAAACCTTAAGATATGCGACCTGTTTTTTCGAACCTCTGTGTTGCTTGGAGGATTGAGTCTTGTTTGGAAAAGAATTTTCGAGTGACGGGGTGATGCATTTTGACATGTGGACTATGTCTGCCCGGATTACAACTGATGGGCAATTTTTCATCCCTCAAATTGTTGTAAGACATCTATGCTCTTTTATTAATTCTAAGGATGTAGAATTTCAGTTTGATTTGCTAGTTATAGTTATGTGTTCACTGAAGTAATTTGATAGAAAACATAATTTTAGCCATTCACATGATAAATATAATGAAAACTTACCTAATCTTTGTTTACTTGTTTTACAGTTTGAATATATCACATAACAGATATATCTTTTTATCTTATTATGGTAGTTATGATTGAAGTGGGTAGATTCTTACTTATATTTGAATTTAAGTTATTTGACTTAATTTTGAGTTTATTATATTGAATTCTGTTTCATTTTTGTTCATTTGTTTATTTTTTGTGGGAAGACTTAGGTGGGAATGTAAACAGACCTTACCCATTTATAAACATCTCAAAAACATAATAACAATGTAAAAGTGTGCAACCAATATCTCGAGTTCACATGAAGATATTCATATTCCAACTTGAAGGGGGACATAATATAGTTTTTCTAATCTATTCAAGAAAATTGATTACCATAATTGTGAAAAAAAAACTGTGAAGCTTCAGTGGTGATGTACAGCATTGCTCTTTTTGAAAATTTTAATTCTAGATTTTAGCTTAAGATTAGATTTTATTTTATATATTTACCAAAAATGTAACCTTGTATAGCATTATGTCATGAGAATTTATAAATGCAATTCTTCTTCCTCTAAATAAATGTCTTGAACTTAAGATGCCTTAAAAGTCGCCTAGCAATCTTTTGCTCTTGATGGAAATATAGGTAATTTTGAGGATGAAAAGAATGTATGCCCCACTGTTATCACATTGGTAAGTTTAACATGCCCCATGGGAAACAAATTGCTTAAAGCCCCGTTTGGTTTCATTTTTGTAGCCCTTATTTTCATTTTTTACTATTTCAAAAATAAAACACATTACTTTTTAAATAATTTCACCCAAAATCATTTTCATTTTCATTTTAATTTTCAAAACATATTTTTGAATAACCTATATATTTTATCTCAATAATTTATATATCTTCTTTCTCTATTCCATTATTTCTATCTCTCTCCACCTACAACTTACTAAACCCAACGTAATTATTACTTATTCAACAATTTATCTAAATACAAATTCATTTTCACTAACTTTTTAAATTTTAGAAAAATGATGGAAATGGAAATGAATCTAGCCTTTTTTTTTATTATTGTATTCTATTATTTCAAAAATGAAACACATCATTTTTTCTAAATTTTCATCCAACATTATTTTTATTTTTATTTTTAAAATATATTATTCAGTAATGTATATATCTTCTACCAACAACCTCTCTCTCTCTCTCTCTCTCTCTCTCTCTCTCTCTCTCTCTATTCCATTATTTTTCTCTCTCCACCTACAACCTACTAAATTCAATATAATCATTATTTTTTCCAACAATTCATCCAAATACAAATTTATTTTTAATTCATTTCCACTAACTAACTTTTCAAATTTTAAAAATGATGGAAATGAAAATTGAAAATGAATCCAAACCAAACAGGGCCTAATAATAAATGAACATGAAAAGAATATGTAAAAAATTCTTTGCTTTCTTAGTCTTGTTTTCACATGGGTTTATTATATTTGTTGTGAAAAAGGATTGTCCACGGAGTGGATTTTTTTTATAAATAATTTAAGACATTACACATGCGTTACAACATTGAGCCTCAATCTTAAAATACAATCTCAATTGGACCACTAAAGTAAAAACAAAATAAATCTACAAGGTTGGAGCCGAGGTTTGGGGGGAGCCACAATAAACTTGAGAAATTCTGGCTCAAATTGGATACATTCAGACCCAAATTAATTACATAACAAGGGTAAAATAGTACTTGTCATGTGATTAGTCGAGTTTTGAACAGATCAAAAATGGGCAAGAATTCTGTCGCAAACTCCTTCCAAATCCAAATAAAAAGAACAAACTATATACTCAACTCCACACATAGAAATGTAAGTAGCACACACACACACACACACACACACACACACACATCTCCATACATCTTAGACTATCAAAGGAACTTATGCAAGGCTGTCTTAACCACATGAGCCGCAACTACCCTATTAGTATGCTCGGTAGGGTGAAATGCATCCCAAAACACGTATTTATTTGCGTCAGTACAGGTAAAAGGACTGTTTCCATCACAAGTGTAGCCCATCTCAAACATCCCTGTGGCACAACATGCCACTTGAGAAACTTCAAACCCTGCAAATTAATCACCAATAGTTAGTCATTTTGGCATATAATATTATGCATTTGATAAATAGTAAACTTGTTGCTTTAAATCATGTAATAGCGAAATATACATGTATCTCTATTTATGAATCAGGAGAGATATTTCAAGAAATGATAGATCTATTCACTATCAATAACTAAGTCGGACTTGGTGTATCATAAGTGATTTATCTTTTCTATTGATATCTATGAGTTGGATCAAAAACAACTCTTGAATAAAGTCAAGGGTGAATTGAAAAAGAAATTTTTATTGATTTTATTTTTGAATTTTTATAAAGAAAATGAATATTTTTCTTAAAGGATAAAAACATGGGTTCGAGTTTCCGTGTAAGTCTCATGGAGGATTGGAACATGTCATGTCTCTTTGTATACTCAAGAATTAGTCATGCAAAAATTTTAGGATAATGTGTAATAGAATATTCCAAAAACTTACCATATAAGGATGGCTTTGTAATTATTTGTAGGAGGACATAATAGGGGTTCGAGAAGACCAATTGCAGCCCAGGTAGTTCCTTGTTTAGCTTCATTACTAAATCATTCAACTTCCCATTGAAACTCATGGCCACTATATTATAGGACTCCATGCAATCATTCCCATTTGCTAGATTTTGTGCTCTCTCTAAGGGCATACAACCCATTGGAGGAAGGCCACCAAGAGAGATTTTACGTGCTCCGAGCTTGTGAAGGTTGACGATGAAATTTCTGGAGATCCCAATGAGAAAATTTTGGTATTCGTCGATTGTATATTGTGATCGTCTCTCTGGCAAGGTGTAGTAGTTCTCGAGAAAATCATTTGTTCCAATACTTATTACATACAACGCATTCTCAATTGTATAATTGGCCTTCCCATCACCAAGATGGGCTCTTAGTCTTCTTTGGTAGTCTTTGTAGTACTCCAATTCCCTCCACAAAGGAATCACCCCCTGAAATTCAAATTTTGTGCACCATAACGTTATTGAAGTTTCAAGAAATTAGAAATAGCATATTACTCTCTCATTATGTGGTTGTAATGCTCTATATTATGACCTTTTTTGTAATGGGTATGTTTTTCAAGAAATAATCTCACAAATATATCATGGCTCCAAAAGTAGTTTAGATGGTAACATTGAATTTTGCAATTATATTGTTACAAATAAGATGGTCATTTAATACACTCCTAGAAAGCTAGGCTAACTAAAAGGTAACGGGCTTGAATCTAATCGCCACCTATTATAGAAAATAGTCTTGCACGATAGAATTCATAAAAAGTACTGTTTAGATGTAAAAAGACGTATTGTAATGTTAAATATTTAACATATCTCATTAGCTTATATATTTCAATGAGATAATCATTCTGACTCACATTCAAAATTTTCTATCAATTCAAACTACCGTAACAAGGCATAGACAATGATAGGCCAGAAATTATAATTTTAGCGGACAAGATTGAATTTTAACAAAATATAAAGAGTAATATTAATTTTTTCATAGGGGATAAAATTTAAAATCTAAATTAAAAAATATGTACTTGAGTATAATTTGCTCATCATATACACAGATAAGACACTTACTAGCACATCGGAAGTCGCATTATCGTATCCAGTCGCAGCAGAAGCAAAAGTGACTCCGACAGCATAATCCGAAATATTATACGCAGGATCCAAATATGCTGGAACAGTCGGTCGGAGGCCGAACGCCTCGGAGATGAAATCGGTCGCAATCCGGCCATTGGAAAACCTCCCGGTCGGCTTCCCGCCGGAGAAATCACGTCCGTATGGCTGGAAATTGCTTCGAGCAATCGTCGGAACCTGGTTGTTGTTGCCGGCGTCGACCGACGAGTCTCCGAACACGATAACCGCCGGGACTTTGGCGCTTGTTCTGGCTATAAGCATCAGGAAGAGCTGCAGCCATAGCACTACTGTTGCCCAGGTATATGATGTTGCCATGATATCGAATTGATATATTGTTGCATTTGCTGTTGATTTTTGGGTATATTTATAGTGAATATGGGAAGAATGATGAAAATAATAAATGGTGCTGGTGAGCTGCATTTGCGGGAAATTTAATTTCAGTTGGTCAGTTAGATTGTGATGTTGATCACGTGAAGGGCTTGCTTTGCCAAAAGCTAGGAACAAGAACGTCCACCTGGATAGTAAAGTAAATGACTCGAGTTTGAGTTGAGTAGAAATTTTCGAACTCAAATTTTAATCAAAATTTAAGTTTGAGCTCATTATTGTAAAAAGATTAAGGCATCAGCTGTGACTGATGTTAAAAATTCGAAACTTTAATTTTAACATTAATATGTCGAATTTGAAGTAAATGTTCTCGTTGGTTGTTGTTTTAAGAAAATTTTATTTGTTATGAAAATTTATAGTTACAATATGTAGCCACAGCTACAAAATTAATTTTGTAGTAGTTTTTTTTCGTAACGATTACTTAAATATTTTGATAGTGCATTGAACTTGTAAATTTGGACTCAAGTTTGAATTTAATTCAGAAATATTGTCGAGCTTGAACTTGATTTATTCATAGTGAGCTTGAATTTCGAGCTCTAGTTGTAAAAACACTACTTGTACCAACTTGAATTAACATGAATTATGTTATCTAATTATTTAAAAATAATATGTATACTATGTATTATTCATTATAATTTTTTTGTTATAATATAATTGTTAAATATAATCTTGAACCGTTGTTCAATTTATCATATGATAAAAATATAAAATAATATAAATATATTATCATCGTCATTGTCATTATTTGTGTTGTTTAGGATGTAAATATTGTTATTATTATACTCGAGCTCGACTTGCGAAAGAATTGGAATTTGAGTCTAATTATTTTTGGTATTAAGATAGTTCTAAATTAACACTACTTATATGCTTAAGGTTGACAATCCTTTTATGTCCTTATCACGAATTTTATTTTCACTAGCATAACAACAAAAATAGTTGTGTTTTGAGAACCAAAGAATCAACAATAAATGCATAATGTTTTAGTTGTCATTATATATATGTCACTAATTGTTCATAATAACAACTTAAAGTTAATTCTTTTTCAATAAAAATTATTATTATGATCACATAAAAGTCGCTGCTACATAATAACAAAACATATTTGAATACATAGTAACAATATTTTGATTGGATATTTTGAGTAAAATAATGAGCATCCCAAGCTTTGAATGCGATATAGGAAACACAAAATTTAAGCCAACCTCTTATATACATATAAAGAAGTTGGTAAAAAGTTCATAAGTATCTTTCTATTGTCATACATATGCATGTGTGGTTTTTTATGATAATTTTATGTAGATCAACCACCCACCGAAAAGTTAAGAAACTATAACATGTGCGTGTGTGTGTGTGTGTGTGTGTGTGTGTGTGTTTGAGAGATATTTAATTGGTTGCACTCATGTGATACAAAAGGTAGCAAATTTTGACAATTTTTGCCTTTGCATTTAAAGCTTCAGCAAAAATGGAGGTGCTATATATGCATATTTATCATTCTTGATATATTTATTTTTTAGATAATTTTTTCATAATTAATTAAGTTTCTTTCAGTTTATATCATTGGATCGATCAATATGAATTCAATGCCCGTATAAATTTTAGATGAAACTCATTTGATCGATAGTTATAAGTGCATCGGAGTAAAAGATCAATTTAGTGAACGAAGTTACATTAATAATACACCATCATTAATTATTTAAGTCTGTAAGAATTTTTATTAAAAATTTTAAATTAATATTCTGATGGCAAAATAGGGCTTTATTGTTGTCTTCATGGACATTTTTAATTATTTTTTAATAGTAAGAAATCATGTCAAGAAAGATTGTGTAGGAATTGAAAGACTTGGAGGGTTTTTGGCTAAATTTATTTAAAAGGTTTTATAAGCTCCTATATCTTATAAGATATTTTTGGAGCTTATAAGATGCTAGATTTTTTTTTTTTAAAATAAGTTCTTAAAGTGTTTGGATAAAATAAGATTTTGGAGCTTATAAGATGTTAGTAACGTCGATTTTATAATTAATATGATTAAAATTAAGAGAACTTATTAAAATCTTCAAAATAAGTTAAGAACTCTTTATTTTTTAAAAAAGAGCTTATAAGCTCCAAAAATAAGATATTATGAGCTTATAAGCTCTTTTTAAAAAAAATACCAAACATTCTTTAACATCTTATAAGCTCTTAAACAACTTATAAGACGTTTTGAGAAGCTTATAAGCTCACCCAAACACCCTCTTAATCAACAAAATGGCATTGGAAGCAAAGTTTTAAATACCTTCCACATGTTGTGATAGATTTAGTAACAAAAATAAAGAAACATCATAAGAGTTGGGGCTAGTATAGTAATAATTTACTCGAAAAAGTGAAAGACCTCGTACCCTAGTATTTTCTTGCTAGATTAGCCATTTGCTAGGATTCCAAATTCCTAGTCCATTAACTAGCATTGTAGATGAATTGAGCTCAAATGGAGCTTCCAAAGTTTATTAAATTTTGAGAGCTTAAATTTGAATAAAAAGTTAAAATAATCGCGCAAGTCTTTTGGGCTCATTGATAGCCAATCCTTTTTATGTTTGGAGTTACTTTCAGAAGAAATTCTCTCTCTCTCTCTCTCTCTCTCTCTCTCTCTCTCTCTCTCTCTCTAAATGAAGTCATTTTTTTTTATAGACTCAATCTTAGATTTAATCTCGACTTTTTAAGTAATTTGAACCTAAAAAAAAACAAATTCAATTCACTCAAGTTACACTTAAGTCTATGCTCATTAGTTTCGTGAATTAGCCCAACTCATTGCAACCTTAATATTGACCATTTCTTAAACTTATTTCTTAACAGTCTAGATAATTTTAATTTTAATTTTCAAAAAAGCTACTTGGAAAGATTCCTTCATCCACTCATAATTAGTTTGTGTCAGATGAAAATGACTCAATTATCCTTTATATAAAGCATTTTCTCAACCTTTTGTGCAAAATATATTCTATTAAACTAATTGCACAAATTGTCAACATAAAACACTAAGTCGAGAGAACAAAAAGCAACATTGTACAATCAAAGTACTTATTGTTTGTACTTATACAAACTTATGCATTAATCATTTAAGGGTGTCTATGATCACTGCACACTTTGTATGATTGAAAGTGATGGCTCAAAACTATAAAGGGTTCCTAGTGATGAATGATTAGACTACAAAATATGTTCAAATAGATATGTTTTGCACCTAATTTGGCAATAATATAATTTATCCCTTTCATTGTACCAATCATTGGGGACCATATGAATATTTAACTACTTTATACATATCTTTATGACAATAAATGCTTTATTTATTTATTCTTTATATTCTGTTTGTTATTAGCATTGGTAGCAAACATGTTTCTTGATTGCATGCTGCATATGTGATAACAAAATAAATGTGGCTCAAAAGTTTTCAAAAGTTCACACCTAAAAAATAGGCATATTTATTTAGAGTGATCCTAATTTATGTTATATTGTTATTGTCGAGGATCCTCATACTTTTTTAGTTATTATTTGTCGATGATTTTTCACATAAAAATTAAAGAATTCAACAGATTAGTTTGAATTTAAAATTTTTTCCCATCAATATAGCTTAATTATATAAAATTTGCCGCCATTTCTTACACTTTTTTTAGTTACTTCACATGTATTTATGTCGTGCAATTATTAAAAGTAGATTTTGATGGGGAAATTTTTTCTATAGTCACAAAGTTACTCTAAACCCTAAACCCTAAACCCTAAACCCTAAACCAACATTGGATAAGAAGTTTCAAATGAGAGCTTAAGAAAATGAAAATTTTATTATGTTTATGTTTATATTATTGGTGTCACATAATTTCTTTAAATGAGTGGAGGTTTTGTAGCACAAAAGAAGTCCATATTAAGAAATGGAACCTTAGTTGGAGTAATAAGATAAAAGTGATAATTGAAACATGAGAATCAATATTTAAGCATAACTCCATAAATTGTATTAAATATACAAAATATATAAATAATACGATATATGCAATTAAGTCTATATTTTTGTTGATAAACCGTTCATTTCTTTAGCCACTGTTTAAATGAATGAAATAATTAAGGATCGGTCTCTTGAAGCCTTAAGAACCTAAAATTTTGGAAGTTCCTCCAAACTCTAAAGACCAAACCAACTGAATAATTTTCGGAGGATTTTCATTACAGTGAATGGTTTTCCTTAACTATTTATTTCAGTCCACCAAATATTAATGGACAAATTTACCTGTACATTCTACATCCCACCTAAATTTTTTTGCTATATAAAGGTCCGGACAATCATAAAAGCTATATCAAATAAACAAATAAATAAATATATAAAACTAGATAAGTTTAATAGAAATAAAAGAAGGTAGCAAGCATGGGAAGGATGCTAGTAGTGAGCTTAGCAGTGATGCTTGTGGTAAGCTCTTTTCTTCCATCATCGGCCGAGGTAAAAGCTAGCGGCCATGGAAGAGGTTCTGAAGAAATTCCTACTCCAGAAAAGAGCATCGGCTACAATGGAAAAGGTTTTAAAGAAATTCCTATTCCAAAAAGAACTCCTCCGATCGCTGCAAATCCCTACCGAAGAGGTTGCTTAGCGAGCCAGAGATGCCGCCATGGCCGAAGGCTGTTGACAACTTATTAACTCTCTTCCATAAGTTTCTTCTCATGGGGTGCAAATGCCAATTCTGAGACAAATCTACGACTTATTTATATTCTAAATAAAAATATTATTTATTTATTTAATTATTGGAATTTTTGGAGGATACTATTGTTGAGAAGTGAAAAGATTATTACCCGACATATTAATTATAGTTGGGTTCCTCTTAATTCGTGGTATCCCTCATTATTGACTATTTATGTAACAAAATTGCACAATAAAATTATCAAATAAAATTGTTGTTAGATGAATTAAAATGCCAATGTTGTGAGAAGCAATAAATTCTAGTAAAAGAAATTGAAAAGCAAAATGTATGTATAACTTTTCGAGTGATTTATTGTAAAATTTAAAAAATGAAATTTATGATTGAATATTTAATAGTAATTTGTATGATGTGTGTGAGCTCGTGCACAAGCCCAAATGATTAAAATATTATTCGTTCTGTTATTAGAATTTAATTGTCGAGTATTTTGTGGTGAACTTAGTTTGGGTGCATTTTTATATTTTTAGCTTGTGCTCACTCTTATTTTTCTATTTTTATTTTTTAATTTATTCCTCATTATAAGAAAATTTTGTTTTAGTAACTAATTTCTCTGTGTTGATATGTGGTGATCTATGTCGGAGTTTTTGAGTAATGATTTTTAAGGTCATTATGAATAGATATTAAAATGTGACCAATGTAGCAACAAAGTTTTGGCATTTTATATTAGTAAGTTGGGCGAAAAAAAAAAGACCCTTAAACTAGTTTTGTATTAATTTAGACCCTACACTGTCTACTAATATATATATATATATATATATATATGACATTTCTTATCCTTAATATGTACCGAAACTAATATTTTTAGCAAAATCTACCCACCAGCAAAAGGAATATTTGCATTCACCTCTCATGAGATTTTTTGGTTTTTGTTACCCACAAATAGCAACAAATTGGTAGAAAAATATTATAAATATTTTTGAATATTTTTTATATTTATAGATTATTTTCACCAATTTTCTTTTCTTTTCTTTTACTTTAAAAAAAAAAATAGATTTTCTACTACGTATTTATATCATGAGTAAAAATTGACTTTAAAAAAAGTTTATATTTGAAATATGAAACAGATATTATTCTAATATAAATTGATTCTAAGAAAGAAACATTAAGAATTATCTGATCATAATCATACTGTTTTTATTAAATACTTTATATATGAAACAAAATTTAATATCATTTAGTCTCGAATTATATCGTGTAATACTTGCCTTGTCTAATATCATGTGAATTTGTCTAGTACTTAAAATACTTTTGCTTCTCCCTTTTCTTCTTCATCAATTTGAACACCTAGGTGGTGTAGCATGGGCGGAGAAGCCGCTGTTGAAATTGATTTGAAAATTTTGATCTCGATCGATTATTTTAAGTAGGTCATATACAACAATTAATAATTTTTTTATTGTAAAATAATTAAATTAATTTTTGAGTGAATAAAAAATAAATGCCAAAATACATTAATTAAAAAATAATATGTGATATGGGGAAGTAAGACGAGTCCAACAGGCCCAATAGAACCATCCCAAGCCCAAGAATACATTGGGCTAATTGACCAATAAAGGCTATCAATCTTCCTTCAATCGATCAGGTTATGGTCAAAAAGCCCACTGCTAGAGAGCCGTCCTGACTCAATGAGGTCATGCATTTGACCAAAGTGACCAGAATAGGTCGACCAGAGAGGTCATGTACTCGATCAGAGTTGTCAGAGAGATTTGGTCGGGGAGATATCTCGACCAGAAGAGGTCAAGACAGGAAGGTTTCTCTCACCACCAGTCACTGTCGCATTTAATGCACTCAACAACTACTTTGCCACATTAAATACACTGACAGGCGGCTTGCCTCTGCATTAAATGTGAGATCTCCACCATATCCCAAAAGGATGTGAGGGCGCCACCTAAAAAGAGGATTAGATAAGGAAAAGACCTAAAAACCCTCATGCAATGACAAAGGTCCTCCCTGTAAGAGCAAGGGTACCATGGACATTTTGATCTTCTACTTGGGGCTATAAATACCCCAATTCCAACCTTTTAAAGGTATGCCATTTTATACTACAAAGCCCTCACTCTGCTGCTCACTATATACTCGACCTCATACTAACTTGAGCGTCGGAGAGCCTACGCCGAGGGCACCTCGGCTAGCCTGACGTTTGCTCGTGGTTGCAGGACTTAGCCCAGATATCTGTAGAGCTCATTTACTCGGCCAAGCAGGTCGACCCACCCAGATTCCGTCCCAATCTAGCTATATATAGCTTTTACCCTCATCAATATGGTTTGTTAAAAATTAAAAAGACATGAAGGTGCAAAATTATCCATCCTAATTAAAAATTAGAAAGGAGAAACACGATTATTGTTGTAGTAAAAACAAACATAAGTCTATGAAAAAAATAGTACTATGTGTTAGCACATTCTTCAATAATTATATTTTTGTGTCGAGTTAGTGCTGACCGACATATTTGTTCAGTCTACAGTTTTTTAATAAATATGTCCATCCAGTCAAGACCTTTTCAACATACATATTTGTTCAATTAAGACCATTTTAATAGTTAAATTCATTTAGATACAATCTTTCAATAATTATAATGAATATCTCATTAATTCTCCAAATTTATTCACTCAATCAGTTATTCAAATTTCATTTTTCCACATCTTTTCTTGTGTGCTTACATTCTTGGGAATTTTCTTCTGTAAAGAGGGTTCTAAGTATTTTTTGATTCGTAGTTTTTGATATATTTTTTTCACTACGATTTTAGTATAAAGTCATTGTATCTTAGGTGATGATTGCTTGAAAAAATCACTATTGATGCGCACCAATTTTATTTCAAAGAGAAAGAGTTCTATTATTATCTTGATCGATTAACTAATGTCACAACTAATCCAGCAATGTATTACTATGTGTTATTTAGTTTGCTATCATAGTAGTTATACTCTGCTTTCATAACAACTTCTGGATATGAATGATGTAATCTTTTTACTGATTATGAATAATATAATTGTTGTACCTTACCAGTTTGAAATATTGATATATTCGATTGCTTCCCATAAAAGAAGCAAAATTAAACTTCAATCCATAAATTTAATTTTGCATTCAATGAAAATTTCTCCATATGTTAAAAATTTTAAAACTTGGATAGAATTTCAAATAAATATTCTTAAAAAATTCTGAAAATTTTAACAATGTATAAAAATGATTCAAAATCATAAAATACTCTATTAGTTTAAAGTAGACATGTATTAGGAAAAATAACTAATGATTTTTATTGTAGGGGACTTCAAGAAAAATCTAAGTAGAAAACATGCATTAGGAACAATAAGAAGATTGTGCAAGAAATGAACCAATTTGACTGGATGTAAACTTTCAATGAGTTTAAAAGTGAAATTCTATGAATGTTGACATTATTGCCTACAAAAATAATAATTGAGGATTATTGGTATTGCATACTTTAAGCAAGTGAGTATTTTTAGCAAAAAAAAATGTAATTTAAAAAATTAAATCTTATTTTAGGAGATTATAAGTAAAAAATTCTTTAGGAGATTATAAGTAAAAAATTCAATTGATAACTTTGGAACAATAGAAATCATATTTAATTTAAGCGCATGAATATACAAATAATAAGAAATTATGCATATGCAAGTCCATATTTTCTTTGATAAACTATTGTTTCTCTTTGTAAATTTTCTAATGACTAAAATAAGGAGTCTCATGAAGCCCTTAACGGCCATCAAATTCGGAGCCTCTTAAGTAATTTTGACGGAATCTCAATATTTTGAATGGTTTTTTTGAACGACTAATTTCAGCCCTCAAACATTAATGGAGAAATTTACATGCGCACTTTTTGCATCCCACCTGAAATCTTTTGCTATATAAATATGGAGCAACCACAAGCAATTATATCTTAACAAAAGAAAATAAAAAAACTGAGTAGGTTTCTACTGTTCTTGAAAGAAATTAGCAAGCATGGCGAGGATGGTGGTGGTGAGCTTCGCGGTGCTGCTTGTGGCGAGCGCTTTTCTTTCGTCGTCAGCAGAAACAATTGGCTATGGAGCTCTTCAAAGAAATGGCATCCCAAAACAAAATTCACCACCCGCCTCTGCAAATCCCTACCATAGGGGTTGCAAAGCCATCGAGAAATGCCGCGATGTTCCGAATTTTTCTTCTCATGGGGTGCAAAATACTATTTTGGAACGATTATAGGATTTATCTACACTCAAACAAAAAAACTAAATTAATTCTTTTTTCGATAATGTTGTTGCAGGAGTAGAAATATCATTATTCGATATTTTAAATCATAGCCTTTTTGTAAAATAAAAAATTTATCATAATGTTGTAAAAGAATTGATCTGTCATTACTATGAAATAAATTTTCGTTGACAGCCCTAGCTAGATTTTTCAATAAAGTTATAGAGATAATACTTGTTATGTGATGCCTTGCAAAAAAAAATTAGTGATATTATTTTAATGTTTGAGGGCAACAAACACACATATATACATATATATTTAAAATTATTGTTATATTATTAGAATTTAATTGTCAAGTACTTTAAGGTGGATTTAGTTTGCTTGGTTGGTTGTGCAATTTTATGATTCAATTTGCACTCTTATTTTTCAACTAAACTTACTAGTTTACCAAATAAAACTTCAAAATAGTTGTTTTTTATTTTATTTTAATACTTTAATACATTTTTAATTATAATAAAACCTACTTAGTAACTGTTGTAACCCAGGAGGATCTATTGCGGAAACAATGAAATAATAGTAAAATAATTCGATGTAAAGTGACAACAAGATTTAACGTAGTTCGGCGATGTGCCTAATCCACCCAACAAAGAAAATGAATTTTATTGATCTCAAATCAAAGTGCAAGTACAAATTTGAATCCCACAAATCTCACGAAAACACCTAACACCCTCGTTCTAAACTCCGTCTTGAGAGAATTACTCAAAAGCAGTAAAAAAGCCCTTGTGTTATGTTCGTGATACTTTTCCTGGAAGAAAAAACTGATATTTATACTCGAAAATCAAAGCCCAAGGCCCGTGGGCTTGCGCCATGCGCTGGGGCGCAAAAAACTTGCACCATAGCGCGCACAAATCTGCTTGTGCCAAGAAAAAACCGAACATGGGCAGAAACTTTGAGCCTTGGCGCAAAGTTACAGTTCACTATGCGCCGGGGCACACAATGCGTCTTTTCGTGCCCTTTTCGCCCATGTACATGCCTTGGCGCACCTTACCTCGCGCCCCGGTACGCGGCGTCCTTCCAACACACGTTGGGGTGTGTTCTCGAGCCTATTTCGACCACTTTGCTCCGTTTCGCTCCATTTCTTCCGTTCCTTGTCAATTTTACCTCAAATTTCAAGGCAAAATCAACAATTCTCCACCTTGACTTGAAATTCCCATTCATCTTCTTTGTCCCTACCCCCAATAGGGCCTGTTATCGGAGTCTGCAAACATTAATCAAATCCAAGCAATGCTCGAATTTAATTCCTGGAACAGCCTTAGTCAACATGTCTGCTGGGTTATCCTTTGTCCCAGCTTTGTCAACCAACATGACTCCTTGAGACACCATATCCCGAACAAAGTGATACCTCACATCTATGTGCTTTGTTCTCTCATGAAATACTTGATTTTTTGACAAGTGTATAGCACTCTGACTGTCACAAAATACCTTAGTAAGCTTAGAAGTCATACTCATATCATCGATCAGCCCCTTTAGCCAAATGCCTTCCTTGACACCTTCAGCCAAAGCCATGTACTCAGCTTCTGTTGTGGACAATGCAACTGATGACTACAAAGTTGCCTTCCAACTAACCGTACAACTTGATACACAAAACACATAGCCCGTCATGGACTTTCTGCTGTCCAAATCTCCTGCATAATCCGCATCCACATAGCCAATAATTCTTGTAGTAGAATTTGATTGACTATACCTCAAATATCTATCTGCAAAGCCTCTCAGATACCTCATGATCCATTTCACAGCCTGCCAATGAGTCTTTTCTGGCTTGTGCATATACCTGCTCACAACACTAACTGCATGTGCAATGCCTGGCCTAGTGCACACCGTGGCATACATCAAGCTACCCACTGCACTAGCATATGGCACAATTGACATGTGCTCCACCTCCTCCTCAGTACTCGGTGATAGATCTTATGAGAGCCTGAAATGATCTGCAAGTGGCGTACTAATTGGCTTGGACTTATCCATCCCAAATCGCTCAAGTACTTTCTCAATGTAATGCTGTTGAGATAAGTACAACAATCTTGCGTGTCTGTCCCGGATGATCTCCATGCCCAATATCTTCTTTGCATTGCCCAAATCCTTCATCTCAAATTCTTCAGTTAACTGAGCTTTTAATTTGTTGATCTCATATATGTTCTAGAGGCAATCAACATATCATCAACATACAACAGCAAATATACGAGAAGGCTATCACTACAAATTTTGTAATATACACAACAATCAAATTTGCTTCTAGTGTATCCTATCTTGGTAATAACAACATCAAACCTTTTTATACCATTGCCTGGGAGACTGCTTTACACCATATAATGACCTCTTCAAAAGACATGCTTGATTTTGTTTCCCGGGAACAACGAATCCTTCTAGTTGACTCATGTAGATTTGTTCATCCAACTCACCATGCAAAAACGTTGTTTTCACATCCATCTGCTCCAGTTCCATATCAAACAGAGAAACCATGGCAAGTAAAACATGAATGGAAGTATGTTTTACAACTGGGGAGAATACTTAATGAAAGTCAACTCTCTCTCTCTGAGTAAAACCCTTAGCAACCAATCGCGCCTTGTATCTAGCATCTTCAACACCAGGAATCCCTTCCTTCTTCTTGTAGATCCATTTGCAACCTACAATCTTCTGCCCTTTGGGTATATCAATCAACTCCCATGTGCTATTCTTGTGTAGAGACTCCATCTTTTCACTCATAGCTGCAACCCATTTATCAGAATCTGGCTTGGAAATTGCCTCTTTGTATGAGACTGGATCATCTCCTACAAACTCCTCAGTTGAACTCAAAGCATAAGCTACCAGATCTGAGTAAGCATACCGCTGTGGTGGTTTGATCTGTCTCCTCTCCCTATCGCAAGCCAAGCGATAATTTTGTAGTGGTTCATTTTCCTGCTGTTGATTAGGTGGTAATGTGCTCTCACCAGCTTCATCTACCACCTTCTGTTTCCCCTTTGAAACTTGTGGAGGATCAATATGAATCTCCACCTTCCCCTTAACGCCCTATTGACCGCTTTCCTGCTGCTCCACCTTTTTCATCATTGCAGACTCATCGAATGTCATGTCCCTGCTGATAATCATCTTGGAGCCCTTGTCATCATTATACCACAAACGATAACCTTTGACTCTATTTGCATAGCCTAGAAATATGCACTTCCTAGCCCTTGGCTCAAGCTTTCCATTCCGGACATGAGCATAGGCTGGACACCCAAATACTCTCAAATTTGAGTAATCAGTAGGAGACCTGGACCAAACTTCCATTGGCGTCTTGCAGTCCAAAGCAATTGATGGTGACCTATTCACCAAATAACACGCAGTGTTAATTGCTTCTACCCAAAAATTCTTGGACAATCCGGCATTAAAGAACATGCATCTAGCTCTTTCCAAGATAGTCTTGTTCATCTATTCTGCAACTCCATTCTGTTGTGGTGTATGTACAACTGTGCAATGCCTCACGATTCCTTCATTCTTGCAGAATTCCTGAAATTCCTTGTTGTAGAACTCCAATCCGTTGTCAGTCATCAATCGCTTGATCTCCTTTCCTGTCTGCTTCTCAATTAAGGTCTTCCATTGCTTGAAGTTGACAAACACCTCATCCTTATGCTTCAGCATGTACACCCATACTCTCCATGAGAAATCATCCAGGAATGTCAGCATGTACCTTGCACCTCCTTTTGAAGGAACCTGAGAAGGCCCCCAAAGATCTGAGTGAATGTAATCCAAGGTGCCTTTGGTCCTGTGGACTGCAGTGCCGAATTTCACCATGTGTTGCTTGCCCAGCACACACTGCTCGCAGAAATCCAGTTCTCCAGTCTTCTCTCCACAAAGCAAACCTCGTTTGCTCAGTTCTGACATCCCCCTCTTACTCATATGACCAAGCCATATATGCCACAGTCTCGTAGTATCGTTGATTGATGAAGAAACCGCTGCAATACCAGAAACTGTGTTTCCTTGCAATATGTAAAGGTCGTTCCGCTTTTCTCCCTTCATTATAATCAATGCACCTTTGGAAACCCGCAAAACTCAATCTCGAGCTCTGTACTCACAACCATTCTTGTCCAGAGTACCTAGCGATATCAGATTTTTCTTCAGATCTAGAACATGACGCACATCTGTTAGGGTCCTTACTATCCCATCATGCATTCTGATACAAACTGAGCCAATTCCTACAACCCTGCAAGAAGCATCGTTTCCCTTAAGCACTTTACCACCATCGTATTTATGGTATGTGGTAAACCAATCTTCTCTTGGGCACATGTGGTAGGAACAACCACTATCCAAAATCCATTCAGAGCTTAGTAAAGTTTCCGCAACATTGAGAACAAGCCCACCATCAGACTCATCCTCAACAATTCCTACGACATCATCCTGTTTCTGATCAGAAGTTTCACCTACATCCTTCGTTTTTCCTCATTCTCGACAATTCCGTTTCCAATGCCCCTTTCCACTGCACCTAAAACACTTGTCACCGTTTCTAGGCTTGGTTCGGGACTTCGATCGGCCTCTACTCCTTCCCCTTTCTCTCCGTCTCCCTTTAGCCACCAATCCTTCCCCACTTTCACCATCGTTACTGCCCAGGACATGTTTTCTCAACTCGTTGGAATTCAGTGAGGCCTTCACATCCTCTATTGAAATCGTATATCTCCCATACAGCAAAGTAGTAACCAAGTGCTCAAAATATTTTGGCAGAGAACACAAGAGAATTAAGGCTTTATCCTCATCAGCAATTTTGACATCTATATTAGCAAGATCCAGAATCACCTTATTGAAAAAAATCAATATGTTGAGTGATAGATGTACCTTCTTTCATTCTCAATGTATATAATCGATGTTTCAAATACAGCCGATTTATTAGGGATTTCGTCATATATAGACTCTCCAGCTTCTTCCATAAATCCGCTGGCGTACTTTCCGTGGCGACCTCTCTCAGTACGTTATCCGCCAATGATAACACCAAAGTACCGTAAGCCTTCGCCATGAACTCATCTTTCTCCTCGTCCTTCAGCGTTCCGGTAGGGAATCTCTGCCCTTTAACGCTCTCTGTAATCCTTGTTGACATAGGAGGGCGTGAACCTTCATCTTCCATAGCCCAAAGTCATTCTTCCCATCGAATTTCTCTACCTCGTACTTCATTCTTGACATCTGATCCAACCTGCTCCGATACCAATTTGTTGTAACCTAGGAGGATCTATTGCGGAAATAATGAAATAATAGTAAAGTAATTCAATGTAAAGTGACAACAAGATTTAACGTGGTTCGGCGATATGCCTAATCCACCCAACAAAGAAAATAAATTTTATTGATATCAAATCAAAGTGCAAGTACAAATTTGAATTCCACAAATCTCATGAAAACACCTAACACCCTCATTCTAAACTCTGTCTTGAGAGAATTACTCAAAATCAGTAAAGAAGCCCTTGTGTTATGTTCGTGATACTTTTCCCAAAAGAAAAAATTGATATTTATACTCAAAAATCAAAGCCCAAGGCTCGTGGGCTTGTGCCCCGGCGTGCACATATCTGCTTGTGCCAAGAAAAAAATGAACATGGGCAGAAACTTTGAGCCCTAGCGCAAAATTACTATTCACTGCACGCCGGGGCGCACGACGCGTCTTTTTGTGCCCTTTTCGCCCATGTACACGCCTTGGCGCACCTTACCTCGCGCCCCGGCGCACGGCGTCCTTCCAACACGCGCCGGGGTGTGTTCTCGAGCCCATTTTGACCAATTCGCTCCATTTCTTCCATTCCTTGTCAATTTTACCTCAATTTCAAGGCAAAATCAACATTAACTAAAATTTTTCTCAACATTTGTATGATGAGACCAAATTTGGAGTTTCTAACAATGATTTTTATAGTCATTATAAAGATTAACATATTTATTCATAATTATGAATAAATATTAACATGTGACCAATTTGTCTATAAAGTTTATCCCAAAAAAATGATGACCCTTAAATTAGTTAATTTGTATTAATTTGGACTTCAAATTTTATAATGTGACATTTCATTTCCTTAATATGCACCAAATGTAACATTTTTAGCTAAACTCACCTCCTATTAGTATTGATTTGGCTTTTTCCATTCAAAAAAGACTGCAAATTATTGGAAAATAATGTAAAGATTTCTGAAAAAATTGTTTCTATATGTAGATTTGTCTCACTCTTTTGAATTTTCTTTTGCCTTTTTTTTGGGGTGGGGGTGGGGGTGGGGGTGGGAATTGGTCTTTGTTATATTTATCCCATACATAAAAGTTCACATGAAAAACATATTATATTATGAATATGTGACAAAAATTATTCTTTTGCAGATTGATTTTGGGAAAGAGGATTTAGAGATATCTAACAATCAATTACCCTTTTTTTTTTTAATGTAAAACACGTGGGATTGAATTATAATTTTTATATTAAATACTCTCTAAAAATAAAATTTTATATCACTTATAACTCCATTTGATATCATGATGCAGATTGTCTTTAATACTCAAAATAATTATTTTTATTTTGTTTTTATTTTGCTTCTTTTTTTCCTTTTTCAACAAATTCCTTTCCTTTTCTTTTCACCACCCAACCCCCAAATAAGAGGTAGGAAGGGGCAGGCATCGGGCGGGATTAGGGTTGGAGAGAAGGGAAAATAATGATAAAAACGAGAAAAAGAGAAAGAAAATTAATGGTTAAAGGCATTAATGAGAATGGAAAAAATGTCATTTTTCGTCTCCTAATTTGCCTATAATTATTCATTTTAATCTTATTCAATTCATTTTTCTCAATATATGCCGATAATTTTTAGTTCATTCAATTTTATCCTTTTTTTTTAACTTTGATCCCCTACTTGTTGGAAAAAATTATCTCCAAATTTAAACGCACGAACAAGCATAATTAAGCTTCCATCCCTCAATATAATTTGGCACTCATGGAAGATCCCGATTTTCTCCATGTTTTGAAAAATTAAAAATTCAATAATATTCAAATAAATATTTTTAAAACTTTGAAAAATTTAACAATGCATGAAAATTCGGGACTATAATAGTAACGAGAATCCATAATCATATTATGTTGGTAGGGGACTTCAAGAATATTAGGAAAAATAAGAAAAGTGTGCAAAAATGAACCAAATGCTAATTTATCCTATATTTCCTCCTTCCCATTTGTAACTATCCAATTTAATTGGATATGGAGTTTTAAATGATATTTTATATATTAAAAAAAATTATACATATATATATATTGTTGCTCCAAAAACAATAATATTAAGAGTTAATGGTAACATATATCCTTAATGTAAGTGAGTGGATATTTTCTAGTAAAAAAAAGAAGTCCATCTTAGGAAATTAAACATTAGTTGGAAGAGCCCAAACAGCTAGAAAATAAAAGTGATAAATTTAGTAGAGAAGTAATACTTAATTATAACTCTATCAATTGCATAAATACATAAAATATAGAAATAATAATAAATACATATGGAAGTCCATATTTTCTTAACAAACTTCTTTTTTTTTTTGGCTTCACGTGAATGACAAAGCATAGTCTGTTGAAGTGATTAACAACATATAGTTTTGGAAGTCTTTTAAATTTTAGAGATCGAATTTAGCGCAACTTTTGAGTAACTCTGCTTACTTTGAATGGTTTTCTTGAATTATTTATTTTTGTCTGTCGGAGACTAACGATACCTTTGAATCTCACCTGAAATCTTCGACTATGTAAATGTAGGAGCAATCGTAAAGTTTATATCTCAGCAAAAGAAGAAAGACTAGAAGCATAATGTTGTTGAGGATCGCAGAAGGATTATCATTCAAACAATAACTACAGTTGATTTTCTCTTAGAGGGTGTTTTATTGAGTTTATCAGCTCATTAAAACATCTTATAAGATACTTAAGAGTTTATAAGATGTGGTAATATATTTATTAAATTTTTAGAATGAAAGTTTATGAGTTTATAAACTCCCAAAATAAGATGTTAGAATTTTATAATCTCTTTTATATAAAACAATTAATGAGTTCTTAACTTATTCATAAATCTTAAGAAACGGTTTTAGTTTTGACTATATTTGTATGAGATTTGCATTATTAATGTCTTTTAAGCTAAATACTTTATAATATCCAAATATTTGAGATTTTATTATTAAAATAAGATATAATATCTTATAAGTTTCATAAATACCTTAATAAGATAAAGAGTTTTACAAGTAATTGTTTAACTCCTTTTTTCTTTTTTTTTTGTGAAAAGTAATTGCTTAACTCGTTATTGGCCATATTATGCACTAAAATTTGGACTTAGATTATCAAATAGCCTTGTTGTTGCATAAGTTTCAATGCCAATGATATGATACATAGAGAAAAAAATTCTCAATGTTATACTATATAATTTAAAAGTCCAACATATGCATACGTCATGTATATACAATTTTTTGAATGATTTATTAATTAATAAATTGTAAAAATCACATAAAATGATAAATATTAACAAACTAAAACATAAACTATATACTAATAATAATACTAGTAGTACGGCTCCCAAAAAAAATCAACAAATCACAAATGACCATCAGTCTGAAAAGATATATAAAAATCCAACTATTTCTTAGAATATCGTAGAAAATTATCAATTAATCTCAAATTTGTTACTTTTATATGTCTTTGCATTTTTTTTTTTTTATTGATTTATGCATGCATATCAATAATTTATTAAACTCAAATTCCGAACACGGTGCATACAAATGTGAGGATCATACTATTGATCAATTAACCACTCGACTGTCTCTTGTATATGCGTGTGATGTATCTACTTAATGTGACAACTTAAATGAAGTCGATGTTAATTTGATTAATTAAGCAATATTTTTTTGTAATTAATTTATATTTAGAAAAATGATCGAAGTAAAAAAGCGTAAGACATCACAAGATAAAGTGACGGATAAGAAATTGAAGGCCACAAATACAAAGACTTGGATATGTCATGTTAATTTATGAGTTTGAGAAGGCCACAACAACTGCAAGATCAATTATTAGGTGAGTATTTAATAAAATAGATAAGAGATTTATGTTAATAACTGGATAATTTCATCTTACTAAACTATAATTATGTTATACATTGCATACATGATGTATATTTTACTTTGTTTATTCAGACAATAGTCTCATATTTGTTTTGGCAATATTAATTTAGTCTTTTGAATATAGATTCATATATTAATATAGTATGCTTAGTAAAATTAATATGCTAATGTATATTCAACTATAATATGAATGTATTTGTCGTTTATTATTACTAAATTGCACATTCCATGCAGGATTTGTTTCATAGCAAATAACACCACTAGAAGAACCCTTTAATTTGTAATATTTAATTTATGTACGTTCAAAAGTCCTATTATAATATATATATATGCCTATTTAATACTCGAAAAAGAAAAGTTGAAAAATTTATTATGATGACCTTATGAAAAAGGAAAAAAGAATACCTCAAATGTTGGAATTGTGACTCTATTGCAATGTTAGGAGTTGTTTGGAAACTATATATCTAGAGAGGTTTAATTTTAAATATTTGATTTTTTTCTATTCGTCAAAAAGAAAATTCCATGATTTCATGAAAATAAAAATTGCACATTTTATTTTGATATATAATAACTTCATCAATCATAACTGTTACACGTACAAAATCTAGAAACAATATGCGGCAGGTATGACTTCATCGTTAAAACCATTTATTTTATTTTTACTGTCTATACCCTATGAATGAAAACAAAAACAGATCCTAACAACCCGACAACCTGCAATTTCTCAAGTACACTAAAATAGTACTGATCAAATTTTAGTTCAACAATTCTTGAAAAGCTCCCAGTACACCTAAAATTAATTAACGGTTTTCCTGAACTAGTAATTCTGTTCCATCAGATTCCCAACTAAAATTTTGTGTTATATATATACGAGCAATTTTATACACTTTTGTACATAATATATATACATGTACACACAAAAAAAAAGTTCAAGTAAAATAAAAAGAAAGCTTGCGAAATTTTAGTAAAAAATAAATTGTAATAGATTTACATCTATTAATATAATCAAGAAATGGCAAGGGTATTGGCAATGAGCTACGCGTTGTTGTTTGTGGTAAGCAGTTTTCTTCCACTATTTGCAGATGGTAAAAGTCTTGGTTATGGTTCTGTTGAGCCTAACCACGGTCCATTTACCAAAACACCCCCCACCGCTGCAAACCCTTACCATAGGAGTTGCGAGCCGAGTGAACATTGTCGGAGCCATGGCCGAAGGTTATTATTGACCATCAAACCTCTTCCAAAGGTTTCCTCTCATGGCCTCCAACATGACATTGGCAACAACAAAATTTAATCGAGCACAAAATTTCTCCGTCAATTCGACTATATGATGAATATATTTGGTCAGATAGAGCCAATTTATGCTATTGTGGTGCAAGAGAGAGCAAGTGATTTTACTTGTAATCTTTATGTAGATCAATGATATTCTTTCATTTATTCGATTTATGAATGTTACTTGATTTTACTGTTTTTGCAAACGTTGGGTCGCGCAAGTGAAATTTCAATATATTGGGCTCGATTAGTAATTATTTTACATTTGTCCTCACTTTATAAGGATGATTAATTCAAGTTGACAAAAATGTTAATTACAATTGATGTTTGTTTCATTTAAATTATTTTTGTATTAAATAGAAAAAAAATAACTAATTGCATTTGAATTGTTTAATCGCATTTTTCTTGGCTTCACATGAATGAAAAAACATGGTATGTTGAAGTGATTAACAATCTATAGTTTTGGAAGTCTTCTAAACTCTAGTGATCGAACTTAACTCAACTTTTGAGTGACTATGTTTACTTTGAATGGTTTTCTTGAATTAATTATTTTTGCCCGTCGGAGACTAACGATACCTTTGTATCGCACCTGAAATCTTCGACTATGTAAATGTAGGAGCAATCATAAAGTTTATATCTCAGCAAAAGAAGAAAGAGTAGAAGCATAATGTTGTTGAGGATCGCAGAAAGATTATCATTCATACAATAACTACAGTTGATTTTCTCTTGGAGGGTGTTTTATTGAGTTTATCAGATCATTAAAATATCTTATAAGATACTTAAGAGTTTATAAGATGTGGTAATGCATTTATTAAATTTTTAGAATGGAAGTTTATGAGTTTATAAACTCCCAAAATAAGATGTTAGAATTTTATAATCTCTTTTATATAAAACAATAAATGAGTTCTTAACTTATTCATAAATCTTAAGAAACGGTTTTAGTTTTGACTATATTTGTATAAGATTTGCATTATTAATATATTTCAAGCTAAATACTTTATAATATCCAAATATTTGAGATTTTATTATTAAAATAAGATATAATATCTTATAAGTTTCATAAATATATACCTTTACAAGATAAAGTGTTTTACAAGTAATTGTTTAACTCCTTTTTTTTGTGTGTGTGTGTGAAAAGTAATTGTTTAACTCGTTTTTGGCCATATTATACACTAAAATTCAGACTTAGTTTATCAAATAACCTTGTTGTTGCATAAGTTTCAATGCCAATGGCATGATGCATAGGAAATAAAATTCCTAATGTTATGCAATATAATTTAAAAGTCCAACATATACATACATCAAGTTTATATAATTTTTTGAATGATTTATTAACTAATAAATTGTAAAAATCAAATAAAATGATAATTATTAACAAACTAAAACATAAACTATATATTGATAATAATACTAGTAGTACAGTTCTAAAAAAAAAAAACAACAACAACAACAAACCACAAATGACCATCAATCTTAAAAGATATTAAAAAATCTAATTTTTGCTTAGAATATAGTAGAAAATTATCAGTTAATCTCAATATAATTTTGTTACTTTTGTATGTCTTTGCATATTTTTTTATTAATATATGCACGCACATCAGTAATTCACTAGACTCAAATTCCAAACTTGATACATACAAACATAAGGACAATACTATTGATCAATTAACCACTCGATTTTCTCTTGTATATACATGTGATATGTCTACTTAACATGACAGCTTAAACGAAGTGGATGTTAATTTGATTAAGTAATATTTTTTTTGAAATTAATTTATATTTAGAAAAATTATTGAAGTAAAAAAGTATATGGCATCACAAGATAAAGTGATGGATAAGAAGTTGGAGGTCACAAATATAAAGACTTGAATATGTTATGTTAATTTACGAGTTTGAATTTCATAATTGTGAAGGCCACAACAATTGCAAGATCAAATTATTTAGTAAGTATTTAATAAATTTGATAAGAAATTTATATTAATAAATGAATAATTCCATCTTACTAAATTATAATTATATTATACATTGCATATGTGATGTACATTTTACTTTGTTTATTTAGACAATAGTATCATATTTGTTTTAGCAATATTAATTTTATAGTCTTTTGAATATAGATTCTATATTAATATAAATGTATTTGTCGTTTATTATTACTAAATTGCATATTCCATGCAGGTCTATCTCGTAGCAAATAACAACACTAGAAGAACTCTTTAATTTGAAATATTTAATTTATGTACATTTAAAAGTCTTGCAATAATATATATGCCTATTTGCCGAGTGGCCTATGGCCCATCGGCATAAGTCTCCCACATAATGTGGGAGGTCAGGAGTTCGAGCCCTAAAGGACTCCTGATGTGCGTGCATATAAATAAAAAATATATATATGCCTATTTAATACTCGAAAATAAAAAAAAAAGTTGAAAATTTTATTATCATGACCTTATGAAAGAAGAAAAAATTATACCTCAAATGTTGGAAGTGTTTTTTATTTTTTATTTTTTTATTTTATTTACGCACGCATATCAGGATTCCGTTAGGACTCCAATTCCTACCTCCCACGTCATATGGGAGACTTATACCATTGGGGCACAGGCCACTTGGTCTCAAATGTTGGAAGTGTGACTCTAGTGCAATGTTAGGTGTTGTTTGGAAACTATATATTTAACTACAAAAAAGATGGAGAAGTTTAGTTTTAAATATTTGATTTTGTTTTTCTCAGACTTATTTCTATTCATCAGAAAGAAAATTCCATGATTTCATGAAAATAAAAATTGCACATTTTATTTTGAAAGATTATAACTTCATCAATCATAATTATTGCACATGTAAAATTTAGAAATAACATGCGACAGATATGACTTCATCGTTAAAACCATTCGTTTTATTCTTGCTGTTTATATCCTATGAATGAAAACGAAAACAGATCCTAACAACCCGACAACCTATAATTTCTCAAGTCCTCTAAAATTGTACCGATCAAATTTTAATTCAGTAATTCTTGGAAAGCTCTCGGTGCACCAGAAATCAATCAATGGTTTTCCTAAAGTACTAATTTTGTTCCACCATATTCTGAACCAAAATCTTGTGCTATATATACGAACAATTACAAATACTTTCGTACATATATATGTAAAAAAAGTTCAAGTAAAATAAAAAGAAAGCTTGCTAAATTTTAGTAAAAATAAATTGTAATAGATATATATCTATTAGTATAATCAAGAAATGGCAAGGGTATTGGCAATGAGCTTCGCGGTGTTGTTTGTGGTAAGCGCTTTTCTTCCACTATTTGCAGACGGTAGAAGTCTCAGTTATGGTTCTCTTGCGCCTAACCATGGTCCATTTACCAAAACGGCCCCCGTCACTGCAAACCCTTACCATAGGAGTTGCGAGCCAAGCGAGCATTGTCGGGACCATACCCGAAGGTTATTATTGACTATCAAACCTCTTCCAATGGTTTCCTCTCATGGCCCCCAACATGACATTGGCAACAACAAAATTTAATCGAACACAAAATTTCTCCATCAATTCGACTATATGATGAAAATATTTGGTTAGGTAGAGCCAATTTATGTTATTATAGTGCGAGAGAGGGCAAGCGATTTTACTTGTAATTGTTATGTAGATCAATAATATATTCTTTCATTATTCGATTTATAAATGTTATTTTTTTCTGTTTTTACATATGTTATGTCATGTAAATAAAATTTCGATACACTGGCTCCATTAGTAACTATTTTATTTTTTTCCTCACTTTGTAAAATTGATTCATTCAAATTGATAGAAGCATCAATTATAATTGATGTCTATTTCATTTAAATTATTTTTGTATTAATAAAAAATGATTAATTGCAATTTAATTATTAGATAAAAGTTTCTTAAAGAAATTAATTATTTTGAAAGCAAGTTCCACAAAAATCATGTATAAATTGATGATGAGAAAGGAATAGGTAAAAATCTTACTAACAGGTCTTTTGCTAGGTGCAAAAATGAGGGAGAATTTTTTGAATTTTTTTTCTTTTAGTATTCCAAATTAATTGTCTTATAAATGTATACCAAAAACTATTTCATTAAGATAGAATTAATAGAAAATGCATTATTTTATAATTAATTTTAAAGTCATCATAATCTGAAAAGTAAAGTAGGCCTCACTCATAAACTAATTCGAACTTCCTCTCACAATTCATGTGGAATATCAAAATCCAAATTACTATTACAATCTATGTGGGATATACATAATACATTACTTAATATTTGGATATTGATATCAATAATATTTTTATAATAAAACTTAATCTATTTGATATTATGATTTAAATTTTTTAATTTATAGTTATATTTTAAGTGACCAGTTGCTAATTTAAACTTTTTACATGCAATAATATCAACACTGTAATATAGATGTGGTAAAGTGGGTTAAACTTTATGGGCTCAATTCAGCCCATATGTCTTTTGATTGAATTGGGCCTTAAAATTTTTAGAAATTGACTCTAATGGATTTTAGTAGGTTATGAATTCAAAATGAGTTTAAGTGGATTCAAAATAGATATAATAAAAAAAATTCACTAAAACTCAATAAACTTAATGAACAAAAGTCTATGTTATTTCTATTCCTCGTTGTTATTAAGGTCTTGTACTATTGAATTAATAATAATTTTAAAATTAAAATATGTTGTAACACTCCTAAAATTAGCATTTTATTTGAGATATTATTATTAAAATAAGATATAATATCTTATAAGTTTCATAAATATATACCTTTACAAGATAAAGTGTTTTACAAGTAATTGTTTAACTCCTTTTTTTTGTGTGTGTGTGAAAAGTAATTGTTTAACTCATTATTGGCCATATTATACACTAAAATTCAGACTTAGTTTATCAAATAACCATGTTGTTGCATAAGTTTCAATGCCAATGGCATGATACATAGGAAATAAAATTCCTAATGTTATACAATATAATTTAAAAGTCCAACATATACATACGTCAAGTATATATAATTTTTTGAATGATTTATTAACTAATAAATTGTAAAAATCAAATAAAATGATAATTATTAACAAACTAAAACATAAACTATATATTGATAATAATACTAGTAGTACAGTTCTTAAATAAAAAAAATAAACAACAACAACAACAACAAACAACAAACAACAAATGACCATCAATCTTAAAAGATATTAAAAAATATAACTGTTGCTTAGAATATCATAGAAAATTATCAGTTAATCTCGATATAATTTTGTTACTTTTTTATGTCTTTGCACACACATTAATAATTCACTGAACTCAAGTTTCAAACTTGATACATACAAACGTGAGGACAATTCTATTGATCAATTAATCACTCGACTTTCTCTTGCACATACATGTGATATGTCTACTTAACATGACAACTTAAATGAAGTGGATATTAATTTGATTAAGCAATATTTTTTTTGAAATTAATTTATATTTAGAAAAATTATTGAAGTAAAAAAGTATAAGGCATCACAAGATAAAGTGATGGATAAGAAGTTGAAGGTCACAAATATAAAGACTTGGATATGTTGTGTTAATTTACGAGTTTGAATTTCATAATTGTGAAGGCCACAACAATTGCAAGATCAAATTATTTGGTAAGTATTTAATAGATAAGAAATTTATGTTAATAATTGAATAATTCCATCTTACTAAATTATAATTATATTATACATTGCATAAATGATGTGCATTTTACTTTGTTTATTTAGACAATAGTCTCATATTTGTTTTAGCAATATTAATTTTATAGTCTTTTGAATATAGATTCTATATTAATGTAAATGTATTTGTCGTTTATTATTACTAAATTGCATATTCCATGCTGGGTCTATCTCATAGCAAATAACACCACTAGAAGAACTCTTTAATTTGAAATATTTAATTTATGTACATTTAAAAGTCTTGTAATAATATATATGCCTATTTGCCGAGTGGCCTGTGGCCCAGCGGCATAAATCTCCCACATAATGTGGGAGGTCAGGAGTTCGAGACCTAACGGACTCCTGATGTGCGTGTATATAAATAAATAAATATATATATGCCTATTTAATACTCGAAAATAAAAAAAGTTGAAAATTTTATTATCATGGCCTTATGAAAGAAGAAAAAATTATACCTCAAATGTTGGAAGTGTTTTTTTATTTTTTATTTTATTTATACACATGCACGCATATCAGGAGTCCGCTAGGACTCAAACTCCTACCTCCCACATTATGTGGGAGACTTATGTCATTGGACCACAGACCACTTGGCCTCAAATGTTGGAAATGTGACTCTAGTGCAATGTTAGGAGTTGTTTGGAAACTATATATTTAACTACAAAAAGATGGAGAAGTTTAATTTTAAATATTTGATTTTGTTTTTCTTAAACTTATTTCTATTCATCAGAAAGAATATTCCATGATTTCATGAAAATAAAATTTGCACATTTTATTTTGAAAGATTATAACTTCATCAATCATAATTATTACACATGTAAAATTTAGAAATAATATGCGAAAGGTATGACTTCATCGTTAAAACCATTCATTTTATTCTTGCTGTTTATATCCTATGAATGAAAACGAAAATAGATCCTAACAACCCAACAACCTATAATTTCTCAAGTCCTCTAACATTGTACTGATCAAATTTTAATTCAATAATTCTTGGAAAGCTCTCGGTGCACCAGATATCAATCAATGGTTTTCCTAAACTACTAATTTTGTTCCACCATATTCTGAACCAAAATCTTGTGCTATATATACGAACAATTACAAATACTTTCGTACATATATATGTAAAAAAAAGTTCAAGTAAAATAAAAAGAAAGCTTGCTAAATTTTAGTAAAAATAAATTGTAATAGATATATATCTATTAATATAATCAAGAAATGGCAAGGGTATTGGCAATGAGCTTCGCGGTGTTGTTTGTGGTAAGCACTTTTCTTCCACTATTTGCAGATGGTAGAAGTCTCAGTTATGGTTCTCTTGCGCCTAACCATGGTCCATTTACCAAAACGCCCCCCATCGCTGCAAACCCTTACCATAGGAGTTGCGAGCCGAGCGAACATTGTCGGGACCATACCCGAAGGTTATTATTGACTATCAAACCTCTTCCAATGGTTTCCTCTCATGGCCTTCAACATGACATTGGCAACAACAAAATTTAATCGAACACAAAATTTCTCCATCAATTCGACTATATGATGAATATATTTGGTTAGGTAGAGCCAATTTATGTTATTATAGTGCGAGAGAGGGCAAGCGATTTTACTTGTAATTGTTATGTAGATCAATAATATATTCTTTCATTATTCGATTTATAAATGTTATTTTTTTTCTGTTTTTACATATGTTATGTCATGTAAATAAAATTTCGATACACTAGCTCCATTAGTAATTATTTTATTTTTTTTCTCACTTTATAAAATTGATTCATTCAAATTGATAGAAGCATCAATTATAATTGATGTCTATTTCATTTAAATTATTTTGTATTAATAAAAAATAATTAATTGCAATTTAATTATTAGATAAAATTTTCTTAAAGAAATCGATTATTTTGAAATCAAGTTCCACAAAAATCATGTATAAATTGATGATGAGAAAGGAATAGCTAAAAATCTTACTAACATGTCTTTTGCTAGGTGCAAAAATGAGGGAGAATTTTTTGATTTTTTTTCTTTTATTATTCCAAACTAATTGTCTTATAAATGTGTACCAAACACTATTTCATTAAGATCGAATTAATAGAAAATGCATTATTTTATAATTAATTTTAAAGTCATCATAATCTGAAAAGTAAAGTAGGCCTCACTCATAAACTAATTCAAACTTCCTCTCACAATTCATGTGGAATATCAAAATCCAAATTACTCCTACAAGCTATATGGGATATACATGATACATTACTTAATATTTGGATATTGATATCAATAATATTTTTATAATAAAACTTAATCTATTTGATATTATGATTTAAATTTTTTAATTTGTAGTTATATTTTAAATGACCAATTGCTAATCTAAACTTTTTACATGCAATAATATCAACATTATAATATAGATGTGGTAAAGTGGGTTAAAATTTATGGGCTTAATTCAGCCCATATGTTTTTTGATTGAACTGGGCCTTAAAAATTTTAGAAATTGACTCTAATGGGTTTTAGTAGGTTATGAATTCAAAATGAGTTTAAGTGGATTCAGAATAGATATAATAAATTTTTTTCACTAAAACTCAATAAACTTAAAATTAATTTTGAATTCATGAATGAAAGTCTAAGTTATTTCTATTCCTCATTGTTAGTAAGGTTTTGTACTATTGAATTAATAATAATTTTAAAATTGAAATATATTGTAACACCCCTAAAATTAGCATTTTAGAAAGTAAGATTTTAAAAATTAAAATATTAATTTGACAAATTCGGGGGCTCAAAATATAAATAGGAAAGGACCTAATTGTAAGACTTTTGAAAGTTCTGGGGGTCAACTTATAAATAGTTTCGGTCAAATGGGTCAATTTAAGGCACTAACTTGTCCTAGGACTCAATTGCAAACTAAAATAAGGGGTCACTCTCAGGCACCAAATAAGTTGAGGGATTGAATTAAAATCTAAAGAAAAAAAATTGTTGGAGTCAAACTGAGAATTTGAGAAAGATAAAAAAATATATACACAAGAGACCTTCCATTTTATCAAATTCTCCCATGCTTACCGTCACCATTCTCTCCAACCAACACCTCTCCGACACTAGAAAAACTAGCAACCAAGCTAACCATTCTCTTCCCCTCGTCACAAGAAATGCATTGGTACCAAATTTGTGTAGAAACAATAGGCAAACCGTCGGGAATTGGCAACCATACTAGAGCTCACGGCGGGGGTGGTGGGAGGCACTATTCCAGCAACTATTAGGGGAAACTAAGGGATGGGTTTTAATAAGCTCAGCTGGAGGAGCATGCTAGTATGTTCAATTGCATAAACGGACCACCGATGGAGGAGTAATTGAGAAAAAACGACGCGGCAGTGTTGGTAGCATGGTGGCGATTTTTCAGCAAATTGACTGGCCAATCAATGTTTGATTCTAAAATTGATTAGTGCGTTTTGTTCTAAGTTCAAGTTGATTGGACGAAAATTATGATTTTGAGTGAAATGATTGTATAAAAATTTAGTTGTAAGTGATGTATGGACCTGAATTCGATAAAAAAGATTAATATTTATTAATTGAGTTAATTGAAGCATTTGGGAAATTGAAAATTGCGGAACGGAAATAAGACTTGAATATTATGATTATGGACCGGAATGATTGTATGTAATTTTAATATAAAGTGAAACATGAACTCGGATCATTAATTAGAAGGTAATTTTCATTAAGTTAATTGATATAATTGAGAAAATGTTTGAACGGTTAAATGTTTTCCGAATTGAACTGATTAAATCGTTGAGATTGTTCCTGGTGTAAATATGAGTTAATTGAACCGATCCACCATCATAATCAGATGTCTTCTAATTTAGTTTGGTTAAAAAGTTAAGTTAATCCCATCGAATTGTAATTATAAATTGAAATGATTGGTAATTAGAATATAATTATCGTTAATTAAGATAATCAGTATAAAAGTAGGCCTAATTTTGTGTAACATTGCTAGGATTAATTGTTAATGGAATATTCTAGCCTAAGTTACCTATATCTGAAAATAGGGTAGAAAACCTGGGATAGGTGGATATGCCTCGTAATCTGAACTCCCGATAATAAGGCATAGAGGATTTAGTTATTGTTTAAAGGATACGGTGTAAGTGTTTTGACATTTAAAATGTTCTATTGGAAAACGAGGAGCTAAGGTCTCCAGGACCATAAGATGTGATCGCATCTTTGTGGAGTTTTAAGGTGAGGGTCTAACTTATCTTTTTTCTAGGAAGTGAATGTTCTTGGATTATTTGAAATCCTTGATTGTTTGAATCTCTTGATTGTTCATCTATTAAAATTGATCATGCTCGTTCTGGTGTCATTCTCTATTTGTCCATTCGTTGGTATTCAATCATGCTCATTCTGGTGCCAAAACTCTTATTGCTCTATATGTTATTTGTTCCGTATAACCTGTGAGGGTTAACCTATCTTTCTTCTGGGAAGTAAATGCTCTTTGATTCTAAATTCCTTGATTTCTCTGTTAAATCTGAATTGTATTCGTTCTAGTGTCCGGAACATCTATTGTGATATTCTGTTACCGGTCATGTATACCCTACAGCCTTGCCAGCTCCTTTTGGTGTTGATATTTTGGTCTTGCTGACCAATTTCGTTCATACTCTTGGCTATCATTTTGTACAATGTTTAGACGGCCTTGCTAGCAAATATTTTGTGATTTATATCATTCGGTTCAGTATGAGATTCATGCTTTTGATTAGCGTTTTGAAATATGTTAATTCTATTGGCACTATGTTTGGATCACCTTAAGGATGCTCTTGGGAGGTTGTCGCCCGACGGGATGCCACAGTGCGGGATGAGCCCGAAGCTAGGTCCGAAAAGACGACCAGGCGGTACGGACCGACGGTAGCTGGTCTCCCGACCCACCTAAGATCTTGACTTGCGGATAGCTGGAGGTAGTTATCTAGTAAGTGGCGGGATCTGGCATGTGGATCGGCCATGCCTTTGTCTGTCTGCAAGCCGAGTACTTGAGTTAATGGTGTGTTAGGGGAAATTTTGTTATGATTACAGTACTCTTTGTATCATTTATTCTGTTTATTACTGTTCTGATATGTTCTGGGAGAAATAAGGTTGGAGTTGCCAACAGTCTGTTAGATTTGATATGAGTGTTATATCACGTTATTATCTCTCCTAGAATCTTGATTATTGTTGAACTTGTTAATAATTTCTGTACTCTTGACAATATTCCTTGTTGTTTGTCAAAAATTTTCCCTCACTAAGTCTTTAGGACTTACCCGTTTTGTTAAATTGGTGGCACCTTAGATGATTATCTTTTGATTTGTATACTAAGTTTGAACTAGTGATTATGCATGTATGGCCCTGTTATAGATGATAGTTGAAGACTTAGTGCCATAAATTGTATGATGGTTTTGTACTTCTTTGCGAGATGTTAGATAGTGCTTTGTAATAGTAAGTTGGGATAAAATGTTTTGGTTGCTGTGCAGCTATTTAAATTGAATTTTGGAGGTGTGTATTTGATTTAAATTATTGTGGATAAGACTAAAATAGCTCCTCATCCCGAAGCAGGCACCTCCCGAGCAGGGCTCTAGATATATATTTCGGGTTTTGAATATATTAATAAATTTGACATCTAAACTTCTTTTAAAATACAAATTTTAGTGCATGAATAATATTTTGAAGTCATCCAAATAAAAATTATATCTATTAATTTAAAATAATTTTAAATTATGTTGCATAGCTAGTATTGCATGTCATAAGCTTACATGCAATTATATTTATTATTTTTTGAAGATTCAATAAAAATTAACACATTTATTATCAAAGTTTGATATATGCTTATTGATACAAGAATTATGCTTTAAAATTATCAGTTTTGTTACAAAATAAGTACTATTCATAATTAATTTAATTATTACAATTGCATATTATGAAAAAGATCAATAAAATAAGATAATATTTAAATTACTATTTTGAATTAATTATTGTGAATAACAAACATGAATCAATTTTTTTTGAATATTTGACTCATTTTAACCCAACTCAATCTACTTTCACTCACATATCTAAACTCATATTGAACAATTTAAACTTTATCTGCTTGAACCCAAATTGAATCCAATCCAACTCAGTCATTTGCCACCCGTAATGTAATGCAGCAGCAACAACAAATGATAATGAGAATATTTTAAGCAATCAAGCTAATTGATTGCTTAAAATATTCTCATTATAATCTTTTGATTCTCATGACTATAATTTAAACGAGTAACCATCGTTACAATCTATTGTTGTCGATCTATCTTCCCCACTACTACCAATTTATTATATTTTTTACTTATATAAATTTTAAATAAATATATTGAAATTATTAGAAAATTATGGAGTAACTATCAAGTAATTCTATTTTTGTTTGGAAACTATATATTTAATTACAAAAAGATGGAAAAGTTTAATATTAAATATTTGATTTTTTTTCTTAGACTTATTTCTATTTGTCAAAAAAACAAAAAAAAATCCATGATTTCATGAAAATAAAAATTGCACATTATTTTGAAAGATTATAACTTCATCACGCATAATTATTATACGTACAAAATTTAGAAATAATATGCAACATGTATGACTTCATCGTTAAAATCATTCATTTTATTTTTGTTTTCTATATCCTATGAATGAAAACAAAAACAAATCCTGACAACCTAACAACCTATAATTTCTAAAGTCCTCTAAAATTGTACCGATCAAATTCTAGTTCAACAATTCTTGAAAAGCTCCCAAGACACCAAAAATTAATTAACTGTAGCGCCCCCACTCGGGATAGCACTAGAAAAAAAATCAAAATCATCAAAGATAGCAACAAGCTTCAACTTAAGCAAATCTTAACAAAAGTACGAGTTACATGCCATGACAAATCTCGTCGTTCATCATTACACACCTACAAATCATAAGTTCAAGTCTTGACATATCACAACCTCTCCAAGTTTCAACTTAACATAAAAGTGATTCATACACGGGTTTAAACACTTATTCTATTACAAAACGTATTTATATCCTTCCAAGCTTGAAGTACGAAATCATCACCAAAACCTGTCTGAGAAAGTTAAAGTGATACGAGGGGTTAGTCCAAAGACTTCATGAGGGATAACTTAAGAATAATAGAAGTGATCTATCGAGGAAGGTTCAGCTCAACAGATCATCAATTAAACATACAGAACATGACAGATTCAGAATCAAACAGTAAACATAACAAAACAAGAAACTCTCCAGCCTTATTGCTCCAAGATAGAATTTAGATAGGCAAAACAAACCTAAAGCATATGCATTCCAAGAAAAGACTACAGACATGCATTGCAGAATCACCTTATTCCAGTCAGAAATCAATTTACCTAAGCGTAACAACTTGGTACATGACGGATGCCCATACGAACTGTATAGTGCACCGCAGATGCTTAGGGAAAGCCCCTATCGCACTACTGATACCTAGGAGAAAGTCCCTAGCGCACCGCCAACACTCAGGGGAAAGTCCCTAGCGTATCGTTGACACCCATGGAAAAGTGCCTAGCGTGCCCCCACATAACCAAACATTTCACTCGTATCGGCCCTTGGCCCACATTTTCTCCGTACACATGACAGAATTCATAATCGTTTGTGAAAATGCTTAGGGGAAAGTCCCTGGCGCACCGCCAGTTCTAAGACAAAATAGAACAGTACAAAACAGAACGCCATCAATGCAACATGATAGCAATAAACAGATTCAGATAAGCCAACATGGCCAAATAAAGCTGAACAAATAAACAAATATGCCAGCAAGGCAACAGAGAACGATACAGAATGGTTATATATACGAGACAAATAGACAGACAACTGAGATACAGATAACAAATCAGAGTTCCAACACATTTCAGATTAAAATAAATCGAGTACGGTACAGAAACAGAAAACCCACACAAGGGCTTATCACAAATAACAGATAGTTAGAAAAGGTGCCAGATTGGCAAACCCTCACCTTTTGTAGTTTCAGCAAACAACCACGGCCCGCAATCTATTGATCGGCAGGATCCACTTCTTCGTCACCTAATCAAAAGAATATTTCCATAGTCAAAACTCCTATTCATGTCTAATAGCCTTCTAGAATTGCATCATAGGTACTCTAACATTACTATCTTATTGATTAACACAATGATATAGGTTTAATAGTCACTATCTACACAAAGTACTCCAATAAACCGATTATTCTAGAATTAACCACGATGTTCTATATCGATTCCAAAAATAACATGATATTTCGTTCTTGACTGCAAAGTCATTATCATATCATCATCCTAGTCAATCCACACAAAATAGTCCAATCTCTACATAATTAATCCTAATCAAATGTCACTTAGTCTTTCATTACATAATCCTTAATTTAGATTAATCACTTAGTACTAATATTAAATCCAAATTTTGGCATTTAGCACAACATGTCTGGGTTCACTTAATTGAATATTCTTTTTGCATGGGAGTCTTGCACGCATATATATATATCAATCATACCTTATCTCTATTCTTGGCATATAATACAAGATTTCCAAAGGTAAGGTACAATATGTATACATATATATATCAAAGTACAACCAATTAAATTTCAAGATTCGCCACTAGAGTTTCGAAACCACAAACCAAATACGTGGGTGCGTTCATTGCTTCGAGGAGGTGAAACTACCTCTCTGCCGCCGTTGGAGTAGACCAACATCACCACCAAAATGCTCATCTCAACCTCCTGAGTCCAACGCCATAGTCAGTTTCAAGTTTCATGGCCAAAATCTCCTTCAATCGAGCTCAAACATCAAATAGGTCTCTCTCGCCATCGCCGCCGCGTCAAACTCACATGCAAAGGTATTTTCAACTTTCTCATGCCGAGAGCTTCCAATATCTCCGCCCAAAAACAAGCTTTGGCCATCGCTCCGCCGTCTCCCGCTAGGACCGCTACTGCCGAGTTTCAGCTTTTCGTTTTCGGTGACTTGCCGCTTGTCTCGCCATGCATGTGGTGTGCAAATGTAGCTAGGAATACGGGGAAGGTTTTAAACGATTAACTTTTGGCAATTTTTGGCTGCCGGTGAAGGTCGCCAGAGATGGTATTGATGGCTGCGGGAAGAAGAAAAAGGAAGAATGGGGTTCAAAATACAAATGACAACTTTTATAAAACTAATTTTTAAAATTTTTAGTTTGGCCCTAAAATCTTTTTAAGAACATCAATTAGGTCCCTAAAATTATTAGAAAATAGGGCTTGACCCCGTTGACCAAACTTCTTCCATGCAAACCCCAATACTTTCAAAAAGTGCCCAATCAAGTTTTGATAAATTCCGGATTGACCCCAAACTTTTAAAATTTCCATAAATTGAAGTTTTCTTGTTAACAAGTTGACCCCCAAAATTTAATAAAATAATAAATTAGCAATTATTACATAAGATTCATGAAATTTAAATATTAAAATTTAAATTCTATAAATCATGAAATTTTTGGGGTGTTACAAACCTCCCCCTCTAAAAAGAATCTGGTCCCCAAATTCTCACCTGAATGTTGGAAGAGCTCGTGATATTGCTAGCGCATGAGGTCATCTTACTCCCAGGTGGCTTCTTCCACATTGTGGTTATGCCACAGCACTTTTACTTAGGGAATCCTTAGATTCCTAAGCTCCCGAAATTTTCGATCCAAGATACGAACAGGGTGTTCCTCGTATGTCAAATCTCCTTTCCATTGCATGAGCTCAGGTGATATGATGTGGGAAGGATTGAGATAGTATTTTCAGGGTAGAGACACATGAAAGACATCATGTATCCCAGTCAGGATCTGGGGCAGCACAAGACGATAAGCCATTGGTCCAATTTTCTCACTTATTTCATAAGGTCCCACATACCTCGAACTCAGCTTTCCGCCTTTGCCAATTCTTCTTATCCCTTTCCTCGGGGATACCTTGAGCAACACTCGATCACCAACCTCAAACTCCAAATCCTTTATTCGCTTATCTGCACAACTGTTCTATCGGTCCTGAGCAGCCTTAATTGTTTAATAATATGTACCTTCTCGACAGTCTCTTGAATCAGTTTAGGCTTCATAATTCCTAGAGACACATCAATGGTACCTTTATGCTCTGCTAGATCCCAATACAATAGGAACTAATATTTTCATTCGTACAATGCTTCGTACGATGCCATCTGAATAACAGACTAATAGCTATTATTGTAGACAAACTCAACCAGAGATAGATGTCGAGTCCAACCTCCACCGAAATTCAGAATGCAAGCTCGCAGCATCTCTTCCAAAATTCAAATGACCCTTTCTGATTATTTGTCAGTCTGAGGATGAGCAGCTAAGCTAAACTATAACCTTGTTCCCAGATGTCTCTGCAAACTTTTCCAAAGTTTTGATGTGAACTTTAGGTCCCGATCAGATACATACTGATTAGAATCCCATGTAACCTGACGATCTCCTTGATGTATAATTCTACCAGTTTCTCAACCTTGTAGTCCGTTCTGACTGGTAGAAAATGTGCAGACTTTGTCAAATGATCTACCACCACCTAGATACTTTCATAACCTCCTCTAATTTTTGGTAGACCGATCACAAAGTCCATGGTCATTTGTTCCCATTTCCAGTCAGGGATGGGAAGTGGCTACAACAACCCTAATGGTCGTTGGTGTTCTGCTTTCACTAACTGACAGGTTAGACATTTTTGCACGTAATCTACTACATCTTTCTTCATTCCATTCTACTAGAACTATTTCTTTAAATCCTGATACATTTTTGTCCCATCCGGATGTACTGTATATCTCGTTCTGTATGCCTCTTCTAATAATCTCCCTTTCACTTCTGCAGGCACACAAATTCTTTTGCGAAATAGCAATGTGTCTTGACCATCGATACTGTACTCGGGGTCTTTCAGAACTCCCAACCAATTCTCTTTGTTTCAACATCCACTTACCTCTAGCTTGGGCCTGTCAAATTTCATCGTGTAGTTCAGGCTGTACTTTCACTCCTGCAACCTAAACTCGTTGTTTTAATCACAGCATAGCACTCATACTCGATCCTTTTGATGTTCATATCCCTTGCAGATGAACCATTCTCGCCTTCCAGCTCAGGGCATCGGTTACCACATTCACTTTTCTCATATGGTAGGTGATAGAAAAGTCATAATCCTCAAGAAACTCCACCCATCTACGCTGCCTCATGTTCAGATCTTTTTGCAAATGCAGATATTTGAGGCTTTTGTGATCTATATATACCTCAAATGTAGCTCCATAGAGGTAATGCCTCCACTTAGATAATGCAAAAATGATCGCTGCTAGCTCCAAATCATGAGTTGGATAATTCTCCTCACGAGGCTTTAACTTCCTAGATCTATAGGCGATGACATGCCCTCTCTGCATCAACACGCATCATATCCCTTTATATGAAGCGTCTGTATACACCACAAAGTCTTTTAATCCGTCCGGGAAGGCTAAAACTAGAGCTGTAATTAGGCAGTTCCTCAACTCTTGGAAGCTCTTCTCACACTCCTCGTTCCAATCAAACGGCTAATCTTTCTGAGTTAACTTGGTCAATGGACCAGCTATCTTGGAGAAATTCAGAACCAATCTCCGATAGTATCTGGCCAATCCCAAGAAGCTCCGAACTTCGGTAACAGTTTCAAGCCTTTTCCACTTGACAATCACTTCAACTTTAGAAGGGTCTACTTCTAGCCCACCTCGAGTGATTACGTGATCTAGAAAGGTTACTTTTTCAATCCAGAACTAGCACTTACTAAACTTAGCATACATTCGACGCTCTTTCAAAGTTTTTAGGACTATGTGTAAGTGCTTTATGTGTTCCTCCTTGGATTTAGAGAATACAAGGATGTCGTCGATAAAGATGACCACAAACTGGTCCAAGTATGGCTTGAAAATCCAGTGCATCAAGTCCATGAATGCCGCTGGGGTGTTGGTTAGACCAAACGGCATTACCACAAACTCGAAGTGACCATACCAAGAATTGAAAGTTGTCATAGGGATATCTTCTTCTTTGATCTTCAATTGATAATATCCCTATCTTAAGTCCAACTTGGAAAAGATCCTTGACCCTTGCAATAGGTCAAATAACTCCTCTACATGTGGTAGAGGGTACTTATTTTTTATAGTGACCTTGTTTAATTCTCGATAGTCGATGCACATCCTTAAAGACCCATCTTTCTTCTTAACAAATAGTACTGGCGCTCCCCAAGGGGACGTGCTAGGTTTAATGAACTTCTTCTCTAGCAACTCCTGCAGTTGGCTCTTCAAATCCTTAAGCTCAGCAGGTGCCATTCGGTACGGAGTCTTGGAAAATGGCGTAGCCCCCGATAGGGTGTGAATGACGAACTTTATCTCTCTATCTGAGGGTAGTAAGTTTAATTCTTCAGGAAATACCTCCAAATATTTTGCCACTACTTCTACGTCCTCGATCCTGACTGTGCCCCTTGGTTTGTTAATGAGGTATGCTAAAAATCCTTGCCCACCTTCATTCAAAATCTACTTAGCTTCTAACACTGATATGATCGGTATTGGAAAAGTGTTATTTGTCGAAGGGTGTGAAGATATCGAGGTCCCTTCCCCGAGTGTAATGCACTTAGTGTAGCAATTCACCTGTATCTGATGGTGGTATAGCCAATCCATCCCAAGGATTACGTCATACCCTTGGATAGGCATTCATATTAGATTGGCGGGATACGCTCGGCCCTCGATCATAATCGGGTACTCCCGATACATAGTATCTGTGACTAACCCTATTCCTAAGGGTGTTTGCACTTCAACTTGGTAAGCCATGGTTTTAGGTTGTACATTTAGTTTTCGAGAAAAATTAACAGATATAAATGAATGGGATGCTCCAGGATTGTATAATACTTTACCAAGATTTTTGGAGATAGTAATCGTACCTTCAACCACCTCATTGGGATCCAGTGCATCCTCTCCGGTTAGGGCATATACACGGGCCTAAACTTTCTGCTTCCCTCTATCTATCGGCGCTAGATTTTTCTTTCCTGAGCAATCTTTCAGAAAATGTTGACTACTTCCACACCTTAGGCATTTACCCTGCTTCCGCCAACAATTCACTTCTTCATAGCTAGTTATTCGCAGAATCCACATGGCGCTGATGCCTTATCTTGAGCCCGATTTACTATCTCATCAGTCCTATGAACTAGTTGAGGTGTGCCTCCAGTTTGTAACCTAGGTTGTTTCTTGCTGGCACCACTTGGTCCTCCCGGGGGTGGTCTTCCTTTTCGACCCCTGTCTTCGATTTTTTGAATTTCTTGTAGTTCTGATTTATCCTGCAGTGCATTGCTCACTGCTAAGTTGAAATTCAGTAGGTCGAAGATAGCTAGACCCCATCTAAGCTCTGGTCTCGATCCCTGAATAAACCATTGAATCTGCCGATCTTCATCTTCCAGGATGTACGGTGCATACTGTATTAACCGGCTGAAAGTTACTTCGTACTGACTGACAGATTGGCTTCCTTGGATCAAATTCATAAATTCCCTTTCTCTCACTCGCTTGACTACTAGGGGAATATATTTGTCCATGAATTCCCTGGTGAAATTGTCCCATGTCCGGGGATTCCTTGAAGTGGTCCATCTGCGATCGACCATCTTCCACTAACTTCTCGCAGATCCGGCTAATAGAAACATGGCAAATCATACCTTTTGTTCATCCGAGTATCGTAGGGTTTCGAATATGACCTCCAAGTTTTCTACCCATTCCTCCGCCTTGCGGTCGTTTGGCTCCCCGAAAAACTTTGGGGGCTGGAAACGGATGAACGTTCCAGTGCCCGATCCTCAATTATCTCATTAACCCTTCTTGCTTCACTGCCCGACTGTCGAGCCTGTTGTCTAGCTCTAGGCCTTCTCTGATTCACGGGGTCCACTGGCTGACCCACAGAAGGGGTTTGTGAAATCTATTCTTCTGGTTCAGGTGGCTGATAAACAAGTACTTCCTGTCTAGGGATTCTTGGTGCATTAATAGGTCAACCAGCTAGTCTTCCTCTGGAGCCGGCCTAGGAGCACTACCATGAGACGCCATTTTCACCTTGAGATTTATGAGGTAGTCTCAAGCCTGCAATTATAATTTGCCAATTAGCACTTTAGCCTTCAAGAATCCTTCAGAATTTCTTGAGCTTTTCAAAATTAAAGAAAAGCAAAGTAAATTTAATACAAGCTCCAATATCTTAAAACAAGAAAGAAATGAAGTTCGATAATAAGATATGAACGATAACTTCATTAGTATACTTAGTTAGCAATAGCAAAGTTACAATAGTATGTACGAAATTCAAAGTTTTCAAAAATGGCCATGCTAACTATTCATCTAATCGAATTCAAAATGATTAGGCGAAAGGAAAAGAAAAGAAAATATTAGCCGACATTATGCAATCCTAATAATTAGAAGTTCTACTAAGTTACTACTACACCAAGTACACATACAGAATGCCATCGCGGCACCAAATCATCCATCCTAACCCTCTTCATCAGTAATGTCGAACTCAACGTTCGGTTCGGCGTCATGCTACTGATCGAAGTCAATTAGGTCCCTAAAATTATTAGAAAATAAGGCTTTGACCCTGTTGACCAAACTTCTTCCATGAAAACCCCAATACTTTCAAAAAGTGCCCAATCAAGTTTTGATAAAATTCCGGATTGACAAAATTTCTAAAAATTGAATTTTTCTTGTTAACAAGTTGACCCCCAAAATTTAATAAAATAATAAATTAGCAATTATAACATAAGATTCATGAAATTTAAATTCTATAAATCATGAAATTTTCGGGGTGTTACATTAACAGTTTTCTTGAACCACTAATTCTATTCCATCATATTCCCAACCAAAATTTTGTGCTATATATATACGAGCAATTTTAAACACTTTTGTACATAATATATATATATATATAAAGTTCAAGTAAAATAAAAAGAAAGCTTGCTAAATTTTAGTAAAAATAAACTGTAATAGATATATATCTATTGATGTAATCAAGAAATGGCAAGGGTATTGGCAATGAGCTTCGTGGTATTGTTTGTGGTAAGCACTTTTCTTCCATTATTTGCAGACGGTAGAAGTCTCAGTTATGGTTCTCTTGCGCTTGACCATGGTCCATTTACCAAAATGCTACCCATAGCTATAAATCTTTACCATAGGAGTTGCGATCCGAGCGATCATTGCCAGGACCATACCCGAAGGTTATTATTGACTATCAAACCTCTTTAATGGTTTCCTCTCATGGCCTCCAACATGACATGGCAACAACAAAATTTAATCGAACACAAAATTTCTCGTCAATTTGACTATATGATGAATATATTTAGTTAGGTAGAGCCAATTTATGTTATTATAGTGCAAGAGAGGGCAAGCGATTTTACTTGTAATCTTTATGTAGATCAATAATATATTCTTTCATTTATTCGATTTATAAATGTTTTTTTTTTGTTTTTACATATGTTATGTCACGTAAATAAAATTTCGATACTCTAGCTCCATTAGTAATTATTTTATATTTGTCCTCGCTTTATAAAATTGATTCATACAAATTGACAGAAGTATCAATTACAATTGATGTCTGTTTCATTTAAATTATTTTTGTACTAAATAAAAAAAATGATTAATTGCAATTTAATTGTTAGATAAAAGTTTCTTAAAGAAATCGATTATTTTGAAATCAAGTTCCACAAAAATCATGTATAAATTGATGATGAGAAAGGAATAGCTAAAAATCTTACTAACATGTCTTTTGGTACGTGCAAAATTGTGGGAGAATTTTTTTATTTTTTTTCTTTCATTATTCCAAATTAATTGTCTTAGAAATGTATACCAAACACTATTTCATTAAGATCGAATTAATAGAAAATTTTATAATTAATTTTCATAATCTGAAAAGTAAAGTAGGCCTCACTCATAAACTAATTCAAACTTCCTCTCACAATTCATGTGGAATATCAAAATCCAAATTACTCCTACAATCTATGTGGGATATACATAATACATTACTTAATATTTGGATATTGCTATTAATAATATTTTTATAATATAAATTAATCTATTTTATTATAATAATGATGATTTAATTTTTTAATTTATAGTTATATTTTAAATGGCCAATTGCTAATCTAAAGTTTTTACATGCAATAATATCAATACTGTAATATAAATGTGGTAAAGTGGGTTAGAATTTATAGGCTCAATTCAGCCCATATGTTTTTGAATTGGGTTGGGCCTTAAAATTTTAGAAATTGGCTCTAATGAATTTAAAATGAGTTTAAGTGGATCCAAAATGGATATAATCAAAAAAATTCATTAAAACTTAATAAATTTAAAATTAATTTTGGATTCATGAACAAAAGTCTATAATATTTCTAATTCGTCGTTGTTATTAAAGTCTTGTACCGTTGAATTAACAACAATTTTAAAGTTGAAATATATATTTCGGGTTTTGAACATATTAATAAATTTGTTGTTTGAAATTCTTTTAAAATATAAATTTTAGTACATGAATAATATTTTGAAGTCATACAAATAAATATTATATCTATTAATTCAAAATTTGTTGCTTAGCTAGTACTACACATCATAAGCTTACATGCAATTATATTTAATATTTTTAGAAGATTCAATAAAAATTAATATATTTATTATCAAAGTCTGATATAAGCTTATTGATACAAGAATTATGCAATTTTTTTTAAAATTATTATTTTTGTTACGAAATAATTACTATTCATAATTAATTTAATTTATTGTAATTGCATATTATATAAAAGATCAATAAGATAAGATATTATTGAAATTACTATTTTGAATAACTAACATGAATCAATTTTTTTTTTTTTAATATTTAACTCATTTTAAACCCAACTCAATCTACTTTCACTCACATATCTAAACTCATATTGAACCATTTAACCTTAATCTGCTTGCATCCAAACCGAACCTAATCCAACTCATTCATTTGCCACTCGTAATGTAATAATAATAATAATAATAATAATAATAATAATAATAATAAGCTTGATTTCTTAAAATATTCTCTTTATCATCTTTTGATTCTCATGATTTAAATGAGTAGCCATCGTTGTAACCCATTACTTTCAATTTATCTTCCCCACAACTACCAACTTATTATATTTTTTTACTTATAAATTTTAAATAAACATTTTGAAATTATTAAAAAATATGGAGTAACTATCATATAATCTATTTTTTGTTTATTTTATATTATAAAAAAACGTGAATAAAATTTGTCAAAATCGTTAGTGTATATATATATATATCTATATATCCCCACATTTACAATATTTAGTGTTGGATTGTGTTCTACAGCACTATTTTTTCATTTTATACTATTTCAAAAACAGAAAACATCATTATTTGTACCATTGTTAATGAAAACACAGTTCATTTTCATTTTCATACGTATAAAAAATCTACAATACCTACTAATTTAAAAATAATTAAAATCCACCAACTAATTAAATAATAATTTTTTTCTGTCATTCCAAGTTAATGGGATCCACATAAAATTTAATACTAATTTTTCATTACATCATCATCCACTAACTTATTAAATAATTATTTCTTTTTCTATCTTTTTAAGAAAATAGGGCCCACAATCAATTAAACAATAATAATTAATATTATTACATTAAAATATTTAACACTATTATATTAAAATATTATTTGTAATATATCTTTTTTCAAAAATTTCACAATTTACAATTAATTACATTTTTATTTTTGCATGCAAAATAATGATAAAATAAAAACACATTTATAATTAAAACAATAAAAATGGAAAATGAGAATGAAACCACAGTTTAGATTCCAGGCTCTCAGCGGACGTTATACGTCAGCGCGCACATGGTCATAGGCGCCAACCGTTCACATTAGCCGCCTTTCTCCTACTCACACTAACGTACGCTTCCCCTCCTAGTCTATCTATCTATATATATATATATATATACATACACCCATCTCATATTTTTCTCTCTTAAAAACACGGAAAATTGCTGCTTGAGAAAGAAGAAATCATCAAATCGTCGAAATTAAGGTAGATTCTCCAAAAAGTTTCTTATCAATAATGATTTCTTAGTTGTTAATTGTCTGGTAAATTACACGATTGACGTGTGAAAATTTGATCTTGAATTCCTTGTTGTATGTTTGGGTGTTGAATTTTTTATAATATTATGTTTTGTCGAAAACCTCGGATTATTTTGCTCTTTTAGCTGAAGAAATTTTGATTTCTTCCTGGGTTTTGAAGCTTAGACAGCTGCTTGTCAATTTCGAGCAATCAATTGATTGAATTTTTGTTTTGTTATATTTTGTTTTGAGTTTTGATTTTTCTGTTAATTTTATTGATTGAATTTGTTAAAGTTAGGGTCCTGTTAGCTCGGCTAGATATATGCATAGCTACATGTACAAGAAGGAATTAAAATCTAATAAAGTAATTGACTACAAACAATGGCTGCATATTGATGATTCTTAAATCCCGACTTTGGTTGTTGTGAAGGATACTTACCCTTCTTTTCATCTGTTTGACGTAAGGGGTGGGGGGTGTTTCCATATTTGTTATGCTATTATTATGGAAAGGTTATGTTTTTGTATTTGATTGCAGTAATATCTCTTTGAGCATTTGCTTCTTTGTTTATGCCATGCCAGTTTATTTAGCAGACATGGAGCAGCAGCACGACTTGCATGGTTGTTTAGTTGTATGGAGGGGACAGAAGTTTGTTGTTGAGATGAATCCAAGTGCCACTCTGAAGGAGCTGGGAGAAAAGTTGCAAGCTCTCACAAATGTCAAAGCTGATACTCTACGGCTACTTGTTCATGTGGAGAAAAGTTCAAAATTGCTATATCCTTTTTCTGATGAACATGCTTGTTTAAGCTTGGATTCAACGTCAGTTCTTAAGGTGCCAAAACTTGTCCATTCTCCATATGCCATATGGATCTTCTCATATGGTATTTTGTTTGTCTAAATTGAAATTGGTTTTCGCTTCCCTATCTGGAATATCCTTAATCATGACTTCATGATTGATTTTAAGGAGTGTCTGAGCACAGTATTCAAAGAGGAGTGTGATTGGTGGCACTCCTCTAGCGTAGAGGTGCAGTGCTGGAAAGAAGCACACAGAAAATTGTGGAAAATATCAATATCTGAAATATGAACTCTCTGAACCATTGATATAATATTTTTTTGAACCCCTGAAGGTAATCAGATGTTGAAAGCCAAACATGAGGGCTGATAATTAAGTTTAAACTAATTTTGTTGTACATTTTGATGGTTCTTTGCTGAAACTAGAACTGTAATTTCAGAATTTTTTCTCAGCGTGTATGATGCATGCATGGAAATGTTTCAGTTCAAAACTTATATATCCTTGGATGTGACGCATAAGCGCATATGATGGATGTCAACTTTATTTTAGATCTTGACTTAAAAATTGTCTGTATGAGTCCCTGTTGTAGTTTATACTTTGTTTAATAGGTCAACTGAGAAACAATATTCTCCTTAAGAGGATATGCACCATCACATTCCCCTCACAAAAACTTAAATATCTGGGAAAAGATTTTTGGAAGTCATACTTTTCTTTGTAATACTTCATTTACTCAGTAGTAGCCAAATACCTAATATCCTTTTGAATTTTGACTTTAAATCACTAGTTACTTCGCAAATTGTCAAACCATTTTAGTTGGATGTTCATATAAATATGAAATATCAGTCCCTCAGTGCTAAACTTGTGCCTTTTCAATTTAGTCAAGAATGGGTTTGGTAAATTTAAGTCCTAATGTGCACATACATGAGTATGTCCCAACTAGTGAGATTGAACATCATAACCGCTACATGATTAAGTACATTCAGAAACTACTTTGTCCTAAAGAGATCATGAGATTGCAATTAAGGTTTTGAGCCAAAGGTAAATGAATATAACAGAATGAACTCCTACTACATTGTTGTTCCATGTCATTTGAGAATAATGTGCCCCTGCAGGATATTGTTGCCCTTTTTAGTATTCGATTATTCATATATTTTTATGTAATGTACCAGATGATCCTCCAAAAAAATCTACTATTAAACCCTTTTGACATGACTCTACGATCGTCATTTATATGAAGGTTAGAGAGATTTAATGAGCTGAAACAGAATGGTAGACTCTGATAAAAGTATTTTTATTTGGTGAAGTTGTAAGACATGGAAGAGTCATTTCATCTCTAGATGGGAAGGAGATTAGATAAAAAATGTCATGGGCCCGTTATGTATCTCAAGTTTTCAGTCTTCTGTCTAGAGAAAAATAAATAAATAAAGATTAATGCTGTCAAGCTATAATTTCCCACCCCTTTTGCAAAGCATCATTATCAGAATCCAACCAAGCCATCTCACCTAGTTTCTTTCAGCACCCTTTCCAATTCAAAAGCACCAATCCACATCTGCCGACCATCCTTGCCACCAAACTAACTTCTGCTCGATACATTTCATGTGCACTTCCAGCCCTTGTTCCCACCATTATGATGCCATAGGAATGGAGTATTCTATCTAGTAGGAGAAACCATTCTACTAGTAATCTTATTTTTGTCATTCCAATCACTCACCTGGTTAGGCACAGAAGTCGGGCAATCATGATACAGTGGCAACTACAGCCTAAATAGATTGATCCAGTGACCTGTTGGTCTTAGATTCATGTAGTTAACGTCCTGATTTTGGACGGTAAGACTAATTATACCTTACTCTTTCCAGGCTCTGGAATAACAAGAGCCTTCTTGAGCAATTATGCCCCTAGAGCAAACTTCTTGTCACTAATAAATGAATGGGTGAAACTGTACGCATCTGCAATGGTTAATATATAGGTGTTGCCCATATCATTGGGCTGATAATGTGGTTTGCTTTGATTCCTGTTCTAGTTTTTCCAAATTAGTTCACCAAATATTGGACATTTGGCCGAGACATAATTAAAGACCTGAAGGAACTTTCACTAATTGAGTTATTCCAAAATCAGCCTTTGCTTTGTTAACACTAGTTCTCTGCTTTATGTTTTAGGCGAAGTCTATTAGGATGATGGGAGTGCCCAAAGATGAGGTTGATGAAGTCCTACAACATGCAAAGGTGGATCTCAGGATAGCTGGGTTTGATGAAGAAGAGAAGAGATTGAAGCAGAGAAGTGTAGATAGATCCTATACCTTGCCGAAACTTCCTCAAGGAACTTATATTTTTTGTGATTTTCAAACACTTAGCCTTCCTGGAATAGAGGTAGAGTTAACAATTCTTCATCTTGATTTCTGTTATCATTCTGCGATAGATTATCAATAATTTAGTTACTGTAGGAGAGTTATTAGGATTGAGGACACGGAAATTAACTAGTTGATTATGTCCTGCTGATGGCAGTTAAATCCTCCTGCATCCAAGGCTCTGGAATTGCTGCATAAGCTTGCTTCAGATCCTGGAATTGTTGCAATTATGAATAAGGTAACTTGGCTGTAGTTTTGTTGTTAGTTTATAATTTGTGTGGTCATAGCCTTTTTATATTTTTGATCAGTTGTGATAAGCTCTTTTTTTATTGGGCTTCTTAAAGCATCGTTGGCGGGTCGGAATTCTGACCGAGATGGCTCCGATTGGTTATGTTGGAGTCAGTCCTAAGTGCATCCTTGGTTTCAACAAGGTGAGGATCGTAATGGGAAAAGGTTTTGTTCTTTCACGATACCAACATCTGCCCTCACCTCATGAGCTCTCCATGCATTGCATGTATTGTATTTAAGTTACATGAATCTGCTTTGTCTCTCTTTCTTAACCTATTTGTGTGTGCATTGTGTGTAGAATCATGGAGAAGAGATATCGCTGAGACTTCGGACCGATGACCTCAAGGGTTTCAGAAAATATGCAAGCATTAAGAAGACTCTTTTGCATGAGCTTGTATGTCGTTATCTTAAATAATAAATATTCTCTACCAAAAATAATTAAGAGTTCCTCTGTATTTTTACAGCTACTATTTTTAAAATAGTTGAATTTATGGTTCAATTTTTTTTGTCTTTTCAGGCTCACATGGTGTTCTCTGAACATGATTCGAATTTCTATGCTCTGGATAAACAGGTATTAGACACCACCCTTTTCTATATCCCGTGTCCCACCCCTAGTAGGCCTGTCAATGGATAGAGTTTCGCCGTACCCAAGCTCGTACCCTAAAATACCCAAATAAAAATACCCTATATCTACCCTACCCTAAAACTTTTTCAATATTTAATTTAATTTAGTCATTAAATTTAATTTAATTTAATTTATCTTTATTTTAATTATTTATCATTAATAAAGTTTTTATAACATAGTTTATTGATTGATAAAATTAATTTTGTTAACAGATTTTATTAACAATGTTTATACCATTGTTCATAAAATTAATTTTATGAAATAAAACTGTTTAGTTGTTATTGTTTCTATTTCAATTAAAAAAGAAAAAAAAAGAAAACTATTCCAACTATATTAACTTTGTTAATTTATTAATTTAGTTTATTTTTTAATAAAAAAATTGTTTGATTGGTACTGTTCATTCAAATATTTATAATTTTTATATATAAAAAGTTTATCATTAGTATAGATTTAATTTCAATATAAATAATTTTTAAGTTAATAGATTAAATTTAAGTATGAAATAATGTGTAATTTATAGGTACATGGGTAATTTATGGGTATAGACCTTACAAAATAATGTAATGGGTATGGGTATGACTTTTTGGGCCTGAGTAGGATAATAGCATATCCATTAACAGGCCTAACCCCTAACCCCAACTACAGTATGCATGCATATACATGTGTGTGTCTATGTGTCCAACCCTGTGTGTTCTTGAGTTGCATGCTCAGTCATACATATCATCTAGAGATATTCTATCATAAAAGTTGAAGCATGTAGTGAAATGGCTCTGCTGCTGTATATTTTTATTTAACAGCTTAACGAAGAAGCTGCTACCCTTGATTGGACCAAATCAAGAGGCCATACTTTGAATGGGATCACCCATTCACAGTATTTTGATGAGGAGTTTGACATCAGTAGCAATGTAACTTCAGCACAGAAGCTCGGAGGGCAAGCTTCTATTCTTCCTAATGCCCGTGCGGCTTCAGTGAGTGCAGCTTTTCAACGTTTAGCTAACATTTCCAGCACACTTTCAAGATCATCTGAGGTGCATGAAAATTCCTACTCTGATAATTAATCATGTTTGCCTAAAACCTGATTGTATTATCATCTGAAGGTAGAAAAGAAGGAACCTTAAAACACGTTGTGTGCAGGAAATTACTGCCGTGCCTGATCTTCTTTTCCATGGAAATCAGAATGTGTCTGAGCCCGATCCTGATGACTCCAAGGATGATGAATGTATGGTACGTGAGCCTTCTGTGGAATCAGGGGAAAGCCATTTTGACGTTGAAATGGATCCTATTCATATGAAATACCCTTTGCCTGCTTCAGAAACTGAGAGATGCGAACTATCTACTCCTAACGATTTGGATGTTGGTCCCATTGGACCTAATTCCAGCAGAGAAGTGGATAGTGTGCCTGGTAAACCTCACCCAAATGATTCTCATGCAGAAGAGATGCAGACAGAGTCTGATTCTGGTGAGATAATACCAAGGAGCCAAACTGTTGAGCCTGATCCAGATGATGCAGAGTTACAGATAATCCAAGACCCTGTTACCATGGTTTGTGGTCGTTTGCAAAGTGCCGTTGAGTCGCTCAAATATGAAGCTAAGCCTTCAGAGGCTGGAATTATCCTACAAACTTTACTTAAGATAATCCGGTAAGGCTTGGATTTGAATCAGTTATTTTACTTAAATCATTCAACTTTTATTTATGTAATTGTGCACTGAAATATTGACAAGAGATGCTGTTTGTAATGGCCTGCAGTAATGTGATTGAACACCCAGATGACATGAAGTTCAAAAAACTCAGAAAGGTATGTTGCTTTCACTATTCTAAGTTCAATATTAGAAGATTGCCCTTTCTAACTTTGCTGTTGGCTGTTTTGGGTTCATTTACTGCAGGCTAATCCAATGATACAAAGGAATATCGTTGCTAACAAAGGTAGGGATTTCACCAGGAAACATTCACTCTCCCACTAAATATATGATGATGGATAACCATAATATGCTGGCACCAATAAGTGCTCCGCGTACCTCATTTCGACCACACCACCCCCACCCTCCAAAAAAAGGAAAAAAGAACCATTATTTGCATTTATTGAGTAGGGGTTTGGGAGAACTTTTGTTTTTGAAGAAATTATAAGGAAGTTGTAGAGAAAATTGTAGTCTAAATTGAAAGTATTTGAAAATAGCAGTGAAAGTACTAAGAAAATGCAGAAGTTGGCTTGTTTTTAGTTTAACTCTTTGTTTAAGTAGCAAATTTTACTTGTTGCAGCTGCTATGGACATTCTCACACTGATTGGATTTTGTGAAGATGTTATCACTGATGAATGGGGAAAGGCCGAAGTCTTTTTGATGTTGAAGCGAAACGATCCAGGCCTGCTGTGGCTTGCCAAATCATCCCTCGAAACAAACATTGCATAGCCAATGAGGTTACAACAAACACTTGAAATGATCTGGTTTGCTGTTAATGTACAAAGCAGAAACAGACGCTATGAATGTGAAAATAAAGAGAATGGCTGAATCTGTAATATTTGTAGTATGAGAAGTTGACATTATTTATGAGATACATTTTTTTATCATTGTAACACCATCTTGCACTCAAGTAATTGTGAAGTCATCAATTAACTTCAGAACTTCTCTTTCGAATTGTTCAAATACAAGCAAGTAGAGATGTGTAAATCTGACTTATGAGGGGAAACAAGTCATTTTATCACATCGAGAATTAGTATATACAGTAACCACAGAAAAGGGAACGTTATAAGCTCATAAGAGTAACCTAGTTCCACTTAAATAAGAGTAAGAAACAAGGCGATGACAACTGGTTTTTTATTGTCCAAATATAACTGTAAAAAGAAAATAATAAACTAACAGAAAGTTCTAAAATGAACTTCTATGTATAGAGACTCACGAGCACAGATCAATAATATTTCTTCCCACTTCGCTAACCAAATTTCATGTGAAAACTGTAGTTGGAGAGGAACCTGAACATCAACCAACTAATTTCATGGAGGAATATATGATCCGAAGCCAACCTGTCAAGAACCATCCATGATGACATCATTAACAGAATGTATATTCATGTTGGTGCTGTCTGAGGTGTTGTTCTGAGTTTGCCCAGCTCCAAAGGTGAATTCTTGAGGAGGGGTGTCAAAGGGGGGACGGGAAAATATAGAAGCACCGCTTGTATTACTAAAAACTGGAACAGGAACTGGAACTGGAGGATCATTTGGCCTTGAGAACCAGAAGCTGAAGGATGGCGAACTTGCTGTGACAATATCGTGGTTCTCAATTGAACCAAAAATCCTTTGCTCATGCTCCTGTAATTGCTGGTAGACATCTGAAATTCATTAAATAGAAACATGTCAGATGTGCAATTATACAGGAAATTGAGGTCTTGCGCACCATCAGTCATGTCCAAGTTGCAAATGAATCCAATCGACAATTTATGCAATTATGCTTAATACATCATGAGACAAGATTTTATATATTCTGAAAATATATTGACTGGCTTTGGACACCGTTCATTGGCTGAGCAATTTATCCACATTTCTTTACAAAAAAGAACAAAGAAAACTTGTAGAAAAGATACACACTCTTTTACTTTCTCTAAGTTGCAATAACTCTGCTGCCACTGCCATCCCTCTTCCATTACCGCCTCACCACCCACCAGCATGCACCCCCCCCCAACCCGTCAGTGCCATCACCCACCCTCTTTCTGAACCACCAACTCAATGTCTCCTGGTGACAACCAGAAGAAACCACATTTTCATATCACATAATTAACCGTACAAATCAAACCTGCTATAGAATGGTGACTCTTTCTGAGATGAAAAATTGCTGGTTGCATTGCCAGGCCTCATTTAAATACTCGGGTTGAAAGAGCAACTAATCAAGTGTTACGTTAATTATTTCTTACAAGTAGCTAAAGTTAGAATTCCCATACATAGTAGACATCTATTCTGGAAGTCCTTTGATATGATAGATCGTTAGAGCTTATAAAAGCACTGACAATAGCAAGGCAGAGTTTGACTAAACCTTGATTTATATCAACTGAAGGTCTGCGTTCTTTCACCCATTGATAACTCTGTCCAAGTCTCCAACCTTTGCTTTTCATCAAATAAGCTATTACTATAGCAGGCGACCTGGAAAAAATACATGCACTTTATCTATGATCTTCATTCAGAATAAGTTATAGTATAGATGCGCTAGAAAGAAATTATTGCAAGTGTACAAGTTACATGTAATTAAGTAGGCTTTTTTCCTGCTGATGGTATGCTATTAGGGTCATTTATCTCACATAGTAGATTAACCATATATCTGCATATCAATTGCAGTTTGATTAATACACAAGCAAATGACTAGAACTTTCCAAATCATTTCCCACCTACACCCTACTGTGGAATCCAGAAACAGAAAATAAAAAATAAAAAAAGCATCACCAAAGGATCACGCAGAAAACGACTAACAAAAAAAGAAAAAAAATTAAAATTTAGGAGACATGAACCCAGAGAAATTCACCTGTTTTTGCCGGACATGCAATGTACAAGAACCCGGGCCCTATCTTTTTCACATTGTTCTGCACAAAGCATGTCAACATAATGAGTTCCATAAAGGTATAGAATGCATCCAAATTTCATGAAGCAACTATCAATTCCATCCATAAATTATTCACTACATTACTGATGACAGGTTTTGAATTTACTACGGAGGCAACTTTAAAAGCCAACACGACGAAACAAAGACATTTGGCCTGGAACAGAGGTTGCACCCTATTAAGCCTCTTATTTCTAGAAATGGAGTTTGTTTCCAGGTTTGATTGGATCCTCATCCGTGTCCTCATAGTATTTCATCAATAAATTATTTGACACTGTTTCTGGTATCTTCTGTGACTTTACTTATGTTTGGTAAATAAATATCCATGAATCATATATTTCCCTGTCAACCTTTATAATTACAATAATAAGATGGTCCTCGACAATGTCAATCCACCATGTAATCGGTGAAAAAAAATAGAGAGACAACTGAAACGAAGATCTCTCCTCTGCAAGATTCAGTAGCTTTCAAAGATGCTAAAGAAATTATATGGATCAAATTCAAGAAATGAAGAATAACAGGAGGAAGAAGAAGGATAAGAAGCAGAATGATAAAGGCAGACTTATATTGACAATACAAACTAAATTTAAGAGCATGGCAGCTCATACTGTTACAGTATTCACTGCAACATTACAGCAAGAGTCACAAGCATTAAAAAACCAGGGAACAAAACTAACTTTTCTCCTTCCCTTGACTTCCTTTTTTTTTTGCAACAGTAACAAGACCAATGCATTAAGGGGAAGTAACACAAGTTATTTGCCCAAATCCAGAAATAATCTCTGACAAAAGAAAAGAAAATTGCAACTAGATACTAATGTAAAGTTGATGGCCTCACCTAGAAACTGAATTGCATCATCAAATGGCAATTTTTGATCATATTGGAGACAGTGATACGTAAAAGAGTTCTTGTACAAATTTTGACAAGCAGGCACAGTCTGCACATAGAATATATTCTGTTAAACGACTGAAAAGGTCCTCACAAAGATTGATCAACTAAGCTGCACATTGGTGGATAGAAGATAGATATCAAGCCTCAGCACATCCGAACTGCTAAATGAAAATGGAATAGTCAAATTTGAGCCACTAAAGATGGAAACATCTAAGCCTCCACATTAGAAAAGGTGTTTTCTCACGGTTCAAAATAACGGACTCATATAAAGGTGACACAAAAATGGCTCACATACTACCTTTCACTAAATCAAGGAAGTGTGCATGAAATCAATGCTTATAATAGGTATACCCATTTTCAATCACAAGCAAGAAAATAAATAAAATTAATGAGTTCCACTAACAAACACAAGTTTTGGTGAGAACCCCGATGAATAAACTGCAATAATTTAAATTTAAAAAAAAAAAGAAAAAAAAAGGGTCATCAATGTGCGAATCTTTACATTGATAAGAGACTTGCTTACGTCATTTCAAAACAATTGATAACAATAATAGAAGAAAGAGGGGGAAGTGCTATTAGATACTGCATATAAATAAAGCCAGAAGAACCTCAGAAAAATGAGAAAAACACGGAATTGTCTCCGTAAAGATGCAATTCAAGAGCTCCAGTGCTGCATATCAATGTATTTGCTGGATAAACCCTTTTTGTATTGTTGCTGTCGCTTAGCATCACAAGAGGGAAACCAGAAAAGAAATATGATGCATTGCTTGTTTTATGTGGTGCTTTTGGAGTGCAATAAACTGCAAGGCGTGACGAGAAAGAGAAACTAAACACTCTCTCCCTTCCCCCACCTCCCAAAGAGAGAAAGTGGGGGGTTGGAACAGAAACACTCAATAAGAACAGGACAAAGTAGAAAAGAAAGGAAATATATCTACTTCTAGGTAAATAGCAAATAAACCCGATTTTTGGGTGGAAAACAGATGGTCCACAGTTATAAAGATACTCTGTATCTCTTCAATGTCCAAAGAAGACAAAATGAATAATACGTGAATTAAGAAAGCAATTCAATTGAAAGATAATTTGGAGCAAAACATTGATCTCTCTCATAAACAATGCTATAGTCCTCTATGAAAATGGAAATACAAAAAGTCTTCACATTTCCCCAAACAGTCTTCACAAGTACCAAAAACACACACACACAATACGATTGTTTAATTTAAAAAAACCCTTTATCCTAACAAATCATTCCCATGAAAGTCATAACTTCTGTTAAAGTCAAAATGCCCAAGCCTTAAGCATTGACTTGAAGCTCCTAGCCAGAAATTATGAAGACCAAATGCCTAAATGGTAACATAAAATTCAGGAGCTTTCTTCCATTCAGCTATATCCAGCCTGATTTAGGTTTGAAGCACAAGACAACTTGAATTTCTTTTCGGCTTTGTATTCATAAAAAATTTGATTTGCTAACCAGTCATACTAAAATCAGTTTAAAGTGGTCTGATCATAAGCTTCCCAACTCCAAGAATTCCGAAATCCAACAAATGAATCAGTTCTATCACTATACTCTGCCACACAACATGAAAATAAATTTCTAAAGCTATTATACACAATTATATAGATTCATTCACACCCAACAACTAAACTCGAAAAGTTAACAAGACAAATTAAGTAAAAACAAATCAACAAAGACTGAAGCTTCAAGTCCCCAGATTTTAACGAACAAAAACAGAAGACGAAGAGAAATATTTTACATTGAGGACACGGGAGATGCCCTGAGTCTTGAGCAGCTCAGCTCGGGCAGCATTGTCGTAGCTGCCCAAGTAGAGGAACTCAGGCAAGATCTCCGACGGGAAGGCGCTGACGTGGATGGAGGATGAGGCGGATTTATCGGAAACGGCGACCATGCGGTGGCCGCAGACGCCGCACACCTCACCCTCCTCGTACTTGTGGTAGTGCCCGCAAACCCCACATGGATTCTCCCTCTCTCTCTTCCTCATGATTGATCGTTTGATGATTCAAATCTGCTCACTGTCGAATCAAAGCAGCTTCAATGGATTCTTGAAACTGAAATTTGAGGATTTCTTGAAAATAATTATGGGATTTGTGGGAAATTTTTGCAGTGACTTTAGAAATGAGAATCCGGCTACAGCTTGGCAAACTCAATAATTTTCTTTCGCCGGTGATTATATGTATATCTATCTTGTATATGATGTATATGTGTGTGTATATACGATATTAGTCTTGTGATAATAGTATAATTTCATTTCTAAATTTAGTATATTTATTAAATTTTGCTTATAGATATAATTGGGATGGAAAGTGATTGTGTTGACAAAAAAATAAAATAATATTCCTATTTTACACACTGTTTTAGCCATTTTTGTACTTTGTTGACAGAAATACAATTGATAAATTTTGAACATTTTAGATATATAGAAGCATTGAATGAAAAAAAACTGATTGTTTGAAGCAAGGAAAAAAAAAAGTCGTTGAGGATTATTCTTTGATCATATAAAATATATAGTAAAATAACAATCATTTTTGTACTTATCAAAAGATAAAATATTTTAATTTGCTTAAATACCAGTTTCGAGTGCCCTGAGATAAAAAATTCCAAAAAATAATAAAACTTAATTTTACATGTAAAAATAATTAAAAAAAAATTCTATGTTTTCGTTTTGTTCATCTCATTTTTCTTTTCTTTTTTATCTTCTTTTTCCATGTTCTTTTCTTTTTTTAGTCATGAGTTGTACTCTCATTTTTAGGGTGTCTCTTTGAAATAAATGATTGACAACAGGTCAAAAGTTATAATTATTAGTAGAATTACAATCTTATTTTTTTTAAACATTTAATAGCGCAAAATACAGACATAAGATAGTTGTGTCATCATAAATATAATTGATTAAATAATCAATTATTTATCTGTTACATTTTTTTAAATTCATTGGTAGTGCTCACAATAAACGCCAACAATACAAATGATAAAATTTGGGGGGGAAATTGCCATATGAAGAAAAATGTGATAGAATAAACAACAAAGATGAGTGAGAGTAACATAAAACAACTTGGAATGATATAGAAATATTAAAGGAGGCAACTAGAGAAAGATGATGCAGTAAATATCAAATGAACGACAGAGGAAAGAAACGACATAATAAAGTAAAAGACGACATGTATGAAAGAGGAGACCATGAATAAAAAATAAAAGAGTTATTAATTTAACTAATTTGTTGGAAAAATAAGTATAATAAATCCATTTTCTTGATAGTTGAAAATGTAGGAGGATAGTTTTGCTTTTGTGTTGAAATTAAGAAACAGTTGAAAAATAATAAGCTTAGGGTCGTTTACTTTATGATATGAGATGTGGGGTGATAGGATAAAGAGTAGGATTATAATAATTTTATATTTTTAATTAGATGTTTACTTTGTGGGATGATATGAATGATAAAATTGAATTGTTGTATTGAGAATGTTTGCATAAACGTGAATTATAAAACTTGGATAAATTATAAAAGATTAAAATATCAATAGTTAAAATATTTTTCTATTTAGCATAAAAAAATAATTTTTATCCATGTCAATACAACATCCAACTATTTCTTCTTTTTTCTATTTAGCTTAAAGAAATTATTTTTTCTCAATCCCAATACAATATCTTTACACAAATTATATATCTCGATTTTTTTATAAATATTTTAATATAAATATATTTTTAATATTTAATTTTTTGTAATTATTTTTAAGTTTTTTGATTGGCGCTGCAACCGAAAATTATTTGAAGGTGTGGCGCCAATCAAGTGATAAAACCATCCCACCTCAAATGTGGGATGACTCATCACCCATTTTGTCAGCACAGTTGCGGGCCGACAGCTTTATGCAGGGTTTCAATCACTCAAAATAAATATGGGATGAGGCTAGATGTGGGCCTTCATCCCTCAAAGTAAACATGCCCTTATTTTATTATCTTAGTGCTGAAATTAATAAACATTTGGAGAATAACAAGCTTATTTTATTATCTTGCAACAAGAGGTACATTCACTTGATATGAGCATGATAAAGTATCTTACATATGTAGGGCTGTACATTCAGTTTTTTAAAATATAAAATCGAAACCGAATCGAACAGTGTTCAGTTCGGTTCGGTTTTTAACCGAATCGTTTTTTTATTTTATTTTATTTTATTTGGTTTTTTTGGTTTTTTTTTTCGGTTTTAAACCGAATTGTTATAAAAATTTGTTTGACAAAAGTAAGTTAGTTTAATTAAAATTTTGAATTGGGTAACTTATTCTTTTAGTGCCAAAAAAATTATTTGAGAAAAGTATATTGATAAAAATATTTGTTTTTAGGTTAAAAAATTGATTTAGATTACATTTTTTTGTATATTGAAAATATTTGTTTTGATAAAATACATTTAAAATATTATAAATTTAAGAAGATAAATAAATATTTTAATTATTTTATGTTATAAAAATTTTAGTATACACATTGTGTATGCTAAAATTGCTAATTTATAATCGCCAAGGCAGATGCACGCGATTTTTGTATATTCAAACCTTAACTGCTAAGATCGAATAGCGAATTAAATCTTAAACTCAATCTACTAAAGTTAAATAGCTAATTGATCCAATGACATCATAATATAGATTGAGGATTTGTAAAGTTTGTAAAAAATACAATTATAACCTTATTAAATCATCATTTCTAAAAGATAATTATGAAATATTGATAAAATTTGTATCAAAACTATCTTTTTTATGTTGAATTCTCCAATTTATCCTTCAAACTATATTGTCAATTTTTGTTGTTGAAATAGTTAAAATGACAAATTATGTAAATGAACAAAAATAACTTCTATTTTAAATACAAAATGGTCTTTGTTTTTATAATAATATAAATAAAATCTTTATTGGTCAGCATATACAATATAGTACTAGTACTATCACAAGAATAGCCGAATAGGATTCAATCCCTTATCCCTTGATTTGCAATTTAAGTTGAAATTTCAATTTTGCTCATCAACATACCATATAATATATATAAGTTTAATTAATTAATTAATTTTCTTTTAATATAACATTTTTTGCAGTTCAAATCATAATCATCTATTTTTTTATATGTAACATGTATTAGTTCATATAATAAAAAAATTATGCAATTCTACCATTTGAGTTTAGAAAAAAATATCATTTTTGTTCTCTTTGTATTATAACTATTCATGTTTTTATATGTCATATATCAATATCTATATTATTTATAAAACATAGGGTTTTTAATAACTATTTTGATATATTATTTACTTCTTTTTTTCTCAATTATTTCACTTTATCAAAAAAAAAAAATTATTTATCCCAAAAATTTTAAAATACATTAACATTTACATTATTTAAAAATTTATATTTATTTATCTTAGACTTAACAAATTTAATAAAAAATGTGAAATAAAACTTAAACTAGTAGTGATTGAATAATAAAATTTTGTATATAAAAAAAATTCGATTTTTTGGGTTCGGTTTCGGTTAACCGAAAAAACTGAAAATCGAATTTTTTTGAAATGAAAAACTGAAAACCGAACAGAACTAATTCGGTTCGGTTCGATTTTTTCGGTTTTCAGTCGGTTTCGATTTTTTTTGAACACCCCTATACATATGGCACACGCTGGCATTACTAAATACAATGTTTGAAAATATTTATACAATTTTTTTGGGACAACCATTAGAATTGTTTGATATTTTTCATATTTGATATAATTAACACGACACAATATAGTCTTTTATTTGTATAAAACATATAAGCATCATTCACAAAAGCATCACAAGGACACAAGTCGAAGTATCACATACGTATGTATGATTATCAATACAAATAACAAGATTATGCATTTAGATTATTGTGAATAATACATGATATTATTTACAATATTTTTAAAAAGTTATACGTGGAATGTCTTTATTGAATTTTCATTCAATAAATAATCAAATAGGAAAATACGAAGGTGAAAACAAGCAATGAAAATTTGAGTTTCAATAAATATTAGTACAAATCTTTTAGTGGTAGGCTTTCATATCTTTTTTATGTACATTTTAGTTGGCTTAAAATAAGTAATAAAATGGTCAATTGAAAATGACAACTAGTTATATTTGAATAAATCAAATAAGATTATACACAACACAAATAATAATTAAAATAATATAAAATACTTATAAAACATACATTAAACTAATAAAAGTCACTATATTTGCTACTTCCTAAAGCAGTTATTACAACCTTATATGAAAGTCCTAATAGCTGATAAAATAAAAATTTCATTAGTTTTGTGATTATGAATTATATAAGAAGGCATACGTATCATAAGTATGTGAACAACTATAAACTTTTTACTATTCTTACAATCATAGCATTGCACGTGTCACCAATTATAGTTCGTTACAACTTAATTTTTGTAATATTTTCTCTATGACTTGATTGGTAATTGTATGATTTTATGTTGATTGATTTGATAAATTCTAAAGATAATAGAATTATAAATAAATTATAAGTATACAGTTTCTTACTGTTTAAGTAAATAAAAGATATCCGAGTCTAATTCAAGATTTGAATTTATCACTCTCTTATAATTTATTAAATTATATAGGATAAAATTGATATAAATTCTCATATTGGGGGCAATTGAAACTATATATACAGAAATTTAGGGGACCAAATTGATATAAGTTATCGTACCATGGGTCGATTTGATAATATAGATATATTGATTATACATAGATAATTGAAATACGATAAAAGAAAAATAAAATGAAAAAAAAAAAAGTTAAATAGCTTCCACTAGACCCAAAAATTAACAAAATACACAATTTCAGCCCATTCTTCTCCGAATCATCGTACTTCAACCGCGGCATTCTTACGACGCCGTTCAAGCTTCGGCGCCGCCATTAGTTCACGACTCGGCTCACCCGGCTTTTGATTGTTTTATTCGTCTGTTCATCTCGGTTCCTATTCGTCGCGCTTTCGGTTTTGGGCGCCGTCTTTGTTTTCTGTGGGTCAGTTGATTTTGGCATTTTATTTGGATTCAATTGTTAATTGCGATCAATACCAGGCCTAATTGAAAATCCAGCTTGTATTTGATCGGAATTGATGTCCTAATATGATTTCCCCCAATTTGATGAAACCCTAGCATGTCCCAATTTTCATGATTTTGACTTGATCGGGCATGTGCAATCCATTTCATCATTCCAATTTGGATGCGTGCGTGGTTGCACTCTCTATATGTTGGTATGCATGTGATCACGATTCTGGGCAATTCAATGCTCTGAGATAATTGGTTTAGTGTTTGTTTGATGTTCGGGAAGTTGAAAGAAGCTTTGCTTCTCTCTGTTTGTGTTTTTTGGATCAAATGCTACTTGGTTTGCTCAGAAATAGATGGGCATTCAGCCTGCCTGACGAAGTGATTTTTGTTTTTTTCTTTTTGGGCGGGCGTATTTCTTGTTCTCTTGGATCCTTTAATCGCGTAACTCTTAGCTAAGAGCTAAGCTGTCAGAACGTACATTTTAGTAAATTGTACTAAAACTTCATTGGAACTAATTTAAAAAAACTTTTTTTTTTTTTTTTCTTTTTCCTTTTGGGCATCAACAGTTTAATTAGAAGGGACACATTGGACATTTCTTTTTGGAGGAAGAGAAATTATGATGAGACCTCTCTTTGTGGTTATGGTTTTACCATTGTTATTTTAGGTTTCTTTGGTTGTTACTGATTATGACCTTTTGATATGGGAAGTTTTTTGTTTTATGAACTTTATTGCTGATAAAAGTTTTGATACTAATCGTGGATCATAGTATCATACCTGGATATGAACTTCATATCAACTGCTCATTTTTCTTCAAGTCAAACTTCTTTTATACGCTTGGGTAATCATATGGCTTTATTTGCTAATTTTGCATTCATTTTTATTGGTGAGTTTCTGTTTTTGGCACGTGAGAGAATATGCTGGAGTTGATAGTGAAATTTAAGGGATTGTTAGTCAGCAGTTGGTTAAGAAATATTTATGAGGCTTGTTTTCCTATTTGATTTCATAGGTACAATTTGAGTTTTGTGATTTTGTCATGGAGACGTGTTCAGTTTCATACTGGAACATTTTGAACTATAAGTGGGTGTTGCTTAGCGAAAATGCTTTTCTACATGAATATTTCAACAAGTTGAAAACTCTTCTTGGAGTTCAGATTTTTCATGTTGACACCCTTTGGTTCTCTGATATGAGGTTGGGAAATGTAGTTTCTTGGTATTCAATTTAAGACATCGAATTGAATTTAGAGTGAGAGGTTTCCTATAGATGATGGGTGAAATTGTTATCATACAGAAATTATCATATGACTTTTGAAATAGTTTGGGATATGAGACTGGCTGAACTAAATAGTGCACATCAACTAAATGAATACGTGATTATGCTTAAAATTTCAACATAGCATTAATGTCCATTTGCTTTTAGACATGTAGCACCAGATATATGAGATGTCTGTCTTTTTGTTGCCTCCTTTGTTGAAAAAAGTTCTGCATGCATGATGAACTTCGCAATATTTTGAGAAAGTTCAGATGAACTGTTGTCTCATTTCATCTTCATTCTTTTTAAAATTCTTGTGGGCTTTACTTACAGGTACTCTGACCAAGTTTTGGATACTGTTCCTGTTTGTCGTGGGTGGGGCTTGACTCGATGTAGCTGCAGTAGTCCCGCTATTTTTTGTTATGGTTTTCATGTCTGCATTGTGGAACTCTGCTTTCATGTTATGAAGAACATGATTGTTAGCCCAAATTAAAAATGAATTTGCAAACACACCATTCAGGGCAGATCTCTGGGCAGGTACCAAACCAAGCTGGTACTATGTTGCCTGCGCTACCACAGCAAAATGGGAATCCTTTGCCCAGCCAGATGCAAAATCCTGGCATCCATCGTGGTTTCCCGAATACAGACCCAGAATATGTGAAAACACGCAGATATATGCAAGAAAAGATGTAAGACTTTTTTGTTATTTGTGTCCGTCAATGAATGTGTTCATGTTATGATTCTTATAGATAACTAACATACTGTTCTCAGGCATGTTTGTGATTCGTATGTAATAAAAACAGGAAAAAAGTAATGATAGCCACTTTCTCTGGAAATGAATGCTTAAATATGCTTACACCTATTTCTTGTCTTCTCAGTTCTCACTTGTGTTCATGTGTATGATTTCCTATGCTTTTTTCTTTTTCTCTTTTTATTTATTTATTTATTTTGCATCAAAAAGTTTTTTATCATTGATTTTACGTAATAGCCATACTTGTCGATTGTGAATAGAATTCGGTGCTATGTGAATCCATCCTTTTCAAAACTTTGCAGCTTTATTTTAGATTCAGGAAATGGCAGCCCATTTCCTTTTACTAAAGTCCTCTGGTTGAATTTTTTTTTTTTTTAATTTTCCTCTTGGTTATCTGTCGTTGGTAAAAAGCTTCCATTGTTTCATGGATTAAGTGCCAGAGTCAACTTCATGCAAATGCTTCTTTTATTGTTGGGATTGTGTACATGGTGAGCGCCACTAAAGTTTTAGCTTTGCTCTTTTGCAGCTGGGAATTTCTTATGCAGCGTCGTCAACAATCTCAGGAGGTGTCCACTAAGAAAATGGTTGATTTAGTGAAACGCTTAGAAGAGGCTCTGTTCAAGAGTGCCACGACAACGGTGTGTTGTATTTCAATCTGTTCTTGATGAAATTACTTTTCTGAATTGTATTTGCTTTTGTGTATAGCATACACATAAAAATGTTTCTAGCTGAGTTTAAACTTTTTTGATGAGTTCTAGGATTTATGATCTGTTGGATTGTGTTAGGAAGTGCTTGTAAGAGCTGCTCAATATTAATGAATGGCTTTTTATCTGGCCCTTTTCATAGTTTAATTTCTCTTTTTCAGGAGGAGTATGTAAACCTGGCAACCCTGGAAAGTCGTTTGCATGTTCTGATTAAACGTCTACCTATGACTAATCACAGCCAGCAGTTTTCACATGCTAATTCTTCTTCTATTGGGACAATGATTCCAACTCCTGGATTGCAGCAAACTGGAAATTCTAGCCTTACTGGGACTCAGTCTGTGGATAGCTCTCTTGTTGTTAGCAATAGCTCCAACACAATTGCATCCTCCACTGCTAATTCTGGGAACTTCTTGCCAACCGGAAATGGGCCTTCTGGCAATGTGCATGGTGGTTCTTTTAGTTCTTCTGATGGTACTTTTAGTCTTGTGATCTTATGGCGTTGATTTGGCTTGACCTTTTACTCTTGTCTCACAGAATATTCCTTTTCAGGATCTTTGGCTAGTGGATATCAGCAGTCATCTTCCGCATTCTCAGTCAATTCTGGGGGAAATAACATGGTGACATCCATGGGTGTACAGAGAATGACAAGTCAAATGATCCCTACTCCTGGATTTAATAATTCAAATAATAATGACATAAATAACAATGCTAATAACCAGTCATTCATGAATATGGAGTCATCTAATAATGTTGGTGCATTTCCAGCTGTTGAATCTTCAATTGTATCACAGCATATGCAGCAAAAGCAGCATGTTGGTGGTCAAAACAGTCGTATGTTACATAATATTGGTGGTGTAATCAGATCTACACTGCAGCAGAAGCCCTATGGATTATCAAATGGGCCCTTAAATGGAGGGTTGGGGATGATGGCAAACAATATGTCCATGATGAATGGTCCAGGAACAACTGAGGGCTATTTATCAGGAACGATGTATGGAAACTCCCCCAAACCGTTGCATCAGCATTTTGACCAACATCAGCGGCCAGTAATGCAGGGTACTGTTCTCTCTTCAAGACCCCAGCTTTCTGTCTGTGTATGCGTGCGTGCGTGTGTGTATGCATGTGTCTGCGCACTTCAGAACACACTAGTATGGAAATTGGATCTCAATGCAGCTTTTAAATTTTTTTCTCACTGCAAGTATTCTATTTTGATAGGTGATGGATATGGAATTGGTGCTGCTGATGCTTCAGGATCTGGGAACTTGTATGTTCCTGTATCATCTGTTGGATCAGTGATGAGCAATCAGAGCTTGAATGCCATATCCATGCAATCCATGCCAAAAACAAACTCTCCTTTGATGAGTAACAATCAGCCAAATGTACACTCTACTCAACAGGTAACGAGTATGAAGCCTCAATCAATTGATCAATCAGAAAAAATGAATTTTCAGCCGCAGTATTCAGTGAGAGAAAATCTCGTACAACCTCATAAACATCAACAATTTCAACAGCCGTCTCACCAGTTTCAGCGCCAGCAACTTGTCCAGCATCAGCTCCAACAAAGGCAGCAAACTCAAAATCAGCTTTTGTTAAAGAATGATACTTTTGGTCAATCGCAGCTATCATCCAATTTAGTTTCTGAGGCGAAGTCCAGGCATGGAGAGCATCGTGATGAAGGTTTGCAGTCACAGGTCTCTGACCCCTTCCAGTTCTCTGATATGCAGACTCAGTTCCAACAGAACTCTATGGAAGACTGTTCTGGAGCTACTCAGTTGCTGTCACATCCATCTGGTCCACAGGATGTCAGTTCGTCACTAACTCAAACTTCAGATCAGATGCAACAGTTGTTGCATCCACAACAATTTGTTGCTGAATACGGTCTTTCTGGTGGCATTCAACCAGATGCAGCATTGCGTGGTCAATGGTATTCCAAGTCTCAAGATGTATCTCATGTATCAAGGAGATCCTCACATGATCAAAATGTGCAAGATGAATTCCATCACAGATTAACCGCACAAGATGTAACTCAACTAAATAATTTATCATCTGAAGAATCCATGATTGTTCAATCACGTGCTTCTAGATCAGCAGAACCCCCCAACCAAAACAGTGCTATATGTCGGTCTAATAACCTTAATCACGAACTAAATTTCAGGAATCAACAGAGATGGCTGTTGTTTTTGCGGCATGCTCGTCGATGTCCTGCTCCAGAAGGGAAATGCCAAGATCCTAACTGCTTAACGGCTCAAAAGCTATTGAAACATATGTATAGTTGCAATGTATTTCAGTGTTCGTATCCTCGTTGCCGTCGTACTAGAGTTTTGGTTAATCATCATAGACACTGTCGTGAGGCAAGCTGCCCTGTTTGTGTTCCTGTTAAGAATTATGTGCAACAGGCGCACTTAAAGGCATTTGCTCGTTCTGATTTCAATTCGGGTTTGCGAGGTTCTGTCAATGGTTTTTGTAAATCATATGAGACTGCTGAAATTGCTGGAAGATCAACTCCTAAGACAAGCCCAATTATAGCTGACACTCCTGAAGATCTACAACCTTCTATTAAACGTATGAAAATTGAACAAGGCTCCCAGTCTGTTGTCTCTGAAAATGAAACTTCTGTTGCATTACCTTCTGCTGTAAATGAAGCTCCTATCCAGGATGCACAGCATTCTGAACAGCATCATGATTCTCATATTCCAATGAAATCTGAAGTTTCTGAAGTAAAAATGGAGGTTCCTGGAAGTGTTGGGCAATTAAGTTCCAAGATTATCGAAATGAAAAAGGATAACTTGGAAGATGGCTACATGCAAAGGCCAGAAGGTGATGCTACTGCATCAAACAACTCTGTTGGATTTGGTGCACAGGAGGTCACTAAGACTGAGAAGGAAACGGGGCAGGCTAAGTCAGAAAATCCGTCATTACCTTCTGAGAATACATCAAAGTCTGGCAAGCCAAAGATAAAAGGAGTATCAATGACAGAGTTGTTCACCCCTGAACAAGTCCGGCAGCATATTACAGGTCTCAGACAGTGGATAGGCCAGGTCAGTCTTCTACTCACATGTGTTGTCTATTTTACCGGACCAGTGGTTTACATTATCATTTGGATGGATTAAATTGATGCATATATGCATTTCATGGCCATTAGAACGCTCTGAATGCTATTATTTGCATGTAGAAGCATCATCATACTGTGAATTTTATTATTATCCTTCTGTGAATTTAACACATTGGCCATAGCTATCCAAAACGAGAACTTTGAAGTCTGAAGGAATTTTTTTCCTGGAAAAGTGGACAATTTATGAATTGTTACATTAAATTTGATTAAATTTCACGTTATGGCTTGTAGATGAGTGAGTTGATAGGTGCAGAATAGAGTATGTATTTTTTTTTTGTTTTGGGTTTCCTGATAGTTATATAGGCATTTCGTGATTATGAAACAGTAATGTGTTTTTTTTTCCCTTGTGTCTTGTTTCTTTCTTACGTCACTTTTTGAATCAAACTGTCTCCTTACAGTTTTGTACTGTTACGTTATTTGTTCTATTAACAATGATTTAGATGGTTGTTCACCAACCAATTCTTTTTTCTTTTGTTTTGGGGTTCTTTTGGTTTCTTTTCTTTTTGTCTTTCTTTCATTTAATCATTTTGCTCTTTGGTTAGAGATGGGTTCAATAAGTCGCATTTGGTATTGATCTCACTAATGTGTGCCTTCACCTTCCTTCTAATGAAGCGTGGTATACCATAAAGTCTCTTCTTATGCGTTCACCATTCCAATGAAATTAACAATTTATGTTTTTTTACACAGAGCAAAGCAAAAGCAGAAAAAAACCAAGCTATGGAGCATTCGATGAGTGAAAATTCTTGCCAGTTGTGTGCAGTTGAGAAGCTTACCTTTGAACCACCGCCTATATATTGTACACCTTGTGGTGCTCGTATTAAAAGAAATGCTATGTATTATACCATCGGGGCTGGTGAGACTCGTCACTATTTCTGTATTCCTTGCTATAATGAGGCTCGTGGAGACACCATGGTAGTTGATGGAACTCCTGTTCCAAAGGCAAGGATGGAGAAGAAGAAAAATGATGAGGAAACTGAAGAATGGGTATGGCATGTGTGCTTGCCTGACTGTTAATTTTCCATGAGAACTTTCCCTTTGAGATACTGAATATTTATTTTGTGCAGTGGGTTCAATGTGACAAATGCGAAGCGTGGCAGCATCAAATATGTGCATTATTCAATGGTCGAAGAAATGATGGTGGACAAGCTGAGTACACTTGTCCAAATTGTTATATAGAAGAAGTTGAAAGAGGAGAACGTGTGCCATTAGCGCAGAGTGCTGTTCTGGGAGCGAAGGATTTGCCTAGAACAATTTTAAGTGATCACATGGAGCAGCGACTCTTTGCAAAGCTGAAGCAAGAGAGGCAGGACAGAGCAAGGCTTCAAGGAAAAAGTTATGATGAGGTGATCCTATCTTACTTATGTATGATATGCGATGTATTTTCTTGTTCCAATCATCTGGGACTGGAATTATAGGTCATGTGAGATGTTTACTTTGAATGTGTTTATTCTCAAGGTTGAGATTTATTAAATATGTGTTGGAGAGATGCTTAAGGAAATTAATCTAACTGATATTTTATGGGGAATCTGCAAGATGTCCTACTTTGCAACCTCAAGTATTCTCCTGTAAGCTTTTAGGACTGATAATGATCCCTTCTTTTAAAGAGTATTTAAAAAAGTGCAGTACTTTTTTGGTGAGGTATCATTTTCTTATTTTTCTCCTTCAACAACACAATCTATTGGAGTTTTTTATTCCATCCTATTTCCATCTCTTAAATATAATGAGAGTGACTTTATATTTGACTTTGTAGAATAAAAGATAGTTATTGCTTAATTTTTTGTTCTGAATTTTAGAATTTGAAACTATTATCAACAATTCCCAAATATCAGCAGGTAAATAATTGGAACGTAAACATAAGTGATGAATCCAAGGCCTAATCATTTGCATTATCATTTTGAGGAAGTATTTCTGAAAATGTTTTCAGAAGATTCCTCTGGGAACATGTGGAAATGAAAATGTGTTGGAATGAGTAAGTTGGAAAGTTTGACCAATTAAGTTGATGTGTTGATTTGGCATTGCATTATGAGAGAACATGCTTGGTTTACTTGTTTCCAATGTAAAATAAGAGTGTCTAAATGGGGTGTAGGCTTCTGAAAAATAGAGCCTAGGATTTGAAAATAGAGTTGAAAATTAGGGTGTAGGACAGCTTTCTAAAATGTTTCCGTAATATATTTGCCAAAACCAAATACATTTTCAATTTGAGGAGAGGAAAATATTTTGGCAAAGTGGATCCAGACCCAGCACAATTGTCTTTCCAAACGAATGTGTACTGCACTGGACGACGGTCTTGGACTTCTTTTTCTAATTGTAGTAACCAAATACTTTTATGTGATGCCTTGTTTATTTAGTAGTATTATTTTCATTCATATTATTCTAGTTTATATGATTATCATTGTTGAGTCAACTTTGCCAGGTTCCGGGAGCAGAGTCGCTTGTTGTAAGAGTGGTGTCATCAGTGGACAAGAAGTTGGAAGTTAAACCACGGTTTCTTGAAATTTTCCAAGAGGAAAATTATCCTGTGGAGTACCCATACAAATCTAAGGTGTGTCTGTATATGAATTGATTGGCAGACTACCAAATATAGATTTTTGATACCTGGTTTGATTCATTAGTTTATTTGTACTTAGTGAAAGATTTTGCAAGAGTTATGGTATGAATTAAGTTAATTTTTAGCATTGTTTTCTGATTTTAGAAAAACATATGAAGGCTGCCTATTGAAAGTTGTATAAATGGAGAAACTGCCAATCTCTGATTCTGTGAGAAAATTTAAGATTTAGACAAACTATATTGAACTTTATGAGGTCTCTCAGTTGGCGCTTTCATTGTCGGCATTGTTGTTTCTGTTGTTACTTATTTATCTTCAGGATAGGGGCTGGATTGTGGAACATTGAGTAACAAAAAATGTAAAAGAGATAACTGGATTGCTTCTTAAAATGCTTGCTTACATTAGTTTGATATCTTTTGTGTTTAACAAAGGAAATTTAGTTTATGTAATATTATGATTTGTTAGTGTGGGCTGATTTTAATAGTTGAAACTTTGATTTCCATCTTCCAGGTGGTACTATTATTTCAAAAAATTGAAGGTGTTGAAGTATGTCTATTTGGCATGTATGTTCAAGAATTCGGATCTGAATGCCAGCAGCCAAATCATCGGCGAGTCTATCTATCTTACCTGGACTCAGTCAAGTATTTCAGACCCGAGGTCAAAGCAGTGACGGGAGAGGCTCTTCGGACATTTGTGTACCATGAAATTTTGGCAAGTTTCTGAACCCACTGCTCTTCTGCATTTGCTCTTGTATCTATCTTGACCAAAAATTGTTGCTTCCATTTGTGGTACATGTACCTTAATATTCTTCTGTTTCAGATTGGATACTTAGAATATTGCAAAAACCGTGGTTTCACAAGCTGCTACATATGGGCTTGCCCTCCATTGAAGGGTGAAGACTACATTTTGTATTGCCACCCAGAAATTCAGAAGACACCAAAATCTGATAAGCTTCGGGAATGGTAAGTCTGATGGCTGTCTGATTATGAGACTGTTGGTTACAAGTAGTGTGCTACTGGAATTTTTTATACTTGAATTGCATCTTTGGTTTCAGGTATTTGTCCATGTTAAGGAAAGCTGCGAAGGAAAATATTGTAGTTGATCTTGCTAATCTATATGACCATTTCTTTGTTTCTACTGGTGAATGCAAAGCAAAGGTAACTGCATCTCGGTTGCCGTACTTTGATGGAGATTATTGGCCTGGTGCTGCAGAGGATATGATCTATCAACTGCAACAAGAAGAGGATGGGAGAAAACAGCATAAGAAGGGAACTATCAAAAAAACTATTACAAAAAGGGCCCTAAAGGCATCTGGCCAAACTGATCTTTCTGGCAATGCATCAAAGGATCTCTTGTTAATGCATAAGGTAATTATTTTGTCAAATTCTGCTTTTTCTTATATTGTCCTTTTCAAGTGTTATAGATCGTTCCTGGGATCAGTCTATTTTTAGCGTCTGCATGTTATGGTATTGTTGTTTTTGTTGTTCCACCAAAACACAACTTTTAAGTGCGTAATCTAGGTTTGAGTAATTATTAAGTTTTATACTACTTCCTTATTTCACTCTGTGGTTGTATTTTTCTAACATTTTAAGTGTTGTTGCTGCTTCCATTTCTTGGTTCTTAATTTTTCTTTTGCTTCTGTAGCTTGGTGAGACAATATCTCCGATGAAGGAAGACTTTATCATGGTTCATTTACAGCATGCATGCACGCACTGCTGCATTCTAATGGTGTCTGGAAATCATTGGGTTTGCAAACAGTGCAAAAATTTTCAGCTCTGTGACAAGTAAGAATTCTGCTGACTTTTGCCCTATCATAGTAAAAACTTCTTCACATCTACTTGTGTTTCTTGAGTGAGATTATACTTTTAGCATTGGTGATTTAGTAGAGGCTTGAGCTTTGTGAGTTATTAAGATAGACATTATGGATATTTGTAGAGAAGAAAGAAAAGTGTGAGGGTGGCCTCTGGTGCTTAAAACCCGTTTTTCTTTATCTCTCTTCATATTGGAGAACGAGAGAAATGGTAATGCTTATATAGTGTGATTGGAAAATCTGAAAGGAAGATGTAAGTCATGCGACTGGAAATGGAATAAGTTAGGTTGAAGTGTGTTCCTTGGGAAATTATTTTTCTTGCATTGTTTGTAGTTTGTACCATTATGAGTCAGTCATCAATTAGTATCTGTTACAAGGTTGGTCTTTTTGGAAAAGGGGAATGCGGAAAGATAGAAGGGTTGAGTTTGAAAAATTGAAAAGATTGATGGTTAAATATTTACTATTTAGCTGCAGTAATGAATATTTGGCAAAAATGGATTTGTTTATATATATATATATATATATAGAGAGAGAGAGAGAGAGAGAGAGAGAGATAAGAACGTCAACTCCCAGATCAATTATGAATTCTATTTTCCCTTCCTATTGGTGTGCAATTTCTTCTTCTTGTGTATTATTACACCACATCTTATCTTATTTTCTGTTTGTGTAGTTCCTTTCTTACTCCTAAATACCTGAAGAATATGCCTGTGACTTCTGAAAACAGAAGCATAAATAGTGCCTTTGACAATTTACATGTCGATATATGAGCTAATTATTGTAGGATATGATTTAGTGCATCACTTGCTAGCAACAGTTTTATGTTCCAGCATTTTCTGCTGTCTAAGTTATGTTTTTATAGTTTTTCTGGCTAAAGTTGAATATTTGATATTACCATCTAAAATAATTGTTGCTTGGAAAATAAGTTCAAGGAGTTCTTCCAAGTTAGCCCGTCTGCCGATGGACATACCAATCTTCTACTATCTGAGGACAAAATCTAGGTTTTGTCAATCATATGAGGAATAACCGCATGCCTTAGATCCTCTTTGTGAACTAATCAAAACCTATCTCTTCACTGCAGGTGCTATGATGCTGAGAGAAAACGTGAGGATAGAGAGAGACATCCTATCAACCAGAAGGACAAACATGCACTTTATCCTGTAAGTCCATAGGATCAGAACATTCTCTGACTCGGTCTCTTGCATTTTTACTCATCTGTACACTTAAATTTGATAATTAGCAATTGGAATAAGCAATTTATGAACCTGCAGATTGAAATCACTGGTGTGCCTGAGGATACTAAAGATAAAGATGAAATTCTTGAAAGCGAATTCTTTGACACCAGACAGGCGTTCCTTAGCCTTTGTCAAGGAAACCATTATCAGTATGATACCCTTCGCCGAGCCAAGCATTCCTCAATGATGGTCCTCTACCATCTTCACAATCCTACTGCCCCAGCTTTTGTGACAACATGCAATGTATGTCACCTTGATATAGAAACTGGGCAAGGTTGGCGCTGTGAGACATGCCCTGACTATGATGTATGCAATGCATGTTATCAAAAGGATGGAGGAATTGATCATCCTCATAAATTAACAAATCATCCATCAAATGATCGTGATGCACAGAACAAAGAAGCCAGGCAATTGCGAGTTATGCAGGTAACTATTCTTTTCTTTGTTTTCAGGCATTCCATTGTTTGCGCCATTTAGTCTTGCCTGTTAGCACTCAAGGATATGGATTTCCTGTTTGCTGTTTTGCTGTGTTCTTTGTATAAGAAAGGTGTATAATCGTATAAGAATCTAATTGCTTAAAGACCACTTATCCATTATTCTGTGGTGCATCTTGCACCAAATGCTTGTTGTTGTGAATCGAGCAAAGATGTAAATTAGATAGACATTTAACTATAGGAATCATCTATTACGACTATGAAGTGCTTGAAATCCATTACTACATCGAAACAATCAATTAAAAATAGCATACAAGTCCAAGGGGAAAAGAATCTTTTGTTTACATGGTTGCTTACCTGATGATCCATCAAATTATTATGGTGAACTTGTATGTACATTTTCCATGGAAGCATTGACCTCTTGGCAGTCTTTTGAGACATGGCTTTTGTTATTTGCCCTTTGCAGCTGAGGAAAATGCTCGATCTCCTGGTGCATGCCTCTCAATGTCGTTCGCCACACTGTCAATATCCAAATTGTCGCAAGGTGAAGGGACTCTTTCGCCATGGTATGCTGTGCAAAGTACGTGCCTCTGGAGGTTGTCTTCTGTGTAAGAAAATGTGGTATCTCCTCCAGCTTCATGCTCGAGCATGCAAAGAATCCGAATGCAATGTACCACGATGCAGGTTTGTTCAGAAATACCTCTTTCGACTATGACAACCTCCTCCTCCCTCAGCCATCTTACTTTTTCATTCTCATAGATTATCATGGAAATTATACTCATGAATTCACTCGTACTTGGTGCAGAGACTTGAAGGAGCATATGAGAAGGCTCCAACAGCAGTCTGATTCTCGAAGAAGGGCTGCTGTAATGGAAATGATGAGACAACGCGCTGCAGAGGTTGCCGGCAATTCTTGATCTCCAGTAATGTACATAGTGAAGAAAAAAACTGTTTTCAGAGTGAGCCAAATAATTTAGAGTGTGGAGAACTGCATCAGTCGAACTCACAAGTGGTAGATAAAGAAGCCGGTTCTCACTGTGATGGGTGAGCTCCATGGCACGACCAATTTGCAGGTGTTCCCTTTTTCCCATCACTTATGGCGCACAATTTTTTCGTCCATACTTCTCCAGATAAGCTTGCTAGGGAAGTTTCTAGATCAGGCACTGCTTGCTTCTGCTACAACTAACTGTTATAATTTAGAGGGAAAAGGGTTCGGTTCATTTAGTGTGTCTTTGGCTTAGATAAGTTATTCTTTGATTTTCTTTCTTGCATTTCATCTGTTGCCATCCATGTTCGATGGCAAGTGTACCATAGCTGTCTTCATTTGTCAAGATTTTACTTGCAAAAGTACCTAGAGAAGCTCAGTGTTTTTTCCCCCCAGTTCTTCTTTTATCAGTTATTTTTATTTTCTTTATTTTGTTGATTTATACTCCTAGAAATAGCTTTTTAATCAGAATTTATTTTCGCCTCTTCTTTTTCGACTTACTGTTTGTTTATGAGTTACAAGTAAGTGTGGTTTGAGACAAATACAATCATGGCAAGCAAACAAGCCCTAGTATGTAATAGGGCAATAGAAAAATGTGCTGAAGAATGCTTATTTTTTCATTTTTTTAAATAGTAAATATATTAAAAAATATAAATGACACAAATAACTATACATTATTACATAATAGAAACCTCTTATTTTTTTCATCAAATATTAAAGTTGCCATAATCAAACTTTGGACCGGATATCAATCGGTGCAATTCCAGCTAGTCTCCTTGCTATCCAGTCAAAGGCGAAAATCATGCTGCCGACAACCTGTTTCTCTAGATTTGCAATTTTTGAACAAAGATAAGATTTTTAGGGCATTCTTGTGAAGTATGTGACAGAAATTTTTTGTAATGTTTTGTCCTTGAGTTAAGAGAAATTCTATTTTTAAAACAAATGTACACATGCTGGGGCAAAAATCTAAAGGGACTTAACGTGACTTTTAGGTATGTATTGGCCCAATCACGGGCTAAATAGACACTAAATGTTAAAACTTGCTTGATTCCCTTTGTCCTGAAAAGTTTGAAATTTGGGGCCAAAAAAGGTCATATGCTACCATCCATGAGTCTACAATATCATAATTTAGAAAAATATTTGGGTGAGAAAATATCAAATGATGTAAATTATGTCACGTCGATATTAGAATTTACGTTGTTTTTATAAGAACTTTATTGATGGTTAGCAAACTAGTTCTCTACTAAATTTAATTTCATCAATGATAGTTTGAGTATAGCAATACTGCACGACGGAGTGCAGGCCATGGTTAGATTATCCGTCGGCTATGTGACCCTTGAATGACTACAGCATTCTTAGTAATTTTCGGAACATTAGCAAGTGTTGGGCATCAAATATCGGAGTTATAACTTTCAATTATGACACTTTTTGCTTAAAAATATAATAGATGAAGATTGTTTTCTTTACTTACTTCTACTTCTATTTATGTAGTAGTTTTTTTTAAAAAAAAAGAAAGTAAAATAGGGTAAAAGTTGGAAGCATCTTTCGATGTGCTTTTTCCAAGTTCTTGATTTTTAACCAAACATTTTCATTCTACTTTTTCACTACATTTTTTGTCATTTTCCAAACATTTCCATTTTAATTACTATCCACTTTTAACATGGAGAATGTAATGTTTATCCCACTTGTGAGAGCACATAGTTTTGCTCACTCCCTCACTTCCCTTGTCTATAAGTAAGATGGTTGCATTCTCATTTGGTAAAAGACCTAAATCATGGGCAAGCTCAATATCACCCAAGTGCTAATTCTTCTTCTCAACTTGGGGATATTGCATATTTCTCTAGCATGTCCATATTGTCCGTACCCTACTCCTTCCAGACCACCAAAATTGCCACCCAAATACCCACCAAAGGTAAAGCCACCACCCAAATTTCCACCAAAACAACCACCAAAGGTAAAACTGCCACCCAAATACCCACCAAAGGTAAACCCACCACCCAAATTTCCACCAAAACAACCACCAAAGGTAAAACAGCCACCCAAATACCCACCAAAGGTAAAGCCACCATCCAAATTTCCACCAAAACAACCACCAAAGGTAAAACCTCCCGCCATAAAGCCACCACCATGCCCACCCAAAGCTCCACCACATGTGCCCAAACCTCCCATTGTGCACCCTCCAAGCAAGCCCAAGCCTCCAATTGTGCATCCCCCAAACTATCCCAAACCTCCCATTGTGCACCCTCCAAGCAAGCCCAAGCCTCCCATTGTTTACCCTCCAATCACACCCAAGCCACCCATTGTTTACCCTCCGGTCACACCCACACCTCCCATTGTTTACCCTCCAAGCAATCCCAAGCCTCCACCCAAGCCTCCCATTGTTTACCCTCCGGTCACACCCACGCCTCCCATTGTTTACCCTCCAATCACACCCAAGCCTCCACCCAAACCTCCCATTGTTTACCCTCCGGTCACACCCACGCCTCCCATTGTTTACCCTCCAATCACACCCAAGCCTCCACCCAAACCTCCCATTGTTTACCCTCCGGTCACACCCACGCCTCCCATTGTTTACCCTCCAATCACACCCAAGCCTCCACCCACGCCTCCCATTGTTTACCCTCCGGTCACACCCACGCCTCCCATTGTGCATCCTCCAAGCAATCCCAAGCCTCCACCCAAGCCTCCCATTGTTTACCCTCCGGTCACACCCACGCCTCCCATTGTTTACCCTCCCGTCATTCCCACACCTCCCATTACACCAACTCCACCAGTCACAACACCGCCACCACCACCACCGGAAGCTCCACTTCCACAACCGCCGCCATCTCCACCCCAAGAAACTCCATGCCCTCCACCACCACTGCCACCATCACCAAAAGGACAACCAACATGCTCTATTGACACCCTAAAACTAGGCGCATGTGTCGATGTATTGGGCGGCCTCATCCACATTGGCATTGGCAGCAGTGCCAAAGACGCCTGCTGCCCTGTGCTAGGAGGGCTACTGGACTTGGATGCAGCCATTTGCCTTTGCACCACCATTAAAGCTAAGCTTCTCAATATCAACATCATCATCCCCATTGCTCTTCAAGTCCTTATCGACTGCGGAAAAAATCCACCCTCTGACTTCCATTGCCCTGCCTAAGGTTCAACCTTTTGCATGAAACTAATATCTACTTCATTTTACAAGAATCTGCATTTGAGATCTTCAAATAGTTACTAAGAAAACTCTTCTGTTTATTGGTCCTTATGCAGGAAATGTTGACATATTTTCAGTATCATAGAGATCTGGGCAATGATTGTCCTAAGAAGTGCTATAGGGACATTTTTTTAATGAGTTTGAATTGTAATTTTCAATTTTAGAATGTATGCTAAAACTTCTTGTGGAATAAAAGCTTCTATTTTGAAACTCCATACAGTTAAAATATGTTTTAGTGGTTAATTAATTTAGTGGCATCGTCCTCACACTTTGTGTGCGCCTAAATAAGGAAAAAGGGACCTCTACCCGTTTGATGAAGTAACAATGAGTTGAATACAAATGCAAGAACTGGGATTTAGTTTGTGGGCTGTTTGGTAAAGAACTTTTTGCATTTTTAAAGTAAATTCACACATGATAATTACATTTATCATCAAATGCACTACTCAAAAAGTACATAAAGTAGTAAATATGGATAGGAACAAAATGGATAGGGTAATGTCACGTCCATATCCATAAATTACCTATTAATTTATTTTTAAATTTAATTTATAAATCTAAAAATTATCTATACTGAAATTAAATTTATATTAATGATAAATTTTTTATACATATAAATTACAAATATGTGAATGAATAGTAACAACTAAATAAATTTTTTTTATTAAAAATTAAACTAAATTAATAAAGTTAAAATATTGGGATATCAATTTTTCTTTTAAATTGAAATAACAATAGCAACAGTTGAATAATTTTTATTAATAAATTTAACAATATTAAAATTAATAGCAGACTAAATATTTGTTTATAAAAATAGTTAATAAAATTAATTTTGCTAATGAATAAACTTTGTTAATAAATTTTTTATTAATGAATGAAAAATTGAAAATAAAGATTAACTAATTTAAATTTAATATTAAATTAAATTAAATACAGTAATTTTTATTTTTTTTTGTGTGTGGTTATCGTATGCCAAATAATATTTTTATTATATATTGAAAAAATTAGTATATATATTAAAAACATAAGTCCAATAAATTAGACCCAATGGGTCTTGGGTTAGATAGGGTAGGGTAGGATTAATGTCTCATCCTTTTGGGTATTTTAGGATAGGGTGGAATATATGGTATTTTTGTTTGGGTATTTTAAAGTATGGATGTGAATCTTACCCATTTACAGGCCTAGAACAAACCAAGGTGGCTTGTATTGTGTTCAAATTCAAGCCTGATTTATTTAGATTTTGAGTCAATTTTGAGCTAAATAATTTGTGATAGTAGGTTCACGATTTTTAATTTTTTTTAAAAGAAATATATTTACATACATATATTTATATATCAAGTTTTTAGAATTCAAATTTGAACATATGGTTCGAACATAAAGTAATCAAATTTTTTGAATTCGAGCTCAAACTAAAGCATAACAAATTGAGCCGAGCACTCGAATATTCGACTCATTCATCTCAAGCAAAAACAGTAAACAAAATTCGACTCGACTCAAATCAATTTGTTTATGATCTAGCAGTAAAGAGGAGAAAAGACATCTTCAGGTGGTCCATTCTGTCTACCAAGATCAATTGGACTACGGAGGAACATTTTATCAACAAACCAAATAAAAAAAAAAAAAAAAAAAAAAGCTCTTTCTGTTTGCTGTGAAATTTAAACTTGATTTGTATAGGTTTGGAATGGAACTCGAGCTAAATAATTTTTGTTTGTAAGTTCATGAACCTTAATTTTTTTTTAAAAAAAATCCATGTATATATATATCAAATTTTTTGAGCAAAAACTTGAACTTACAGTTCAAACATAAAATAACTAGAAATTTTGAATTCAAGCTCAAATTGGAGCCTAATAAGTCGATGCCAGCTCGAGCTTCGTATTGCACGATTCATTCAACTTTGGAAAAAAAAGATTCAACTTGACTCGACTCAATTTGTTTACATTACTAGCTTTAAAGAGGACAAAAGAAGTCTTTAGGTGATCCATTTTGCCTGCTAAAATCATTTGGACTATGGACGAACTTTTTATCAAACAACCAAAAAAAGCCTCTTTCAGTTTGCTGTGAAATTTAAACCTGATTTGGTATGATACTTTTAAAGGCCCAATGTCGGTATATGAAAATTTTGGTTAGGCCCATAAGTTGTAAATCCCAATTACTAATGCTAAGTAAGTCTATTTTTAATAGCCAAAGTTGCATGGTAAAATTCATTTTATATGTCAATCGCAAGGTCGCTTGAACCTTTTCAATTGTTTTTAATGTAGACCTTCCGACTATATTTTAGTAATAATTTCTACACAACAGTATAAATTGATCAAAATATTCTTAAATAAGTATTGCCATTTCAATAAAAATTAAATTCATCCTTAACATTTGAAGACAAGAAGCAAATTAAATCATCCCCATTACTCTATATGATTGTTGGAAGAATATTCATTCATTGGAGTTGACCCTTTTTGTTTAAATCCATTTGCATATGACCCTTGAGATGAATGCTAGTGACATTTTTTGGCAATAAAAACCTTACCGATAAGTAGGAACTTAGTTCATTTTTGTGGTTGGGAAAGCCCAAACCACAACAACTGTTGTGGAGTAAATGGGGTTGTCTAGAATAGTTTTTCTCATTCCATCTACTGATGTTGTGAATCTTGATAATCAACTCTTATTATTTGTTTATAAGAGCGACTTCACAACTTTCAAAGCCAACAATACTTCTGAATAAAAACTTTACAAAAAGATCAAACACATAATCATATAGAAGCCTTCAAAACTAATAATTCTTTCCAAATAAAATTCACTTGAAAAGATAAAAAAAAAAAAAAACACTATGTTTTCATCAAATTCAATTAATAATAGTAGCATCGATGGGGCAATGACCAAATTAAAAAAGGAGTATGTTTTTGTGGAAGAAAAGCAACAATCAAAATATTTGAATCAAATGATAATCTTCACAAACTTTATTTTCATTGTTACAACAATAAGTGCAATTGCTCTATATTTTGGGAGCCAGATGAAGACCGTAAATACAGATAAAAATACTGTAATTACATAACAAAGAAATATCTATGTGAATAGAAAAACAACTACATAATCCATAGCTACCTCTATAATTTGTATATTTTTAAAAATGATCATCATATTCATTATGTGTCTATTTGTAATCTCAATAGCTACACTTCTACCCTCAATTTCTTTTTTCTTAGTTTTGGTTATATTGACTGTTGCTATTCATATTTGCAATCTCTTTCCCTATTAATATCTTTGAAACAAAAAATTAATGTAATCTGCAGTTAGACAATATTTATTAAGTGGGTGGTACTTGGGTGGTCTAAAGTACTGAAAAGGTTGACCCCTTGTAGTCAAAATCTGGTTAGCTGTCTGGCCAACTCCTCAAGTGCCCTGTCAGAAATTCCAGTACTGGTGTAGATCTTAGATTGCAGCATAGCAGATACAAAGAGTGCACTCCACTCCCCACACTACATAACCTCTGATCCCTCAAATTAAAATACAAGCCACTCACACTCAACTTTGTCCTTGTGCCACCCCCACGCCACCATCATATGCAATCATGCAATTTTTTATTTTTTTTAAAATTTAGTAGAATAAAAAATTATTCATTAATGTCTCATTTTGTGTTTCATGTAACATATATGCAATATAGAGGCACATAGTACATGATTCAATCCATAAGAGTAGTCTTTTGGACCTATTTTGTTTTTGATCTTAGAATTAATCATCGATAATCTATCTTTAAGTACTATCCAAGTCAAATAATTAATTCGATCTGTTTGTATTGTACATCTAATACTGCATTAAATACAGTATTATTATATCACTATATACGAATGATATTATGACTGAATTATTATATTCGTGTCTTATTTTGTTCATGTTGTAGTGTATGTATCATGCATTATAAAATTTTACTAAAAATTTTAAGTGTAATTGAATATCATAAAAATAAAATAAAATAAAAGAAAAAAAAACATCTCACCTCACCCCAAGCTAACCCACTCACCCCTACCCCCCCCCCCCCCACCCAACCCCCACTCTCCCTAGACCTGGCAAAATTCAACCCATACCCGTGGGTACTCACGGGTACCCAAAAAAAAAAGAGAAGGTAATGGACCTTGTTTCTCCTACCTAAAAAATTATGGAAAATTTTACCCATATCCAATTTATCCGCTATCTTTTGGCCCAACCCACTGGTACCCGTGGGTAACCCGTAAATATTTTTTTATTTATATATATATATATTAAATATAGATATAAATATATTATATATTTATATATATATATTTACATATAAATATTTTTAATCTAAATATTAATTTTTGATTTCATAAATTAAAAATCTATAGCAAATTAAATTAAATTATATTCTAAAACAACTTGTTGTGCATATTCCTATAGATCCAACATCTTCTTCTACAAGAACAACAGTGTTTGATTGATATTTAAATTTTTAATTCAAATTTTTTTTTGCATTTAATGGAATTTAAGTTTGAATTTTTGAATGTGATGTACTTTAAATTTGATAGATTTTGAATACTTAAAATATAACTTTTAAATTACAATATTATTAATATGCTTTAGGTATTTGTTCAATTTAATATTTAATATTTGAAATTTGTAATCTTGTTTTTTTTAGTTTTATTTAATTAATATTTGAGTAACATCATGTTTATCTTTAAATAATTAAAAAAAAATCACAGGTACCCGCGAGTTCCCCTTTACCCATGAGGATGAGTAACGAGTTTCCTATCTCGTACCCAATAAAAAATAGATAAATTTACCCAATCTATTAGTGCCCATTATTGGGTTATTTACAAGTACCCAATTGCCAGGTCTAAGTCTCCCCTTAAACCTTACCATCACCATATATAGTCACACTATCATAGTAAAGTATATTAAAGCCCTTCACTCCAAATTGACTCTTGTTTGTATCCCTCCACACACAAACACACACACACAGACGCTAAAATACACACACTTGCTTCTCCTTTCTCTCTTCCACTACACAAAGAAACACCAAATACGGCCAAAATGTGTCTCCCTCCACTGTTTCTATCCCTTGTCTTCTGCTTCCTCTTCTTCTTCACCCAATCAACAAATTCACAGTCACAGAACAGAATCAATCCCACCGACTTAGCCGCACTCCGCCAAATCAAGAATTCACTCACCGACATTCCCTCCGCCGCCCGCTTTTTCTCCAGCTGGGATTTCTCCGCCGGCGTCGACCCCTGCTCCTCCTTCGCCGGCATCACTTGCTCCTCCTCCTCCCGTGTCATCATTCTCACTCTAGGCACTGGCCTCTCGGACTCCCCTGGACTCGCCGGCACGCTTTCTCAGGCCATTGGGCAGCTCACAGAACTCCAACAACTCATTCTCTTCGCCGGCATTGTTACTGGGTCCATCCCGCCGCAGCTCGGCTTCCTCCACAACCTCAAAGTCATCTCCCTCACAAACAACCGCTTGACCGGAGAAATCCCCGTCGGGATTTTCCGGTTGCCGAATCTCCACACACTAGACCTCAGCCGCAACCAGCTCTCCGGTGAAATTCCACCCGCCATACCCGCTTTGAATCAGCTCAAAGTCCTGGTTTTAGCCTCCAACAAACTCTCTGGCCAAATGCCCCACAGCTTCCCGGAGCAGCTTCTACACCTCGATCTGAGCAACAATTTCTTGTCGGGAACGCTGCCGCCGCAAATACCGGCGGCGCTCCGGTACCTGTCTGTGGCGAACAACCGCATGTGGGGGGCACTCGACGGCCTGGAACCGCTCTCGGAGTTGGCGTACCTGGACCTGAGCGAGAACCAATTTAGTGGGCCCATTCCAGGGTCCCTCTTTCGCCCCAGCATTACATCAATGCTCCTCCAACGGAACAATTTATCAGGCGGGGTCCCACAATCGCCGCCGTGGCCATACGTGGTGGGCTCCACTGTGGACCTGAGTCACAATTTCCTGACGGGGGAATTAACCACCGCGCTGATTGGAGTGGAGACCTTGTTTCTGAATAATAATCGCCTGACGGGCGTCGTTCCCGAGGAGTATGTGGAGAGCGTAGAGGTGGGCACCATGAAAACGCTGTACCTCCAGCATAATTACATAACGGGGTTCCCGCTGGACGTGGGGTCCGCTCTGCCCGACACGGCGGCGGTGTGTGTTTCTTTCAATTGTATGGAGGCGCCGCCGCTGGGGCTGGCGGCTTGTCCCGCCAGCGCGGGGGATGAGATTTCCAGGCCTGCTTATCAATGCTCCGCATTCCACAATAGTAGCAGCTTCAATTCTTTGGATTGATTCATAGGTTCATAAAGCACCATACTTTACATTTTCTCTTTTTCTTTTTTTTTTTTTTTTTTATTTAAAAAATCTTGTTTATTTTATTTTGTTTCATATATGTTTATATATATGTTGTTATCGTATATCAATCAAGAAATCCTATGCAACACAAAATTTAATAGTCGTTGTAATTTTTTTTTTTTTTTTTATAGTCGTTGTATTTTACTAACTTGTCATATTGTTTTTTCATACAATAAAAATTTCACTTAGTATTTGTTATATTATTTAATTTTTTAAGTTAATTAAATGAATTGGTCACTACTAATAATATGGGAACATTCGTTTTGAGGTGAAATGTTAATATTTATGAAAATACAACACTATTTTGGTTGGGTTCATAAAATGTTAGCCCTTTACAGCACAAAGGTTGCAAGAATAGAACAAAGTATTCACTCAATCGGTTAGGACATTCACTTTGCATTTCTCGTTTAATTATTTACATATTGGTAGGAGGAATACATCATATATATTTATATATATATATATATATTATCGAGCATTTTCTTATGAAACAATTGTAAATCATGATATTTAGAGCATTTTGACGTTCATCAGTAAGAGTTATAATTTATTATAACTTTGGTTATCCAAAAAATGGAGGATTCCAAGCCATTCACTAGTGTCAGTTAAATGAAGTTACGAGCTATTAAATATATATTAGATGACGTTAAATAAAATACAAAAATTGTTATATATATTTTTACGAACAAATTGGCTTAGGAATATCAGAATATGGTACTCACGAGCCCTATGTTAGAGGCCCAACGCTAAATTTGACCGAAAAATCAAGGTACACTTAGGTTTTGTTTTGGAAAAAAATATTTTATATGTTTTTTAATAAAAATCATCGAGCAAGTATGGAAAAAGAAAATATGGAATATTACATATATGTACACATGTATAATAGTAATTAACTTTTTCAAAAAGGAAACATTTTTCAATTTATAATATTGGATTTCATTTTCATTCCTAGTAATGGAAATATCATCCCCCATTTGAATGTACTATAAAACCTAATCCAAAGAAAGGCAATGTTTATTTAAAAGTATAGTGATAAGAAAATAAAAGCAAAAGAAGAGTGGTACTCCAATCATTTATGGTTGCACGCAGAGCAGCGTGTGGATGCACATGCTTGTTGCCGTGGGTGCGCGTGGTCCCATTAGGATTTCTTCCATTTTTATCCTTTTCAAAAGCCTCTCTCCTTTCTTACCCCACACTTTCAGGTAAAGCTACGTGCTTGTAATTTGAAAGTAATTCTTTTGTTTATGTGTGTGTGTGTGTGTGTGTGTGTGTTTAATTGATATATATTTTATTTCATTGATTTTTTTTATTGAAACAATGCCTAAATTATTATATTTTTTTGTACAAATTGAAATTTATCGACAAAAAGATCTATTAGAGTTGCTATTCAATGGAGTTTAAAGTGTCGATAACAAGGACAATAATTTAAAAACACCTTTAGACAAAATAAAAGGCAAAGGACAATAATACAAACAAACAACAAAACCAACAAAGCAAAAGCAACCGAAAGCTGTAAAGGTGCCAGCTTTTACTCAGTCAAAAAGCCAGCAGGAAATGGGCCAAACACCACGCTTGATGTGTTTTGTGGTGGAGTCTGACTCAATGGGTTGTTAAGGTCAAAAGTGATCCTAGCTTTTTCCATCCATTGTGATTCCAGCTCATAAGGGTCCTGTGAATCCATCATGTCATCTTGATCAATTATTTTCTCCTTACCCTTATCTGATGAAGTAGGAATCGTTGGGGCGAATGTAGAAACAACTGGAAACAAGCATGGGACAGTAGCAGCAGCACCCTGGGAAGACTTATTATGGGAAAGTGAATTCCAATTTGTTTTGAAATAAGTCTTCGAACATCCCCACATATGCTCTGGTGTAGTCCTATTGTACTCTGAATAAAACTGCTCGAAGTAAGCTCTGGCATCATTTTACAGTTGTATAGCATAGTCAATAGGCATTTGTTCCCACGGAGCATCCTCTTCAAATCTGGGCCATATTTGGGGTGGAACAATAGAATTATTCTCTGCCATTTTTCTCTAGAATTCTCTGATCTCACTTCCATGTTCAAAAAACTCCTTGTTGAGAAAATAGGGGAAAACCCCATATTCTCGGACTGAGTAAAAATATGGTAAGTTATGGATGTGAGGAGAACTTTGTCTTGAAAGGATAAAAATAACAGAGACTCCTGATTCAGCTCTTCCAACCTGTTTAATTTGAATTATTTTGAATAATTTCATCCAAATTGATAAAGGATAAAACCATTCAAGAAATGATCTGGCACAGGGATTATCATCATAATCATCAAACCATCCGCTGTGTAATTCTGCTATCCATCTGATAGATTGCTCAATAGGAAATTCCACAGCAATCTTCCATTGTTCTAGCATGTACCAAAGCATGCAAATTAGTTCTTTGGAAAACATGAGGTGGAAAGGATTAGAGACACTGAACAGGGTGAAGAATGGATAGTCTGGATGGAAACCTAAACCACCAAAAGTGTGAAGTCCAGTTTTTCTGACAGTAAGGGATTGGTATTTTAACATTAACTCTTTAGCTCTGGACTTAAGGGTTTTGGTTTTGATTAGGTCAAACAATTCTGGAGGAAGGCTGTCAAGGGGGAAATCATAAAAGGTAGGGATTTTTGAAGGTGGTGCAGGGGAAAACATGCAAATGATAGGAATATGACTTCTGGGTATTTCAAAGAATTTAGGCCTGGAAAGAAGATCTGCAAGAACATTGCTCTTCCCTTTGATATGGTTGACAGTAAAAGAATACTGAGAAAACTATTCCGCCCATCTGAGTAATTGCTTAGGAGGAATAGTATGGGGTTTAAAACTCAGCATTTTAGGGAAGGCAGTCATGTCCATCTCTACAAAGAAATGATGGCCTACAAGATGAAACTGGAACTTGTCAATTCCTTTCTTTACAGCCAAAATCTCCTTGTAGGTAGAGTGGTAATGTTGTGCTACTAACTTGAAAGAACCACTCTTGAAACCACACACTTTTCTCTTTCCTTCCTTTTCTTCAATGAGAATAGCAGCCCAGAAAGTATCACTAGCATCTGTCTGAAGAATCCTTTTCCCATCTGAAGGAATCTGTAGAGGAGGAAGCTTCTGAATAACAGCTTTAATGGCGAGAACTGCTTTCCTCTGTGCACTGGACCATTGTGGAGGATTTTTCTTGAGCATATCCTGTAGTGCTCTGATGATTGATGCTAGTCTTGGAATGAAATCCGCAGCATAGTTAATAACTCCAAGAAACTGTTGAATCTGCTGCTTGGATTCCAAATTGTCAGGAAATTTGAGAAGCTCATTAGCAATGTGAGACTGTAATGAATACTGTCCATCCTTAATAAACATTCCCAAGAACTCTATTTCATTCTGTGCGATGGTCATCTTTTTCTCCGAAAGCATTATTCCATATTGTCGAACTAAGTCCCCAAACTTATGCAGAAGGAATGAGTGCGTCTGCATATCTTCAGAAAACAACAAAATATCATCAATGTATACTAATGCATTTGGGAACAAAGGCTCAAAGATTTGAACCATAGCTTTCTGGAATAATGATGGAGCTGTTTTTAGACCAAAAGGAATGACCGTCCACTGGAAATGAGCATTTGGGATGCAGAATGCTGTCTTGTACCGATCTTCTGGATGGATGCCTATCTGCCAAAAGCCTGCTTTCAGATCAAACTTTGAGAATACATTGGCTTTGGTCAGATTAGAAAATAGGCAATTCCGATTCTGCAACGGGAACTTCTCATCAGCAAGAAAGTAGTTGAGGGGTTTGTAGTTGATCACCAATCTCATTTTTCCCCTCGCATGTTCTGATCTTTTATTTACATAGAATGCCTGACTAGCCCATGGAGAATTGGTAGGTTCAATAAGACCTTCATCACGTAGCTGAGCTAATTCTCTGGTAGCTAGTTCAAGTTGTTCTGGAGGCATTCCTGGATGACTGGCTTTAGTAGGGTTTATATTTATATCTTTTTTAAAAGGAAGCTGTACAAAAAACTCTGGGTTTTTCCAAAGGGGATTTGTGCATTTATGGAGGAAATCAGAATGAGATTTTGCACAACAATCTCTTATTAGAAGGGTATGTATATCAGTAACGGATTCAGATTGGAAAGAGATGTTATAACGTGGTTTGATATAGGGAAGAAAATAAGACTTAAATCTAAGACCTTCTGACTTAGGTATTACTTTCTTCTCCCAAAGCTGTTTAATGATATCAAACCCAATCACAACATCTTGCTTAGGTAAAGAGGAACCAAGGAATTTATGGGTAATGGAGAGTTCTGGGAAGAATTGTAACTTAACAGGCTTGCTAATCAGGTCTATTGTTAGATTCTCATTGTTAGCAACCTGAAAGACTTCATGATGTTTTTTCCAGAACGAGGCAGGTAAAACTCTTGGATTGAGGATTGATTTGGATGCCCCTGTATCAATCAAACCAACCAAAGTTATAGGGTTGTCATATTTCTGAGGAATAAGTTGTACCTGCACAAACGGTACTGCAAAAGCAAGACTAATGAACTGAATTCCGAAGATAGGAAGCTGATCTTCATTGATCTCATCCTCAGAAGAAGAGTCTTCTTCAGAGACATCTTCCAGGGCAAACAACGTCTTTTCAGAGGGCTTGTCCTCCTCAGAAAAGATTGATTCCAGATCCTCATTTTCAAGATCACACTGGGTCAGCTGAAACACCTGTTTGAGTATCTTATCCCTTTTCTTGTTAGGACAGTTCCTAGCCCAGTGACCTTGCTTATGGCAGATATGACACCTGTTTCCTTTGTTCTTTGAGAACTTTCTCCTGAAATATCTTCGTCTCCTCCTGGGTCTCCATTGTTGATGATACTGGTGACGATTCTTTCTGAATCTTCTATGATGCTTGTGAGATTTTTCTGGACACTGGCACTTGTCTGATTTGCACTTGATCTGAAGATCTTTCCTGTCACACTCCTTTGAGAATTTTCTCCCTGTCTCCTGGAATTCTTTGAAAAACTTCCAATTATTACACAATTTTTCCAGGGCCTTAAAAACGAATTGGTAGATTTCTCCAAGAGAGACATTTTCAAGTGTTCGTCCTCTCAGCTCAATTAGTCTTAGGGCTTCACGACCAAGGGACTCAGGAATGGAATTGATGTAGGCTTGCTTCAGATTTGGATTGTCCATCCAACCAAGAATATAGAACTTTTGAGACATCCGTTGGAAATGCTTTTCCAAGTCCTTTCTTTCAAAAGAACAACATTTCATCTTGAAGAACTCCTCCCTAGCAACATCAATATTGTTTTGATGCTGCCCCAGAAACTCAACATAAATATAATTCATGAAGGTTTCTATGTTTGGTGCGTTTCTGGCTTGGATCTGTCGATATTCTCCAAGAGCATACCTCCATTCTTTCAGCGTACCAGTCATTCTAGCAGTAAAACCATTAATAACACCAGTAAGATTAGCACCTGGTTTTTGAAGTTCTGTCACACACCAAGACATCATTTCATGAATCCTGTCCTTCCACTGAGAAGGGGGAATATCATCAAAAGAGAACAGATGTCCTGAACTGATAGAATAGGAATGATCAAGAACATTCCTTTGTTGACCTTGTTGACTGGTTTCTGGTTCGTCATCAACAACTGGCTCTTGTGAAGTATCTAGAGGTCTTTCTTCTGGAGGTTGATTCATAAAAAGTAACGGGATGTCTTCTGAGAGTTCCTCTGTATCACTGATATCTTCTGTAACAAACACTGGCCATGGTCTGTTTGGCTTGTGTTCCTCACGATCAGCAACCTTTTTGAGATAATCAGTGAGTGGATTTGAAGTAGAGGAATTCTGCATCATGAACTGTGGTGGCTTTGAAACTGTCGGTTCAGCTATGCTCAATGCTGTAGAGGTTTGAGGATTGCTTTTTCTTTTGTACTCTTCCGGGGAAAAGAATGAAGATGAATCTCCAAACATCTTCTTGAAATTATCCAGCCCATGAAGTGGTTGTGAAACAACAGGATAGGAAGACACTGAGGGTTTTGGCCTGCTCCAAATAGAGTCTCTCTGGTACTGTTCTTCTAGAGACTTTAATTGGGTTTTTAGTGTCATAATCTCATGTTCTTTATGACTGAATGGCTGTGAGGTTTGGAGAAGTCTCATGATTTCATTATGCACCATGTCAATCCTTTCCTTCAAGGATTGAATTGTTGCAGCGATCTGGTTCTCCATCTTAGCTTCAATCCTCTCCTGGATTTTTACAATTTTCTGCAACATATGATTTTGAACTACTGCATTTTCAGACTGCCAGTTGAGAGTTGCTTCAGCAGCAGTAACTTCCACCGTTGAACCGTCTGACCTGCGGGCTGTAGGATTCCTAACCTTCCAAGAGTGATTATACTCTGGAGTTTGAATTTCCTTAGGAGGATAATTCAATTGTTGGAAGGAAGAGGAAGAAGGACCAAACATCATAATCTAATTGGGGATTGGTTCATCGTCTGTATAGAAGTTTGAGGGCATGAGTGGAATACAGTCATCATCATCTTTGTAGTATTCCTCATCATCGCTGTCTTCATATCCCTCTTGAACTCCCCATCCAGTATGTGTTGTTGGCCACTGTGTTGGAGGCGGTGGAGTATATTTGATCAGGTAGTCAAATTTACCTGAAGGTTGTCCTAAAGTATCCACAAAAGGATCATCCCTAGATAATCTTGATGGTCTTTGTCTAGGAGCTTCAGGAACTTCAGGAGCTTCAGGAATTGAAAAGTTCCAGTTTCGTCTTGTAGGCCATCATTTCTTTGTAGAGATGGACATGACTGCCTTCCCTAAAATGCTGAGTTTTAAACCCCATACTATTCCTCCTAAGTAATTACTCAGATGGGTGGAATGGTTTTCTCAGTATTCTTTTACTGTCAACCATATCAAAGGGAAGAGCAATGTTCTTGCAGATCTTCTTTCCAAGCCTAAATTCTTTGAAATACCCAGAAGTCATATTCCTATCATTTGCATGTTTTCCCCTGCACCACCTTCAAAAATCCCTACCTTTTATGATTTCCCCCTTGACAGCCTTCCTCCAGAATTGTTTGACCTAATCAAAACCAAAACCCTTAAGTCCAGAGCTAAAGAGTTAATGTTAAAATACCAATCCCTTACTGTCAGAAAAACTGGACTTCACACTTTTGGTGGTTTAGGTTTTCATCCAGACTATCCATTCTTCACCCTGTTCAGTGTCTCTAATCCTTTCCACCTCATGTTTTCCAAAGAACTAATTTGCATGCTTTGGTACATGCTAGAACAATGGAAGATTGCTGTGGAATTTCCTATTGGGCAATCTATCAGATGGATAGCAGAATTACACAGCGGATGGTTTGATGATTATGATGATAATCCCTGTGCCAGATCATTTCTTGAATGGTTTTATCCTTTATCAATTTGGATGAAATTATTCAAAATAATTCAAATTAAACAGGTTGGAAGAGCTGAACCAGGAGTCTCTGTTATTTTTATCCTTTCAAGACAAAGTTCTCCTCACATCCATAACTTACCATATTTTTACTCAGTCCAAGAATATGGGGTTTTCCCCTATTTTCTCAACAAGGAGTTTTTTGAACATGGAAGTGAGATCAGAGAATTCCAGAGAAAAATGGCAGAGAATAATTCTATTGTTCCACCCCAAATATGGCCCAGATTTGAAGAGGATGCTCCGTGGGAACAAATGCCTATTGACTATGCTATACAACTGCAAAATGATGCCAGAGCTTACTTTGAGTAGTTTTATTCAGAGTACAATAGGACTACACCAGAGCATATGTGGGGATGTTCGAAGACTTATTTCAAAACAAATTGGAATTCACTTTCCCATAATAAGTCTTCCCAGGGTGCTGCTGCTACTGTCCCATGCTCGTTTCCAGTTGTTTCTACATTCGCCCCAACGATTCCTACTTCATCAGATAAGGGTAAGGAGAAAATAATTGATCAAGATGACATGATGGATTCACAGGACCCTTATGAGCTGGAATCACAATGGATGGAAAAAGCTGGGATCACTTTTGACCTTAACAACCCATTGAGTCAGACTCTACCACAAAACACATCAAGCGTGGTGTTTGGCTCATTTCCTGCTGGCTTTTTGACTGAGTAAAAGCTGACACCTTTACAGCTTTCGGTTGCTTTTGCTTTGCTGGTTTTGTCGTTTGTTTGTATTATTGTCCTTTGCCTTTTATTTTGTCTAAAGGTGTTTTTAAATTATTGTCCTTGTTGTCGGATGTGTCAGATATGTACTGTAGCACAGCTGTTGTAAGTTTGTCGTGTGTCAATTCTCCCTCTATATAAAGGGATGAATTCTAATAAGTTTGTAATCTGATTTGGGGAGAGTGAAATAAAATATATCTTTGAAGCATCTCCAGTTTCCTTTACCATTTCCAGTTTCTTTACTATTCCACTACCTTCTCCGATCTTTAAAAATTGAGTATGCTCTGCAGTTGCCTTTAATAGGATCCTCTGCATCAGAAAGATTTTTAGTTTTCAGTTTTCCTTCTCTAAGTTTAGTTTTCTGGCCTTACTCAGTTTTCTACTCTTAACTTTGATCCTGACCGAAGCCGGTATCTTAGCAAGGTATGACGTCCGCCGGGAAAGGCCTCAACTGTGGGCAACAACAAGGGCGTGTGCTCCCCTACTATCAAGCCACCAGGCTACTAACTTTTTCAACTTTTCAATACTAGACAGACATCAATCTCATTCATAATTTTATAGCTTTACAAATACATTTATTTCTATTAGTTATCCCATAGTTCATTTACATTGGGTCAAAGTAGTTTTAAAGTGTCATGATGGTGGAATTATGGGGCACACATGGGTCTTAGGGCCCGTTTGGTTTCATTTCCAAGCCCCCTTTTCATTTTCTTGTAGGAATAAAAATTGAAAACAAACACTTTCTCACAATTTTCAATAGAAAAAGTACATATTTTCTTCCCTAAACCCATTTCTAAACCTACACTATTATCCCATTACATATCAATCAAATTCAAATTTAATTTGACATAAAGTTACCCACTATTATTTTTAAATTAATAAAATATACATATATTTTAAAAAATAAATCTTTTTAAATATAAAAAATATAAATTAATCTACTTTCCAATCCTACAAACTACTATAATAATTACTTTCCAACATTTCATCCAAATACATTTTTATTTGCACATCACATCATATAACTAACTTTCTAACTTTTAAAAATAACTGAAAATGAAAATGACATTTGAAAATAAAACCAAACCGGCCATTAGTGATCCAACCGTTTGAAATAAATCTTTAGTGGTCTTAGAATTAGTGAGTTTTTAAAGATTTGGACAGTGTAAGATTATGGTGGCGCACACGTGGTTATAGACTTACATCCCACACTTTATGGTCATCCCCAAACCACAACCATGTAAAAGTAAAACTTCCGTTGGAGTAAATAATGATTACTTTTTCATTTGACAACACAAGGAGTACGAGATAGTAATGAAAATGAAATGGGAAGTAGGCCCACATGTTGGAAGGATTTTTTAGGTATTTACTGCAATTGACTTCTCTCACAGATCCAATCCAGTCAAGTCCTAGGCATGTCGAAGGATGAGCAAATTGCGTTTTGTCACAATATTAGTTCAAATAAAATAAACAATCGTAAGTATAATTATGATCTAATTAAATCCACTCAACAGAGTTTTACTTTTCTTCTTCTATATATATATATATATATATTTTTATTTTTTTTTCTTTTCTCTCCCTTCTTCTCGTGTATTCTTCGTTTGCTCTCGCTAGCATAGGGTTCAAAATGAACATCTAATATCGATAAATCAAAGAAAGATCCTAAAGATTGCATCACTTCTAACCTTGTAATGCAGTGGTTCTTAGTCAGTCTCAAGATATCATGAACAGTATGTCTTAATGAGAATTTATTTATCCAATTTCAAGATCATTGATGTGTAGGCCAAGCCTGTAATGCCTTGAGACCAACTAGAAAAGGATGTGTGGTGGCCTCAATCATAATGTGCAGTCTATCACAATCGGTCGACCATAATTATATATAAAGACTAATAATAACTTGGGCATTCAGACCTTTGAATCAAAGGCAAATGCTATCAAAGGGGACCATTTAAATGGAACCTCTTGGATCAAGCATTCAGTTTTCAGTTCTGTTCTGCATTCACTTCAGGGAAAATGCTTACTCCTTTCTTCACAGCATTCTCTTTGGTGCAAAGATCAAATTACCCGTAACCTGATACTGCTTGTTAGCATCTAAAGACAATTATATAGCTCAAAAACAAAATTTTGATACCTTGATTAAGCCTGTGAAAGTCAACAAAGTAGGCTACAATCTCCTAATGCAACGTGTTGCAAAATAATACATCTAACTTAGTAATTTTCTCAAGCAGATCAGCTAGCCGTTGGCATATTTAAGGCTGGATATTAACCAATTATTAGAGAATACTTCACCTATTAAGAACCTGACCTTGAAATGAGGCACATGGCATGAGAAGCACCAGCAGCTACAGAAAGTACATTGTGATCTCCCAGTCCATCATCCTCCACAAGAAACTTAACTTCAACAGGTGATGATTGTACCTCCGGAAGTCCAGGAACCCCCAGTTGACTATCAGCTGCATTACCCCACATGTACAACTTCCCCTCCTCTGACAAATTAAAGAGCTTTTGTTCAGTTATCTTCGTAGTATTTGCATAATCGTAGAATAAATCATTCAAGTGAAGAGAAGAACAACACTTGGCATATTAAGTAACGATAACTGCCTTGTAAAGGTCCAGACACTTAAGAGTGGAATGCTGGAATTCAAGACCCACCTAATATCTGACTAAGTGGTTCGAAACTTGTTTTGTATTAATTAAAAAATTGTTCGTGTGGATATGAAATGGCTTTTTCTTACCAGTAACTGCAGCTGACGATGAACCTCCACAAGCAATGTAAGTGACCCTCTCATTAGCTAAAGCCGCAACAGGTTCAGGAATTTTTTGACTATGAAGGGAAGAATGACCTAATTGACCATGTCCGCCATGACCCCATGAAAGAACTTCTCCTTTGTCTAACATAATATGCCAGATATATCGAAATTAGATCCATGTAGATTTTCTCCAATATCCATTATGCAAACTATGGCTTATTGGAATTATAAGATTCTCTATGTATCATACCTGTCAGAGCCAGAGAATGATATCCACCACTGGCTATCTGAACTAAACGAACATCTTTGAGACTTGGAACAGGTTGTGGTTTCCAGCCGCCAATTTTATCACCTCTACCAAGCTCATAGTTTGAGTTGGCTGTGGAGAAAACATACAGGTAGTGTTAATAAAACTTTAACTATGCTAGAAATTAGAAAATCAAATAGTTCTGTTGATTTTCTAATTATCATAGCTCAAATATGACCTCTTTATCTTGCTCTAACTAGAGTGGTCTAGCACCAAAGAGATGGAGATATATTTGGATGAAGAATATGATCCCAATCTTCTTGTAGCATTATTTCATTTTAAATCAACAAATATGGTCACTCCAATTATCAATGATTCAAATGAGGCACCATTTTTTGTCCTACTTTATTTTCAAATAATCACATAGCAAATAAATGTGACGATAACATCGTAAATAGCGAATAACATGGCATCCTTACCACCCCAGTTCCAAAGCTGCCCCTCTTCAGTCAATGCCATTGTGAAAAAGCCGCCACATGAAACAGCAGTCACTTTCACAGGCAGTGCCTTTACTTCAAAAGGTGTACTGAGACCACCTGCATGATCTGGGCCACGACTAGGACCAAGGCCCAATCTACCATCCCCTTCATCTCGTCCCCAGCTGTAAAGTTTGCCTTCATCACAGTATAACAGTAGAACCCAGATAATAAACTAGTTAGATAAATACGGAAGCAAACACTTGTGTATGTTTGAAAGGTAGAACTAAATAGCAGGCACATACTATAATGATCTATTTCTATCAGAACATTTTCTCTCACACTCAAACATACTAGTACACACCAAATCCTAAGATGATTTTGCTACTTCAAACAAACCCACCCTTGAAATCATGCTACCATCTCCAGCAAAGCAATTGCCATTCTGTACTATAGTACTATTGATCATCTAAAGATTTGATCAAAGATCAGGCATCAAGTAACTTAATCCTTTAAATGCTTTTCACATGATATATTAGTTCTTACTAAGTTATACATAATATCTAGATTTGAAACCAAAACTTGGAGTTGAAAATCCACTTCTAACAAATATATTCACAGTGCCCATGACTTTGGAAGAAATACCATTTTGATCATGAAATTCCAGCAAAGCTATTCAATTTCATATGAAGGAATGAGTACGTTACATTCCCCTTTGAAAAAGTTTAATGTTAATATTGTTGAAAGGACCAAAGTTGATCCAACAAGAGTGGCAGCTCTTTTTCTAATTGTTGCAAGGCAAAGCAGACAAAGTACACAATAGACAACACCCCACACTAATAGGAATTATGTGAAAAGTGAGTATTTTCAGCTCCTAAAATTATAAATATGAATCAGAAATCCTGACAATTTCTTGTTATGCTCCATGCAGTAGGTTAGCACATACAATTCAGAAACTAAATTCAAGGATTCTCTTTAGATGCATACAATTCTTGTCATCCTAATGAGGTTAGAACCCCGACCCATGAGGCAAGAAAAACATATTTCAACAGATACAGAGATCGACTTCAGATAACAAACATAGCCATCATCTGATTCAGGTAATCAATCATACAGGGTGGATTTGGTTGAAAACATTGACAGACAAATTAAAGCTTTCGGCACTCATCCAAAGACTTATAAGATGGATTTCTCTGCCTTAAAAAATGGTAGAGATTAAATATCTAACCAGATTTGGTGATAGCGGCCGTATGTGTACCACTGGTTGCAATATGACATATTTCGCCATCCCAAGCTCCTTCGACCAATTTAGGTAACAACTCTCTATGATAAACAGAATGTCCAAGAGCACCAAATCCACCATAACCCCTGCAAACTTCATTTCGTAAAAAAGATATCAAGATTTGCAAACAATACCCCAATCGAAAACAATGGTTGGCTAGAAACACGCAATGCAAATATCAATGGGTTCATTAATAAACATCAAACCCGACAAGATACAATATCAATCAAGAATTAAAGCCTTTGTTACTTTCTAGAATCATAACAAAAACTCCACATATTTACACGCCATTCACATTAGTGGTCGCAATACTCTGCAGACATTAGTCACCTTACATCACTATGGCATTTCAATCATTTCATCACTGATAATTCCAAGCAATATTTTTCAGCTCAACTTAGAGAAAAAGCAATGAAAAAGAGAATGCTCAGAGTGGCACTGACCAAGTGAAGACGCGGCCGAGGACATCAAGCGCTACGGAATGGAGACCACCAAGAGCAATGCTTCGAACTTCCATTTCAAGATTAGGATTCAAAGTGGGAACAAAAATCGGGTTTTCATGCCCGAACCCTAGTCGGCCGCCGTCTCCTTTGCCCCATATCCAGAGCTTTCCGTCCACCACCAAACCCGAATGGAACAGCCCACATGAGATCCCAACCTCCACGTGGGGCTCACTGGAACTCGAAGATTGGGAGAGACGACCTGGAGTGGCGTGTGAGACGGAGAAATTAGATGGGACGGAGAGGGTGGCGACGGGGGCCGGATATATCCGAATTTCCTCGATTCCGCCTCCAAGCTGGCCGGAGGCGCCGCGGCCCCATGAGTATAGCTGAAGGGTGATCGATTCTTCGGTGGTGGTGGGGGTGGTGGAGTTGCTGGAGTAGTTCCACAGAAGAGGAGGCGACTTGGTGGGGGCGGAGGATAGGTGGCGCCACCAGCTGCGACGAGAGGTAGAGGAAGAAATGGGAGTAAGAATGCGGCGGCGGAGGGCCATCGCCGGCTGCTGGCAGGTTTGGGTTTTTGCTAGAAAGGTTTTAGACGATGCTGATAGGGAAAATGACACAAGAAAGGTTTTGGTGTCAGAGTTAGAAATTATTTAAAAAATTGTAGAGAAATGAAAATAAGATTTTGTTAATCTTTTTAGGTGTGAAAATATTTGTAAAATTTTTATCTATTAATTTCTTTGACATATGAACATAAAACAAGTAAAATATAGTATTTTATCCAAAAAAAAAAGAAGTAAAATATAGTAAAAATATTTTTTTTTTGAATAATTTTTTTTCCCCCGAAATTAGATGTGGATTTCTAGATACAGGTTAGAATTGAAATTACGGTTGAAAAATTCCTTTTTTTTTTTTTTTTGGGGAAAAAACAAACTTTCTAATAGAAAACATATAGATTATAACGACTTTCTAACTAAAAAAATAAAAGAAATATTTCGAAAAAATTAAAAAATCATCGCCCAATTTTTTAAAAATTGATTTTGGTAAAATTTTATTGTTAGAAAGATTGATTTATACGCCCATTTGAAGACAATGGCAATGGTCGGTAGTAAATACTTACATTTTGCTGATTCGCATGACCCATATTTTAGCAAGTTTTCACTTGATGCATGTAATTTTATCTAAAAAATTTCAATATTACATGTTAATTCCATATCTTATGGGACAATAAATTTGGAAGTTGATACAATATTCTGATGAGTCAATTTATAAAGTCTATTTTTTTTAATCGATTAGTAGTAATGATCAACTCAAAGATATTTGGACTAGTCGAGTTCGAATAGAATGAACGGCTTAGATTTATGTTTGAAATGTAAAAAGGTTATAACTTCTCGATTTTAAAAAAAAAATTACAAAAATATAACAAATTGGGAATGTGTACAAATTTATAGTAAGTTGCACTCACACTAAAAATTTTTTGGCTTTTTATTATTTTAAATATTCTAAAATAGTTAAATAATTAATATGAAATTATTTTCAATTTTTACATTTGCAATTTATGAAAGTTATTTGCAATTTACAAATTTATATTACTAATTACAATAATTTATATTAATTAATCACTCTAATTAATAACTATCATAAAGTTTAATAAAATATTAAGATTTACATTGTTCAATATTTTTACAGTACAAAAATTAATTAACACTACATATAACAATGAACAAAAATATTATTAGAAAAGATAAATAAAAAAATCAACCCATATTATACACTAACCTGAATATTTGTAGAAAAGAAAATTGAATCAAAATGTTCAATTCCTTCCAAATTTGCGTTCTACACGAAATGCAAATACAATAAATAAATGTTCATGTAAATAATACAGTACAAAAAATAAACATATCATGAATATAAATTATAAATACAAACAAAAATATGAATTTATTTTTTTTTATTTTAAATATTCTAAAATAGTTAAATAATTAATATGAAATTATTTTCAATTTTTACATTTGCAATTTACGAAAGTTATTTGCAATTTATGAATTTATATTACTAATTACAATACAAATTACAATTTCATTTCTAATATGAGTTAAATATATTTAAGGTCATTTTTAATTCATTTTTGTGCATAACTGAACTAACATTTCTTCTGAAAGAATTTTTTAAATAATTTTTTATTTAAATATTAGTAAGGTATTTAATATTTTTAACTAATTAATACATTAAATATTTTTAACTATTTAACAATATTTTCTTATTTTGAATGAATTAATTTTGTAGCGCCCCGATCGGGAGACACATGCTCCCATCCGACATGCTACTCAAATCAATACCACAAGTTCTCTGAATTACAAAAAACAAGTCTTTTGAAAACTAAATAATTAATTCCCACAAGTAACATCCATTAAAAGTTTGACTTGTTATCAAATGTATAATAAATCACACATAATATTTTCAAAACCTGCTTGTATATTGACTTCAGTAACTCAATAGGCTACAATCAATATACTCAAAAATTTATTGGTTGATCCACATTGGGTTAAATATTCTTTTCTTCAGCTTTCCTATCTATATCAATCCAATTTAATAATTTCCAACGAAAGCTGTATCAACTTGAGACTAATAACAAGATCTTCATTAACCGTTTATGTCATTCAACATTAATTTATACATCAAATTTTGTCATAATATAACTCAATCGTATCAAATTAGGGCTAATTTTTTTTTCCTCAATCCAATTTTTTTCCTCTTCCTTCCTACTCTCTATCCATACTTCCATGTCAAAAATTTTTTGATACTGTTGAAAGTTGCACGATAGAGAGTAGGAAGGAAGAGGAATTTTTTTTTCTTTTCAAAACTTTGCAACCTCTTTTCACCTTCGATTTTTCTTCATTCAACTCCAAATTTAAAACTAAAACCATGGTTGGATTTCTCTAAGCTCAAGGATCACAACCATACGAAATGTGAACCAAATCGACGGTGATTTCGCCGGAAAAATTTAAGTCAACGGACCAAGGCGGCGGAGGTAGTGGGTTGCTCACTTCCGGTGGCGGAAACGTTGAAAGGTTAGGTGGGTTTTGACGGGTTCGACAAGAGGAATGCGTTGGTATGCTCAATTGTTGGTTTTGACGGCCGACGAAGGAGTATTTGAGGCGGAAAGAAGGCAGGGTTTTAGTGGCGGTTGTCGTCCAATTCATCGGCTAGGAGGCGGCGGACCGCAAAATTGGTTGAGGGGTTTTAACGGGCTCGGCGATGCGCATCTTTTGGTCCAAGCGGTTTCCACACAGGAGGCGGCAGCGATGGCGGGCGATGACTAGCTTGCTCCAAATTTAATTTTGGACGCGACTGGACTAAATTCGGGACGTGATTTGGACTCGAACTTAATTTAATTTGGTAATTTTCAATTCTATCATATTATTAGCCCTGATTAATTAAAATTTCAATTTTATCATATTTTTAGCCCTGATTTGATACGATTGAGTTATATTATGACAAAATTAGATGTATAAATTAACGTTGAATGACATAAACGGTTAATGAAGATGTTGTTATTAGTCTAAAGTTGATACAACTTTTGTTGGAAATAATTAAATTGGATTGATATAGATAGGAAAGCTGAAGAAAGAATATTTAACCCAATGCGGATCAACCGATAAATTTATAAGTATATTAATTGTAGCCTGTTGAGTTACTGATGTCAATATACATGTAGGTTTTGAAAATATTAGGTGTGATTTATTATAATTTGATAACAAGTCAAACTCTTAATGGATGTTACTTGTGGGAATTAATTATTTGGTTTTTAAAAGACTTGTTTTTTGTAATTCAGAGAACTTGTGGTATTGATTTGAGTAGCACGTCGGATGGGAGCATGTCTCTCCCGATCGGGGTGCTACAAAATTAATTCATTCAAAATAAGAAAATATTGTCAAATAGTTAAAAATATTTAATGTATTAATTAGTTAAAAATATTAAATACCTTACTAATATTTAAATAAAAATTATTTAAAAAATTCTTTCAGAAGAAATGTTAGTTCAGTTATGCACAAAAATGCATTAAAAATGACCTTAAATATATTTAACTCATATTAGAAATGAAATTGTAATTTGTATTGTAATTAGTAATATAAATTCATAAATTGCAAATAACTTTCATAAATTGCAAATGTAAAAATTGAAAATTATTTCATATTAATTATTTAACTATTTTAGAATATTTAAAATAATAAAAAAATTAAATTCATATTTTTGTCTGTATTTATAATTTATATTCATGATATGTTTATTTTTTGTACTGTATTATTTACATGAACATTTATTTATTGTATTTGTATTTTGTGTAGAACGCAAATTTGGAAGGAATTGAACATTTTGATTCAATTTTCTTTTCTACAAATATTCAGGTTAGTGTATAACATGAGTTGATTTTTTTATTTATATTTTCTAATAATATTTTTGTTCATTGTTATATGTAGTGTTAATTAATTTTTGTATTGTAAAAATATTGAACAATGTAAATCTTAATATTTTATTAAACATTTGATAGTTATTAATTAGACTGACTAATTAATATAAATTATTGTAATTAGTAATACAAATTTATAAATTGCAAATAACTTTCATAAATTGCAAATGTAAAAATTAAAAATAATTTTATATTAATTATTTAACCATTTTAGAATATTTAAAATAATAAAAAACCAAATTTTTTTTGGTACTGTTGAAAGTTGCACTGACCGAGTGCAACTTTCAACAGTAACAAATAATACCGCCGGCTGAGGGTATTATTTGTTACTGTTGAAAGTTGCATTCGGTGAGTGCAACTTTCAACAGTAACAAATAAAAGTTGTACTCACTGAGTACAACTTACTATAAATTTGTAAACCTTCCCAATTTGCTATATTTTTGTAAATTTTTTTTCACAATTTTTTTTTTAAAAAAAACCTAACTTCTAAAAAAGCTCGTGAGGCTAAAGCAAGTGGTATTTTGAAGGTTATACATTCTATTGTATAGCTCTAGTGTGGATGGTGAATTAGCTTGGTTGCATATCAAATGATAGGAATACTTATAATAAAGTGCTACAATGGTGATCCAATACTATTCATTTAGCTGAAAGAAGATATTTGCATTAACGTGTAATAATTCAATTCAATGGTTGCACTTTCAAGCTATCAAGATTATCCAGTCGGGCTATGCCGGACTATTCGACTTGAACCGAGAAAACACAAATCTTATTGACAATTTGAATATTTTTGACGATCCCCAAGGCATTTTTGTCCTTTAATGGGGTTTATCCTCTATCAATATCCAAACTTAATAGTTCAACATATGTTAAAATCAAATTGTATGTTCTTTCAACTTATTTCATAATTTTAATTTTATATTCTAAATACAGATACCACTATATTTAAATTCGGATCGTTTATTAATAAATACAAATATATCATAATATTTTTTAATACGAATAGTACTCATCAATTTTAAATATGAATATAGACGATCAATCGAATATTACAAATTCATCCTCCTCAATTAAATTAAAAATTAAGATTGACCATGTACCGATTCAAAACATCGAATTTAAGTAAACATAACACAGGTCATAAAGTATTTAATTATTTTGTTCAAGTTCCAAGGGCATAACGGGCCATTCCTATTTGTACCAATATCATAAATTTTATATCATTCACATAATTCCTAAATTGTTTTACATTAAATGCATGTTATGCCTCTTTTGTCCTCATTATCACCCCTCAATTTTCAACTACAACGGCTACTTGTCCTCCCCAACTACCCTTAACCAAATAAAAAACCTCTGTTTTCTCCAGATCCCACAGATCTTTCATTTTCCTCCTCCATAAACAATCTCCATGTCTCCAATCTCCGGCAGTGGAGTTCCTCCATTCCCACTGGCCAAAGTGGTCGAATATCTCGAATCATCCATGTCGAGGGAGCTCCTCTGCAAGTTCCCAGACAACTCTGCTTTCGATTTCGACTACGCCCAGAGTTCCATTTGGTCCCCTTTGCTGCCCCGGACAGCACCCGATGTCTCCGGCCGGGGATTCGAGCTGTCGAGGAAGCTGTCGTACGATGAAAATGGCGAAATGGGTTTGCTCGAAAATGCAAGAGTAATGGCTGCCAGAATCAAGAGGAAATTTACGGATGCTGTGTCTGATAATTACATCAGCAGATGCTGTAAGATGAAGAGGAGAAAGAGGAAGTCTTTTGGGTTTTCTCCGGTCGGTTCTTCTCGCCGGCTGTCCTCTTCTTCTTCCCCCGGTCCGAAGGTACTATTCTTAAGCCTGGAATTTGATAGTACAGATTAAATTTTTAGCTATCTGCTGAGTCCACATTAAGACCCGGTATGAGTTAAAAATTTTTTTAAAGATCCTATAAGTTATTTTATATTTTATTAAATATTTTTGTAGTTTATAAAAATATTTGGAGATAACTCAGTTTAGAGCAGATGATGTTAGTAATGATAGCTTATTTTGCAATGTATAAATTAGAGAAATTTATCAGAATTTTATAATGAGTTAGAACTTCTGTTTAGCTTTTCTTATAAATGTTTAGATATAAAATATTTTTGTCACTTATCGAAGTGTTTGAAGATTATGTAGCTTAGAATAGAAGAAATTAGCAATTGGCTATACTTAATAGTGACAAATGGGGGGGTTGGATTCAAAATAGGTTAAGATAAATAGGTTGAAAGTAAGTTGGGTTGGGTTGTGTTTGAAATGGTTTTAAGAGAAAATAAAAAAAATTGATTTAATTTATCTATTTCAAAAAAGTAATTTAAAAGACCATAGTAATATTATTATGCTTTCGACACTCTATTTAATAAATAATTTTACAATATAATGAGAGAATTTATTTAATTAATTAAATTTTTTGAGTACACACACTTTGAACCAATTTAAAATTCATTTTGAATTCGAATTTGATACAACTCATTTAAAACTCTACCCATTTAAATCCATTTATAAAATATTAAACCCAATCCAACCCAATCTAAAACTGTGTGGGTTGGATTGATCCATGAATTTTAACCAAAATTGACACCCATAAATATATTGTATCAAGTGGCCGCCAACTTCTCTACAAATATCTAAATATATATTGTGCATGCATAGGAGTTTTATTGTCATCTTTTATCACATCAGGGCCATTCTCCTATTTAATTGGTCCAAGTACGATGGTCTAGTGTGGACCACCCATACTAGCTCATCTCTTAGTATTTATCATTTATGCAATTCACATAGTTAATAAACAGAATAATTTATTAAAATTTTATAAATTAAGTTAAGAAATTCAACTTAATTATTATCAAACGAACTTATAAAATTTTAACATTTAATTTTTGAGCAACTTATAAACTCTTATGTAAAAGGAACTCATCAATTACTTTCATTTTTTATAAGCCTACATCGATTTGTAAAATATGTTTAATTAACTTATATAAGTTTACCCAAATACATTTGGACTTATAATAAGTGATTTTGGGCTAGCTTTGTAGCTAATTGGCTTTGTGGGCAGGCATGGGCTAAAGTGATAAAAGCAGCTGCTAAGCATTTCAAGAAGAGGAAGAGCAAAAAGAAAGATCCCAATGTTCATTTAGATCTTTCCAACTATTTGACAGATGGGAACTTGTGATCATTTAGATCTTTCCAACTATGAATCTTGATTTTGCCTTCCCAAATCATTATTTTTAGCTAAAATTTGTTGGGACTTGAGTTGTCTTGTCTGATCACCATATATATGCTGTCAAGAATTTCATTAGTAGGTCCACTAAATAATTGAATACAATTACTTGTAATGATACCATGGACTAATTTCAATTGCTGGGAGTTATGGTGGTACTTATCAACTACTTGTTTACATGATGAGGGTCAATATAGTCATTTGATTATGTGGTTGGTGATGAGTCACATCAACAACTTAAAACTCAAAAGTAAATAAGAAAAAAAGCAACGGAATGATAATGGTATATCGATTTAGTGCCCGTTTTATTTTGTTTTTAAAGAGCGTTTTCATTTTCTGTTCAAAATGAAAATAAAAAATTATTAATTTCTTCTTAATTTTTATAAATATTTTCATTCTCAAAAATATTACAAACCATATTATTACATTCTCTCTTTATTTTCACTTTTTATCATTTTTTATTTTCTCCTACTCATATTTGCATGATTTTTAATACAAAAACACTATATTTTCAAGATATAACTCATTTTCAACTCTACATAATCATTACATTTTAAACAAAATCTTCAAACAATATTTCATCTTCAAATTTAAATTTATAACAAACTTTTCACTATTTATTTTTCACTATAAAATAAAAACGCGTCGAGAAAATAAATCCAAACGGCCCTTTATCATCATTGGTTAGTGTGGGTGTTGCAATAGTCCAACAAAAAATATTACGAAAGCAACGACACTTACATCCAAGTATATATATATATATATATATACACACATATTTTTTTTCTTCTTAAATACATATACATAAATATATATATTTATAGATTGCCTTTTCATTTCAAAATTTGAATATATTTATATATATATATGTTATAAAAATTAAGAAGGTATTTGGATGAACTTATAAGTTTCTTAAAATATTTTATAAAATGTTTGGGAGCTTATAAGATTTATAAAATATTTAGTTAATTTAAAAAAAAAAAAGATGTTATAAGTTTTTAAAATAAGATAGTAGGGTCTTATAAGTTATTTTAAGAAAAAGTAAAAAGTTCATAACTTACTTTTTAAATCTTGACAAACTCCGGTAATATCAATCGTGTTATTATAAAATTTTCATTACTAATATTTTATAAGTTTTAAGATCTTATTTTATCAAAACATTTCATTATCTTATTTTTAAAATAAGATCTACCATTTTATAAATTCCAATAATATCTTATAAAATATGGAGGCTTATAAGATATTCTGAATAAGCTTTGCCAATTAACCTTTAAATTTACCTAAAAGATCTTATAAACTTCTACATTTTATAAGATGTTGGTTATGAGTTGTTTGAATAAACAAAATTTTGAAACTTACAAGATCCTAGCAGTACAATTTTATAATTAATATAATTAAAATTAAAAAAATCGTGAAAATTATACAATAAGTGAGGATCTCTGGCACTATCTGAAAGAGCTTTGTAATATCCTATCCAAATGCTTTATCCTATTTTATTACTTCCAAACATTTTATAAAAAATATTTTGATGAGTTTACGAGCTCACCCGAATCACCGTGGATTCTCTATTCCATTATATTTCATTTCATATTCCAACTTGATAAATAAATGTCACATATACCTGTTTCCCATTTAATAATTTTTTTTTAAAATTTAATACACTCATCACGTATTTATTAAAAAAATAAAAAATTCATATATAAACCAAAAACCTCAAAATCCATTAAAGGCTCAATGATAGTACAGTTCAATAATGGAGTATGCTCTACAATTCATGTCTCATATGCCATATTAAATTATCCCATATTTAATTCATAAAATAAAAAATAGGCCTCTTTCATTTTATATAAGCATAAACCAAAACATGCCCTATTCCTTCAAACTAAGAAATATACAGAGAGAGATGAAGAAGGAGACTATTGAACTGGTTTTCATCCCATGGCCAGTGATGGGCCACGTTCAAATCGTGGAGTTCGCCAAGCTCATCATCCACCGTCGAAACCTTCTCCCTCCTGGTATGCTCCGATGAATATCGACCTTATTTCGTTTTTTTTTTTTTTTTTTGTACTTTTTTTTACGCTATTTTTTGTACTTGATTTACTTCGTTTCGATTTATATGATAATTGATTTTTAATTTGGTCTATGTAGAATTTATTAAATTTATGGAGTAGACGTGGGGAGCAACAATTGTTTCATGATTTTTGCAAAAATAAAAAAATGTTATAAGAAAATAAATCATAGTGTATATATAAGAAAATAATTCATTTTTAAAACTAATAATCCATACATGATTTTGGAACTTCTAAATGTTGGAGTCGAAGCGATCTATTAGGCAATGTTTGCTTTTATTTTTGGATGATGTTTTCATTTTCTGAATTTCTTTCCCTAAATTCAGCTTTCTTTCTTAAAATTTTATTAAAAAAATTCTAATAATTACGACAATAATATGTGTGTATATATATACATATATTCTAAACTTGATTTAATATAAATCTTTATTTCTCAATTATTATGTCATTATATAAAAATATATAATAATATAAAAACTTAATGTGATATCATTAATAAAAAAACTTAGACAAAAAGATATTTACAGTAAAATTTATTTTCCCCATAAATACAATCAAATATAATTACATTCTTAATAAATTTTCAAATCTCACTCTCAAAATATATTTCTTCGAAATCCTCTAAATAGAAATAAGGACAACCTTTGAATTTTGAAATAATTAGTTTATTATGGAGTTTAATAGCCACAATTGAAATGATAAGTCGCATAAAGGTGGGACCATTTATACCTATAGTTTATAGATGGATGGAAATGTCTACAATTTAGAACGTGATATTTTATGTTATCTCTTTGGGCATATTACTTTGGAGTCCACTTTTAGAAGCCAAAAGTAAATAAATTAGGCCCCACTACCCAAAAAAAAAGACGTTAATGGCAAAATAATAAGTGACAATATAAAAGTTATCACTATATATATATATATTAAGTGATAAATTTTTTTATGTATTCATCTTAGTGATTTTTACAACAATAATAGTATTTAAGTTGTCATCATTGACAATTAGTGACACCAATATGGTGACAACTTAGTGACAATAAATATTATTATTATAATATTTTTGTGACAAAATTTTCATTGTCACTAAATTATCACCATAACGGTATTACTAATTATCAATGGTGATAATTTAAAAATATTAATTTTTATCACTAATGAGCTATATTATGACAAAACAAAAATTTATTGTCACATAAAAAGTTTCACTAATGACAAAAAAAAAAATAAAAAAAATGTTGTTACTTAATACATGTCATTAGTGATAATTTTTATATTATTACTTATCATTTTTTCATTAATATAATATTTTTGTAGTGTTTCTATTATTCATTTTTCTTTTATTATTTTTAAAAAAATAATTAAACTATTGACTGGGAATTGGTGAAACACGTGAAATCTGGCTTATCCCGAAGCAACATGAATTAAGGGACCAGGGCACGGGTGAGTTTTGGGACATCACTACTGTGAATCACGTGGGATCTGGCAATTAATTAGAATGATAATGTGGCGAGTTTGAGATGAATTCTTTAAAATTTGAGATTCGTTCCATTAAATTTTTTATGGATTTGGGATTCGTACTATCTCAAACCCAAATTTCGATGGATTAGACTTATTCTATATGTTTAAATAATTTAAAAGTTAGTTTTTCAAAAGAATAATATTATTATAACTTTTAACATGAGAAAATAATAAGATAATTAATAAACATATAATTATTTCAATATTTATATATTTATATTAGTTTTTGAAAAATTATAAATTGCAAACATCATTGTAACTACTTATTGAATTATTTAAAATTAATATATGAAATAATTTAAATTATGAGTAAAGTTAAAATTATGTTATATGTTTTAATATGATAACGAAAATAATGGAAGATGATATTTTGACAATACAAATTTGTGAGTTTGTGGATTTTGTGAAAAGTACAATTGTAACCTTATTGAACCATCACTTTTAAAGGATAACTTAAAGGATAAATTTGGAATATTAATAAATTTGGTATCCAAACCACCTTTTTGTACTAAATTTTTCATTTTATCCTTCAAATTGCATTACCCATTTTAGTTGCTGGAATAATTGAAGGACAAATTATGTAAAAAATCACAAATAACTTTCACTTTAAACACAAAACAACCTTTCTTTTTATAATAATATAGATATACATATTCAATGCATAAACTATTTATTATGATAATATTATTACTTTTATATAAAAAATGTATGTAATATGCACATCTTTCATACCTATAAAAATACACATCATATTAATATACTCATAATAAATAAGATGAGTATATTTAATATTATAATAGGACAAATTCAGGGCAGTGCAGGTTCAAAAATTAAAATCCGACCTGCCCTAGGACCCATTTATATTTTCAAATTCGCCACAAATGGGGCGGGCTTGGGTAAAACCATGACCCATTGCCATTGTTAAGATTAAGTTATACGATGGACATTTTTTATGTATATTAAATTATGAAAATTAAGTTATGTATTAGTGTTAAGATTTATTCTTTACTAATTTTTGACGTGATCATATTAATTTTATATTTGATGTATTTGTAAATTTCTAATGGTCATATATTTATGGTTATTCACTGGTCAATTAATTGAGTGATATTGTCTTCACATATATATGTGTGCTGTTTGATGTTTGAATTTGAAAGAATTTTAAGTGCACATATATGTTTGTAAATGTATCTACACACACATATATACAACCATAACATATAATGAATTTTTGGAACTTGACAAGAATGTCCTTCAATTACCCCCCCCCCCCCCCCCCCCCAAAAAAAAAAAAAAAAACTGGATTGATGCTTAGTCTACCTTTAATTAGTAAGGGCTAGTTTGGTTGGATTTTAAAGTTATCTTATGATTATTTATCATGTGAAATTTGTGTGCTTCTTTATCATTGTGGTATAGTTGGTCAACATGATAAATAAACTCATGAGGAGGTGGTAGGTTAATTTATCATGAAAATTGCATATATAAAAACACGGGCTTTTAATATTCATGTGGGTTTGATCGTGTTTATTGTCACTCAAACCAAACGAATAATAAGGTATTCCCACCTTATCATCCCAATCAAACTAGCCCTAATTGTATTATTTTATATTCCATTCTCGCCCATTTAGATCGTTTTTACTTCATTAAAATGAAAATTCAAAGAAAGATTGTTAGTAGATAAACACCCAAACTAAGGCCTAATGGAATAGAAAATTTGACCCTTAAACTAAGGTTTTTCTACTAACAACTGAGGGAAACGGTAAAAACAAATGCTTACTCTTGTCTAGTTATTTTGTAATAATTTAGAACTCGAATTTTCAAATAAATTAATTTGACATTTCAACTCTCTGATGAGTATAAATAGAAATTTCTCAGTCAAACTCATCCATCCAAAAATATCGACATTTACAACCACTTCTCCTATAGTTTTATCTTTTAGCATTCACTTCCCCTAAAATTTAATTATTTTTTCACATATGCCTCTCTTCTAATATTATTTGATCAAAGATTCGAACAACATTTTATTAAAGATTGAAATACCTTCATTCCTATATATATATTTACGAAAAAAATACACGTGGTTTTAGAAAATAATTAATAATTATTCTCAAAATGTACAATTCTTTTAATTAAAAAAAGAATCTAAATTTTAAACTTTAATGTCTTTTCAAGAATTATAATAAATTATGGACTAATAATGGTTTTTGTTCGTAAAAGTTATCATAAATTTATACTAGTTTTCACAATGCTATTCAATCAAACATTTGATAAAATATTAATAAAAAGACCAAAAGTGTCCTATCCCTACACTTATGAGGAAAAAAAAAAGGTTTAAAAAACCAATTGAAAGTTATTTTATTAAATATTAAATATTTAATTTTTTTCTTGTTGAAAAAAATAAAATAAAATTTACTATTCCTATTTCTAACAATTATTTTCTCCATTATACGTAGGTACAACCCTTTCAATCACAGTCCTCCTCATGAAGCTCCCCGATTACATCGACACCGTCAGCGGCTCCTTCACCGACAAACTCTCCGGTTCCTCCTCCACCGGCGCCGACACCCCCGGCGTCAACTTCTTCCACCTCCCCCCGACTGATCCAACCCCAGAATGGAGCTCCAAAACCCGCGGGTACTTCATATACAACCTCGTTCAGAGCCAGAAATCAAACGTCGCCGACTTCCTCCGCTCACGGAGGCCAGACGTCATAGCTCTGGTCGTCGACATGCTGTGCACCTCCATGATCGACGTCGCGGAGGAATTCGGGCTCCCCAGCTACGTATTTTGCACTTCTCCGGCGAGTTTCCTCGGCGCCATGCTTCATTGCCAGACCCTGCATGACGAGAAAAACCAAGACGTCGCCGAGTTGAGGAATTCAGAGTCCGAGATATGGATCCCGAGTTTCGCCGAACCCGTTCCCCCAAAAGTTCTCGCTCCCGTGCTCGTCGACAAGCAAATGTGGCTCGATAGATTTCTTCAGCATGCTCGTGATTATAGGAAGGCCAAGGGCGTAATCATCAACACTTTTGCTGAGCTAGAGTCCCATGCTCTCGCCTCATTTTTACTGGACTCAGCCTACGGTGCCGGAGGGGTTCCTCCTGTATACTCCGTCGGCCCTATTCTGAACCAGGGGCTGTTTCTCAATTCCGGCCAATCAGAAATTCTCAATTGGCTAGACAAACAACCTTCAAAGTCAGTGGTGTTCATTTGTTTCGGGAGCCAAGGGAGTTTGAAAGAGGAGCAGGTGAAGGAACTAGCAACCGGGCTCGAGAAAAGTGGAAGCCGTTTCTTATGGTCCCTCAGGCGGCAATCACCCAACACCCAACGCGCAAGCTTCCCGAGCGAATACACCAGCTACGGCGAAGTCCTGCCGGAGGGATTCCTCGACAGGACAGCTGGAATCGGGAAGGTCGTCGGGTGGGTACCCCAGCTGGATGTTCTCTCGCATCCGGCGGTCGGCGGGTTCGTCTCCCACTGCGGCTGGAATTCGGTGCTGGAGAGCCTGTGGTGCGGGGTGCCCATCGCGACGTGGCCGTTGCACGCGGAGCAGCAGATGAACGCCTTCCAGCTGATGAGGGAGCTGGGATTGGCGGTGGAGATTACTCTGAGCTACCAGGAGAGGAGCGAGGATGGGGCGGCGGTGACGGCGGAGGAAATCGAGAGGGGAATTAGGGAAGTGATGGAGAGTGGGAGTGAGTTGAGGAGAAGAGTGGGGGAGATGAAGGAGAAGAGTAGGAAGAGTGTGGTGGAAGGAGGATCTTCTTACTTGTCTTTCAAAGAATTCATAGATTATATGATGAGCAATATTGTGTCAAGATAATTAGCTGATATTTTTGGCACATAGAATTTTTTACATATTACTATTTTCTTCACCATTATATATTGAGAAGATTTTATAAAAAATTTATTGTTAAAGGAAACTCACCTTTGTTTTTCTATTTTATTTCATATTTGATCTCTTATTTTAATCTGTTGTTTTCATGCTAAGTGTATCTAGTTCTCAATTAATTATTTTTATAATAAAAAAATATTTAATATACATATCATATATTCATGAAATGAAATAGGAGATGGATAGGAAATCAAATAGAGGATTTAAACCGAAAAGAGACTAGGAGTAGATATGGTGTTTTACGGTTATGTTTTTTTCATACTATTAATCTTGATGCATATGAAAAATATATGGAGTTTATGGTAAAATTTCTTTCTTACTTGATTTCGTTCTTATGATTGGTATTTAGCAATAATAGATAGGAACGGAATGAAACTTTTTAAACGACCAAATTAACCTTTTGCGAAAATTTATTAAAATAAAAAACATTTATTAGTAAAATCTTTTTATATGTTATTGTAAAAATTTTTTGTGGGATAAATCTATAATTATTAATGTTAATACACTTTTAATGTTATTCGAATTATATCAACAGATATATGCATTTTATATCTTATCAACTATGGTAAACACATTTATACAAAAGAAAAAAAAATATAAACATAATTACTTTGAAATTATTTGTTCTATAATTATAACTTAGTAAACTCATTTAAACTTTTTGATAAAATATTATTAAAAAATTATAAAATATCTTATAGCTAAAGCGCTTAACCTTTTTACGATAAAGCTACAACTCGTTGATTGCATTTTTTTATAAGTTTAATTTAAAGAATCATTGATAAAATTCACAACTTTTCATTTATTAATATTATATATATATTGTATTTATTCAAAGAGATGATGATATATTAATATTATAAATTATATATATTTCATTAGGTGTGGACCAAGTTGATGATGCTTCTACTTTTTTTTTTTAATTATAAAAATTGAGAGGTGCATAATTATTCTTACTTTTATAATAATTTATAATATTTTAATATTTTTATAATATTATTAAAAATATGAGTAAAATATATAATTAAATAAATATATGTAGATAACATAGATAACTTTGTTTACTGGATCCTACTCAATTTGTTCAGCAGCAAATAACTTGATTCAGAAGATACTAAGAGAAGAAACAAATGCCCATTGGATATATATATATTTACAGCCCAGGCTGAAACTTATGTGTCCCAGCCCAAAAAAATATTAGCCTAGGCTGAAATTCTAAGCCATGCTTAGTCCAATTTGACCCTTATGACAGAAACTTATTAGCTCGGGCTCAATCTTAAATAAGCATAGGCCCATTAAGCAAACAAAAGTAATAAATAAAAGTACCCTAAACCCCCAAATCAATTAGGCCAGATTCGCTGCCTTGTCCCCTACTTGTTATTTTTGCGATGCTCTTTCCTCTCACCTTCAAAGACAGAGACACACGAAACCAGGAACATGTATGTAAAATCTTTCTGTCCTCCCCTTCTTTTTCTCTCTCCATTTCTCTTTTAAATTTACATTTGGGTTTGTTTGCATGTTACTCTTGTTGAGTACTGAGGAATTCATGGAAACCCGCAGCAAAATAGGTTGATATTTAGGGATTTCATTTTCCAATTGCTATCTATTTTGGATTGTGTTTTTGTTTTGGTTTTTGTCTATTTGTGAACATTGTTCCACTAATAACACTAAAGAATATCTTATGCGTCTCCATTGAAAACAAGATCGCTGTCTCCCAAAAAAAGATTACTGTGACACAAACTTTGGACCATTGTTTGGCATGCCCATCCCCACTTCTAGTTCAGCATCTAGTTGGGTATGAGGAGCAGGTCCTGGCATTTGCTTCAAATGCTTCTAGTGTTACGTCACATTAGCAAAATACCAACGACCCATCCCTTGCCGTAGGTTTCTTATCTATAATAACTTGGTGGTTAATGTAAGAACTCATCAGTAGTGGTCGTGACTTGTTATTTAGAATGTTGGAAATATATGTAGTTAATTTATTACGAAATGTGTTACTTTCCTATGTGTATTTTGTGGTTCCTTTTTATGCTTTTAGTTCAGGTCACTTATACAAAACAACATTAACGTTTGATGCAAAAAGAAGCAATAATTCAAGCATGGCCGATGAGCCTGAATTCCAAAACGGGGCCTTGAAATTCATCACCTGGCTTCACCTATGCCTTGGCCTCATTTCCTGCTTGTCTTTTTCTTGATTTCCTATATTGATTTCTTATTATATTCTGGGAAAGTTTTGACAAAAATAGCCTCTTTACTCCCAGTTTGAGTCAGTATAAAAATCAAAATTATACACCATTTGCTGATTTTGAGATTGGGATTTTAACTGTAGAGGAATCTCTTTGGCCAAATTGGTTAGTGTGATAGTATGAGAATGTAGGTGGATAGACAATGATTTATCCTTTGATTTCTTAATTATTGGAGATTCTTGTTGTGTTTACAGTTGACATGGTAGCAAAGATGACTAGAAAGCAAAAGTCTAAGAATGCTCGAGCTATATGTCAATTTGATGCCACTAAATTTATCTCATTGGATGCTCAAGCATACTATTTAGACAAAGACCTGTGGCGCTCATTAATCAAGGAGAGGGGAATGAAGCGTTATGCTCTCAATGATATCAATTGGATATCTAATATTCAAGCATGAAGATAGATTAATTTTGTGGCAGAGCTGAATACAGCGGTAGTGCTTGTGGTTCAAAAGTTTTATACTAATCTTAAAGTTCACTATGGGTGAGAAGGTCTTTGTAAGGGGCAAACCGGTGTCATATTTGTGGGGGACAATTAATAATTTTTTTGAGACATCACAATTCGATAGCTAAGATGAGTACCACCAATGGATCATATAGAGTTATCGCTTGATAGGGTTGTGGATAGGATTTGCGAGGGTCTAGTGGAGTGGAAAATGGTCTTAACAATAAGTTCCTTCACTTCGACAGCACAAAATTGATGAAAGAGAGTCAATTCTAGCACAAATTCATTTTGGCACGTCTAATGCTGGCCTCCCCTGAAGTCATGTCACTCGTGATAGGGCTGTCTTGATTTATGCCATTTTTGAGGGAGTTCCCATTGATGTTGGTTTGTTGATTAATTCCATGATCCGCAAATCTGGAAACGGGGGCTTATGAGATGGATTTTGTTTTCCACACCCCATCACTAAGTTGTGTGGGATGGCAGAAGTACGTTGGGAACAGAGTGAGGAGTTCTTACAACCAGAGCCAATTATTACATATAACATTGACCTTGACCTCCCACGGTCCTCTTTTGAGCAACCTGCTCGTCAAGAGGAGCCTACTCCCCATGAACGCCTTAGTTTGCGTGAACGAATGTCTACTTTGGAAGAGAGTCAATGCCAAGTGCTTCATAGCCAGAGGACCATTGCTAATTATATATGCAGGGATATATTCAGTATCATCAACAATAGTATCAGCTCTTGGCCAATATCTTTACAATAGGCGATGTGGTGTTCCCCAGCTTCTCACATGCACCACAACTTCAGTTCCTATGCAAGGGCCCACCCCAAAATGTCGAGCATAGAGACAATGTAAATCATTAAGCATGGCATATTAAAGCTTTAACTATGTTTATATTACTTTTTAATGGATTGGCCTAGTCTTTGACATAAAACACTTATTTTGTATAGCGACATCTTTAACACAAAATAAGTCCTTGACATTAGGTTAATCCATCAAAAAGCAATATAAACACAATTAAAGCATTAATATGCCCTGCTCAATGATTTGCATTGTCTCCCTGCATGACATTTTGGGGTGGCCCTTATATGGGAACTGAAGTTGTGGTGTAGGTGGGTAGCTGGGGAACTCCTCATCCCCTATTGTAAAGATATTGGCCAAGAGCTGATACCATTGTTGATGATACTGAATACATCCTTGCATATAGTTAGCAATGGTCTTTTGGTTATAAAGCACTTGGCGTTGACTATCTTCCAAAACAGACATCCGTTCATGTAAAGTAAGGCACTCATGGGGAGTGGGCTGCTCTTGACGAGCAGGTTGCTCAAAAGAGGACCATGGGAGGTCGGGGTCAATGTTATCTGCAATAATTGGCTCTGGCTGTAAGAACTCCTCACTCTGCTCCCAACGTACTTCTGCCATCCCACTCAACTTAGTGATGAGGTGTGGAAAGCAAAAGCCATCTCATAAGCCCCCGTTTCCAGATTTGCGGATCATGGAATTAATCAACAAACCAACATCAATGGGAACTCCCTCAAAAATGGCATAAATCAAGATGGCCTTATCACGAGTGACGCGACTTCGATGGGAGGCAAACATTAGTCGTGCAAAAATGAATTTGTGCAAGAATTTACTCTCTTTCATCAATTTTGAGCTGTCGGAGTGAAGGAACTTATTGTTAAGACCCACTTTCCACTCTATAGGACCCCCATAAATCCTATCCACAACCCTGTCAAGTGATAACTCTATATGAATCCACTGGTGGTACTAATCTTGGCTATTGATTTGTGGTGTCTCAAAAATATTATTACTTGTCTGCCATAAAAATGACACCGGTTTGCCCCTTACAAAGACCTTGTCACCTATAGTGAACTTAAGATTAGTATAAACCTCTCGAACTACAAGCATTATCGCTGCATTCGGCTCTACCACAAACTTAAGCCACCTTCGTGCCTGAATATTAGATATCCTATTGATATTATTGAGAGCATAACACTTGATTCCATTCTCCTTGATCAATGAGCGCCATAGGCCTTTGTCTAAATAGTACGCTTAAGCATCCAATGAGATAAATTTAGTGGCATCAAATTGAGATGTAGCTTGAGCATTCTTGGCCTTTCGCTTTCTAGTTATCTTTGCTACCATGTCAACTGTAAACACAACAAGAATATCTAATAATTAAGAAATCAAAGGATAAATCATTGTCTATCCTACCTACATTCTCATACTATCACACTAACCAATTTGGGCAAAGAGATTCCTCTACAGTTAAAATCCCAATCTCAAAATCAGTAAACGATGTATAATTTTGATTTTTATACTGACTCAAACTGGGAGTAAGGAGGCTATTTTTGTCAAAACTTTCACAGAATATAATAAGAAATCAATACAGGAAATTAAGAAAAAGAGAAGCATGAAATGAGGCCAAGGTATGGGTCAAGCCAGTGATGAATTTCAAGGCCCCATTCTGGAATTCAGGCTCATCGACCATGCTTGAATTATTGCTTCTTTATGCATCAAACGTTATTGTTGTTTTGTATGAGTGACATGAACTAAAAGCATAAAAAGGAACCACAAAATACACATAGGAAAGCAACACATTTCGTAATAAATTAGCTAGATACATTTCTAACTTCCTAAATTACAAGTCCACAACCACTACTGATGAGTTCTTGCATTAACCACCAAGTTATTACAGATAAGCAACCTGCGGCAAGGGATGGGTCGTCGGTATTTTGCTAATGTGAAGTGGAGATGGGCATGCCAGACAATGGTCCAAAGTTTGTGTCACTGTAATCTTTTTTGGGAGACAGCGATCTTGTTTTCAATGGAGACGCATAAGATATTCTTTAGTGTTATTGGTGAAACAATGTTCACATATAGACAAAAACCAAAACAAAAACACAACCCAAAATAGATACGAATTGGAAAATGAAATCCCTAAATATCAGCCTATTTTGCTACGAGTTTCCATTAATTTCTCACTACTCAGCAAGAATAACATGCAAACAACCCCAAATGTAAATTTAAAAGAGAAATGGAAAGACAGAAAGAAGGGGAGGATAGAAAGATTTTACATACCTGCTCCTGATTTTGTGCGTCTCTGTCTTTGAAGATGAAGAGGAAAGACGGTTGCTGAAATAACAAGTAGGGGAAAGGGCAACGAATCTGGCCTATTTGATTTGGGGGTTCAGGGTACTTTACTTAATACTTTTGTTTGCTCAATGGGCCTATGCTTATTTAAGATTGAGCCCAAGATAACAAGTTTCAGTCATAAGGGTCAAATTGGACTAAGCATGGCTTAGGATTTCAACCTGGGCTAATATTTGTTTGGGCTGGGACACATAAGTTTCAGTAAATTTCGAATACAAAATTAATTCCAACCCCTATACAGATCCTTTTTAGTTTTTGTTGTTCCAAATTATTTAAATATACTTAAATTATAATCAATCAATGATTTTTTAAAGGTAAAACTATAAATATAATGTTACATTGTCTATTCAAAGAATTTGCTTTTGCAGATTATTTAGAATTTAATTTGCTTATAGTATATTAAATTTTTCAATAATTTAATCACTCAAATCTTAATCGCAAAAGTAAATATTAAAAATGGAATATCAACTGAACTTCAGGAATCAAATTAGTTCCATTTTGTGAATAGGACTATGATATGAAATTTTTTATATTCAATTTTTTTGAATATAGGAATGTAATTTAATATTTGTAATTAGTGCAATCTCATTACAATTTTATTTCAGTTTAATTTAAAATTAATTGTTAAAAAAGTATCTCTTCATTCATGCGAGCTTTGTATTATTCTAGATTTAGTGAGAATATTGATATGAAATTCAAAAATTGAATAAAATTTTGAAAAATCAATATATGAACAAAAAAGTTAATCAATTTTAAATTATTGTTGATTGACTTTATAAATAATTTGTGATATAATCATTTTATTAATTAAAATTAATCATGCAGTCAACCCTTAATTAAAAGGCTACATAATATTTTATTAGGACTCATTAAATAATCCTAGTTAGTGTTTGGATAATGAATCTATCTAATATAAAAACTTCCCCATATAATTTACAATAAACAAAGATCAAACATGTACTCTTATATAAATAAAGATCAAACATATATACAAATACAAACTCATTTCATACATATAGCCGAATTATTAGATGATAGAGTGCATTGTATATGGAATAAGCTTCATATAAAGATACCCTAAGTTCAACATTTTAAAAGGTTGAGTTACATGCATAATCTGCAGTGAAATTATACACCATTCCCAACATTTTATTGCAACACATGCCTCCCAATCAATAATCAAATTAACAACCCAACAAAAGCAACAATAATGAGGCAACCACATCCAATACAACTGCCAAAGATCATTGCAGATTTTGTGTAAGAGTTTCCAATGTTCAATAACTCAGTCCCTAAAGTACAAGGGTTGTTCATTGAATGAATTGTCCATGGACTTTCAATTTCCTTTGCTACATCAACGCATCCAACCTCATTGCTCCATGTTTGTTTACTAGTCGAAGGGGTACAAATATAGGCACCTGGACTCCCCTAATGAGAATTTATTTTGTAAGAGGCATTATCCCCACCCGAGACATGCCATGGGACCCCCTGATACACCTTACCAAATGAAGTGTCCTTCATAATGCTTGCTTAAGTAATAAAATTCATTGTATAACTAAACACTATGATGCACTTAAAATTTGCTCAAATGTCATCCACAACCACAAGGTACACATTAAAAATATTCAGAACTCTATATATCTAAAGAAACATATATGATTATTTAGCTATACTATCAACTTAATAACAGAGTGGACTAATGTCCCATTATCTATTCACATTTACATGTATACATATATGTTTATATAAGTTGTCGTTCCAAGAATTTAAGGACAAAAGAAATCAATGAAGAATATAAAGCTCCATCCTAATGCCCAAAAAAAAATTGCATTAGATGGTAGGAATTAATCAATGAGTAAACTTGAAACAACCTGGAGATGTGTCACTCTTAGAACCATAATAAAGCTGAGAAATTATTTTAATGTTTCCAAGGACAATGTGAAACATGGGAAATCAAGACTAGATGAGTGTTGGGTAACAAAATTACACAAGTGTGGTGTATCATTTGGCACTTGAATTCAAAATTTCTGACATCTTATCACATTTCTATAAGTAAGATTATCATGTTAATAACAATATCTACCACATGAAAAAATAATAGAACTGGGGGGAAAAAGTGGAATATTTATGTAATCGCAAAATTGATTCAACATTCATCACTTACCATCTTCGTAGTGTGGCCGGACTACCTAGAGCTTTGATTTTTGGAAAACCCTCAACAACCACCACCGGCGGCTAAGGCCTCCAACAAATAAGAAAAAAAAAATGCAACAATTAAAAGTCAGAATAAAAAGGAAAGTGAAACCTTACATAAAAAATGCTACAAATTTGATGATTTAACGTCGAGTTTATCTTCAAGCGCAAGTTCACCACCTCTAGTATCTTTCCTTTGTATTGCTAAAGCCTACCGTGTGTGGGGACGGAAAGAGTACAAGGGGCGTGTGGGAGGGGGAGAGAAACAATTAGGTGCAATTTTCCATTTTATATTCGCCTAAATATTACTTAAGAAAGCCTAATAATTATGATATTGAATTATTATTTTGTATTTTTAAGTTCGTTGGATTTTTTAGTTGATTTTCAACTCTTGTTTTGTTACTAGGATTTGTGATAGGAAGCTGGGGAATAGGGGAAAATATTAATTCATTTAATTCGTTTTAGCAAAAGGGGACATGACATAAAGCTGCTGAAAATAAAGTGGGACTGTCATAGGGTACCATATTAAATTCAACTCAGCTGCCAGAATGCAATTTTCACCAAATGTCATCCTGTACGCTATGACCATCTAGAGAAGCAAAAAGGATAGACATTCAAATTATTAAAAGGGAAATGGGGTTGGCAGAAAGTTAATTCTTAAAACCCCTTGCATGACATATGATCTGCGCACCCTATTTTTTCTTCTTTTTTTTCATTTTCTATTAATTTAAATTTTCGTCTTTCTTTTCTTATTAAGTGCAATGGAACATTAGTGATGGCCAAATAGAATACAAATTAATAATTTTATTGCTCTATATAAAAATTGCCACATATAAAGCAAAATATTAGTTAGTGATTTAATTTTGTTATTTATATTTTGTAGCTTAATAAATTTACTTCTAATAGGTAAATAGTTAATTTTAATTAATACTTTAAAATTTATTTTGCTTACAACATAAATTTTTTTAAGTGAATTCTAATTGGCCAATCATATCAACTCTTTTGGCCTAAAAATATCATACTATTTAAATTGTGACATATGATCTATTTTAGTACGTGGACTAATTATGTCAAGCTAATATTTTTGCAAACATCTAAATTTTACATTTGCGTTCAAAACATTTTTTGAATTTTATTTTTCCAACCATTGATTATTTATTTAATTAAAAAAATTGATTTAGTCATAAAAAGTATATTTCAAATGTATATTTGTAAACAATTAATATGTAAATTAAACAAAAAATAAAAAAGTCTTCCACAATGGGTGCACAACATGGGGTGCAACATCGACCAAACTGAACATACACTCACCAACACATTATTTATTGATGCATGTACATCATTTCAGTTTTTCTCTTCACCATGATTTATTGGATCGTAAAAGGATCTAATTATAGTATTAAATGTCTTATTTTGAAAGACTCTTTTGTTAGTCAATTTAATGTATTAGCATGATGGTTACATAGCCATATGAATTAAAACATATGAAAGTTATGGCTTGCTCTGTTATAAATATCAATTTTTTTTGTGCATGCACCGAAATTAGTAAACATCACACATACATGATTTTTATGTATAAATTAAAAAATTAATAACTTAATTGTTTTTTGCACAAGCATGTAAGTAGTTCAGAGTTTCATCTAAAGTGATCTTTGGAAATATGACTAAATAAGCTAAGTACGCATTATACAAATGCGCCAGCTTTCCATGTGAAATTTGGGTGTGCTTAAGGGTTTCTATTTTTGGTTGTAGGGTTTTAGTTAGGGTTTCCATTTTTAGAAAAGAGGGTTTATGTTTTATGAATTTAGTAGGTGGTTGATCATAATTCAAAGACAAGTTTATTTTCAAACAATTATATCCTGTTGACACTAAAATTTTGATAATTTATCAGAAATATGTAACTCAATATAGTACTTCGTTGGTATCATATATAGTAAGAAGTTAATTCTTTGTTATACTAAAGTTTAATCTGTATAGAAGAAAGAGATATCCAATTATAAATGGATGCTAGTATGCTAAATGCGTATCCAATCTATAGGTATATCAAGTCCAAATATATATTATATATATCTATATATATAAATTATAAATGCAGAATTGGTTTCAAAAAAGAATAAATTTAAAAATTTATTTTAATATTGAGGCAAAATTATAAAGATCCTATACTATCAACATAATCATTATTCGCTGACATTATAATGAATACACAAACATTGTATTAGTAATATTAATTAGTACTAATATTCAGAGATAAAGTAAGTTAATAATTATGGACTACGCTATTTGTTCGGTGGATTAAATTATTTAATAAAATTGTGTAATTCCTGCTACTAATTAAAAATATGTATTTAGCATACGTTGATAGATTAACGTGTTTGGATATTTATGAATAGATATGTAAATAATTATTGTCGAATATAAATATAGAAATTGTGTATGCAATCCGTTTAAATATCCATTTACACCCCTACAAATGGCTATAGTGATTCATGAATATGATGTAATATGTATTAGTGTATAACTATATTACTATGAGAAATGTTAGCTCGTTGGGAAAAATTAAAAAAAAAAAAGAAATATATAATTGATATATTAAAAAAGAGAATTTGAGATGATATTATTTGGTGATTAGCATTGAGAAAGAATGATTGAGATAGGATGTTGATAAGTCAAAGAATAATAATTAATTATTTACTATAATAAGTTTAGCTAATAAGGCCTTCAAATTTTAGGAATTGGATTTTTTTAATGCCTAAATTATTTGCAACATGAACATATATATGAGGATTCACTTGAAATTTAAGCACATAAATTTGTATCAAATAAATCCTTATATATTTAACAGAATACAATAAACTTCTTTAATGGACATTATCATCTCAAGAAATTAGTTATATATAATCTCTTGTATAATTGCATAATAGATAGCGTAATTAATCCATGTGAAATAAATTTTCATTCCCACAACAAAAATTTAACTTTGGCCAGTCAAGACTTTTATTAATGCTAGTTAAATCCCATTTGCCATACAATAGCCATTACAAACTAGATTATGTTTGAATTACATAAAATGAAGAAAGGTCAAGTGTGGGGTAGATGCGTCAAATTGCAAATATTGTGTGCCAAGTACATTTTAGCACAAAATAAGCTTCCCAAGCATTTATTGCTCTTGGTCCAACATTTAATGTAGCACATTAAAGCAAAAAAAAAAAAAAAAAAAAACCCAAAATATAGTTGTCTTACCTAGGCAAAATTTAGGCGGCAATATTTTGACTCTCTTTGCAAAGATGAAAATGACTATGTTATTCATTGGTTTGCTATCCCCTCTCAAAACCAAAATTGGTTCTTGATCAAGTCACGGTAACAGGCAAGATAGAGTCTACATACATTCACTCCAGTCTTCATTTAAGAACAGAATCCTTTTATTAGTAGTTTGTGTTGGACATCTTCTCCATCATTTTAGCATATCAACAACATGTAAGTTATGTAATAAGTGTGTTTAGTATCTCATGTTTCTTATCAATAAATGCTCTTAATACTCCCAACAAGTGGGGTCTCCAACAGAAGGAAAAAACATTCTAATTTTTCAACTACATTTTGAAAATATTCCTATACTACTGTATGCATTAAAGTCTTTGTTTGGTGATCTTTTATGGCAATATGATATTTAATGTAGGTCAAACACACTGAATGGAGGGCCCTCAAATCCAGGTCAGTTGGGTACTAACATTCAAAGTAAAAATCATGCATTGACACTAGTATTAAATATCCCAACAAAGGTTACAAGGGCATATAGTAGAAGGCCCCCTAAATCATGCATGAAGAAAGGGAAGCTGTCACAAGTTCAACAAGGTATTCCACCAAACCAAGGTATTAAGTTCCACGACAAGGAAAAATCCACATACATTGGAGGCGATATACCCAATTATCTTGTAAATGTAGTCTTTATGTACTAATCGTTTCATAATTTTTTGGTTACATATTAGTTCAACATTTATATATATATACACATATATATATTTTTCCTCACAAATCAAAAGCGTGCACGAGCCAATTCTAACTCCCTCGACAGTGTGCTTCATTACTAAGAGTTATCAATGCTACATGTGGACTTCTTGCTCCATAATGCAAAGGTACCTAGTGTTATGCTCTTTTGTAATATATCTTATTCTTTACCATGAATAGATGTTTCCTTTTTTATGTGGTTAAGGATTTAATTCTTTGACATGTATTAGTCCCATTTAATATAAAGAAATCAAACTACACTTCTATTTAATTACATCAGTAAAGACATTTTTAGTGTTAGACATTTACCTCTAACTAATGAAGTTAATCATATACTATATGGCTTATTCTATCTGCGGAGTAACTCACTACAGAAAAACATATTTCAAGTTTGAAAATTCGATCACCGCACTTATGTAAACTTTGTGATGTCAATATCACACTAAGTGAGCCACAAAGACAAGTGATTGGGGATATTGGTTTTGGGGCCATGACTAATATGCCTTTTGATAGTCTTCACAAGATGCTTCTGAAGTGGATCGTTGAAAGATATGATCCAGATACTAGTGTCTTAAACATTCATGGAACTCTTCTAAAGATTGATGATGATGCTCTCAACCACTGCCTTGGCACTTCCAAATCATGTCTCACAATACACTTTGACACAACAAGTAACATTGGAATGCAAAATTTTGGGCATCTATTTAATATTGTTGAAGGGAGGATCGACATCGAATTATTAGCAAATAAGCTAAAAATTTGTGATTATTGCAGTGAGGATTTTAAGGCCATGTATATTGAATTGTTGTTTGGGATGGTGCTGTTCCCCCATACTCATCAAAATGTACTAATATACTATTTAAACATGATTGTCAATTTGATGCAATCATCTAACCTGAATTGGGTTGGTTTTGTTCGTCAAAACATTAATAATGGAGTTAGGCAATGGAAAAAATCCTCTCAAACATATGTTAGCGGTTGTGTCCTTTTCTTCCAAGTAATGCATATCAAAATATACTACATATTATTATTAATTACATATTTTTGGAATCATCTAATTCTAATTCCAAATATGAGTACATGTATTTTTCTATGCTCGAGTTCGGCCAAAAGGATCGACACACTTCATCAAGACAAATATTGAGATCCCATATCTAAATTACCTTACAAAGAAAAGGCTTGGTATGCTAAAAGATGACATGCAGTGTAAATGAGGGTATTGAAATGCCATGGTAAATTGATATAATATTTAAGTTTTTTATTACATTTATTATTGGTGATGTTTTATGTTCATTTAAACGACGTGCACTAATGGTCAATATAGGCATGCACTATGGAGTCCATCCCTTTGGACACAACATCATAAGTGATGAAAAAGTTGAAAAGGTCTCAATGCAACAGTGATATACATCTCAAAGAAGTAATAGCTAAAAATCGAGATGTTGGACATCCATATGGAAAATACCTTGGAAAAAACTAGGCAATTTGATTCAAGGACTATTGAACAGATAGTTGAAAGTCATATCACATCAATGGATGCTCGTCTTGCAGCTTTTGAGAGTCAAATAATTCAAATGGGGACTATATTGCGCGACTTAATTTGCAAGTGTCTAGATAAGATTCTTTTGACAATCTCATCATCCCTGCAAACTACCATCCCAGAGACAATCAAGAATCATATTCTCCAATTTGTTATTCCATCAACGCCATTCACCCAGTTTAAGGTCTATTCCTCCAACATATCACATTCGGTTGATAGGAATGTTGGTGACGTTGGAAAAAACCACGAGCAGACCCCCCAATCCAAACTGGTGAAAAAACTCAACCCAAAGGAGTTATTTTCTAATGAACAACATAGAATTAGAGGCAGTCTAAAAACTGCGATTTAACTAACTGACATATCTAACTGGGAGCAATATGATGAGTTGCCAACCAAGGAAGGCCTATCAACCTTACCACAGATGAATAAGAAATCATCATGTACCTATTTGATGAGAAGCGGCCCATAAGGTAGCGATTATAATTTCAAAATCCTACAACATTTTTAAATCTGTGCAGGATTTTGGTGTCCACGTAAATTTTATTTACATAAATACTTTGTCCATGCAAAATTGAAGGGAGTATGTCGTTGACTTGCAAGGGTGGGGGTTGAGTCAAAGCAATATAATGTGTTCGAAGCCTATCATATACATTAATGGAAGTGTAAGGAAGTTGTCTCCACATTACAAGTTCGTTTGTGTATCTAAATTGATATAATACTCATCGAATGCTCCTTTACATTTATGAAGGTCATAAATTGTGTGGCCTATATGTGCACACTTATGGAACGTGAAAAATCAATCGAACCTACTCATTGGTGCAAAATTGCAATGTTTTCAGTGAGTTAAATTGCTTCATTCATTTTTCTTCCGGTTCATGATAATTATTTTATTAGGATGATATTTAAAATAAGGTTATTTACTTACACACGTGGATTAATTATTTTTCCTAGCAAGAATGTTTGGCAGGAGATCGATTAAATGACAACTTCATCATAAATATCTTTTTTGTTCGATTTGATGCATTTAGCAATAACATTGAGAGCTGTCAGCAAATCTTCATTCTACTTAACAATCTTTACTAGCATTGGCTAGTATGTATTGTTGACTTGAAGGAGGAAACATTGTCAATTTGTGATACATTTTCTGATGAAGCAATGAATGGGTTATAAGAAAGGAATTATCAAAAAATTGGTAACTAAAGTGATTTGCTTGTCTCCTTTCAACTCATTTTTTATTGCTTTGATTAACACATGCAGTGGAATCTGATATGGGTAGATGGACTGGAATGTCTGCATCATTTATGGGATCCATGATACAAAGTAAAGGAGATAGCACGTAAGAAAAATTTGTAAGAAATCCTCATTTTATTTGGTCAATTGAATCACTATAAGCTTTATTCTTTCTAATTAATATTTGTATAATTGTCTCGTAGGTACAACTATGGATTATATGTTTGTATGACAATGTTTTATGGTATTGATATGGTTAAGATGATGGGTGAGATATGTAATACATTATGTAATAAGTTATAGTTTCTGAATATAATGCTTGACATACTTGGCTAAGATTAATTCACTAAAGCTCTATCCGGAACGTGAACAGGAAATGTCCGAAACTGTCTGGCGACACTTGGCTACATTGCTTTATACAAGCAAGTTCAACAAGTTTGCTTGGAGGGATTAACTTATATGCCCTATACTTATAATGAGGAATTGTGTTTTCTATGCTCAATATATCTTCCAAAATCTTTTGCGAATCTAGCACATTTGAGTACATGTTTTGAGGATCTAATTTGCCTAAATACATTTATGTTGAATGCATGGATATGAAAAAAATGTGATGTTATGTAATTTGAATTCATTTTTTTCTCATCCATGACAATGGATTCTTGCATGAATTCAGTGACTGAACCATATGTTTATGTGCTAAAGTATGCCTGAGCCCTAGCAGTATACGTTAGGGCTTCTCAAAATCCTACAGGAAAATAACTGAGGATTATGTGCTGGGGCTACAAAAAAACTGAGCTCGAGCTCAAGTAATGTACTCTTCTCAGAATCCTGCAGGAAAATAATTGAAGGTTATGAGCTGGGGCTACAAAAAAATTGAGCCACAGCTCAAGTGCTAAACTCATGGTCATCTTATATTGATTTGTAGCACAAAATAGGATCTATGTAGTAACCCAATGACTAAACCAAATCGAACTTGGAATTGTTGGTTCAAATACTCCCAAAATTACATAATTCAAAACCAAATATATAAAGGCCAAAGATTATAGGGTGATAAAAAATTGGCTATGTTTTTGTGCATGACATAAAGGTTTAATCTTTAAAGATCTATATGTATACCGAACTTACAACTTCCCAAATAATAATAATACATGAGTATCAATGTCTATATTTTTCACCCATTAGTATATTGACATTATCTTGAGCAATTCTTCATGCAGTCCTAATACTGTTCCAATGTAATCATTGTCCATGCTAACAAGAAAAAATTGCATGACGATGTCAAAAATAAACACAAATAATATCCATTTAAAATCTATGCTTGTCTTGCATTTAAATAAATACATTCAAAATATCAAAACTCACTTCATTTTGTAGAGGCGGCATGTGGTAGTAGAACGACATGTAGGGTGTGTTGGTGCTTGACCCAACACATTCATATAGTTCGAGGAGGGGCCATATGACACATTGGGCATCTGACAAGCAACTTGGTGCATGGGATATACAAATGGAAATGGGAACGATGGGTGAATGTAATTACCAAAGCTAGGTTGATGCGGCATGGATCCAAGCAAGACTTGACTGATGTTAGGCATTTGACTTTGTGCATTGACATTGGAATTCAAGCTCTCTAGTGGGATGACACTATTGATATAATTTGGTGATGTTGTTGTACCCTTACCATTTTTTGCACTACTTTTGTTCCCACGAGTGTTCTTTCGCCTCTTCAAAGTTGATGGATTCATATCACAAACACTAGCCTTATGGCCGGCACCACTTATAATCACAATAAGACATAATAAAGAATTCTAATTAGTAAGATAATCACAATCAATCAATTGCCAAAACCACTATAAATAAATATAATACAATTCAACACTTGGACTGAAATGGGATATATTACCCGCAAAAGCTACATTTCTGCTTCTTTGCACGATAAGCTCCCCTGCTTCATATTTTACTAGGGTCCAACACTCCTTGTTCTTTTCTGTGTCTTTTAGGCTCACCCACATCTTCATAGGGAGCACTACAGCAAATTACACTTTGAGTAACGAATAAATTTGTTACCATAAGGTTGAAATTCGTTACCCAAAATATTGGTTATGAAATTTTCGTTACTTAAGTTTAGTGCCCTAAAGCCCATTGCAAAAAGTATTAGTAACCAAATTTATGGTTCGTTATGAATGATAGACTTATGGTGACGAAATATATCATTACCAAAAAATGATATCAGTAATAAAAAAGTGTATTAGTTACAATAGATTTTTATAACTTAACGAAATATTTAGTTACTAAAACATTGACGATTTTGTTGCATTCTATTTTTTCGTTACCCTATAATATAATTTTTTGATCTCGCTGGGCCACTAGTAGCTGGGCATGCAAATGTTGGGCCGACGAGCCGGGCTAGACTGACTGGGGCTCAGTATGGGCAAGCTGGGCTTCGCTCTCTGGACTTTGGCGGGATGGGCTTAAGGTGAGCACCAGACCATTGGATTGGGGCCCGAGCTTTGGGCCACTTCATCAAGCTTTAACACACTGGGCCATCCACTACTACACTGCACTAAAGCTGGATGGACACCAATCCTTGGGCTGGGCTGGGAACTGCTGGGCCCGCTCATTGGGCTTTGGACTCGGGCTCCTTACTTCAGCGCGCTTGGGCCTGCTGGAATGGGCCCAGCATCTTGGGCCTGGGCGTGATGGACTATTGTTGGCTGGACATAAATCTGCAGGTTTGCTTGAAGCGAGACTTGATCCCGCACCAGTGCCCACATGATGAAAGCTACTAACCATCTTGCTTGCAAGGCTACAATTGATATAAGTTAAAATAAAAATGCACATATATACTTATTCTCTTTGCCTCCAAAACTTAATATGGCTCTCAAGCCTCGTCTCCTGTACTCTTCGCTTACTAAACTTAACATTGATTTTTTTTTTTTACTTATGTTATTTATTTAAAATCATTACATTATTTTGTTCAAAATAATTAATTTTTTTTATTTAAAATTATTAAAATTATATTATTAGGATAAAATTTTAGATTTTATTTTTATATAAATTATTTATTTTGATTAATAAATGAATTTAATTTTTTTTATTTATATATACACATATCAAGGTCTCATAGGGTTCAAACTCTAGATCTCACACATTTTGACTTATTTATTTTTTATTAATTAATAAATTTAATGAAATTAGTTTAAATTAGGGCTTGTTTGTTTATGAATTGGAGCATTATGTCAAAATATTTTAGCAAAATGGTTTTTCAGACGTGAGGTTGGAGAATATGATGGTTGTTTGTTTGTGTTTTGCGTGGTAGGTGGAAAATGAATTGGGAGAAAATTATTTATTTATTTGTGTTTTAGGAGGGAACAAGATATTATATATATATATGTATTTTTTTAAATAGTAAATATTATTTAATTCGGAATGAATAAATAGAAAAAGAATAGATAAAATAAAAGTAATTTAAATTTTATTGATAAATTTATATATATGTATATTATATATAAGTGAATAAGTATAAATAGAAAAAATAAGTATACATGTATGAATAATTAGAAAGAAAAAAGATAAAAATAAAAATTATTTAAAATTTTATAGATAAATTTATATATATATATATATATGTGTGTGTGTGTGTGTGTGTGTGTGTGTGTGTGTGTGTGAAATAATGAGAAATGAGAAACAATGATAAATTTATATATATGTATAAAATGAGAAATATATGAAATAATGGAAGAAGAGAGAAATGAGAATAAAAAGAAAAGAAAAGAATGAAAAAAAAGAAAAAAAAATGAGAATAAAAATTATTTAAATTGAATTGTATATATGTGAAATGATTAAGGGTAAATTGATCTTTTTATATTAAAATTATGTTAAATGGGCAACAAATGTGGATGGGGATGGGAGGGGGAGGGAGAGGGGGTGTGCGTGGTTTTATAAAATATAAGAAAGTTGTTTTATATAATTTTTTTTTTTCACAGGAGAGTTTGATGCTTATTTCACAAATCACATAAGGGTAAATTGCAGCTAGCCCAATAAAATTATTACCATTTCAATGAAGCCCTTACTTTTCTTTTCTTTTTTTTTCTTTTTTTGCTAATGTAGTGTTTGTTGTATTGGAAAAATTACATTTTTGGTCCCATTGGATGGAGGGTTTGCACTTTTGGTACTCAAGTTGACACTTATAGGACCAAAACTCTAAATTTTTTAACAAATTTGGGACAACACCTCAACTTTCAAAACCGTTAAATTAAAACAAATTAATTACCCAACAGCCCAAAATTTTGATTTATTTATAAAAATTCCACAAAATTTGAAATGCCCAATCAACTTTCATTAATTTTTTTTTAAAAAAATTAATAAAAAAATTTAAAAATATATAACAAAATCCTCATAAAAAATTAAAATTTTTATATGTCAATATAAATATCATATAAATATATACATATATATATATATATAACATCCACCCCCTCTCTCCCAACCTCTCACCGACATGGCCGATTGGCTGCTGGCCACTGGCCAGCCATGGCTTGGCCTGGGGGTTGGTTAAGGTTGGGCGGGGGGGGGGGGGGGAGTGGGGGGGCTAGTTGGAAGAGGCGGGGGTGGTTGGGGAGAGGGAGAAGGAGCAAATATATATATGTATGCATATATACATTTTTACTTATTTTTTTGTTGTTAATTAATAAATTTTAATCAAATTAACCTAAATTAATTTTTTTTACTTATGTTATTTATTTACAATCATTACATTATTTTGTTCAAATTAATTAAAAATATTTATTTATTTAAAATTATTAAAATTATATTGTTAGGATAAAATTTTAGATTTTATTTTTATTTAAATTATTTATTTTGATTAATAAATAAATTTAATTTTTTTATTTATATATACACACATCAAGGTCTCATAGGGTCCAAACTCTAGATCTTACACGTTTTGACTTATTTATTTTTTATTAATTAATAAATTTAATGAAATTAGTTTATATTAGAGCTTTTTTGTTTATAAAATGGAGCATTTTGTCAAAATATTTTAGCAAAATAGTTTTTTGAAAGTGGGGTTGGGAAATGTGATGGTTGTTTGTTTGTATTTTGGGTGGTAGATAGAAAATGAATTGGAAAAAAATATTTATTTATTTGTATTTTAGAAGGGAACAAGATATCATATCAATAACATTTTTATTGGGTTGGTAGGGTGAAATTAACATTTTAAAATTACTATTGTTAGTATGATATTTTTAGATCTTATTTTATTTTTAAATTATTTATTTTAGTTAATAAATATTTTTTTATATTTAATTAATATATTCAACTTAATCTAATTAAACTATTTTAGATATGATTATTTTTTAATATTATTGAGATGTAATTTAAAAATAAAATCATATTTAATTATGGATTTGATTTTTATTTTTATTTTATAATTAATAAATATGTTTAATTAAATTTGATTAAATTACTTTAGATATGTTGATGACTTTAAATTTTTATTTTTTTTAATCCAACTTCAATTAAAAGATTATTTAATATTTAAAAAAATTATTAATAAAATTATTTAAATTTATTATGAGTAATTTAAATAATATTAAAGTTAAAACCCCATGTTAAAGTTACAAATAAGTCCAGTGGTATTTTTATCTGAAAAATAATCAAAACAGCTTTTGTAGGATATTTTTGAATTTTAATATAAATTTTCAACTGATGTCTACAAATTTGTTAAGAACGCTAATAGTTCTTCAAATATTTAATTAAATATATGGGGATAAAAAATAATTTTATTAAACTTATAACTATGTTACTAAGTTTATATTACAATGTCATGAGTATTTCAAAATAATTTCAAAATTTCCAATTATATTAAAGTTGTACAAGTTAATCAATTTCAAAACAATTTGCGTAAATTAAGTGTAGAAAGTTTTTCAATAAATGCATGTTCAAATTGTCCACATCAATATATTATTAGTGCAGAATATTTTAATTTTTAAAATGAAATTAATTACACATAAAGACTAAAATTTTTAGAATTTATAAACAATTTTTCTAAAATCTTTTTGTTCAAAAACAATGTCCTAATAAAAAGTAACAAAGAATAGAATTAAAATTTTAACCGCCATAATAATACGTCATAATTCATCTTATAATATAAGATAAAACAAATAATTTTTGTATATACTATTTATACACAAAATGGAGGGAGGAGCAAAAATTTGGAGGGAATAAAAAAATAATAGGGGAATTCATTTTTGGGGGGAAACTTATTTTTTTGAAGGAAATATAATATGTAGACTAACTAATTTTTAAGAACAACTTGTTCAGGTCCATGAAAGTTAATAATCATTACATTTAATAATATACTTTAAGTTAATATCTTTTTCACATTATGTTAAACCACGAAAGTTATCTTCATTTTAACAATTTATATAGTAAAACATACACACAATTAACATATAGATATCTATAAGTTATGAAAATCTTTAACTGGCTAATACAACGATTAAAAAATGAAATGTAATATTAACAAGCCTAACTTTAGGGACCGTTTTCTTGTCATTAAGTATTATGGTAAACTAGATTTCTTTATTTTCTTTTGCTATTCAGGTATGTAACCTTTAATTATTTATTTTAAGGAGTTTTTAGAATTTTTCTAAAAGAATATTGTAATAAATTATAATAAAAATTAAATTCTTAAGCATCAAAATTTATAAGTCCAAATTATATGTTATTTAACTATTTTAACTATAATAGAAAGTCATTTAATAATTTAAAAAATTATATGTCAATTCATCATATAATCTAAGATAAAAGAAATTAATTTTACTATAAATTATTTATACAAAACAAATGGAGGAGCTAAAATTTAGAGGAATCAGAAAAATGAAGAGAATCCATTATTATTAGAGGGAATCAAATTTTTGGAAGAAATCAAGTTAAATTATTATGTCAAACTAATAATAAAAACAATTGTTAACATTTTTTATGGGCCAAATTTTGGAGGGAATACAAAGTTGGAGGGAAACAAAATTACATTGCCATCCAAATTCATTAAATGAATTTATACATATGTATAAAATAAGAATATATGAAATAATGATAAATTTATATATGTATAAAATGAGAAATATATGATGAATCTTCTTTAAATTTTATTGAAATTTATATATATATATTGTATATAAGTATGAATAAAAAATTATATATTATACATAATTTTTATAAATATTAAATATTATTTAATTCGGAATGAATAAATAGAAAAAGAATAGATAAAATAAAAGTAATTTAAATTTTATTGATAAATTTATATATGTATATTATATATATATGTGAATAAGTATAAATAGAAAAAATAAGTATACATGTATGAATAATTAGAAATAAAAAAGATAAAAATAAAAATTATTTAAAAATTTATAGATAAATTTATATTTATATATATGTATAAAATGAGAATATATGAAATAATGAGAAATGAGAAACAATGATAAATTTATATATATGTATAAAATGAGAAATATATGAAATAATGGAAGAAGAGAGAAATGAGAATAAAAAGAAAAGAAAAGAATGAAGAAAAAAGAAAAAAAGTAAAATATGATAATAAAAAGTTATTTAAATTGAATTGTATATATATATGAAATGATTAAGGGTATATTGATCTTTTTATACTAAAATTATGTTAAATGGGCAACAAATGTGGAGGGGGAGGCGGTGTGCATGGTTTTATAAAACATAAGGAAGTTATTTTGTGTGTGTGTGTGTGTGTGTGTGTGTGTGTATTTTTTCACAGTAGGGTTTGTAATTAAAATAAATATTTGAAATAATTATTTTAACTCAAATTGATAGATTGGATTGGGTGGATTTGAGTTGACAAGTTGACCAAATAAAAATCAGATCGATTGTCATTAGGTTGAGTTGGGTTAGGGTTGAGAAAATTAATGTTATACCCCTACTTCAACCCAACCCGAACCCGCACGACCCACCCAAATTGCCACCCCTATTGACACCAATTCATTATAAAATTAGTGAAACCCAATTAATAAAAAACGACTTGTTAAAGCCCAATTAATCAACTTTGCAATTTGATGTCAAACTCAATTCTTACCAATTGACATTAATTTACTAAAAAATCGGTGAACTTATATTAATAAAAGAAAAGTTGCAAAAACACAATTAATCAATTCTTTAAGTTAATGTAAGATCCAATTCGTTTTGAAATCCAATTTACTAATTTATTAGGAGAATTATTGAAGCTCAATTAATGAAAAGGAAGTTTGTAAAACCCAATTAACGAATTCTTCAAATTAGTTTGAAACCCAATTTGCCAATGTACTAAAATATTAGTTAAGCCCAATTAGTAAAAAAAATAAACTGCTCAACCCAAAGTAATCAATTATTTGAACTAATGTGAAGTCCAGTTAATAAAAAATAAGCTCAGTTCCTTGAAGAAAGCCTGATTCATCATTTACTTCACTTCAAGTTTGTTCAAGATCAACTCTTAAAATGAAGGCCTAATTCATCACTTAATTTACTATAAATTTGGCCAAATTTATTTTATAAATGAAAACTCCCAATTCATTGAATAATTCACAAAAAAGTTATAAAGCGCAATATTTTAAAGAAATTGACCCAACTAATGGATTATTCACTTCAACTTTCTTCAAGCTCAATATTTAAAATAAAACCCAGTTCAATAATAATTCACTAAAAAATTGGTTAAATCCAATTAACAAATTCTTTACATTATTGTGAAGTCCATTTCTTGAACAAAAGCCCAACCCACAAGTATTAGTAAAAATTTAATTTAATATTCATTTATAATTAGTAACGAAAATCATTGTTACCATATCTGTATAATTGATATTTGGAGGGAATGAATTTTGGAGGGAAGTTAATTAAAGTTTAGTAACTCTTTGATATAATTAAAGTGTCCACGAAAGAAAGCCTCAGCCCGCATATGTTTTTGGATGGTCATGTAATTCATATACCTCAACTAAATTTAACCAATACATTTCAAATTCTTCAATGGAATACTGTCTACCAAGTAATGTGAGGAAATCCGTATAGAACCTAGGAATTTTTACCTTTTGTTGACAATTACGACCTAGGTGCCAGCTACAAATCCTATGTCTCGTCCCAAAAAATTCGGACTTAATAGCTGCAATCATAGATGCATCTAGATCAGTCAAAACAAACATAGAAAAATTTCCATTTATGACCTCAAGAAATGTCTTCAACAACCATTGGTAGGAGTCAATCGTCTCGTTGAACATAATAGCAGTAGCAAATATAAATGTTGACGACTGCAGACACACTCTCTATTTTTCACAACCTCACCAACCTTTCCTTTGATACTTTATTTTCTAACTATAAAACCTACTATCCTCGCATATGATTCATAAAATTTTTCTGCATCTTCAACTTTATCAAACATCAGATCACGAATAACTTCCTCGTACACCGTCATTGGCATTGACTCCAAACAATCAACATCTTCTTCACATTCTACTGAATTTTGTAAATTTAGTTCACTCAAGCTTCCATTGGAATTTCCACAATAAATACTAGATAATACACAAAAATTAAATGAGTTTAGAACAACAAAATACCTAAATTGATATGAATCCTTCACTAGAGTTTTATAGCATCATAAAAAATAACCACCAAAATTAAAAAAAAATAAATTATATTCTGCTAGTTCACACAAAGTTCCTAAACGAAAACTAGCAGCAGGCATCCACATTGACAAAATAGTAATGAAACCCCAAAAACTAAACAAAATAATTAATCCACTTGCCTATATTGGTAGAAATTTCCTTTGCATCCCCCTCTATAAAGTTATCGATACCATTTGCCGACTATATTACAAACACCAAGGATGATTATATGACTTCGATAATGGTTGAAGTTGGATACTCCACTAGAAAAAATAGAAGATTGATTATAATTGTTCCCGCTTATCAAACCACTTTACTGCCTGTGGTTAATGGTTATTTCCAACCCTGCATATTTAACAACCATCTACAAGGATTTCGTGTGATTTTTTCAAATATTGAGAGTAAATGAAATTAGGGCTGTGACAGAGACGTATACAATGACAGAGGAGGAAGAAAATGCTTTTTTCAAAATACTTACAAAAATTGGCTAGGTTTTGTTGGAGGGCATTTTTGTCTTCTAACATATTATTACTTAAATTTTAGGCAGACGTGTCAATTGTTGGTTGAATTCTTTCATTCGGTTTGTGCTGCAAAATCAAATAAAAGACAGCCCCAAGACTTTATACCTATATCCACATTTCTGTTATACGATGTATTGTTTCAAAGCTTTTTGTTCCCTACCAGATTAATTCATATATGATGTAGTATTATGTGAAAGTTTTTTCAATCAAATATGTCAAATCCATGGCGATGTGCAGTCCTATTGTTCTGTTCTTTCTCCTGATATGGTATGGGCTTTTAGGGGTCACTTGAAGGGGAAGCAGCAGGAATTTTTTTTACCATATTGCATTTGGAAACTGATGCTTTTCCAAGGATCATAATTGTCACTGGTGTCGTGTTACAGGCATTGAAACAAATCATTGTCAATGATACTCAATGTCTATGCGCCATATTCAATAATCTAGACATCTTACAAAGTCCCAATCAACAGTCTCAATCTTGCCAAACCTAGTGGTGCTAAGGTTGCTGCTATTGGGACGCTCATGGTTGATATATATGCAGCATCATATTATCAGCGACAAGTGAAAATGAAGGATTAGGGTAGGGTGGGACAAACAAAAAGTTTCACTAATGACAATAAAACTATTGTCACTTAATACATATCATTAGTAACAATTTTTATATTATCATTTATTATTTTGTTACTAATATAATATTTTTTTGCAGTGTCTTTATTATTTACTTTTCTTTTATTATTTTAAAAAATAATTAAACCATTGGCTGGGAATTGATGAAAAAAGTGAAATCTGGCCTATCCCCAAGCAACATGAATTAAGGCATTAGGTCATGGGTTAGTTTTGGGACATCACTAATGTGAATCACGTGGGATTTGGCACACGTTGAGATTAAATAGGGATGGCAATGTGGCAAATTTGAGACGAGTTTTGTAACTCCCCTACAATTTAAAATTTCGGGAATGAGGATTTAGAAATTAAGATATTAATTTGATCGGATTTTAGGGCTTGGAAAAAAAAATAAAAGGACTTAATTGTAAGAATTTTGAAAGTTTTAGGGTCAACTTGCAATTTGTAGAAATTGGGTTGAACCAAACTTGGAAACTTTTGGGGATTTAATGGAGTAAGTTTGGGTCAAAGGGGTCAATGTAAGGCATTAACTAAGTTTGGGACTAAAATTGAAGATGAAATAATTTTTGAGGACTTAAGTGAAGGCTGGAATAAAGTTTTGGGGGTGAAAACATAATTTCCGGAAGTAGGCCTTTAAATAACAAGACAACCCCTTTTCTTCTTCATTTTTCACCTTGCACCATCATCTTCTTCCTCTAGCCATTTCCTCCGGCAAATGGCAAAACCCCACATATTATATACCGTTTTGCTCCTATCAGCTAGAGGAACACAAATATAGCACTTTAACCCAAAACCGACCGACAAGGTGGCCGAAATTTTAGCTCGAAGTTACTGCTGCGGTGGTGGTGATGGGTTTCTACGTTTTGGAGACTTTTGATAGCGGGAATAGGTACCATTTTGACGGGATTAGCTCAAGGATCGCGACAGTACTTTTATATTCTCAAATGGACAACCGTGGATAGAGAAATTAGAAGAAAACTGAGTGGCGGTGTTGGTGGCGAGATGTTGGTTTTCTGGCCAATTGAACGGCCAAATGATGTCGGAATAAAAAATTGTTTGAGGGGTTTGATTCGTGGAGCTGAGGAGCATCTCCTGGTGGTGGTGGTTCAATTTTTCGACGACAGTGGACGGCGGCGGCGGCAGAGACCGGTCAGAATGTTCGCCTCGTCGTGGTGATCTCATGCACGCGGTCTGATCGTGAAGATTCTCCTTCGTTAGTGAGATATTGGTATATAATGTTATTTTCATGTATGTATTTGAATGTATACGTTTATACGTTTTGATCCTCGTAAAACTTTGTATTTTCGTATAATATGATGGTCTTGGTCGATCAAAACACTCATGCATTAGATTAAAACACTTTTGATTCATTAAATAGGCCTAGTAAATCCATAATGGTATTATTTCATGTAACTATAGGTTATATAGCATACTAAGTATAGAAACCCTCATTTTTTTATGTCATCGAGATTAATCGACAAAAGTTGGGACGTTTACGGACAACTAGATTATTATGATTAATATTGAAGATCGATATGTACTATATATGTATGAGAACCCGTATACGTCTATATTCGATATTACTAGTATTTTAGGGCAGTAGTATCGGAACAAACCTTTACCGATGTATCAATAGGATAATCATTTAGACTTGGGATTACTATTGATATGATTCTAAATGTTAGTGATCGTTAGGGTTGAACATGAATTTTAATATAAGGTTACCTTTTGAATAGGTGACGGAGGATTTGACCCTAAGGATCAGTAGAGTCTGACTGCACTGATTGACTGATTCAGGTGAGGGTCTGCCAATCTGGCACATTTTCTAACTATCTGTTATTTGTGATAAGCCCCTATGTGGGTTTCTGTTTCTATATCGTACTTTGAATATGCTCGAAATCTGATTTGCTATCTGTCATCTTATTGGAGCACCCCTGTGCGGGTTATCGTTTGATATCAAATTCATTTTTATTATTTGACATCTGATTTGAATACCCCTGTGAGGGTTATTCTTTGTCATTGAATCTGTTTTAGTTGTTCTGGTGCCCGAAACTCCCTTTATGTTGTCGATTTCTGCTCCTTGTACCCACAACCTTGCCGGCTGACCCTGTATTTTTTGAATCTATTTTATGTGTTGATTATTTGGCCCAGAGGACATACTTGATTATTGAGTGTGAAGGCTGAGTGCCAATCCTAGCAGAATGCTTGGATTATTGTTTCGAAACGGCCGTGTGCTGGCTAGTATATTGATTGTTACAAGATTGTACCGGTTATATTCATACTGATTGTTCAAAAGTTAAACTCATATACGTTGGCATTACATATTACTAACCATGGGATGCCATGGGGGAGCTGGGCCCGGGGCTAGGTTCGGAAAGACGACCGAGCGGAACGGACCGACGGTGACAAGTCTACCGGCTAGTACCCACCTACGATCCTGACTCAACAGGAAGATGGAGGTAGCAAACTGTGAGTGGCGGGATCTGGTATGCAGTCGACCATGCCTTACATACAAGTTATTATATGCCGAGCTGAGTGCTTGAGCAATGGAGCGACAAGGAAGTTCTATTTATACTGTACCGATGCCCGGTACCAACAACCATAATTTCATCTGGGAGCAATAAGGAAGGATGCCAACAAGTTCATTAAACTGTGATATTCTAAGTAATATATACCTTGCTGATTCATATGTGCATTCTTGTTGTTAATACCTAATCACTGATAATTGCATCTGTACCCTTTTCTTTGAATCATTTTAGTCTCTTTTTCCTTACTAAGTTATTATGACTTACCCTCCAACATTATTTTGACTTTTCTCAAATGGGTACAAATGATGGGCAAGGACCTCAGGCTTGAATATGTTTTGTAATAGTATAAACTTTTGGTTGTACCTATATGAAGTTCCATGTATATCAGGGAGAATTGGAACCTTGAAAAGGTTATGAATAACGATGTTTGCCTGAGATTGGTACATTTTTGTCGAATGATATGTATTATGTAATGGTATCCATGATATATGAAGTTAATATTCTGTATGGCTTGAAGGATTTGGAGACAAGTTTCATGGATATATTGTTTGCTATAGGCAAAATTTTAAGACTGAATTGTGTAGCACCTCAACTTGGGTGCTGTCCCGGGAGGGGGTGTTACAAGTTTACTAAAATTTGAATCAATTCCATTAAATTTTTTTATGGATATGGGACTAGTATTATATCATATTCGAATTTTGACAAATTTGGCATACCTGTTGGACCTATTTTATATTTTTAAATAATTTAAAAATTAATTTTTTAAATTAGATAATACCACCATAATTTTGGACATAAGAAATTAATAATGTTATTAATGAAAAAATAATTATTTAAATATTTATATTTGTATATTAATTTAATTTTTGAAAAATTTTATATTGGAAACGTCATTGTTACTTATTTATAATATATAATCAATAGATAAACTATTTGTTATGATAGTATCATTATTTTTGTAGAGAACATGTATGTAACATGTGCATTTTCATACACACACACACACACACACACACACATCACATGCATCAATAATAATTAAGATAAGTATATGTCATATTATATCATTATGGGTTTAAGCCTTAAGGTTAGTCCTTATTCAAAAATTAAAATCCAACTTACCTTAAAATCCGTTTATACTTACAAAACTCGCCAAAAACCGAGCGGGCTCCAGTAGAATCAGGACTTATTGCCATTCTTAAGATTAACATTTTTTTGTACATTAAATGATGAAAATTAAGTTATATTTGTGTTGAAATTTATTATACTAATTTTTGATGTGATCCATACTTTATATTTGGTGCATGTATAAATTAATTTGACATTTCAAATTTTGGATGAGTATAAATAGAATTTTTTTAGTCAAATTCATCGATCGGACAAAAAGGGACATTTACATCCACTTCTTCTATCATGTATTTTGGATTCTCTATTCTATTTCGTATTTCATCTTTTATTTCAATTTTATGTATATATGTCAAGTGCATTTGATTTCAACTTGATGTATATCTCTCTCTCTCTCTTCTAATATTATTTAATCAAAGATTCAGAGAACATTTTATTAAAGATTAAAATACCTTCATTCCTATATTTATGAAAAAAAAATACACATGCACGCTTTTAGAATAATTAATAGTTATTCTCATAATGGACAATTCTTTTTAAAAATAAAACTAAAATTTAAACTTTAATTTCTCTTCAAAAGTTACAATAAAGTATGGACTAATAATGATTTTTGTTTTTAAAAAGTATTATAAACTTCATAAATATAAATGGCTCACAATTTTCCAAATGCTTTATTTTCACAATGCTACTTAGTCAAACATTTAATAGAGTTCTAGTAAAAAAACCAAAAGTCTCCTATCCCTACACATTAGGGGGAAAAAGTTTAAAAAACCAATTGAAAGTTATTTTCTTAAATATTAGATGATATATTTAATTTTTTTCTTGTTAATAAAATAAAATAAAATTTACTATTCCTATTTCTAACAATTATTTTCTCCATTATATATATAGGTACAACCCTTTCAATCACAGTCCTCCTCATGAGGCTCCCAGATTACATCGACGCCGTCAGCGGCTCCTTCACCGACAAACTCTCCGGTTCCTCCTCCACCGGCGCCGCCACCCGGGCGTCAACTTCTTACACCTCCCCCCGACCGATCCAACCCCAGAATGGAGCTCCAAAACCCGCCGATACTTCAACCACAACCTCGTGCAGAGCCAGAAATCAAACGTCGCCGACTTCCTCCGCTCGCGGAGGCCAAACGCGTAGCTCTGGTCGTCGACATGCTGCGCACCTCCATGATCGACGTCGCGGAGGAATTCGGGCTCCCCAGCTACTTATTTTTCACTTCTCCGGTGAGTTTCCTCGGCGCCATGCTTCGTTGCCAGATCCTCCATGACGAGAAAAACCAAGACGTCGCCGAGTTGAGGAATTCAGATTCCGAGTTTCGCCGAATCCGTTCCCCCAAAAGTCCTCGCTCCAGTGCTTGTCGACAAGCAAATGTGGCTGGATAGATTTCTTCAGCATGCTCGTGATTATAGGAACGCTAAGGGCATAAAAACTTGAATTGTTTGTAAAAGAAAATTGTTTAAAGTCGCTCTGCTTGAATTAATGAAAAAATCCTAACAAATCCCTCTCTCTTAAGGCCATGTTTCCTTTGCTGGACGAAATTGGTTAGAAGCTTACATCTCACTTCGTCATAAGCATACTTTGCGTGATGTTAGTTTGGTAAAAGACCTTAAGCCTACTACTGTAGGTATTAAATATTTGATGATGTATGAGGCCCAAAAGGTGTGATTTTCCTATCCTATCATTGAGCAATTTAAGATGATATCTGAAATGATTATTTAATCCTTACTATATGCATTTCCAAATTTTTGTACTCGCGGCCTATAAATTGATGTTATAGCAGCATCAAACATCCAAACTCAAACCATGGGTACTGTATGTTTGGCGTAGTGGCCTTGTATTGCTTATAAGTAAGATGCTTTTTCTTAAATTTTCTTCAAAGGCAGCATCATAAGCAATAACTGAATGGTGCCAAAACAGAAATTGCTTTACAAATAGAAGTAAAAAAGTAAAATATATTTCTCTCATTTTCTATATAAAGGGTATTATAATCAATTCAATATTTATCCCTATTTTATCATCTATCTATGTAAACAGTTAATAAAAATAATTATTTTTATCATTTATCTTATCGAACAAAGTAAATATAACTTCTCATGAATTAAATTATCGTAATTTTTAACTTCATCCATTAATTTTTTCCATCACACTACATCTCATTTCACAAAATAAACAAGGCTTAAATGGATTAAAAAAAAAAATCTCAACAAATTTTGTGAGTGATTTATAAAGTATTTAGTAAAATTTTTAGAGAAAAGATATTATAAGCTTTTAAAATAAGAGGTGAGGGGCTTATAAGTTATTTAAAGAAAAAGTAAAATTTTTTTAACTTATTTTAAAATCTCAACAAGCTCCTGCAACATTAAGCTTGTTAATTATAAAATTTTCATTATTAAGATTTTATAAGTTTTAAAATCTTATTTTATCAAAATATTTCATTATCTTGTTTTTAAAATAATAACAACTATTTTATAAGTTATGAGGCTTATAAGATATTCTGAAGAAGCTTTGCCAATTAGCCTTTTAGTTTATTTAAAAGATTTTATGAACTCTTATGTCTTATAAGATGTTAGTTATGAATTGTTTGAATAAATAAAATTTTGAAACTTACAAGATACCGGCAATACAATTTTGTAAGTAATATGATTAAAATTTAAGAAAATCATTAGAATTATAAAATAAGTGAGGATCTTTTGTGTTTTCTAAAAGAGTTTGTAATTTTCTAACATTTTACTTTGAAAATTGAAAACTTTTACCAAATATTTGATGCTATTTTATCGCTTTCAAACATTTTATAAAAGATATTTTGATGAGTTTACGAGCTCAACCATATCACTTTAGAGCCTCTATTTCATTTTATATTTCATCTTTTATTTCAACTTGATGAATGTATGCGATGTGTACATTATTTCTAATCAATAACTTTTTTAAAAAATATTTAATATATTTTTCATATATATTTATAAAATAAAATAGGAGGTAAAACTTGAATTGAAATAAAGAAATGCAAACGCAGACCAAGCACCCCAATATCCGTTAGAGGCTCAATGATAGTACAGGTCAATAATAAAATATGTCTACAATGCATGTTTCACATGCCATATTAAATTATCCCATATTAATATATTTAAAAAAATAAATAAATCAAAGGTAGGCCTATTTCATTTTATATAAGCATAAACCAAACCATGCCCCATAGCTCCAAACTAAGAAATATACAGAGGGAGATGGAGAAGGAGCCTCTTGAACTGGTTTTCATCCCATGGCCAGCGATGGGCCACGTCCAAATCGTGGAGTTCGCCAAGCTCATCATCCACCGTCGAAAGGTTCTCCTTCCTGGTACATTCCGATGAACATCGACCTTATTAATTTTGTAATTTTTTTTTTATTTCTTTTTGTACTTGATTCTCTTCGTTTTGATTTATAGTACAATAGTATAATTGATTTTAGTTTGGTCTATGTAGAATTTATTAAATATATGGTATAGACGTTGGAAGCAACTATTATTTTATTATTTTTGCAAAAATAAAAATATCGAATGCATCTATAAATCATAATGTATATATAAGAAAATAATTCATTTTTAAAGCTAATAATCCATACATGATTTTGGAACTTCTAAATGTTAAAGTCAAAGCGATCTATTAGGCAATGTTTGCTTTTATTTTTGGATGATGGTTTCATTTTTTGAATTTCTTTCTCTAAATTCAGCTTTCTTTCTTAAAATATTATTAAAAAATTCTAATAATTACGTCAATAATCTGTATATGTATATATGCATATCTTCTAAATGTGATTTAATCTAAACCTTTATTTCTCCATTATTATGTCACTGTATAAAAATATATAACAATATAAACACTTAGTGTGATACCATTAATTAAAAAATTTAGACAAAAAGATTTTTACAGTAAAATTTATTTTCCTCCTATATACAATGACATATAATTGTATTCTTGATAAATTTTCAGATCTCACTCTAAAACTATATACTTCAAAATCCTCTAAAATAGAAATAATGACATCCTTTCATGAATTTTGAATTTAGTTTATTATGGAGTTCAATAGCCATAGTTGAAATGATAAATCGAATAAAGGTGGGACCATTTATACCTATAGTTGCTAGATGGATAGAAATGTTTACAATTTAGAACGTGATAATTTATGTACTATCTTGGGGCATATTACTTTGGAATCCACTTTTAGAAGCCAAAAGTAAATAAATTAGGCCCCACTAAAAAAAATAAAAATCAATGACAAAATAATAAGTGAGAATATAAAAATTGCCACTAATCATATATATATATATATATAGTGATAAAAGATTTTATTTTGTCATCTTAATAATTTTTACAAACTAAATAGTGGCAATAATAGTGTTTAAGTTGTCATCATTGACAATTAGCGACATCCTTATAGTGACAATTTATAGATAATAAAAATTATAATTATAATATTTTTGTAACAAAATTTTTATTGTACATGTCACTAAGTTGTCACTATAGGGATGTCACTAATTGTCAATGATGATAACTTAAAACATTAATTTTTGTCACTAATGGGCCATATATTGTGACAAAACAAAAATTATTGTCACCTAAAAAGTTTAACTAATAACAAAATAAAAACTGTTGTTACTTAATATATTATTAGTGATAATTTCTATATTGTTATTAATATAATATTTTTTTGTAGTGTTTCTATTATTTATTTTTCTTTTATTATTTTAAAAAAATAATTAAACCATTGCCTGGGAATTGGTGAAGCATGTGAAATCTGGCGTATCCCCAAGCAGCATGAATTAAGGACCAATCTGAATCACATGGGATTTGGCGATTAATTAGGAATGATAATGTGGCGAATTTTGACATGAATTCTCCAAATTTCGAGATCTGTTCCATTAAAATTTTTATGAATCTGGGATTCGTACGATTTCAGGCTCAAATTTTGATGCATTAGATCTATTGAACCCATTCTATATGTTTAAATAATTTAATTTTTTTAAAAATAATATTGTTATAACTTTTAATATGCATGAGAAAATAATAATATTATTAATAAAGAATTAATTATTTAAATATATATGCATATTTTAGTTTTATTTTTAAACGTATATATGACAATATTTTTACTTTTATATAAAATATGTATGTCATGTGCACATTTTTTATATATATGGCAATACACATCAGATTGATAGAGTCATAATAAATAAGATGAGTATATGTAATATTATAATAGGACACATTCAGGTCAATGCATGTGGGTTCGAACATTAAAATTCGATCTACCCTAAGACCCATTTATATTTTTGAATTCGCCACAAACGAGGCGGACTTGGTCAAAACTATGACATACTGCCATTTCTAAGATTAGGTTAAACGATAGACATTTTTTATTATATTAAATGATGAAAATTAAGATATATATTAGCGTTGAGAGTTATTTTATACTAATTTTTGACAATATTCATATTTTATATTTGATGTTCATGTAAATTTCTACTGGATCCATGCTTTGGTCTACCTTTAATTACTAATTTTATTATTTTCTATTCAATTTTTGCTCTTTTATGTCATTTTTACATCATTAAAATGAAACATTCAAAGGAAGATTATTAGTAAATATACACTCAACTACGGGAATAGCAATTTTGACCCTTAATTCTACTAACAATAAAAAGAATGGGTAAAAACAAAATTTTACTCTTCACTAATTATTTTGTAATACTTTAGAACTTGAATTTTCAAATAAATTAATTTAACATTCAACTTTTTGACTAGTATAAATAGAATTTTCTTAGTCAAATTCAACCATAAAAAAAAAATCGACATTTATATACACTTCTCCTATAGTTTTATCTTTTCACATCCATTTTGCTAAAATTTTATTTTTTGATATATGCCTCCGTTTTAATATTATTTGATCAAAGATTCCCATAATATTTTATTAAAAATTTAAATACCTTCATTCCTATATTTACGGGAAAAAAAATGCACATTCATGCTTTTAGAAATAATTAATAGTTCATAATGTACAATTCTTTTTGAAAATGAAACTAAAATTTAAACTTTAAAGTTATAATTATGTATGGGCTAATAATGATTTTTGTTCGTAAAAAATATTATAAACTTTGGCTCACAATTTTCCAAATGCATTGTTTTCGCAATGCTATTTAGTCAAACATTTAATAAATTGGCAAAACCTATTCCTACACTTATGAGGAAAAAAAAAGTTTAAGAAACCAATTGAAAGTTATTTTCTTAAATATTAAATTATATATTTAATTGTTTTCTTGTTGAAAAAAATAAAATAAAATTTACTATTCCTATTTCAAGCAATTATTTTCTCCATTGTATATAGGTACAAGCCTTTCAATCACAGTCCTCCTCATGAAGCTCCCCGATTACATCGACACCGTCAGCGGCTCCTTTACTGACAAACTCTCCGCTCCCTCCTCCACCGGCGCCGCCTCCCCTGGCGTCAACTTCTTCCACCTACCCCCGACCGATCCAACCCCTGAATGGAGCTCCAAAACCCGCGGATACTTCATCCACAACCTCCTGCAGAGCCAGAGATCTAACGTCGCCGACTTCCTCAGCTCGCGGAGGCCAAACGTCGTAGCTCTGGTTGTCGACATGCTGGGCACCTCCATGATCGACGTCGCGGAGGAGTTCGGGCTCCCCAGCTACGTATTTTTCAGTTCTCCGGCGAGTTTCCTCGGCGCCATGCTTCATTGCCAGACTCTCCATGATGAGAAAAACCAAGATGTCGCCGAGTTGAGGAATGCAGATTCCAAGCTATGGATCCCGAGTTTCGCCGAACTCGTTCCCCCCCAAGTCCTCCCTTCAGTACTCGTCGACAAGCAAATGTGGCTCGATAGATTTCTTCAGTATGCTCGGGATTATAGGAAGGCCAAGGGCGTAATTATCAACACTTTTACTGAGCTAGATTCCCATGCTCTCGCCTCATTTTTACTGGACTCAGCCTACGGCGCCGGAGGGGTTCCTCCGGTGTACCCCGTCGGGCCTATTCTGAATCAGGCGCCGTCTCTCAATTCCGGCCAATCGGAAATTCTTAAATGGCTAGACGGCCAACCATCAGGCTCAGTGGTGTTCATTTGTTTCGGGAGCCAAGGGAGTTTGAACGAGGAGCAGGTGAAGGAGCTAGCAACCGGGCTCGAGAAAAGTCGAAGCCGTTTCTTATGGTCCCTCCGGCGGCCATCACCCAACACCCAACGCGCAAGCTTCCCTAGGGAATACACCAGCTACGGCGAAGTCCTGCCGGAGGGATTCCTCGACAGGACAGCTGGAATCGGGAAGGTCGTCGGGTGGGTGCCGCAGCTGGATATTCTCTCGCATCCGGCGGTGGGCGGGTTCGTCTCCCACTGCGGATGGAATTCGGTGCTGGAGAGCCTGTGGTGCGGGGTACCCATCGCGACGTGGCCGTTGGACGCGGAGCAGCAGATGAACGCCTTCCAGCTGGTGAGGGAGCTGGGATTGGCGGTGGAGATTACTCTGAGCTACCAGGAGAGGAGCGAGGATGGGGCGGCGGTGACGGCGGAGGAAATCGAGAGGGGAATTAGGGAAGTGATGGAGAGTGGGAGTGAGGTGAGGAGGAGAGTGGGGGAGATGAAGGAGAAGAGTAGGATGAGTGTGGTGGAAGGTGGATCTTCTTACTTGTCTTTGAAAAAATTCATGGATTATATGATGAGCAATATTGTGTCAAGATAATTAGTTGATATTTATATTGTCAAGATGAGCAATTTTAGGTAAAAATTTATTGTTAAAGGAGACTCGCCTTTGTTTCTATATTTCATTTCATATGACATCTCTTATTTTAATTTGGTGTTTTTATGCTAAGTGTATTTAGTTCTCAATCAATTAATACACATATCATATATTCATGAAATAGAATAAGATATGGATAGAAAATGAAATAGTGGATTTAAACCGAAAAGGGATTAAGAGTAGATACGTTGTTTTACGGTTATGTCTTTTTTCATACTATTAATGTTGATGCATATGAAAAATTTATGGAGTTTATAGTAAAAAAATTGTCTCACTTGATTTCATTCTTATGATTGATATTTAACAATAATCGATAGGAATGAATGAAGCTTGTTAGATGACCAAATTATCCTTTTTGTGGAAATTTATTAGAATAAAAATATTTATTAGTAAAATCCTTTTATATGTTATTGTAAAATATTTTTGTGGGATAAATCTATAATTATGTAATGTTAATACACTTTTAATGTTTATTCGAATATAATTACATGAGCATATATATATATACATATATTTTATATCTCATCAACTATGCTAAACACATTTATACAAAAGAAAAAAATATAAACATAATTCCTTTGAAATTTCTAGTTCTATAAATATAACTTAGTAAACTCTTTTAAACGTTTTGATAAAATATTATTAAAAATTAAAAATTATCTTATAGCTAGAGTGCTTAACTTTTTTGTGATAAGGCTACAACCCGTTGATTGCATTTTTTTTTATAAGTTTAATTTAAAGAATCGTTGATACAATTCGCAACTTTTCATTTCTTAACTATATTATTGTATTCATTCGAAGAGATGATGATATAATTAATATTATAAATTGTATATATTTCATTAGGCGTGGACCAAGTTGATGATGCTTCTACTTTTCTTTTTTTTTAATTATAAAAATTAAGAGGCACATAATTATTCTTATTTTTATAATAATTTATAATATTTTAATATTTTAATATTTTTTATAATATTATTAAAATATATGAGTAAAATATATAATTAAATAAATATATGTAGATAACATAGACAACTATTTTTTTCTGGATCCTAATCGATTTGTTCAGCAGCAAATAACTTGATTTAGAAGATAATAAGAGATGAAACAAATGCCCATTGGATAAATATATTTGTAGTGGTTTACAATGACCGAATTCTGGTTTTTGGTGTCGATAATTTTATGGGGGGAAATGCGAAGGAAATTTCTATGAATATATGCAAGTGGATTAGTTATTTTGTTGAGTTTGTGGGGTTTCATTACTATTTTGTCAATGTGGACGCTTGCTGTTATGCTGCTATTTTCTATTTAGGAAGTTTGTGTGAACTGACATAATACTTTATTTATTTATTTTTTAATTTTGGTAGTTAATTTTTATGATGCTATAAAACTCTAGTGAAGGATTCATATCAATTTAGGTATTTTGTTGTTTTAAACTCATTTAATTTTTGTTTATTATCTAGTATTTATTATGGAAATTTCAATGGAAGCTTGAGTGAACTAAATTTACAAAATGTGAAGAAGATGTTGATTGTTTGGAATCAATGCCAATGATTGTGTACGTGGAAGTTATTCGTGATCTGATGTTTGATAAAGTTGAAGATGGAGAAAAAATTTATAATCATATGCGATGATAGTAGGTTTTAAAGTTAGAAAACAAAGTATCAAAGGAAAGGTTGGTGAGGTTGTGAAAAACAGAGAGTGAGTGTGGAGTCGTGAGGGCTTCCAAAAGACACTTGAAGATGGATATTGTCGGAAGCGAGAACCTACATTAGAAACAAGATGTGGATGCACGGCCAGTTTTTGTATTGCTCATGATTGATTGTCTGGCAAATATTCAGTGACGAGATTTTGCTTATACCATAATCATTCTTTAGATACTAATAGTATGTGTTACAATTGTTATTTCAACTTAGAGTTTGTTTATTAATCTGCATTCATATTTTGCAATTCGTTTTGACTTGAAATTTATGTTTTTATGTTATGTAGGTCCATGTCAAGCTCTGACAAGTCATTGCTAGCATTGATGACAGATTTTGGTTTTAAACCCAGTAGAGTATTGGATTACTTGGGGCTTGTTTGTTTGAGATTTGCCAAAATATTTTCCAACTCCAAAAATACAAACAAACAATCTATCACATTCTCCAATCTCACTATCCAAAATACACCCAAAAAGGCCCAAAATACCCTCCCAATTCATTTTCTACTCATTCCCTAATATTTAACTCTATTATTTTTTGTCTCCCCTACCTAACTATACATACACATACACAAACACAAATAATTTTAAAATATCAATTTCATCCCATCAACCCAACATAAAAGTAATTGATGTGACATTTTGTCTCCTCCCAAAACACAAACAAACAAATAATTTTTTCCCAATTCAATTTCTCCCTACCACCCAAAATACAAATAAACAACCATCATATTCCCCAACCAAACTTTCCACAAACCATTTTGGCAAAAAGCCCCAATTCATAAACAAACAAAGCCTTGGAATATTTAGCTGGAGGGGCTGGTAAGCTTTCTTTTAAAAGGAAGAATTGGAATAAGTGGTTGTATAAATTATGTAGGGAAAGGGTTCATGAAGGAGATGTCAATGCAATGTTGAGTTTGTTGGATAACATGCAAGAGAAAGACCCAGAAATTGCATTTAAGTGCACATTAGATAAAGATGGTGATTTATCGAGAATATTTTGGTGCGGCAGGATCTCTAAAGCTAAGTATGATCTTTTTGGTGATGTCGTTATATTTGATAGTACGTACAAGATGCATGCATATAAATTTCCACTAATAACTTTTTTTGCAATAAAAAATCATTCGTCAACATGTATATTTGCTGCTGCTAATATGTTCAATGAGACAATTGACTCCTACCAGTGGTTGTCGAAGACATTCCTTGAGGTCATGAATGGAAAAATTCTTATGTCTGTTTTGATTGATGAGGATGCATCCATGATTACAGCTATTAAGTCTGAATTTCCTAGGACAAGACATAGGATTTGTAGCTAGCACCTAGGTCGTAATTGTCGACAAAATGTAAAAATTCCTGGGTTTTGTACTGATTTCCTCACGTTGCTTGGTAGACAGTGTTCCATAGAAGAATTTGAAATGTGTTAGTTAGATTTAGTTAAGATATATGAATTACATGACCATACTTGGTTGAAGGAAATATATGAAAAAAACATGTGGACTAAGGCTTTCTTTCGTGGGCACTTTATGGGGTGGATGAATACAACTCAACAAGCTGAGTCGATGAACTCATTAATAAAACTTTCAGTTAACCAAAAAATGAGTTTGACACAATTTTTGCAACACTACATCCGCACTTTAGAGAGAATTAGGAGTGATTTTCTTGTGAAGTAATTAGAATGTGAGAAGTTGAACCCTGTTGTAAGAGAGACTCCTCTAGATATGCTTGAGAGATATACAACTCGTATTTGCACGAATAAGGTATTTTTCCTTATACGTGGCCAAATTAGAGTAGAACGAGGCCTTGTGCTAGAGAGTAATAGCAAACTAGTTGAAGGCAAGCATATGTTTGTTTTTTGATGTTACAATAATTGTAAGGGGGATGGTTATACTGTACATATTGATGTTGATAAATGTAAGTAACAATTTAATTATTTGATGTTGGAGTCTAAGGATCTACCATGCTGCCATATAATATCGGTATTGAAGTGTTTGGACATTATGAAATTTCCTAGAGGAAGCATACTTCCTCGATGGCTTATTGAATGTGATAGTAAGTTGAAAGACAAAATTTCATCTCATGTTTGGAATTGTTGGTTCAAATACTCCCAAAATTACATAATTTCAAACCTAAATATATAAAGGCCAAAGATTAGAGGGTGACAAAAAATTGGCTATGTTTCCATGCATGACATAAAGGTTTAATCTTTAAAGATCTATACATATATCGAACTTAAACTTCCCAAATAATAATAATATATGAGTATCAATGTCTATATTTTCACCCATTAGCATATTGACCTTATCTCCAACAATTCTTTATGCAGCCCCAATGTTGTTCCAATCTAATCACTGTCCATGTTAACAAGAAAAATGTGCATGACGATGTCAAAAATACACACAAATCATATCCATTTATAATCTATGCTTGTCTTGCATTTAAATAAATACATTCGAAATATCAAAACTCACTTCATTTTGTGGAGGCGATATGTGGTAGTAGAACGGCAAGTAGGGTATTGGTTCTTAACCTAACATATTCACACAGCTCGAGGAGGGACCATATGACACATTGGGCATATGACAAGCAATTTGGTGCGTGGGATATACAAATGGAAATGGCAATGATGGGTGAATGGAATTACCAGAGCTAGGTTGATGTGGCATGGGTCCAATTGAGACTACTTATAATTACAACAAGGCATAATAATTCTAATTAGTAAGATAATCACAATCAACCAACAAAATTACCAAAACTACTATAAACAAATATAATACAACTAAAATCAAGAAAATTCAACATACGGACTGAAATGGGATATATTACCTGCAAAAACTACATTTATGCTTTTTTGCAGGACAAGCTCCCTATTTCATAAATTGCTCTTCAGCATGTTCAATCAATTTTGACACCTGATTCATGGAGTTTGTAAAACTAGTAGACGTTTGCGACAAAATAATGGACACTTTGAAACATTCCTTGTTCAATCTTGCAAACCTGCTCTGTTGTACCTTCTCATTGGGCCTGGAGGTTTCATCCTACCGATGAAGAGCTCTTATACTGTCTTCTTCGTTTCGTCACCAAGATGCCAATGCCCTGTCAAGATTTAATAAAGACAGTTGATGTTTACGGCGATCAAGAATCATGCAAGATTTACGGCAACATTTGTGAAAAAGCTCAATATTATTTGACTTGGTTGAAGAGGACGGTTAAGAAAAACAACGAAGATGGATTGTGGTTCATTCGTAGAGTCGGAAGATCAGGCACCTGGAAGAGCCAAAACAAAGGCGAAAAGATTTTTGATCGCAAAGGAAGACTAATTGGATACAAGAGAAGCATAAGATACGAGAACAAGCAATCTCCTCATCATGAAAAATGGCTTATGAAGGAACATTCTCTCCTGGACAGCTTGAATTCCAGCCACAACGTAAGTTTTAATTTGTCTGATGATGTTATTCTTGCATTGTTATCGATCTACTGTACTAAGTTTGATTTGGTTTAGTAATTAGGTCACTATAGGGATTCCATTTTGTGCTACAGATCAAAATGGGATGATCGCGAGTTTAGCACTTGAGCTGTGGCTCAGTTTTTTCATAGGCCCGACTCATAACCCTCAGTTATTTTCCTACAGGATTCTCAGAAGAGTACAATTCTTGAGCTCAGGCCCAGTTTTTTTGTAGCCCTGGCTCATAATCCTTAGTTATTTTCCTATAAGATTTTGAGAAGCCTTGACGTAACTGCTAGGGCTCAGACATAATTGAGCATGAGCACATATGGTTTAGTCACTGAATTCATGCAAGAATCTATTGTAATAGATAAGAAGAAAATGAATTCAAATTACATAACATCACATCACATTTTTTTTCATATCCATGCATTCAACATAAATGTATTTAGGCAAATTACATCCTCAAAACAGTACTCGAATGTGCTAGATTTGCAAAAGATTTTGGAAGATATATTAAGCATCGAAAACACAGTTCCTCATTATAAGTACAGGGCATATGGTTAGTCAATCCAAGCAAACTTGTTGAACTTGCTTGTACAAAGCAATGTAGCCCAGTGTTTTCGGACATATTCCGACATTTCCTGGTTTATGTTCCGGATAGAACTTTAGTGAATTAATCTTAGCTAAGCATGTTAAGCATTATACTCAGAAACTATAACTCATCACATAATGTATTACATACCTCATCCATCATCTTAACCGCGTCAATACCATAAGACATTATCATACAAACATATAATCCACAGTCGTACCTACGAGACAAATATAAAAAAATTAATTGCAAAGAATAAAGCTTATAGTGATTCAATCGACCAAATAAAATGAGGATTTCTTATAAATTTTTTTCTATCTTGGAACCCATGAAGGCATAACATGATTAAATTTACGTGCTATTTCCTTGACTTTGTATCTTGGATCCCATGGATGAAGCAAACATTCTAGTCGACCAACCTATATTAGATGCCACGGCATGTGTTAATCAAAGCAACAAAAATTGAGTTGAAAGTAGACAAGCAAATTACGTTAGTTATCAATTTTTTGATAATTCCTTTCCTATACCCATTCATTACTTCATTAGGAAATGTATCATAAATAGACAATGTTTCCTCCTTCAAGTCAACAATACATAGTAGCCAATGCTGGTAAAGATCATTGAGTGGAATGAAGATTTGCTAACAGCTCTCAATGTTATTACTAAATGCATCAAATCCATCAAAAAAGGTATTTATGATGAAGTTATCACTGATCGATCTCCTGCCAAACATTCTTGCTAGGAAAAATAATTGATCCATGTGTGTAAGTAAATAACCGAATTTTAATATCATCCTAATAAAATAATTATCATGAACCAGAAGAAAAATGAATGAAGTGATTTAACTCACTGAAAACATTGCAGGCATGTACCAACTGGTAGGTTCGGTTGATTTTTCATGTTCCATAAGTGTGCACATATAGGCCACACAATTTATGACCTTGAAAAATGTAAAGGCGCATTCGATAAGTATTATATCAATTTACATACATAAATGAACTTATAATATGCAGACAACTTCCTTACACTTCCATTAATATATATGGTAGGCTTCAAACACATTATATTGCTTCGAGTCAACCCCCACCCTTGCAAATCAACGACATACACCTTTCGATCATGCATGGACAAAGTATTTATGTAAATAAAATTTACGTGGACATCACAAAATCAAGCATAGATTTAAAAATGTTATAGGATTATGAAATTGTAATTGCTACCTCATGGGCCGCTTCTCATCAAATAGGTATATGATGATTTCTTCTTCATTTGCGATAGGGTTGAATGGGCTTTCCTTGGTTGGCAACTCACCATGTTGCTCCCATTCAGATATGTCGGTTAGATCACTCGCATTCTCTGGACTGCCTCCAATTCTATGTTGTTCATTAGAAAACAACTCTTTTGGGTTACCTTTTTTCACCGGTTTGGATTAAGGGGTCTGCTCATGGTTTGTCCAACATCACCAACATTCTTATCAATCGAATGTGATATGTAGGAGGAACCGACCTTAAATTGTGTGGATGGTGTTGATGGAATGACAAATTGGAGAATATGATTCTTGATTGTCTCTGGGATGGTAGTTTGCAGGGATGGTGAGATTGTCAAAGGAATCTTATCTAGACACTTGTGAACTAAGTCACTCAATGTAGTCCCCATTTGAACTATTTGACTCTTGAAAGCTGTGAGGCGAGCATCTATTGATGCGATATGACTGTCAACTATTTGTTCAATAGTCCTTGAATCGAAGTGCCCAGTTTTTTCCATATAGGATGTCCCAACATCTCAATTTTTAGCTATTGCTTCTTTGAGATGTATGTCACCGTTGCATTGAGACCTTCCCAACTTTTTCATCACTTCTAACGTTGTGTCCAAAGGGATGAACTCCACAGTGCATGCTTGTAATGACCATTAGTGCATGTCATTTAAATGAACATAAATTATCACCAATAATACATGCAATAAAAAGCTTAAATATTATATCAATTTCCCATGGCATTCCAATACCCTCCTTTACACTGCATGTCATCTTTTAGCATACCAAGCCTTTTCTTCGTAAGGTAATTCAGATATGGGAACTCAACATTTGTCTTGATAAAGTGTGTTGACCCCTTTGGCCGAACTCGAGCATAGAAAAATACTTACACACGTATTTGAAATTAGAATTAGATGATTCCAAAAATATGTAAATAATAATATGTAGTATATTTTGATATGCATTACTTGGAAGAAAAGGAGACAACCGCTAACACATGTTTGAGAGGATTTTTTCCATTGCCTAACTCCATTATCAATGTTTTAACGGACAAAATCAGCCCAATTCAGATTAGATGATTGCATCAAATTGACAATTATGTTTAAATAGTATGTTGGTACATTTTGATAAGTATAGGGGAATAGCACCATCCCAAACAACAATGCCATATACATGGCCTTAAAATCCTTACTACAATCATCACAAATTTTTAGCTTATTTGCTAATGATCCAACATCGATCCTCCCTTTAACAAAATTAAATAGATGCCCAAAAATTTCCATTCCAATGTTATTTGTTGTGTCCAAGTGTATTGTGAGACATGATTTCGGAATGCTAAGGCAGTAGTTGAGAGCATCATCATCAATCTTTAGAAGAGTCCCATAAATGTTTAAGACACTAGTATTTGGATCATATCTTTCAACGATCCACTTCAGGGCATCTTGTCAAGACTATCAAAAGGCATATTAGTTATGGTCCCAAAATCAATATCCTCAATCGCGTTTCTTTGTGGCTCACTTTGTGTGATATCGACATCACAAAGTTTACGTAAGGAAGTGCGATGATCAAACTTTTGAACCTGAAATATGTTTTTCCATAGTGAGTTACCCCGCAAATAGAATAAACCATGTGGTATATGATTAACTTCATTACTTAGAGGTAAATGTCTAACACTAAAAATGTCTTTACTAATGCAATTAAATAGAAGTGTGGTTTGATTTCTTTATATTAAATGGGACTAATACATGTAAAATTATTAAACCTTTAACCACATAAAAAAGGAAACATCTATACATGGTAAAGAATAAGATATATTACAAAAGAGCACAACACTGGGTACAGTTGCATTATGGAGCAAGGAGTCCATATGTAGCATTGATAACTCTTCGAAATGAAGCACACCATCTACGGTGTTAGAATTGCCTCATGCACGTTTCTGATTTGTGAGGAATATATATATATATATGTTGAACTAATATGTAACCAAAAAACTATGAAACAGTTAGTACATAAAGATTAGCTTTATAAGATAATCGGGTATATCGCCTCCAATGTATATGGATTTTTCCTTGTCATGGAACATATTACGTTGGTTTGGTGGAATACCTTGTTGAACGTGTGACAACTTCCCTTTCTTCATGCACGATTTGGGGGCCTTCTACTATATGCCCTTGTAACCTTTGTTAGGATATTTGATGCTGGTGTCAATGCAGGATTTTTACTTTGAATGTTACTACCCGATTGACTTGCATCTGAAGGGCCTCCGTTCGATGTGCTTGACCTACATTAAATATCATCTAGTCATAAAAGATCACCAAACAAAGACTTTAATGGATACAGTAGTGTGGGAATATTTTCAAAATATAGTTGAAATATTAGAATGCTTTTTCCTTCTATTGGAGACCCCACTTGTTGGGAGTATTAAGAGTATTTATTGATAAGAAACATGAGATTCTAAACACACTTATTACATAACTTACATATTGTTGATATGCTAAAATGATGGAGAAGATGTCCAACATAAACTACTGATACAAGGATTCTGTTCTTAAATGAAGGCTAGAGTGAAGTAAGTAGACTCTATCTTGCCTGTTTCCATGACTTGATCAAGAACTAGTTTTGGTTTTGAGAGGGGGTAGCAAACCAGTGAATAACACAGTTACTTTCATCTTTGCAGAGAGAGTCAAAATATTGCCGCCTAAATTTTGCTTGGGTAAGACAACTATTTTTTGGTTTAATTTTTTTTGGCTTTAAATGTGCTGCATTAAATGTTGGATCAGGAGCAATAAATGCATGAGAAGCTTATTCTGTGCTAAAATGTACTTGGCACACAACGTTTGCAATTTTACGCATCTGCCCTACAATTGACCTTTCTTTATTTTATGCAGTTCAAACTTAATCTTGTTGGTAATGGCTATTATATGGCTAATGGGATTTAAATCGCATTAATAGAAGTCTTGATTGGCTAAAGTTAAATTTTTGTTGTGGGAATGAAAATTTATTTCACATGGATTAATTACGCCATTGAGGTGATAGTGTCCATTAAAGAAGTTTATCGTATTCTGTTAAATATATAAGGATTTATTTTATACAAACTTATGTGCTTAAATTTTTAGTGAATCCTCATATATATGTGTTCGCAATGCAAATAATTTAGGCATTAAAAAAGTCAAATTTCTAAAATTTGAAGGCCTTATTAACTAAACTTATAGTAAATAATTAATTATTATTCTTTGACTTATCAACATCCTATCTCATTCATTTTTTCTTATTGCTAATCACCAAATAATATCATCGCAAATTCTCTTTTTTACTATAAATCAATTATATATTTCTTAATTCTTTTTAATTTTTCCTAGTGAGCTAACATGTCTCATAGTAATATAGTTATACATTAATACATATTATGTCAGACCGACGAATAACTATAGCCATTTGTAGGGGTGTGAATGGATATTTAAACAGATTGGATACACAATTTCTATATTCATATTCAACAATAATTATTTACATATCTATTCATAAATATCCAAACACGTTAATCTATCAACGTATACTAAATATATATTTTTAATTAGTAGAAGAAATTATACAATTTCATTAAATAATTTAAGCCACCAAACAAATAGCGTAGTCCATAATTATTAATTAACGTTATCTTTTAATATTAGTACTAATTAATATTAGTAATACAATATTTGTATATTCACTATAATGTCAACCAATAATGATTATGTTGATAGTATAGGTTCTTTATAATTTTTTCCTCTATATTAAAACAAAATTTTAAATTTATTCTTTTTTGAAACCAATTTTGCATTTATAATTAAATATATAGATATATATATAACATATATTTAGACCGGATATACCTACGGATCGGATACGCATTTAGCGTACTAGTATCCATTTATAATCGAATATCTCCTTTTTCTATACGGATTAAACTTTAGTATAACAAAGAATTAACTTCTTACTATATATGATACCAATGAAGTACTACATTGAGTTACATATTTCTTGATAAATTATCTAAATTTTAGGGTCAATGGGATATAATTATTTGAGAATAAACTTGTCTTTGAATTATGATCAACCACCTACTAAATCCATTAAACATAAACCCTCTTTTGTAAAAATGGAAACCCTAGAAACCCTAACTAAAACCCTACAACCAAAAATAGAAACCCTTAAGAACACCCCAATTTCACATGGAAAGCTAATGCATTTGTATAATGCGTACTTAGCTTATTTGGCCATATTTCCAAAAATTACTTCGGATAAAATTTTGAGCTATTGACATGCTTGGGCAAAAAATAATTAAGTTACTAATTTTTTAATTTATACATAAATATCATGCATATGTGATGTTTACTAATTTCAGTGCATACACAAAAAAATTGATATTTATAACAGAGCTTGCTATAACTTTCATTTGGATATGTAACCATCATGCTAATACATTAAATTGAGTTACAAAAGTGTCTTTAAGAATAAGACATTTAATACTATAATTAGATACCGTTTACGATCCATTAAATCATGGTGAAGAGAAAAACTAAAATGATGTCCATGCATCAATAGATAATGTGTTGGTGAGTGCATGTTCGGTTTGGTCGATGTTGCACCTCATGCCATGCACCCGCTGTGGAAGACTTTTTATTTTTCATTTAATTTATATATTAGTTGTTTACAATACACATTTGAAATCCACTTTTTACGACTAAATCAATTTTTTTAATTAAATAAATAATCAATGGTCGGAAAAATAAAATTCAAAAAATGTTTTGAACGTAAATGTAAAATTTAGATGTTTACAAAAATATTGGTTTGACATAATTAGCTCACGTCCTAAAATAGATCATATGTCACAACTTAAATAGTATGACATTTTTGGTCCAAAAGAGTTGATATGATTGACCTATTAGAATTCACTCTGACACTTAAAAAAAATTTATGTTGTATGCAAAATAAATGTTAAAGTATTAATTAAAATTAACTATTTACCTATTAAAAGTAAATTTATTAAGCTACAAAATACAAATAACAAAATTAAATCACTAACTAATATTTTGCTTTATATGTGGCAATTTTTAAACGGAGCAATAAAATAATTAATTTGTATTCTATTTGGCCATCATTAACGTTACACTGCACATAATAAAAAAAGAAAGATGAAAATTTAAATTAATAGAAAATAAAAAAAAAGAAGAAAAAAATCGGGTGCAATAGATCATATGTCATGAAAGGTGTAGCACCCCGATCGGGAGGTGCTTGCTTCCGACCTAGATGCTACTCAAATCTATACCACAAGCTTTTTGCACAACATATAATATATTTCTCAAAATCCAAAGTATCTGATTTCTACAAGCGACATCAATAGAGATTCAACTATGAACCGAAATATCATAAATCACGTAGTACCTCCACCATCTCCATTACCTTATGTGTCACCTGGGTTACTCTATCTTCGTCACTTGCTCTTTTCTAGGATAAAGAATGGAAGAGAACAATATAAGAACTGTAAGTCCAAATGACTTAGTGAGTTATTAACATCATAGCACGTACATACAGGGTGATAATCAACCAAACATGGAATTAATAAAGAAAACTTCAAGGCTATTGTAGATACACAAAGTATAATGCAAGTAAAGGAATATGCTCATTTAAAAAGTCGAGTGGTAATGAAATAGTAAATATTTTTGTAATTAAGCTGTTGGTAGTTCTCCTACCTTATCACTCTACTTTCAAAAATATGAAAATCCTTATTCCTCCAAGTCTCTAAGTGATCGGCTCAGACACTGAATACTCACTAGTCATGGCTAGTCACATGCCTGATCCCACTCATAGACGGCTACCTCCTACTGACCTATAAGTGGGGATTATATGTACATCACGTATGGGTATCAGCTGAAAGATCTGTCACAGTCAGTCAGTTTCTCCCGACCGTCTCCTTAAGCCGATCCCAAGGCCCATCCCCAAGGGTATTAATTATACTCACCTTTTATTACTTATAAGTCCAACAACATTTCACTGAATATGTTAATTCAACATGGTAAACAAATAATCACTAATTCAGCTCCAGGCTTATTCCAAGATAGACATGGCGATAATAGAAAAACGTACTTCGAAATCCACTTTTGGGTTTTCACGCACAATCGCCAGCTTTTAAATAAAATATCATAAATCAAAATCGAATAGGAGCAATGATTGGTGTAACGGACGATGTGTGGTGAACTTTTACAAATTGTTTATTTTATCAAAACTTGTATAGACATGATTTTCGGCTCAAGGATTCAATAATTCTAAATGGGAAGAAATTCAGATAAGAATAGCTCAGGAACCATGAGCAAAGAAGATGAGAAGTCCAAATAAAATACCCAGAGAAATACAAAGATGTATATTTTTTCCTCACAAATTAGAAGCGTGTACGAGCCAACTCTAACTCCCTTGATGGTGTGTTTCATTTCGAAGAGTTATCAATGCTACATATGGACTCCTTGCTCCATAATACAAAGGTGCCCAGTGTTAGGCTCTTTTGTAATATATCTTATTCTTTACCATGTATAGTTGTTTCTTTTTTTATGTGGTTAAGGGTTTAATTCTTTTACATGTACTAGTCCCATTTAATATAAAGAAATCAAACTACACTTCTATTTAATTGCATTAGTAAAGACATTTTTAGTGTTAGACATTTACCTCTAACTAATGAAGTTAATCATATACCATATGGTTTATTCTATCTGTAGGTTAACTCACGAAGGAAAAACATATTTCAGGTTTGGAAGTTTGATCACCGCACTTCCTTACGTAAACTTTGAGATGTCAATATCACACTAAGTGAGCCACAAGGAAAAGCGATTGAGGATATTAGTTTTGGGGCCATGACTAATATGCCTTTTGATAGTCTTAACAATAAGGTCCTGAAGTGGATCGTTGAAAGATATGATTGAAATACTAGTGTTTTAAACATTCATGGGACTCTTTTAAAAATTGATGATGATGCTCTCAACCACTACCTTGGCATTCCCAAATCATGTCTCACAATACACTTGGACACAACAAGTAATATTGGAATGGAAAATTTTGGGCATTATTTAATATGTTGAAGGGAGGATCGACATCAAATCGTTAGCAAATAAGCTAAAAATTTGTGATGATTGCAGTGATGATTTTAAGGCTATGTATATGGCGTTGTTGTTTGGGATGGTGTTGTTCCCTCATACTCATCAAAATGTACCAATATACTATTTAAACATGATTGTCAATTTGTTGCAATGATCGAATCTGAAATAGGCTGGTTTTGTCTGTCAAAACATTGATAATAGAGTTAGGCAATGGAAAAAATCCTCTCAAACATATGTTGGCGGTTGTGTCCTCTTCTTCCAAGTAATGCATATCAAAATATACTACATATTATTATTATTATTATTATTATTATTATTATTATTATTATTATTATTATTATTATTATTATTATTTTAGAACTCATCTAATTCTAATTCCCAATACGTGGACATATGTCTTCTATGCTCAAGTTCGGCCAAAGGGGTCGACACACTTGGTATGCTAAAATATGACATGTAGTGGAAATGAGGGTATTGGAATGGCATGGTAAATAGATATAATATTTAAGCCTTTTGTTACATGTATTATTTGTGATAATTTATGTTCATTTAAACGATGTGCACTAATGGTCATTACAGGTACGCACTGTGGAGTCCATCCCTTTGGACACGGCATTAGAAGTGATGAAAACGTTGAAAAGGTCTCAGTGCAGCGGTGACATACATTTCAAAGAAGAAATAGCTAAAAATTGATATGTTAGGACATTCTATATGGAAAATACCTTAGAAAAAGCTAGGCAATTTGATTCAAGGACTATTGAACAAATAGTTGAAAGTCATATCGCATCAATGGATGCTTGCCTTGCAGCTTTTGAGAGTCAAATAGTTCAAATGGGGACTACATTGAGTGACTTAGTTCACAAGTGTCTAAATAAGATTCCTTTGACAATCTCATCATCCCTACAAACTACCATCCCAGAGATAACCAAGAATCATATTCTCCAATTTATCACTCCATCAACACCATCCACACAATTTAAGGTCGGTTCCTCCAACATATCACATTCGGTTGATAGGAATGTTGGTGCTATTGGACTAAACCACGAACAGATCCCTCAATCCAAACCGGTGAAAAAACTCAACCCAAAGGAGTTATTTTCTAATGAACAACATAGAATTAAAGGCAATCTAGAGACTGTGATTAATCTAACTGACATATCTAAATGGAAGCAACATGATGAGTTGCCAACCAAGGAAGGCCCATTCAAGTTCAACCATACTGCAGATGAAGAAGAAATCATCATATACCTATTTGATGAGAAGCGGCCCATGAGGTAGTAATTATAGTTTCATAATCCTACAACATTTTTAAATCTATGCATGATTTTGTGATGTCCACGTAAATTCTATTTACATAAATACTTTGTCCATGCATAATCAAAGGGAGTATGTCGTTTATTTGCAAGGGTAGGGGTTGACTCAAAGTAATATAATGTGTTTGAAGCCTACCATATACATTAATGAAAGTATAAGGTCGTTGTCTCCACATTACAAGTTCATTGTGTATGTAAATTGATATAATACTCAAGAATGTGCCTTTACATTTATGAAGGTCATAAATTGTGTGGCTTATATGTGCACACTTATGGAATGTGAAAAATCAACCAAACCTACTTGTTGGTACATGCTTGCAATGTTTTCAGTGAGTTAAATCACTTCATTCATTTTTCTTCCAGTTTATGATTATTATTTTATTAGGATGATATTCAAATACGGTTATTTACTTATACACATGGATCAATTATTTTTTCCAACAGGAATGTTTGGTTGGAGATCGATTCAATGACAACTTCATCATAAATACCTTTTTTGTTGGATTTGATGCATTAAGAAATAACATTGAGAGCTGTCAGCAAATCTTTATTCCACTCAACGATCTCTACCAGCATTGGCTACTATGTATTGTTGACTTGAAGGAGGAAACATTGTTAATTTGTGATACATTTCCTGATGAAGCAATGATAGGTACAGGAAAGGAATTATCAAAAAATTGGTAACTATGTGATTTGCTTGTCTCCTGTTAACTCAATTTTTGTTGCTTTGATTAACGGATACAGTGGCATTTGATATAGGTTGATCGATTGGAATGTCTGCTTCGTCTATGGATCCACGATACAAAGTCACGGAGATAGCAAGTAAATTTAATCATGTTATGCCTTAATGGTTTCAAGATAGAAAATTTTGTAAGAAATCCTCATTTTATTTGGTCAATTTAATGACTAGAAGCTTTATTCGTTGCAATTAATTTTTGTATAATTGTCTCGTAGGTACGACTGTGGATTATATGTTTGTATGATAATGTTTTATGGTATCGATGTGGTTAAGATGATGGATAAGGTATGTAATACATTATGTAATGAGTTATAGTTTCTAAGTATAATGCTTAACATGCTTGGCTAAGATTAATTCACTAAAGTTCTATCCGAAACGTGAATAAAAAATGTCCGAATCTGCCCGGCAACTCTTAGCTACATTGCTTTATACAAGCAAGTGCAACAAGTTTGCTTGGAAGGATTAACCCATATGCCCTGTACTTATAATGAGGAATTGTGTTATCAATGCTCAATATATCTTCCAAAATCTTTTACGAATCTAGCACATTCAAGTACATGTTTTGAGGATGTAATTTACCTAAATACATTTATGTTGAATGAATGGATATGAAAAAAATGTGATGTTATGTAATTTGAATTTAGTTTCTTCTCATATGTGACAATGGATTCCTACATGAATTCAGTAACTGAACCATATGTGCTCGTGCTCAATTATGTCTGAGCCCTAGCAGTTACGTTACGGCTTCTCAAAATCCTGCAGCAAAACAACTGAGGATTATGAGCTGTGGCTACGAAAAACTAAGCCTGAACTCAAGTAATGTACTCTTCTCAGAGTCCTGCACTAAAATAAGTGAAGCTTAAGAGCCATGGCTACAAAAAAACTGAGCCACAGCTCAAGTGCTAAACTCATGGTCATCCTATTTTGAGCTGTAGCACAAAATGGGATCCATGCAGTAACCTAATGACTGAACCAAATCAAACTTGGAATTGTTGGTTCAAATATTCCCAAAATTACATAATTTCAAAACTAAATATATAAAGGCCAAAGATTATAGGGTGACAAAAAATTGGCTATGTTTCTACGCATGACATAAAGGTTTAATCTTTAAAGATCTATACGTATACTGAACTTACAACTTCCCAAATGATAATAATACATGAGTATTAATGTTTATATTTTCACCCATTAGCATATTGACCTTATTTCCAGCAATTCTTCATGCAACCCCAATATTGTTCCAATCTAATCACTATCCATGTTAACAAGAAAAATGTGCATGATGATGTCAAAAATACACACAAATTGCATCCATTTATAATCTATTCTTGTCTTTCATTTAAATAAATGCATTCAAAATATCAAAACTCACTTCATTTTGTGGAGGTGGCATGTGGTAGTAGAACGGCATGCAGGGTATTGGTGCTTGACCCAACACATTTATATAGCTCAAGGAGGGACCATATGGCACATTAGGCATTTGACAAGCAACTTGGCGCATGGAATATACAAATGGAAATGGGAATAATGGGTGAATGGAATTACCAAAGCTAGGTTGATGTGGCATGGATCCAAGCGAGACTTGAATGATATTAGGAATTTGACTTTGTGCATTGACATTGGAATTCAAGCTCTCTAGTAGGATGACACCATTGGTATAATTTGGCGGTATTGTAGTACCTTTACTATTTTTTGCACTACTTTTCTTCCCACAAGTGTTCTTTCGCCTCTCTAAAGTTGATGGATTCATATCACAAGTACTAGCCTTATGGCCAGCACCACTTATAATCCCAATAAGACATAATAAAGAATTCTAATTAGTAAGATAATCACAATCAACCAATAAAATTGCCAAAAACACTATAAACAAATATAATATAACTAAAATGATGAAAATTCAATATACGGACTGAAATGGGATATATTACCCGCAAGCTACATTTTTGCTTCTTTGCACGACAAGCTCCCCTGCTTCGTATTTTACTAGGGTCCAACACTCCTTGTTCTTTTCTGTGTCTTTTAGGGTCACCCACATCTTCATTCTCTACTTCATTATTGCTTTGACTAAAATCAAACCCATAATTAGAATGTAATATAAATTGCTTTTCAGCATGTTTAATCAATTCTGACACCTGATTCATGGAGTTCGTAAAACCAATAGATGTCTACAATGAAATAATAGACAAGTTTATACATTTCTTGTTCAATCTTGCAAACCTGCTCTGTTGTGCATCAACTTTTCTAACATGAGATGAAATTTTATCTTTCAACTTACTGCCACATTCAATAAGCCATCGAGTAAGTATGCTTCCTCTAGGAAATTCCATAATGCCCAAACATTTCAGTGCCGATATTATATGGCAGCATGGTAGACCCTCAGACTTCGGCATCAAACAATTACACTGGTATTTACATTTATCAACATCAATATGTACAGTATAGCCATCCCCCTCATAATTATTGTAATGTCGAAAAACAAACATATGCTTGCCTTCATTTGGTTTGTAATTACTCTCTAGCACAAGGCCCTGTTCAACTCTAATTTGGTCAAGTATAAGGAAAAAGACATTCTTCGTGCAAATACGAGTTGCAAATATCTTAAGCATTTCTAAAGGAGTCTCTCTTACAACAGACTTCAACTTCTCACATTTTAATTGCTTCATAAGAAAATCACTCCTAATTTTCTCTAAACTGTGGATGTAATGCTGCAAAAATTGTGTCAAACTCATTTTTTGGTTAACTGAAAGTTTTATTAATGAGTTCATCGACTCAACTCGTTGAGTTGTATTTATTCACCCCATAAAGTGTCCACGAAAGAAAGCCTCAGCCCATATATGTTTTTTTCATATATTTCCTTCACCCAATGATGGTCATGTAATTCATACACCTCAAGTAAATTTAACCAACACATTTCAAATTCTTCAATGGAACATTGTCTACCAATCAACGTGAGGAAATCAGTACAAAACCTAGGAATTTTTACCTTTTGTTGACAACTATGATCTAGGTGCCAGCTACTAATCCTATGTCTTGTCCCTGGAAATTCAGACTTAATAGCTGCAATAATAGATGCATCCTGATCAATCAAAACATACATAGAAAATTTTCCATTCAAGACCTCAAGAAATATCTTCAACAACCACTGGTAGGAGTTAATCGTCTCGTTGAACATAATAGCAACAACAAATATACTTGTCGACGAATGATTGTTGATGCCAAAAGAAATTATTAATGGAAATTTATATGCATTGGTCTTGTACATACTATCGAATATAACGACATCACAAAGAAGATTATACTCAGCTTTAGAGATCCCATCGCACCAAAATATTCTCAATAAAGCACCATCTTCATCTAATATGTACTTAAATGCAATTTTTGAGTCTTTCTCTTGCATGTTATCCAACAAACTCAACACTATATTAACATCTCCTTCACGAACCCTTTCCCTACATAACTTGTACAACCAATTATACCTATCCTTCCTTTTAAAAGAAAGCTTATTGGCCCCTCTAGCTAAATATTCCAAGTAATCCATTTCTCCAATGCGTTTAAAACCAAAATCTGTTAGCAATACTAGCAACGACTTGTCAGAGCTTGACATGGACCTTCATAACATAAAAACATAAATTTCAAGTCAAAATGAATTGCAAAATATGAATGTAGATTAATAAACAAACTCTAAGTTGAAATAACAATTGTACCACATACTGTCAGTGTCTAAAGAATGATTATGGTGTGAATGAAATCTCGTCATTGAATATTTGCCAAACAATTGATCATGAGCAATACAAAAACTGGCCTTGCATCCACATCTTGTTTCTGGTGTAGGTTCTCGCCTCCAATGATATCCATCTTCAAGTGTCTTTCGAAAGCCCTCATGACTGCACACCCACTCTATTTTTCACAACCTCACCAACCGTTCCTTTGATACTTTGTTTTCTAACTTTAAAACCTACCATCTTCACATATGATTCATAAAATCTTTCTGCATCTTCAACTTCATCAAACATTAGATCACGAATAACTTCCTCGTACTCGGTCATTGGCATTGACTCCAAACAATCAACATTTTCTTCACATTCTGCTAAATTTTGTAAATTTAGTTCACTCAAGCTTCCATTGGAATTTCCACGATAAATACTAGATAATAAACAAAAATTAAATGAGTTTAGAACAACAAAATACCTAAATTGATATAAATCCTTCACTAGAGTTTTATAGCATCATAAAAATTAACTACCAGAATTAAAAAAATAAATTAAGTATTATGCTAGTTCACACAAAGCTCCTAAACAAAAAATAGCAACAGGCATCCACATTGACAAAATAGTAATGAAACCCCAAACACTCAACAAAATAATTAATCCACTTGCCCATATTCGTAGAAGTTTCCTTCGCATTTTCCCCTATAAAGTTATCGACACCATTTGCCGACTGCATTGCAAACACCAAGGATGGTTATATGACTTCGATAATAGTTGAAGTTGGATACTCCACTAAAAAAAATAAGTGATTGATTATAATTGTTCCCGCATATCAAGCCACTTTAATGCCTGTGGTTAATAGTTCTTTCCAACACTGCACATTTAACAACCATTTACAAGGATTTTGTGTATTTTTTCAAATATTGAGAATAAATTAGATTAGGGCTGTGATAGAGGAGTATACAATGATACAGGAGGAAGAAGATGCTTTTTCAAAATATTTACAAAAATTGGCTGGGTTATGTGCTTTTTTTGTTGGAGGGGATTTTTGTCTTCTAACATATTATTACTTTAATCTTAGGCAGACGTGTCAATTGTTGGTTGACTTCTTTCATCCTGTTTGTACTGCAAAATCGGATAAAAGATAGCCCCAAGACACTATACCTATATCCACATTTATGTTATACCAAACTAATATATATATATATGACGTATTGTTTCAAAGCTTTTTGTCCCCTACCAGATTAATTCATATATGATGTAGTATTAAGTCAAAGTTTTTTCAATAAAATGTAACAAATCCATGGCAATGTGCAGTCCTATTGTTCTATTCTTTCTCCTTACATGGTACAAGCTTTTAGGGGCCACTTGAAGGGGGAGCAACAGGAAATTTTTTCACCATATTGCATTTGGAAACTGATGCTTTGCCAGGGATTGTAATTGTCACCGGTGTCGTGCTACAAGTGTTGTAACAGATCATTAACGATGTGCCATATTCAACAATCTAGACATCTTACAATGTCCCGTTCAACAAGCTCAATCTTGCCAAACCTGGCTACTGGTGCTATGGTTGCTACTATTGGGACGCTCGTGGTTGATATACATGCGACATCATATTACCAGTGACAAACAAAAATGAAGGATAAGGGTAAAGAGGGACAAACATAAAGTTTCAATAATGACAATAAAAACTACTGTCACTTAATACATATCATTAATGATAATTTTTATATTGTCACTTATAATTTTATCACTAATATAATATTTTTTTTGTAGTGTCTCTATTATTCATTTTTCTTTTATTATTTAAAAAAATAATTAAACTATTGGCTAGGAATTGGTGAAACATGTGAAATCTGGCCCCAAGCAACATGAATTAAGGCATTAGGTCATGGGTGAGTTTTGGGACATTAGTAATGTGAATCACATGGGATTTGGCGTACGCAGAAGTTAAATGGGGATGTTAATGTGGCGAATTTGAGACAAGTTTACTAAAATTTGAATCAATTCCGTTAAATTTTTTTATGGATATGGGACTAGTATTATTTCATATTTGAATTTTGACAAATTTGATGTACCTGTTGGACCTATTTTATATGTTTAAATAATTTAAAATTTATTTTTTTAAAATTAGATAATACCACCGTAATTTTGGACATAAGAAAATAAAAATATTATTAATAAAAAATTAATTATTTAAATATTTATATATTTATATTTTAATTTTTGAAAAATTTTAAATTGCAAACGTCATTGTTACTTATTTATAATATATAATCAATAGATAAAAATTAAAATCCAACTTACATTAAAATCCATTTATACTTACAAAACTCGCCAAAAACGGAGCGGGCTCAAGTAGAATCAGGACTTATTGCTATTCTTAAGATTAAGTTATAAGATGAACATTTTTTTTTTTTTTACATTAAATGATGAAAATTAAGTTATATTTTTGTTGAAACTTATTATACTAATTTTCGATGTGTTCCATATTTTATATTTGGTGCATATATAAATTAATTGGACATTTCAAATTTTATATGAGTATAAATAGAAATTTCTTAGTCAAATTCATTCATAGAAAAAAAAAAAAAAAGGGACATTTACATCCAATCATCCACTTCTTCTATCATGTATTTTGGGTCCTCTATTCTGTTCCATATTTCATCTTTTATTTCAAGTTTATGTGTATATGCCAAGTACATTTATTTTCAACTTGATGTATATATATCTCTCTTCTAATTAATATTATTTAATCAAAGATTCAAATAACGTTTTATTAAAGATTAAAATACCTTTTATGTCGCCGACTTCCTCCGCTTGCGGAGGCCAAACGTCGTAGCTCTTGTCGTCGACATGCTGTGCACCTCCATGATCGACGTCGCAGAGGAATTCGGGCTCCCCAGCTACGTATTTTTCACTTCTCCGGCGAGTTTCTTCGGCGCCATGCTTCGTTGCCAGATCCTCCATGACGAGAAAAACCAAGATGTCGCCGAGTTGAGGAATTCAAATTCCGAGATACGGATCCCGAGTTTCGCCGAACCCGTTCCCCCAAAAGTCCTCACTCCAGTGCTCGTCGACAAGCAAATGTGGCGCGATAAATTTCTTCAGCATGCTCGTGATTATAGGAACGCCAAGGGCGTAATCATCAACACTTTTGCTGAGATAGAATCCCATGCTCTCGCCTCATTTTTGCTGGACTCAGCCTACGGCGCCGGAAGGGTTCCTCCGGTGTAACCCGTCGGGCATATTCTGAACCAGGGGCCATCTCTCAATTCCGGTCAATCGGAAATTCTCAAATGGCTAGACAAACAACCATGATCAAAATCAGTGGTGTTCATTTGTTTCGGGAGCCAAGGGAGTTTGAAAGAGGAAGAGGTGAAGGAGCTAGCAGCAGGGCTCGAGAAAAGTGGAAGCGGTTTCTTATGGTCCCTCCGGCGGCAATCATCCAACACCCAACGCGCAAGCTTCCCCAGCGAATACACCGGCCACGGCGAAGTCCTGCCGGAGGGAGTCCTCGACAGGACGGATGGAATCGGGAAGGTCGTCGGGTGGGTACCCCAGTTGTATATTCTCTCGCATCCGGCGGTGGGCGGGTTCGTCTCCCACTGCGGCTGGAATTCGGTGCTGGAGAGCCTGTGGTGCGGGGTGCCCATCGCGACGTGGCCGTTGCACGCGGAGCAGCAGATGAACACCTTCCAGCTGGTGAGGGAGCTGGGGTTGGCGGTGGAGACTACTCTGAGCTACCAGGAGAGGATTGAGGATGGGGCGGCGGTGACGGCAGAGGAAATCGAGAGGGGAATTAGGGAAGTGATGGGAGTGGGAGTGAGGTGAGGAGGAGAGCGGAGGAGATGAAGGAGGAGAGTAGGATGAGTGTGGTGGAAGGTGGATCTTCTTACTTGTCTTTGAAAAAATTCGTACATTATATGATGAGCAATGTTGTGTGAAGATAATTAGTTGATATTTTTGGCACATTGAATTTTTTACCTATTGCTATTGTCTTCACAATTATCTATTTTGAAGATTTTTAGGTAAAAATTTGTTGTTAAAAGACTAGGAGTAGATACATCATTTTACCATTATGTCTTTTTCATATGTATACAAAAATATTATGGAGTCTTTGGTAAAAATTCTTACTTGCTATTATTATTTTTGTCTAAACTAACTGGCCCAAGTGGGTCACTTAATAGACTTGGCTCACTAATAATTCAGCTTAATTTAGTACAGGTTTTCTAGGGTCCCATACTCATAGTTCTAACTTGTCATTATGTACTTATTTTTTAACCGTTTATATCCATTTGATTTAATTCTCACATTCGAACTATCATAGAGTGAAGAACCATTGTTCTTCCATGGAACCATATTCTTTTAAAATTAAATTATGAAAAATAAAATAAAAATCATTATCCTTCCCATACTCAATGACCAAATTAACCTTATTAATTTTAATAAATTAAAAACTCTCATTTTCTAATATTAAACCCTAATTCAATCAGAAAAAAATCAAAGAAAATAAATCCTAAGAAAATCAAAGAAAATAAAACCCTTCATGACTTGTTACAGTTTAGCCCTAATTTCAATTATGAAGACTATACTGTTTCTAATTATTTCATATATTTTTAATTTTATTTATTTACTCTTTTTAAATATATTTTTATATATCTTTTTTCATCTCTTTTATACCAATTTTTTATTTTTAAATTTAAAAATTATTTTTAATATTTTATTCATTTTTTTAATTTATTCTTTTATATATATATATATTATACAAATATAAATATAAAATATATAACATAAGAAACATAAATATATAAATATATAATATATAATATAATACATTATAAATACATAAATATATTTTTGCATATATTTATACATAATATATATTAATATATAAATATTTTATATAATAACCCTACCCCCACCCCCACCCCGTCTTACCTGCCCATGAATGGCGGTCATGGCCACTGTTTGCGAGGGCTGGCCATGGCCGCCTGCAAATGCAGCCATGGAGGTCGCCTCTGCGAGTGGTGGCAGGCGGTCATGGCAGCTCGCATTCCTGTTGACGCTTGTAGGGCAGCCATGGCCGCCGCTCGTGTGGTGGGGGACGGTTGAGGGTTTTTTTTTTCTTTTTGAGGGGGGGTGACGATTGAGTTGGTTGATGGGGGTGGGTGCTGGGTTATATTTATATGTATATAAATATGTATGTATAATTTTTCTTGATTTTCTTCTGATTAAATTCATCTCTTAGGATTTATTTTATTTGATTTTTTCTGATTGAATGAGGGTTTAATATTAAAAAATGATATTTTTTAATTTATTAAAATTAATAAGGTTAATTTGGTCATTGAGTATGGGAAGGGTAATGATTTTTATTTTATTTTTCATAATTTAATTTTAAAAGAAGATGGTTTCATGGAAGAACCATGGTTCTTCCCTTTATGATGGTTCGAAAGTGAGGATTAAATCAAACTGATATGAACGGTTAAAAAATGGGTACATGATGACAAGTCAGAACCATGGGTATGGAACCCTAGAAAACCCATACTTAACTTAGTAACTCGTTAATATTCAGAAGATCTTGTAAAAAATCTGCTAAATTTTAAAACTAAAACATCGTAGTATTTAGGAATGTTAACCAAGTCGAAGGATTCGAGCTTTGCTTAGATTCATGTATAGAAGCTTTTATTGTTAAGGTTTGAATTGAATTGATTTTTTTCCCCTCAAAGTTCAAACTTAATTTAGAAATAAATATAAGCTTCAATCAAATTTCAGATCGATCTAACCAGAACCAAATCGAAAATCAATAAAAGTTGGTTCCATTCTAATGAAGGTTCGATTTCGATAATGGATACGGATCCGAGGTATTGATCTTCTGGATTAGTTTGGGATTGGAACCCTGCAATCACAGCAAACGTTAGGCTAGCCGAGTGGCCCTCGGCTTAGGCCCTCCGACGCTCAAGTCAGTATATATTCGACCCTCTTAATCGAGCAGCGGAACGTAGGGATTTTTGAGTGTATGAGTGCATACCTGTGAGAGGTAAGGTTGAGGGGTTTTTATATTCTTTCCCTCGTAGAAAATGTCAGGGAAGCCCTTGGCTTACCCAGAGAACCCCCAGCCTCCTTCCGGGGGTAATTGGTCAATTCCCCCATTTGAATATTGCAAGCTGGATGTCCTTTTATGCTGTAGGACAAGATGGTACACTGTTGCGGCGTTTGCTGTGTCAGACGGTGATGGGAGGGCATGTGCCATTAATGCGGAGGCGTGTTGCTAGTCAACGTATTTAATGCGGCGGCAGAGTACTGTGCAGAGCTCGACTTTGAGAGTCGACAAGAATAGGGGTCGATAATAGTCGAGCAACTCCGAGGGTCACGGAGCGCCTCGTGGATTGGTCGAACAGGGTCGACGAGTCGCTTGGGTCTTGGGCCTCGCTGATTTGGGCCATCCTATATCATGAGTCCCCCCACTTCGCAAGGCCGAACAGAGAGTCGACAAGCGGCGTTGGGAAGTAGCGAACATCGACCAGGGTTTTTGAAAATCTGTCAGAGTATTACGCGCTTGCTGAGCGGTTACATCGTGGCGCGCGTGGGGCGGCGTAACGTCTCCGCCCATTAATGCGGACGTTTGGGTAACCGTGCCTGGATGCTTGGGAAACCGTGTCCCCATTCCTATAAATGCTTAATGTACTTCTGCCCATTGCTGCTTCTACCGCGTCAGAATTTTGCAAGAACGTTTAGGACATAACTTTCGCTGCAAGACTCCCTAAACTTTGCCTTCGCTTCGCAGATTTTGTGGATTTAACCTTCGTATCCAGTAAGTGCTCCTCGGGCTCTTCATTTCCCCGAATCGTTTCTCTTTATTTTTCTTTTGAAGAAGATGTTTGGGTTATTTAGTTCTGAGGGTAGCCAGGGGGGGACAGTGAGGCCACCCTGTCTGAGGGGCGTATGGAGTTTCCTGCTCCTTCTAGTGGGTTGTCCGGCGGTGGTTTCAGGACGAGCAGCTCGAGCTCAGGGAGCTTGAGCAGCGCGCGTGGTGGGGAAGCTGGGCCTAGTCGGGTACCCCCTTCTCGTGGGAGATTATTCACCCCGGGCCACTATAGTGAAATAGTTTCCGTAATGACTCCTACGGATTTGGTGCGCCTGAGGGGGCTTTACCATATTCCTCCCGAATATCAACTATTGACCCCCGGGCCTCCTGGTCGAATGCACCGCGCTCCCACCGGTTGCATAATAGTGCTCGAGGATGCACTAAAATGTGGGTTGAGGTTCCCCTTAGGTGATAGTATGATAGGCCTGCTTATGGGTCTTCGAGTGTGCATAACCCAACTATTACCCAACTACTTTGCCACCCTCTGCAGTTTCCTAGTTTTGATGCATCTGTTCGATCAGCCCCCAGTTTCGAAAATTTTTCCAACCTCTTCTATCTGTGCATGTCACGAAAATCTGGTAGTTCCGAGGAGTCGAGCTTTTACTATCAGACTGCTCGACCTCGCCGCAAGTTTCTCGTGGCTCCCTCCTCTTCATATGGGCAGGAGTGGAAGAAACGTTATTTCTTCATTCGGGTGAAGGGGGGGTTTGACATTCCTCGAGAGTGGTTGGGGGGCAGTTGAGATACCGTGGAATCGCACCCCTACTTGGCCAAACACCTTCGTGAGAGATCTGGTCGGGTTTGGTCCCGTGGAGGCCACTGTATTCCTCGAGAAGCAGCAGTTAGTGCTGGCTGGGTTATTGCCAGCCCCTCTAAATTTTGCAGATAACTATGAGATAGGTAGATGAAATGTGTGCCATACTTTGTTGTTTAGCTACATTCATTTATGTATTTGATATCTGCTGTGTTTGTTCCTTGCAGACCAGGACGAAATCATGAACCGCGCAAGGAGTGATGCAGTGGCTCGCGCTGAAAGGAACCGACAGCGTAGAGAAGGCGCTGCGTCTCGACAAGAGTCGACTGGAGCCGACGAGCCACGCCGACAAGCTGCGGCCCGTGCGCCATCCCCGACCCCCTTGCCTGGTCGAGTAGTAGCAGTCGAGAGAGACGCGGGTTGGGGAAAAAGACCCATGGGCGAACAGAGTGGGCCCCCGCCCAAAAAGATTGCTGCTGCTGGAAGGGGGAAAGGAAAGTCGAAGGTCGCCGAGTTGGGGACGCCGACGGGAAACGATCTCTTCGGGGATCGAGGTGCGGAGACTTTATTCGGTCTGAGGAAGTTCCCATCTCCTTGTTTCGGGTCGGACCCCAGCCTACTTGTGGATGACTCGTCCTATATGCATGGATCTAGGCCAACTGGGGTCGACCCCTTGAAATAGATGTTGGCTGACCAGAGGAGGATAATGGGCCTGAGTCAGCCCGGGGCGCTGTGCGAGATCGCATATCACGCGAACATGGTGAAATTCCCTAAGCTGTAAACTTAATGATTTTAATGTTTTCCCGGCATGGATAGTAATGATTTTAATATTTCAGGTCGCGCAAATCATCTACAATTTTTACCGCCGCTTCGAGCTAGCGCTCGTTGATCGTGAAGAGTTAGACGCTGGTGGCAATGCCGAAACGTTGAAGGCCCAGCTGGAGTCATCCCAACTGCGGCTCGAGGAAGTGCAGAAGGAGAATGCCAAATACGCCGAAATAATGGAGGCGAAAGACCAGCAAGTGCTGCTGGAGGTGACGGAGCAGACAAAGATGGAGGCGAAGCTGAAAAAACTCGAACTGGACATTTATGTCGCCTACGAATCTGATCGGGTGGCCGGTCGAGGCGAGCGCCTGGTCGAGGCCAGAACAGAGTTCGAGCGGGTAGTTCCGGAGGTCCGCAAAGAGGCGGTGCAACAGTTCATGGTGAGCCCCACATTTCAAGACGCAAACGTGGTGCTGGCCTTGGATGATGCCCGAAGTGCCTTTAATAAGGCTATTGCGCAAATGCGGCACCTGGGCTATGCGGTTAGCGATAAAGATCGCGCGAAAATGGGCCTTGCTCTCGACGAGCGGTTGCGCCCAATTGGTGATGAAGAAGCCGACGAGGCCGAAGCCGAGGTAGAGGAGCGGAGGAGGTCGACATGACTACTGAAGAGAGGCAAAAGGTAGACCTTCAAAAGAAATTGAAGGTGGTAGGTCGAGAGTTCGAGTTCGCTGGCGACCTCGCCTATGAAGTCTCCGAGGGCCGGGCCAACGCTGCATTTTTCTTCCCAGCCATCGAGCGGCTGTTTATTTCTTCTGCCGCCTGTCCCTTTCGGCCAGTCACCGAGGCGATGCCCGTTACAATGGCATCGCCTGAGCCTCCGTCTGCTCCCGCACCCGCATTACCAATCGAAGGGCCCGGCAGTTCTAGCTAGGGCTTGTAATATTTGTTTTTATTTTGATGTACATGCCTCATTAAGGCTTTTGAGAATGAAATGAAATTTGTTGCCCTTCATCTGCCAGCAGTTCGATTTCGAACACTGTTTTTCTCCATTGCAAGATAACTTGAAATTTGTCGCCATTTATGATTAGTAAAGTGTAAATGAATTTGTTGATGGGGCTCGACTTCCAGCCTTAGCGGCTTTTCTGCAAATGTGACGTTGATTTTGCGACCCTACCTCAGGGGCTTCGATGCCAGTTTGTTGAGAATTTTCATTGACTACGGGGCCGACTAAGATGGTCGCGGCTCTTCGCCTTGGCTTGATGCGTTGTAGCCTTTCGTTGACTACGGGGTCGACTAAGGTGGTCGTGGCTCTTCGCCTTGACTTGATGCGTTTTAGCCTTTCGTCGACTACGGGGTCGACTAAGGTGGTCGTGGCTCTTCTCCTTGACTTGATTTGTTAAAGCCTTTCGTCGACTACGGGGTCGACTAAGGTGGTCGCGGCTCTTCGCCTTGACTTGATTCGTTTAAGCCTTTCGTCGACTACGGGGTCGACTAAGGTGGTCGCGGCTCTTCGCCTTGACTTGATGCAATTAAGCCTTTCGTCGACTAAGGGGTCGACTAAGGTGGTCGCGGCTCTTCGCCTTGACTTGATTTGTTAAAGCCTTTCGTCGACTACGGGGTCGACTAAGGTAGTCGCGGCTCTTTGCCTTGACTTGATTCGTTTAAACCTTTCGTCAACTACGGGGTCGACTAAGGTGGTCGCGGCTCTTCGCCTTGACTTGATGCTATTAAGCCTTTCGTCGACTACGGGGTCGACTAAGGTGGTCGCGGCTCTTCGCCTCGACTTGATTTGTTAAAGCCTTTCGTCGACTAAGGTTTTGCTGCGGTGGTCACGCGCCTTTTAATCATAATGGAACTTGATTGTTGTTTACTCAATACAAAAGATGCCAATGAACAGCTTATACAAAGAACTTTTTTAGATTTACCGCATTCCACGGTCGAGGCAGCTTGCGACCTGCAGCATCCGCTAATCGATAGGCGTTTTGTTTAGACACTTTGATGACTGAGTACGGCCCTTCCCACTTCGAGTCAAGCTTGCCGATGGGCCTTGATACTTCTACTTTCTTTAAGACGAGATCACCCACCTTGAAATTCCGCGGACGTACCAATTTGTTATAGCGGTCCGCCATCTTTGAGCGGTACCTCTGCATTCTGTTGTAAGCCGCTAGGCGCTTCTCGTCTATAGTTATTAGGTCCAGTGCCCTCTCCGATGTATTTGCTGTTGGATTGTAGTGGATCACTCTAGCGGTGTGCTGGATTAGTTCTGACGGGACCACTGCTTCGGATCCATAAACCAGGCTGTAAGGGCTTTGACCTGTGGCTGTTCGGGGGGTGGTTCTGTAAGCCCAAAGGACTCCCAAGAGGTCGTCCGCCCAGTTGGTTCCCGTCCCTGCTATTCGACTCTTAATGTGATCGAGGACAGTCCTGTTGGTCACTTCGGTCTGTCCATTGGCTTGCGGATTTCCTACTGAAGTAAAATGTTGCGCAATACCTAAGGTCTCGCACCATCTTCTTGTATTTTTGCTTTGGAATTGGGTGCCGTTATCTGAGATGAGGATTTTAGGCAGCCCGAAACGGCAAACAATATTATTCCATATGAAACTCTTGATGGCCGCATCGATGATCTTCGAGACTGCTTTAGCTTTCACCCATTTTGTGAAGTACTCAACGACCGCTATGATGAACTTCTGCTGGCCGGTGGTCTTTGGGAGCGCACCGACTATGTCGATGCCCCACTGGTTGAATGGCTAAGCGATATCAACATTTGTCATTGGTGTGGCTGGTTGGTGTTGCATGTTCGAATGTACCTGACAGGATGGGCATTTCCTAGCAAAGTCAACAGAATCCTACAACAAAGTGGGCCAGAAATACCCATATCGTGTGATCTTATGTGCCAGGGACCGGCCTCCCGAGTGGTTTCCGCAGAGGCCTGCATGTATTTCCTACAGCACTTCTTCCGCCTGGTCGGGATCTAAACATCTGAGCGGCGGTCCTGCGATTGATCTTCTGTATAGCTGTCTGTGATCGTCCAGCGCATATTTGGGTGCTAAGCCCCTCAGTTTACGAGCCTGTTTTTCATCATCGGGTAAGGTACCTTGGCTCAAATAAAGCTTGATCGAGTGCTGCCAAGACTGGGTTGCGTCTTCGAGGCACCCGACCAAACCCGGGCCGGGGGCCGAGATGCATGGTTGGTCGGCTACAAGAAATGTTATGGCTCTTTCTCGTGTGCCTCTCGTCGAGCTTGCCAGCTTGGAAAGCGCGTCTGCTGGCGCATTTTTCGATCGGGGAACTTGGCTTAATGTAAAATCTCGAAAACTCTACCGTAGCTGCCGGACTTCCCCGAGATATTGTGCCATTTTATGTTCTTTCGCGTCGAAGTTTCCCTCGACCTACTCCGCGACCAACTGTGAATCAGTAAAGGCCGCTATCTTTTCGACCCCACGGTCTATGGCCATGCGCATTCCTGCAATGAGTGCCTCATATTCAGCTTCATTATTAGTGACTGGGAAGTCGAGTTTTACTGCAAAATCATAGTCTTCATGCAATGGGGATCGGAGGGATACGCCTATTCCTCCTCCAGTAGATGTCGTGGACCCATCAACATGTAGGGTCCACCAAGGTGCTTCTTCCATCTCTTGAACCGGGAGATCGACTCTCTCGAGGATGAAGTCCGCCAACACTTGCGCTTTTATTGCCGCCCGGGGTTGGAATTAGATCTCGAATTCTCCTAGTTCGATAGCCCATTTCGTGAGTCGACCTGAAGTGTCTGGTTTCGATAATACCTGCTTTAGCAGCTGGTTCGCTAGCACCACAATTGTATGGGATTGGAAATAGGGCCTTAGTTTTCTTGCTGACGTGACTAGGGCTAGGGCAAACTTCTCGATCTCCAAATAGTTATGTTCGGGTCCTTGAAGGGCCTTGCTGCAATAGTAAACTGGACAAGGGTTTTCAGCTCTCCTCATTGTTAGCACTGAACTGATGGAAGTCGAAGAGACCGCCAGATATATCTGTAAAATTTCTCCGAGCTCAGGCTTGGCGAGGAGAGGTGGCGAAGAGAGGTGTTGCTTCAGGTCAATCAGAGCTTGGACACATTGTTTGTCCCATTTGAATCCCGATTTCTTTGTGTTTCTCAAGATTTTGAAGAAGGGTAAGCTCTTGTTTGCCAGCCTAGCTATGAACCTGCCCAAAGCAATAATTCTGCCCACGAGGCGTTGAACTTCCCGAACGGTGGGCAGTGGAGCAATGTCTAGAACTGCTTGAATTTTTTGGGGGTTAGCCTCGATGCCTCTCTGACTGACCATATACACGAGGAATTTTCCTCCTCGAACCCCGAATGTGCATTTGTCAGGATTGAGCTTCATACCGAAAGCTCTCAGAATGGAAAATGTGTGGCTCAGGTCGATCAAGTGGCTTTCTGCTTTCTTTGTTTTCACAATCATGTCGTCGACATAAACCTCCATTGATTTCCCAATTTCATTCTTGAACATGAAGTTAACTAATCTCTGGTAAGTTGCGCCAGCATTCTTAAGTCCAAACGGCATGACCAAAAAGCAATACACCCCATTGGGGACAACAAAGGCGGTTTTATCCCTATCCTCAGGTGCCATGAATATTTGGTAATAACCTTGAAATGCATCCATCATGCTAAGCAATTCGCAACCGGCCGTGGAATCAACACGTAAATCAATACGAGGCAAGGGGTAAGGATCCTCAGGACATGCTTTATTTAAATCTGTGAAATCATTACACATCCTCCATTTTCCTTCGTTCTTGGGAACAAGTACTACATTACAAAGCCAAGAAGGATATTGGATTTCTACAATATAACTAGCCTCTAGAAGTTTGCTAACCTCTTCCTCGATGATCAGTGTCCGCTCGGCATTGAAAGTTCTCTTCTTCTATCAGATTGGCTTGTGGGCTGGGTCCATGTTGAGTCTGTGGACAATGATGTCGGGGTCGATGCCCTGCAGATCGGCAGCTTTCCAGGCGAAGACATCGATGTTACGTCGGAGGAAGTCGACAATAAGACACTCCAGTCGATCCCCCATATCTGCTCTGATTCTAGTTGTCTTGTCGGGGTTCCCTGGTTCGAGCTCAATTATCTTGAATTCTCCTGTTGGCTCGACCCTAGTGTTCTCCAACTTTCTCTTTTTCGATGAGGGTCCCTCCTCGGGTTTCGCTACAGGGGCGTCCCCCGAGGGCTTCAGTTCTGATCGCTTCTTCTGCCCGCTGGAATCCGCTAAGATTGTGTAGCAACGCCATGCATCTTTGATATTGCATACAAGCTCACCCACTCCCGCGGGGGTCGGGAACTTTATTTTCATGTGGTATGTGGATGCAATGGCTCTGAAGTCATTCAGGGCTGGTCGACCCACAATGGTATTGTAAGCAAAGGGGGCATCGACCACTAAGTAGTTGATCATCAAAGTTCGGCTGCGATGTCCCTGCTCGAATGTAGTGGATAGGCTAATCGATCCTTCTGGTATAATTTCTGACCCCCCGAATCCAACCAGGGGAGTTTTGACTGGATCAAATTTCAATTTGCCCAAGTCCATTCTGTTCAATGTCGACAGGAATATGATGTTCGCCGAGCTGCCATTTTTGACTAACACCTTTCTCACCTCGAAGTTGGCGATCTCAATGGCGACCACCATTGGGCAGTCGAGCTTCCGATCGGCGGCCTGACCCTCGAGGTGGTCTAAATCTGCATCAGTAAAAGAGATCGGTTCGGTACTGGTTGTCAACTGGAACACTATTTCGACCCTTGAAGGTTTGGTCGAGTCAAGTTACCTCTGGGTTTGCTTCCTTGCGTTTCGGGAGTCCCCTCCTGTAGGCCCCCCGGCAATCGTGTCAATGACACCTCTAATGGTCGGGTGGGTTTCACGAGCTGGTTTCTTTCCCTTGTCCTCCCATCGTGGGCTGACCGACCTTTCTCTACAGGGAGTCCAGTCGGTCGCCCCCTCCTCACGTCGAGCTCTCTCCTTGAAAAACTTTTTCAAATGTCCCTGCCTAATCTGCCTCTCGATCTCATCCTTTAGATTGAAGCAGTCCTCGGTGTCGTGCCCTTTTTGCTTGTGAAAATGGCAGTACTTTCCGAACTTCTTCATAGCTTCAGTTTCTGTGATTTTTTGAGGCCTTTTAAGCAGGTTATCATGCTGTATGGCGAAGAGGACTTCCTTCCTTGGCATGGAGAGCAGGGTGTAGTCATGGAAACGTTTGATCGAAGAGCGGCGCCCCTTCCTGTTCTGCTTCTCCTCTTTCTCCTTACCCATCTTCTTGTCGGCCTCTATGCTGCCATATTTCATTTTATTCATCTCCTCCTGGGTCATATACCTCTCGGCGAGATCGAGGAGCTCCTCCATTATTCTTGGCTGCGCGCGGACCAAAGCATTGGCGCACTACTTGTGCCTTAGCCCCAGAAACAGCACATCGATCAAAAATTATATCCTTGGGTTGTCTATCTTCAGCACCTTGGTGTTGAACCTGGTGAAGAAGTCCCGTAAAGACTCGCCCTCAGCCTGTTTTACTGTGTGCAAGTGGGTGTCCGGTAGCTTTGCCTTCCTCCTGCTAGCGAACTGGTGCAAAAACTTGTCGCATAACTGATCGTATGAGAAAATGGATGCCGGCTCCAACTTCACGACGCAGTCTAGGGCCACGCCCTAGAAAGTGGTCATGAGCATCTTTGTATGTATATACTCGTTATGCCCATGCAACTGCATCATATGCTCAAACTGCATCAGATGCTCATTCGGGTCCGTGGAACCGTCATACCTTGGGAGCACGGTGGGGATCTTCGCATCAATGGCAATGAGCTCATCGATGATTTCTTAGACAAAAGGGGAGTCTCGTTCCATCCGAAATCTCAGAGGCATATCCGGTTGCATGGTCCTGTCAGCATTCCTCTTTGAGAGTTCCTCCAGGCGCTTATTCAGCTACTGCACCTGGTGAGAGACTTCTTCCCATTCTTGTTGACCCTGGTCTTACCTGCCTCTGGAACGTCCGGTCCTATCGCGCTGCGGGGCTCGAAGGGGCCGAACGTCGTGGTCAGTAGAGTTTGCCACCTCCTCCCTCGGCGGTGGGCGGGCCGCCTCCCTCGTAAAATGGCCCAGGCTCCCTTCTCTCCGGGATGGACGTCTAGGGGACTCCGGTAAATACGCGTACTCGTCCGGCCGTGCCCTCTCCGGGCTTACGAGCTGAGGGGTGGCACTAGCCGCCGGCCCCGGCTGCACAGCATGTCTATTCAATGCAACTGAGAGCTGGGCAGAAACCTGTGCTGAGATTTGCTCGCTGATGAGCTGCATCAGCTGAGGTATTGTGAGAGTGACCATAGGTTCCGGTTGCATACTGGGTGCTTGCTCGTCTGGTCCTTGGTTCTGGCGGGGGAGGGAGAGCTAGATCTCCGGTTCTCCTCCCTCCCTGATGGGGCTCGCCTAGTGTTCACCATTTTCGATAGAGGATTCCCGGCTTCCCACAGACGGCGCCAAATGATGAGGGTTCGATTTCGATAATGGATACGGATCCGAGGTATTGATCTTCTGGATTAGTTTAGGGTTGGAACCCTGCAATCACAGCAAACGTTAGGCTAGCCGAGCGGCCCTCGGCTTAGGCCCTCCGACGCTCAAGTCAGTATATATTCGACCTTCTTAATCGAGCAGCGGAACGTAGGGATTTTTGAGTGTATGTGTGCATACCTGTGAGAGGTAAGGTTGAGGGGTTTTTATATTCTTCCCCTCGTAGGAAATGTCAGGGAAGCCCTTGGCTTACCCAGGGGACCCTCAGCCTCCTTCCGAGGGTAATTGGTCCATTCCCCCATTTGAATATTGCCAGCTGGATGTCCTTTTATGCTGTAGGACAAGATGGTACACTGTTGCAGCGTCTGCTGTGCCAGACAGTGAGGGGAGGGCATGTGCCATTAATGCGGAGGCGTGTTGCCAGTCAACGTATTTAATGCGGCGGCAGAGTACTGTGCAGGGCTCGACTTTGAGAGTCGACAAGAATAGGGGTCGATAATAGTCGAGCGACTCCGAAGGTCACGAAGCGCCTCGTGGATTGGTCGAACAGGGTCGACGAGTCGCTTGGGTCCTGGGCCTCGCTGATTTGGGCCATCCTATATCACATTCGTTTTACTGACTTGATTTTAATTTTTTTTTAATTATTACATATGTAAATTTTTCATTTTATTCCAAAGCCCCAAAATCTAAACTAAAGACTCCGATCCAAGTCTAGAATCCCAAGTCCAAACCCTTCCTAGTCCTCTACCCTCGCGGCCTCTCTCTTCCAATTCCAAACAAAAAGTAAATTAAGCAAGCAGAAGCATAGTCTAGGCAAGTATTTTTTTTCATAAAATTGACATTTGAATAATATTTTCAGGTAAATTGTTCTTACTAACAAACGAGTTTGCACTAGTCTCATTCATAGTTGTCATTGGTGGATGATCTTCTCAAGAAATCCATCACCAAACTTGAGAAGGCAGAATTACTATCTTCAACCAACTGAGTAGAGGAATCATACTCGATCTATAACCTTAATTCCTTGCATTAAAAGAAGACAACATGAGTAACTAACAAGAAACAGAACCAATATATGTATAGATGTATTAATTTGGTATGATAGAAACGTGGATATATATATATAGGTATAGTCTTATTAATTCTTACATTCTCCAAACACTAGGACTAGGTTATTGTCAACAAATGTGGGTATTCGATGGGCCACTGTTTTTATACTCAATGCCGCTGGGGAAGATGGAGAAGATTGGGGCCGGAAACAATGAAATAATAGTAAAGTAATTCGATGTAAAGTGACAACAAGATTTAACGTGGTTTGACATGTGCCTAATCCACCCAACAAAGAAAAGGAATTTTATTGATCTCAAATCAAAATGCAAGTATAAATTTGAATCCCATAAATCTCACGAAAACACCTAACACCCTCGTTCTAAACTCTGTCTTGAGAGAATTACTCAAAAGCAATAAAGAAGCCCTTGCGTTATGTTCGTGATACTTTTTCGGAAGAAAAAAAGCTAAATTTATATCCGAAAACAAAGCCCAAAGCCCGTGGGCCTGCGCTGATGCGTCTTTTTGTGCCCTTTTCGCCCATGTACACGTCTTGGCACACCTTACCTCGCACCCAGGCGCGGGTCGTCCTTCCAAAACGCATCGGGATGTGTTCTCAAACCTATTTCGACCACTTTGCTCCGTTTCGCTCCATTTCTTCTGTTCCTTGTCAATTTTACCTCAAATTTCAAGGCAAAATCAACAATTCTCCACCTTGACTTGAAATTCCCATTCATCTTCTTTGTCCCTGCCCCCAATAAGGCCTGTTATCTGAGTCTGCAAACATTAACCAAATCCAAGCAATGCTCGAATTTAATTCCTGGAACAACCTTAGTCAACATGTCTGCCGGATTATCCTTAGTCCCAACCTTGTCTGCTAAAATGACACCTTGAGACACCATATCCCGGACAAAGTGATACCTCACATCTATGTACTTTGTTCTCTCATGAAACGCTTGATTCTTTGACAAGTGTATGGCACTCTGACTATCACAAAATACCTAAGTGATCTCAGAAGTCATACCCATATCATCGATCAGCCCCTTTAGCCAAATGCCTTCCTTGACGCCTTCAGCTAAAGCCATGTACTCAGCTTCTATTGTGGACAATGCAACTGATGACTGCAAAGTCGCTTTCCAGCTAACCATACAACTTGATACACAAAACACATAGCCCGTCGTAGACCTTCTGCTGTCCAAATCTCCTACATAATCCGCATCCACATAACCAATAATTCTTGTAGTAGAATTCGATTGACTATACCTCAAACATCTGTCTGCAGAGCCTCTCAAATACCTCATGATCCATTTCACAGCTTGCCAATAAGTCTTTCCTGGCTTGTGCATATACCTGCTCACAATACTGACTGCATGTGAAATGTCTGGCCTAGTGCACACCATGGCGTACATCAAGCTACCCACTGCACTAGCATATGGCACATTTGACATGTGATCCACCTCCTCCTTAGTACTCGGTGATAGATCTGATGAGAGCCTAAAATGAGCTGCAAGTGGTGTACTAACTGGCTTAGACTTATCCATCCCAAATCGCTCAAGTACTTTCTCAATGTAATGCTGTTGAGACAAGTACAACAATCCTGCGTGTCTATCCCCGGATGATCTCTATGCCCAAAATCTTCATTGCACCACACAAATCCTTCATCTCAAATTCTTCACTTAACTGAGCTTTTAATTAGTTGATCTCAGATATGTTTCTAGAGGCAATCAACATATCATCAACGTACAACAACAAATATACGAGAAGGCTATCACTACGAATTTTGTAATATACACAACAATCAAATTTGCTTCTAGTATATCTTATCTTGGTAATAAAAGCATCAAACCTTTTATACCACTACTTGGGAGATTGCTTCAGGCCATATAATGACCTCTTCAAAAGACATTTTTTATTTTGTTTCCCAGGAACAACGAATCCTTCTGGTTGACTCATGTAGATTTGTTCCTCCAACTCAGCATGCAAAAACGTTATTTTCACATCCATCTACTCCAGTTCCATATCAAATAGAGCAACCATGGCAAGTAAAACACGAATGGAAGTATGTTTTACAACTGGGGAGAATACTTCATGAAAGTCAACTCCCTCTCTCTGAGTAAAACCTTTAGCAACCAATCACGCCTTGTATCTAGCATCTTCAACACCCGGAATCCCTTCTTTCTTCTTGTAGATCCATTTGCAACCTACAATCTTCTGCCTTTTCGGTATATCAACCAACTCATATGTGCTATTCTTGTGTAGAGACTTCACTCTTCACTCATAGTTGCAACCTATTTATCAGAATCTGGCCTAGAAATTGCCTTTTTGTATGAGACTGGATCATCTCCTACAAACTCCTCAGCTGAACTCAAAGCATAAGTTACCAGATCTGAGTAAGCAAACCTCTATGGTGGTTTGATCTACCTCCTCTCCCTATCGCGAGCTAAGTGATAATTTTGTAGTGGTTCATTTTCTTACTGTTGATTAGGTGGTAATGTGCTCTCACCAGCTTCATCTACCACCTTCTGTTTCCCCTTTGAAACTTGTGGAGGATCAATATGAATCTCCACCTTCTTCTTAACGCCCTGTTGACCGCTTTCCTGCTGCTCCACCTTCTTCATCATTGCAGACTCATCGAATGTCACGTCCTTGCTGATAATCATCTTGGAGCCCTTGCCATCATTACACCATAAACGATAACCTTTGACTCCATCTGCATAACCTAGAAATATGCACTTCCTTGCCCTTGGCTCAAGCTTCCCATCCCGGACATGAGCATAGGCTAGACACCCAAATACTCTCAGATTTGAGTAATCAGCAGGAGACCCAGACCAAATTCCATTGGTGTCTTGCAGTCCAAAGCAGTTGATGGTGACCTATTCACCAAATAACAAGCAGTGTTAATTGCTTCTGCCCAAAAATCCTTGGACAATCCAGCGTTAAAAAACATGCATCTAGCTCTTTCCAAGATAGTCATGTTCATCCGTTCTGCAACTCTATTATGCTATGGTGTATGTACAATTGTGCGATGCCTCACAATTCCTTCCTTCTCGCAGAATTCCTGAAATTCCTTGTTGCAGAACTCCAATTCGTTGTCGGTCCTCAAGGGCTGATCTTCTTTCCTGTCTGCTTTCTCAATTAAGGTCTTCCATTGCTTGAAGTTGACAAACATCTCATCCTTATGCTTCAGCATGTACACCCATACTCTCCGTGAGAAATCATCTATGAATGTCAGCATGTACCTTGCACCTTCCTTTGAAGGAACCTAAGAAAGCCCCCAAAGATCTGAGTGAATGTAATCCAATATGCCTTTGGTCCTGTGAACTGCATAACCGAATTTCACCCTATGTTGCTTGCCCAGCACACACTGCTCGCAGAAATCCAATTCTCCAGTCTTCTCTCCGCACAGCAAACCTCGTCTACTTAGCTCTAACATCCCCCTCTCACTCATATGCCCAAGCCGCATATGCCAGAGTCTCATAGTATCATTGACTGATGAAGAAATCGCTGCAGTACCAGAAATCGTGTTTCCCTGCAATATATAAAGGTTGTTCCGCTTTTCTCCCTTCATGATAAGCAGTGCACCTTTGGAAACCTGCAGAACTCCATCTCGAGCTCTGTACTCACAACCTTTCTTGTCCAGAGTACCTAGCGATATCAGATTTTTCTTCAGATCTGGAACATGACTCATATCTGTTAGCGTTCTTACTATCCCATCATGCATCCTGATACAAACTAAGCCAATTCCCAAGAAGCATCATTTCCCATAAGCACTTTACCACCATCAAATTTTTGGTATGTGGTAAACCAATCTTCTCTTGGGCACATGTGGTAGGAGCAGCCACTATCCAAAATCCATTCAGAGCTTAGTAAAATTTCAGCAACGTTGAGAACAAGCCCACCATCAGACTCATCCTCAACAATTCCTGCAACATCATCCCATTTTTTATCAGAAGTTTCACTTACATCCTTCACATTTCCTCGTTCCGGATAATTCCATTTCCAATGCCCCTTTCCACCTTACCTAAAGTACTTGTCACCATTTCTAGGCTTGGTTCGGGACTTCGATCGGCCTTTACTTCTTCCCCTTTCTGTTGGTCTCCCTTTAGCTACCAATCCTTCCCCACTTTCACCATCGTTGCTGCACTGTTTTCTCAACTCGTTGGAATTCAATGAGGCCTTCATATCCTCCATTGAAATCGTATCTCTCTCGTAAAGCAAAGTAGTAACCAAGTGCTCAAACGATTTTGGCAGAGAACACAAGAGAATTAAAGCTTGATCCTCATCATCAATTTTGACATCTATATTAGTGAGATCCAGAATCACCTTATTGAAAAAATCAATATGTTGAGTGATAGATGTACCTTCCTTCATCCTTAATGTGTATAATCGTTGTTTCAAGTACAGACGATTTGTCAGGGATTTCGTCATATATTTATAAACTCTCCAGCTTCTTCCATAAATCCGCTGGTGTACTTTCCATGGCAACCTCTCTCAGTACATTATCCGCCAATGATAACACCAGAGTACCGTAAGCCTTCGTCATGAACTCATCCTTCTCCTTGTCCTTCAGCTTTTTTGGTAGGGAATCTCTTCCATTTAACGCTCTCTGTAATCCTTGTTGGCACAGGAGGGCGTGAACCTTCATCTTCCACAGTCCAAAGTCGTTCTTCCCATCGAATTTCTCTACCTCGTACTTCATTCCTGACATCTGATCCAACCTACTCCGATACCAATTTGTTGAAACCCAGGAGGATCTATTGCAGAAACAATGAAATAATAGTAAAGTAATTTGATGTAAAGTGAAAACAAGATTTAACGTGGTTCGGCGATGCACCTAATCCACCCAACAAAGAAAAGGAATTTTATTGATCTCAAATCAAAGTGCAAGTACAAATTTGAATCCCATAAATCTCACGAAAACACCTAACACCCTCATTCTAAACTCCATCTTGAAGAATTACTCAAAAGCAGCAAAGAAGCTCTTGTATTATGTTCGTGATACTTTCCTGGAAGAAAAAATGCTAAATTTATACCCGAAAACAAAGCCCAAAGCCCGTGGACCTCCGCGCGCTGGGGCGCACAGAACTTGCCCCCCAATGCACCTTTCTTGCACTATGGCAGAAACTTTGCGCTGGGATGCAAAAAACTTGCGCCCCGGCGCAAAGTTATTGTTCACTACACGCCGCAGCGCAAAAATCTTGCGCTGGGGCGCACGACACATCTTTTTGTGCCCTTTTCGCCCATGTACAAGCCTTGGCGCACTTTACCTTGCGCCCCGGCGCGCGTCGTCCTTCCAAAACGCGCCGGGGTGTATTCTCAAGCCCATTTCGACCACTTTGCTCCGTTTCGCTCCATTTCTTCCGTTCCTTGTCAATTTTACCTCAAATTTCAAGGCAAAATCAACAATAACAAATATAAATATTTACAATAGTGAGATTTAAACAAAAGAAATCTTGGAATTACACAATTGAAAACTAGAAAAAAAATTATTTTTATCTTCCCTCTTCCCATATTGCACAATAAGGAATTCTAAATGATAATAAAAATTAAAGATTTAGAATACTTTATGCTTTACGTTTAAAAGTAATAACTAATATTAGATACCATCTAAAAAATATAAACAATATTTAGCAGTGTTCCAATGAAAATAACACAGTAATAATACCTTAGAAATTACACAAGATGAAGGAGGTTAGTCTTGAGTTATAATGACAATGATCCATGCATATGCATATAGTCACTCTTGATATGGATATCAAGGCATTACCTCTTCTACCTATTCGCTATTACCCTTCACTGCTGCCCGTCACCAATAATAAAACGTTAGTTGCATATGTATCAACCATGAGGATCCTACAATAGCATAGTAATAAACCCTGTGAATCCAAGGACGGAGCTAGAAGTTTTGTTTATGGGGGACGAAATTTTGAATTATAAAAAAATATGATATTTTTTTATTATATATATATATATATATAAAGAAGTACAATGGAGCAAAAGACATATTTTCAATAAGAGGAGGGACAAATTTATAATTTGAGGATGGCAAAAGTGTAATATTTTAAAATTTTTAATATAAAAAATGAAATTTTAATATTTTGAGGGGGCAAAATTGTAATATTTTAAAAAATTTATTAAAAAATAAATTTTTAATATTTTGAGGGGGGCAAAAGTATAATATTTTAAAATTTTTAATATAAAAATTAAAATTTTAATATTTTAAGTGGGGGCGGCTTCCCTTGTCAGCCCCCTTTGGCTCCGTCACTGCTATGAATGGGAAATCTCCGCGCACGAGCTACCTCCTAATATCGCAAAAAATGACAAACAGTATATTTATCAATGGTCGAGAGGTCGATCAGAGATAGGAGCTCAGGTGAGTGTTTATTAGGCTAGTGGGTACGTAAGTGTGGTCTTGAGGTCAACGGGTGGGGCACCTAGAGTGTAGGTAGGAATCCGATGTGGTTAGATGGATCCTTTTGATAATAAATAAAGTGGTATTTATAGTGGTGGACCTAATTGGCTTGGTACTCTTGGGTACACATAGCCACCATCTAGGGTACACACCTGGATAACAAGAAAGGCCGGGATTAACTATGATTTCAGATCTAAGGCAGATGATTGAGTCAACCGCATATAAAAGACGCGGATCTGTAGGTCATTATAAGGCATAATTAAAAAGGGTAGGGGGTGTTTTAGTCTTCTGAAAATTCTCTCTCATCACCCCCATTAGGGGATGATGTCCAGCTCTCAAACATATCGGGCAGAATATGGATGAATCCATTGGCTCTCAAGAAGGTGCTTTCTGCCATGCGTGGGTGCGGTTTCTTATTGCAAGTGGGTGGGATATAAAAAGACCCGCGGGAGGACTGCACGCAGATATGGTGGGGAAGGGAAGTTATTTCATGCTTTTTGTTAAGGCCATGTTTCCTTTGCTGTATGAAATTGGATAGAAACTCACACCCATTTCATCATATGCATACTTTGCGTGATGCTAGTTTCATATGATGAATACTTTGCGTGATGCTAGTTTCGTAGACCACATTAAACCTGCTATTGTAGGTATTAAATTTTTAATGATGTATCAGGCTCAAGAGGTGTGATTTTCCTATCTCATCACTAGGCAATTTAAGATGATATTTGAAATGAATATTTAACCTTTACTATGTACATTTTCAAATTTTTATATCCGCAGCCTATAAATTGATATTACAACAGCATCAAACATCCAGACTCAAAACCATGGGTACTGTATGTTTGGTGTCGTGGCCTTGCATTGCTTATAGGTATGACGCTCAACAGATAGTTTCATAATTTTTCTTTAAAGCGCAACATCATGAGTAACTCGGTGGCGCCAAAACAAAAATTGCGTTAAAAATAAAAGTATAAAGGTAAAGTATATTTCTCTTCTTTTTCTCTATAAAGGGTATTATGATCAATTCAATATTTGTCAATATTTTATCATCTATATATGTGAATAGTTAATAAAAATAATTATTTTTATCATTTATCTTATCGAACAAAGTAAATATAACTTCTCATGAATTAAATTATCGTAATTTTTAACTTCATCCATTAATTTTTCCCATCACACTACATCTCATTTCACAAAATAAATAAGACTTAAATGGATTTAAAAAATAAAAAAAAATCTTAACAAATTTTGTGAGTTTTTGGCGGCTAGCGCTGGTACTAAGCTAACCATGACCCACTACCCAACACTGGTTCAATGGAGCCGTCAACCACCAATGGAAAAACATTGTACATCTGAGCTTATATGGGCTCCATATAGACTATAGCCTGATAGGCTTGGGACTTATCATACCAAATCCGCCAATAATGAGATGTCATTTAACCTATAATGTATGAACATTCCATAAAATCATTCCATGTAATATCGGATATAGATATAACTCTAATATGGCCCTAATATGTATCAAACACGATAATAAAGTGTCTGAAAATTAAAATAAAAAAGATAAAATTTGATACAGTGTCGGACATGGCTTGGACATGACAAGATTTTATTTTATTTTTAATTTTATAAAATTTAAGGGCTAATAAATATTTACAAAATAAAAACTTTCTAAATGGCAAATAAAATTAGTAAAAAAATCACACTATGATCATAATATCCTAATAAATTTAGATGATTACACACACTACCAAAAAAAAAAATTATAAAAAAATAGTAAATGATAATTAAAAACTTGAACTAATTATGTATATTTAAGTAACAAAAAATTTTTGTTCTATCATGATAATAATTTTTACAAGTTTAATAGTGGCAAAATTTGTATTTAATTTATTACCATGAACCATTGATGGCATATCTTTAATGATAAACATAAATCTTCTCAAATATTATTAGTTACAATATTTACATTATTACTTATTTTTTATGATTAATGTTATATTTTTTGTACTGAAAATTTCCATTATATAATTTACATAAAGTCTAATACTTATTCCTATTTAGGGGATTCGTTATTTATTTAAATTGAAAATATATTTATTTAATGTTAGTGTTGATTTTTTTCATTTTGCATTAATATATATTTTTGTATTATATTAATATAATTAATGAATATTTATTTATATATATATATAATTATATATTATGATAATTGTGTTGATGTCATGTCGTATCCTAAAATTTTAAAATTTAATATGTCGCTTTGTCCATGTTGTGCCGTGTCCATATCACCGTATTCGTATCCGTGCATCATAGCATTTAACAGTAGTACCAAATTAGGCCCGTTAATGGGTAAGATATTACCGTACCCAAGTCCAAAAATTCATGCCCATACTCATACTAATTACTTTATATTTAAATTTGATCTATTAACCTAAAAATTATCTATGCCGAAATTAAATCTGTACTAATGATAATTTTTTTATATATAAAATTTTAATTAAAACTGTTTATATATAAGAAGATCAAGAAGGCGCTTTCTGCCATGCGTTGGTGCGGTTTCTTCTTGCAAGTGGGTGGGATATAAAAAGACCCGCGGGAGGACTGCACGCAGATATGGTGTGGTAGGGAAGTTATTTCATGCTTTTTACATTTAACAAATTTGAATACTTTTTCATGTTGGCCATTTTAATTATGGTGAATATTTAATTTTCTTTTTCTTAAATGTTACTCCCTCTTTAATAATTTTTTTATTTTTTTAATTTATTTATGATGGTGATTAGATTTGTAGTTAAATATGAAAACATAGCTGCTTCGATGTATTGTTTTTTTGTCACGTGTATGATGGTGTTTTTTTGTTCTTAAAAGGTGCATAGAATGATGAGATGAGGAATAATTTATAAATATATCAAGACCCTTAAATCATTCAATGTGGTACAAATTATGTATCATCAATTGTTTTGTTAAATTTGGTGATATTGATTTTCTTTTTATCGGGAAATAATTTTCTTTTTCTTAGGATGATAGTAGTATATGACAATAAATTTAGTTGATGATCAAAAGTAAATTATTGCATAAACCAATTGATTCGAATATGTGTCGTAAGCAAGACTACACATGCTATGGAAATCATTGAAGGGGAAAAAGAGAAGGGAATATAATATAGATAAAGTAAACAATTAAAGTTTGTTGTAGTAGTAAGGAAGATTGGCCCATTTTCTTTTGTAATTGAATAATAGGGGGCTCCATTTTTACAAGGAGTTCAGTCTCCCTTTTCCATTTTCTTCCATTCTTTTCAAAGAAATAATTAGACCATGGCTGGGAGTAGGTGAAACGTGAAGTGTGGGGATATCCTAAAGGCATTAGGTTAAGGGTGATTTGGGGGCATCATGAAACGTGTCATGTGAGGTTTGGTTATGTGATGAATAATTTTTATGAGGATTAATTTATATTTGTCTAAAGTTTATTTCGTTCCAATGTAACATGATTCATAACATTTATTTTGTATAAATATAACATGATTATATAAGAATGTTGTTATATAAAAATTGACATAAAAACTTGAATTGTTTGTAAAAGAAAATTGTTTAAAGTCATTACACCTGAATTAATAAAAAAAATCCTAACAAATCTCTCTCTCTCTCTCTCTCTCTCTAGGCCATGTTTCCTTTGCTGGATGAAATTGAATAGAAAATCACTTCATCATATGCATACTTTGTGTGATGCTAGTTTGGTATGATGAATACTTTGCGTGATGCTAGTTTGGTGGACGGCGCATATATACTTTGTGCGATGCTAGTTTGGTATGATGAATACTTTGCGTGATGCTAGTTTGGCGGACGGTGCATATATACTTTGTGTGATTCTAGTTTGGTATGATGAATATTTTGCGTGATGCTAGTTTGGTAGACGACGTTAAGCCTGCTATTGTAAGTATTAAATTTTTTATGATGGATTAGGCCCAAAAGGTGTGATTTTTCTATCTCATCACTAGGCAATTGAAGATGATATCTGAAATGACTATTTAACCCTTGTTATGTAAATTTCCAAACTTTTGTATCCACGGCCTATAAATTGATGTTACAGCAGCATCAAACATCCAGACTCAAAACCATGGGTACTGTATGTTTGGCGCCGTGGCCTTGCATTTCTTATAGGTACGACACTCAACAGATAGTTTCATAAATTTCTTCAAAGCGCGGCATCATAAGCAACAACTCAGTAGCACCAAAACAAAAATTGCTTTAAAAATAGAAGTAAAAAGGTAAAATATATTTCTCTCCTTTTTCTATATAAAAGGGTATTATGATCTATTCAATATTTGTCAATATTTTATCATCTATATATGTGAATAGTTAATAAAAATAATTATTTTTATCATTTATCTTATCGAACAAGGCAAGTATAACTTCTCATGAATTAAATTATCGTAATTTTTAACTTCATCCATTAATATTTCCCATCACACTACATCTCATTCCACAAAATAAATAAGGCTTAAATGGATTTTTAAAAAAAAAAATCTTAACAAATTTGTGTGTGTTTTGGCAGCTAGCTCTGGTACGAAGATAACCATGACCCACTGCCCAACACTGGTTCTCATGGGACCGTCACCCACCACCATTTTCCTTTTCATCCACCAATGAAGAAACATTGTACATCCGAATTTATATGGACTCCTTATAGACGATAGCCTGATAGGCTTGGGACTTATCATACCAAAACCGCCAATAATGAGATGTCATTTAACCTATAATGCATGGGCATTTCATAAAATCACTCCGTGCAATGTCGGACACAGACGTAATTCTAATATGGCCCGAATACGTATCGAACATGGCAATAAAGTATCCAAAAATTAAAAGATAAATGATAAAATCTGATACAGTGTTGGACACGGCTAAAGGGCGTGTCCGACACGGCTTGGACACGACAAGATTTTATTTTTTAATTTTATAAAATTTAAGGACTAATAAATATTTATAAAATAAAATAAAATAATATTTTATTTACAAAATAAAAAACTTTCGTTATTTATTTTTTGTAAATAAAAAATATTTACAAATTTTTTACTAATTTAAGGGCTAATAAATTAGTAAAAAAACCACACTATGATCATAATATCCTAATAAATTTAGATGATTACACACATTACCAAAAAAAATTATAAAAAAATAGTAAATGATAATTGAAAACTTGAACTAATTATATATATTTAAGTAACAAAAAATTTTTGTAGTTTTTACAAGTTTAATAGTGGCAAAAATCGTATTTAATTTATCACCAAGAACCATTGATGGCATATCTTTAATGATAAACATAAATCTTCTCAAATATTATTAGTTACAATTTTTACATTATCGCTTATTTTTTTTATGACTAATGTTCTATTTTTGTACTAGAAATTTCCATCATATAATTTATATAAAGTCTAATACTTATTCCTATTTAGGGGATTCGTTATTTATTTGAACTAAAAATATATTTATTTAATGTTTAGCCTTGATTTTTTTCATTTTGCATTAATATATATTTTTATATTATATTATGAATACTTATTTATATATATAATTATATATATATGTATATTATGATTACTGTGTTGATGTCATAGTGCATCCTAAAATTTTAAAATTTAATGTGTCGCTTTGTCCATGTCGTGTTGTGTCCATCATCGTATCCATATTCGTGCATCATAACACTTAACAGTAGTACGAAATTAGGCCTGTCAATGGGTAGGATATTCCCCTATCCAGGCCCAAAAAGTCATATCCATACTCATTAAGGAAAATGTAATGGGTATGTGTAGATTCTATATCCAAAGATTACCTATGTACCCATACCCAAAAATTACACATTAACTTATACTTAAATTTAATTTATTAACCTAAAAATTATCTATGACGAAATTAAATCTATACTAATGATAAATTTTTTATATATAAAATTTTAATTAAAACTGTTTATATATGATTTTAATTATACCAAAATAAAAATAAACTAAAGTAAATTTAATGATTAAATTAAATTAATTATAAAAAATATATTTTTCCTATAGTTCATTTAATACCAAACTCCAACTAGCTAGATAAAATTTAATTCTGGTAATTGTATATCAAATTATAAGATAATCAAATACAACTCTGCTACCTAAACTTTTTATTTATAATTTTAATCATACTAAAAATAAAAATTAACTAAATTAATTTACATATAGAAAATATATAATTTTTTGTATCATATGCTAAATAATATTTTTAGTATATAATGATAGAATTAGTTTATACATTAAAAATATAAGTTCAATAAGCTAGACCTAATGGGTTTTGGGTTAGATATGATAGGGTAGGTTTAGGGTCTTATTATTTTGGGTATTTTAGGATATGGTAGAAAATATGATATTTTTACTTGGGTATTTTAGAGTATGGGCTTGAATTGGGTGATACCCTACCCATTGACAAACCTACAACAAATAATATGACAGTGCAGTAATTGTGGGTGATTTTCGGAAAGACAAAAATACCCTTACATGTAGTTACTTCACAAATTGAAACACCACTTCCTGAAAACAAATTCCTTTCCAAGTGTTTTATGTTGGTTTGTTGGGATGACACCAAATAAGTTGATAAAGCGAAGAGAGAAACAGGGGCAATGTTTGGTTTTGTTTTGTATGTTTCGTATTATATGTTTTTAAAGGATGAGTTTTGAGAGTGAAGTTGGGAAATGTGAAAGTTGTGTTGGAGAATGTGATGGCTGTTTATTTGTGTTTTGGAGAATAATTAAAAATTTATTTTGGAGATTGTTGGAATGTTTGTTTATATTTTGAGAGGGGATATTTTTTACTGCAGCAGTCAAATCAATATTTTTTTTATTGAATTATTGAGGTGATAATTGAATTGAGTAATTTTTTTATGGTAGGAATAATAATAAAATATATATGATATATTTATATGTATTGAAAAATGGGAAATTTTGGAGGGATAATAAAGGATTGAAGAGGGCATTTTGGAAAAACATAATTTGACATTATAGAGAAAACAAGGATGTATATTTGATTATATTTTGACAAAATAAAATTGTTTTGGCAAAAAGTAACCAAACATATCCAGAACGTGAAAAAATAGTAGGATACTATAATTTAAAGTTCATAAATGTTAGTTGCAATTGTATGCTAGAAATAGGATACAAAGGAATCGAGCTCACTCGCAACCCCTACAAACTAATTTGAAAAGTGTTCGAGCTCAAGTTCAAAAAATTCAAACTTGAGCCAAATAATGTAACACCCTTAAAATTCGTATTTTAGAAAATAAGAAATTTAAAAAATTAAAAGGGGTCAATGTCAGGCACTAAGTTTGGGGCTGAAATGAAAGGTTTGGAAACCTGAAGGCTGGGCCATTGTTTTGGGGGTAAAATTGTAAATTCTAAAAGTTCATATATATATATATATAGCAAAACAGCCCCTCGGTTCTTCATTTCTTCACCATGCACCACCGCACCTTCTCTCACTGGAGACGCAAAACCCATCAAATTTGGTATCATTTCACTCCTCTCTTGACAAGGAACACAACTATACCATTTTCATTCAAAACCACCCAACGAAACGGCCGAAAAATACATTGAAAGTTACTGCCGCGGCGGAGCTTGGTGGCGCGGCGTCTCCGGCAACAGAAGCTGAAATCTGGGCGGTAGGTTTTGAAGCCCTCAGCTTGGGGAACATTTTGGTATATTGGGTTTTGCATTTGGACCACCAGCGACGGTGGAATTAAAGAAATACCGCTGCGGCGGAGGTGATGATGCTATGGTGTTTTCCGGCCAATTGACGGTCAACCTGGTGGAGAATTGTAAACTTGATGTGGGGGTTTTTGGAGCTATCATTGGGACCAAAAATACAAACAGGCATAACTTATAGGACCAAAAAAGCGACAAGTTAATGGCCACATGAGTGGCATGTGACGACTCCGTTAATTATTCGACAGAAAGCCGTCGTGTTACTTAAATTACAAAAAAAATGCACTTATGGAATGCAATGTGCGAAAGTCATAAAGAATGGAACCAAAATCCAAATAAGTCTGACTTATGGGACCAAAAATGCAATTTACCCCTCAAAGTTCAATGATTCCCACAGCATGTCTAGTCTTGGTTATGACACACATTCGAATCAAATAGCATATGCCTTAATATATGTTTGATCATAAATTAACTTTATTGTTATATACTCCCCGTCATCCTAAAGAAAAGTATTCCCTTAGATTAAAATAATCAATATCATCAAAATTTAATAAAAAGGTGATGATACATAATTTGTTCCACATTAGATAAATTAAGAATCTTGAGATAATTTATAAGTTATTTTTTCTCCCATCCTTCGAGGCACCTTTTAAAATAAAAATGTTCACCCACCATATGCTTTGGTTTGCAAAGCAAATATAAGAATATTTCCAAATTATATTGCTCGTACTAACAAACAAGCTATGGATAACCAGACAAATTTTGTTAAGATTTTTATACCTACAAAGCTATATGTTCAACAAAAGCAAGGCACGAAGGAGGAATGCAAATTGGAAAAGAAAGAGGCCCAAAATAGGTCTTTCTGATTTAGGATTATTGAAAAGACCAATAAGCCCTCATTACTTGTTAGCTATTTTAAAAATTTTAGCTAGGGATGCGAATGAGCCGAATAAGCCGAGCTTTGATTATTTTTCAGGCTCGAGTTCTACCTTGAATCAAATGAATCGAACTCAACTCGAGTCTTTGTCCGGGCTTGGCATGAGGCTTGATTCTTTAGATTTGAACTAGTCATCAAGCTATAGGCTTGAGTTCGGGATCGAGCTCGAGCTCGCATGATTATTTATTTTATAAAAAATTCTAAAATTAATATATTTTATTATAATTTTTATATATTAATATTTTCCTTAAAACAATAAAAGCTTGCAAGTCAGCTAGCGAACTTGCAAACAAGAATTATTTGGCTCAAACTCAAATTTTTTGAACTCAAGTTCGAACACTTTTCAAATTATTTCATTAGGGGTGCGAGCTCGCTTGATTCCTTTGCATCCTAGTTCTATCCATACAATTGCAATTGACATTTATGAACTTTTAATTATAGTATCCTACTATTTTTCCACGTTCTGGTTATGTTCAATCACTTTTTGCCATAGCAATTTTATTTTGTCAAAATATAAACAAATATAAATCCTTTTTTTTTTTTTTTCTCTATAATGCCAAATTAAGTTTAATCAAAATACCCTCTTCTATTCTTTATTATCCCCCCAAACTTCCATATTTTTTAATATATATACATATACCATATATATTTTATTATTATTCTTACCATAATAAAAATTACTCAATTCAATTTTGCATCCCAAAAATTCAATGAAAAAACATTGATTTGACCGCTACAGTAAAAAATATCTCCTCTCAAAATATAAACAAACATACAAGCACTCTTCAAATTAGTATACAATTTGTATACTAATTATACAAACAAGCTCGAGGCTTGCGAATTAGTATATAATTAAATATTATGTTTTATTTTATTAATAAATTATATTATATTAATATTTTTTTAATTTTGAGCTTGAACTCAAGCTTGCAATTATTTGCAACTCATTTGTCAATTCCAGCTTTAAGAGTTGAGTTTAAAAAATATTTGAGCCAAGTTTGAATTTAAAATTTTAGGCTCATCAAACTCGAATTTAAAATTTTAGGCTCATCAATCTCGAACTCAAAAATTTTATCCAAACTCAACTCAACTCCTTCGATTGCACCCCATAACGTGGACTAGAAAGAGACCAACAAGTCCTTATTAGCCATTTTTCACAAGATTCTAACCCACTTTGGATCCTCTATTCCATTCTCTATTTCATCTTCTATTTCAACTTGTTGTATTTATGCCAAGTGTATCTAATTTTTAGTCAATTATTTTTATAAAACAATATTCAATACCTTTATTATATATTCATGTAATAGAATAGGAAATGAAATAGAATATTTAAATTGATTCTAGCCGTACAACTATAAAGGTAATACCATACATTTCAATAGAGTAAGTAAATACATACGAAGGTATCTTTTTCGTCCTTCTAAAAACAGCCCACGTGAACAGCTAATTGGGCAAACAAACTCATACTATCAAAATCTGTTGCGATTCTTTACTTATTTGTGTGTGTGTGTGTGTGTGTGTGTGTGAGAGAGAGAGAGAGAGAGAGATTCATATTTTTCGAAGATATGGCATTTGTGTAAAATCTAGAGCAATATTGAAAGAAAAATAAGCAAACAATTTTAAAGTTCAATGATGTAAAGACATTTTTTGATCCCCTTACCTCCCATTTCATATCCCCTGTTCTGCGTACTCTTCCAGCGGATTAAGATTTATCCTGTGGATTCTTTTGAAACAAAAATTGACCCATGCGGAATTATTCTTAGTTGGATCTTAAATCTTGTAAACCTATTATAAAAATATCTATTCCATCAATGTGAATGGATTCTTCAATGCGTCCTCCAAAAGGGTAGCCTATTCCATCAAACAGAAAAATTCTATCTTAAGTTTTTGTTCATTTAATTTTGAGAGAAACAAGCCTGAGAATGACCCGAGGAGGCTAAAAATGGACAAGATCTACATGATTCATTGGAGAAAGAAATCCGAGGAGGATAGAGTTCTCTCTCTCTCTCTCTCTCTCTCTCTCTCTCTCTCTATATATATATATATATATATGTATGTATATTTATTTTTGTACTTGATTTACTTTCAACAAATTAATATTATTCTATTATTGAAATTGAAGTAAATTGAAATACAAACTGTACAATCAGATGTACATAAAGAGCGATTAATGCCACTAGACTACGAAACATTAGACAAAATAGTTTGTGTTTAAAGCTATTATTCTATACATGATTTTCAAAGCCCAAAATACTAGCGAAGTGATCCCTTAGAAAACAACAATCGTATGTTAAATTTGTCTACTCTATAGTATAATTGTCTCTGTTGAATTTTACAATTTTGATTAAATAGAAAAAAATATAAGGATAATATATCCCTAATTGTCATCTATACTTGAAATTGGATAGTATTAAAATAACTATAAGTTTTTTTTAAAGAAAAACAGACACATGCATACTTAAAATTTATTTGAATTTGAAACTCGAATTTCACACATAAGTATGAGAACTATATAACTTGACTAATTAATCAGTGACAACTGACAAATGTTTGCAAATTAGAACATTATACCTTCACCAACTTAAGGATTTTATACTTTCTAATGCTTTTAGAATCAAAAGGACCGAAAAAAAAAAAAAAAGGCCCCTATATATTTTCATTTTCTTCCGTTTTTTTAAGAGAAATAATTAAACTAAAATGAAATTCTTAAATACAAATCATGTGAGATGTTGGGTGTGGGATAATTAGGTTATACAATGAACAACATTTTTTAGGATTGGTTTATATTTTTGCCAAAACTTATTTTGTATTAATACACCGGAATTCAATTTGGTGTCTATTTAAATATTTTATGTTTATATAATATGGTTATAATACTTGATAAATTTCGGGATCCGACTAGAGTGATATTTGAATCATTCTAGTTGGACGTCATGTTTTTTAATTCCTTTAATTATTAATTTTATCATCTTATATTCTATTTTTTCTCTTTTAGACCATTTTATTTTATTAAATTAAAATTTTCAAGGAAAATTTGTTGGTAAATATACTCTCAACCAAGGGAGTAGAAGTTTTGGTTAGTTTAATAACAACAAAGAGAAAGGGTAAAATGAAGAATGGGCCTTCATGTAATTAATTTGGACTCTAAGCTTTTAAATGAACTAATTTAACAATTCAATTCTTCAATATGTATCAATAAGAATTTTCAAGCCAAACTTGAGAAAATTTGATGTTCGCATTTATCACCCGTAAAGCATGCATAGCAGAGTTAATTAGGATAAAAATTTAGAACTATTAAGCTTTTATAAGTAAGTTTTATGCATAAATAATTAGTGATATCATGTATAATTTACGTATCTTCTGGTGTGATTATAACAAACTCATGACATGTGTGATTCTAATTAATTCTTCATAAAACTTTTATGTTTTGTAGTTGTTGAATCATGTTTTCAATGAAAAACTAGTGACTATCTTGTGGGGACAAAATATCCCTAAATCGCATCACATGAATCAACAAACAAATCGTTTATGTGAAGTGGTTTACCATGAGGTTAATTCGTATTTCAAAAGGGACTCTACAAATCTTCTTCTTCCTCGTCGAGTTCATGCATTCATCCCCCCTATAAAACATTCTTTGAAAAGAGAAAAATCAAAGCCCAGAAGAGATTATTCATATAAAAGGAAGAACAACAACAACAACAAAACCCCATTAAAGCAAGAAAAAAGTTGAGATCTTTTTAAAATTCCCCATGGACTATCCCCAATACATAATGTTAATGTCCCACATCGGTGAAATAAATAAGTTGTGGTCTTTATATATGGTCTTGGGCAATCTTCATTTCTTGAGTTAGCTTTTAGGATTGAGTTTGGCTCAAGGTCCATTCTTTAACACATAAGTCTATGAAGGATCTCAACTTCTTTTTTTCCCTTTAACGGGATTTTCTTTATCTTATTTTCTTAATTAATGAATGATATTTTCCTTCACATAAGTTGTTTTAGGAAATTGTAGGTTTTAGGAAATTGTAGGTGAAGTGGAGGAGGAAGAAAAAGATCAAAACGTGAATATAACTCTAAAGTACAAGTTAGCCGACCCATTACATTTTATCTTCCTTACATGGCTATGCACATGGGACAATTAATGGCATTGAGTCAAGGGAAATGAACTGCTACTTTTAATCTCTTAGTACTGATACTATTGTTTTCTTGTAATATTAAGGTATTGATACTATTGCTTTCATTGGAGAAAGAAGGCACCATAAGGAGGACATAGAAGTGGATCATGAAGAGGTTGTTTTCCTGACTGCCCTCTCTTTCTTTCTTTCTTCTTCCTTTTTTCTTTCTTCACCTTTTTTATTTGTGCAATGAGTGTTTTCTTGTCTTGGAATGCAGTTTGAATCCTCTATTATAATCCATGTATTTTATTTTTAATTTCATTTCATAAATACATATCTACACTAGAAATTTCTAGTAAATTTTCTTACTTTGTTTGACTACATTAAATATCCAATGTTGTTTGTCAATTAAAAAAATAGTAGTTTAATATAAAATATTGTTAAATAAATATATTAGCTAAAATTAGAAGAATAATGTTATACAAGAACTAACATAAAAAAATATGAATTGTGTATAAGAAGAGTTGTGTTAAGTCATATAGAACTTATAAAAAATCAGATTTTTTTTTTTATTTACACAAATGCTCATCAAAAATTCGTTAATATTCAAACTCGAACATCACACTTATATATATATATATTTATATATATATATAAATGATGTGAAATTAATTATCGAGCCAATTAATCAATCGACTAAAACCTTGAGTTTGAGTACAAGAAAAAAACTTGTTTAAAGTCGTTGTCACTTTGCTAAAACGGGTAAGCACCTTTAAAATATAGAGATTTACGTACAGTCCGTATCTCCAGTATAGCACCTAATAATAGAGGGATTCCATCCCCGGCCCGACCCGGCCCATCCCCAACCACTATACGTCTCCGCATTAAATATATCCACCAACACTTCCATCAAAATATAATAAAGTACATCATCAACAGATTACTTCTTTTCAATATATAGAATATAACAAATTTACAGTAATGTCTAGGTCCATTCTTTTGTTTTTTCTCCTTATATATATGATCAAATTCGTAAAATAATACTTGCCTACATTGAATGTTTAATGCTATTTACAATACAAAAGATTAGGTATTAATTACGATTAATCCGTAGCTGATATTAAAAATTCATAGCTTTGACCACAAAATTGTCCCAATAAATTCGAAGTTGATGCTTTCATAAATAACTCTCGCTACGACCAATCGGTAGCTTATGGTTATTATTTTTTTTATAAATATATGAATTTTCATACGGATAATGTATAACTAATCTATCGTTCTCTGAAAGCATAATGTTACGAGTTGATAATTAACAATTTTTGTTGATTATAATTAAAAAAATTATATTTACCATGAAAATTTATAGCTATATTTTGTAACTATAATTATGAAATTAATTTTATAATAATTTTTTCATAAAAAAATACTTAATTTCTTGACTGTGTAACTTGAATTGTTTGTTAAAAAAAGCTTCATTTAAAGTCAGTATTCATGGGTCCCAACAAATCTCTCTCTCTCTCTCTCTCTCTCTCTCTCTCTCTCTCTCTCATAAATAAGTAAAGAATCGTAACAAATTTTGATAGTATGAGTTGGTTTGCACAATTAACTGTTCACGTGGGTGGTTTTTAAAAGGACGAAAAAGATACCGTCGTATGTGTTTACTTTATTGAAATGTATGGTCTTACCTTATAGTTGTACAGCTGCAACCGATTTAAATCTTCTATTTTATTTTCTATTTCGCATCTTATTTCATTACATAAATATATGATAAGTGTATTGAACATTTTCTTATAAAAATAATTGATTGACAATCAGATACACTTAATAAAAATACAACAAGTTGGAGTAGAAGATAGAATAGAGAATGAAATAGATGATCCAAAGTGGGCTAGAATCTTGTGAAAAATGGCTAATAAGGACTAGTCCACGTTACAGGTGCAATCGAGTGAATCGAGTTGAGTTTGGATAAAAAAAATTAGCACGAGCTTGATGAGTCTAAAATTTTAAATTCGAGTTTAATTAGCCTAGAAGTTTAAATTCGAGCTTGGCCCGAAAAAATTTTAAATTCAACTCAACTCGACTCTATAAAACTCGAATTGATAAATTAGTTGCAAATAACTGCAAGCTTGAGTTCAAGCTCCAAATAAAAAAATATTAATATAATATATATTTATTAATAAAATAAAAAATAATATTTAATTATATACTAATTTGAAAGCCTCGAGCTTAATTACAAACAGCTCGAGATCGACTCGAATTAGAGCTCAAGCTAGCTCGAGCTTGACTTGCAAGCCGACTCAACTCATTTGCAACCCTAGTCCACGTTTTGTGCCTCTTATAATTGATTATTATTATCAAATTGCATATAAAATATTATAAGACAAGTATGGCACCATTTGAATCTTTTATTCTATTTTGAATTCTCATTTTTGTATTTCACATAATAAATTTGAGCTAAAAGTATAATATATATATATATATATTTAGATACATACATACCATTGATTATATACATGCCATATATATGCTACAAATACAAGATTTGACTGAAATTAAAATAAATGATTCAAGACAAATATATTCGGGGTGAAAAAGAAACCACGTCAGCCTTACACGTAAAATGTGTACGTACGATGTAAAGCACAAGATTCAATATTCAAAAAAATTCATTCATATTGTTTTAGACATGCATAAGATACCTTATTAAGTATATCACGCTTCCAATACGTGTTTAACACACTATTCCTGTGTTCATATATTACATAAAAATAGAACAATTTTAGCATTTTCGATTGCGTGGCAATCTAATAGTGGCATAGATATCGTATTGTGTTCTATAAAATCTAAAAATTACCGTATCCTCGTAGATGTGATTTTATATACACTATATAACTCCATCCAAAATCGAAATTATATATGCAAAAAAATTAATATAAAAAGAAAAATCTCACCTCACCCCACCCCCCACCCCCCCACCAGCTGGCTTTTTCCTCTATATAACCTACAGTTCCTCTTCATCACCGCATCATATCAACGAGCTCACATTCACACAACAGAAACAGTCCCACTGAACTTACCCACACTGCACCAAAATTTCTTCCTAAAGTTAGGAATCACCCTCACTTTTCCAAGTAAAATGATAATCAAGTTAGTACTCAATTCATACTTAATTATCTCTTTTATTACTTTGACCCGATTTGAGTTTTCTTCTTGTTCTTGTTTCTTTTCCCCTTTTTCTTCTGTGGAAAGTTCTGCTAAAAAAAGGAAACATACCCGTTTTCTTCTTCCACGATGATATGAAGTCATTCTTTTCTTATTTTATATTAACCATTCATACATATATTACAAGAACAAAATTCGTATCATCATGGAAGAAGAGAAAGATATATTTCTTTCATTAGCGGAGTTTCCTTAGAAGATGAAGAAAATAAAGAGCAAGAACAAAAGTAAAACTCTAATCTGGTCAGAATGATAAAAGAGATAACTGTGTATGTATTTCATTACATGATTCTCTTGCAACAAACATTCACCCATCAATCCTGCGAAGAGGATTGCTCCTGATCACTTGACCAGCACGCATGTGTTGGGATGCAGTTTTGGATTTCTTGAGTACAATGAACATTACTTCTTGTACAAATTCTCCTCCCTTTTAGTAGCACTTTTGGCCATCATGACATTTTTACCTAATAATCTTTTTTATTATGTTGATTGGATTAGAGTTTTCTTCTTATTTATATGGACCGAAATAAATGGCTAGCCTAAAAATGAGAAGAACTTGCCCATTAGAAATTGGAAGGCCAGAGAAATTAAGTCCATGAGGGCCTAATTAATCCTACCACTATAAATATGTTTAAGTTTGACTTTTGTAAAGTACGCAAGTTTTACCATTCAAAAACTCTTCTTTACTAATTTTTTTTTTTTTTACAAATAAAATACTGATTTGAGCGTTGGAGAGTTTTTGTCGAAAACTCCAAGAACCCTAACTGTTTGTTGCGAATTTCAGGATTGAATCATAGACACACACTTGAAAATGCTCGAGTTTGGGTCAAGAGTAAAGCTATCTGTACTCGCATTAAAATTCTTGAGAAGATCATCTACTAATGAGAATTATCGGATGAGAGTATTGTAAATTCATGGTTTACTAATAATAAGAATAAGATTACAATGCCAATTGTAAAATTCCTTGCCTATGTTGAATATTTTATGTTATATATCTGTCAATTAAAAAAATTAATAGTTTTGGTATAAAATATTGTTAAATAAATATACAAGGCTAAATTGAAAGAATATTGTTATATAAGAAATACCATTAAAACTTGAATTTTAATTGTATGAAAAAATATTGTATATTCAGCCGTATACAATTTACAGAGACTTGAATTTGGGAATAACAAGAATTTTTTGTTAATTTGAAATCGGCAAGTTGCCATTCTCTTTTTATTTTATTTTATTTTATTTTTTATTTATACACATGCATGCACATTAAGAACTCGTTCAGACTCGAACTCCTGACCTTCCACATTATGTGGAAAACTTATGTTATTGGGTCACAAACCACTCTACTGCCATCCTTTTCTTATAAAGCAATGGACCTGCACGTTGGCATGGATTTGTTATATTCTATAGAAAAGAAGATACCTAGTGAGGATAGATTAATTGAGGAGATATTATAGGAGCAACATATTCAAGAAAACACCACTTTTGAATTATATTGTAACATGAATTTCTATTAATGAAATAATAGACAAAATATGTATATGTGTTCACTTAATATCTATAAGATTTTCATGAGACATTAATACAAATCAAAATGAGGTAAGACTAAGTTATGTCAAGTAAAAAATTATTACAATTAAAATATAAGTTGTTACAATAAATTTGGGAAGATGTCGATATAGCGAAATAGACTTTTATTGATGCTGGGTGTATGTACGCACTGTAAGGGGCATCCCACTGATTGTCCCCAGTATCAGATAAACTGCGAAATAGACCAAAATTAATTTATCCAAGTCACGATTCACGTGGAGGGATAGGAGAGAGTTGAAATCATGCAAAATATGGAGTATCCCAAAGAAGTATGATTAAAGGTATTAGGTGAAGGGTTCGTTTTGGGAGTGAAATGTGAATCTCGTTGGATGTGGCTTAACGGCAGGGATTTGGTTCTGTGATGAATAATTTTTATGATGATTAACTTATATTTTTTCCAAATTTTATTTTTAATTAATGTTGTAACATGATTCATATTTTACATTTGACATATATTTCAATTTTTTATGTTGATATTTACCGTTATAATATCTTATGAATCTCCAGACTCAACAATAATCATCGTAGTGGAGAGGAAATTAGAGCATTTTGGATCCTCTATTCATTTCCCTATTTCTTCTCCTATTTTAACTTGTTGTATATATGTCAAATATATCTTATTCTCAATTAATTATTATTATAAAGAAATATTTAATAAACATCATTGTTAATTAGATTGAAAAGAAAATAAATTACTGAGATGTGGTTGTCGAGGCATGGCTAACCAATCCTTCTTTGCTATATGAATAGTCCCATAAACATCTTTTGAAGATGTGCAATTTAGAAAATTTTCTATCTTGATTCATATCTACAATTCATATGAAGAGTAATTACCATTTATAATCCAATACTATGACTATATAATTTCACTTCTATTACTTAATAATCTCACAATCATTGATCCGTTCTTTAGTATCTCAAAATTTTAATTAAATGCACTGAAAAAAATTAAAAATTATAGTAACATATACAAGAATAAAATAAACATTTTATTTATTTTATATTACAAAAATTTAAGCACCTACATTAGATGTGCCCAAATTATTAGTAATTGTAACAAACTCATGACATGGAAAATTCTAACTAATTATTCATTTCATGCAACTTTTATGTTTTAGAGTTGTTGAGTCATGATTGTTGGATGCAAAATAAATTATATCCCAACAAACTCAAATATTATTACAAGAAAACAATACTATAAATACATGCAGAGATTATAACAAACAATTCAGTCTCCCTTTTAATGTCATGTACTAACTTGTACACGGCTATTCTTCTTCTTCTTCTTCTAGATTACATGTGCAGTCCCCTAAAATAATTGCTGGAAGTAGATAAACTAAAGCCCCAGAAGAGATTTTCCATTTTAAGTTAACAAAGAAGAAGAAATCCTATTCAAACAAGAAAAAAAAAATAAAAAATGGGTTGAAATCTTTTTTAGGATTTTCTGATCAAAAAATCTTTTTAGGAAAATCTCTGCTTTTTTTTTGAAAAATATATATGTAAGTTTATATCTTTTGTGATGATATATATATATATATATATATATAATTCATACCATTGTTCGTAAGGATGAAGTATTGTAAGGATGCTAAATTTTATTTTTAATTGTTTTGACTATAGTTTAAAATAATTGGTATCTGGGAGTGAAATTTATTTGTACATTATGCTATGTGATTTTGGGATATTTAATTGCTCTCGGCAGGGTTGTACGTTTTCATTGAACAAGCATGATTCAACAACTATAAAATGTGAATATCATGATTTCAACTAATATAGATATATATATATATATAGATATATAGATATATAAAAATTATAAATGTATATAATAAGATATAAATCATAAATATATAAGATATAAGTATATATATTGAAAAATGTGGAAGTTTGGTGGGATAATAAAGGATAGAAGAGGGTATTTTTTTGGAAAAACTTGAGTATTTAATTTGGCATTATAGAGGAAAAAAGGATGTATGTTTGGTTATATTTCGACCAAACAAAATTATTGTGACAAAAAGTGACCAAACATAGCCAGATGTGAAAAAATAGTAGGATACTATAATTAAAAGTTCATAAATGTCAATTGCAATGTATGGCTAGAATTAGGATGCTAAGGAATCGAGCGAGCCACGACCCTCACGAACTTATTTGAAAAGTGTAGGGGCATCCTAAAGGCATTAGGTTAACGGTGATTTTGGGGCATCATGAAATGTGTCGTGTGGAATTTGATTGTGTGATGAACAATTTTTATGAGGATTAATTTATATTTGTCTAAAGTTTATTTTGTTACAATATAACATGATTGGTAATATTTATTTTTATAAATATAACATGATTTAACATGATTAAATAAGAATGTTGTCATATAAAAATTGAAATAAAAACTTGAATTATTTGTAAAAAAAAATAATTAACGTTGTTCTGCCTGAAGTAATAAAAAATCCTAACAACTCTCTCTCTCTCTCTCTCTCTCTCTCACACACACACACACACACACACACATATAAGGCCATGTTTATTTTGCTGGATGAAATCGGATGGAGGCTCACATCCCACTTCATCATATCTGCACTTTGTATGATGCTTTGCTTGGTAGAAGGCTTTAAGCCTACTACTCTAGGTATTAAATATTGGATGGTGTATCAGGGCCAGGAGGTGTGATTTTTCTATCCCATCACTAGGCAATTTAGGATGATATCAAAAATAATCATTTCAAGTTTTTGTACCCGTGGCCTATAAATTGATTCACAACAACATCAAATATCCTAATTCAAAATCGTGGACATTGTATGTTTGGTATCGCAACCTTGTATTGCTTAGAGGCACGACCCTTAACAACGAGTTTCATAATTTTTCTTCTAGTTGCAACATCATAAGCAATAAATCCGTGGTGCCAAACCAAAGATTACTTTAAAAAATAGAAGCAAAAAATAAAATATATTTATCACCTTTTCCATAGAAAGGATAATATGATCGGTTCAATATTTATCCTATTTTATCATCTATCTAAATAAACAGCTAATAAACGTAAGTAATCATAAAGTCTGAGACAACCCAGAAAGCACTTGATCATATCGTGATCAACTTTGTAAGCCGACTTGGGTATTGAGTATTAACTTAGACTTAGAACCGAATTCTTTGCAATGGATAGTTGCAATTCCAGAAAAAGAGTCAAACTTTCCTTTTATTGAATCATTAATGTATGTGTAGATATAGCCAATACATAGATTTTTTATGACTTCAATCCATTTTTATCATTTTATCTTATCAAAATAAATATAATTTCTCATAAATTAAATTATTCTAATTCTTAATTCCATCCACCAATCCATCCCATCGCACTGCATTTTATTCTACAAAGCAAAATGGCATAAATGAATAAAAAATCTTAGGCAGTGTTTGGTTATGTTTTACCAAAATAATTTCATTTCGGGAAAACATCACCATACAGTCATTTTTGCTCCAAAACACTAAAATAAGTTTCCCGAAATACCCTCTCCTATCATTCATTATCCCCAAAACTTTCCTATTTTCTAATATATACATACATATATGTCATATATTTTTTTTATTATTCTTATAATAAAAAAATTACTCAATTCCATTTTCACATAATATTCCTTTTCAGGATCTTTGGCTAGTGGATATCAACAATCATCTTCTGCTTTCTCAGAAGGGGAACAATAATTTTCAAGTCCAATATTGTCAACTAGCAATATTGATAATATGCCAACTAGAGGTGTAAGATGAGTCGAGCCGGCTCGATTATAGCTCGAGCTCGAGCTCTACTTTAGTGGTTCAAAAGCTCATGAACCGGCTCATGAGCTTTTTCCTATTTTTAAATATTTTTTATATATTAATTAAATAGTTAATATATATTAATAATTTACTTTCTTTTTCTACTTTTAAATATTTATTATATATTAATTAATATGTATTAATAATTTACTTTTTTTCTAATTTTAAATATTTATTATATATGATTAAATAATTATAATATATTAATAATTTAATATTTTATCAATAATTATATATTAATAATTTAATATTTTTATTTAATTTAAAATTTTCTGGTGAGTTGGCTCAAGCCCTTAAAAGCAAGTTCATCGAGCTCGAGCTCAAAAAATTGGGCTCGAGTTCAAGCTCGAGCCTGCAGTTTTTATCAAGCTTGACTCGAGATCAAGTCATTTACACCCCTAATGCCAACTAGTATTGTTAGTATATAATAAGCCACGTTTCTAAAAGTTATGGCACTGTTTGGTTATATTTTGTATTATGTGTTTTGGGAAAATGAATTTTAATAGTGAAGTTGGGAAATATGAAAGTTGTGTTGGGAAATGTGAAGGGTGTTGGCAGTTTTGTTATGTTTTATTTTCTTTTTCAACTATTTTTACTATTTAAAAATGAATTATCCACAACTTATCATTATTTTTACCAATATTTCAATTCATTTTTATCTCAAAACACATTTTTCAATAATCTCAATATATTCTCTCAATAACTTATATATGTTCTATTTTCTTCATTATTATTATCTCTCTCCATCTACAACCTACTAAACCCTATATAATCATTGCTTTCCCAACAAACTATTCAAATACAAATTTATTTTCAACTTATTTACTCTAACTAACTTTTTAAATTTTAAAAATATTGAAAATAAAAACACAACCAAACTCGAGTGTTGAGTGTTGGTATGTTTGTTTATATTTTGAGGGGAGAAATCTTTTACTATAGCGGTCAAATCAATATTTTTTTATTGGAATTTTTAGGTGAAAATAAAATTGAACAATGTTTTTCATTGTAAGAATAATAAAAAAATATATATGATATATATATGAGGAAAAATAGGAATATTTTGCGGATAATGAAGAATAGAAAATACTATTCTATGAAAATTTATTTTAATATTTTGAAAAAATAAATAAATGTATGTTTAATTATATTTGTTTTGCGGCTTTATCAAAATACAACCAAACACTTTCTATAATTTTATGCAATACAGAATCCTTATAATAAATATAAATATCTGCACTAATGGAGAAACATTATTGTACTTCCTAATATGGTAGGCTACAGAATATGGTTTGATAGGCTTGCCACTTATCAGACCAAATAATACAAAAGTGTATCGGTTGTGAGTGGCTTTGCCACCGCTTTAAATTTTCTTTTTCATTCTTTATTTTATTTTTTATTTTATTTCATAAATATATAATATGTATATTAAATATTTTTTATAAAAATAATTTTAAAAAAATCAAATACACTTAACATAAATACAATAAATTAAAATAAGAGATAAAATAAATGATCCAAAGTAATTTTGTCACTACCTAAATTTTGCTCTTGCAAGCAGTTGTATGAAAATTTTGAAGCACAACATTCGAGCCCGTTTGATTTTATTTTCAAAGCCATTTCAAGTTTTCAAGTATTTTTAAAAGTTAAAAATGAAAATTAGTATGTGTTCGGATGAAATATTGAAAGTAATAATTAAATTAGTACAAGATTTTAAAATATGTTAATTTATATTTTTTTATATATACAAAAGTTTATTTTTTTTCAAAAAGTATATATTTTTTATTAATTTTAAATTAATAGTAGTTACTCTATATCAAATTAATCTCACCTCACCTGACCCTAGCCCACCCCACACCCCTCCAAACCTCACTATCATCGTACACAGTCAGACTGTTATAGAAAGTACATTAAAATCTTGCTCCAAATTGACACACACACTTTCTTCCCTGTCCTCTCTTCCACAACAGAAAGAAAACCAAGGCAATGTTTTGTTATTTTTTATGTTTGATTATGATGTATTTTATTAGGAGAATAAATTATGAGAGTAGAGTTGAGGAATATGAAAATTGTGTTGAGAAATATGATGGATATTTGTTTATAAATTTAAAAATAGTGTCGATATTCTATCGTGTTTTATAAATTTTAGAAATTACCATATCCTCATCATGTGTTTCTATATCCTTTATTATATAATTCAATAAAAATTAAAATAAATGATCCTAAGTGTGATTAAGTGGGGAAAAAAAAAAGAAAAAAAGAAATGCAACCCCACCCCACCCCACACCCCCCCAACCTCACCATCACCATATACAGTGAAAGCCCTCACTCCAAATTGACTCTTGTTTGTACAGCTCTCCACACACACACAGATACACTAAAATAAACACACTTCTTCTCTATCCTCTTTTCCATAACAGAAAGAGAACCAAAAATGGCCAATATACAGCTGTCTCTCTCCTCTATAAATTTCTGCCATTCCTCTTCATCACATTCATACAACATAATCAATCCCACTGAGTTTAGCCATACTGCACCAAAATTTCTTCCTAAAGTTCTCAAAGGAATCACCAAATTTGTGGGAAGTCTACTCCAATCCAAGCTCTTGACAGAGTTTTGGAGTATTCAGATTGATTGAGTAGATATTTCAAAAGTATATATGCTTACAAGATTTACTATCCGGACTAAGTATAATTTTTCAAGAGTCAATTTCGTTTCAAGGAATCCTAGGAACATATCTTCTCCTTTGCAAGAGCACACAGACAAGTCAAGGAGCTATGGTCAGGTAAGGGGATGAAAAATTATTTACATTATTGAATTTTAAAATTGATTGATTTATCTTTCTTTCAATGTTATGATGTTATTGATCTTACACAAATGCCATATTTGCAAAAATATGAATAAAGATGAAAGACCTCTAGACGCAACATGGTCTTAATTAATTCTTACAAAATTTTGAAAAATAATTAATGTTGTTGTCTTCAAATTACTACTGATTTATGTTACGAAATGTCTTTGAATGGTCCATGCCATTGTGGAATATGGAGAAAATTGGAGAGGGACAAAAACTGCTCGTATGTCTACGAAAAGTGTTATGATAATGACAAGAATATTAATGTTGGATGAAGTTACAGTTTCAGCAAACACAACAAAATCAATATTCTCTATCTGTTGTTGTATCTATTGAAACTGTAACCTCGTCACAATCAATATTCTTTTCCTTTGCAACAATACTCTTGCTAAATATACGGGTTGCCCTTGTTCCACTCTCTAAAATTTGTCTCCGTCTGCAGCAACTGCATGCACAATTTTCTGCGGCAACTGCATGCACAATTTTCGGACATTTTGTAACATAAATTACAAGTAGTTTTACGAAGACATTAATCATTTTTCAAGATTTCATAAGAATTAAGACAGACATAATGTGTATGTCCTAATTAGACCATTTTTACAAGGAGTTCAATCTCCCTTTTCCATTTCTTCTATTCTTGTAAAAGGAATAATTAGACCATGGTTAGGAGTAGGTGAAACATGTGAAGTGTTGGGGTATCCTAAAGGCATTAGGTTAAGGGTGATTTTGGGGCATCGTGAAATATTTCATGTGGGATTTGGTTATGTGATCAACAATTTTTATGAGGATTAATTTATATTTGTCTAAAGTCTAGTTTGTTCCAATATAACATGATTCATAACATTTATTTTGTATAAATATAACATGATTATATAAGAATGTTGTTATATAAAAATTGGCATAAAAACTTGAATTGCTTGTAAAAAAGATCTATTTAACATCGCTCTGCCTAAATTAATAAAAAATCTCTCTCTCTCTCTCTCTTAAGGCCATGTTTATTTCGTTGGATGAAATTGATTAGAGGCTCACATCCCACTTCATCATATGCATACTTTGTACGATGCTTGCTTGGTAGAAGATTTTAAGCATACCACTGTAGATATTAAATATTGGATGAAGTATTAGGGCCAGGAGGTGTGATTTTCCTATCCCATCACTGGGCAGTTTAAGATGATATCAGAAATAACCATTTCCAAGTTTTTGTACCCGTGGCCTATAAATTGATTCACAACTGCATCAAACATCCAAACTCAAAATCGTGGACATTGTATGTTTGGCATCGCGGCCTTGTATTGCTTATAGGCACGACACTTAACAGCGAGTTTCATAATTTTTCTTCAAGTTGCAACATCATAAGTAATAAATTAATAGTCAAACCTAAGATTACTTTAAAAAATAGAAGCAAAAAAACAAAATATGTTTATCACCTTTTCCATATAAAGAATAATATGATCGGTTCAATATTTATCCTATTTTATCTTTCATCTGAATAAACAGCTAATAAACGTATCCATTTTTATCATTTTATCTTATCAAAATAAATATAATTTCTCATGAATTAAATTATTCTAATTCATAATTACATCCACCAAACCATCCCATATTCTACAAAGCAAAATGGCATAAATGTATAAAAAAATCTTAGGGAATGTTTGGTTATGTTTCCCCAAAATAATTTTATTTCGGCAAAACATAACCAAACATACACTCGCCTTTCCTTCAAAACACTGAAATATGTTTTCCCAAGATACCCTCTCCTATCATTCATTATCCCCCAAAACTTCCTCATTTTCTAATATATACATATATATATATATATATATCATATATATTTTATTATTATTCTTACAATAAAAAAAAACTACTCAATTTCATTTTCACCCCAAAAACCTAACAAAAAAATCATTGATCTGACTGCTATAGTAGAAAGTTTCTCCCCTAAAATAAACATACCAAAACTTCTCAAAATAAATTTTTAAGTAGTTCCCAAAATATAATTAAAAATTTATTATATTCTCCAATACAACTTTCACATTCTTCAATTCCATTTTTAACATCCATTCTCCTAAAATACATATTAAAATCATAAAAAATAAAATAAAATAAATAACCAAACACTGCCTCAGGTATTTTGGCAATTAGCCTTGGTACAAATCCAAGTACCTAACCATGATATCCACCCATGGTGTCCACTGCTAAGTACTGTTCACGTGGGATTGTCACCCACTACCATTTTGTTCTTTACCCATAAACCAAAATGGAGAGACATTGTACGTCCCAACTTATATATTGGATAGGCTGTAGATTGTAGTATGATATGATTGGTACTTATCAGACCAAAACCCACCAATAATGAGCTATCATGTAAGAGTAGCAGTGTAGCACCAAATAATGTGACAGGCCACTAGTTGTGGGTGGTTTTCAAAAAGACCAAAATACCATTACATGTAGTTACTTTACAAATTGTAGCATAGGGATGAAAATGAATCAAGCTAGCTTGCAAATCTAACGAATTGGCTCAAAAAATGTTCGAGTTCGAGCCAAGTTCATATAGGTTTCAAGCCGAGCTCGAGTCAAATAATTCTTGTTTGTAAGTTTACGAGCCAACTAGCGAGCCTATTTTTTTTTTTTAAATTATATATAAAAAATATAATAAAATAAATTAATTTTAAAATTTTTTATAAAATAATTTAACTTTTCAAGATCGAGTCTAAACTCGAGCTTACAGTTTTTTGATAAGTTCAAGCCTCATGAATCGAGCTAAGCCGAGTCAAGCTCTACCCTCAATTTTCTTAGCTTGTATTCAGTAAATTAAAATATGAAATGAAATATAAAATAAAACAAAAAATTCAGAATATTATTGAAACATATACTTCTATAGGAAAAAATCAATCTCACCCCACCCCACCCCATCCCAACCCAAACCTCACTATCACCATATACAGTCAGACTGTCATAGTAAAGTATATTAAAGCCTTTACTCCAAATTGACACACACAAATACACACACTTCTTCTCTCTCCTCTCTTCCACAACAGAAAGAAAACCAAGGTAATGTTTGTTTATATTTTATGTTTGATTATGATGTGTTTTGGGAGAATAAATTTTGAGAGAGGAGTTGAGAAATGTTAAAATTGCATTGAAAAATGTGATGAATGTTTGTTTTTATTTTTGGAAATAGTTAAAAATTTATTTTCTAGAGTGTTGGTATGTTTATTTATATTTTGGGGGGAGATAATTTTTTATTGTATCAATCAAATCAATATTAGGTTTTTGTGGTAAAAATAAAATTGAGTATTTTTTTATTGTAAAAATAATAATAAAATATATGATATATATATATATATATATGTTTTGGTTCTCTTTCTGTTATGGAAGAGAGGACAGAGAAAAAGTGTGAAGAGGGATACAAACAAGAGTCAATTTTGAGTGAGGGCTTTCACTGTATATGGTGATGGTGAGGTTTTGAGGGGTGTGGGGGTGGGGTGGGGTGGGTTTGTTTCTGTTTTTTTTCTTTTTTTTTTTTTTTTGTCACTTAATCACACTTAGGATCATTTATTTTAATTCTTTATTGAATTATATAATGAAGGATATAGAAACACATGATGAGGATATGGCAATTTCTAAAATTTATAAAACACGATAGAATATCGACACTATTTTTAAATTTATAAATAAACATCCATCACACTTCTCAACATAATTTTCACATTCCTCAACTCTACTCTCAAAATGTATTCTCCTAATAAAATACATCATAATCAAACATTACCTTGGTTTTCTTTCTATTGTGGAAGAGAGGACAAAGAAGAATTAAGAAAATGTGTGTGTGTGTGTGTGTGTATTAATTTGGAGTAAAGATTTTAACACACTTTACTATGACAGTCTAACTGTATATGGTTATAGTGAGATTTGGAGGGGTGTGGCCGTGTGGGGTGAGCTGTGGTGTGCTGGGGTAAGGTGAGGTTAATTTGATATAAACTACTTATTATTATTTTAAAATTAATAAAATATATATTTTTTGAAAAAATAAATTTTTGTATGCATAAAAAATATAAATCAATTTACTTTTAAATTTTGTACTAATTTAATCATTACTTTTCAATATTTCATCCAAACACATTTTAATTTTTATTTTCAATTTATAATTAATTTTTTAACTTTTAAAAATACATCAAAACTCAAAATGGCTTTGGAAATAAAACCAAACAGGCTCTAACGTTGTGCTTCAAATTTTTCATGCCACTTGCAAGAGCAAAATATAGGTAGTGACGAAACTACTTTGGATTCTCTATTTTTTCTCTTATTTTAATTTATTGTATTTATACTAAGTGTATATATTTTCATTTAATTATTTTTATAAAAAATTATTTAATATATGTTATGTTCATATAATAAAATAAATAATGAAATTGAAAATTTGAGGGTGTCAAAACCACTCACAACCAGTATTTGGTACTACTTTTGCGTGACAGCTCACTGTTGGTGGTTTTGGTCTGATAAACAGCAAGCCTATATCAGACCATTGTCCGTGGCCTAGCGCCTATAAGTTGGGAAGTACAATAATGTTTCTCCATTGGTATATCAGTATATGGCTAAAATTATAAGGAATCCATAATGCATAAAATTATAGGAAGTGTAAGGTTATATGTTGATAAAGCCGCAAAATAAATATAATCTAACATACATTTATTTTTTTCCAAAATATTAAAATAAATTTTCTGAAAACACTCTTTTCTATTTTTCATTATCAACAAAATTTTTCCATTTTTTTTCCATATATATATATATCATATATTTTTTATTATTATTCTTACAATAAAAAAATTGTTCAATTCTATTTTCACTTAAAAAATTCAATAAAAAGTATTAATTTGACCGCTACAGTAAAAGATGTCCCCCTCAAATATAAACAAACATACCAACAGTCTCCAAAATAAATTTCTAATTATTTTTCAAAATATAAACAAATATCCATCATATTTCCTAACACAACTCTCAAAACTCATTCTCCCAAAACATAACCAAATAGTACCATAACTTTTAGAGACTTGGCTTATTATATTCTAACAATTCTAGTTGGTATATTATCAATATGCTAGTTGAGAATATTGGACTTGAAAATTATTTTTCCCTTTCTGAAAATTAAAATTGATTTATCCACATTAATAAGGACAGTTGAATTGCGAGCAAATAAAATATCTCCAAATCACCAACAAAGAAAATTTGTATAATCAGATAAAATTTTGTTAAGATTTTTTTTTTTTTTAACCTATGGAACGAATGTTCTAATAAAAGCTTGCCACTTTGGAGGAATGCAAATTGGAAAAGCAAATAAAATATCTCCAAATCATAGTGCTCTTACTGACAAACAAAATTTGTATAATCAGATAAAATTTTGTGAAGATTTTTGGTAATATTTGGTTATGTTTTTTTGTGCGATTTTAATATGTGCTTTGAGAGAATGAATATTGAAAGTGATACTGAAGAATGTGAAAGTTGTATTGGAAAATGTAATGGATTTTTGGTTTTATTTTGGGGAATAGTTAAAAATTAATTTTGGACGATTTTGGTATGTTTGTTTATGTTTTGGGGGAGATATTTTTTAATGTAACAGTCAAATCAATACTTTTTTGTTGAGTTTTTGGGATGAAAGTAAAATTAAGTGATTCTTTTATTATTAAAATAATAATAAACTATATATGATAGATAATATATATATATATATATTAAAAAATGGGAAAGTTTTTAAAATAATGAAGAATATGTGATGATATTTTGGGAAATTTTCTTTTAGTATTTTGAAGGAAAAATGGATGTATGTTTCTTTCTTCTTTTTTTTTTAACCTATGGAACGATATGTTCCAACAAAAGCTTGCCACTTGGGAGGAATGCAAAATGGAAAAGAAAGAGAGGCCCAATTATAACTGAAGCATTCTACTGTTTTTTCATATTCGTTTTTTCAGCTTCAATTTTAGTTTTAGGATTTGTAATCCTGAAAGGGATGTTTGCAATTGTACAAGAAATAATACGACGGTGTGTTTGTCTTTTCAAAAACCATCCACAACCAGTACGCTTTAGTATTATTTGGTACTGCTGTTATGTGACAGCTCATTTGTGGTTTTGGGGCCAATTTACTTAGGATGATAAAATGGGATATAATATTTTTATTTCATCTTATTATTCATTTATATGTATAATTTTCATAATAAATTAATTTGCCACTTTTCATAAATTTATTTATCATGTCAACCAAAATATATTACAACGATAAAAATAACACAAATTATCATATGATAAATAATAATGAGATAACTTAAAAATCTAACAAAACCACCCTTGGTCTAATAAGTACCAAGCCAATTAGTGAATGTGAGTTTGTTGATGGGGGTGATGAATAGGAATTGTAGAAATATTTAGGGGAGAGAGAGAGAGCTGTATATTAGTCATGTTAGGTTATGTTTTTCAAAACAAAATTATTTTGCCAAAATATAACTAAACATATACTCATTTTCCTTTCAAAATGTTAAAATAGATTTTTTTTAAATATCCTATTCTATCATTCATTATATCCAAAACTCTCTTATTTTCTAATATATATATATATATATATCATATATTTTATTATTATTCTTACAATAAAAAAAGATACTCAATTCCATTTTCACCACAAAAAAATATTAATTTGATTGATACAATAAAAAATTGTCTCCCCCCAAAACATAAATAAACATACCAACATTCTAGAAAATAAATTTTTAACTATTTCCAAAAATATAAATAAACATGTATCACATTTTTCAATACAATTTTCACATTTTCCAACTCCTCTCTCAAAATTTATTCTCCCAAAACACATTATAATCAAACATAAAACATAAGCAAACATTACCTTGGTTTTCTTTCTGTTTTGGAAGACAGGACAGAGAAGAAAATGTGTGTATTTGTGTGTGTCAATTTGGAGTAAAGGTTTTAATATACTTTACTATGACAGTCTAATTGTATATGGTTATAGTGAGGTTTGAAGGGGGGTGGGGTTAGGTGAGGTGAGGTGAGATTGATTTTTTCCTATTGAAGTATATGTTTCAATAATATTCTAGAATTTTTATTTTATTTTATATTTTATTTCATATTTTAATTTACGGAATACATGCTAAGAAAATTGAGGCTTGAGCTCGACTCGGCTCAACTCGATTCGTGAGGCTCGAATTTGTCAAAAAACTATAAGCTCGAGTTTAGACTCGAGCTCAAAAAATTAAATTATTTTATAAAAAATTCTAAAATTCATATATTTTTTATATATAATTTTTTTATAAAAAAAATATAAGTTTGCGAGCTGACTCGTGAACTTGCGAACAAGAATTATTTGGCTCTAGCTTGGCTTGAAACCTATATGAACTTGGCTCGAACTCGAACGCTTTTCGAGCCAGTTCATCAGGCTCGCGAACTGACTTGGTTCGTTTTCAACCCTATGCTACAATTTGTAAAGTAACTACATATATATATAATGGTATTTTTGTCTTTTCAAAAAACCACCCACAACTAGTGGCCTGTCACATTATTTGGTGCTACTCTTACATAATAGCTCATTATTGGTGGGTTTTGGTCTGATAAGTACCAATCTTATCATACTACAGTCTACCGCCCATCCCATATATAGTTGGGATGTACAATGTCTCTCCATTGGTTTATGGGTAAAGAGGAAAATGGTAGTGGGTGACAGTCCCACGTGAACAGTACTTAGCAGTGGGCACCATAGGTGGATGTCATGGTTGGTACTTGGGTTCGTACCAAGGCTAACTACCAAAATAACAAGGCAATGTTTGGTTATTTTAACTTTTTTCTTTTTTTTTGTGATTTTAATATGCATTTGAGGAGAATAAATATTGAAAGTGGGATTGAATTAAGAATGTGAAAGTTGTGTTGGAGAATATAATGGATTTTTTGTTATATTTTGGGAAATACTTAAAAATTTATTTTGAGAAGTTTTAGTATGTTTGTTTTAGGGGAGATATTTTCTACAGTAGCAGTCAGATCAATGTTTTTTTGTTGATTTTTGGAGTGAAAATGAAAATGAGTAATTTTTTTATTGTAAGAATAATAATAAAATATATATGATATATATGTATATATATTGGAAAATGAGGAAATTTTCGGAATAATGAATGATAGGAGGGGGAATTTTGGAAAAACCTATTTCGGTGTTTTGAAGGAAAAACGAGTGTATGTTTGGTTATGTTTTGCCGAAATAAAATTGTTCTTGGGAAACATAATCAAACACTCCCAAATATTTTTTTATTCATTATGCCATTTTGCTTTGTAGAATAAAATGCAATGCGATGGGATGGATTCGTGGATGAAATTAAGAATTAGAATAATTTAATTTATGAAAAATTATATTTATTTTGATAAGATAAAACGATAAAAATGGATACGTTTATTAGTTTTTTATTTAGATGGATTATAAAATAAGATAAATATTGAACCAATCATATTATGTTTTATATGGAAAAGGTGATAAATATATTTTGTTTTTTGCTTCTATTTTTTAAAGCAATCTCTGGTTTGGCTACTGATTTATTGCTTATGATGTTGCAACTTGAAGAAAAAACATCAAACTCGTTGTTAAGCATCGTGCCCATAAGCAATACAAGGCCGCGATGCCAAACATACAATGCCATGATTTTGAGTACGGATGTTTGATGCTGTTGTGAATCAATTTATAGGCCACAGGTACAAAAACTTGGAAATTATTATTTCTGATATCATCATAAATTGCCCAATGATGTGATAGAAAAATCACACCTCCTGGCCCTAATACATCATCCAATATTTAATACCTACAGTAGTAGGCTTCAAGTCTTCTATCAAGTAAGCATCATACAATCTATGCATATGCATATGATGAAGTGCAATATGAGTTTATATCTGATTTCATCCAGCAAAATAAACATGGCTTTTCGAGAGAGAGAGAGAGAAAGAGAGATTTGTTAGGATTTTTTATTAATGCAGGCAGAACAACATTAAATAATTTTTTTTACAAATAATTCAAGTTTTTATGCCAATTTTTATATAACAACATTCTTATATAATCATGTTATATTTATACAAAATAAATGTTATGAATCATGTAATGTTGGAACAAAATAAACTTTAGACAAATATAAATCAATCCTCATAGAAATTGTTCATCACATAACCGAATCCCAAATGAAACATTTCACAACGCCCCAAAATCACCCTTAACCTATTGCCTTTAGGATACCCCACACTTCACATGTTTCACCTACTCCCAATCATAGTCTAATTATTCCTTTTACAAGAATAGAAGAAATGGAAAAGGGAGACTGAACTCCTTGTAAAAATGGAGCACCCCTATTATTCATTTAGAAAAGAAAATGGGTCAATCTTCCTTACTACTGCAACAAACTTTCATTTTTTACTTTATCTATATTATATTACCTTCTCTTTTTCCCCCTCAAAGTTCAATGATTCCCACAGTATGTCTAGTCTTGCTTATGACACACATTCCAATCAAATAGCATATGCATTAATTTACTTTTGATCATAAATTAACTTTATTGTTATATACTCCCGTAATCCTAAAGAAAAGTATTCCCCTAAATTAAAAAAATCAATATCATCAAAATTTAATAAAAAGGTGATGATACATAATTTGTTCCACATTAGATAAATTAAAATTTTTGAATCATTTATAAGTTATTTTTCCTCTCATCCTTCGAGGCACCTTTTAAAAATAAAAAAGCTCGCCCACCATATGCTTTGGTTTGCGAAGCAAATATAAGAATATTTCCAAATTATATTGCTCGTATTAACAAACAAGCTATGGATAACCAGACAAAGTTTGTTAAGATTTTTATACCTACAAAGCCATATGTTCAATGAAAGCAAACCACAAAGGAGGAATGCAAATTGGAAAAGAAAGAGGCCCAAAACAGGTCTTACTGATTTAGGATTATGAAAAAGACCAATAAGCCCTCATTACTTGTTGGCTAATTTGAAAATTCTAGCTAGTGATGCAAATGAGACGAATAAGCCGAGCTATGATTATTTTTTTGGCTTGAGTTCTACCTGGAATCAAATTAATCAAACTCGGCTTGAGTCTTTGTTCGGGCTTGGCAAGAGGCTTGATTCATTAGACTCGAATTAGTCATTAAGCTATAGGCTCAAGCTCGCCAAACTCGAGCTCGCAAGATTATTTATTTTATAAAGAATTCTAAAATTAATATATTTTATTATAATTTATATATTTTTATTTTTTTTCCTTAAAAAAATATAAGCTTGCGAGTTGGCTCGCAAACTTGCAAATAAGAATTATTTGGCTCGAGCTCAAATTTTTTGAACTCTAATTTGAACACTTTTCAAATTAGTTCATCAGGGGTGCGAGCTTGCTTGATTCATTTGCATCCTAGTTCTAGCCATACAATTGCAATTGACATTTATGACCACGTTCTGGCTACGTTCAGTCACTTTTTGCCACTGCAATTTTGTTTTGTCAAAATATAACCAAACATACATCCTTTTTTTCCTCTATAATGCCAAATTAAGTTTTCTCAAATACTCTCTTCTATTCTTTATTATACCCCCAAACTTCCATATTTTTTAATATATATACATATATCACATATATTTTATTATTATTCTTACCATAATAAAAATTACTCAATTCAATTTTGCATCCCAAAAATCCAACAAAAAAGCATTGATTTGACCGTTGCAGTAAAAAATATCTCCTCTCAAAATATAAACAAACATACAAGCGCTCTTCAAATTAGTATATATTTGTATACTAATTATACAAACAAGCTCAAGGCTTGCGAATTAGTATATAACTAAATATTATTTTTTATTTTAGTAATAAATTATATTAAATTTTTTTTTTTTTTATTTGGAGCTTGAACTCAAGCTTGCAATTATTTGCAACTCATTTGTCAATTCAATCCTTATAGAGTTGAGCCGAGTTGAGCTTAAAAATTTTTTGAGCAAAATTTTTTCGAGCCAAGTTTGAATTTAAAATTTTAGGCTCATCGATCTTGAATTCAAAAATTTTATCCAAACTCAATTCGACTCGTTCGATTGCACGCTGTAACATGGACTAGAAAGAGACCAACAAGTACTTATTAGCCATTTTTCACAAGATTCTAGCCCACTTTGGATCATCTATTCCATCTTCTATTTCAATTTGTTGTATTTATGCCAAATGTATCTGATTCTCAATCAATTATTTTTATAAAGAAATATTTAATATACTTATCATATATTTATGTAATAAAATAGGAGATGAAATAGAAAATTGAATAGAAAATTTAAACTGATTCTAACCGTACAACTATAATACAAAGGTAAGACCATACATTTCAATAGAGTAAGTAAATACATACGACGGTATCTTTTTCGTCCTTCTGAAAACACCCACGTGAACAGCTAATTGGGCAAACCAACTCATACTATCAAAATTTGTTACGATTCTTTACTTATTTATGAGAGAGAGAGAGAGAGAGAGTCTTTGGACTTGATTCATATTTTTCGAAGATATGGCATTTGTGTAAAATCTAGAGCAATATTGAAAGAAAAATAAGCGAATCAATTTTAAAGTTTAATGATGTAAAGACATTTTTTGATCCCCTTACCTCCCATTTCATATCCCCTCTTCTGCGTACTCTTCCAGCGGATTAAGATTTATCCTGCGGATTCTTTTGAAACAAAAATAGACCCATGCAGACTTATTCTTAGTTGGATCTTAAATCTTGTAAACCTATTATAAACATATCTGTTCCATCAATGCGAACGGATTCTTCAATGCGTCCTCCAAAAGGGTAGCCTATTCCATCAAACAGAAAAATTCTCTCTTAGGTTTTTGTTCATTTAATTTTGAGAGAAACAAGCCTGAGAATGACCCGAGGAGGCTGAAAATGGACAGGATCTACATGATTCATTGGAGAAAGAAATCTGAGGAGGACAGAGTTTTTTCCTCTCTCTCTCTCTCTCTCTCTCTATATATATATATATATATTTTCAACAAGTTAATATTATTCTATTATTAAAATCAAATCAAGTAAATTGAAATGCAAACTATATAATCAAATGTACATAAGGAGTAATTGATGCCACTATATTACAAAAAAATAGACAAAATAGGTTGTTTTTAAAGCTATTATTCTATACATGATTTTCGAAGCCCAAAATACTAGCGAGGTGATCCCTTAGAAAACAACAATCGTATGTTAAATTTGTCTACTCTGTAGTATAATTGTCTCCGTTGAATTTTACAATTTTGATTGATTAGAAAGAAATATGAGGATAATATATCCCTAATTGTCATCTATACTTGAAATTGGATAGTGTTAAAATAACTATAAGTTTTATTTTAAAGAAAAACAAACACATGCATGCTTAGAATTTATTTGAATTTAAAACTCGAATTTCACACATAAGTATGAAAACAATGTAACTTGACTAATTAATCAGTGACAACTGACAAATATTTGCAAACTAGAACGTTATACTTTCACCAACTTAAGGATTTTATACTTTCTAATGCTTTTAGAATCAAAAGGGGGGGAAAAAAAAGATCCCTATTTAGGATTAGCTAGTTTAAATTTTTGCCAAAACTCATTTTGTATTAATGCACCGGAATTCATATTTTCAATTTGGTGTCTATTTAAAGATTTTATGTTTATATAATATGGTTATAACACTTGATAAATTTTGGGATCCGACAAGAGTGATATCTGAATCATACTAGTTGGACCTCATGTTTTTGAATACCTTTAATTATTAATTTTATCATCTTATATTCTATTTTTTCTCTTTTAGATCATTTTATTTTATTAAATTAAAAATTTCAAAGAAAATCTGTTGGTAAATATACTCTCAACCAAGGGAGTAGAAGTTTTGATTAGTTTAATAACAACAAAGAGAAAGGGTAAAATGAAGAATGGTCCTTCATGTAATTAATTTGGACTCCAAGCTTTTAAACGAACTAATTTAACACTTCAATTCTTCAATATGTATCAATAAGAATTTTCGAGCCAAACTTGAGAAGATTTGATGTTTGCATTTAGCAAAGTTAATTAAGATAAAAACTTAGAACTATTAAGCTTTTATAAGTTTGTTTTATGCATAAACAATTATTGATATTGTGTACAATTTACATATCTTCTGGTATAATTATAACAAACTCATGACATGTACGATTCTAATTAATTCTTAATAAAACTTTTATGTTTTGTGGTTGTGGAATCATGTTTTCAATGAAAAACTAGTGACTATCTTGTGGGGACAAAATATCCCTAACTCACGTCGCATGAATCAACAAACAAACCGTTTATGTGAAGTGGTTCACCATGAGGTTATTTTGTATTTCAAAAGAGACTCTACAAATCTTCTTCTTCCTCGTCGAGCTCACGCATACATCTCCCTTATAAAACGTCCATCGAAAAGAGAAAAATCAAAGCCCAGAACAGATTATTCATATAAAGGGAAGAAGAAGAACAAAATCCCACTAAAGCAAGAAAAAAGTTGAGATCTTTTTAGAGATCTCATCAAAAATTCTCCCATGGACTATCCCCAATACATAAGTCTACGAAAGATTTCAACTTCTTTTTTTTTTGCTTTAATGGGATTTTCTTTATCTTATTTTTTAATTAATGAATGATATTTTCCTTCACATAAGTTGTTTTATGGAATTGTAGGTGAACTCGAGGAGGAAGAAAAAGATCAAAACGAGAATATGACTCTAAATTTAATCTCTCAGTACTAATACTATTGTTTTGTTGTGATATTGAGCTATTGATACTATTGTTTTTATTGGAGAAAGAAGGTACCATAAGAAGGAAATAGAAGGGGACCACGAAAAAGTGGTTTTCCTGCCTGTCCTCTTCTACCTTTCTTTCTTCCTTTTTTTTTTTTTTTTCTCCTTTATTTATTTTTTATTTTTTTAATTTGTGCAATGGGCATTTTCCGGTCTGCGAATCCCCTATTATAATTCATATTTCATCTCCTATTTCATTTCATAAATACATACCTATATTATAAATTTTTAGAAAATTTTCTTATTTTATTCGACTGTATTAAATATTTGATGCCATCTGTCAATTAAAAAAATAGTAGTTTGATATAAAATATTGTTAAATAAATATATTAGCTAAAATTAGAAGAATAATGTTATACAAGAACTAGCATAAAAAAAGATGAATTGTGTGTAAGAAGAGTTGTGTTAAGTCGAATAGAACTTATAAAAATTGAATTTTTCTTTTTATTTACGCAGGTGCTCATCAAAAGTTCTTTAAGATTCAATTTCAAACCTCACCCTTATATATATAAATGAAGCATCCAATTGAATGAGCCAATTAATCAGTTGACTAAAACCTTGAGTTTGAGTATAAGAAAATTTTTGTTTAAAATTGTCTTCACTTTGCTATAAACGGGTAAGCACCTATCAAATTTAAAGATTTACAACATGTATCTCTATGGTTGTAAATGGATATTCGAAAATTCATTTACCGTTCGTATTCATATCCGTTTATACAAAATTTACTGCATTCGTTTAAATCGAATATTATGCGTATTTGATTAGTAAATATTCGATTATAAATCGATTCAGATATGATAAATGCGTATCCGATCCATTTAATATTTGCTTTGAATATATATTTATTAATTATTTAATTCTTTTAATAAAAATCTCATAATCCATATATATATGCATATATATAAATTATAATTGACAAATTGGAAAAAAAAGAATAAATTTTAAAAAAATATTGTAATATATAAAAAAAATTAAAAAATAAAGTTAATCAACATAATTATTATGAGTTGTATCAACATTAGCACGACAAGACTTAGCAAGATTGAGCGCATCTTCCTGCGTTGCATTGAGATTTTGAAAAATATCCGGATTATTGAATATAGTGCACAAACACTGAGTATCATTGACAAATATCTGTTTCAGCGGCTCGCAACACAGCACTGACGGCGATGATGATCCGTTGAGATATGACTGGCAGGGCATCAATTTTCGGATGCAGCATGGCGGCGAATTTCCTGGCGCATGCCCTACAGAATGTCCCACAAAAACCTATGACGATATAAAGAAAAAGAACAAAACTGTGGGCCTACACATTGCCATGATATAGTTGTATTCTATTAAAATCAAGGGATTTGTTTGAACATGGCTTTGCGGATTATATTTTATATATGTAAAAAGTAAATATAAAAAGAAATTTCTCACCCCACCAGCTGTCTGTCTCCTCTATATAATCTGCAGTTCCTCTTCATCACCGCATAATATAGGCTTATTTATAAAAATATAGTTAAAAAATTAAAATTTTATAAAATTACCGCATTCCTAAAAAATTAATAAAACTATGGTAAGGCGTGGCGTTTAGTTAGCAGAATATATTTTTTTTTTAATTGAATAAAAGACACGCCTCTCGCATGGCAAATTTTCCGGCGGCCTATTTGCTGTAAAAAATGAAGAGGCGTCTTCACTTTATATATAAAAAAAAAAAAATTCATCCAAAGGCCACGCCTCTTATTGGCTGATTTTTTTTTTTTTTGGTAAAATGTCCCCAAAGGCGTGCCACGCCTCTTGTATGAAGAAATGTCTTTTAAGATACAACCAAGAGTAATATATATACCCAATTCAGTCTTCCAACATTCTCACAAATCATTTATATTTTCAAACAAAACTTATTGAGTGGAGTGAGTTCTGCTGTTGGTAGAGTGCACTAAGTGGAAAAATTCAAGAGGAAAAGCAAAGAGAAGGGAAAAGAAAACAGGGAAGAAGAAACCATATTTTAAATAATTTCAAATAAGGTAAAATCGAAATCATATTGTTCAAAATTTTTATTTTATATTTTTTATTATTTTATGCTATTATTTTTTATTGTTAAAATAATATGTTGCTCTTTTTTTAATTTTTTACAGTTTGATTAGAAACCTTATTTCAGATGAGGAAGATTTGACTCAGCAATATCATGTTGGTTTTTAAACTTTGTAAAAGTATTTTAATTTAATTTGTTTATTATTAAGTTTGACTTAATCTTGTGATTCTGAAATTAATTTTAATATTTAGTTTAAATAATTTGAAATTGATAGACATGACATTGATATTAGTTAATATTTGTGGCATTTTCTTTCTGATTATTAGTTCATACAAAACTAGACAAAAGATAAAAGCGTATTATGAAGTATCAATTTTTACATTAGTTGTTATTAAGTAATTGAAATGCTGATAATTTTATATTAATTATTAATATTGTTTATATTAAGTTAGAAATTCAAAGCTAAATAATAAAATTAACTCATATTAAATGAAATATTTTAAAAAAATTATATCTCTTATAAATTATGTGCATGACATTTCATAGATTAAGTATGTATACTAATTGTATTGTAATTATATAATTAATATACAATGTATAATATATTATATTTTAATATAATACATAATATATTGTATATATTTTAATATAATACACAATATATAATACATAATTTATATGTTATAATATATATATATATGTATCAGTGCCTCAAAAGCGTTAAGCAAAGCCTGAAAAGGCTCCTGTTTTCACATAATTCTTAAATAATGTATTAATAGCATTTACATCACATACTGCGGTATATATGCCACTCTTGGCTGTATCTTAAAACACATTTCTGCCATGCAAGATGCGTGGCATACCTTTGCAGATGTTTTACAAAAAAAAAAAAAATTCAGCCAAGAAGAGGCGTGGCACGCCTCTTCACTGTTTATATATTAAAAAAAATAATGCCATGCAAGAGGCATGGCCTCATGCCATTGCGGATAGCCAAGAAGAGGCGTGAGGCCACGTCTCTTCACTTTTTAATAAAAAATATATATATATTGCATGCAAGAGGCGTGGCCCTTTTTAATTAAAAAAAAAAAAAATTGCATTGCATGCAAGAGGCCACGCCTCTTCACTTTTTAAAAAAAAAAAAAATTGCATGCAAGAAAATTTCGCATGCAAGAGGCGTGGCCTCTCTGTTTTATTTATCAAAAAAAAAAAAAAAATCAGCTAATTAAAGGCGTGGCGTGGAGCCACGCTTTACAGTAGTTTTACAACTTTTTCAAAATTACGATAATTTTATAAAATTTGAATTTTTTTACTATATTTTTATAAATAAGCCCAATATATATATATATATATATCAACAAGCTCACATTCAGACAACAGAAACAGTCCCACTGAAGTTACCCACACTGCACCAAAATTTCTTCCTAAAGGAATCACCGGCCTGCACTTTTCCAAGTAAAATGATAACCGAGCTAGTACTCAATTTCCTTGATTTGAATTTGATGAAGTGAAGACGCTTTTCGAGCCTCCATTTATAGAGTAGTAGAGGAATCTCGCCATGTTCTCCACACTATTTTTCTGTTTTGCAGTTGAGTCATGCCTGTTTAATGAAAAACTGGCTCCAAGAAGCAATCTTTTTCATACTGAGCTATGGGTGAATGCTTGTTGCAAGAAAATTGGGTCGTGAAATTCTTACTTAATTATCTCTTTTATTACTTTGACTCGATTTGAGTTTTCTTCTTGTTCTTGTTTCTTTTTCCCTTTTTCTTCTGTGGAAAGTTCTGCTAAAAAAAGGAAACATACCCGTTTTCTTCTTCCACAATGATATGAATTCATTCTTTTCTTATTTTATATTAACCATTCATACATATATTACAAGAACAAAATTCGTATCATCATGGAAGAAGAGAAAGATATATTTCTTTCATTAGCGGAGTTTCCTTAGAAGATGAAGAAAATAAAGAGCAAGAACAAAAGTAAAACTCTAATCTGGTCAGAATGATAAAAGATATAACTGTGTATGTATTTCATGAAATGATTCTCTTGCGATAAACATTCACCCATCACTCCTACGAAGAGGATTGCTCCTGATCACTTGACCAGCACGCATATGTTGGGATGCAGTTTTGCATCTCTTGAGCACAAAGAACATTACTTCTTGTACAATTCTCCTCCCTTTGAGTAGCACTTTTGCTGTACATACGAGAGAATCCGGCCATGACATTTTTACCTGATAATTTTTTTTATTATGTTGATTACTCATCTTTACTAATTTTTAATTTCTTTTTCACGAATAAAATACTGAATTGAGCTTTGGAGAGTTTTTGTCGAAAACTTCACGAACCTGACTGTTGTGGATTCAGGATTGAATCATTGAAACAAACTTGAAAATTCTCGAGTTTGGATCAAGAGCAAAGCTATATGTACTCGCATTAAAATTCTTGAGAAGATCATCTACTAATGACAATTACAGATGAGACTATTGTAAATTCATGGTTTGCTAATAATAAGAATAAGATTACAATGCCAATTGTAAAATTAGTGTTGAATGTTTTATGTTATATATCTGTCAATTAGAAAAATTAATTGTTTGCTATAAAATATTGTTAAATAAATATACAAGCCTAAATTAAAAGAATATTGTTATATAAGAAATACGATAAAAACTTGAATTTTAATTGTATGAAAAAAATATTGTATATTCAGCCGTATACGATTTACAGAAACTTGAACTTGGGAATAACAAGAATTTTTTGTTAATTTAAAGTCAGCAAGTTGCCATTCTCTTCTTTTTCTTTTTTTTTTTATTCCCAACAACCTCAAATATTACAGGAAAACAATACTATAGATACTTAAGAGATTATAGCAAACAACTCAGTCTCCCCCTTTTCATGTTCTAACTTGTACACGGCTATTCCGGTCTTTCTTCTTCTTCTTCTTCTAGTAGATTACATGTGCAGTCCCCTCCCTAAAATAATTCCTGTATGTAGAAAAACTAAAGCCCAGAAGAGATTTTCCATTTTAAGTGAACAAAGAAGAAGAAATCCTATTCAAACAAGGGGGGGGGGGGGGGGGTAATTAGGTTGAAATCCCTTTTCGGATTTTCTGATCAAAAATCTTTTCAGGGTGATCTCTGCTTTTTTGAAAAAATATACGCAAGTTTATATCTTTTGAGATGATATATATATATATAGATGCAAGTTTATATGCAAGTTAACAGAAACAAAGAGAGTAACTTTTAGTTTCCTTGTGTTTGTTGCTGCTTAAAGGAAAGGGTGGTGGCACTTGCTGTGAAGCTTGTGGGAGGCACATACAAGACTTGTTAAGTAGTGAAATTGTGGTGATGGAGAGGCTTATTACCTCCGCAGCTGAAGCTTTTCTTGCCGAAATTTCTACTACAGTTGCAAATTCTCTTGCTTACCTTCTCCTCACGGTATAATACCTTTCTTTCTGCTATGTATTTTGCATGGTAACTTTGGCTTTTTGGATACTTCTGCCGATTGCTGTGCGTATTGTCGTGTTTGCTCATGCTTTTACCTTTACTTTCTTCTTTTGCACTGTTATAATTGTTTATACTTAGACTTTATAAGTTCTCTTGGATTTGGTTCTGTGGATGCGAGTATAGAAGAAAATAATTAACTCACAATGCTGTGAGATTGAGAGACATCTCTATATTCCTTAAATATGATTATTTTGTATTTGATTTCTCTTTAATTTTGTATTCACTATAGCTATAGATCATATTACACACAATTATTATAATGCACAAGTATTTTACATTTTGACCATAGGAAATATACATGTATTGTGTATTTAATATAGATAAATGGGTACGCAGTAACGCGTATCACGATATTCATGACATAGAGAATAATATATATACTTTACTCTTATAAGAAGAAAATTATACGTATATTACACCCTTCTTTTAAATGAACTATAATACTATTTATTAATTAATAGGATATTTAAGTTGCTCGTTAATACTACCATATTATGCATTCACATGCTTTCCTTTTCAATTTTGTTTCTTACTTAAGTTCTCTCATAAGTCTCATACAGGACAAGCTAGCTGTAAAAAAATTTCACAATCTAATTTTTGAAGAGTTTCTATTACCAAATACAATAGAAAAATTATTAAAGTATTCTGACAATATATATTTACCATGCAAAGAAACACAGCGCGTACGCGGTGAGCTATTACTAGTATATATATATATATATATTATTTATACCATTGTTCATAAGGATGAAGTATTGGAAGGATGCTGAATTTTATTTTTAATTTTTCTGACTATAGTTTAAAATTTGGTATCAAGGATTATGAACTTAAATTTTTATAATTTCAAATGGTGTAATTCCAAGAACTTTCTTGTCTAGGTACGTTGTACAAAGTTTATTTGTACATTATGCTATGTGATTTTGGGATATTTACTTGCTCTCAGTAAGGCAGTTTTTATTAAATCGGGCATGATTCAACAACTATAAAATGTAAGATTAGCGTGAAGAACTACTTAGAATGTGAATGTCATGAGCGCCAATATATATAGATATATATATAAACTATAAATATATATAATAAGAAAAGTTATAACTTTTATTGATGTGGCTTATTGTGGATATAACAATTTGGTTGATTACATTATTAATATTGTTGATTGAAAGTGTTGAAGTTTGATGATTATTGTACATTGTATTATTATCGAAATTGTTAAAGAGCTTCAGGACGTTCTTTAAAGGTTTATTAGACCTTTCTGAAGTTTCTAAAGCAATCCGATTATAATGGAATAGACAATGATTCTCAACTCCAATACCTTCGATCAACTAATTAATAATACACAAATTAAAACCATTAATACCTAAAAAGCCACATCCCTAGAAGTTATAATTTTCCATATTACATAATTATAACAATTAGTATAAATATCTACATTAGCCCGGCTCATGCCATGTACAATTCTAACTAGTTCTTCATGCTACTTCTATGTTTTATATTTATTAAATTATGCACGTTTAATGAAAAATCAGTGGCTACTTTGTGGAGCAAACAAAATATTTCCAAATCTCATTGCATTTAATGAACAAATAAACTTTGTTCAAACACACACACACACACACACACACACACAAAAGAAAAAAAAAAAAAAAGAAAAAAAGCCTTTGATAAGACTATATCTGTTGGCCTGATTAACTTTAATCTTCAATTTTCTCTTGTTAGAACATATTATTTTTAGTATTATTATTGTTATTTTTGCTTGTTGGATATATATGTGTGTGTGTGTGTGTGTGTGTGTGTCATTTTCATTTACCTTGAATTAAATTTAGGTTCTATGCATATGTTCTAAAAAATTTGTTAGAAAAATTCTATTTAGTCGTTTTGTCACTTCGTATATTTTGATCTTATAAGTGCATTATATGAAAATGTTTGAAGACAAATATAATGAGGAAAACTATAAGAAAAATGCATTATGAAGTTATAAGGTGATGCCTTGATTCATATTGTTCCCTAAGTTGCTTATATTTTCACAAATATAATTTGAGTTAATATTATTTTGTAATATATACGATAACTAGGGTCGGCCACATAAGCTGCAAAGGCTCAGAATTGGGTATGACCAATTTGGTTGGGCCCATTATTAGTGAAGGCCAATTAATATTAGTGTGTAATTGCATTTTTAATTATCAAAGTAGTGTATAAAAGTTCAAAAAAAAAAAAAGATTTTCGATCCCGTTCAACAATAAAGATACAAACAAGATGAGTCAAGCCAAGCGTTAACCATTTTATCAAATTCAAATTCAAGCTCAATGAGGTAAGGAAATTGAAGCTCAAGCTCCAACTAAGGATGGCAATGGGTCGGGTTTGGCAAAACCCGTCCCGTAAAGATTTTTATGGATCTGAGATCCGCCCAATCCCAAATTCTTATTTAATGGGTTAGACCCATTTAAAATATTTTAAAAAATTAAAAATATTTCATTTAAAAAAAATAACATCACTATAACTTCATAATATGATAAAATAATATTTTTAACAAAAAAAAATTATTATTTAAATATTTATATATGCATGTTTTGGTCTTCGAAAAATGATAAATTGCAAACATTATTATTACTTATATATACATATTGAATGTATAAGTTATTTATTATGACAATATTATTTTTTTATATAGAACATATATGTAATATTCATTTTTTTTCATATATATATGAATACACACCACATAAAATATACATATAATAAATAAAATTAATATATATAATATCTAGCCTGGGGGGTCCGGGTTTAAAAACTAAAACCCGAGATCCGCCCCAAGACCTGTTTATGCTTTCAAAACGCGCCCCAAGCAGCGCGGGTCTGGGTCTTACCCAGACCCATTGCCATCCCTAGCTCTGACCAAGCCCTTGTTCAAAATCTGATCTGCTTGATTAGACTTGATTTGTTTATTTCAAATTTGTATATAAACAATAAACTTAAGTTCGAACTCGAAAAGTGTTGTTATATTAAAAAAAATCTAAATCAATATTATCATAATTTTTTTATATATAAATATTTTTGTAATAAAAAAAATGTACACTCACTAGTTACTTCATGCACCCGCAATTAAGAATTATTAACTCAAGTTCGAATTCTTTAAACTTGAACTTGAATACTTTTCGAGTGAGCTCAATTCATCTGTATCCATGCATATTCAATGAGGGGGACAACATGAATAGTCAGTCTCCTTCCCCTTTTGGTGAAGTAAAAATTAGAGTAGATTTTGATGAAAAAGAAAATACGACAGGTAAGTAACCCATTATAGCTCTCATTTGACCCAGAAAATATTTGACCCAAAATTTTCTGTGAGAATTGAGAAAATAAAATTTTTATTTATCTTTTTAACTCTATCATCTTCAAAGAGAGTAATTTGCAGTTGATAGGAACTTTTATGATCAATTTCAAGGACGAATTGATATTAGTTATCCATCTTCCCCTAATAAAAATAACGGTTAGTTTTCATTTAAAAAAAAAAGGATTAATAAATACTCCAAACGTCTTATTTTATATCTCCCATTTGACCCAAAATTTTAAATGAGTGTCGAAAAAGTAAATATAATAATTTATAGTTAGTAATATCGAATCATTGCTTGAATAAGTAGTTGATGTTAGAATAAGAATAATCTTTCAAGTTGAATTCTCTATTTTGAAATGTCCAAAAAAAATTAAATTAAATTAAATAACTTTAAATATGAAAAATGGAATTTGACCAATATAGGGTGAATAATACTTCAAAAGTTTAAATTAGTGATAATGTTGACCCTTTGTAGTCAAAAATCTACTTGGCTGTCCGGCCAACTCCCCAAGTGACCTGTCAGAATTTCCATTGGCTGGATCCTTACTTAGCATCACATACAGTCATGCAATTTTTTTTTTAAAGTTTATTAAAAAAAAAAAACTCGAGTAGAAATTAATTGAAATAAATAAAAAAAAAACTTTGGGAATGTTTGGTGATATCTTTTGTTTAATTTTATTATGTGTTTTGAGAGAATAAATTATTGAAGAATATAAAAGTTATTTTTTGACATGTTTGTTTATGTTTTGGAGGGGACATTTTTTACTGTAACAATCAAATCAATACTTTTTTGTTGGGTTTTTTCGGTGAAAATGAAATTGAGGGATTTTTTAATGTTAAAATAATAATAAAATATAATATACATATATATAATACATGTATGTATATATTGAAGAATGTGTATTTTAAAGAAAAAATAGAGTTATGCTTGATTATGTTTCCCCAAAACAATATTGTTCCGGGGAAACATAACCAAACAAAACCTTTATTATTTGCGTTTTACAAGTAAAATATGCACTCAAAGCAATAATGACTAAACAAAATTTGAGAAAAACAAACAAACAAACAAACAAAAAAGAATTGCCAATACAAAGTAATTCATACTTCAAGCCCACTTGGCTAGAAGAGACATGCAACCAGCCCCCAGAAGAAGAGCAACGTTGGCCCCTACCTGAAGCTTTGTATTACTTTGCATTTTGGGACTCATAAAATCAGCCGACAGAAGATCTACTAACGCCATATAGATTAATATTCCTGCCGATGCTGAATTAAAAATCCCTTGTACTATAAGTGCAGTCGCGCTTGTCTCACTGTAGACATTACTTATACCTATACCAACGAAAATACCGGTTGGGGTTGTAAGAGAGAAAAAGATGGCCATTACTGCTACAGCCCGTGTGTTAAACCTTGCCTGCAAGAAGAACAAGAAAAGATTCACTCATAGTACCTCATGTCTATGAAATTAATTCAATAAGGTAATTTGTAATTGAGGCACAAAAATGAAGAATTGTGTATAATATATATGTGAGGTCGTACCTGTGTTATGCATCCTCCAAGACCCATGCCTTCGAAGAATTGATGGAAGGTCAATGCAGCAATAAGAGGTTTTATTGTTTTGGGACTTTCTGATGCTCCTAAAGCGATTCCAATTATAACAGAGTGGACAATAATTCCCAACTCTAACACCTTCAATAATTCCCAACAATATCAATAATGTATCAATTAGAATCTCTAGTACATAATAAAACATATCTCTAGGGGTTAGTTTGGCTGAGATGATAAGGTGAGATAAAGTGTTTTTATTCCAACCTTATTATTCATTTGATACGTTGGAGTGATAATAAACACTCAGACACGCATGAATACCAAAAACTAGTTATTCATACTCTTTTTATATTTTTAACGAAAAATTGGTAAATACCAAACAAATATCCCCAAATTAGATTGTGTGAATGAACAAATAAATTTTTTTCTACAATATCACAAAATATATAAATATCATATAAGAATGAATGGTTCCAAAAGATAAAGTATTCATACATATTACAATATACCTGAGAAATTACACGATGACGAAGGAGTTCAGTTTCCCCGGACTCCAATTCCAACGATCCATGTGCATGGCCATGTGTTGCGTGAGTATGGACGGGCACCACCCCTTCTTCCACTCCGCCGCCCTTCACCGCCGTCTGCCGCCGCTGGTAATAGCCCATCGCGTAAGTGTCCACCATGAGCGTCCCAATCGCAGCAACCATAGCAACAAACCCAGTGAACGGAAATTCCCCCCACGGCCTATCCGGAATGCAAGGCGACGTCAAACTCTCGAACGCATCCGGCAGAACGTGGATGAATCCGGTGGACAGAATCACACCGGCGGCGAACGCCTTCACTATGAAGAAGAAATTTTTGTCCGGGCTCAACGCCGCCACCGTCCTCCCCGCCACCGGGATGCACACTCCGACGGCGCTGGCAGCCAAAATCGCCGCAACGGCGGCCAACTTGTACTTTAAGGCCGGATTCTTGTTCCGATCTCCTTCGTCTTCAGCTTCACACGTACATTCCCCTAAAACAATCGCCGGAAGGAGAAAAATCAAAGCCCAGAAGAAATTCTTCATTTTAAGCGAAGAAGAAGATCCCATTGAAGCAAGAAGAAGTAAAAAGTTGCAGTCTTTTGTGGGATTTTCCTGAGCAGAAATCAGTTGAATTTATGGGGATGACTTTTGGAGAATACGAGGACATATGTCGACATATTTGAGAGTGATCAAGTAAAAAGGGATGAGAATGTCGACATTGTTGAGAGATTTAAGAAACCGAAACTCTGTTGGATTTGAAGAAGTTATGCAGAAAGATTGTTACTGTCAAATTAAATTTTGTCATTCGAAATTAATTATATCATAAATAAAAGTTTTGCTGCGTAATTTTATATTTGGATATTGTTAATTATTACATCATAAATATAATTCACTTGATGCTATAATTGAGGATTGATGATGTCATATTTGTACATCGTATGTAAATTATTCTGAATAATCATTTGATATGTATATATATAATAAATAAATTTAATATATAATATATTTTTGAAAGATTTAAGAAACTAAAATTCCTCTGAATTTGAAGGCCTAACTGTTGTTAAATTAAATTTAGTGATTCGAAATCAATTATATCATAAATAAAAATATTGCTATATAATTTTGTATTGGGATATGTTAAGTATTACATTATAAATATAATTCACTTGATTCTATAATTAAAGATTGGCAATGTCATATGTATATTATATGTAAACAATTCTGAATAATCATTTAATATGATACATATAATATATAAATTTAAAAAATATATTTCATTTTTTATCCATGCTATGAAGTCATTATAAAAACATAATAGTTTTAAAGTAGCTCTTTAATGCGCCAATGTGCATATTTTATATTGTAACTTGTGCTTGATTTTGATAATTTTTTGGTGGAGTAATTTTTATTTTTGTTTGAATACTAAAAACTATAATAAAATTGTATGAGTTTTCATTGGATGCTACGAAATTAAAAATATGAATTTTAATAATTTATGAAAATTAGCTGAAATAATAGCAACTTGGGCTAAATCTATATTATGTACTAAAATTTATGATATAAAATACATAAAATGTTTATTTTAGTTTTTTCTATGACACTCTGAATTTTCTTAATAATTCAGTCTACTTATCTAAATTTTTAAGTTTAATAAAATGACAAAATCATGACAAAATTAAATAATTAAAAAAATAAAATGAGAGAGAGAGAGGCCAGGCCAGTAGAGAATAAAATTATCTTCTATTATCTCTTAAAATGAAATTAATTTTATCAATAAATTAGAAGCATACTAATAAACCTCACGCTTCATGAATAACTAACAAATTTAACACATTGGACACCTGTGCTAAATATTTATAATACAAAAATAAATAAAGCCCATTTATATTTTATATGTTATTATAATTTTTTAAATATTTTCAATACATTTATTTGAATTTTTAAAACAAATAAAATAAAATAAAATTAGATGAAACAATACAACATAAAAAAAGAAAAAAAAAAAGATAAAAGAGATAAAAGACATCAGAAAGAGAGAAAATAAAATATATTTTATATATATAATCATTATTTTTTAAAATGAGATTAATTTTATCAACTCACTGAAATACATTCAGACACGTCTTCTAGCCATAGAAACTTCAGCTAAAGACCAACTAGCAAATGGAAGATGACTGATGAGACTAAGTTTCCCCTTACCTAAGCCTCAATCTTTCTAACAAAAACCATATATTTCCATTTTTTCTGTTCCATTTGCCAGTACTAAACAATCCGATCACTATCAAGACCTCAAGAACAAGAAATAACTGCAGAATAGCAACAGCAGACCAAGAGAAAAACCCAAAAGCTGGTAGCATCCAACGAGCTTCCCCAACCACAACACACACGCACGCACACACACACGCACGCACGCACGCACGTGCGCACACACAAAAAAACTTAGGCTATTCTACAATACTTTACATAACCCACCTCATTTCTTCTCGTCGCTGTCATAGTATTCTTCATCTTCATCCTCATCCTCATCCTCATCCTCATCATAATAGTACTCTTCTCCATCATCATTATCAACATCATCACTACTACTACTCTCATGGCCATTTGGCAGTAAACTCCTCATCTGTTGTCCTATTAAGCGCTCTTGAATTCGATCCCTAATGGCTGCCCCCTGAGAAGCACAAGTTGAGATGATAAAATTGGCACAAAAGGTTTTAAGTGTTGAAACTGGAGCACATGCAAGGCGATACGTATCCAAAGGAACCGCTGCTCACCATTTTATGGCAACCTTCCTCAAACATTTCAAGAAATCCAGCAACCCATCGATCAGCATTTTCAACCCACATATTGGGATGCACACCAGCTGTTTTTGCAACGGTTTGTATCTGAAAGACAGATTTTAAAATTAACGCATGCAACAACATATGATTGATGAACAAGTAATGTATAATAGATAACAATATTACAAAAAAGACAAGGATAAACTACAGTCAGTGCTAAATCTAAAGGGATCAAAAGTGATTATGACTTCTCAAGGTGCCCATCTTTTATCTGACCCTCCAAATTTGCTATCAAATACTCTAGACCTAGGCCAGTGCTCTGAACTTGAAATGGGAGCTAATTAATAGCCAATTTCAGGAGTTGGGGCAGCGCCTGCTGGTGCTAGAGTAGAAGTGGTGAAGACAAATTTGTTCCTTATGGGGTCATAGGCCTAGAACTTTTTTTTTTTGGCTCGATTTTTATTGCTTTCTCCCATTTTCTATTTTTATCTCCTCTTTTCCTCTTGGAGTTAAGTAACAGCTGTGACTTTTATGGTTGCTAAAATTGAAAAAATGCTGCAAGGCATCATTCTACCTACTCTTTTGAGATTCAGTCGAGATAATACATTGAATTGGAAGGCAAAACAAATAAGCCAACATTTCCATCACAGGAAACCATACCTTCTCCCCCACTTTTTCTTGATGCTCCTTGACTTTCTCTCGCAGCTTCTTCAGTCTCATATTCACCCTTAGTCGCTTTTCCTGCCCATGTCAAACAAAAAATCATAGAAATCACCAGCATTACCAAAAACAAACATCAAATAAGGTTCTAGTAATTAATCAAAGTAGGTTGATGAATTGAGGTACATCATAATTAATTCACGACAGAGCAAAACAAGGATATCTGAAATATCATGCCTTAACATAGCTAACATTAAGCTCCTTTCTCGTATATCCACGATCCAAATTGCGCATCACATATTGGTTATAATCCTTTACTATTCTCATAATGATGTCGGATGTTGAAATTCCATCAGTCCTTTTAGTCTCTTTAAATCTTCCCACAGCTTTCACCTACATTGGAAGTAAAATAATCTTTGAGAATTAGGAGGCAACAACTGCAGAAGAGACAACAGCCACCGACATTCAGAGAAGCTTTCAGAAAACGTTCAGCAAAACAAAAATTTATAAGATGGAATAGGTTGCTCACAAATTCATAAACATCCTTTCCAGATCCACTTGCATCTGCATAACTGCAAAAAAGGTTGGATCCCCCTAGAGGTGTAAATGCACAATTACCAGAAGTTCAGATGCATGGAGTTAAAGCAATCCTGCTAATGCAGTTGCGCAAAAAGAACAGAACAAGGCCACCCTTGTATCTCAAAACCACTCAATTTGGCTTGCATGGTTATTTTGAAATCAACAGTTTATTGAGAATCCACGCATTAATAAAAATGTTATCAAGCTAAGCCAATGTTTTTATCATGTCAGTATAATCATGAAAAGAATGACTCTTAAGAAAAGTCTTAGTGATTGCCACTGCCAAAAATAGTTGTTCTATACTTATTTTAGTCATATTTCATCTAATGCAGAGCGGCAGCTGCTTTTTATGAGAAAATTTGAGAGGCAGAGAGAACCAAGAGAAATAAAGGACATTCTCAATTGGAATGTCGAGAGTAGGGTATCCAGGTATACCTCAACTGAGATGTTGAGGGCAAGGTATCTAGGAAATCTTTGATGACAAAATAATGGGAGATTATGTAAAACTTTGGCTTTCTTCGACTAATTTGATACAAAACTGAATCTGGTACCAAAAAGCATAGATTTTTAGAATAGCAAATCACACTAGCTGAATCCAAAACCTTCTTTCAGCAGCTTCTTAAGGCACCATTTGTGAAACTCATGCCTTAAAAAACTGTTTAACTTTAAGGAAAAACTAGAAAAGGAAATGTTGAGGATGTTTGCAGAAAATACTGGAAAGCTCTAAAAAAATGTGGGAATAGGTTGAAAAATCAATACACGGTCACAAGTTACAACATTACCTTAAACAATCATTTTGCCGAAAAAGTTAAATTGCATCGGACTTTTAAGTATGATTTATGTTTTGCATGTTTGGTGAATAAACTACGAAAATATGACCAAGTTGTTTATTGATGAATATATTTGAGAGTTCAATTCAGGAACACAACAGATTTAGTGGGGCAGTAATTGTCAGTGTGAACTTCCAACTATCTTAAAAAATGACATTTAATTGGATGAATTACCTTCGTACTTGTGCCTAGATAGCTTTTCTCAGCTTAGTTTTGGAGCAAATGAAGAAAGAGCAAGTAGACATAACAACTTAAAGCACCTAAATGTAGCCAAAGGTCGTAAGTACTTGAATGAGTGTATGCAAAACACCCCCATTATTGGCTGTTTGGTCACTTCAAATGGTTTTAGCTTACAGTCCAACCATCCATGATAACACATAGCAAATTTTCTATTGACATCAGATGACATCATAATTCCTAAATCAAAGTGCTGATGCCTAACACTGATAAAGAAAGGAAAGCACAGGACTCTTATATCTATTCAGCAACTCCAAATAACCTTATCCAAAATTCTGTCGTAAAAGAAATTTCTAGATAAGAACTCTTACGGAAGAGAATCATGAGCCACATAATCGATTTGGTGCTTGTCAAGGAACTCTTGATTTATTACCCATGGGGCATCAGGAATAACCTCATCGACCCACCTGCCAAAGGAGCTAGATGTTAACTTACTCTATCATCCCATGTAATCAACAAGGAAGGAATAAGCCAAACAAGCATAAAAAACAACAAATCATATATCATCAGATTAAGAACAATAACCATTCCCCGAACTAATCATCAACTTCCGGCAATGCATGTAGAACCCATCACTGCATGCATGCAGAATGGAAACAATTACAAAAGATATCATAATCATAGATCTAATCACACAAAAACTTAATCCAAGTCAACATCCTCACACAATACACACGCATAGAAATGTACTGTCACTTCTTTTATGCAATCATAACCACCTAATATTAGCTAAGCTGCATTAAGCACGATAAAATTGTAAAATCGTCAAATGATGATTCTAAGATGCATTCAAAGACACAAGAGAAAGGGTGCAAAAGGAAAAACACACTTGCAATGACGAAGGGATTCATAACGCTCTGATTCATTCATAACAGTCTTGCCCTTGAATTTATGCGTAATCTCATCATTGCAGCATCCAACCAGCAAATACGTATTGGGGAACCTGCATAGGTACATACATAAAATCATATATAAGAGTACACTTATGCAAATACATCCAATAAAATAGCAGCATATGTGTAAAGAGCCAATTAGCCAAGATAAATTAACAACCCAGGCAGATCAATACACAATTCATATCTCTAAACCAATTTCATGAACAGTTTTAACACATGGTAAGTCAGTAAACTAAAATGGAAGGGCCAAGAAACAACACTACGTGTACGTAACATAACACACACTGGGTTAACGAGTACGAGTAACAAAATTTCAAACACAAACAGCAAACCCCATAAAAATTCAAAAAACATTCTAAGTTTCCATAACAAATAACAACTCAAAACGAGTGACGACGGAACCAAAATCCAAAAACTTGGACATGATCCCCCAGAATTCCATCCAACAACAGTATTAACACCACCAGTATATAAATTCAGACTCCCACTGAAGTAACAAAGCTCCAACTGAACGCGAATTTTGACATAGAAAAAGAACCACAAATCGAAATTCGAAATTCAAAACCAAATTGGTCATGAGCAAAGAACAGGAACACACAGCTTCTTGGCTTGTTCGAGGGAGCGAGCGTGGCCGATATGAAAGAGATCGTAGATCCCATCAGCGTAGACACGAATGGGGCGATTGGAAGTCGAAGGAGAGTCGCCGGAGGTACCAACGACGTCGTTCTTCTTGCTTCCGCCGTTGTTAACGGCCGTCTTCTTCAGCTCCTGCGCTTCCGCAACGCCACTGTCCCCCATCGATAGAGTTGTCCTCTCTCACTCTCACCCTCCCTCGTTTTATATATATATATATATATATATATATACATTTCTTTTTTTATTTTTAACTTTTCTTTCTTCTAACTATGCTTCTATTATAATTTATAACAAATAAAAATAAACGGAATATTCCCCGATGTTACCGGCGTGTTTCTCTGCCTATATTTAATATTAGCGGTTGTGCACGCAATGTTTGCATACAAAAAACAGTTAATTAGAAAAAAAATTCTTAATCTTACTTTCATTTTAGTGATCAGTCCCCATTTGAATTTTTATACACTAAACTCCCTATTTTTTCACAAAATTTAGAAATCACTCCCCATATCTTTTAGAAAGACACATATATCCTTGTAGTTAGAGAAAACAACAAAAAAATCTGAGAAATGCATTTTTCTCTTCAAGAAGAATGCTTTCATTTATTTTTTTCCTAAAATCGACGACTTCTCCAAACGGCCAAACAAAAGGGAGCGAAATCGTTCCTCTGCCATTGACGTGAGGGAAAAAAAAAAAAATACCAAAATTTCTGCCATTTTTTCTGTGACAATAGAAGGAGAAACAGTGGCAACAAGAAGCGAAATACAAAAAGAAGTGATAAAAAGAAACAAATGTATGTTTTCTGCATTTACAATTTTAAATGTCTGTGATTTTTTAGTGTTATACTTATTTCTTGTCTATTTTCTAATATTTAGGGTTTTTATTCCCTATTTAGTTGTTAAACACTTGAACCCAATTGATATATATAATTTTATTTGTGAGATGGAATGTTTTTGATTTGTACTTAAAAGGCATGAAAGTTGTACTTCACTTTTTTTAGGTTTATACTTTTTTTTACTTAAAATTATACGGTGAAATTATCTGAAAGTGGTAGTATATTATTTGTGGTACAAAACATCCAAGTTTACAGTACACATTAAGCAAAAGTGTAGTATATAATCTGTATAACTGTAGTATATTTTAGAAGTAAATGTAGTATAAACATTCAAGCTTGCAGTACACATTAAGCAAAAGTGTAGTATATAATCTGTTAACTGCAGTACATTTTAAAAGCATTTGTAGTATAAAATATTCAAAGCTGCAGATTAAATAAAATTATAGTATATAATTTGTGTGCATGCAGTACATTTTAGAAGCATCTATAATACAAAAGCATTCAAGCATGCAGTATACATTAACTGAAAATGTAGTATATAATTTGTGTATCTGTAGTACATTTTAGAAGCAACTGTAGTACAAAATATTTAAGCATGTACTATACATTAAATGAAAGTATAGTATATAATCTGTGTAAAGAGGAGCTAAATTCATCTGGTGCAAAAAGATATCAGAGTTGAGTTGGGGCACCGCATACACTTCGAGTCCTTATGTATATGTTGACGAGGACGTCAACGGATCGAGTGGGGGAGAATGTCATGGGTCGCTTATTGGAGAAGAATGGCGACCTTAACTTCAAGGGGCATTAGGAGCGACAAGGCGTTGTCGGCTCACTCGGTAAGGCGAAAAAAGCCCATGAGCAGAGACTCTTACGAGGTGCGGTTTGAAAAACTGTTCCAATGGCATATTCCTTAAGTTATGAGGATGCTTCCCACCAAGTTTGAAGTCATTCCGTGTCCGTTTGGGCACCGAACATTGAGGACGACCTGGAGCGGTCTTACTGCACGCAGGTAGTGCAAATATGCATTGAGCAGAGAGTGGCTTGGAAAAGGAATTTTGTGAAACTCTTTCAGTGGGGTGTTCCTTGAGGTGTTGGCAACGTTCCCACTAAGTTTTACCAGTAGACGGTTCCATTTGGATAGGAAACAGCGAAGATCTTCAGAATGCGGCAGTGCAGTGGCAATGCTGTAATTCCAGCTTATTGCGAGGGCAATTACTGTTCCATGGAGAATCGGACGGGGCTGGAACTTTGTGGAGTTAATGTATAAGCCGAGAGCTATCCAACGGTTCAAGTGGCAAGTGATTTGGACGCCGGGAGAGGAAGTTGTGAAAATGTAGTACAAAACATTCAAACCTATAGATTAAATGAAATTATAGTATATAATCTGTATATATGCAGTATATTTTATAAGCATCTGTAGTACAAAAACATTCAAGCGTGCAGTATACATTACTGAAAATATAGTACATAATATGTGTATCTGTAGTACAGTTTAGAAGCAACTGTAGTACAAAATATTTAAGCCTGCAGTATACATTAACTGAAAGTGTAGTATATAATCTGTGTAATTGCAGTACATTTTAGAAGCAAATATAGTATAAATATTTATGCTTGCAGTACACATCAGGCAAAAGTGTAGCATATAATCTATGTAACTACAGTACATTTTAGAAGCATCTGTAGTACAAAACATTCAAGTCTATAAATTAAATTAAATTATAATTTAATATTTGTATATATGCAGTACATTTTAGAAGCATCTGTAGTACAAAAACATTCAGGCATGTAGCATACATTAACTGAAAATGTAGTATATAACTTGTGTATCTATAGTACATTTTAGAAGCAATTGTAGTACAAAATATTTAAGCCTATAGGGTTTGAATCATACTTTGAATGTACATACATATGTAAATTGAAGCATACTTTGTTTATAATATTATTTTGTATGTAAGTATAATTTTCCATCAAGTATTTATAATATTTTGATTTCAATACAATATGAGGGAAATGAAATACAAATGTAGAACGAACAAAGTATAAATGGTGTTATGTTGAAGTACACTTCAATTAAATTGAAATTAGGTAGTGAATTTAAGTACAATATGATGAAAATGAAGTATAAATATAGAACAAATAAAGTATAAATGGTGTTATATTGAAATACAGTTCAATTAAATTGAAATCGAGCAGTGAATTTGAGTAGAATATGAGGAAAATGAAGTACAAATGTAGAACAAACAAAGTATAAATATTGTTATGTTGAAGTACAGTTCAATTAAATTGAAGCCGGACAGTGAATTTGAGTAAATATGATGGAAATGAAGTACAAATGTAGAACAAACAAAGTATAAATGGTGTTATGTTGAAGTACACTTCAATTCAATTGAAGTTGGACAGTGAATTTGAGTACAATATGATGAAAATGAAGTACAAACGTAGAACAAACAAAATATAAATGGTGTTATGTTGAAGTACACTTCAACTAAATTGAAATTGAACAGTGAATTTGAGTACAATATGATAGAAATGAAATAGAAATATGGAACAAACAAAGTATAAATAGTGTTATGTTAAAGTACACTTCAATTCAATTGAAACCGAATAGTGAATTTGAGTACAATATGATGAAAATATATTACAAACGTAGAACAAACAAAGTATAAATGGTGTTATGTTGAAGTACATTTATTGCAATTGAATAATTAGTCTCCAATAATTGTAGTGATAGTCAAGTACAATATTTTGAGATTATCGGATTAGATGAAGTACGTATTTGTACGGATTATAGGGTGGATATTATTGTTCAATGCTCATTTGTTTATATCTTTGAAAGTATAAGTATTCTTTACATTATTGCGATTGATAACATTCATTCGTTGAACATTAGTGGTTAACACTTTAAAACTTTAATATTGTTTTATTCATACAATAAATATTACACACATTTTTAGAGTTTGGTTATTAATTACTGAGACTTAAAAAGCAAATCATGGAACATATTTCAATTCAACAATATTAGTAAAAATATTAAGAAATAGAGTACATAATGGCCGAAATGAAATACAAATATCGTGAAATCAAGTATAAATCTTTCAGATTGAGGTACGAAAGCGCTGATATCTTGGACAACATCCATTTGCTAACTTCCACGCTAAACAAGTACATTATTGCCAAAAAGAAGTACAAATGTCATGAAATCAAGTATAATTCTACCAAATTGGGGTACAAAAAAATTGATATCTCGGACAACATGCAAAAATGCCAATTTTACGTTAAATCAAATACATAATTGCCGAAATGAAGTACAATTGTCATGAAATCAAGTATAATTCTCCCAAATTATGGTGCAAAATAATTGATATCTCCGACAACATACAAAAATGCCAATTTCATGCTAAATCAAATACATATTTGCCGAAATAAAGTATAATTGTCATGACACCAAGTATAGTTCTCTCAGATTAGGGTACAAAATAACTTATATCTCGGACAATATACAAAAATGCCAATTTCACCCTAAATCAAGTACATGATTACCGAAATAAAGTACAAATGTCATGAAATCAAGTATAAATCTCCTAGATTAAGGTACAAAATTTAGCTAGATTACTGATTCTTTGCAGGTTCAACGATTATGCCCTGTTCTACCACACCTTTTACACTTAATTACACGTTTCTCAATTTGTGATGGAATCCTCTATGTCCTTATATGCCCAGGTTGAGATCGGCAATCAGGTGCATTAATAATACCATCATCATCTAGAGGGAACATATGCATATCATACATAGGAATAGTGTTTATCACTGCTTGGTATGCTTGTTGATACATCTCAACTCGGTAATATTGATCGGTAAAGTCATACGATGAAAGTGACTTTGACTCGAGAGTATAAGTTTTGATAAAATAAAGTAAAATTTCGGAACACTTGAAGTATAGAACTTCAATGAATATAGTATAAGTTTAAATAAAATGATGTATAAAATGAAGTATAATTTCAAAAAATAGAAATACAATTTTTGATAAAGTGAAGTACAATTTCAGAACACCTGAAGTATAAAACCTTAGCATTTGCAAAACAATTTTTGAATAATCCATTAGTAGAATACTTGAAACTTAAATAACAGATTCATATAACTGAAGTACAAGTTCGGAACACTTGAAGTATAGAACTTCAATGAATAGAGTACAGGTTTAGGTAAATTGATGTATAAAATGAAGTATAATTTTAAAAAATAAAAGTACAATTTTAGATAAAGTGAAGTACAATTTCAGAACATCTGAAGTATAAAACCTTAGTAATTGCGGTACAATTTTTGGATAATTCATTAGTAGAACACTTGAAACTTAAATAATAGATTCAAATAACTGAAGTATAAGTTTAGATAAAATAAAGTACAATTTCGAAACACTTGATGTATAAAACTTCAATGAATAGAGTATATGTTTATGTAAAATGAAGTATAATTTCAGAAAGTAGAAGTACAATTTTATATAAAAAGAAGTACAATTTTAGAACACTTGAAGTATAAATCCTTAGAAATTGCAATACGGTTTTGGATAATTTATTAGTAGAACACTTGAAGTAAAAAACTTAAATAATAGATTCAAATAATTAAAGTACAAGTTTAGATAAAATGAAGTACAATTTCAGAACACTTGAAGTATAAAACTTTAATGAATAGAGTACATGTTTAGGTAAAACAATATATGAAATGAAGTATAATTTCAAAAAATATAAGTACAATTTTAGATAAAGTGAAGTACAATTTCAAAACACTTGAAGTATAAAATTTTAGCAATTGCAGTACAATTTTTGGATAATCCATTAGTAAAACACTTTAAACTTAAATAATAGATTCAAATAACTAAAGTATAAGTTTAGATAAAATGAAATACAATTTTGAAACACTTGAAGTATAGAACTTCAATGAATAAAGTACAGGTTTGATAAAATGAAGTACAAAAGAAAGTATAATTTTAGAAAATAAAAGTACAATTTTAGATAAAGTTAAGTACAATTTCAGAACGCTTGAAGTATAAAGCCATAGCAACTGCAGTATATTTTGGTGAATTGATAAATATAACACTTAAAGTATATAACTTCAATAAATATAGTACAATCTTTGATAAAATGAAGTATAATTTCAAAAAATCAAAAGAATAATTTTATATAGAAGACGTATAGTTTATGAACACTTAAAGTATAAACTGCTAGAAGTTGCAGTACAATTTTGGATAATCCATTAATAGAACATTTGAAGTATAAAACTTACATAATAGAGTACAATTTCAGAACACTTCAAGTACAAAACTTTACAAACTGCAGTACAGTTTAGATTCTGTAGAAGTATTACCTTAAACCATCACTGCTCTTCTTTGCACTGCTGCTTAATTCATCCTTTCAGTTTACCAAGATGTCAACAACGTTCATCTTCAATGTCAAATGCAGTAAGACCATATTCATGACACCATCATCATCAGTCAAACTCATGTACAATCTTTGACGTGGAGCTATGTATTGCAAACTGAAGTGTTCGGCATTGATTTCACTCCATTTTCTTGCGAGATTAATGTATATGTCCATTAACTTGATTGAACACTCCTACTTCACTACTGGTTGACATTGTCAGAAAAATATAAGAAACTCAGAAGCAACTGAGAAGAAATTGAGAAGAAGAAGAAACCCGAAAATGATGAAAATAAAAAGAGAATAAGACAATGCAACTATCGGGTTTGTGGTTTTTGGCTCTAACGTTATTATTGTTCCCGCCGTGGAGCTTGTTGCGTTTTTTCTGTTCTTTTTGTTTCTGGTATGATAGGGTTTACTGTTTGCTTGTCCGGATGAAGAAGAAGTGAGAAAAAATTAATGAAAAATATTCTACTTAAGGGCATTTTTGTCAAATTAAGTGAGTGGGGAGTGATCTCTAAACTTTTAACAAAATTAGAGAGTTTTTTCTAACAAAAATCAAGTGGGGACTGATCACAAAAGTGGAAAGTGTGTTTGGCACTTTTAAATAAGTGTCCCTACAAAAAACTACTTATTTAATTATTTAAAATTAATACATGAAAAAAATTTAAATTATCAGTAAAGTTAAAATTGTGGTAGATGTTTTGATATGATAAAAAAAAAATAATGGAATATGGAATTTTGACAATACGAATTTGTAAGTTTGTAGATTTTGTGAAAAGTAAAATTGTAATCTTATTGACCATCGTTTCTAAAGGGTAACTTAAAGAAAAAAATTAGAATATTAGTAAATTTGGTATCCAAACCACCTTTTTGTACTGAATTCTCTATTTTATCCTTCAAACTGTATTACCCATTTTAGTTGCTGGAATAATTGAAGGGTAAATTATGTAAACAAACCATAAATAACTTCCACTTTAAATATAAAACAACCTTTCTTTTTATAATAATATAGATTAGTAGAGGAAAATATTTGATGCATGCGCCTTATTTTTATTTAATTTAAAAAATTAATAATAGTTTTCTTATTTCTTTTTACTTTTTATGTATTTATGACATCCTGTCTAAATTTAATTATTTATACCCCTTTACATCCAAAAATGACATATTTTATTTGATCAGACATAGAACTTTATATATTAATAATTTAAAATGTAATTCTTTTAGTATTTTTATAATATTATCCCAAAAAATAATTGTCATCTTTATTTAAGATGAGAGGGTATTTACAAAATAGAAAAAATACATAGTAATGATTATGTTTGAATCTACCCAAAATTTTGATATATAAAAGTTGAAAATATAAAAGCAATTTTAGTTCCTTTTATATTTCTATCTACAAAGGTCGAAAATATATTGGAAAAAGAAATTGAAATTTGGTAAATAAGTAATTTTAATAAACATTTAGAAAAGTACATAAGATAGAACTTATATTTCTATTTTGGTCATTTTATTTGAGAATAACCTGAAAACGAATAATGAATCTTTTTAAATAAAAATATGATTTAAAGACATCATATGTAAAAACTAGATGAGTCATAGTATTGTAGGAGCAATCTTTTGAATTTCCACAAGATTTTTATATATTAAAATACAATTCTTTTTTCTTTTTTTTTTTCTCTTTTTCTTTTTCTTTTTCTTTTTCACTTTTGTAATAAACAAAGTTCAATGGATAGGATGAAAATAGATTATAGCAAATTGTTCCTTAGTATCCCACCAAAATCACTACTTTAGCTTTATTTGACCAAAAGGTACAAATAAAAACATTAGAATCCCCTTGAAAGTGATTAAATCTAAGCACTTTGTCCCAAACTCAAATTAGTAGTCATGTTCTTTTCCATGTCCATTTGACCAAGGATACCATCGTCATTTCACATTATTTGAACTCGAGTAATTTTGTTTTTTGTGATAATAATAGAATATTTTTTATGACTTCATAAGAAATATCTTATTCAGTAATCGTAATTTTTTGAATTGTATTGCTTCGATTCAAATTTAATTATAACAATTTTTTACCATCAATGAAGTCTTATTTTTCCCTTTTTGCCCTCAAAAATCAATTCATTAATTTTGCATATTGCCATTTAATTTTATTATCTATTTTGTGTGCATCAAAGCTTACATGTGATTTGTTCACAAGGATCATTGGATTTATTACAAAGAAAAATTGTTGCTATATTGGTGAATAAATTGAATAGATATTAGAAAAATAAATTATGGCATTAAAAGAGATAAGAGACAAAAACAAGAGGTTAATGTTAAAATAAAATATATATTAAGGTCAATTGTAAAATATTGCAAACCAACCAACTTTTCAGAAAATAAATATAATGAACATCAAAATATTTAGAAAACAAATCACCAAAGAAAATATGCAAATATATTTGTAAGGGAATTTTTAAATACAACTAGGCAACTACTACTCAAATATAATTAATGCCAAGTGATAGTTTTGAATATTTTCATATTATTCTATAAATAAGTAATTAATAGTCAATATTTTCATATCATTACTTTAATTAAGAAGGTATTTTTGAAAAATATAAATTGTTTCAATGATAAAGTCTTATTTTTTTATGACTCTAAAAAGAAATTGAAGGTATCACAAGGGGAAAATGGAGTAGGAATAGAGCAACAAATTCCATCCATCTAAAATTACATAATAATTCACATTGAACCATATATGTACCCTGCAAGAAAAAGAAAAAAAAAAACTAAATATAAGTTTATAATTAAAAATATTTCACACCAATCATAGTAAATCAATTTTAATGCAAATTCGCAGGACAAAAATAAACTAAATGGAGAAAAAAAATATTTTAGAGAAATTTTTTAATTAAAAATAGGAAAGCGACAACTAATCAACTATTACTGTTATGGAATATTTATATTGAATTATAAAATTCAAAAATTACCGCATGAAAGTTGGGTGAAATTTTCATAAATTAACTCGTCTCCATATTTTTATCAAAGCAATAATAAAATTTAAATTCTTCTCTATATAGATAACTAATTCACAGATTTTATTATAAATAGATTCAAATTTATAATTTAAAAAAAATAGTACACCAAACTTATTAAACTACCTTCTATTTTTTTTTTAATTTTAATTTTTTTAACAAATTAATATTTTTCTATTTTTAAAATAAATAAATCGAAGTATAAACTACAGACAATGTACATAAAATATATAAAAAAATTAATTTAGATTCGAACATGAGACCTCTCACATAATAAAAGATAGTGATGTCATTGAGCTAAATATCAGTGGACAATTCACCTTCTAAATTGGTAGGAAAGAAAACTCAACTACGGTTGTGAATGGGAGTCAACGGTCAAGCTACAGTTAATAATGTCCACTTCAAAAGAGTGTCATTATCACTTCAGAAGAAATAATGTTAATCAAAGTTGGCAAGTGTAGCACGCCACATTCATTTATTAGTTGATTTGACCAAAAATTGCCCTTGGTTTTCTAAGGGGAGAAAAATTTTAAATCAAGACTTAGCAAAGTAAAAAAAAAAAAAATATATATATATATATATATAGATAGAAAGAGATAAATAAATTCACATTATATGTAAATTAATGAAACATGCCTCAAATTGAATATTGTTTTTGCATAGAATGTCATATATTTTTTAAAATTTTAAATTAAATGTTTAGTACATATCCTATCAATTATTTAATTTAATTTGGTTTTTTAAATATAATGAATAATAGATAAAGATAGAGACAAGAGAATTTGAGATAGATTATTTATAAATTATAGATGAATTTATTTTGAAATACTTATAAATGTACAGCTAAAATGAGAGATGAAATAATTCAACGATATTAGAATCAAACGTAGAAAATAAAGAATATCAAAAATTAAAGCTAGCATTTAATTTTTGTCTTCAAATTTAGAGACAAATTATTTAGTCTCCGAGTCAGAGACAAAATATTCAACCACTAATCCATAAATAGGAAAAATTTATCTTTATTTAATTTAAATACAAAAATATGCCTAGGGATCATGAAAAATTCATATCTAACATTGCGTTTTAACGCATTGTCTTGGCACCAACTATCTATACTATTATAAAAGGGAAAGAGTTTTGTATTTAAAATGAAAGTTATGATACCAAATTTTAACATATCAAATTTGTTATTTTACTTATTCAATATTCAATAAAAATTTATATGCACAAATAACCATCGTTTATTTAAAAACTTCCAATATTTATGTATTTTAATTAATTTTAATTTTTTTTTTACCTGATAATGAATTATAAAAATTTTACTTTAAGTGAGTGATATTTTTATAATTTTGCAAATTATAAATTATATATTTTACATAAATATTAATTTTTAGTATAATGAATGTGAGAATACGTATATGTAACATGATTACTTAAATATATTTTATTCGCGTAAGAATTGTGTACAAATGACTGTTAGTAATATACAAGTATTTATGTTTCATACATTTTTTAATAATTCTAGACCTAGGTTTATAGTACACAATTAAATACACACACACATATATATATATATCACAAGCAATTATTTAAGACTTAGTATCAAAAATATAAATTCCCAAAATATACATTAATTTTATTTCATTTTTTTCTACAGAAATAAAAGATCCTAGACCAGAAAGGAATATATCCAAACAGTGGATAATATTACTTTTCCTCAGAGGGGAAAAAAAACAAACAGTGGATAATATTACCTGTTGGACAAAACTATTATTTATAATAATAATAATTAAAAAAACAAAAACCCAGAAAGATTAAAGAGGCCAGTTATGAAAAATAAGATAGAATTTACAGCCTACAAAGAAAAGTCAGCACCTAGCTAGCTTCTTCTCACAGATCAAAGCATGTAGTTATTGTAACTCCCATTCCCATTTGTCGTCGAAGATGGCCCTGGCGGCGCGTGGGAAGAGTCGCTGCCTCCTCCGCCTCCGCCTCCGCCGCCATGCATGTTATTTACCATGAACATGTGATACTGTTGTTGCTGCAATTGGTCTGGATTGTACTGCACACGGAACCCACTCGCCGGAGCCGCAGCTGCTGTGGCGGCGGCGCCACCAATATGCTGTGCAAAGCCGGTGGTGTTGGGGAACCGCAGCGACCTCGTGGCGGCCGGGCCACCGGTGAACTGTTGCACCATGGCCCGGAAGTTAGTGGTGTCAGTGTTGAATAAGGTGGTGGGGGTTCGTCGGGAAGCCCTCGACCGCCTTCGGATGGGCTTGGATATACGGCCTTGATCCGGGCTCAAGTTACTATTATTTCTTACACTCGTCGTGGTGGTGGTGGTGGTCGTAGTGGTTGTGGTGGTAGCAATCGCGGTGATTGGTGGAGGAGTTTCAGTCTGATCGGTTCCAATAAAATTAGTTTGGTACAACTGCATCCAATCACTAGGATTGGACATGGGTTCACTAATAGCCATAGGGGCTAAGATATCTTCTTTTTTGTGGTGTTTGTTGAATAGGGCATCAAAGTACCATAGAGAAAGAGAGGAAAGGAAAGTAGAATTATGTGATGAAATTGAAATACTTATAGTGTGAAGGCTTCTTTTTTAGTCTTGGTCAAATTTTCTTTTCTTTTCTTTTTTCCCAAAAAAGAAAATAATTTGATTTATTTAATCATCTTACTTTAATAAAAATTGTTTTTTGTTGACCTAGAGATGACAAAGTAGCGTTTTCATTTGGATTTTTATTTTGGGAGTTTCATGTAAGTTGGAGTATTTAAACAACACATTTGATTATATATCAAAATAATAATAATGATACTATAAACAAATAAAATAAAATTTTATTAAGAAAAAGTGAAAAGGAATTGATAAGCATATCTTTGAAGGTGAGTGAAGAAAAGGAGAAAGAGGATAGAAAATTAAAACGTGACCAAAAATATATGATAAGAAACTACTACAAAGTGGTAAACGAGAGATTATAAGAACCCAACCTTAATACCCTTTGTGAGTAAAATATTGACACACTAAATAAAGGTATTTTGTCATTCATTTTAATTAAATAACATTATTCTCATATTATATATGTGATGCTAGAATTTAAACTCAAATGATACTAAGTGCATGTGCATATTTAAATAAAATAATTATAAGGGTAAATTGCATTTTTTGTCCTACAACTTAGGCCGTTTTCGATTTTGATCCCATTCTTTTACACTTTATCACATTGCATCCCATAAGTTCATTTTTTTCTCAATTTAAGTCCTGAAAAGGGGTTCCGTCCAATAATTATGAAGAAGTCACGCGTCACTCACGTGGCCGTTAAAATTGTTGCTTTTTTGGTCCTATAAGTTAGGATCGTTTGCATTTTTTGTCCCAACGATAGCTCCAATAATTTTTTTTTTTGAAGTTTTAACAATTTTTCTTCGTTATATTCAACATCTTATAACCCAAGTATCACTTGTCTTGTTCTTTCACACATTTGAGAGTCTTCCCAAACAAAGAAACCACATCTATTATTCATGGAAGCACAATCATGAAACCCCCAATTTGGATTTTCATTTGTCCATGAGGTTTTCAATGAAGACGGTGTGCCACAAAAATAAATGGCACCTTCACTTGCGGCTATTTTTCTTTCTTCTTCTGCAAAAAATTTATTGAAGCTATCGTTGGAACCAAAAATGCAAACGGGCCTAACTTATGGGACCAAGAAAGCAACAATTTTAACTGCCACGTGAGTGGCACGTGACTTTTCCATTAATTATTGGACGGAACAGGATTTAAATTGAGAAAAAAATGGACTTATGGGATACAATATGAGAAAGTGCAAAAGAATGGGACCAAAATCGAAAACGGCCTAAGTTATGGGACAAAAAATGCAATTTACCCTAATTATAATTATGTTTCAAACCAAGATCAAGAATAACAAACTTACAACACAACTAAATTGATTTTTTTAATTATTATTTTCAAAGATAAACAAATATAAATTATATAGCGATCTGATCTTTCTAGTATTGGTCTAAATTACATCCAATGCAAATAAATATACATTTAGATACAGACAAAACGGAGTTCGATTCCATTTTAATATTATTCTTTTAAAATTTACATACGCAAACATGCACCAAGAACTCATCAAAATTTGAATTTCAAACAACACAATTTTTTTTTATTTATATACACGCATATTAAGAGTTCCTTAGTTTCGAACATCTGACCTCACACTTTATATATGAGACTTATGCCACTAGATATAGTCACTCAACTTGAACCTCACACTTGTATATATAAGGACGATGACTAAGAGGGTGTTTGGGTGAGTTTATAAACTCCTCAAAATATCTTATAAGATGTTAAAGAGTGTTTGGTAAATTTTTCTAAAAAGGATCTTATAAGCTCAAAAAAAAAGATGTTTAGGAGCTTATAAGTTTTTTTAAAAAAATTAAGGAGTTCCTAACTTACTTTGAAATTTTTAACAAGTTCTCTTAATTTTAACCATATTAATTGCAAAATTGACATTACTAACATTTTACAAACTTTAATATCTTATTTTATCCAAACACTTTAAGAACTTATTTTTTTTAAAAAAGTATCTAACATTTTATAAATTTAAAAAATATCTTATAAGAGATGTAGAAGCTTATAAAACTTTTTAAATAAACTTAACCAAACACCCCTCATGATCAATTGGCTACAAGGCCCTAATCATAGTCAAGGCAAAGACTTTTTATTGGTTACATAGTCTTCACAGAGCAAAAAAAAGATGTCAAATGTAAGCTCACGTGGGCATGAAAAATATTTGGCATTTGGTGGGGATTGTGGAAACAGTGGGGGCAGAGCCCAAGCCGACTTCCTGGAAAATTCTTCCCCCTATCTCATTGGTTAAGTTTAATTATTTCATTAATGAATAAGATCATAGTTATTTTGTTATTGATCGTGACCATGTCTTAAATTATATATAAATAAAATAAATAAATGACTCATTTCTCATGTAATTTACTTAAATTGGGACAAACATAAATCTTAAATTGGAATAAACATAATTCAAATTAGAATTTATTTGAAGGTGAAAGCATGACGTTGTCTACCCACCATGCCACGTCACCAATGACATAACTATATTATTATTATTATTATTATTATTATTATTATTTATTTATTTATTTTTTCCTTCTAGAAGATACCGGAGTACACATGGAAGGGGTGAAAGACTAAAGACGGGTAGAAAGAAATTTAAAAGACGTTTGAATGAATTAATAAGCTCTTTAAAATATTTTAGAAAATATTTGAAAGTATGCAAAAGCATCATAAACTCTTTGGTAAAACATCTTAAAAATAAATTTACAAACTTTCAGAATAAAATATTAAGATGTTATAAGTAAAGACCACATAGCATTCTACATGTTAAACCTCATAGTTTAATTTTGGGCTCATATATTTTTCTTAAGTAAATGTAATTTAAAACATTAATGCCATAAAAATTTATAATTTTATTTTAAACATATAAAAGTTAATTTATACTTTTTATTTTAGTCCATATGGCAGACTTTTGATACCTGTTCTCTAAATATCTTCTTAGTTATTAAGTTTGATCTCTTTTTTAGAATTATTTAAAACATTTAATTTTTTAAAATAGTTATCATAAATAAAAGTTAATTAATTTTAAAAACTTGTAAATTTAATTGCATGGACTTTATTTTCAATGATTAATAAGTATTACTTAATTAAATCGATTGGACTAGTTTTCTTATTGAATTTGCAATAATCCAACACAAGCATTCCGTTAAATGCTTAATCCGTAATTTAGACGGAGGGCAACAAACTTAATTTATGTCGAGCAATCAAGCAGTCAGGTGCATTTTGGATCATCTATTTTATTACATATTTCATCTCCTATTTCAACTTGTTGTATTTATACAAAGTGTTATTTTCATAAATAAATATTTAATACATATTATATATTCATGAAATAAAATAAGAGATAGAATAGGGCTAAATTTTGCGATTAATAACAACAAAAATATACATAAGGAATTAGCGAAAAGAATGAAGGGAACCCAAAATAACAAAGATAGAGACATGGCATAAATTTCCTACTTTGCAACATATTAGCTAAGTCCTTAATTTTAATTGGGCACTTCCCTAACAACTACGACTGCTTTATAACTACACCAGAACGTACCTCTACACGTATAGAAGAAAATTTTACAATGGATTAGATTTTCTCCAACTTGAAGCTTTGTTACCAAGTAATAAAAAATACATCTTGTTTGCCTCTCTCCTTCAATATCCAGACGGGAAGTCACATTTGCCATACTCTAAAAGGACAAGAAGAAACAGGAGTTATAAATAGAAGAAATCCATTACAAGCTCAATGTACACGGACGGTGAGGATTAGGTGCCACAAATTATTTGATGTTTGGGTGGCACCCAGCGGGATGCTCTCTTACTTCGCATAAAAACTACGTACTCATAAATTTTTTGATGTATGATAAAAAATACGTATTTTTTATACGTATTTTTTATGCACAGTAAGAGAACACCCCAATGAATATCATCCCAATATCCAAAAAAAACCTTATCTAAGAACTCATGGGCCTAGACCATTAATGATCTTAAAATCACAACAATCTAGAATGAATCTTAAATTGGTATGCTAACCATTGTATATTGGTGTCAAGATTATGATCATATCATTGTGAATATAATCATGTTCTACACTAAGTTATTCTTGTCGAATCTTAGAACATCGAGTTTCGAGACATCACGATCATTCATTATGTAGAATCCATATATGAACATAATACATTACTAATATCTATCATGTAGAACCATATAAGAATAATCGTAATATTTCGAAACTCGTAAATTCAAAACTCGATAAAAACACACCTTGTATAGTTATAATTTATCATATAAAATGTACTCCCTCAATGCTATTTGGGATGATATTCTAAAAAGTAACACCTCAAATAACATTTGGTGAAGATGCTATAATAAACAACCTTCTCTTTTTGACAGAGTTGGGATGATGTGAGTTGGTACCCCTTGCAGTCCAAGACATGTCAGAAAAGAGGTGTCCGTCAATCACGTGCTGTACAATTTAATTACCTGGCCTGCACCAACTCCTAGGTCTTGGTGGGCCACCCTCATTCACCATTATTGACCCCCCCGCACATGATAGCCACTCATCCCTAAACAAATTCTTAAAATACACAACTAAAATAATGATCCCATAATTTCACTTTTATTATAGCCATGCCTCCAAAACATACAATCAATTACCCTTAACCTTAGGTCAACTTTCCTATTCCCCTTCTAAGTAAGATTCTTGCCTAAATTAAGTGCACTCATCCAATAACAAAGATGGATAAAAATTTTCAATAGATCTAGTCCATTCATCCTAAAATGGATGAAATTCTTGAATACATCATCTTTGTGTGCTATATATTTATTAAAAAATAAATAAATAAATTATTTAGACGTCTACTTCAATTAAACCCGTGATCAAGTACACTGAGTTGAGTGTTGTCTCATTTTACTTGTCATGTGATTGATTAATATAAATCGATTTATAAGCATCTTACATTCCATAATGATCGATCAATTACTTAATTAGTGATCGATTTGCTCTGCTAAGGTTGCAACTAATCACTTTGATCTGATACATATCTTTAGTCTAAAATATATTTTTCAACAAAATCTTATGTCTAGCGAACATTTTTTTATTCTTTTAAATTTGTACTTATCATATAATTGATATACATAATGTGATTGATCATATAGCTAATATATACCAAGGATTAATTTCAAGGTGAGTAACAGCCGATTAACCTACACCAATGGGTTCACTTCCCAGAACATAAAATCCACATATGTTAGATAATTCACTTATCATATGATCGATGCGACAGAAATTTTAAGATTTTATCGTAATATTTAAACAAAACAAAGTAAATAAATGCACAGTGATGAAAGTTAGGGTACTCACTAGGTTGTTGGGTGACAATGTAAGCGGCTCCACCAAAGTAGCAAGTGCCAATAGCACGCCCCTTCTTCTGATAATAACTATTGAAGGCGAACGATGCGTGGGCCTCAACGGTGTTAGGATCGAAACACGTGGACCCTGGCTGAATCCTATGGCAGTCAGCCCCTCCTTCCCCACAGGCATAATCTAGACCTGCTTGCAGCTTAGCTTTCCCCGCATCGGCCTTCGCCACGCACCATGTCTGCCCATTTGCCGTCGACACTCTCTGCTCGCCGCCGCTCATAGGTGGAGAGACGTCCCGGTACCCCTTCAGCCCCTCCGCCGTCAATGGAATATCGTAAACCTTCTTCTCGTTGGGGTAGAAAAGCCCGAAGTTCCTCTCCGATGTCGGACCTACCTTCTTGTTCTCGTTGAAGAGGGCGAAGAGGTAGACGGTGAGATCCGCGTGCGGCCGCAGAGGAGTCCCGCCGCCTGCGAGAACACGGCGGACTAGATTCCCGTTGTAGGCGGCGGCATTTTCGACGCTAGCGCCGAGCTCATTGGAGTCCCCCTTGGACGGCCAACCGGTTTCGCTGACGATGATTGGTACGTCGTTGTATTTCAACGCCGACATTGCAGCAAAAACAGCGTCGATTTGAGCGTCAAAGAGGGATAAGTACCTCAGCCCATTGCCGGCGTCGACGAAGCCGGGATTTTCCCGGAAAAGCGCGTAGTCTAGAGAAATGACATCAGCATTCGACTCGTATGCAAAAAACGGATACACATTGATCATCAGGGAAGATCCGGTTTGCCGGAGGAACTCAAGCATGGGCTTGAAAACGGGCTCCACCAAATCCTGCCGGAACGACCCTGCGGAGGAAGGATACGAGCTCTGCAAAGCGCTGAGTGCAATCGGAGACGACACCTTGATAACGTCATGCACTTTGCACTTCACCAGCGCCTGATGAACATTGTTCAGCGCTGGAATGAGGAAGCGGGTGGTGTTGTGGGTGTCGACGAAGACTTCATTGCCGACGGCAATGGCCTCAATGGCGGTGGAGGGGTGGTAGGCGACGACATTTTTGAGTACCCATGTGTATGCAAAAGAAGGGCGCCGAGCGGCTGAGTAGAGGAGCTCATTTGGAAGGTTGATGGTGACTTTTATGCCGGAGCCAGACAAGGCCTTAAGAACCGCCTGATCCGTGTCGTATACCTTCACCCGCTCTAAGCCTTGTGATTTTAGGAGCTCTACTACTTTCGTCGCCGATGGGAGGTTGTTCGCTATCCGGCCGTAGTTTACACCAATCGAGCCACCATCTACAATAACAAGCAACACAAGAATGGTAAGAATCTTTATACAGAAATGTGGGATCGGAATCTGAATATGCATTTGCACATTGAAGATTGCCATTGGAGTATAAGACTTCAACTACAAGCACAACTTTTTCACAGGTGGATTTGGATTTCATAATAACGTAACAAAATAGAGCCATTAGCAACAAAACCAGCTGCCATTTTCATATAACTGGATAAAAATTAACCCAAATGCTGCACATTCATGAAACAACAATCCACAAATGGGCATTGAATCATATAGATTGAAGGGCTTCCACCATTTTCTTACAATTCTTAAATGATTTACTATTGAAGTCAAAAGATTACCTGCAATGGAGAGGACAGAAAAGATGAGGAAAAGCAGGTAAATCTTGGGAACCTCCATTGTTACTCCAAAACCCACACTTCTTTCCTACAGAGAGAGAGAGAGAGAGAGAGAGAGAGAGAGAATGAGTGAGAATGGGAGTGTGAGTGTGGAGTGACCAACAACTATAATGGAACGAGTGTTGATGGAATCGAGGACGTTGGGTGAAAGTGGGGCCCGCCAAGATGAGCGCAACATTTGCAACACCAAGTGGTCCTGATTCCTATTGGTGGGACCCACAAGGATCGAACGTTATCTACAGTAAGTGGAAATAATTTTTTTTCTTTTTTAATTGAGGTGATTTTGTGGTGAGTGATTCACATGTGGGTGTTGGTACGAACGGTGGTGATGCGGTCCACGTGTTTTATTACATCTCGTGATTTACTGATGGGAGCATCTATCTGGGCAGGATTTGTTGACTGGTGTCGTCCTTTTCTACTCTGGGTGAGAATGTTGAGAGAAAATTTTTATGATGCCATTATTTGGGGGAAATACTTATTTATGTCGAGTTGTTACATCAAACGGTAATAATACATGGCGTGCAATTGGTTGGTTGAGTGCTTTATAGTTCGTTTGAATTTGTTTTTTGAAAATATTTTTATTTTTTGATGAAAAAAATAGAAAAAAATTAATTATAAATATTTTTTAAAATAAAATATTATTTGAATGTTTTGTTTAAAATAGAATAATTATGTAGAATTGAAAATGAATTGTATTTTAAAAATATATTATTTTGTGTTAAAATCGTGTAAATGTGAGTAGGAGAAATTGAAAAGTGAAAAATGGAAAGAGAGAGACTGTGTGTGTAAGAATTTATTTAAAAAAATATTTTGAGAATGAAAATGTTTGTGAAAATATAATTTGAAATTCGAATTTTAACGAACCTCTAATATATATGTATATGTGTAAATAAATATATATATCAAATTATTCATTATAATTGATTGTTGTTTTATAATTTTATTTGAATAGTATATTATGATGATAGAATTCATCATCAAACATATAGATTAAGTTATGTCAATGAATTATTTTGCTGACGCATTATTATAATTAAGTATGCAATATAGGGATATACCGCCTTTACATCAAGGATAAGAAACTTCCTTGGAGATTATTAGACCTGGAAATCCTTTGTGTTTATTATCAGTATGTTAATTACTTTCATTTCTCAGTCACAACGAGGAAGAAAATCCACAAACACGAATCAGTTTGGCATTAAAACGACCCCTAAAACGATGGACATCCCCCAACAATGCAATCACTTAAAAAGAAGCTCGCCGAGGCAATCGCCCACATTAGAGGCACCTCATCTGATGATTTATCTCAAAAAAATTTAAGTATCATTAATACCGAAATGAGGGGATACATTCACTCTATGTTTGGACTTAGGATTTTAATGAGAAAAATAGTAAGGAAAATATTTTTCATGCTTCATATGTGTATTTTTATGCTTTTTTTTTTTTTGGTGAATGTATTTTTATGCTTTAATGTTTATATATTTATATATATTTTTTCCTCACTGATTTCCTTAATTCTAGCATAGCATTATTAGCTAGAATTAGAAATTTATGCATGCACTTGTTCGCGTAAGTCTTTGATAAAATAAATAAACTAAAGTGATTTTTATTGGCCACTATCAAATAATCGAAGTTGCAAAATTAATTTTATTTGAAAAAAAAGGGTAAGATCTTGAAAGCGAATTCAATTTTCCCCCAATCTCCTTTCTCGCGTTAAATTTAATAAAGAAATAATCATTTGGATGATTGGATCAAAATAATTTCCGATTAGTTAGAGGCTCATAAATTAGAGCTATTTGCTTACCACTTAATTCTCCTATTATTAGCCGTTGGAGACATTGATTGGACAGGTTCTCCAAAGGTTATCAACGGCTAATTTTATTCACCCCCTAGTTACACTTTAGTCCCTAACTTAATAGTGTATTGGGGAGAGAGGGGTAATTTCGCATATTCAAAAATTAAATTAGTTCGAAAATTTATGCACATCATTTTGTCTCATGCAATTAAGTGATGCATAGATATAAACAATTTAATGTATTTATTATCTTTATATAAATTCAATAAATTATACCACCAATCATAGGTAAAGGTACAAACTAGTTGGGCTAGGTCATGAGATCTCGAACTCAAACACAACCCACACTCAAATTATTTCAAGCTCAAATCAAGTTAAATCAAACTCAATTTCTATCTCGAGTCAATCTCAAATCAATTGTATCTAAATTCAAATTTATTTTGAATTTAGGCTCTCAAGTGTTTAAAGTTCAGTTAACAATTCAAGCTTAATTGAACTAAATCTTGAACTTGAATTTTCATTGAGAAAAGCTCGAGTTCAAAATATCAAACTCATCGAACTCAAAAATTTCGCCCAAACTCATATTAACTCGATTCTACCCCTATTTATAAATCGTAAAAATCAACTTAACAAGTGTAACATCTTTATTTCACAATAACATTTTTTATCTTAAGTTATTACCACAAAAATAAATAATAATAATAACTCGTCACAAAATATTACATATTCAAACTCATTTGCTGTAATAATTTGTGAATTAATCATTTCTATAATAAGAATTTGCTGAAATAATTTGTGAATTGATCATTTCTATAGTAAACAAACTTCTATCTGACTAACATTGATTAAAACTACGATAACAAATTCATTTTATACAATAACTATGACTCAAATCAACATTATATAAGAATAAGAACTCTTTCAATCACACTAAAAAGAAATATTATGCTAATCATCCCTCTCCAACTTTTTTTTTTCAAAAGTCAACCAAAGGGATGGAATTTAGCATCGTTTGCATCTTCCTAGAGTTCCTTTTACTTATCCAAACTAAAAACACAAACAAAACGATAAAGTTTGACACAGGAATTGGACAAAGTACCTCTGAAAAAGAGGAAAATGGCATCACTTTTTTCCTTTAGATCTTTATAAAATCAAGAAAAGGCAACTACTATGTAAAAAAGAACATTGAGAAGAATCTCTCTCTTGTGGACAAAAGATAATTCCATAACATTCGAGACTTCAAATACTTTTACACTTCACTTTTCTTGTGGACAAAAGAGAAGGAAAAAAGAAGATTCGAACTTTACTAGTGATTTTAGTTTTACTAGTATTGATTTAGGAAGAAGTAAATAGAGTCATTAGTACAACAATTTTACTATCGTATAATATAAATATATTATTTAATTAAACTATCCTATCTAGAGCCACCACCTAACCCACTCGAGCTCGAATTTAAGCATAGAATAACTAGATTTTCAAAAACAAAACCAATCTCAAATTCAAAGCCTCATAGTCAACAATACTATTCAAACCGAGAGGTCAATTGATACAATGACATCAGTCTTATTAGTGAGGTCAGGTCAAGTTCAAACCTAACAAACTCTTCACATGCGTGTTATAAATAAGAACACACGCACACTCATTATATATATATATATATATATATATCAAACCAGAAATCAACATGAGTAAAACCATCCTAAAATGGACATTAAAGAAAATATTTGCGCGCGTGTGTGTGTTTAATCTTCTATATTTTGCAATAATCTAGATGGCGTCGAGAAGAATACAGCATGTGAGTTTGAAATTAAGAAAATGAAGGAAAATCCAAATGGCCCAACAAAGACACTATTTAGCTTAGGCCAACTTAGAACCTGTTGAAAGTTTTTGCAGACACACTTTTAGGTTCAGAAACTCCAGGCCATGCTTTGGTACTACAGAGGCCCAAGGTCATTTGGTAGATTCAGAAATCTGCGGCTATTCTTGTGTAGCAGGATTTCACCATATATTTTCAAAAATCTAACCTGCTAGAAGAAAGATTAATCAATATATTAGAGGAGAAAGAAGTGAAAGCTGGATATAGTCTCTGATTTACAAGCTTTAGGGGTAATTTACAACACAATATTAGTGCATCTGCTCTGAGGAAATCAGCAATGGAAGAATCATCTGCTACAACTCGGCCAAAAGGCAAAATCCCCTCAGATGGCAATTTGGTGTAAGGTAATGTGAAAGTCCTCAAGCATGTCTAGCAGTGCCATGCAACTGTGGTCTCACATTGTGCTCGTCCTGAAATTAGTGAAAATGGAGTCATATGACACTGAATTTTCAGGACTAACCATCTACTTCCACATATTGTTGCTATAACTGACCTGCATGCCATAAGTGAATGTTGGTTGTCTAAAGTCGAGATGCCCCTGTAAGAATAGAATGAAAGAGAGAAATGGTCATCTAAATTGTGTTCTAAAGTGCTCCACACGTGACACAGTGAGATCATGTAATAAACTATAATACCAGTCCAGGCATGCTTTGTTGAGCCCCATAAAAACCATCATGGCTTGAAGCAATAGAGTTCAACTGTCCCTACAGTCCAATCATAAACCATATACTCCATCAATTTACTTCATAAGCAAGCAAGGCATCAGATGAATAGGTACTGTGTCGGAGGGAAGTCAGTTTGACATACCAGCCCTGGCATAGTCTGTTGAGCAACATAGTAAGCATCATGCGGTGGCTCCATCAGATTTAACTGGATCAAGAATAAGAGGTGAATTATAATTCATCATGCTTTAAGGCAACATCACCGTTCCACAAAATCACATATTCAGAAAGTATGATCACAAAAACCATTCACTATCATATGGTCCAACGTCATACAAAAACCATACCAGACCATGCACATGCTGTTGGCCATAGTATCCATTTAGAGTAATTCCTTCCGAGCTAAGATTATCCTACGAGAAAAAGAATTCATATCAATAAAACAAACTAAAACAATAGATGACTAGTCCTTTTAATTCCTCTCTAGCACATTAGAACTCTTTCATTATTTCGGAAAAAGTTGTGAGACATAAAAGAAAAGCCAAAGCCACAGCAATTAATACAAACTACTTTATAACAGTGATAGTATAGCTTACCATTTGTTGTAAACTGTCTTGAGCCTCAATAACAACTGCTTCAGGCTCCGGTTGTAACTGATGAGACTAAAGGTTGTTTCAGATAAAATTCCTTATAAGCCAAAGAGGACAAAAAGTGAACAAAAATATTGAAAACAAATAAAACGCATCCTACCTTTCTTTTCTTGTTTGCATTCTTCTTCTTGTTTGTTTTGGTAGCCTGGAGCAATTGGCTGTCTTCTTCAGAACAACGAATTCCAACAGAGTTACTACTACATTCTACATTATTTCTGTTATTAACGTTCACACAGTTCTTCAGAGCTTCAACTAAAGCACGACAAGCAATGTTGTAATTTTCCTCAGACAAAGAACCTTCCTCTCCTAATTCAATAGCACGCTTGCACAGATCATTGTATCTTTGCACCCTAGTTTGGATTCTTTCAGTTCCCTCTGCCACCGCTTGCCTGTTTTTTGCGTCTTTCGTCCACCTCTTAAGGATATATCGAGATGGGATGCTAGAAAGACCACATATTTGGAGGACAATCATTGAATGTCTACAAAGAAAACCTTTATATTCAAACATCAGACATGAACAAGAAACCTCTGACGTTGCCTCATTCCATGTAACCACAAAATTCTCAGTTTTTTCACAGTCATCAACTCTAAAAATAACGTTGCCTCCATTTTCCTTTTCCTTCTTGGGATGGCATCCTACAACACCCAATACCTCAACTTGAAATTTTCTAAATATCGCATGTGTATAAATTGTAGACATCTGTTTTTCCCAAGGAGAAGGTGACTTAAGTGCTGGCTGTTTGTGCCATGTATCAAAGTCTGCCATGTCTTCTTCTTCATACCTATTTTGAAGTATTGCCCCATATTGTCTCACAAACTCTTTCAGATTGATTTTTTTGTGGATGTATTTGTCAAAGAAAGAGTTCACACTTTCAGATCGCTGATATGTGGACAACCCAGCCAAGAATGTGCCCCTCATGAAGGTGGGAACCCATTTCTTACGGTCAACATAGAGCATATGAACCCATTCATTTTCTTGTAGTTCAAATCTGCTAACCATCTTCCACCACCTCATGTCAAACTCTTCATCTGTCAACGACTTGAATATACACTTATTGAATTTTTTTGTAAAATTCTCGTGTTGTTTGAGTACATGAGCAAGTGTTTCAGGTATCCTTTCCAATATATGCCAAAAAGCAAAGCAATGCCGTGAATATGGGAAAACTTCTTCAATAGCTGATTTCAATTGATTATCTTGATCACTGATTATAGCCTTTGGAGCTTGCGCAGCCATTGCTCTTAGCCATGTCTTCATTAACCAAACAAATGTTGGCTTAGTTTCATCAGCTAATAGTGCACATCCAAGCAACACAGGTTGAAAATGATGGTTCACCCCAATGAACAGAGCAATTGGCATCTTCTCATTGCTCTTAATGTAACTAGTATCAAAGAAAACAACATCATTGAAGCTGATGTAGTCTTTCCTGTTTTTGGCATCAACCCAAAACAAGTTTCTTACACGTTGTTCTTCATTCAAGTCAATTGCATAAAAGAAACTAGGATTCTCTTTCTGGATTTTCACAAAATACTCGAGCATGACTTGAGCATCCCCCTCTTCTAATGCCAAGTACCGACCTCTGTCAAACTGGTGATCAAATTCATTCTTGCCGAGGCAAGAATTTTGACTCCCGCCAGATTGTCTAGACATCTCAACATACATCTTCCTTGTCCGCTCACTAACCGCATGCAGAATATCTATATTATTCTTTTCAGCTAATTTTACATTCCTATGAATACGAAAATGATACGCTAAGGCAGGCAAAAGCTCATGATTGTGTTCCTTTATAAATTCATGAATATACCATTTCCCTTCTCTTTTTTTCTTTACATGCATACTGGCTTTACAATCCGTCTTTTTGACGCTTGGCCTTCTACTACTGCCACTCTCTGATTCTGGTGTGACCCCATATCTTGAACATGCAAATTTAGCATCAATGAATTCTTTGGTTTTCTTTGAACGACGGCTGTTTTTAATCGAAGTGGTGAACCCCATAGACTTCGCATACTCCTGATAAAAAGAATAGGCCGCCTCATGGGATTCAAATTCAATGCCATCATGTGGTTCAAAGTTGTCGCCCTCAATCCCCAAAATGTCTCTTCTAGGACAACTGCTCACCTGGCCATCCCTACTCTGTCCAGCATCTGCAACATCAACCATGTTCAAGCCAATCCCTTCTTCAACACTTCCCACATTGTCCTCAAATCCCACCATACCATCTACAATATTTCGAAATGGGCACTTCAAGGCTGAATAAACTTATCCTACAAGAATCTGAATTTTCTCCTGCAAATTATATAAAACTGTACCCATAAACCAAAAACATGTAACCAGGTAGAAAATCAAAAGCATGAAAGTACATAATGAAAGCTACAACTGCGCTTTTTCGCACTGCCCAGTGCTCATTGTTAAATTATCCACAAATTCAAGCTCCCAAAAATATAATACATTATATCATAAACCCACACCCCCACCTCACCCCACCCCACCCCACCCCACCCAAAAAAACCGAAAAAAAAAAAAGAAAAAAAAGAGCACAAATTAGCTGCCTTCTGTACTCCTATTTGCTTTCAACAAAAATTACCACAAAAATTTCCAATTCATCCAGTCGACAAAATCCCAAAATATTCCATTTCCAAAAATTCGAACATCCACGAATAAGAAATTCCCAACATAATAAACTGAATTCAGCAGAAGTCCAAACAAAATAAATAAATAAACAAATTCAGGAGAATCAGAGCTTACCAATTTATCCTAGCAAACATCAAAATTGGGTTCTCGAATCGGCAACATATCTCGCAGTAATTTCTCAAGGGTTTCTCATTATGGAATTCGAATTTAGAGAAAATTGTGAATATGAAGACTTGAGATTGAACGGGGGAGGTTTTACAGAATTGTGTATTTTCCAAAATGACCACCATTTAATCTAATTTGTGATTTAGCCCCCTACATTTTGGGCTTTTACTTTTCTTGATCATAATTAGAGATAATTGCAATGAACCCACTCAATTTGGCTTAAATAGGCAACGTCTATGAGAGTTCTTTATTGTTATCATCTGGCATTGTTTGCTAAAAAACAAACCCCGCCCCCCCCCCCCCCCCCCACCAAAAAAAAATAATAATAAAGAAAGAAAGAAAGAAAGAAAAAGAAGAAAAGTGATTTTCATTTATAATTGGACTAAGAGTTCTTGTATGTTATTTAGTGCTAATTTTTTATTTGATTTTTTTAAATAAAGTTGAAATTTATAAGAATCATAAATAAAATTAGACTACTGAAATAGTTCTAATTTTAAGTGGCCTCCTATATGAATATCTCAAAATTATTTTAGACACTCATATACACAATTATTTTTTGAAAAGTGGATAAATCAAACACATTTTCGACTAAGGATATTTTGAAATTTTGATAATTAAAAATAATAAAAAATTAAAAAGTATAAATCTCTACCAAACACACATCTTTCAACTTAGTTTCAATTTCAAAAGCTTTTTTTAAAAAAAAAAAAAAAAAGGAATTCATAAATTAGATTTTAATGTAAAAGTTTCTATAATTATTTATTTTGAAATATGGCTATAGTTTAATTGTCTCAACGTTGCACAATTGATTAAACATAGGAAAGTTCGTCCACTACACTCCTTGTTTTAGTATATGTAATTTTTTATTTTGATCTTTTACTCAAATTTAATAATGATGTGCTGTGAAAAATAATTATCAATTTTTTTTCCAAGTTATGACTTTTTCATAAATATGAGATTGACCTCTTTGCACTTTGAATAATGTTTTACTAAATGTTTTAATAAAATGGTATTAAATAGAGTATTTGCAGATTTCTTTCAAGTAAGAAAGAAAGAAAGCGTGGCTGCGTGGGCAAATTTTAACTTTCAATGTACAAGTAATAATATAAACGATTATGAGAATTTTAAAAGAAATTGAATTTCTAATTCAAGAAAAAATTTGTGTGTTACAATTCCTCGATTAGATAAAATAATTCTACTCTATAATTCAAATTAATAGTTTATGATTCCAATTAGGTGTGTGACATATCAATAGAAATAGGAGTGTTCATGGTTCAGTTTGGATCGATTTTGAGACAAAAGCTAATCAATCCAAACTATATAATGTATATTGGATCGGTTAGATTTTTATTGTAAATCCGATATAATCTAATCCATTTTAAAATTGGTTTGGATTGAATCGGTTAATTCAATTTTTTAATTAAAATTTTTAATTAAAATATTTGACAAGTTACTATTGATAATTAAACTAATTTAATCAATCGATTTGTGAACTTAATTTAGCTATCATATCATACTAATTTTGTGGAATTAAGTTAAATTATGCACGCAACTATAAAGTTATAAGTCCACAATAATTATTCATATGTATTTGATTTTTGAAAGTAAAAAAATCCTAGGTTTAGTTTATTTTAATTTATTTTTGTATTTTACAATTAAGATATATAATTTTTATATTATTAGTATATAAATTTCGATTCGATTTGAATTGGATCAGTTTTTTATATTAAAATCGAAACCAATCCAATTCAATTGATTTTTAGAAAATAAATCCAATTCAATCCAAAAAAGTTCGATTTTAATCGATTTTTGATTTTTTGGATAGGTTTACCGATTTTTTTTTATATTATTATTGGATTAAATTTGAACACTTCGAAATAGAAGTGTCTTTATTTATAGTAAGAAAGGTAAAAATTGAGATGAATTTGTCTGATATTTGAATATATTGTCGATTTGAGATTGATACAATGTAGAGGAAAAAAAGTTGAGGGTTAATTTAATTATGAATTATTGGGTGTTAGAATTACTAGACATTGAATGAGAGTCAACGATAGTCTTGGGGCATGAAGTATTGGTGGGCTTCATTACAAGAAACCGACAATTATGGGAATACATAGAATGAGTAATCTAATTTATTCTCCACATAAAACATTATTAGGATATACAAAATGAGTAACCATGATTTTAGGATATACTTATCGGACAGATATGAAACTCATAAAATTAATAGAGTACTAGAAATAATTAATTTAATATCAATCCGTACAGTATGTATGAATTTTTTAAAAATAGAATATGATTTGATTTAATTTTGAAAACAATCTTAATTAAATAATGTTTTTTCACAAATTATTTTCAGACATTTATTGTGAAGTTAAAAATTTAAGTTTAAATATAAACTCTATTTAAACTTCAACAATCGAATTCTATTGCAGCAACATTCAATATACATTGGATAAAAATCATATTCGATTTTTAACAATCAAATCCAACTAGCAAAATATTTTTTTCATGAATTCAAGACTTACTAAATTAAATGAGTGTTTGGTTATGTTTCCTCGAAACAACATTTTTTTTCAAGGAAACATAACCAAACATATTTCTATTTTCTCTTTAAAACGTATATTTTTCAATATATACATACATATATTATATATATACATCATCTATATTTTTTTATTATTTCAACATTAAAAAATAATTCAATTCCATTTTTATCCAAAAAATTCAACAAAAAATATTAATTTAACTGTTACAATAAAAAAAATATCTTCCAAAAAATATAAACAAATATACTAAAAAACAACTTTCACATTTTTCAATAATTCATTATTCCAAAATACATAATCAAATCAAACCAAAAACATAACAAAACATTCCCTACATAATTTTTGAATCAAATTAAGTTATTATATAACGATTTTATTACAACAAACACAATCCATCCAAATTTACGGAAAAATGTCTCCTAAAATTCAAGAAGAGGAAATAAATAAATGGTGGGACCTAACCAACTATACCACATTGAAAGCACCTTTTTTCTTTCCATATGTGTTGTCTATTTGTATGCGAAAGCTTCATAGCACTTTACCAACTTCATTTGCTGAGCTACATTTAACACACAAGCACACACCTAAAACACACACACACCGCACTCCCTCAACTCTCCGCCGTCGCCTTTGTCTGCTTGCGGTTTGTACCTTTTTTCCTTGCCCGCATCCACCCATCTCAGTAAAAAGGGACAAAGTTTGACCTCCGGTATTTTTGTATTTTTGTTTTGGACTGTTGTGTAATTTGGTAGAATATTCTGAGTTTTCAGAAGAAAAGGGAAAAAGGGTTTTATCTTTGAGAGTGTTTCCTTCTACTAGTTGTTTGTTTTATTTGATTTAATTTTATCTATTTGGTTCTATGGCGAAACCCATTTGAGTAAAGTTGATTTTCAGGGTTTGGAGAAGGAGAAAAGAGGAAAAATTGAGGCAGAGTACACACAGGTGTGTGGATTAGGATTGAGGGGAAGGTAGCTGAGGAAGAGGGAAGTGTTTGTGGTGAAGTGAGGAAGTAATGGTGAGAAAACATGGCTGGCAGTTACCTGCTCACACTTTTCAGGTTTTTGCTTTAGCTCATTCTTATCTGCTTCTTTCTATCTATTACCCACTATTATTGTGTAAATTTTTAACTTGTTTTGGTTTTAGTCAATTGTGTAGCTGAATTGCCGAAGTGGGGTTGTGAACTGAAACATGATCTGAAAAGGGGGGTTGGGGTTAGGGATGGGGGAAGGGGGTTTTGATATCTGTATTCGCAATTTCTAAAGGAGTTTAAGCTGTGATATTTGGTCAAATTTTGTCCATCTGGTTTTAGCCTGTTCTACTACCTTTAGCGAGTTTTATTATTTACATGGACATGTAGAGTTCATGATATGTTTTGGTGATTGAAAATGTTTGATGAAATTGATGTTGCTTTATGAGAAGTATGGGTTTGTTTGAGTTTTAAAAGAATGCTTTTGGTATTTGTGCTGAATTTAGTCAGGTGAGTGTCTTTCTAAGGATTAATACTCCACCTGTGGATGCATTGTTGATATGTAAGCATAAAATTTACTTTTGAGTATTTTTTTTTCTCATAAATTATCTGGTTAACAGTTGCATAATCTTCTAGTTTGATACTACAAGCCGTTCTGCTGTAATTCATGCTTGTGAATCCATTAATTATAGTAGCAAAAGTAATTCACTTTATGTAGTAATATTGTTTTTGTAAGATGACTGTTGTGGACTTAGTTTAAATTATTTTCTGATTCGATTGAGAATTTGCTTGTTCATAGTTTTACACATGCAAGTTCATTGACCAGACCTTGGATTTTTATCTTGCCCAGGTTGTTGCCATCACGGTGTTTTGCTTGTTAGTGGTAGCATTTTATGCTTTCTTTGCTCCTTTCCTTGGAGGACGAATATGGGAGTATGTTCTGGTTGGTGTCTACTCCCCAGTGGTATGCCACTTTATCTGCATATATGGCTTATTTGCGTCAGTCTTTACATTTGTTGTACACAGAATAGAATAGACAATTATATTTATAACAACATGCTTTCATAGTTGGATAGACAATAGGCCTCAACTATCAAAATCAAATACTTAAAAAATAAGAACGACAAACTAGAAAACTAATGCTAGCTTCAAATGACCTGACGGCTTAAATTACAATAAGGTCAAGACGACAGAGGTTTCTCCATTTAATAATTATAGTGTGAAGGAACTTTTGCTTTCTGAATGAGAGTGGCTGAAAGAAAAAGAGTAGCATTATTGGAAGGTACAGGGACGTAGAAAACTATTTTCATGAAAAACAATAGAGAACCATTCAGATTTGTAAGTGATTTTCTGAACTGGGAAAGCTAATATATCATGTAAGAGGAAATATATTATTTGAGAGGTAGAGCTGCCAACCAAATAATATGTCATCTTTAGATCAGAAACCGCTACTTCAAAGTCTATGAGCAAGAAATAATGGACAACATGAAAAGTACGCATTAGAGGATAGTAACATAAGGCCTCCTGGAGTCCATCCCTTCTTTTGAAGGCCATTCTGTTTTAACTTAATGCTGAAAAAAAAAATGATGTTTGAAAGTAATTTCTAACATTTGGTAGCCTCTGTAGTCTGTACCTATAATTGTCTGGACATACTCAATATTTGTTATAATAAATGCCGAGTTTGAGTTATAATAGACTGTCCGTCTGCTTTTGGGTGCAAAAAACCAATGCCTACTGAGGATGTATTTGAATTTTTTAAGCATTCATTTGATATTTCCTTTCCTTCATCATATTGCACTTCTCAATTCTCATTCATAGTTTACATATCATTTAACAATTTATATCAGATCTATTTGTAGTTGAATTTTCTGTTTAATTCGAATTCAAGCATTTTTTCAAATGCAGGCACTATTGGTTTTCATTCTTTATGTTCGATGTACTGCAATTAACCCAGCAGACCCTGGTATCATGTCTAAATTTGATCCCGAGTTAATGAACGAAGCAAGGGAAAAGCATGAATCAATTGCCCATGGCCTGAACAGAAAATTTGATGAAGTTAGCAACGGAACTCATTCATGTGCATCTTCAGCTTCACGAAGTTCCTTTGCAGGAGCTAACTCGAGCAAGAGAGGTTCAGTTGATTCTGTAAAATCCAATGCTCAAACTCTCTCTCCAAGAAGGAATTTGTTTTGCCATTACTTTGGAGGAATTTTCTGTGGAATCTTTGTTCATGAAGATTGTCGCAAACAAGATGAGGCAACCGAGCAGGAAGGTACTGCTGAAGATGCGCTGTTTTGCACTCTGTGCAATGCTGAGGTAGGTCATTTGGTTACTATGATTTGTAGCAGTTCGAAATTTAATTGCTTGTTTGCACACAATGATTATAATGACTATTTTTAACAAAAACATCAAAAGAATAATAACCAGAATTTTGCTTTTGTTCTTGTTTGTGTATGTCTTATACAAGGACGTGATTATGTTGTCTTTGTATCATCTCATCTTACACTGCCTCTTAAATTTTGGATGAGAATTCATTTTATTATGGTCAAATACTCCTCTTATATCTGGAATTAACCACTAGGAAATAGTTACCATAGTCTATCTCGTGGCAAATTTGATTAACAACCATGGAAATTCATTGGTTTTAAAGCCTTTTACTGTTTTACTTTCTCATTCCTGTTATACCAGTAGGGCATCCATTAAATCTCAACGTACACTCCCTCCTGCATTTATTATGGTCAAACGTTCCTTAGTCTCTGGAGTCACTAAGGATAATTAATCAAGTCTACTTTTATGATACATGACAATAATCTTGGAGATTGGAGATGTCATTGGCTTAAAAGGCTTGCTACTGTTGTGTAAGACAGTGATGTCATAGAAAAAACTAAACTTATTGTTGCCAACGTGAACCTTATCCTTGCAAGTACATTACTCATTGTAGATGTCTTCCAAGGAAAAGTTCTTGTAAATTTTGTATAAAGAGGCACTTGCATATACTTAGCGGTGTTGATTGTGAGGTTTCTATCTTTATTTTATGCTGTTTCTGTGTCCTATGGCTTTTACTTGTGTTGATTACCCCATTTACTTGTTTATAGGTCCGCAAGTTCAGCAAACATTGTCGAAGTTGTGACAAGTGTGTGGATGAATTTGATCACCATTGTCGGGTACACCCCTTGATGTCGATGGATTCTACATGATATGTCTTTCATATTTTCTGATACAGATAATTACTCTTTGTCTATTGAGGAAGCTCACTTCGTTGTATCCATTCCTTTCAGTGGCTCAATAACTGCGTGGGGCGGAAAAACTATGTAACATTCATCTCACTTATGGCCATCAGTTTAGTCTGGGTAAGTTTTGAGAGGAACTACGGGTTTAATTATGATGAATATTTGGATGATTGATCTCACCCTTTCTCTCTCTCCGCAGCTTGTTGTTGAAGCTGGAGTGGGCATTGGTGTTCTTGTTCGCTGCTTCGTCAGTAAGCATCATATGGAGGCTGAAATAGTTGATAGGCTAGGGAATGGTTTTTCTCGTGCCCCATTTACGACTGTTGTGGTAATGCCATCCTGGATATGCCATATGCATGAGCTAGCCTGTGCTTCTAAAGTAAAGTATTCTTATCCTAATGTCCATTCTATTCTTCAGGCTATATGTACAGCAGTGTCTTTGCTGGCCTGTGTACCCTTGGGGGAACTTTTCTTTTTCCACATGATACTGATTAGAAAGGTCAGTCCTTGAGAGTCTCATTTTCTCCATATTTCTCCTTTTGATAGGTATAATAACTAATTAATCTCACATTCTCTGTATTCTCCCTTTGACAAGCATAATAACTATTAATTAATCTAGGAGTGTTCTATAAAGTCATCGGAAACTCTCTAAGTTGGAATATGACTTTTGAACTCTAATGAAGTTTCTTTAACTTAACAGATTATGTCCAAGATAAATTTGGTTTTGCATATACATATAACTATGCATTAGTTATCTGAATTCTTCGGTCTCCCATTTGCTGCTCTGTTATGTTAGGGCATTACAACTTATGAATATGTTGTGGCAATGAGGGCTATGAGTGAAGCACCTGCAGGAGCTTCAGTAGACGAGGAACTCCCAAACATTCTATATTCTCCATCTGGATCTGCGACAACTGGTTTCAGTGGTGGAAGCTCTTTGGGACTGCAATATAAAGGAGCATGGTGCACTCCACCTAGGGTGTTTGTCGATTATCAGGTAGACATCTATGTTATTCCCTTGCCTGCCTGTTTAGACCTTAAGGACATACCATGAACAGTTGCTTGGTTTACTTATGCCTATCATTGAATCATCTTTCTAGGTTTCTTTCATGCAGAAAATAAATAGAAGCTGACTACTAAGTTAGTTTCATGTTCTGATTTTAAGATGTACACACAAGCCTTTTCCATGGTTAATGCCACTTCCAGCGATGTCTCTGTTGTAGAAGAAATTGGGAGTATAAACTATTTCTACATTTCTATCCTGTGATTCTCCTTTAGAAATACTACTACTAACACATAATGCGTCAAGTTAGAATGTTACAAAGAGTTGCGGTTTCCCCTGGTGGATGCTTGCCATTTCGAATGACTTATTATTGATATACTTGTCTGTTGCTGCATGGAACAAAAGGTTACAAAATTCAATATCTACGGATGGATTGCATAGACGAATTCTTATTTGTTTACAGCTCTCTATCCATGTATATAGATTATGTGAATCTACAAATAAATTTACCTATCTGGAATTTTTTGTCGAACATACACTCAAATGTCTTCAACTTTTTGCATGGTCGAATGCCATTATATTGGGATGTGCCTGATATTGAAGTTCTCTGATAGCAACTCTATTCCTGCAATCTTCTTTTTATTGATTCTCAACGATGCTAAAATTATGGACTTCTTCTAAGTTGTTTACTCTGCTTTTGAAACTTGGATATCAGGAAGAAGTTGCACCGCAGTTAGGACCAGGAATGGTCCCATCCACAATTGATCCAGATGCTACCAGTTTAGGCGATAAGGGGAACAAGGGACCAAAAAAAGGTGTTCGGATTAGCGCCTGGAAGCTTGCTAAACTAGATTCAAACGAGGCAATGAAAGCGGCTGCTAAAGCAAGGGCATCATCTTCTGTATTACGTCCTCTTGATAATCGTCGTCTGCCTGATTCTGAAATAAGTTCCAGTGAGAATGCAAGTGTTAGAAGCAGTATGAGCACTGAAACAGGAGGAAACAAAGATGCCAGGAATGAGTATAAACTCTCGCCTTTGAGAAACTCGTTTGCTCCTAGTCAAGGTAGCCGAGATGAATATGAAACCGGCACTCAAAGTGTGAGCAGTTTCAGCAGCCCAAGCCATGTTCATGAGTCCGTCACGCTAAGCCCTCTTCCTCAAGCTCATGGTTTGAACCTCCTCACTGCTGCTAGTTCAGTACCAGGTCTCGTCCCAGATCAGCCCCCAGCCTCTAGACCTGCCGTCCTCAGTAAAAACAACCCGGTTTTCCACAACTCCTCCGGATTTGATGAAAAGATCATGCAAAGGCATAGCAGTACGGATCCCTTACTGCTCTCGGTTCCTGCTGCTCAGGCCACTTCCTTGATTAGAGATGTGAAAAGAACATCCGTGGTTTGGGATCAAGAAGCTGGAAGGTATGTCTCTGTTGCAGCAACAGCTTCAGAAGCCCGTAAGAGACCATCTTTAGCGGCTGCTGCACCAAATGCTAATGCAGCAACGAGTAATCAAGATAAGCGGTCTGCTATTCCTCCTCGTGAGCCTTTACAGCCCGCACCAAAGCCTGCAGTCCGGCAGTCAGAGAAGCTAATGTACACTGGGGAATCCATTTTCTTTGGCGGCCCACTTCTCAGCGCTCCAATTAGGGATGGCCTCAGAGGTGAGGGGGTATCAAGTTCGAGAGAGCATGATAAACTACCTATAAATTTGCCACGAGAATCTAGATTTAAGAGGGATGCTGTCTCAAACCAGCTTCCCATCTTCATTCCTGGAGATTTTGACTTAAATCCTCCTTCTGGATCACGTCTGAAGTAATTTATTTGAGCTGGGTCTGGAAAACCCTTCTGGTGAATTCCCTGGCACATCATGGGGGTACTGGAGAGCTGCAAATTAGTAGAAACCTCTCAAATGGGAGCTGTTTTTGAACCCCTGCAGGAACCTTTCTTTCAATGGCAGCTTCTGCAACCGAGTGGCTAGGTTCCAGCGGTTTCTTCTGACAGGAGACTTCTTTTTGCAAGTTGAGTTATCCTTACCATGAAAGTAGGAACTGACTTGTGTAAACAGAAATTTAATCGCAAGATCTCTCTGTGGCTTTTGAAATTTACCCCATTTTGTTTCCTTTCATGTATGTATGTGTATTACTGAGATCCATTCATGGCTGATCCTGTGAGGTTGGCTCAGTATTTCTTAGCAGTATTTTGGGAGCTCCTAATGCTTTAGACTTATGTATATTATTTGATCATTCAATTTTAACCATTACCTTTTGGAATGTGCTGGCTCTGGAGATGTTGCTTGTCAAGGGTATTTTTGTCAATTTATACTCATAAACGATGCATGCCCCCCCCCCCCCCTCTCTCGTAGTGGTTTAGGACCGCTCTCATTGCATGTTCAGCCCGCCTTTTTGGGATGAATAGTAGTATGTCGTTCCGAATAACCTTCATGGAGGTTATTTTTGTCCATTTATACTCAAACGATGAATGTTGTTCTCTTGTTACGGCTCAGGATCGCCTTCATTAGAACTTGAATTTTTGCATCAATAATTGTCCTGCATACGATAATAGTCCTCATCAAGTGAAGTGACAATACCTACTTTGTTCTTTTTTCATAGAATACTATTATGCAAGTCTATGAGATTGTTATTATAATAGCAACACACTAAATCTATTATGCATGGAAATTTTCATCTTGGTCATAGGTGAAGCTAGGGATGCAAACAAGACGAGTTGAGACGAGTTGAGTTAAGTTTTGACCAATTTTTTAGGTTCGAACTCGACGAGATAAGGAAATTGAGGCTGGAGCTGGGCTCGATTCATTAAGGTAGAACTCGTCAACAAACTATAAACTCAAGCCACTATAAGCTTAAGTCTAGGCTCGAGCTTAAATTATTTTATAAAAAAATTTAAAATTAATATATTTTATTATATTTTTTATATAAAAATATAGGCTTGCGAGTCAGCTCGCAAACTTGTGAACAATAATTATTTGGTTTGAGCTTAGCTCGAGCTTGAATTTTTCGAATTAGCTTGTTAGACTTGTGAGTTGGCTCAACTCGTTTGCACCCTAGGTGAAGCTATAAAACATGAATATTTGAATGGATTTTTTGTCAGTGAATTGAATGGCATTGTTTTCATGCATGCATATGAAGGTTTGATGCTTAAAGAATTCTTATAGATGATTTAACTATGTAAATGAAAAGAGAAAAAAAAAAAAAGAAGTTGACTATTACCATGTTAATTGATATAATACTTCAATATAATAACATAATTCATCGCTTCATTAAAAAATAACAAATAAAAAATACAATTTGCAAGTGTATTAATAATATAACAAGGTATCATAATTTGACCACCATTGATCCAATCCTTGTGGCCGGCTATGTTTACCAATGACCATTCCATGCCACCTCCACACCCTCTGGAAAAATTAAAAAAAGGTATGATTTTGGTCACTAAAATAGTTTTATTTATGGAATCAATTTTAAAATGAAATTTGAATTTGATTTGGATTTTGAAATTCGATATTTGGACCAAGAAAGTCATCTTCAGAAATTATAAATGATTATTTATTTATATTATTTTTATAGAATATCCTTTAAAATGAAGACTATCCAGATCCAGTCAAATCTCCTTTTTTTTTAAAAGGATTTAAATACTAAACAAAGAAATTAATTTCCAATCAAATCTCGGCAATTCATTTTATTTTTTTTAATATTTATTCATTCAAACACAAAAAACATTTGCAAATTTACAGAATTCTCAGAAAAAAGTTTGGTTTTATTTAAAGAAAAATCGATGTTGAGGAAATATATTGAGGAATATGTGAAAAATAAAATTATATTTATTTTATTTTGGGGAAAATATTCTTCTATTGTAGATATCTTTTCATGTTTTGCTGATTGATATGATCTTACCAAACTTGTATTTTGTAATTATTATATTAGTAATTGAAATATATATGCAATTGCTAGAATATGCATAAAAAATATAAACTCGTGCATTCCATTATTAACCAACACAAAACAAATGGATACAATAAATAAATACACATTTACATTTGAAAAAAACAACTATATATATATTTCCGTCAAATATCATTGTCTTTGAAAGGCTTGTTTTTGTGCAGCCACTTTCAAAAACAACTGGACTACCCACCTAGAGATGGCTACCAAAAGAATTCAAGAAAAGAACAAATATATATATATATAAACTATAATAATAGATGGAAATAATCGCTAAATCCAATTGTGCTGACTTGTGACTCTAGCAGGGACGACATAAGGGTTGAAGTAATTTTGGTTGCACGAATTCTAATCTTAAATCGGGATGGATCTAAGGTCGCAAAAAGATACTCAAAACAGATTGAGAAATGATCCCCGCTCCAATAAAAAAAAAAAAAAAAAAAGATGGAAATAAAGACAACATGGGGAATGGGCTGGCCTTAGTTGTCGATTCTATCATTGTTTATAATTTCAAACCATTTTAGAAATAAAATAAATTAAAAAGTTTTAACTCTTTAAAATTATAAAATTATTTTTTTATTAGTTACAAAGATGATTACACCTTTTCATTAAATATGATTCTATGAAGTACGATATGAAAAGAAATAATTTATAAATCTTTTCAATACTTTTCATTATGTGGGATAAAATTATATATTATTATAATTTCTCAATTGAGATAAGAGGGACGGCAATGACGACGATTATATTCGTTGTCAAATATAAAAATTCAATTATGTTGAGGAATTACTATACTATCATGCATTAGTTTAGAATTTTATTTTTAGAAAAAAAATATTGTAAAGAGCGAGCGATGAAAATTTTTTAAAATTATTTTAAAATTCTCAAAATATAAAATAGATCAAGTATCATTAAGTTACAATTTTTATTTCGTCCCTTAAAATTTAAAATTCTAACTCCTATCTTAAATGCAAAATGAACAAAAAAAAGAAAGAAATTAGGAAAAAAAAGGTGGGCAACAAAAAGAGAAGAGTTATTATGTCTTGATCTATGTAAGCCAAGAATGGGCGGTTTGGACGGTCACCAATGGCCGCCACTACCTATACCTTTTAATACTTCAAATTCTTTTCATTGACCAAACTACCCCCACTCATCTTTCCAAAGCTTTAGAAAATCAAAGAAACTTCAATAATTATTAGCCTTTTTTTTACTTTTTTTCTTATAGGAAAACATTATCAAAATTATATATATTTTTTGTGAACAAAAGAGATTATACATGTGGTTTGAAAAAAAATATAAAGATAAAGATAAAAAATTGCAAGACAAATCGTAATTATTTCTTCATTGGGAAAAGAAGTTCACGATCTGTAGACTTTTATTTGGATATGGTATTGTTCCGTTAGACTTTCATTTATTGTGGAAAATTTCCTGCTGTTGCCTCTTGTGAGAGTTTGAACAGTGTCTCAATCCTAATGCGACTACTTATCCTTTCAAATCAATTATTGATCATCGCTCTTGTAAACTATTGCTTTACTAACTAACTAATTAGACCTAAGCACTTCTTCCAACAAATTCTTTCTTTTGCTATTCACTCATTGATTCGATTTTGAGTGGATAAACCCAACTCAAATATAATCGACTCATTAATTGATTTAGTGGCAATGCTATCACACAATTATATGTGATGTTCACAATTAAAATTCTAACGAACTCTAAAACTATATATATATTGAATTCAACTCAAATTCTTAAAATAAACTTGACTCATATACACTCCATACCATCCAGCAATATTATACAGGTGGTGGTTGAGGGGCAAAAGTGGCAAATAGGGTCAAATACAAGCAGCTGTACAACAGATCACTCTTGTTTGAACTCACATAAACCAGTGTGGAAAGGGCCCTCCACGCCTTTCTCCTCCCCACTCTCCTCCCTATTAGTTCCAAATTCACAATTAAAAAACCATCTCCACTGCCCCCAGCACTCTCTCTCTCTCTCTCTCTCTAAGAATCAATCAATTTCCCATCAGAAGAAAAGAAGAAAAAGAGCAAAGTGGAAATCAATCCATCATCAGTTCTCTCAGGCAAGTATATATGCATACATATACATATACATATATATACACTTGATCTCTGTATTTCATTTTGGCTTCGCGTTCATCTCTCTCTTTCGGGACTTGCGTTCAAAGTTGTGCTTGTATTCATTATTTGATTTTGATGTGCTGATTTCTGCTGCCATACTCCAAATCTGTAGATATGATCAGAAAAAATGAACTGATCATCATCATCATCATCAGTACTTATGATCTTCAAATATTTTCATTTGCCAAACAAAGATTAAATCAACCCTGTTTAAGTGAATATATCTATATTCGATGAGGATCATATGATTTTTACATTTTTTCTTAATTGTTATTTCTGATTTATATATACTCTTATTTTTTTTAAAGTTATTTATTTGTAATATTGTTTTTGATAATATAAAGGTGGGGTGTTACCTCAGAGTAAAAATGTTGAAATCAGCAAACATTGTTTTTGTCAGCTGCCATATCAAGTTTTTTTGTCTTTATTTGGCATTTTTCTCACTGAAAATAGGAAAAAAGAGGGGGAATATTTTTTAGGTGCGGACGTGGGGCTTACCTAACATTGTGTGGGCTCCACTGACTTTATTTAAAAATGATTCCCTATCTTTTTTTATTTTTTATTTTTTTATTCATAAACTTTTTCTAAAATGTACATTCATGAAAATTATTAAATAGGAAGAGCTCCAATTAGGTGCCATCTCAAAATCAAGATCCCAAGTCTAAATCCTAACGAATTATCAACAATATTGAGTAATTTCATATTGGTTTATTTTAGTATAAGAAGTAGAAAAAAATATTAATTGTATTTAAATAACTATTTAATTGAGTGATCTTTAAAGTTTGGTTATATAAAAATTAATTAGAACTGAAATCTATTTTAAGATTTGTGGTTGGGTGTGCCATGTTTCATCATTTTGTTGATAAGACAACCCTTAATCTTTAGTGGGCCATTACACCTTTTTTTTTTTCCCGATTATTATTATATTTTATAGAATAAAGTAAACAATTTTTCTTTTTCTGTTTTTGTGATAATATAAAAATGTTTAGCCAAAAGAACTTGGAGGGCTGTCTCATTCTTATGGGGCCTGTTGTCAATTACTCATTTACTAAAATTAGGAAGAATTTATTTAATTTCTAGCAACAAATAAATTTTCATTTTATGTTTTAGGTCCAATGCCATTTCAATTATAATAAATTTATGAGTTGATGTCTCATCAATTTTAAAATTTTCTACACTAAAGAGATCTTTGATCGAGTAAAGAGGAATTTTCTTTTTAAATTTTTACAAAGTCTATAAAATATTCCAATTGTTTAGACCTTTAAATTAAGATAGATAAATTTTGAGAGTTAGGCTGCAATTGGGCTATATCATGGTAAGATAATGAAAAGTTTGGGTCCAATTAGCACTATCATTATCTGGGGGCCCAATTCCTGTTGGGCTTTCATTGTTCTTGCCCATGGACCCACTTTACTCGAAGCATGCGTGTGTAGTCCATTCGAATTTAGACTTTTAGATGAAAACTGAAAATATATAAATTTTATATATTTTTACATTATTATCCTTTAGCTACTCATGCACACAACAAGGACTCGCCAGAATTGAATCCCGAACTTCAAATATATAATAGTGCCAAGGTGATATCTTGGATCAATTGGCCGCTCGACACATTATTATCCTTAAAATATGTTTAAGAAACATATGATTGTATAAAATTTTGCACAAAGATTTGGGTAAATTATAAAGAAATTAGACATTTGAAATTTAAAATTTTGTTTTTAACCGGGGATGGTGATAGGAAGGATTTGATAAAATTTAAGACCCATACGAACCTGTTCGATTTTGTTCTCCTTGAAACATATCCCTCTCCATTCTGATTCAATCCAACCCAAATTAGTCCTATTTTATCTCAAAGTGGGATCCGCTCTCCAAACCTGAGAAATTTTAGAGTCAAGACACCCTCATTCAGGTGAGGTTCTAGTGAATCTGACTCATTGCCATCCTTATATTTGACAGCTAAAACAAACAGTAGAAATTCAATTATTGATTGAAAAAGCAAAATATAAAACTAAATATTTCAGACTTTTCTTTGGAATATGTTTGAAAGATTAAGCATGAGACATGCATCATATAATATTTACAAATCCTCTCTGGATTCTGGACTATATCTAAGTTGCTGTAGTTTCAGACATGGCAGAAGAGACACTTACAGCACAGGAAATACCAGTTGCAAAAGAGGCTGAGGACATCGACAGCAACGGGGTTCCCATCAAGGTAAAGTTCCTACATTCTTTTGCAGCAAAACATGGTCCTAGTGATAGATATCATGAGTATAGTACGACGTTTTGATCAGAATTTTGTCATGTTGCCAAAAGCTGAGAAGTATCTCAATACTGTAACTAATCAAGACAGTTACCATACTGATAGGCGAAGAAATATAAGATAGTTGTTGCTTAAAAAGTGTGGTTCTTATTTCTGTCTGAAAATTTTTCATTTCAGGTAACAGAAGAGAACATTAAGCAAATGGAGAAGGAAGGACAGAAAGAAGAAGAGGAAACCTCACTTGACGGTGAGTTCATAAAAGTTGAGAAAGAACCGGTCGGTGCAAAGGATCGTCCCCACACTGCTGAGACAGATGCTGCTGCAGACGAAAAGCCGTCTGTGGTCGAGCATAACAATCCGGAGATGAGCCGGGGGCTTCTAGAATCGCAAGAAAAAGTTAGAGAACTTGAAAATGAGTTGCAGAAAATTTCTGGAGTATTAAAGGAATATGAATCAGAGAACACTAACCTGAAGGATGAACTCTTGCTGACAAAAGAGAAGCATCAAGAGACTGCAAAAAAACACGAAGAAGTTGAGCTTAATCACAAGAAACTACTCGAACAGATATCAGAAACTGAGGATAGGTACAACTTACAGCTTAAAACTTTACAAGAAGCATTAGAAGCTCAAGAAGAAAACCACAAGGAGGTGACCAATGTGAAGGAAGCGTTTGACGGTCTCAGTCTTGAGCTAGAAACATCTAGAAAGAAGATGGAGGAGCTTGAGCTAAAGTTGCACAATTCTACTAGTGAAGCCCAGAAGTTTGAGGAGTTGCACAAGCAAAGCGGTTTGCATGCTGAATCGGAGACGAAGAAAGCCTTGGAGTTTGAGAAGTTGCTTGAGCTGGCGAAATCTAGTGCAGCCGGCATGGAAGCTCAGATGGCTTCTTTACAAGATGAGCTGAAAAGTTTGTATGAAAAGATAGCCGAAAATGAGAAAGTAGAAGAGGCACTAAAGAGCACAACTGCTGAGCTTTCCACCGTTCAAGGGGAGTTGGAGCTTTCAAAATCACAGGTGCAAGACGTGGAGCAGAGGCTGGCTTCAAAGGAAGCTCTTATCAATGAATTGACCCAAGAATTGGAACGCACAAAAGCTTCTGAATCTAATGCTAAAGAAGATATTGCCTCACTTGAGAATTTGGTAGCATCAACAAAAGAAGACCTTCAAGAGAAGGTATCTCAGCTTGAAGATGTAAATTTGAAGCTGAAGGAGGAGGCCGGCGCAAAGGAAGAGGTCAAAGAACATTTGAACAACCAGGAAACAAAGGCGAAAATCATTGAGGAAGAACTAGCCAAAGTGATTAAGGAAAAAGAAGCTCTGGAAGAAGCTGTGGCTGATCTCACCAATAGTACTGCCCTGATGAAGGAGTTATGCAATGACTTAGAGGTTAAATTGCAGCAGTCAGATGAGAACTTCTGTAAAGCTGATTCTGTTTTATCCGAGGCAGTGGCAAATAGCAAAGAACTGGAGCAGAAATTGAAAAATCTTGAAGAGTTTCACAGTGAGTCCGGACAAGCTGTCAGCACTGCCAACCAGAGGAACTTAGAGCTCGAGGACATGCTACAAGCCTTGAATTCATCAGCAGAGGAAGCAAAATCACAGCTGAGAGAATCTGAAACCCGGTGTATTGCTGCAGAACAGAGGGCTCTTGAGTTAGAGCAACTGCTGAATTTGGAAGAACTAAAAAGCCATGATTATCAAAGAGAACTGAGAGAGTTATCAGAGAAAGTATCTGAACTTGATGCCACACTCAAGAAGGAGGTGGAAGAGAAGCAACAATTAGACACCCTATTGCAAGAAACACAGACAAAGCAAACTCAAACAGAGTCTGATTTGGGTGTTTCAAAAGCACGTAACTCTGAGCTTGAGATAGAACTGAAGAATGTGACGGAGAAATGTGCAGAGCATGAGGGACGAGCCAATACCATTCATCAGAGAAGTCTTGAACTAGGGGATTTAATTCAGACATCAGACTCCAAAGCAGTGGATGCTGGCAGGAGGGTGAGTGAGTTAGAGCTACTCTTGGAAACAGAAAAATATAGGATTAAGGAGCTTGAAGAGCAAATAAGCTTATTGGAAAAGAAATGCGAGAATACAGAATCAGAATCCTTGAAAAGCGGTAATCATGTGTCTGAACTTGAAACACAGCTTGAGGTGGTCCAATCGAAGGCATCAAACCTAGAGGCTGCACTGCAGGCTTCCACTGAAAAGGAGAAAGAATTGACTGAATTATTGAATACAGCAACAGAAGAGAACAGAAACTTAAGAGATGCATCAAAAGCCTCGAATGAAAAGCTATCTGAGGCAGAAAACCTACTTGATATCTTGCAGAATGAAATCAATATTTCTCAACAGAGATTGGAGGGTATAGAAACTGACCTTAAGGCTGTTGGAATGAAGGAAAATGAAGTTACTGAGAAGCTTAAGTTAGCCGAGGAACAACTAGAGCAACAAAGCAAACTCTTGGATGGAGCAACTGCAAGAAGTGCAGAACTTGAGTCATCGCATGAGACCCTAACAAGGGATTCAGAGCTAAAACTTCAGGAGGCTATTGCAAATTTCACAAACAGAGATTCTGAGGCAAAAGATTTGCATGAGAAAGTACAGGCTCTGGAAGATCAAGTGAATAGTTATCAAGAGCAGCTTGCAGAAGCAACTGAAAGATATGAAACTGCAAAGAAGGAGCTTGATCAGATTTTGGTGAAGCTGTCTTCATCAGAGGATGCTGCCGAAGATCTCAAAAGAAAGATCTCGGAAGTAGAAGGTAAAGCTGAGGAGTATGCCTCAGAGAATGTGATCTTATCTGAAACTAATGCACAGCTTAGTGGCAAGGTCAAAGATCTTGAAGAAAAGCTAATTGCAGCAGTTTCAGAGATGGAAGTCTCTGATAAGCAGCTCACTTCTCACATCAACACAATAACTGAATTAACGGAGAAGCACTCTAAAGTCTCGGAACTTCAGTTGGCAGCAGAAGCCCGTGTTTCAGAAGCAGAAGCGCAGTTGGAAGAAGTTATACAGAAGTTGAGTTTAAGAGATTCAGAAGCCAAGGAATTATATGACAAGCTAAAAGCTTTTGAAGTGCAGGTGAAGACATATGAAGAACAGGTTCAGGAAGCATCTACACTTGCTAAAAATCGAGGATTAGAATTGGAACAGACTCTCTTGAAATCTAGGGACCTGGAGAGAGACTTGGAGCAAAACTCCAGTCAGTTTGAAACGGAGACTCAAGCTCTAGTGGAGGCAAATTTGAAGCTTACTCAGGATTTGGCTTCATATGAATCTAAACTGAGTGAATTACAGACAAATTTATCCATTGTTTCGTCCGAGAAACATGCAACAGTTGAAGAATTAAATAATGCCAGAAAAGAAATAGAAGAGCTGACACAGCAGCTTGCTGCTGAAGGCAAGAAGCTACAATCTCAGGTTAGAACTCTACAAGAATGTAGTTACAAACTTATGATCTCTTTATATGACTCTTTTGTCTTTTCACGAGACAATTTTATTGATATGTGTGTCTCCATCAAACAGATATCTTCTATTATGGAAGAGAACAATTTGCTTAATGAAACATATCAAAGTTCCAAGAAGGATCTTCAAACAAGGATATTGCATCTTGAAGAACAGTTGAAAGAACAAAAATCAAATGAACATGAATTGAAAGCCAAGTTGGAAATCCTCAACTCTGAAGTTGGCCAGAAGGCTGAGTTGCAAAATCATCTGAAGGATCTTGAAGAACAGTTAACAACTGCAGAAGCTAGATTTAAAGAAGAGGTAATGATATTATAGTACAGTGTTAAGCAATCAGTTATCAGGAACTTATTTTCCTTGCGATCCACTTTTATATACTGTATTCTTATACTATATTGATAAGACAGAAATATACTTAGCTAGACACTAAAGTGCGAGCTTGCTGAAAACAAAAGCACTTCCATTCCATCATATAGGGTCGTTGAGAAATTACCTTTATAGATTCTGCCAGGAAGTACTGCTTTGAATTAATTGTTGATTTCTGCCTCTTCATTTCTTGAGAACAGAAAGAATCAAGTTCTCAAAAGGAACTAGAACGAGAAGCTGCTTTGAAGCATTCATCTGAAGAACTTGAAGCCAAGAAAAAGAAAATCCTACTTTTGGAAAATCAAGTGAAAGAGCTTGAACATAGACTGCAGCAAGCTGATGCTACATCGAAAGAAAAGGTTAGTTTTCTTCTTCCTAGTATTGACTTGCACACTTGTCTTTATCTTTTAACATATCCAGAACATAGGAGTAAAAAATATGGGCAGATCATTCATAGAATGTGCTTGGGCTTTTATAGTTCAATCAGATGGCTGTGTCTGACACAATCTGAATTCCTCGAAATCCATGCTATTTCTCATGTCAATTTTCATTTACAAAAGATTCCCTTATGAAATTTCAAGATTATAGCTTATCCCATTGCCACACGTATGCAGAATAATTTTAGAGTGTCCTAATGTTCAATAATTAATTCCCTTATCACAAGTGAAACACATTGTGATGGAATTGGAACACCATGTTGTCCCATGACAAATAATCAATAATATAATGTTGCTAGGTTTCTTACTTATCAACTGGGTATTTCATTTTTCTTATCCAGATTCTTGGTCCCAAAACTACTGCCATGTCTGATAATTTAGCTGAAAGCAATTTATAAAACCATTATTTGGGGAATAGAACCTTCATTAAAGGTATATTATTAAACTCATTTCTATGCAAGACGACGAAACGATCCTCCTCTTCTTGGTGAATCCATGGAAATTAGTTTAAATGGCCAGTTTCTTGTATGTCCACTTTTGGAGATAATCAAACTATGTGTTGGTAGTAATGTCTGAAGATAAACATGATCAATAACGAATTTGAACATCAACCAACTTGGTTTGCAGAACTTTATACTATGACAACTGAATGAAAAACATGAAAATTTTCCTCTTCAATGAGTTGGAGTTTTCTCTGTGGAGCTAAAATCTGGCAGAAGCAACATCGATTCCATAGAGTAGAGTAAACTATAATACAAAATTCTGAGCTCTCATCAAAGGTAAGCCATTAAACTCTCATGTCTGAACTATGATGCAGGATCTTGGAGGCATTACGACTGAACCGAAGGATGAGACAATAAAATCTCGAGAAATTGAATCTTTTACTTCCACCCCTTCTAAGAGGAAGCATAAGAAGAAGTCAGAGCCAACTTCAGCTCAAGTATTGTCCTCAGATACACAACAGGTTCAGACAACTGGGGCATCTCCATTAATGACCCTTAAACTCATTTCTGGTGTGGCTATAGTTTCAGTTATTATCGGCATCATTCTTGGAAAGAGATATTAGATGTGGTGTTCCGGTTTGGATTTTGCTTCCAGATTGGTTTTTGTTTCTTATCTTTTTCCATTTTTTGCTTCATTTTCCCCCTTAATTAGTTTGTTGTTTGTACAAAGCTTAGTGGCAGCTTTATTTATATATGCCATGTATTTTTCTGTTTTGAGCTTGGTCAGGAAATTGGTTTTTATTTGAAACCTGACCTGTAATTATAGCAGGAAAGAACAAACAAGGGAGAAATTACAGTTCTTGCTGTAATCAAGGTTGTATGTTTAGCCATATGTACTCTGGATCTTTAATTATGCATTGGACTAATTAAATTTGTCCCTTTTTTCCCCTATCATGTGCACTGTCATAAGAAATTTGTGTCCATCAATCTAAATGCCCCTAAAAAATGGGATGTTTGGGACGTGTTTGGTATGGTGTGCTTTCGCTATGTAAGAACTCCGAATCTAAATATTATCAACGTCTCAATATTTCAGTGTTTCCATTGTTAGTGCTGCTTTTGGTTATGCATGTGAGTAGCGGGGCCAACCATAGGAATGTCCATTTTTAAGGCATCTGGTTTACATGATATATGGGACCCAATTATGGTAGTATTCATTCATAAGACACATAGTTTGAAGGAAAGAGTTGAGGTCTTTAAAATATTAGAAGAATTGATGTCTTCAAAATGTTGGAGACATTATGTCCGAACGGAATGCGGGACCCAACTATGATATAACCCCACAATGAAAATATTCATTTTTCAGACATGTTTCATGTTTGTTCAGGGTCCTAAAATATTACAAGGATTGAGATTCTTGAAATGTTGGAAACACCTCATTTGAATGGAATGCAGATCCAATTATGGAAATATTATTTTTAAAATATGTACGTGCTGGAAACAAAGACGTTTACTTCAAACACCTCGAAAATCGCACCTGAGTCCATGGGCCCAAAACAACCCTCTAATTCCCAACGAGATAAATAATGAAATTGTCAAAGTAAGTGGGATGATATTGTCCTCCAAAATAAATTTAGACGCTCAAAATGTACTTGAGTAGCTAATACTTGTCCAATGCACTCACATGCACTCTTATCTTCCTTTTTTAAGACACTCCAATTCTCATGTTCGACACATAGCCCACATGTCGAAGGCTTTCTCATATACTGGGCATGCTTGAGATTGCAAGAGACCATTTCTTGAAAGTGTCTGAATTTCGTTTAATTTAAGAATATGCCGACAAGGGCTGACAATTCTCCTATAAAGAGGGCAGTTCAAGTGTAGCAAAGGACTGGGAATAGATCCCATGAATCCATGTTTATCAGTTTATGAATGTAGTTGGTACCATGTTTTTCTATTTCGCCATGAAAGAATAAGAATATATATTGGAATAAACAAATACATTGTATCATCATCCTTATTAACAAGAAGTTAAGCGAACAAGGGAATTCACCTTTTTAATGTGATTCAGTCCCTTCCATGGAATTTGAGAACAAGAACATCCATACCTTCACATTGTTAAAGGGTTTCAAAAATTCTCCTCCAAAGGAAGAGCTGTTAATTCTCCACAACCTCCATCATCAACATCTGATTGATTCTTGACAATTCACCAAGCTCCATTTTCATTCTTACATCACAACCACCACCGATTTGCTGGCCAACCGGGCTAATCCATCGGTTGCCAAGCCGAGGCTGTGAGCAATGACAAATCCTTCCACCCCAGCTTCAAGCTTCCATTTTCCTCCACCAACGTATACCCCTGCCAAGGGAACATTCCGAGCAAGAGGCTGGCTTGGGCGGCCGGGTTACCGGCAAGGGAGACTGGCCGGAAACCAATCCTGATTAGCTCATCTCCCCACCTCTCCACCTTCACTTCCCCTGTCCGTTTTGGCCCACCCACAGCCACAATGTTCCTAATCTCACACCCAAACAGCTGCTGCTCTACTGTATGCCTCTCCAAGCTCTCTGACCCCAACCCGTCCCCCAAAGCATCAAACAGTGCCGAATAATAATGCAATGCTTCCACAAACCGCCCCAGAAAACTTCCCCCGTGACTCAGATCCTGTTCAACAATGGTAATCAACTTGGGTCTAATCAAAGTCAACAATCTCAAAGCTCCTAAGTCACTCCCCGTCACGTCGTACAAGCAATGATGCATCCAATGCACTACAACAGTTTCTCCCATTTTGATGTTCAATTGATTGAGATCCGCTATGTTCCCTATTTTTCCTTCCAGCGGCTGGAACTGGAAAGGAATGCAAAGTGCACTTGCAAATTCCGCCAGCCGTTGACCCGTTGAGTTTAGCAGCTCTGAAGATGACCCGAGCCCAGTGATTTTAAACGACTTGATTTTCCGCGTTTTGGAGGAGAGGATGTGGAATAATCCAGGCCATTGGAGACCTTGCATGATGTCGAGGTCGATGATGTGGACGTGATCGGCGCCGTCTAGGGCCTGCTGGATGGCCTGATTAGCAGTGAAATGGGAGAATTTGATTAACGGGGCGACAGAATTGTAGATTTGGACGGCGCTCAGGTGTTTCTGGAGGTGGGTTCTACACGGAGGAGCGAGAGGCGAGTACGTCCCGAGGTACGAGCTGATGATACGCGCAGAGAGAGCATCGGCAAAGTACGCGCCGACGCGTTGGGCGGAGGAACCGAACGGAGAAGACAGCTCGGCTATCTCAGGCAGGAGCTGCCCAGCATCATCTAAATTGTCTATGGCCACACATTCGGCGCACTGTAGAAGTAGCCCCAGGAGGCGGAGCCCCGTAGAATCGCTGTCATCCTCAACAGCAGCGGCAGCGGGATGGAGCTGCACCTCTTCCTCATCCTCCGATTGTGGGTCTTTCTCAGGGGAGATGTGGGATCTTCGGCGCTTAATGGGTTCTTCAGCGGCGGCACTAGACAGGTCAACGGCGCGTTTTCCGGCGGCGGACATGGAGGCTGCGGCGGGAGAGGAACTATTGCTGGTGGGGTGGTGGTGCTGGTGCTGGATTGGGGTTAGTAGACCGTGGAGCATGATCGGAGACAATACAGAGGAATCAAAAAGGAGAGGAACTTTTTCTCTGAAATTTAGCCCAGAAGATGGATGGGGGAAAATGATTGTCGGGGGTGAAAACTTTTTCTATGAATTTCTTCAAGAATTTGATGATGGATCAATAATGGCGCCGGGGTGAGGAGTGATGAAAACGAAAAAGGTGGGGGGCTTTTTGGAGGTATCGACAGAGGGGTGGGACTGTGAAGGAGAGGTTTGTTTCTAGTGTTGGAGTGCCTATGCAAGCGAGAACTATGCTGTTCTAACTTTGTACAGGGTTACCATCAAGGGTGGTGGTAGTATAGTGGTTTCAAGCTTACTTCTAAGGAATTTGATAAGTTTGTATTTTGGGTTCGAATATTTTTTTATGTATTTATCACAAATATTTGATAGTTGTGTGTTCTTCGATTTGAGTCAATGCTGGCTTCTGTGGACTTTACTCGATTTTTAGTGGTGCTATGCTGATGGGATCCATGGTTGCACGGGTTGGTCCGGCTTTTGTGGACTTTACTTGGCCTTTGGTGGTGTTATGCTGATGGAATCCGTGCTTGAGCAAGTTGTTCAGGTGTCTGTGAACTTTACCCGGCCCTTGGTGGTGCTATGTTGACAGGATCCGTGCTTGCGCGAGTTGTTTAGGTGTCTGATATATTCGCGGTTGAATACGAAAGTCCGACCATTGCGTACTGGGAGGAGGCAAGGTGTCGCTACTGCTTTCTTCCTTTTATTAACTATTAAAAAAATAAAAAAACCACTTTGTATAGGGTTTGTTTGGCGACATGAAAAAGGTGATGGATTGCATGGGCTCACTAGTCACTACCTTATCTTTATAATTGTAGTTGAATTTGTTTCCATCATTTATGTGAACAGTAAGGGAATGTTTGGTTATGTTTTTCCAATACAACATTATTTTGAAAAAATATAACCAAATATATCCTTATTTTTTCTTCAAAGCACACATCTTTTAATATATACATACATATATTATATGTACATCATATATATATTATTTTAATATTAAAAAAAACACTCAATTTCATTTTCACCCCAAAAAGCCAACAAAAAAGCATTGATTTAACTGTTACAATAAAAAATGTCTCTCTCAAAATATAAACAAACATACAAAAAAATAACTTTCACATTCTCTAATAATTCATTCTTTCAAAACACATAATAAAATCACATCAAAACATAACCAAACATTCCCTAAGCATACTTTTGCAAAATAATGTTTTAGTATAAGCTAAGGCTACGATATCAGTTTTGCTATTGAGCATACTATTGGATGTAACATTTTACTTTTTCCTATTTAAAGAGATAGAGCATGCTCGCAAGGATTAAACTTTTTCTATATATAAATTTTATAATATATGATATCAAGCCTTGTTCTATATTAGAAAAGTATAGGAGAAATAATTTATAAATTGCGCTCTTTTCGTCCTTTGAAATCTATTTCATAAGAATAAATCTCCTCATCATGATTATATTCAAACAATATTTCATGAAAAACTATATTTTTCATATTTGTAAATAAATTTGGACAATTGAATTTTAAGTAGTCTAGAAATCTTATTATTATTATTATTATTATTATTATTATTATTATTATTATTATTATTATCTACCTCCATTTCTTGTTCACGATTAATTTTGTTTATCTCTTTCCTTTGAACACATATTACAACAAGAACCAGGCTTTTTGTCCTACCAAACACATATTAATGGCTAGTTTGGTTGGGATGATAAGGTGAGATAAAATATTTTTATCCCACCTTATTATTTGTTTGGTTAGAATGACAAAAAACACTTAGGTTCACATGAATATTAAAAGCCCGTATTTATATGTACAACTCTCATGATAAATTAATCTGTTACCCCCATGTAGGGGTGTACATAGATATTAAACGGATCGGATACATTATTTTCATATTCGTATCTGTTTAACTTTTTGAATATTCGGATATGGATACGGATTTGACGGATATTTAAAAATGATATCCAAATTCGTATCCATCGGATATCGATCGGATTCGGATATATTCGTATTCGATTATAATATTTAGATACATTCATATTTTATTAAACTTATCCGTATTTGAATTATTGTTTTATATTCATATTCAATGATAATTATTTAGATATCCATTTACGAATATTCAAATACGTGAATCTATGAATATATAACAAATACATATTTTAATTAATAGAAGGAACTATATAATTTCATCAAAACGAAAATAATCAAACAAATAGCATAATTTTTAATTAATAATTGACTTTATAATTGATTATTAGTACTTAATAATAATAATAATAATAATAATAATGGCATTTAAGTATATTAATTATAAAGTCAACCAACAATAATTATGCTGATTAACTTTATTCTTCAATTTTTTTCTCTATATTACAATAATTTTTTAATTTATTCTTGTTTCTTCCCAATTCTTCAATTATAATTTATATATATATACATATATGGATTATGAGATTTTTATTGAAAAATATAAATAATATATTATTTAACAAATATATATTCGGATTGGATACGCATTTACCATATCCGTATCCATTTATAGTTTATACAAAATTTATCTGCATTTTTTTAAAGCGAATATTATCCGTATCAGATTATAATCGCATACGGATAATATTCGCTTTAAACAAATGCAGATAAATTTTGTATAAACGGATATGAATGCGAACGGTAAATGAATTTTCGAATATCCATTTACAGCTCTACCCCCATTAGTTTATTTATCATGTTAATCAAATTATATCATAATGATAAAAACCACAAAAATTATCACATGATAAATATTATGAGATAACCTTAAAATCTAACCAAACTAGTCCTAATTGTATGTGCATATATTGGATCATCATGTGGTTAGCTTTCAACATTGTTTATGTTGTCTGATTGAATTGGCTTTGGAGTTGGTGCTCGTATTGTTTTGTGCGTATTAGAGTAATGAAGCTTTGTCTTCACATAATGAGATATATCGATATGACTCTATTTTACCATTTTCTCTATAGTTATTTTTTTAACTATGGATGTCAAATACTTGCTTTTTTTGGTTAAGACTTAAGAACCCCCCCCCCCCCGCCCCCCCCCCCCCCCCCCCCAAAAAAAATACAATATCATCTATCACGAGTTGATGGTTATGGGCGTTGAGCGAGTTTGTCAAAATTCGAAAAAACTACATTAAAATTTAAGGTAATTTTTGGATACAAATTATGTGTTTTGAAATTATATGTTTTGTGAAAATGGATTTTGAAAGTAAGGTTGGGGAATGTAAATTTGTGTTGGGGAATGTAATATATGTTTGTTTATATTTTGGGAATAGTAAGAAAATTATTTTGGGAAATTTTGGTATATTTGTTTATGTTTTGAGATGAGATAATTTCTACTATAGCGGTATAATCAATGCTTTTTTGTTGAATTTTTAAGGTAAAAATGAAATTAAATAATTTTTATTGTAATAATAATAATAAAATATATAATATGTATATGTGATGACTGGATATGATTTTTTAATTGTAAAAATAATAATAAAGTATTATGATATGTATATGTATGTATATGAGATTTTTGGTAATAAGTTAATTGATTTGAAGAGGTATTTTAAGATTAATAGTGATTATTTTGACAAAGAATTAGACACTATATTTGATTACGTTTTGCCAAAACCAAACTTGAAATCTTTTTGGAAGTCGACAATTGGTAACTTGAAGCCAGTACACCTACTTAATAAATTTAAAAACATTATAAAACTTACATTTATTTAATATCACCACCTTTCTTCCGAAGAATGAATAAACATGCAAAAAAACTCATATCAAACCAAAAAAATAGAATATTAGATAAATTACCACTTTTTAATGGGTCTCTCAAAGCTTAAAAGTTCATTGATATAAAATCTTTTAAATTCTTAATTTTAAGAAATTCTAAGCCAATCAGATTTCGCCAAGCCCAAGCTAAAAATATAGATGATTCTCTACTCACTCACATGAGATGCTTGTTTTTGTTACACTTGTCCTCTAGTTAGTCATTCATCATAAAATATTAACCAATCCACATAATAAGTATAATTCACTCATCATATAATTTGAAATGACCGATTAAACTATATTTTATCATGTGATTCATATTATCCGCTTAGATTTATTAATTATTTATTTACGTAAAAAAAGAAAATTACACCAAAAATATTCTTGGATAACAATTTCATTTCCCCATAAAGTTCCACCACATGGATGAATGTGATTCATTGAAAAACAAAATCCCAAATGACTTGAGTTATATTATTAAGAGGAATGCATCTAAAGAACATTTACAAAATCAACAGAAAACTTTAACATTCAGACAATCCAGCATACACATATGTATATATACATTGAAATCCCTCCTTAAGGCAGTGATTGTTTGTGGAGTTTGACCTCATTTTGTCTGTAAAATATGTTTTAGGGTAGAAGCTTTGTTTGATTGTAAAACCATTTAATATGTCTTTTAGGCTAATGAACAGTGTTGTTCCACATACCTAAAAATCAAAACTTACAAAACAATTTTCATATCTCAACCAAATTTGTCAAACATATCTCAAAAATAATTATTACATTTTATCTCACAACTAATTACAACTCCATTTCCCATTTTCATATCTCACGAACAAAAAAACCTTTCCATAATTTTTAAAACACTAAAATATGAGATCAAGTCTCGCAATCAATCACAGTCTAAAATTTCATATTCCTCAAAAACAAGCATCCAATAAGCAGTAGCAACACAATCCAGCACAATTGCCCAAAATAAAAATGAAAAAGAAAATAACAAATCCACCAACAATAAGTAAAGAGAGTAAGAATTTATAGTCCTAGGTAATGAAATAATAAATAATAAATTTTTGGTTAAGAAACCCACCCCCACCCCCCACTACCTCCCAAAAATAATAATAATAAAAATAAAATTACAACTTCATCTACCACGAGTGGATGGTTATGGATGCGGAGCGAGTTTGTCAAAATTTGAGACAACTACATTAAAATTTTAATAGACTTGAAATCTGTTTGGAATTCGACAGTAGATAAATTGAACCCGTTAAAACTACTTAATAAATTTTAAAATATTATATAATTTACATTTATTTAATATCGCCATGCCCAGTGGCTTATAGTCTAAGTGACATATTTCTCTCTTATTAAGTGAGAGGTCTTGTGTTCGATCCGTAATAGGTGCGTTGTGCACTTTATGTGCGTGTGTTATTTGTAATGCTCTCTCTAAAAAAAAAAAAATCACCACCTTCTTTCCGTAAAATGAATAAACATAAAAAAAAAAAAACTCATATCAAACCAAAAAAATAGAATATTAGACAAATTGCTACTTTTTTAATGGTTCTCAAAACTTGAGTTCTTTTAAATTTTTTATTTCAAGAAATTCTAAGCCAAGCCGAAAACATAAACGATTCTCTATTTACACACATGAGACACTAATTTTTGTTACAGTTGTCCTATAATTAATCACTCACCTTAAAATATATATCAATTTAATTTACTTACCATGTTATTAAATTTAGTTCAATCAAACACAATTCGAGATAGTTGATTAAACTATACTATATCATGTGACTCATATAGTCCGCTTAGATTTTTCCCTAAAGTTCCACCACATGCATGAATTAACCAATATTATTCAAGAATGTGATTCATTGAAAAACAAAATCCCAAATGACTCAGCTATATTATTAAGAGGAATGCATCTAAAGAAGAATCACAAAATCATCAGAAAACTTTAGGGAATGTTTGGTTATATTTCTTCAAAACAAAATTGTTTTGGAAAAACATAACTAAAGATACTCTTATTTTCCCTTTAAAATACTAATTTTTTTTTTTTTCAAAATATCCTCTCACATCCTTCATTATCCCCATAACTTCCCCATATTTCAATATATGCATATAAATATATATATATATATATATTATATGCATTATATATATATTTTATTATTATTCTAACAATAAAAAATCACTCAATTCCACTTTCACCCCAAAAATCCAATAAAAAAAACAGTGATTTGATTGCTACAGTATAAAATGTCTCCCCCAAAACATAAACAAACATACCAAAGCTATCCAAAATCAATTTTTAACTATTTCCCAAAATATAACCAAAAATCCATTACATTCCCCAACTCGACTTTCACATTTTTCAATATCACTTTCAACATTCATTCTCTCAAAACACATATTAAGATCACACAAAAAAACATAACCAAACACTAACATTCAGACAATCCAGCATATGCATATGTATGTATACATTGAAACCCCTCCTTAAACTTTCAGATTCCTCAGAAACAAGCATCCAACAAACAGCAGCAACACAATGCAGCACAACTGCCAAAAAGAAAAATCAAAAAGAAAATCACAAATCCACCAACAATAAGTAAAGAGAGAGTAAGAAGTTTTAGTCTTAGATAATGAAATAAATATTAACAAATATTTTAACTGCAAATGTATCTTTAATTTTTGCCTTTTATACAGTATAAAAACTTTAAAAATATTATTGTTCTATCCACGTTAAAATAAAACTTATTTTTATTTTTCCTGAACACTTACACCACGTCTGGTTATGTTTTTGTTTTTATTTATTATTTTTAATATTTTTAAAATTTTAAAAAATAATTAAAGAAAATGAATTGAAAAATGAGTTTCGTATTTGAATGTGTTTGAAAAATAATGATTGTATAAGGTTTAATAGGTTGTAGGTGGAGAAAATAATAATAATAATAATAATAATAATAATAATAATAATAATAATGAAAATATAGAAAGCAAATATATAAATTATTAAAAGAAGATATGTAGGTTATTGGAGAACATGTTATGAAATAAAAATGAGTTGGGATTTTGGTGAAACGGCGAGAAGTTGATAATTCATTTTCAGTAATAAAAATGGTTGAAAATGAATTTGAAATGGAATAAATGTGGCCTTCTTTTGTCAAAAATAAGTCTGTATTTCATGACTTCGAATATATTAAATTCATTAACTAAATAAAATAATATTCTCTACTTCTACGAAACAATGAAATTCACAATAAATAACAATTTCCCATCTCCATATAATTTATATGGAAAAGATAATGAGACTCAAAATAAATGAAATTGTAATTCTTCTGTCACTAATACTTATTGAAATGACATCAACATAAAGAAAAAATTGCCATCATTAGGGGTGTAAATGAGACAAGATGAATCATAAACAATTCGAATTCGTCAGTTAAATAAATCGAGTTGAGCTTAATAATATTTGATTCGAAAAACTCGCGAGCCTAAGCAAACTTCTCTCTCTCTCTCTCTCTCTCTCTCTCTCTCTCTCTCTCTTTAATATAATTATATATAATAAGGTCCATAAAAATAAGTAAATAATCATAATAATAATTATTTTGTTATTTTTAAAAAAATAATAATTTTTTTTTGAAAAGTTTATAATTATAAATTTTATTTTGAATCTAAATAAGTTCAAACTAGTACAAACCTATATGAGTTCGAGCTCATTTGAACTTATACAAATCGAGTTTTTCTGCTAACTTACAACAAATCTTATCGAGTTGAGCTCGACAAAACGCACTCGAGCATTCATCTATTCAATGAGCCGAGCTTGAACTTACTATATTCTGGTTCTGCTCGACTTATCTATCACAAAGATACATTGTTGCATTCATTACAATATTTTTTTTTCAATCCTAATCATATTTATTCTACTAATCCAAATGTATTTTTATTTTTCACACACAAATCAATAGAAAAAAAAAAAGAAAAATAAACTTAAAATAAAAAATAAAACCAAAAAAAGAGAAGGTGAAGGTAATGATAGATTTAGACGGTGTTTGGCTAAACTTATTTTAAACTTCTTATAAGCTCTTATATCTTATAAGATGTTTTTGAAGCTTATAAGATATTAATCTTATTTTTAAAATAAGTTATTGAAGTGTTTGGATAAAATAAGATCTTGGAGCTTATAATATGTTAATAATAATAATAATAATAATAATTTTGTAATTAAAATAGTTAAAAATGAAAGAATTTGTTAAAATCTTAAAAATAAGTAGTCTCCTTACTTTTTTTAAAAGAGCTTATAAGCTCCTGACATCTTATTTTAAGATTTTATAAGTTTTTTTTTAAAAAAAATTATCAAACACTTTTTATTAATTTATAATTTCTTAAACATCTTATAAAATATTTTGAAAAATTTATAAGCTCATCCAAACACCCTCTTAACTATACACAAAATATGATTAGCAACAGCATGACAAAGAGAACTTACCATCCTCTCCAGAACCCATCACCTCTGGACTGCGTGTTGGCCGGCGGGTTCTGATCCTGTTGCCCATCTTTCATTGGATAACCAGTTGCTGGCGGCGGAGCCATGTAACCGCCCTGTGCCTCCACCGGGTGCGCCGTCCCTGGTGGCGGATAAGCTGCCACTGATTTAGAAGTATACTCACCATCAGCTACCAACATATATACATACATATTTGCACAGATATGAGTATAATTTCCAAATTTATATGTGTAAATTAAATGAAATTTACAATTTCAACAACTTAAAATTTTGAAGCCGTCCACTCATAAGAACCAAAAATCAATTCCATTCTTAAAATTAAAAGTCCTAATTCCATCCTTCATATATACTAGCAACGAAAAAACAGAGAGAACAAATGTTTATGCGTATATTATATACCCTGAGGCTGGCTGTAGTTGCTCATGACTAATGGAGGAAGAAGAAACAGGAACTGTTATAACGAGCACTGATTTGGAGGAAAACGAAGATGCCCACAAGATCTCTGTGTGTGATCTTGTATGCATATATATATATATATATACATAGGCGGGTTGGGGTGGGGGTGGGGGTGGGGGTGGGGGGCTGTGGGGCGTGGAGTGGGTGGGCTGAAGGTGGAGTTGTTGGGGCAGATTACTTAGCGACGAAACCGGGAGCGGCGACGCCGCGTGGAGACGCTGAGGAAGAGAAAATCCACCAAGGCAGGGCCAAGTTGTTATCGAGAAAACAAAATTTAGAGGTCCCACATTCATCGCCTTTTTGCATTTTCCTCGTTTAATTTACGGGTAAATGCCACTTCACCCCTCAAATTTAATTATCGTGGGACATTACCCCTTGAAAATAATTAAAAGGCACTTCACCCACTCAACTTAAAGTTATTAGAATACTTTGGCCCCAAATATAATTTCTGACTGATTATATGATCGAAGAAAAAACTATTCTTGTCATTTTTGCTTTTTTCCACATTTTTCCACTCAAATAAAAGGAACCTAATTACTCTTATCATTTCTATATTTTTCAGCTTAAAAACAAAGAAACCCATCTACCAAGAACAATAGGATAATGGGGTTCTTATTTTTTTTCTTACATTCAATTAGCTTGTTTGCCTTCTCCTATTGTTTAGGAGATTGACGGGCCGTTTGATTTTATTTCCAAAGGTTATTTCCATTTTCAACTATTTCTAAAGTTGAAATGGAAATTGAGATATATTTGAATGAAATGTTGGAACGTAATTATTAGAATATGTTATAGGATTGAAAAATAGATTAATTTATATTTTTTTATGTTTAAAAAGATTTATTTTTTAAAAACATATGTATGTTTTATTAATTTGAAAATGACAGTGAGTAATTTATGTCAAATTAAATTTGAATTTAATTGATGTGTAATATGATGATATGGTAGGTTTAGAAAGAGTTTTGAGAAAAAAATATGTACTTTTTCTGAAAAAATGTTGTGAGAAAGTTTTTTTTCCAATTTTTATCTCCAAATGAAAATGAAAATGCGGCTTGAAAATGAAAACAAACGGGCCATAATTTTTTATTGAAATACAACTGAATGAGTTTTAGTATATGTATTTTAGTTAGAAGTATTTTTAGTTTTTCGTTCATATGGTTGTGTTGTAATTAAAAAGCGATCAGAATTCGAACACGCCGCGTTTTACTGGGAAGGATCGAACAAGGAGTGCCGAGAGTACCCTACGAGCAAACAAAGAAAGGCTGAGGAAGTGCGGTAAAGACGCATACAGGAAGCGCAAAGTTAGGCGCGGGTGCGGTGGCGGGGCTGAGGGCTTCAACATTCTATCTTTTAATAGTTCGACCGCAACCTTTCTTAAGAACAATAAGAATAGCTAGGTTTTAATGCGTTATTTGGCACTTTAAGCTACCGAGAGTACCCGAATATTCCATATGCATTAAGACACGACCCCAAGCTTGTGAAAGTAAAACTTCCCAATTTTCAAATGAATACGTACAAGAAATCCTTAACGAAAGAATTTTTATCCTCAAAAACATTTGACTTCAGTGCAGACAATGCCACCTGTACGTAATTTGTATGCTACCTAGGATCAATGATAGCAGAAAATCTTAGCAGTAAACATATGGGGAAGTTGGCCCCACATTGGAGACCTTATTCTTTTCAGTAGTTCCTTCCCTCCAAATTGCCTTAACATGAAATTAATTGTGTGGATTCTAAAGGATTTCATTAGATTTTTTTGAATTATTATATATTTAATTAGGAAGAGATGGCACCCTGAGATGAGAGGGAAGGTCGATTTGACTCGAATCCTGGACCTGATCTTTAATCCTACACCGGTGTTTGATGCGATGGGACCAAAACTGGCTATCTTATAGCAGACAACTAACGCAAGCCTACTCAACTAATTTCATAAGTAAAGGCCTTAATTCATTTTGTTATCTAGAAAGATTGCTCTACCCACTACATTAAAGAAGTAAAATCACTAACCTTATTATTACTCTTAAACAAATTTTTCTTACTTTATAAAAGACAATTTTTAGGAAATAGTAAAGCTCATGTTTTATATTAGTAATGCTAAGATTATCTAATCCGTCTTTAAAGAATTAGAATCATTAATTTTGTCATTCCTCCAAACTATAGTCACATGATTAGGAATGCTCTCATTATGCATATCTATCTATCTATCTATCTATCTATCTACATGTATATATCTTAATAGCTAATTCAGCCTTTCGATTACAAATATAATTAATTAGTTTAGTAAGAAATGTACTTTACAAACTAATAGCCCTCTTAAGGGAATATTGTTACGAAAATTTGTGGAATTGGCTAAAATAATTATGTGGCTTGAGGCATGAACACACTTTCCTCAAAGTGATTATTGCCCCCACTATGAGTTTGCTACGGGGTTGAAATGACAATTCACTTCTAGGATACAACAAAACCACCCGAAATCTGCAAATAGCAACTTCGAAGATTTTCCTCAAGACCTTTTAGAAAGCTTTTGAGTATACGAGAAAATTTGAATAGAGAAGAAAGAAAAGGCTTATTTTTAGAAAATGTATATCTTTTTTGTCACTCATGCTGAGCTATATTTATATTGGTAGAAGACAAGATAATTCCCAACAGTTGTATAAATATAACTATTTCTTAAGAAGATACAACCTTTAATATATGCTTGAAAAATCGCAATTCTTCAGAAGGACACGTGACTAATTTCTTAAACGAAATTAAAATTATTTTCTTACCTGAAAATAATTTTCTACAAAAGAAAATAATATTTTCTTAAACACACGTGGCACGTGCCAAGTGAATTAATTTAAATATATAATAATATACTTTTTGGCTTCCCTCTATACTTTCCCTCCAAGTCTTAATTCAAATTGTTAAGTGTGTTACTCTTTATAAAATAGAGGAGGTTTTCTTACTTTTACAATGCGGGACAAACACACTTATATTCAAACTCAAATTCCAAGCTACAACATATATATATATATATATTTATTTATTATAACAAATATATATATATATATAACACATTACGTAAAATGTGTCACATAAATATGTTGAGGAAGATGGAGAAAGTAAAAATGGCAAGAATAACCTTTTCTCCGATCATATGATTTGCCAGAAATTGTATTTGGAGGGCAAAGTGTTCCAATAACTCTAAGTTGAGGGGGTGAAGTGCCTTTTAGTTATTTTTGGGGGGTAATATGCCAAAACAATTAAATTTGGGGGGTGAAGGTGCCATTTACCCTTAATTTAATTTACACATATATTTGATATATTGCGCCTATAAAACATTTTTGGAGAGATTTGAAGTCAATAATATATGATATAAAATATAAAGTTGTAATACTTGCACAATTAGGATTTGGTCTTTTTATCGGTTTCCTATGCTTTTGTTACATCACTTTGTTAGACTGGTATGTACATGGAAATATGAACCTTCTTGTCATTTAATGCTTTTTTGACTATATACTATAGTTTATTTATGCGGGTTGGATTATATTGCATGTTGATAAGTGTTACGGTAGAAGTTTCTTGAAATAAGATTTGTGATAAATTTGATATAAATTCTGATATGAAATACTTATATTCTAAAAAATGACACATTAGGGCAAACCTACATTTTTATTTTATTTTTAAAATTTTTTTTGAGTCATGAATATTTTAAAAATAAAGCTTATGCTGTTAGATATAAGCAATTTAATAGGTCTAAATCGAATTACATAGTTCGCTAACATAACAATTAGTATGTGCATACCACTATAAATAATTTTTATTATTCATTTTTAAGTGCTATTTGTTAATTAGACCAAATATATTTTACTTTACTCACATCATTATTTTTCTTTAAATCGTATAACTAAATTAGATGTTGAAGATATAAGGTTAATTGCATTCTAATAGTTGTGAAATTGGGTGAATATGAGATCTTTATGATGTGATTACTTGTAAGGCTTGACTTCATGTTTTAATGTTTTAGAGATTTTGGGAATATTTTGGTGTTTGAGATATATGAGAATGGGAAATTAAGTTGTGATTGATTATGAGATAAAGTATAACAATTATAGCGATATGATGAGTTGATGTGGTGTGAGGTTGTGAATGGCTGTGAAATTATTTTTGAGATATATTTAAAAGATTTGGTTGAGATATGGAGATTGTTTTGTTTTGTTTTTTATATATTTATACACACCCACACATATTAGGAGCCCGTTAGGACTCGAACTCCTGACTTTCCACATTATATGAGAGTCTTATGTCGTTGGGCCACAGGCCACGATATGAAGATTATTTTGTGAGTTTTGATTTTTGAATTTTTGGAGCAACATTGTTCATTGGCCTGAGAGACCTATTAAATGGTTTTACAACCAAACAAAGTTTCTACCTTAAAACATGTTTTACAAACAAAAAATGAGATCAAACCCCATAAGGAATCACAATCTTGGATTCTCTATTTTATTTTCTGTTTCATTTCATATTTTAACATAATGTATATATGACAATTGTATTTGATTTTCAGTCAATTATTTTTATAAAGAAATATTTAGTACGCATATTGTATATTTATAAAATAAAATAAAAAAATAAAATATAAATTAAAATAGAAGATCTATATTGGAGCCGGAGAGGGAGAAGTGAGGATCTTGGCATTGGCACTTAAGGATTATGATAGGCCTTCTATACTTATTGATCTCATTTAATTTGGTAGGTCTTGTGTGAATACATCTATTGATGAATTTCTAAGCTTATACATTGCAAAACTTAATATCTATATCTCTTTGTTGTGATTTTATTTTTTTACACTTATACACATGTACACATATAAGAAGCTCGTTCAACCTTAAACTTCTGATGTTTCATATTATATGGGAGACTTATGTCAATGAACCACAGACCACTCGGCCTCTTTGTTGCGACTTGTGACTCAATAGTTTGTCAATAAAATGCATTGTATAAGCTACAAGGAAATATAATTCTAATTCATGTATAAAACATGAGTTAGGTGGATAACTTGATTTGTGGACCAGTTGAATAATTAATATATGACATCACATGCTTATAGAATTCAATGACAATGCATCAGGAAACTTAACAAGGGGGCCCAATTTGGTGAATTTGAACATGATGGGCAAAATTCAACGTTCATATCGATTGAGAAGAAAATAAAGCATTCCTTGGGCCAATATGTGACCAAGTCATTAAGTCAAACAAATATGAGTAAAATATATATCATTAATTAAGAATATTCTATATACTTGACTTAAAAGATTAACTCCAAGTCCACATTTTAGTATATAAATTATTCAAACTAAGATTATTTGCCATTTTAATTCTATTTTAAAGAAGTATATTATTATAAATTGATATTCACTTTATTTTCCATGTTATAAATGCATGGAAGGGTGTATTTTCTCCCTTCATGTATTTGCTCTTTTTTTTTTTAAATATAAACTTAAATTGGATATGTAAATATAAGATATAAAATAAAATACTAAACATTAAAATAAATAAATTAAAATGCTACCGAATATTTAAAAATATTATCAAATATAACATAAAATACAAAATTCAAAATGGAACTACTCTCCAAGCCTTAGGAATATTCTTTAGCTAAACTTGCAATAGTTCTTAAGCCACATATGGACAATGCTCAAGTAGCTTGATCTTTATTGATGTGATTTATCTTTATTAGGTCATTGAGCTTATAACAAACAAGCCAAGATTGGGAAATATAGAAATGATCAAAGGTATTTGACTTTGTTGAGCTAACAAATCAATATGAATTTAAACCTTTAGTAATTAATTTGGAAAAGAATTTCAATTAAGTTTATAAAAGTGAAATTCTTCCGTATTTACTACCTAAAATATCACCTTATAAACAAAAAAATTGAAATGCAAAGGATCTTCTAATTATCATTGAGGCGTTGTACTTCATACTATTTAAAGAATTTCAAAATCAATTGAATTATTTTTGTGCCTCTCGTATAGTTACAAATGAATTTGTTTTTTGAAAAAGAACAAAAAATTTAATTTAGATAATATCAAGTTACATAGTTTGATCCTTTAATTTATTTTGAATTTTATTAGTTTTTTCTAATGAAAATATCTTTTAGAGTATTATTGAATTTTAAGAATTTTGATTATTACTGTCAAAATACTGTTTGATTATTTATATAGAAAAATAAAATAAATTATCATAATTTTAGTGAAAAATAAACATAATATGTTTGGACCCATTTAATCAATTACTTAACTTGTAATAGACCAAAAATTATTATTAAAATAAAAAAGTATATATAATTCCAAGTCTAACGTGACAATTGTACGATACCAATTACCAGAAGTTAACCTGAAAATTATTGTTCTTTATCCAATAATATATTTGGAGAGAGCCAAACACGTCCCAAGTAAATAATACTCTTTCTTTCTCTGTATACATACGTATATTATATACAATTATATAGAGACAGATTCTCTCTCTCTCTCTCTCTCTCTCTCTCTCTCAAACACATACACACAGACAAATATAGACAATAGTCTAACCGCGCGCTGTGTGAACTGTGTGTGTATCTCAGTGGGTGAGTCTTTCTTTGTCTGCTTCTAAACCCTAATCACCAAAAATCCCAGAGAAAAGAGGCGCGAAGGGTTTTTATCCCTCCATCTATGCGATTGGAGCTAGGCTTGGGTTGATTTCGTAATTATGGAGAAATCCGATGGCAGAGATTTCAATGACTTCATCGACCCCTCCAGCAGCTCAGTTTCTGGTTCGCAGCTTTGTGCTCCCAGCTCAGTCTATTTAATTTTTTATTTTTTGGTTCTTTTTAGGTTATGGTTTCGATCTCGGTTTGTTCTTTTTTTTTTTTTTTGGGTGGGTATATTTGATTTGTTGTTAAATATAATTAGGCGTTAATCTTGATTAATTTAGTGTGGATGTGATTTCTGCTTACTTTCGTATACGGGTTTATGAATTCGGTTTTGATTATTTGATGCAGGTGGCGCGATGTTTGATGCATCCCAGTATGCATTTTTCGGAAAAGATATAGCTGATGAAGTGGAATTAGGGGGTTTGGAAGATGAAGAAGAGGGGGCTCCTATTATTGGGGGTGGATATGGCGGTGAAGAAGAGATTAATGAGTATCATTTGTTCGACAAGGATGAGGTTAACACATAGAAATAGTCTTAAATAATTCTTGTGGAGTTGTATGTTGTATGAAGTTTGGATGTTTCAACCATTCTTTTAGTCTTAAGTTAGTTTTCTTGGACTTAATGAAACAATTAAGTTCTGGGGGTTTTGGCATATGGTCTGAGAAATAGTGGTAGATTTATCATTGCTGCTTTCTCCCACCACTGAAGTTATATTGTCAAAGTTCCGAAGATGCATACTATAACAATGTAACCCATATAATTTGTTTGTTGAAGAATACATGAGGGATGTATTTTGCACATGATGTAGTAAGGGGGTGTGCCACTAAGCTCATAAGATGATTTTACAACATTGGAGCTCTTAAGATGTTTTTAGAATTTATGAGATATTAGATCTATGAGTTCTCAGCTTAGAGCTTGTAAGATGCTTTTAGTTGATATGCTGGACAATTCTGTCATTTTATATGGTAAAAGTTAGGATCCGAATCTTATAAGCTCCTCATACCTTATTTCTCATATTTATAAGTTCTATCTCAACTTTTTCTGTGAGATGTAAGCTCTTAAACTTATTATAAGATATTGTATGCCCTCTAAGTTGGTGTTAAACTGCATCATTCCTTATTAAGTTTTCAGTTAATGAATGCTGGCATAGCAGAGATTTGCTTTTTACATATTCCTTTTAAGATTTCCTGAAGAGCTGCTAGAATATTAAGATGTTCAACCATTTAATTCATCTTCTTGTTATATATAACTATCCCTATAAGGATGAGATTGGCCTTGAGACCAAGTGTATTTCACAACCATGTGATGATTAGAGTGCCTCCCTCTGTATCTTTGCATTTTTTGCTTGTCATTCTACCCTGTGCATTGCTTGAACTTTTATGATAAGTCATTTTATGGTTTAACTTTTATGGCGAAATTTTCTTCATACAGCTATTTCATGGATCTGTGTTTTAACATATATATTTTTTTCTTTTCACCAGGGCTCAGTAATAGGATCATTGTCTGATATAGATGATCTAACAACTACATTTGCAAAGGTGAGTTTATTTGGAACCTAAGTTCTGGCTTATATTTCATTTTATGATTCTGGATTTGCATACTTCTTTTAGTCTGTTATTCCTATTATTGTCATAGGAAATGATTCCTCGAGCTGTTGCGTTTTATTGTGGTATTAGGAGATAATAATGATATAGTGCACAAAACTTATTAGTTTGCTTGACATCACATGATTCTTCCATACTTTGTGAAATACATCCACTGCATCATTTAAAAAATTACAATCTTTGCCTTATGCTCTTTTTACTGTAGCCCATGTTTTGTTAGCTCAATTTGTTGCGAGTGTCATGATAGTAATGACATCATGCATGTGGTAAGTCCTCTTGATTGATTGTTGGTGTAGTTATTGTTATGTGCTTTAGACACAACCGGAATAGAGGCTGAGTGGTTATATGGGCCGATGGTCCAATTGCCCATGGTTAGTAAGCCTTCGCCTGTAGTTGCAGTATATTATGATAGTCAAACAACAATTGCAAAGATCGGAAGTTCAAAGTATAATCAAAAGATCAAGAGACACATCCAAGTTAGATTAAAGTCTATAAGGGAGCTTGTGTCTGATAGGATTGTGGCCGTTGATTTTGTTGGATCCAAAGACAACCTGGCCGATCCTTTGACCAAAGGACTTGAGTTGTCCTTATTCCAAAAATTCAGGCTGGGGATAGAACTGAAAACCTATTAGTGATGCACTTGCAGTAGCAACCCAACCTACCAAGTGGAGATCCCACAAGGAAGGTTCAATGTGGTATAAATAAGTTGTTGAATGTGTCAAAGTGCACCTAAATTTGACTGATACCTTAGTATTTGAGTTTGTCCCCTAGCATACCTGGAAGGTGCTGTTAACTGCAAGTAAAGTAAGAGTGCTAACTCTGAATGGGGTCAAGTTATACTGATGAGATGCAAGCAGTGCATCCCTGGAGATGCACAATTAAGTGAATGTAGTCGTTTGGCCGCGACTAGAGGAAAAGGGTTATTCCTTGAAAACATTCATAATACATGATCGAGACACATGGCCGAAACGTATCAAACCTAAAGTTCACTGCATAGTTATGTAGCTCTTTGTTACCGATGGATGCCAACACATCTAAGGGCCAAATTCAAGGTTTAAATCCATTTGTCCCTGTGGTGGCATAAGTTAGATAACTTAGGTAGTGGTTCAAACCAGAAGGTGCCATTACTGAAAGCAAGTTACGATACTCTTGATAGTCCAACACTATGGATTTGTCGGGGATTGTTGTAATTGACACCCATTTATTGATATTTGGGACTAATTACATGTTAAAGAGATGTTTTATTTCTTCGGATAAGTGTCAATTACTAGCTGAAATCCATAGATGTTTAAAGCGTGAAAAATGGGTATTACAAGTATAAATTCCATAAGTGAGATTTGTCCCACATTGTAATTAAGAATGAAGATGTGGGACTTGTGGGAGTATAAAATAATTTTGGTTAGTTCTTTATCCCACATTGATAATTGAACAAATAAGTTGGAAACCTTGGTAGTATAAATCAAGTTATCCCACATTGAAAACAAAGGAAAAGAATGGCAAACTATACCAATATATAATACTAACCTATTATTTATCCTACATCGGAATTCTTAAGAAAGTGCTCCCTTCCTAGCGCTTATAAATTAGTCTGTTGAGTGTAGACTAAAGGCATAACAACAGATTATATTTTATCCCTCTCATATCTTTTTTGATAATAGTGTTGTTTATCATTTTCTGGCAACTGGGTGGTGATCGAGGTGAAGCTTTTTGGAGTGCACCAAAAAAGCTTCAGAGACTGTCTTATCTTGGAGAAAGTTTCGTTGCACCCTTTGCACTAGTAGGGGCGATAATTTCTTCAAGGCAAATCAGATTCTGGTGATTCAGTTTGAGATCTGTTATAATACAGAACTTTGAGATAAGTTGTTGGTTTATATATACTGAGCTTTGTATTTTTATTCTTATATTCCAAATTGATATGTTTGGTTTGGTTTGTACTTGTGTTAAACTGAATTTCAACTAAATAATTTTAGAATATCTATACTATTGTTTGCCTTTTTTTGAAATATTTAGAATATTATTTTTACAAACACTGCCTCGTGATTATAAACTGTTTTATAATTACTTTATAAACTGTTGTTTATAATCTGTACTTTGAAACCGAGAACCTATCTCAAATTTTTGTATCATAACAGAACTTAGACTGAATCACCAGAATATGATTTGCCTTGAAGAAACTATCGCCCCTACTAGTGCAAAAGGTGTAGTGAAACTTCCTCCAGGATAAGACAGTCTGAGAAGCCTTTTGGTACACTCAGAAAGTTTCACCTCGATCACCACTTTGTTGCCAGAAAATGATAAACAACACTATTATAAAAAAAGATATAAGAGGGATAAAATATAATCTGTTGTTATGCCTTTAGTCTACACTTAGCAAACTAATTTATAAGTGCTAGGAAATGAATACTTTCTTAGGAATTCCAATGTGGGATAAATAATAGGTTAGTATTATAAATTGGTATAATTTGCCATCCTTTTCCTTTATTTTCAATGTGGGATAACTTAGTTTATACTACCAAGGTTTCCAACTCATTTGTTCACTTATCAATGTGGGATAAAGGATTAACCAAAATTATTTTATACTCCCACAAGTCCCCACATATTTATTCTTAATAACAATGTGGGACAAATCCCACTTATGGCATTTATGCTTGTTATACCCCTTTTTTGTGGTTTAAACATTTATGGATTTCAGCTAGTAATTGACATTAATCCAAAGAAATAAAGCATCTCTTTAACATGTAATTAGTTACAAATATCAATAAAATGGGTGCCAATTATAACAATCTCCTGCAAATTTATAGTGTTGGACTATCAAGATTATCGTAACTTGCTTTTAGTAATGGTACCTTCCGGTTTGAACCACTACCTAAGTTATCCGACTTATGCCACCACAGGAATCTGTTGGCGTCCATTGGTAACAACAAGCTACATGACTATGTAGTGATTTTAGGTTTGACAAGATACGGCCGTGTGTCCTGATCCTGTATCATGAATGTTTTCAATGAATAACCCTTTTCCATTACCGAAAATAAGACTAGATATTGAAAATATTCTAAGAGATATAGATAATATTTTAACAGATTGAAAATTTTCTCAACCCCCCCCCCCCCCCAAAACAAAAGGCTGAGCATATGCTCAGCTTGTTACAAACACAAAAAATGACCCTAATACATTCCAAAATTCCACGCAACCTGGGCATTCTTGGAATTCGGAGGACCAAAGAGACAGAATTTTATGTGAGCACCTAGGCTTTCAAGACACAAGGCAGAGACTATGACGAGATAAGGGCTGTAGTTGCATGAAAGATTATTCCCTGTTTTACAAAAGTGTAGTCTTTCTTACTTCATTACCTGCTTCATCCTTTCGTTTATTTGCTCTATTTTGGTTTTTACAGTTGAACAAGGTTGTGTCTGGACCAAGACATCCGGGAGTTATTGGTGATAGAGGATCTGGATCTTTCTCGAGGGAAAGTGAGTTCTTGTTATTTTCTTGTGTAAAATCATTGTTTTAATGTGTCAGTTTTCTCATCCTATTTTATATTTGATAATTGCACTTCCATTTAGTTTATGTTAAATAATCACATTAGGTGATTTCTCTTCCAACAAAAGGTAGTTCCAAATTTGTATATAGTTCTGTACTTCTTTACATCATGAAAACCTCGAAAATCAACTCTTAGGCACTTGCAATGCATTGAGACTAGAGTGAGCCATGCTCTTGACATGGATATGCTCGGAGCCTTTTGTATATGTCTAGGGGCAGTTGGATACGGTCATATGTGTAGGAAAAAATTTATTTGCATCAGGATTTGCATTTATTTGAGCATAGGGCAATAACTTGAGAATCTGAGTACATTTTAGGAATTGGAAAATTTGATGGTGGTATATTGATTTATCAATTCCTTAGTTTAATTAGTTTCTAAATTTGCTGACCAAGATATGGCCTGTGTGATACAAAAAGATATCTGAAATTGTATAATACTTGTCGAACCCTGTGTCCACCATGTCAGGTCCTTGTAAGATTCATATTCGTGTGTCATTAACGACATATTTGCCGACTTGTATGAGTTGCCCTTGTTTGTGGTGGAAAACAAACTAAGTTAGGAAACAACAGGATGATTGAGTTTCTGTTTAAAATTTACTTTATAGCTTTCTAAAGCTTTTAATTCATGCACTAACATTTTCATTCTAAAGTTTTCAATTTTTTCTTCAGTTGTATTTCTTTTTGGTCCCTGCATTCTAGGTTCTGTTGGATCTTGCCTTTTTGACCAGCATCCAGTCTTTTGCTTTTTCTGTCAAGAAGTGAAGGGATTTTTTGATTTAGGGAACTTTCATTTTTTAATGGAGACTGAAAAAAAAAAAATGCTAGATTTGATTTTTTACAGGATATTTTCTTTTCTGTTTTTCCATGAATTATGATCTTTTGTTAAGTATTAACTAGACATAGTGCTTCTTTTCTAATTGGGTCCTGCAGATAAGCTAGTTATGTGTTTATTTCAGATAGTGTTGATTAGAAAACAATGAAGCAGACCTGAATGACCTGTCCAACTCATTTACCTGAATGACCTATCCAATTCATTTGAGCAAACTAGCAGTTTTGAGGGTGAATGGTAGTTTTAGGTTTTGCTGGAAAAACATCTTGCTCACACATAAAGCTTTCATAAATTAAAAAATGACCAGAAAATGACCTAGAAATTCTAAATGGAAATTGTTTAACTTCATGTGCATGTGCAAACCTTGCATTTCAGATAATTTTCCTAGCTATTTCTCCTTCATTTTCTTTGTTGTGTTTTATTTTCTGGTTTTCTGATTAATAAAGATTACTTCAGGTTCATCAGCTACAGAATGGACGCGAGAGGCAGATTTTCCTGATTGGTTTGACCATCCTATGTCTGACTCGGAATGTTATGAAGAAAATAAGAGATGGTCATCGCAGCCCCACCTCTCTTCAATGTATCTTCCTGAATCTAAACCATTGTACAGAACATCATCCTACCCACAGCAGCAGCAACAGCTGCCACACTTTTCCAGTGAGCCTATTTTACCCCCAAAATCATCTTTCACTTCCTTCCCTCCACCAGGTTCTCAACAAGCTTCTCTGAATAATTCACGTCATCTTAATTTGTCATCTCTTTCTAGTGGACCTCAGTCACCATTTTCTGCACAGAACAACTCTCCATTATCTAACTCTACTCTCCATTTGTCTGGTTTGCCTCATGGGTTCCATTATAATTCAAACATGTCACGCCTAACCTCACCTAGTCTTTCTCGTACCAATCAGCTGCAAAACCATTGGATCAGCCATGCCGGTCTTCTTCATGGGGATAATTCTATCCTTTTAAATAATATCTTGCAGCATCAGTATCAAAATGGGTTATTACCTTCACAGCTAATATCCCCACAGCAGCAGAGACTTCACCTTTCATTTCAACCATCTTTAACCCATTTTTCTGCGTTACAGTCTCATATATTTAATAGCTTTCCCTCACCATCACATTTGAGTAAATATGGAGTAACTGATAGGAGGGAGTCAAAATCTAAATCTTCACAAAAAGGCAAACACTCTGTGAGGTTCTCCCATCAAGGGTCTGATGCTAGCAGTCATAGGAGTGACAGTAATTTGCCACAATTCAGATCCAAGCACATGACTGCTGAGGAAATAGAGAGCATTCTTAAAATTCAGCACGCTGCAACTCATGGCAATGATCCTTATGTAGATGATTACTACCACCAAGCCCGTCTTGCAAAGAAATCTGCTGGAACAAGGTCAAAATATCGTTTCTGCCCATCCCACCCAAAGGAACATTCTTCTCGTTCTCGTAATAGTGCCGAGTCGCAACCACATCTCCATGTTGATGCTCTTGGAAGGGTTTGTTTTTCTTCAATCCGTAGGCCTCGCCCTCTTCTTGAAGTTGAGCCTCCCCCCTCTGCTTGTGGAGATGGCAGTGGGGAGCAGAAATTATCTGAAAAGCCTTTGGAACAGGAACCAATGCTTGCAGCAAGGATAACAATTGAGGATGGGTTATGTCTTCTTCTAGATGTGGATGATATTGACCGGCTTTTGCAGTTTACTCAACCCCAAGATGGTGGGGGCCAGCTTAGGCGGAAGCGCCATATTCTGTTAGAAGGGTTAGCCACCTCTCTTCAGCTGGTTGACCCACTTGGGAAAAGTGGCAATTCTGTTGGGCTGTCTCCAAAGGATGATATTGTGTTTCTAAGGATAGTTTCTATTTCCAAAGGCCGGAAGCTCATTTCAAGATTTCTTCAACTTCTTTTACCTGGTGGTGAACTTGCTCGAATAGTCTGCATGGCCATCTTCCGCCATTTAAGATTTCTGTTTGGTGGCCTTCTGTCTGATCCAGAAGCGGCTGATACCATTAATGATCTTGCCAAAACAGTCTCTCTGTGTGTTAGTGGTATGGATCTTAATGCACTTAGTGCTTGTCTTGCTGCTGTTGTTTGTTCCTCCGAACAACCACCTCTTCGTCCGATAGGGAGCCCTGCTGGAGATGGTGCCTCCATCATTTTGAAGTCTGTTTTGGAAAGAGCAACTCACTTATTAAGAGATCCTCAGTCTGCCAGCAACTTTAGCATACCTAATCCTGCTCTTTGGCAGGCTTCTTTTGATGCCTTCTTTGGTCTCCTTACAAAGTACTGTGTGAGTAAATATGATAGTATAGTACAATCACTAATGTCTCAAAACCCGCAAAACACTGAGGTGGTTGGTCCAGAGGCTGCAAGAGCTGTAAGCAGGGAGATGCCCGTGGAGCTTCTACGTGCTAGCATCCCCCACACTGATGAGAGTCAGAGGAAATTGTTACTGAATTTTGCTCAGCGATCCATGCCTGTTACTGTCTTTAATTCTCACGGTGGAAATAGTGGACAAGCAAATCCTGAATCAGTCAAAGGTTAGCTGAGATGGTGACAAGTTGCACTGAAGCTATGAATTGTAAACCCTTTGCTCCAGAGGTTGCACCTTGAGGTTGGCTGCTTCGCTTATATCGTTACTGGTTATTATGCTTGTCACAACACGAATATGGAAGCATGGGGCATGTGTATACGTTAAGTGGAGTTTTGATACCTAAAGTAGAACTTTGGAGTCATTCAATGCCTATGGTGTCCTTTCTCCCTCCCTCCCTCCCTCCCCCTTTTCTGCAAAATACTCTCTAGTCCCCACCTTTTGGCATATGGGAAAAGGGTTTATTTTCTGTTTATTTTCATGAATATACTATCGTACAAAACTGTGTATTGTCAAAAGCTCTTTTAAATACTTTTTTATTCTGGGGAGCTTTATTTGACAGTCTTCTGTAAACAATGGATCAAACATTTAACTGTAAGGATCAAATGTACAGGTAAGCCATTGAGAATGCTGACAGATTCAGGTGGTTTCCTCCTTAAAAGGTCTCTTTTGGGGGGAAATGAGAACAACATTCTTTGTTCATCCTTAGGAAGTAGGAACTTGTTTATCTTTAAAAGAATGGAGTTCAGTTGTGCATGTTTGGAGTCAGGTTTTCATCAGGAAACTTGTAATAACTGCAAACACCCTTGTTTGTTAAATATTTCGGGGCCTAATTGCCCATTCTTATTGTTTTAGCTTTTGTTTATGTTCTTGTTTATCAGGGGGGTGAGTGTGTGTCCATTGTTGGACTCTTTTTATCTTGGAAAAGCTGTTTCTTCATGAGGTACTGAAAGAGAATGGCTGATTTCTAGTTTTGTACCCATCCTTTTGCTTGGTTGCTATGCATGTCTTTGTCATCTGGAAAATTATGATAAACAGTTTGGCAAGCCCAGTGAAGGGACAAAAATTGTTTTGTAGCTTATGGAAAAGAATAAATTGTTTGGCAGCCATGGATGGCAATGTTAGTTTCTACTATTTGTGTCTTAATACTTGCACCATTATACTGAATATTGGGATATTGATAATTGATTAGTACAAAACTACAAATCAATACATGACAAATAATATTTATGTCAAAATTTCGATGATGTGGGATATAACACTAGCTTCTTTGATAGTATGGCATGGATTATTTCAATGCTGCAGTGCCTTGTGCTAGGACATTTGCTCACCATTTTCTCTACGTTTTCTTACATTGAAAGGTAGAGGCATCTTACATTCTTGAATTGATAATTATCTTAACTTAGATTGCTTCTTTCCCTTAGGACCAACAATGGGTAGCATTTTATAAATTTTTCTATTAAATAAATAGTATTTTTTTGTTATATATAAATTAGTTTAGATACTAAAGAAAGTAAAAATAAAAACAAACAACAATGCCTTAAATGACTTTAGATTAGACTTTTCAGCCTTACAGGAAACAAAGAAAAAGTTTGACTTTTAATTAAAGAATATAATATGAACAATTATAAGAAGAATGAGAATGCCACATAATAAATTAAGTTAAATAAAAGAGTGACTCTAGAAGAAGTTGGTACAAATTGCACATTTACGTCTTGTACAAGTAAATGACCCAATCCATAGCCTTGGTGAGCCCAAGTCAACATTTAGTATTAATAGCGCAATTATTATTCTTAATGAGACAAATGGCTATTTGTAATTTCAATTATTGTGCTCTCTCTCTCTCTCTTCCTTCTACTTCTTTTTTTTTTTTTTTTTTTAATTATTGTATCTTTTTTATACAAGTTAGATTAGATCAAGAGAACCCACTCTTTCAACTAAGTAATTTGCAACTTAAGGAGAGGGGTTGATTATAAAATATGGTCAATTACATATACTATGTTATTAGTTTAGATACCATCTAATCAAATTTAAATTAATTTTAAAAAAAAAAATGGACGGAAGAATCTCTATAATTAGATTGATTACAATTTTATATTTCTTTCATATAAAACAATAGTATTGTAACCAGATAATTGTCTCCTTCACAACCTAAGGAAAAACAGGTATAAATTTTGGACTTTTATTTGGAAAATTTGGAGTAGACTTTTCAAATAAATGGTCCCAACCACTTGATATGAAATTTATTATACATTTTTTTTCCTACAAAAATTCAATCTAATTGCCATTTGTATTATTTCAATTAGTTTTTATTAATGAAAGCCAACCTAATTGATTCAACTCATGCCCACATTTTCACTACTATAGAATATAAACTTTGATTATCATTAACCTTTAAAAAGTAAGATTATGATTTATTGTTAATGGTCCTCAACTAACTTTTTGAAAAATTACTAAAAGACTCCTAAAATAAAATTTTATATTAAAAATTCATGAAAATGTTTTTCAATTAAAATAAATTAATTTTACCAACTTTGATCCAAAATAATCCAGTACCCCTACGCTAATATTGCTGAGATTTTAATGAATACTTTTTTTCCCCCTAATCATTGGACTTTTCTACATTAAAAATTAATGAATTGATTTTTTCTGAAAGCTTTTTTCCGTAATTTTCAAGTTGGTAAACTGTATATTGATTGTTTCAATTTTTGCATCTTAAATATTAAATTGTTTAAGTGAATAATAAAAAATAATTTTTTATAAACTTAATAATAGCATTTTGGTTAACTTAGAAAACGAACATTTTTTTTAGAAGATGTAAGAAAAAAAAAATTTAGATGTAAGAAAAATAAAAAAAATTCAGCAAGATAAAATTAAAATAATTGATACAATTCATTATTTTCTTAATCCTAACAAGCTAAGGATAATTTAATTTGGTCCAAAAATTGTGGAGTAGATATTTAGTATTGAAAATATTTATTCTTTGTGTGTTTTTTGTTATATAAAAATATATTGTGTGGAATTTTCCAGTAATTTTGCTCTTTTTTCTTTCCGTACTTCATTGTATACAATCAAATACTTTTCTATATAGACTATTTTTCAGTATAAATACATAGGACTAAATTAATTAAAAAATATTAAAAGAAAAAAGAGAGAGAATTTTAGAAGAAAAAGAAATAAAACTCTTGGACGACGTCCATCTCTCTCTCTCTCTCTCTCTCTCACTCACACACACACACACACACACACACACACTAAATGTCAATGCATGGTTCATTGGTTTTTCATGGCAATATTTTCGTGTTAATGCATGATATCTCCTCATTTCATGGCTTTGTTCATCGTTTGTTATACTCATGAAAAAAGGGTCCACTTTCCTTCGATTATATATGTAAACATATACAGAAATATATATATATATATGTGTGTGTGTAAATACTTGCATATTTTCAGTTTCTTGCAGCCCCTTTGACATTTAAGAACCTTAAATTGTGATAGTGTCTCTCATTTGGTCTTCTTTCCTCATATCAACTTCAGGTACTACTCAGCATTTATTCTCCATTCAATATTTTTTTCCTCTTTTTTTATTCTTCTTTCTGGTGAGTGATTTCTCATTCAGATATTTCTGTGGTGCCCTTTTCATGAAAATCTTGAAAACATTAGTTTTTGTAATAAATTCTTTGTACTATATTTCAGTTTCATCTTTCTTGTTTCTTCTGATTGAATGGTCATTTAGAGTCTCTTTTAAATGGTGATCTGAGGCAGGTTTTTTGGATGGAACAGAATGTTAAAAAGATGAATTCTTGAGTAGGATATTTGATAGATGTTTGATTTTTTGTCAAAAAAAGGTTATGATATTGCCAAAGTTTTTAGCTTTATGTTTGAATCCTCTGTTTGTTAATAAATTTATGTTATAAGGTCATCTTGTTTGGCTTGTGTTCTGTACTTCTGTTCTGATATATGTCCTCTATTTCTCCAAATTCTAATGCTACGTTTGGCTTAAAGAATTTAGTGAAGAAAAATGGACCACAAATGTCTAGGTATAAAAATTGAAGCACAAAGTTGTATCATTTGAAGTGTTGAAAATATTCTCCTCATTGAAATACAAGATCCAATAGCGTAAGTTATCATTTCTCAGTTGAAAAATGGTCTGTCACTTTGGAATAAGTAGGAAAGCTTGCTATAAATGTATGATCTTTAAGGGGAAGAAAAGATTTTCATAAGATTGGGCCATTTGATGAAAGATTTTATAAATTTGCTATCATGGGATTTACTTAATTTGCACATTCCTGTTTTATTGATTACAACAGGCTATCGGTTATTGCTATGCATATACTTTTGTCTTAGTATTTTTGGTGGATCTGTTTTCTAAGATGACATTCGGACAGGTCTAATTTAAGTTCTTTTCTTCTGAGATTATAGTGAATGGATGAAAGGATAGCAAACTGGAGGTTGTTCTACTTGATTCGTGATCGTTTGTGCTGACAAAGTGCTCTGCTCCTATTAAAGTGACAAGGAAACTCATTGATTGGTACTAAGAAGAAACTTGTGCGCTGCTGCTTCAGTCATTTGAAGCTTCATCCTCTTAAGGTAAAAAAAACATAGTTTTCTTGTCTGCTTGAATTTTGGAAAATGGTGGGAATATTTGATTTCAAATTCATTTTTCTGAGATAGCCAAGAAAAATAATCTTGGATTTCGAAGATTTCTTGTTAAGGTGTCCATTTTGTTCCTTTGTTTTTCTGGCTATGGCTGCAGCTGAATGAAACAGAGATGAACTGTTTTATTTTTTTTAATGGCTGTATTCCAGCATTTGGGATTGGATTTGGCTTTATTTAAAGAAGAATTTTCCTTTCTGATGAACTTCTTGGCTGGCTGATTAATCCTCTCAACTTTGTCTTGTTTTCCATAAGATAAAACTGGAAACATCTGAACTAATGGAAGAAATATATCTATAAGAAGGAAAACGAGAAACAAGATAGAACACCACTTATTCGACAAACAATATAAAGAAAAAAGACGATCATTGAATATCAAAACACTGCAGGAATATGTACTCTACATCTGAACTTCATGGTTTTAGTTACTACACAGATCAAAATTTTGGCTTCCAGGGATGGATTTCATGGAGAACAAGCGAAGAAACGACTTCTCTAGGAAAATTCTATTGGCTGCTGGCATCACTGCACTTCTTGTTTTCATGCTTAGGCAGTCACCTGGTATCAATGGTTCTTCCAAGGTACCTTGTGATTCATATTGTAAACTGAAACTCTGTAATCAGTTTTTCCTTTTCTATGTTTTCAAAGTAGATACTATGCTATTGCATATTTTTGAGATTTTTTGATTGATTTATATTACATTAGAATCATGCCATCAGCTTTCAAGTTACACTAATCAGCAGTTTTTCGCATTTTCTGGTGCCATTTTGAAGTTTTTATATATGTATACTTCAGAATCTCGGTTGAGGATTTTTTTTTTTTTTTTTTTTTTGGTTGGGGGTGGGGGGTGGGGTTGGGGGTTTGCAACAATGACTTTTTTCAGATGACAAAGACTATACCTGGAAATCTAAAAAATGCTGTCTGAATGTGGCAACTCATTTGAAGTATCTTATTGCTCGTCTCCTGTGCATCTTCAGTTTTCTCAGCACGAGCCAGGCGTAACACACGTCTTAGTGACTGGAGGAGCAGGCTACATTGGTTCTCATGCTGTTCTGCGGCTTCTCAAAGATTCACACCGTGTAACTATTGTGGTATGTCCTTTTCTTGCATAACATTGTCATTATGTACGGATTTGAGAACCTTTTCTCTATATTCTTACAAGATGTTTTCTATTCATCTTTCGACAGGACAACCTTTCTCGTGGGAACATGGGAGCTGTTAAAATCCTCCAAGAACTTTATCCAGAGCCTGGGAGACTTCAATTTATATATGCTGATTTAGGAGACGCAGCAGCTGTATCCTTCACACTTTCTCCTCCCTTTTCCCCCTATTCACTTTCTTTCCTTGTCAACTAATTAGCCCTTTATACAGAGTGATATATTGCTTTGAAAAATTCTTCCTTAGCTTTTATTTGATATCAGGTGAACAAAATATTTTCTGATTATGCTTTTGATGCTGTTATGCATTTTGCTGCTGTTGCTTATGTTGGTGAAAGTACAGCTGAGCCGCTAAGGTATATTTAACTCTTTAACATCCAATTCCCCTCTTTATTTCATTACAGTTTCAAGAATAAAATCCATATTCATTATTTACTCAGAACGAATAAATTAGTCTTGATTCTTACATGATGCATAGGTAATCATGTGCCTTTGAATTAGAATAAAGATCTTAAAATACTAGTTGGACTATCTGAATTTCTGAAACGGCCCTTGTACGGATTATCTATGCATAATGTGACTGAGTGATTTTCCATATGTTTTCTTACACCTACATTCTCTACCTGTGCAGATATTATCATAATATTACTTCAAATACCTTGTTGATTGTGAAGGCAATGGCGGCACATAATGTAAAAACATTGATCTATTCAAGTACTTGTGCAACATATGGAGAGCCTGACAAGATGCCAATTACAGAAAACACCCCTCAAGTGAGTGTCATTAATCTGATTTTCACATTTTGATCAGTTTCCTCTAGTTGTTATGTGAGTCGAGGACAATCTGTTGCCCTCGATATAAGATAGCATATTGAGTTTCTTTAACTTACAAGTCCCCAAAAAAAAAAACCAAAAAAAAGGGTGTGATATTTTTGAAGAAGCGGTTTTGAATAGGTCCCCATCAATCCATATGGCAAAGCCAAGAAAATGGCAGAAGATATCATACTTGACTTCTCAAAGACATCAACCATGGCTGTTATGATCTTAAGGTACATAATTTTTTCTATCTTCTTCTTAGGATTCGACTTATCACCAAAACATGATATGTGTTTAACATGAACTTGTAATTCAAATGGACTAATTTCAAAAGTAGTAACCATTACAGATTTGTTCTGAGAGAAGTTGAAAGATTTCTGACACAAATAATGTGAATAACAATAATCTGACTTCTTAAAACATAAATCGCGATAAGCAACACAGATTTCTGATGCAAAATAATACATCTAATTAGAGTAACTTCACATATGGGCATGATCTTGTGACCAGATACTTCAATGTGATTGGCTCAGATCCTGAGGGAAGGCTGGGAGAAGCTCCACGACCAGAACTGCGTGATCAAGGAAGAATATCTGGAGCTTGTTTTGATGCAGCCAGAGGAATCATTCCAGGTCTAAAGGTACAATGTGCTTGTAAGAGAAACAAAGAGGAAAATAGTGAAAATTTGATCAACCCTTTTCAAAGTAAATAGATGTCAAAGATTACGAAAAACAAGAATCCCAAGTTGTTTCTTATCGTCGCAGATAAGAGGAAATGATTATAAGACATCAGATGGGACTTGTGTAAGAGACTATATTGATGTCACTGATCTGATAGATGCACATGTGAAAGCTTTAGCCCATGCTAGGCTTGGAAAAGTCGGCATATACAACGTTGGAACAGGAAAAGGTTGATAATTCTATCCATTCTTATATAAAGACAAATTGAAAATGAGGATCTAATCTGTGTGATGATTCCTATGACAGGTAGTTCAGTTAAGGAATTTGTGGAGGCCTGTAAGAAAGCAACTGGTGTGGACATAAAGGTGGATTACCTTAACCGGCGTCCAGGTGATTATGCTGAAGTTTATAGTGATCCTTCTAAGATTAGGAATGAGCTCAACTGGACAGCCAGATATACAAATCTTCAAGAAAGTTTGTCCATAGCATGGAGCTGGCAGAAGGCACATAGAAATGGTTATGGTAATTAAGTGTTTTGCTTGTCAAGATTAGCCTCAAGCAATTAGTGGTTTTGGTACATAGCAGCTTCCTTCAATAAGTGTCCATTTTGTTTCTAGTTTTGATTAGATTAGTACTATTAAGTGACATAAAATTTGAAGAATGCGTGTGAAATATAGTAATTTCAACTCTCAATATTGTTTTTTTTTTTTTCTTTCTTTTTTCATGTCTGGTACTTCAATATCTCTGTCTTAAAAGAAGCAGCAAAGGAACTCTTGCTCTAGACATAGTAGTTCGAAGAATTTAAAAAATTTACTAGTAAGGGATAGTATCAGTTAGACAGCTTTTATAGGGCGTCACCGGCATAGACCTTCCAAATAATAAGGCAGCTTGCAAAGATTCTCTAAAACTGAATAATGATTAGTCCTCAAGTACAAAAACAAATGGTAACTTGACTGTAAAACCCAAAAATTCTCTCTGATTGAACAAAGATTGACCCTTGAGTGCAAAGATAAAAGGAAATTTGACCGCAAGACCCACTCATCGAGCAGAGACGAAAATCTAACAATGTTCAGCTCATTAATCAACTGAATGAAAGCTGATAGTTCATTTTTCTCTTTTCAAAGAATGGTTAGGTCTCAAGTTCCAAGACCTCTTCTTGATTTATACCACTTTTTGTTCCATGGTATTAGCACTACCACAAGAACTTCCCGAATTTCATAATCATAGTATTATACCACACAATTCTAATCAGCAGAATTCCTAACCACATATGCCTTTTGAAAATTGAACCTGTTGATAGAAAAACAAGAGGAAAACACAGCAAGAAGCCTCCATAATAAAGCATCTCAACACCTCAAGGAAATAGCATGGGGATAGAAACAAAACTAGTCCAAGGCCACTCGAATTCGTGTTATCTAAAATTTCTTCAAATATTTCTCTCATTGGTTGATTCCCAAGAAATCATATAGTACTACCTTAAAGTCCTAGATTACCACATGGTTTGTATACACTAAACAAAATTCTTTCAATAGCCAAAAATGACTCATGAATGATATGCCCACCAACAGTTCTAATATTACAACTAGAAAGATCATAAATTAAGTCTTCTTTGAACCCATGCTGGCAAGCGATTCTGCAAGAAGAAGCCGACCATAAAAAACTGGGCCCAATTCCATTCTCTCTGACCAACCATATCAGATCTCTATCACTAATTATCAGTGCTGTTTATATCTGTCCTTGTACCGAAGGAGGATTGTCAGCTTGGGTTTTGTATGTCTTTTGATGATTATTACAACTCATCATGAGCATTGGATTCTTCATCTGTCTTGTCATTAGCCACATTGTCAGAATTGTCGGTGGTGGCTTGGTCTTTTGAAGAGGTTGTCTCTCCAGATGCTGAGTCTGTGGCATTTGCTTTATCACCAACACTCTCGGTCTCTACCTTGGCAGGTTTCTCAACTTTTGGCTTTGGCTTGGGAATTCTGTTAACACTTGCAACCTACACACGTGAACTTGATCATGAATAAACTCGTATATAAGATGCTCGGTGAGTACGCTATATGCATGTCTTATGTGTGTGTGTGTGTGTACACATATATATTAATGCATACATAAGAACAAAATAGATATAATACCTTATCCTGGAGATCTAAGATCTTCCCATATACTTCATCAGATGAGAATGCTGGTTTGCTAAATGCAGAAGTCCTGTTGAAGGTGACATTAAGGATTTTGTACATGGAAAAAATTTTAAACAGTTGAATAATCCAGAGGAAGGAAAGTACAAATTAAAAAATTTCAACTAATTCTACAACTCAATGAATGATATATGCCATCCCGCCTATCAGTCTGCTTAGTGAAAGGTCAATCCACAAGCAACTCGCCATAAATAAGGCTTAGCCATTAAGCAATTTCACCATGCATACTGCTTTAACCACTGAGCAACTTGGCACGTCATATGTTAATTAGCAACATACTTTCTTTAGCAAACCCTCTCCATGTGACCTAACTACTATCTACAAATTCACACTTTCCATCCAAAAACCTGCTGATACTCTTTCTTCGAGAACCCTGACTCCACCCAATTACTTGTAAATGCATGATACCTTAACCATGAAGCCCAACGAAGCAAAGTATGTTCTACTTACGTGTCAAATTTAGTTCTCACCATAACATCATACAACATTTTATTGATATTTATGAAGAGAACATTACTGTTAGATCATTCAAAAACGAAAATAGCTAATTAGCTTATAAGAAGTTTAAAAAAGAAAAACAAGAAGAAAAAAAATATTCAAATTGTTCTCTCAAGTAAAGGAGTTCCGACTGAATTTCTTTTCCATACTGCCAACCACCTTATTCTATACTTTCACGAGAACGGAATTGCTGAAACAAGAAGAGAATAAACCTCAAATAAAAACATTCCCTTTTCCAGAAAAAGAAAAGAAAAGTATAGAGAACCCCAAAAGTTCCCGTTTTCGTATGAAGAAACCAAAGCAAATAATATTGCTTAAAACCAATATCATTCTTTCGGTGTAATAGGTTCCAAAGCAAACAAGGTATTAAGCATCCATGTTGTTTTCCAAGAATGTAACAGGGAAACAGCAAGAACAAAGAGGAATAAAACCAACATCAAAAAGCCAAATAAGATGACAGAGGAGTTGAATGAAAAGAGAAATAGCTTGTGTTATGAGAAAAAGACAAAACTTACTTCTTCTGCTCAGCCTCCTTGTCACTTAACCAATTCTTCAACTTTTCAGCTCCCAGTACAACCTAGAAAACCACATATTTCAACAGAAAGCCTAAATTTAGATTTCTTAAAATAATACCCAAATTTATATTCTACCAGTGTATGTGTGTCTGATATTTATGGATGCATTTTGAAATAAGAAGTTAAGGGAACCTCATCTATTCTCTCTCTTGGCAGCCAAGATTTGTCTTTTTCCCATCCTTGCACAATCTAAAGATATTGAGTGACAAACAAGAAGTTAGACCAAAACAGAAAACACATTTCTTTTTTCTTTACATCACTTTATCACAAAATTACATTTTTTCTCTTAACTTTCCAGCTGTGTGAGCAAAACCTGATACATTAGAAACTACTAAGTATAGAATGAAACAATTTACCTGTTTTAGCTCCGTAAGGTATCTCTGTGCATGTTCAGATGCAGCTGGCCGTGCAGTAAGCTCGTTATATCTATAATAAATAATTTAAGTCACCTTCCTTACATGTAACTACTTTACTATTTAAATAGACAATAGGTACAAACCTAAAGAATATGGGGTCACCAACAGCTTTCAACATGTCTAAGCGTTCTTGAAATTCAGTGGCAGAAGCATCTTCACCATCAGTATATAACCAGTCTTCCACCTGAATCAGTAGATGATTTTAGCCACTAGCCAGTATTTGAATGAGATACTTGATGGGACAGCAACTAAGTAGGTAGTAGGTAGGTAGGTAGGTAGGTAAGTAGGGGAGGGGGAGAGGGAGAGGGAGAGAACAACCTCATTAAGCTTTTCAATAAAAGATTGCCGCTCTTGTTCAGAAGATATTTTCCCGAACTCCTCAGATTCAAGCTAATTACATCAACAATCAAGAGAACACGTGTAAGTTTACTAGGTTCAAGAAAGTTTCAAATGTCGCTTAAGAAAAATCTGAAAATTAAATCACAAATAAAAATAATAAACAGTATACGATTCCTAAAAATACAGGAACTGAGTATACTAATCTTCGAAATACAAGACAATGAAGTAAGTAAAAATAGCAATAGGCATAGAGAGGATGAGGGCAAAGCCACCTTAGACACCAAGGCGAATGAATGGGGAACCAAAAGGGCATGGAGAGCACCGTTTAAAAAACCATACTAGACCTGCCGGAGAACCGGTCCGGTTTTCTCAAAAAATCGACAGAATGAAAAAAAACGCCATATTTTGTAAAAACCGGTCGGACCGGTGAACTGTTCACGGTTCAATTGAACCAACTGATTTTTTCATTTAATTTTTAATAAAATCATTTTATTTTTTTTAATTTTTTTTGTCTAAGTACAAAGTTTGAAGGTTAAGGTACACTTCACAAGCTATTTAAAAGTCAAAAAAAGCCTTAGTTTAAAATTTAGAATTAACTTACACACTCTCAACTTTAAACTTTAAACTTGATATATTTAAATTGTTGTGATCATTTATAATATGAATTGTGAAATTTGGATTGTAATGTTGACAATATCATTTAAGCTTTTTATGTTTTATATTTTGGCATTTTACTAATTTTTAAGTAATATATAATATAAATATATATATATTTCGTAATTATGATGTCACGGTTCAATTGCGGTTCAATTACGATCCGACCAACGGTTGAACCAGTGAACCGTGAACCGGTAAGTTTTCCAGTTCAATGAATGGTCCGATTTTTCGAACACTGATGAAGAGACAATATCAGCGAATAATCTTAGAAAATGTAGATGGCATTAGTGAAAGCATGTTTGTAAGATGTCAATGGGGAACCAAAAAGTCATACACAATTACGCATGATTGATGAGGCTGCATAGGAATTGATGCTCAAAGTTCACAAAAACAAAAGTATACTTCTTACCTTGTCTTTAGTAGAATATATGTATCCTTCCAGGTTATTTTTCAATTCAGCTGTTCTTCTCCTGTCTGCATCCTTCTTGTCCAAAGCTTCTAATTTGCGTTTAGCCTCAGCTAAAGAGTCCTTTGAGAGAGGCATTCCAGGTCCTGTTGTCTTCTCAATAACCTACACGAGAAATACAGACAGTATTCTCAGAAACAATATAGGATTCAGTGACTATTAACTAAATTTTTTTTCATTTTGAATACCTTAAGGGGAACTCGAAAAGTCCGCTTTTTCAGCTTCTTTTCCACACCAAGATCCACAGTGCTAGAATCATTAGAAGTGGAGTCTGACATGTTACTACTGCCATTATTTGTCTCCAATTTGTCACTGCTTTCCTCTGAGTCTTTCCTAGCTTCAGCATCTGTAATGTTGGCAGAAGCAGATGTTGAGTTGTCCACTGTGAGATTCTTTCGTGGGACTTCTACCCATTCAGTTATCTCAATGACAGCTTCTGCTCGATCCAAGGAAAATACACCACTTCTACTTAGAGAAAAGTGTAAATTCGCCTTAATTGGAGAAGAAAGGTTCCGTGATGAGTACCTGGAAAATACAACAGCACAACAGCATTAGAAAATCCTCATTGAGAAAATAGAGTTCTTCACTTGAATGAATTCAGATTTTCAATCAGCGTAACTCTTACTTTTCACTAGCATCTGTAAGACCTGAGACATCATATTTTGCAAATGTAAGAGAAGAGGTGCCCGGCGGTATCAAATCTTCACTCTCATAAGCAAGTGAAACTTCAAAATCTTTGTTGTGAACAACAGACCTGAACATCTGCAGTAAAGCAAGGATGAATCAAATCGGTACAATGGAACGAGATCTACCACTTTCTGCATCCAAAACTTCTTTACCTTGCTGGGTAACTTTTTCATTCTTGGTACGATCAGCTGTCTTGTATTTTCATCTTTTGAAAGGCCATCACCATCCAACTCAAACACAAAACCATAAGAAGAACCATCGATCATTCCTAGCTTACGGTTTAATTTGATTCCATCACTTAAATTTGCAGCATGCAGCGAGGCACCCAGAACAATAGCCTCATCAGCATCCAGATGTTTGTCCAACTCATTCTTCCCAAGGAATTCCTGAAGCTTAGACTGTAGAAGAAAAATGCTTGGTCAAATTCAAATCCTCAATTGCTAGGAAACCCAGCTATAAAGATAAAACTAGGTAAATTTGCTTTGACACTTCCATAAGAAATCATTTATTGTTAACCATGAGATCTTTTGCAATAAGAAAGCATAAAAATGCTAAAACTAAGACTTGAAAATTTTCCTCAATATTCTAAAATTTAAGAGCAACATATAACAAAATATCTTGCCAAATTCCAGAAACTCAAGACAAATTTAAATTTATTTATGAAGCACCCATTGCATCAACACCTATAAGATGATCGCTCTAGAAATAAGAAGATAAACACCTGCAACTTTGGAACTCGAGTGGCACCTCCAATCAACTCCACTGCATATAAATCACCAGCACTTAATCCAGAATGTTTGAGAACTTCTTTTACAGGTAGAAGGGCTTTTTCCCAAAGATCCTCACAAAGCTCTTCGAACTTCTCACGAGTTATTGTGCTCCTAGAAAAAAGTAAATTTTCCACATGAGGTGAACAGAAACATAAGCCAGCTATCGCTCAATGCATATGTGAGACAAGAATGGAGATAATTGAAAATAAATATTTCATGCAACCTCAGGCTAAAATCATAAGAAGCATAAAAAATAGCTCTTCCTTATTAGATCTGATGCACAAACTCATAGTTGCAGACATGGTATAGTAGGAAAGTGAAAGCACTGTTAAAAAACCGGACTGGACCTGGCAGTCGGACCAATTGGACCACCGACACCCTATTAACTGGTCCGAATTTGAGTAAAAACTGATATTTTGCAAAAACCATCTAAATCGGTGATTGAACTGTTCAATTTGTTGAATGCTCACGGTTTAATAAAACCGGACAGGTTCATTTATTTTCTTCTTTTTTTCCCTTTAATTTTTTGTACAATTAATACTTATTTTGATTTTTTTTGCCTAATGTACAAACCTCTAAGGCTAAGGTACATCTTAAAAGCTAAAAGTCTAAAACACTCAAACAAATTTACAAAACAAATTTATTAGGATCTTTATATTTTATGTTTGGTATTTTGAGTAATAAATTTAATCTATAATATATATATACATATTGCGCAATTATGATGCCATGGTCCAATTGTAGTTCAATTAGGTCCGACCAACGGTTAAATCAGTGAACCGTGAACGGGTAAGTTTTTCAGTTCAATGAACAATCCGATTTTTCGAACACTAAGTGAAAGGTGCTATTAATGAGATATGGTAGGAATTGTATGTAAAAAGTAAATCAGGCACTTACTAGAAAGATTTGAGTAGACATGAAAAAATTTGCACCCAAAAGGCATGAAAAGCCAGAGTATGGAAATTCATAATCCAATTTATGGCATGGTAAGTTATTCAAGTTCATGGTTCTATTCTAATACATGTTTGCCGAAATTTGTACAAACTATGGTTTCTTCTTAAAATTGGAAACAAATAAGAAATAAATCACCAATATCAATTCTTGAAAGTTGAATTTAACAGCATTTTCTTAATATTTAAACGAAAAAATAGTTGACCTTAGCAAAGCTTATTATTGAAATAGATACTAACAACTAGCATTAGTATTATTTTTGAACGGACAAAAAGGACAAAAACGGTAGGAAAGAGAAACCAGAATAGGTGAAACATCAAACTTGAAAAGATCTTCCTTGGATCTAAGACATTGCATATATATATATATATATATATAGAATATGGGCTAACCTGAAATCACGATCATCATAAAGGGATTCCACTGATATTGGAGCCACCATATTGGCACTCAAGATTTCTTTCGTGCGCTTAACTTGTTTCTTCAATTTGGCCATTGCCTTGGGAGAGTTTCTAACATCAACCCCATTTCCCAGCTGTTTGTTGAACTCATCTGCAAAATACTCTACCAACCTCAATTCCATATTCTGACCCCCAAGTTCTGCATCCCATTTGACATCCTTCACCTGGAACAAATTACAAATGTCAACCTATCCACATTTACAGCAGAACAAACTTCTCTGATGTCAGTTTGATGTGTGAGATACTTAAAGATACTTTCTGAAATACTCCCAAATAAAATTACGCAAGGATGCTCTTTCATGTACCTCAAAACAAGTATTATAAATGAAATCCAAATTCCGCTATTGGTCATTATGGTCACACAAATCTTTTACTCTCAGAGATGGAAAAAAACACCTTTACAACAGCTTGGACATCAACAAGAACAATAATGTGTTTTCAATTATAAGGCGCTGGGGTTACTTCTAATGTAGCCTCCAAACACATTCAAGTATATGCAATGCCATTTAGAAAGACAATTATCAGAATACATAACTAATTCACCCAAGGATCAACTCGTTCAAATAGGGAACTACGTTCGTTGAAAGGAATTAATTGAAACACTTTAAATCAAAATCAACATTTGAAAAGAAGAGTTCACCTGAAATTGATTAATGGACACAGTCTTTCCCAATTCCTTAGCATTGTAAGCCGAAAAATATACCAATGCAGCATAAGTACTGCTCGCTCCCATGTCGTAAAACACTACATGCCTCGATCCATTGGAGAAATCCTTATCAATCCCGTACTGCAAAGCAGCTCCAGAATGCTCATTCACCAAAGCCAGCACATTCAGCCTCGCCAAATCAGCCGCAGCCAACAGTCCCCTCCTCTCCGCCACCCCGGTAAACGGGGGCACCGCGATCACCACATCCTTTACACTTGTCCTCGCGTGAGTCTCCGCCAGTCCAACAGCATACTTCAGTACCATCGCCACCATCTCCTCCGCAGTGAAATTTCCAGATTCCCCACCCTCCGCTTTAAAAACCGCCACCTCTCGCGTATCATCAGTGGCAATCTCGTAACTCAAATAGAGCTTGCTGAGGAAATCTCGCGTAAAATTGTAAGGTTTCCCGAGGAGCGAGGGGAGATGGGAATATACCTTGTTTGGGTAACGGGCGAGGAGGTTAAGCGATTCCTCACCGATTAATCGGGAATCGGCGTGGAAACTAATAAGAGATGGGGATTTGCGCTTCGACATCTCGTTAATGGCGACTGAGATCGGTGGCTGGCCGGGTTTAAGGTTGACAACGGCGACCTTCATCCATTCGGAGCCCAGATCTATGCTTGCCACCGCCGATTCAGATTGAAACGAATTCAATAGAAACAGCGACAGGAGAAGCAATGCACGGAGAGAATTCGCCGTCGCCATTTTTGCAGAATTTTGAGCTCTCATGGCATCAATGGAGACTGGGCAGGGGTTTATGTAGGGGGGAGTCAAGGTGGAAAGGAAAGAGGTGTTCGGCGAATGGGTAGAGACCACGTGTCCAAAAATACACGTGGTGGGATCTGAATCGCGGGGTGCGTTGTGCTTGCCGTTGTCGTGGATCTCTGCGTTCAAATTAGCAGTTGGAAAATTTATCAAAAAGAAAAATAAACACACACACACACTACCAGTTGTAAAAGACGGTTCGAGACTATTTCTATTTTCTAGTGGGTTCGCCCGCCGGGGCTCCATTTGTTCCTCTTAGATCCGGATTAGTTTATATTTAATTGATCATGATATTTGAAAAATCATCAAAAAATTTGCATTATTAATTTTATCAAATTAGTATATAAATCAGCTTAAAGTTTCAAGTAAATCAAACTAGGGCTGTTAATGAATCAGATTTTAATCCAAATTCGATCTGAATTTTAGGATTTTTATCCAATTAAAATATCCAGTGGATCAGATTCGATTATCAATATCCGTAATCCAAAATAAGTGAATCAAATATGGAATTGAGTAATTCGATCAGTTAAAGATCTAAATTCGAGTTTTAATAATTTTTTTATTAAATTATACTCTTATATATAATATTAATAAAAATTTTAAAATAAAATCTATATATTATATTGACCTAATATTTATATTAACGTCTATATTATGCTATTAATATTGAGTTATTAGCCTAAAAATAAGAGGGATACTAATAAAATGTCAAATATAATAATATATAAAGTTCATCTATACATTAATATAATGTAAAATATGGGTTTAATATTCAAATATTTAACTTTTAGACTAATATATAATAAAAAATTATTAAAAATTCAAATATAACATAAATTTACTTTATAAATATAATATTTTTATATAATTCAAAACAAAATTAAATAGGATCGATTTTTTTTTTTTCCAGATTTTGGATATTCATCAGATTCGGATATGGTAAAATAATAAAGATCCTATCGGATGTCGGGTGGGATTCAGATATGAATTTTGATAATCGAATTCAGATATGATTAATCCGATTCAAATCCGACCAGTTGACAGCCCTAAATCAAACCATATGCAATCGTTTTAAATTTTAAATACTAAATGTTGCTATGTATAACGTAATAAATTATGTCATAAGAGATAAATTTTGAGTTTAGGACTGCAAACGAAATAAGCTAGTTCGTCAATTTCACGAATTAAATTCGAGTTATAAGTTAATTCAAATTTATGTTATTGTTTATAAGGAATATGATATATATAATACATCGATAGTGATATGGGATGGCCCAATGAGCTCGGTCCAAAAGCCACAGACTTAATGATGTAGCATCAGGCCCATCTCATCCCTAGGTCCCAATGGTGCTACCGACTTCAAATGACCCTAATAAACCATACAGATCGACCTGTCATGCTCTGGCTTGTGGACATTAGACTGGGCCACAGACTAGACCGCTGGTCGACCCATCGACCGCGGTGCTCGACCACCGCGTACGCCGCGCGCCAACCAATTGAAAGGTCAGCCCTACTACTGACCAGTAGGTTGACTTAGCACAGAGTCAATTCTACCGCATTAAATACCCTGACATGCAACATGCCTCCGCATTAATGGTGCGGACCGCCCCAGTACCACCTATGTTGCCACACTAGGGAGAAGACGCATCTATAATGTACTATTATATCCATGAAACCTGGAAAGACGGTCACCTAAAATAGTACAAGAATGGGAGATGATCATTAACCCTTATGCAAAGACAAAAATCCTTCCTATATGTCAAGGGTGGCTATAAATACCTTTCCTCCAGCCTCATAAAAGGCAGGCCATTATATATACAAAAAGCCCTCATTCTGCTCATTATCTAGTCGACCCCGTACTAACTTGAGCATCGGAATGCTTAAGCCGAGGCCAACTCAGCTAGCCTGACGTTTGCTCGTAATTGTAGGACTCGACCCAATTACATTCATATATCGACCAGAGAGGTCAAACACTTCCAAAATTACCATATAATCCAGCTTAAAACGGATTTCACCCTCATCAGATAGGATGGGTTTCAAATAATTAGTCTGCATGTCCTCAACTACATATTCCTGATTACTTTCTCGTTTAATTAATCTCTCTAAAAGTTGTTTACTTCTACATTTTTTGAATTGACTAATAAACTACCGATTTCAAGTGGATTTAAGCTTTTGCCCATTTGGTTTCATTCTCACAACCCATTTTTATTTTCACCTGAAAATGAAAACAGAAAACTATTACTATCTACACAATTTTCTCAAATATTTTCATTTTCAAAGCATTTTTTATTATATTCTCTCTCCATTTTCATCTTTTTTTCAACATTTATCATTACCTTAATCATTTTTTATCTTCCCAATACTTTTCACACACTATTCACCACAAAAATATTAAAAATTAAAATTAAAATTATAATATTATTTTTTCAAACAATCACACATCACATCATCAATTAAAATTCAAAAACTACACAAATTTTAATACAAAAACACCCAACATCCAAATACATCTCATTTTCACACCTATAAAAACATATAATTTTCTACAACACATCCAAATAAAACTCATTTTCAAATTCAATTATTCTAACTAACTTTTCCCTCTCCATTTTCACTTGAAAATGAAAATGGCCCATGAAAATGAATCCAAACGGGCTCTTAGAATTTTTGTTCTTCGTAAACTTTTGTCTTGTCTTAGTCATCAAACACTAATTTCATGACATACAAACTTTCATCCGACCTATTAATTAAAAAAAAAAAAAATCTCTCATCCGACCAGTTAATTAGCAGTCAATATATTAAAATTTGGTAAGTTGTCTGCAATGGATTGTAAAGTCTACGGGCCTCGTTTGATTTCACACATTAGCCACTATTGGCTTCACTAATCACACCTAATAGCTTTTTTGATACCCTAGATGAGAGATGCGGGCCGCTCGCCTTTATGGCCGAGCCTGGAAATGTGGGCAACAATAGTAGCAATTGTTGTCGCGGGTGAGGTGTGTTAAATCCATATTAGTATTAATTTTAATATCATATTTAGGACTTAATAAATAATTTTTTTGTTTAAAAAATTATAATTTCCTTATTAATTGATGAAAATTTAGAATTACAGGAATATAAGTGGAGAAGCTACAAAATGGGATAAATTGAAACAAGTTGATGAGAATGCTGACAGGATGACACCTCATGATCTATTCAATGATGGGCAGAAAAGTCTTTTTATTTATTCGAGTCATATTCTAATCAGAAGACTCTTTTAATTAGTTATAAATAGGCTTTTCACTTAGTTAGTGAGATCGGGAATTTGCTATTTTGGATATTAGAAGTACCGCGAGAATTCGGGATTCAGAGAAAGACAAAGTGGATATCAAAGTCATCTAGGAATAGAGTTTCTTCTTCTCCCTTTGATTTTGTTTTTAATTCTGGATTTGAAACGATGTTTCGTTTTATTCATGTTTTGTTTGATAATTCAATCATAAACTAATTCGTTACTCTATAACTATGATGGATTCTTTTGAATAAATTGATGTATGATTTTCTTCCATGAAATTAATAGCGCTTAAGGTTATTTATTCTATTGTGTGTTTTTTCTATTTGTTTGTCTGATCAATAATCAAGTGCATCTTTAAATCCTAAAGGAGTCTTGGATAGACCCGGCAAAAAATTATCCAAACCCACGGGTACCCAAAAAAATGAGGGTAACGGGCCTCATTTTTTGTACCCAATAAAATGCGGGTAATTTTACCCTCCATTTAATTACCCACTATTTTTTGGCCTAACCCGCGGGTAACCCATGAATAATTATCTATATTTTAATTTCTAATTTTTCTCTAATTTTTGCAACTATTTGGGAAGGCGTAACACTTTTTTTTTATTAATGATATCAACAATATTTAAGTGGTGTTTAAACTTTTAGTTCAAAAAACTTTTGACATATAATGAAATTTAAATTTAAACTTCAAAATGTAATATAACTTAAATTTAATATATGTTTAAATATTTAAGTTGTAGTTTTCAAACTAAAACATTTGACATGCTTTAAAATATTTGTTCAATATAATATTTAAAATTTGTAGCCTCTTTTATTAATTTTATTTAGGTAACATTTAAATAATATTATGTAAATTGAAAAAAAATACTAATTTTTCTTTAAATATATATAAAAAATAGTACGGGTACCTGTGGGTTACCCATTACCCATAGTTACGGGTAATAGGTCCACTATCTCGTAGCCAATAGAAAGCGGGTAATTTTACCCAATCCATTCTTACCCGCTGTTGGATTACCCGCGAGTACCCATTTGCCAGGTCTAAATTCTTGAAAAAGAAAATCTAGGGATTAATTGTTCAAATTGATGAACTAATTAATTTCTGAATAGGATAGGAACATACCTGCTTGCTCTAGGGAGTTAGTTGAGTGGTACAACCTTATTCATAATTTAGTTAATTCATATAGGAATATAGTAAATTGAATAAATTAGGGATTTGATTGCGGGTAATTCGGAAGAACCTCGTAATTGCATAAGACTCAAAACTAATAACCTGTTATTAATTTCATAGGGAGAAAATTATGTAATCAACTTATTTCATTGATGAAATCATAATTCTAGGCTTTTATATCCTCATAAAAATCTTAATCAGTACCTTTTTTCTTATTTTCATTAGTTTAGTTTTAATTCTTATTTAATTGATTTTGTTTGAATAAAATAAGTGTGTGATAAATTAATAATTAGTAGCAAATAATTTAGTTTCTCGTGGGATCGACACTCTTCTCATCATTTTATTATTTATTGGGACACGTGCACTTGCATAGTTGTTTGCATTAGTTATATTGCTCAACCAACAAGATGTGCGATTAAACGATCGCACCCCGATTTCCTCTCCAATTTGAACCATTAAATTACGATTTTGTCCTCCGTTAACAGCATTTCCCAATGCCAATTCTGCCAATCTCCATTTAGCACTCACAGTTTATGTCTTCACTTATATCATTTTTACATGAATTGAAAATGAGGGGTTTTTTTTTTTGGGGGGGGGGGGGGGGGGGGGGGGTTGGGGTTAATTTGATGGGTTACTCATTCATCTTCTACAAAAAAACAGCAAAAACCATATTTATGTATACATAAAACCGAAAGTCTGGTAGTTTAATGGAAGAAGTGATAAAAACATCTTGTTTGTGACTTGGATATATATAAGACTTTATTTATATAAATATATATATATTTATTAATTACATATCAATTTATATATATATATAATTAAATACATATGTAATTAGATATATATTAAATATATATTAAACATACATTTATAAATAAATAAATTCTTTTTTATTTGATAGTGTTTATAAATAATTAAATAAATATAATATTTAAATACTTAAGTATTTAAATAAATAAATATAAGATATACTTACTATCCAATAAACAAATATTTAGAAATATATATATATGAATATATATATAGTGTTCTTAAATTGTTTTTAAAATAAATAAATATAATATTTAATTATTTAAATATTGTAAACTCATAGAGGCATAACACTCACAGTTTTTCTATAATTTTATTATGCCACAACCATCTATATAATTGTAAATTGTATGTGAGATGATGGTAAAATTAGGAATTTGGTGGAAAAAGTCACGACTTTGGCACGCTTATAATGAGATTTCTTGTTTCAAGGAAAGCTGATGAAACACGTTTTTTACCTTGGTCTGGTTGAATGACAAAGGGCAAATTTGGCATATTATTTATAATGATGGATAACAAACGAGAAAATACATTAGCAATTGTTTAGAGTAGTGGCTAATCTTTCATCCTAATCTTGTGTATCAAACGATTAAATACAAGATGTTAGTGGTGGCTAATATCTATTTTTAATCTTACAACTACAATAGCCTACACTATCAATATTCCGAATCAAACGAGGCAATAACAAATTAATGAATATTATAATTTATAATTTTGTACTATTCATTTTATTATTATTATTTTATTAAATTAAAATTTAGAGGTACAATTTAGCTCGATCTTAAATTTTTAGTGTGTTATAACTCATTTGAAAGTTCAAATTTATTATAATCGAACTTAAACTCATAAAGTCCAACTCATAAGCTTATGCTTGAGCATGTATCTAATATATATATGTTTCAATTTCGAGTTTAAATTTGAAAATTCTGCTTAAGTTCGGATTTGTTGGGCTCTTATACGGGCTTGTTTTTATTATTGATATTTTAGTAGCTAAATTAGGGTTGGGCCTAAAAGTATATTAAAAAAATGTGGTTGGCCCTCCATAATTATAAATATGCTTCTAACATTTGATTTTAAGAGTTGCTCAAGATAATATGATAAATGCATTTGGACTAGTAAGCTGCAAGTTTAATTGGTGGATTTGAAAGTTAATTTAAAAAAAAAAAACATTTTTTGGGTACTTCTTTTCAATCCAATGACAGAGAAATTTTTTCAGTCAAATTAATTTATTTTTTATAAGATTAGTGGGCTAATGAGATTTAAAATTAATTTATTTTACATATGTTTAGGTATGATGAGTGAGAGATTTATATATTTTTGTATATGATTAAATGATAATTGTAAGCTAAAAAATATCAGTGAGAAATGTCAATTTTGGGTTTTAAATTTCATTTTGAGAGTTATTTTGGATTAAAGTTCGAAATAATCAATAATATATTTAAATTTATCTTATTTAAAAAATATTTTGAGAAAATAAATCCAAACACGCATGGACTGATTTTTTATTTTTGTTGTTGGTGGTGGGGGGGGGGGGGGTGGGGAAGGGGCCATTGCCCCCGAACTTTGTGTGTGTGTAATATATATATATCAAAAAAATTAGTATTAGTTAATTTAAATTTTAAAAAAATAAATAATTTAATATTAATTAAAATAATTTTTTAATTAACATTCATTAATTTTAAAAGATTTAACTTTTCTTATTGTGTCTTAAATGAAAATTTTATTTATATTTATTGAATAAAATTAATTAATTTAACTTTTATCTATTTTAATTTTGTAAACTCAAAAATTTTGAAGTTTATATTCACAATCAAGAAATGAAGGGTATAATTAGATTAGGCCCATATTCTTATTCTATTTGTGTGAGAAAAAGTTATAGAGGTTTAGTTAAAAAGAACCTTAAGGAACTTGTGGAAAATCAAATTTTGACTTCAAATAAGATTAAGACAAAAAGACAGTGAACATTTTTAAGAAATTTTTTTGAATTTTTGTTGTTTTCAATAGTTACAGGTGAGAAAATTTTACCCGCTATAAATATTATAAAAAAGATGTTCAAAAATAAAATAAAAAATAACTTTTAGCCAATTGCTTAATTAATTATATTGAAAATGATATTACAAAACCTTCTGATATTAATTCAATTACTGATAAAATTTATTATATAAAATATCGTTGTGTTCAATTCCAATGTAGATCATGCACTCTGAGTTCGTAAATTATAAAATTTATATTTAAATTTTTATATTTATATAGCTTTTGGCTCACTGTACTCTCATTTCTGGATCTGTCACTGTAAACACGAGTTACAAAATTTAAGTTCCACTCTCCTCCTGATGTATTGGACAACAAAAAGTGGACGGTGGAATTTCCCAATTGCTGTTGTTTTTACTTTATTTTTTATTTTAGCTCATTTTTCACTCAACTATGGGTGATAATCTATACTATTTATAAAGCATGGAGATGTGGCCACGATGGACTATATAGATGACATGATGCAATATATTGATATCACCAACGTTGTCAAGCTTTAAGTAGTTGCACGTGTTTTATTCTTAATGGTTGTATTTCCATTGCTTATTTTTTCGAAAATCTTATAATTTATATGAGTTTGAGATGGCATTTCTTATAATTTTATTGTTGATTAAAATGACAATATAAACATTTGTTCAACCTGAATTTAAAATTTGTGACAGTATATATAAATAATTAAGATGAACCATAACATATGTCCCGTATCGCGGGCTAGATCAGTTCAACTAGAGGGGAAAAAAAAAAATATATATATATATATATATGAATCCCTAAAGTATTATATAATTGTTCAACTTCTCAAAGATTTTTGAAAATTTTTAAATTAATATCAATCATTTTTATGCATATAGTTGATGATTGAGTGACATAATTTATGCACAAAACAAGATGATAAGATTGGATAAATGGTTTAGTTTAGTGGTAAGCTTCGTTTGTAGAAGTAAGTCGATCGTGGGTTTGAGTTTCATAAAAAATAATTGAGGAACCGTCGTGATCATTTTTTTAAAATTAAATTAAATGAGAAATAAATAGTTATTTTTCTTTTTCCATTCAATTTAAGTTTTATTCAATATTATAGAAAAAGAAAGACATGAAATGTAACATTTTTGAAAAATGATACATATGATGTTCTAAATGGCGACACATTTCATATAATTATTAGTTCATATGACTGAAAAAATAATAATTTCAAGAAAGGTTAGTCAAAGTAAAAAAAATGTAGGTCAAAATTAATTTGTCATAAAATCTAATTAATATCTTCATTTTTTAGTTATTTTCATGCATGAAAACATTGACTTATCCTCATGTTTGCCAATTGCACCAAATGCATGTTTGGTTGATTTAAATTAAATTGCACGTAATGGCAATTGAATTTCTTCGCGATTAGTTGAAACATCCTCGTCAAGGTTGTCGGCGGGTATTTTTGATTTTTCAAACTTTTCTCTAATTTATTATTATCGTAAAATGTCCAAATCTTCTATTTTAATTTTTTTTCTCTCCCCACAAAAAAATGAGTATATGAATATAATTACGTCGTCTAATATTGACTAGCTACATTTTCTCTTCGTCTCCCAGACTTTTAACATTTTTTTTAATTTAAATTTCATTAACATTTTAATTGATTTTATATTTAACAAATGAAATTTACATGCTTGTTTTGTTGACATGAAAAAATAAACTTATAAAGGATGTGAAATATAATAAATTTAATGTGATTCTTCTTTTTTTATAATTATTTACTTAATTGATGGATAGAAACATGCTTTGGATCGAAATCTCGGGAAATAGGAGTGCAAATGAGTCGAGCCGGCTCACGAACTGTATGAGCGAGCTAACTCGACTCGAGCTCGAATCAATTCGAGCTGGAGTGGAACTCTAATTCGAGCCATCTATATCTAGGCTCGAGGCTCGCGAGCTAGTATATCATTAAATTTTATTTTTTATTTTTTATTTTATTAATAAATATATATTATATTACTATTTTTTTATTTTGAGTTCGAATTTGAGTCTGCAGTTTTTTACAATTCATTTGTCAATTTAAGCCTTATTGAACTGAGCTAAGCTGAGCTCGAACTCAAAAATTTTACCTAAAATCGACTCGGCTCGATTGCACCCCTAGCAAGGAGTACTTCTTAAATCTTAATCATTTCAACCAACTTAAAGTCCAATTCGAATTACTCTTCTATAAAGAAATATCTTGTTAGATAATTTACAGAATTCCCATTACTAATCCTTTGCGTATCTTGATCTTCCTAACCATCCATTCATTTTTGAAATATCTCATTAGGGTAATAGTTACCCTATTTATTGTTACCCAAAGTAAAAGAAAGATAAATATTTAATTGCCCTACAAGTTCTATTAAAGTGATCTTAGACATTATGACAATTGAAAAAATCATTTGCCGACATTAATATTTCATGCTAAATAATAAAAATTATGTCACGTTTCCATATAATGAATTTCAAGTTTTCAACATTCAATTAATTTTTCAAAAGTGCAATATAATGTAGTTAATTTTGTTAATGTGATGACCTTTTTTTTTTATATAATAAAAGTATATTCAATTTTTTCTTTTTACGAAAATGATATATTCATGAGAAGTACTAGAAACAAATCGAAAAATATCCAAACTATAACATATAATGCTACAAAAACAATTTTAGCACGAGCAAAATAATACCGTACGAATTTATTGGCGGTATTAAATATTTTCATCTTATTTTTTAAAAAAAAACAATAATAATAAAACTTAGATGACATTGCAATGAATTCCTACCACAAGTTCATTTTCCCACGAGGCAAATATTTTAAATTTGGCTAAGTAACTACCAAAATCCAATATGAGAGATTGTGACTTCCTGTGGCATCACACTATTGCATATTCTATAGTTCAAACTTTTTTAAAATTTAATTAATTTATCCATTTATTTATTTTTTAGATTTTGCATGTAGTTTTATATGAAAATAAGAATAGTAGGAGAATACCTAAATTTGCATTTTATAATTCAAACTTTTCAAATTTTAGCTTATTTATTTAGTTTTAAATTTTGCATATACCTTTTGTATGAAAATAAGAATAGTAGGAAAATACCTAAACTCTCAACTCCTTCAAAATCTTATCATATTTGCTACAAAGTCAATTCATTATACAAATAATAATTATTTGAAAATTTTCACTCAAATTTGGTTTGAAAATGTCTTAACTAAACAAAAAATGTCAAACTAAGCATTTAATATAAGAGAAGTTGGAACTATAAAGATTATATCCCACGTAAATAATCAGACTACAAGACCAGTCAAATTAATTTAAGTGATGTCTAAACTTTTTAATAAATAAAAATTGAGTTGAAGAAAATATGCTCAAAAGATGTTGTACGGGATAACATATTACTCTGTTAAAATGATAACATTCGTCATTTATAATATTTTATTAAAAAAAAGATAATGTACAGGGTGTGATTTGGATAAAAGTCGTATCGCACTTCAAATTTATCAAGTTCTAAAAACATACACATTGCATACTCCATCCCATATCCCGTTAAATCATCCCAAATTCGCCCCATTCAATATGGATTAAGTTCGATTTTGAATTTTGACCTGTCTCATTGTCATATTTATAAAATTTCAAGGAATTGACGTATACACATTGTGAAAAATATTAAATGATACGAATTTGGAATTACGCCTCACCATAAAATAAAAGGCTTGTTTGGTTATGTTTCCCTGGACAACATTGTTTTGGGAAAACATAATTAAACATATCTCAATTTTTCTTCAAAAACACACATTTTCCAATATATACATATATATATATTATATATATATACACATCATATATATATTTTTTATTATTCTAACATTAAAATTTTTTTACTCAATTTCATTTTCATCGCAAAAACTCAATAAAAAGTATTGATTTGACTAATACAGCAAAAAATATCTTCCCAAAATATATAAACAAACATACCAAAAAAAACAACTCACATTGTCTAATAATTCATTCTTCCAAAATACATAATAAAATCAAACAAAAAACATAACATAAATATTTCAATGGTCACTAAATATTGTCACATTCAATGTATATAAATATTTTAAATATCATTATATAAAATTAAAAAAAAGGAAAAAGGAAAAAGGAAAATGGGACAGTTACTCCCACCATAAATTCAATTTTCCCATGGGCCAAAGTCGTCATCAATATTAATAAATTAAAAATTAAAGGTCCAACAAAATCTAAAAGAAGCATGGGATTGCGACAGCAGCGACACCATAATTCATGTGACTTCTGAGGTGTCTCCCACAGTCTATAAATCAGCCTAACATAGTGGAGCACTTCTGCACTTTTCTTCTCTTTCTCTCTCTACAAAAACAATAAATATCTCTCTTTGATTTCTGATTCTTCCTCTGTGGCAACTACCCTTTACTTCTTCCCCAAAATCCCAACTGGGTTTTTCTCAATTCTTGGAAAATCCCATTTGGTTAATTGGGTTTTCTTGATTCAAATCTGATTCTTGTTTCTTTTTTGCGTTGTTTCTGTTTGGGTTTGGAAGACGCATGAGAAGGTTGGTAAAGCTGGGTACCTCTTCGAATTCCAACCATTTCATTACTTTCATCCTCCATTACTCTAAAACTAACACCTTTTTATTGTTCCTCTTGTTGCTGAGATTATCCGAGCTGTTACTGAGATTAAGATTGATCCAATTATCGATTAATTTTACGAATCTTAGTAGTTATTTTTGGTCTTCCGATAGCCGTGATCTCCCTTGAATTATGGAGTCAAGGAACAAGAGTAACCGCCAAGTGGAAGGAGGTCGGCTTTTACTCCTTTTTCCTTTTTTCCCCCTGTTTTATTTGAGTTATTTTTTCGTTTTAGTTTTGGTTCTTCTGTTCTTTTAGCTGAATTTAGTGCCTTTTTTTTGCATAAAGTTGTTTTAATTTTGAAGCTATTTTTTCCTTGATCCAGGGGAATTTGTTCATGCATGGTATTTACTTTATAATTTTGTGGAGAATAATAGAAGGAAATAAAATTATGTCACAGTTTTTTTTTTTTAATATTTAATTTAATTTATCCCCATTGATAAAGATGATAAGTGATGCAGGTTATATTAGAACAAAGAAATATCATAAAGATATGAAATTTTTTAAATAATGAATTATGAAAGTGATAATAGTCGTTGTCGGTCGACATCCTTTAGTTGTTGTCTTGAATATATAAGTTCGTTGTACTTGTAAAACCAATTAATAGTTGGATAGCTAATATCTGTTTTCTTTTGAAGTAACTTGTAAGGTCCTACTTGATGGGCTTCTTTTACTGTTTTCATCTTTTTTGTTTGTGTGCTAAAGCATTTATAAAGTAAAACTATTTGTTGTCAATTCTCTAGTGTACACAGAAATAGTATAAGCTAGCATACATTTCAAATTCCAAAGAGAAAATAAATAGGCAAAACACAATTTGCAATTCTTTGACAATATGCATGAGAGTAGGTGTAGCATGTGTACTTTTCTCAAAACTTCCACAGGCCTCTGGTTTTAATATTCTAGAATTCACTAATTTCTTTAAGTATTTATGATGCTCTTCAAGATTTCATCTCCAAGGCTTTACACATGTGCTTTTTTTTTTTTTTTGAATTCTTTAGACACTGAGCATTCCTCCTTGAACCTCTAAGTTCCCAAGCTAAGGCAGTGGATGTTGCCGTTGGAATTGGCTAATGATGTGTGAAGTTGGCGGATTGTTAGATCCCATGATCGCTTATATTTTTCTGGATATGTTGTGCATGCCTTCCTTTTTATAGTTAAATTTGTGACTCAAGATGCTCAATAATGTATTGTTGGTTGGGAGATGTGTGCTTATCGTGCCTCTGGCAAAAATTGGTGTTTGATTCTAGGTGTATTCCAATGTCCTAATAACTGTTTGCTTCTATCACTTGCTCTCATACTTTGCTACCATTATAAGGGTTGAAGGGGAAACTTGGAGTGACAGTCTATTTTACCTTATCACATCTTGTTGAAAAAGTTACATACAACCTTTGTGGGATGGGGTATAAATTTGATACAATCTATTTTAGGTTATATCTGAGCAATTTTTTTATTTTTTAGCTCCTTGCTCGTCAACCTTGGAGAAGAGGTCCACAGCGTCGCCATCTGTTATTGTCATAGGTGCTGGTTTTGCTGGCATTGCAGCTGCACGAGCTCTTCATGACGCCTCATTTCAGGTATATATCTTAGATGTGTATCTTTTGGCACAGCATGCATGAGTAAGATATTAGTCTTGAAGAAAATAAACTTTGCAGGTTATCTTGTTGGAATCTCGTGATAGAATTGGTGGAAGAGTGCACACTGATTATTCATTTGGTTTTCCTGTTGACTTGGGTGCTTCATGGTAATTGTCTTGCTCTCTAGCAGTGTTATAAAAGGCATTCACGGGGCAACTCAAGGCAGGGTGGTCATAAATTGCCTCAAACAATGTGGCGTTTCTCTTGAGGGGTGCATGTTGGGGTGTTTGGGGACTAAATTTGTGTCTGTGCCTTTTGTGGCCCAAAGCACCCTAAGTCATTGAGCGGATGCTCCAGAAATGTGTCAATGTGAAATATTATTTTTTCCAATTGTAGAATGCCAAATATGTCCAAATTTATTACCAACACTTCTTAAAGTTCAAATTCTCTAAAAAAATATTATTATTCTAAGATCAGTCCTTATTTATCCCATGATTTTTCAACTTTCATTGATTAATGATCTGATTGTTGTACATCAAGAACTGTAAATGTCTTAACTTCTTGTTTTTCCTATTTTATGTCATTTAGAATTAGATCTCAATTTTTATTCCAAAATCCCATTTCCATACTATTTTTTTTTTCATTTTTAATTTTTAATATTTTAGCTTATTTCTCAAGTCAATTATGTTTTTTCTGAATATGATATATGAAAATTCATGAGCATACTTTATGCCATTTAGACCTTGCCCATGCCTTTTGCCCTTTCACATTGTTCTCAAGATACAAGGTCTCTCTTTTTCTTCTCCCCTGTTCTTGGAATCTTCACATCATCCTGGAAATAGTGCTAGTTAGTTACTGCACATCGGTGTTTCAGGTTACATGGTGTTTGCAAGGACAATCCATTGGCCCCTGTGATTGGAAGACTGGGACTACCACTTTATCGCACTAGTGGGGACAACTCAGTTTTGTATGATCATGATTTGGAAAGGTGGTTCTTTCTGCCCTTTCTCCTTCCAGTGTGCTCAATTTCAAGAGGTTATGTTTGCTTATTCACCCATCATGTTATTGACTTGTAAAAGAATTGACTAAAAGCTCTGAATTTCTGAATTTTGAAAGAACATATACAGCATCATGAAAAAGTTAGTTTATTCTCATTACAACTTTCTTCATTTGATTCAATGAAATAGGCAGAAGATTATTCTCATTACAACTTTCTTCTTTGATTCAATGAAATAGGCAGAAGATATGATTGATTCTATTGATGTCATTTAGTGTATGAAGTTTTGCTTATGTGTTTATTTATTAGTTTTGATAAATTAAGTATTACAAATTGTGTGAAATTCTCTGATTTAAAAAAATTGGAAAATTTTTCTTGCATCAACTTGTTTCAGTTATGGTTGAAAGCTAATATCTGCTATCTTCAGTTATGCCCTTTTTGACATGGATGGAAATCAAGTTCCTCAGGATTTAGTCTCAAAGGTTGGCGAAACATTTGAGCTCATCTTGAAAGAGGCATGTACATCCTTCTCTCCTTTCACTCCCCAACTCCCATACCTCAGAAGATGAGGAATAGATATGTGTGTGTGTATAATGTGGGAACTGGATTAGCAGTCTTTTCATTGTATCTTCCACTGTAGAGAAAATATTTTGGGAGGCATAGATTGTGCTTTCTATATTTCTAACTTGTTTTTAACTTTATTCACTGCAGACAGATCTTGTAAGGCAGGAATTTAGTGAAGACATGTCTATACAACGTGCCATCTCAATTGTTTTTGAGAGGAGACCAGATTTAAGGTTATGTTTTATCATCATTCTATACTATAACAAATTATACCTGTCTAATAAAGATTGCTAAGATATAATAATAAATGTTCCAGGTTAGAGGGGCTTGCTCATAAGGTGTTGCAGTGGTACCTATGCAGAATGGAAGGCTGGTTTGCTGCAGATGCTGATACCATATCTGTTAAATGCTGGGACCAGGTTACTCCCTCTTACTAAGTAATTGTGATTTTTTGTCTTTTGATTTGTATATTTCTAAGTAATATTGGATTTTCTTGTAGTAGATGGGATGTTTTCTCATATGTTGTCTTTCCTTTTACAAGAAATGGTCGAGACTCACCTAACCTAGAAATAGCTTGCTTTCTGAATCTAGCTAAAAACTCGGATCTCCTATTTTTGTCCTAAAAGCATGACCTGGAATTTAAGAATATAATCATTTAGTTTGCTTGATGACTGGACCTAGCTGGTCATGTTTTTCATTATTTGTTTTATAGGAAGAGTTACTTCCTGGTGGGCATGGGCTAATGGTCCGGGGATATCTTCCTGTTATTAATACACTTGCTAAAGGTCTCGACATCCGCTTGGGCCACAGGTAACTGATAAATAATTACCCTAGTCAATCCGACACTTTCTTATGTACAATCCTAAGCTTATTTTTCTTGTTCTTTTGCATGATTTTTTAGAGTGACGAAAATAGTTAGACGTTACAATGGAGTGAAGGTAACTGTAGAGGATGGGAGAACCTTCCTAGCAGATGCTGCTGTTGTTGCTGTTCCACTTGGAGTTCTAAAATCAAATTGCATCAAATTTGAGCCAAGATTGCCTGAATGGAAGGAAGCAGCTATTAATGACCTCGGAGTTGGGATTGAGAACAAGATAATTTTGCACTTCGAAAGGGTCTTTTGGCCAAATGTAGAGTTTTTGGGAGTCGTTTCGGAGACTACTTATGGGTGCAGTTATTTTCTTAATCTGCACAAGGCCACTGGTCATGCAGTCCTTGTTTACATGCCGGCAGGGCAACTGGCCCGTGACATCGAGAAAATGTCCGATGAGGCTGCCGCTAATTTTGCTTTTACCCAACTTAAAAGAATCCTTCCAAATGCTTCTGAACCGGTATTGTTGCATTCCCTATCCCCATATTAATGCTCGTATTTTGTGCGTGTGGCTATAGATGTGTGAAATGAATAGATTGGGGAAGGGAGTTGTCTTTTACTAGGAGCCATTGCTCCAAGAATAAGCTCCTAGTACCGTCTCCAAAAGAGCGGCTTCTTGCACTTCAGATCCTTTATTCTCATGGGTGTTTCATCTCCTATTCCATATCATAAATGAATGTCAAGTGTATTAAATATTTTCTTATAAAGACATTTGACTATGGATTAGATACACTTGGCAAGTATGATGGTCCTAATGATGATTCTACATGTTTTTTGTCTGTATCTCATCTCTGAATTTAAAAAACCTCACAAATTGACTTAGGTTACAGGCGTGGTTTTGACAGTATTGACCACATCTTTTGGTAGAATTGGTTATTCTTTACCTGGGGACCAAATTGATATTGTAGATGAGACATCCATTAAAATAGAAGATCCAAGTCATACAACAAACTGTTTTTCTTCGATATAACTTATTGGAGGACTTTAGCCTATATTGACCATTTTCAATTTCCTCTATGTAAGAATACTCTTATTTTGAACAGCCTCATATAAGTTTCTGACACAATGTTCCTTGTCTGAATCCTGCAGATCCAGTACCTTGTTTCACACTGGGGCACTGACAAAAACTCATTGGGTTCCTACAGCTACGACACAGTAGGGAAGCCTCATGATCTGTATGAAAGGCTAAGGATCCCAGTGGACAACCTATTTTTTGCTGGGGAAGCTACGAGCATGGACTATCCAGGATCTGTCCACGGTGCTTACTCCACCGGTCTAATGGCTGCTGAGGACTGCAGGATGCGTGTCTTGGAGAGGTATGGAGAATTGGATCTCTTCCAGCCGGTCATGGGCGAGGATGTTTCAATTTCAGTCCCACTATTGATCTCTCGTATGTGACTTGTAGTGGCAATAACGTAGTACGAAAACGCTAGCGTTTTAAGACGGTTGCTTTGTGAGAGAATTGTGGAGATGACTACGATTTCCCGATTGAATGATCAGAGCAACCAGTTCATGTGTGTAATAGTCTTGTTGATGTGTGTTTTATGGGAGTAAGACACAGAAACAAGCTGAGTCTTGTTTCCTATGTAGTAAGACACATATAGTCTTGTTTGCCAATAAAATGAACTATGGGGAGTCCTATTATTCCTATGTCTTTTTCTAGTTATAACTTGTACGACGTTTGAGGTTTGGCCTAAATATAAATAGAAGACTTTCTCATATGGATCTCAAAACTACATTTTAGCAATTTTTGGCATTTTTCTGTTGGCGTCTGCAACGTATAACAGCAATAGTAAGGGAATGTTTTATTATGTTTTTTGTTTGATTTTATTATGTGTTTTGAGAAAATAAACTATTAAAAAATGTGAAAATTATTTTTTGATATGTTTATTTATATTTTGGTCTTTTTGGAAGAAATATTTTTTATTGTAGCAGTTAAATTAATATTTTTTTATTAAATTTTTTGGGTAAGAATAAAATTGAATAATTTTTTTAATATCGAACAATAATATATATATATACATATATTTAAGAATGTACATTTTAAAAGAAAAATGGAGATATATTAAGTTATGTTTCCTCAAAACAATATTGTTCTCGAGAAACATAACCAAATATTCCCTTAGTTTCTTATGTCATGTATTGTATGTACCACTTTAACCCTATATTTCGAACCTGAATTTTAATATAGAAAATGTGTAAGGAAAAAAAATTAGTGCTTCAAATAAGGCTATTTTGTTTCTGTTACTTCACATTAATAAAGCTAAAGATAAAGACACCATGGTAAATTGGTAATGAAGGAAAAATATTCCCTAGTAAATATACTCATAAATATTCATAATACATGAACATATCCGATACATCGAAGTTACAGTGCCTTTCTCCAACAGAGAAATATACATTTCACTGTTAAGTATTAACATATGAGAATTTATATCTTAATAACTAACTGATTATATTTTTTTTAATAAGTTAACAAAATTAATCTTATTTTAAACGATAGTGATAAGATAATTTTATTCTCTCTTTTTCTTTCTCTAATTTTACTTTTAAAATTTTAATTTTGGGACCCATCACAGAAGGGAAAAACACACACGCAACCCAACACTAACGTGACTAAACGGATCTACACTAACATCAAAAGGGCTGCTGCTTGTTTTCATATATCATTACAGCCTCTTGTTATTTCCACTAACCTCAACTGCTGTGGAACTGCTAACTGAAAGCATCGGACTTACCAATCAAACACAATCTGCTTCCAACATTACTAAGAATGTAAAGTCATCTTCCTCGGTAACAAACAATCATTAAGGAACTATAATTCCATCAATGTTTTAGAGCAGTTCTATTAGGACAAAGATTCATGCGATAATATACACTATACCCGTCTAATTATCTGGCGTGTAAGTTAGATACAAGCAGATATTACATATCACAGGCCGGAAAGGAGTAAAAGAAACAAATACCGTCTTGCAAACAAAGGCCAAAGAGAATATAGTATGGTATAACAAAATAACATTTGACGTAGTTTTTAACTACCTGAGCTATATATGCCATCAGTAGTCGAGTGAACCCACAGACGGTATCCCATTTAAGCTAGTCCTGGAGTCCTTCCGGCTTATATAATCATCACAGGTGTTGCCGTTATTGGAGGGCCAGTGTGATGGGATGGAATTAGGAAGATCAAGGCCCTCTTTGCCCATCTGCTGGACTTCAAGAGGGGAGAGAATCTTGATATACCATACGCTGTTTACAAATTCCCTGCAGAACAGAGGAAATGCTATAATGAGAGAAACGAGATGGCATAAACTGCACAAAGCTTTGAATAGCTCAATAGTTACTGTGGGGGCGTTTGCAAGAGTTTTTACTTTTGAAGAAGTAAAAAGTCGTAGTAAAAGTAGACAGTGATTGAAAAAAAATAATAATAATAACAGTATCAAGAAGTGCAGAAGTTGCGTGAGAGCTTTTAGCGTTTTTCTACTTAACTTTAGAGAATTAAAAGCAGAAGCATTGCTTCCAAACACTCCAAACAACTAAATTCAGCTAAAAGCTGAAAATCATTTTTTTTAAGTTGTTGCTAGCATTCTGTGTATATGTTTACACTTCTAGTGACCATCTCACTTTAGCAACTAATGAGGAAATAGTATATTTCTGATTTAGACTTCATTTATAGCAACCAATGCCTCAAAATTGATGTGAATTAAACAGGGGCCTCCAAAAACAAAAAATCTCCAAAAATTGAAGTAACCTTGATAAAGATATCTGATTCTGTAAGTGTTAAAAAAAAAAAAAAAAAAAATTTGAAAGATGAATTTTCTTTTTTCTAAAGAAATATGCAAATGCAAACAAGTTAGCATTTTCAAACCATATGAATCTTTAAAAGGACAGTACTAAGATACAATTGGCACCTACTGCAAGTACAATTTTTTGTAATCCTAAATAAAAAGATTATCCTGCAGTAGTTAAGCTAGAAGAAATGCAAGAAAATGGTTTAGGTGCTTACTGCCAAGGGTCATCACCGAGGAGAAGAACGTCGTTCTCTCGGTCTACAAATACAAGCTGCCAGCCTGATCTCTGAGGGTCCTCCAACAGCCCTTCAAGTCCAAACATGCGAGCAAGCTCACTCCGCAGCTCATGGTAGCTGCTAAATTTGGAAATATCGAGCGACCGTCCGAAGGACCCTGATTTGTGAACCTGAAAGAATCAATAATAATACTTTAGGTTTGCATAACAATTTATCATATACTACTTAAAAATCCATCACCAGAAATGGAGGTCAAAAGACATAAATGTGATGTACAGAGATAATTTGTGTTAACATGGTTGGAAAAGAAAACAGTAATTCACCTTCACAAAGGTTCCAGAGGGTGGATTAGTTTGGTCTACATTCTCTGAGGACTGCAAGTAAGCTGATTCATCTACACAACTTGAGATAGTCATGTCAGAGTTAAGAGGAAAGTCGGTGCCTGCAGCACTTACAAATGCAGGGGTTGCATATGGCATTGATAATGCTTCATTCCCATTGCCAGTGTTTTTAGGGGTTGACATCCCATTCAGCATAATAGCAGAGGAGTCTGTATTAACCCCGAATAGTATATTGTTATTGGAATCCGTCACACCTTGGAAATCTGAAAATTCTCTCCCAGGAAATGGCGGCAGCAAGGCTGAAAGGTCAGAGACCTTGGAACTAGGTGTCACCAATTCTTCAGGATGAGGCACTCCAAATTGAGAAACCTTGGAAGGAAGTTGAGGGTCTAACGCTACTCGCTTTGACGATGAGGAATGAGAGACTATAGGATTGGGTCCTTGCATGTTCACTAGGTGGGACGCTCCTTCACGGGAAAACGAACTTAGAAGATTCTGTATGGAAGAATTATTAGATGATGAAGTCATATGGCTGCCAATGAGGTCAGAGAAGTTCTGTTGCTGGCTTGTCGACGATAATGCCTGCAAAGGTGTGAAAGAATCAGAAGGTGGTCCTATCTGTGAGCCGGTGGGGATGGTTTTTTTGGTCTGTTGATCTTGAAAGTGTGGATCCAGTTGCTGTGATTGCTGAACTTGCTGCTGCTGCTGCTGCTGGTGTTGCTGACCATTAAATTGCTGACAGAGCTGCAATTGTTGCTGGATAATCTGAGCCTGAGATATGACATTGTTTTCTGGAAGGTTTTGAAGGAAGTTCTGTCGAGTATGGGACTGTTGCAGCATCTGATTCTGAATTTGTGAAGTAGAAACATTCGGCACATTTTGCTGGAACTGCAGGAGTGACTGACTGGCAAGTTTGGAGGGATCTAAGGATCCTGTGTCCTGGAGTGCTGCAGCTGCCATTGCATGGTAAATATCAGGTTGTAAGCCGACCATGGTAGTGTCAAGCCTTGGTTGCATCCATGGGGATACACCAAATCTCTGGAAATTTAGCGACTGAATCCCTTGATCTCCAATGCCCCCACGAAGCCATGTAAGTGGAGAATTCATGCTCATACCACCATCTTTGAGACCTGAAAAACACCACAGTAATGCATAAAAAGCAGCGAAGCAGAATGTAGAGTATGCAAGAGAAAACAAACAACAATTTTCTCAGCTAATTGTCATAAACCAGACCAGAGAAGGAGGGCAGTCCAGATGGCCAAGGTCGCTTCAATCTGAGGGAGAATGGAGATGGGTACATGGGAAAAGTTGTCAGGGGTTCAATCTCCCACAAGGAAACTCTCGGTTGCCTCTCCCCTGCAGTTGATTCATCCCAACCAACCTGAATAAGGAACGTAGGATATCACACTTCAAAATTATCAATCAATTGAAATCTAGTCAGGAAGGCACAAAAGTTGCACAATTAACCAGAGGAAAACTATAAAACATACATAGTAGACAAGTTAATACTTAATTCATTAAAACCATTCTTAGAGTGCTTCTCTCAAATAGGGCAAACTCCCTGTAAGGCTAAGTCCTTTTAAGTTTCTGGTTTCAGAGAGTTTATCCACCAATGACTTAAACAAATTAAGGAGACTTAGCAATCTCAAGCAGAAGAAGCAATAAAGCCCCACCAAGTATATCACGAAGGAGAACCATAAAACAGTACTACAGGAAGCCCTACCTAAATCATTACCAGAATTCCTGTCCCACAAGCATGAGTATTTGGCATGCAAGGACGTGGAATAGATGGTGTGAATTGCATTTCAGAAGTTGAGCAATATCACATTCTGATCATGAATTTCACAAAATGAGTTACTCAACGGCGCTCCGTTGACCGGTGGTGAATTGGAGGTTTTAAGCCAGTGTGTTTTTAGTGGTAAAAGTAACAAGATGCGAGATTGTGATGTTCTCTTGCTATCAGGTCTTAGTTGAAGTTGTGACATTGACAATGGTTTTTCAAGCCCTCAGGCCACAAAGTAGGGACTTGCAAGTGAGATTTGGACAATGGGATCCAGAAGTGACAACCAGGTAACTTTCCCGGATTTCGTCCACCCAAAAAAAATAAAAAAAAATGAAAAAAGAAAAAGGAACAACAACAACGACCACAAAAACAACTTCATAAACTATATATTTTGGATTATTGATGCTTGTGAGTAAGTAGTCATCTTATATTAGTCTTGGAGACTAATCATCCCAGAACTATATGATGCATATACCAAAATTGGTTTTTTATCAGTACCAGGGAAAAATTAATTCTGCCACAACAGCATGGACTAAGAACAAACCTTCACAGAGCGCCAATGTGAGTTCGGCCAACGAACAGCATCCAAATCACTGATACCAGTAATTGTGCCCATATACCTAAGTTCAAACATATAAAAGTATAAGTAGAAAGTAGATCCACCATCCATCCATTAGTGAGACATGCGCCTTCAGATTTTCATGTGCATTATGAGCACAAGGGGAGGAGGTTTTGTATTAAGCTTAAGATTCTGCAACACTACAGCATCTTAGCAAGTAATAACAGTGCATAGAACATTCTGTAACACAGCAGCATCTTAGCAAAAGTAACAACAGCGCACACAGGCAAACAGCTGGCATTACAAAAGAAATGCATCAAAAGGAGAATGATTTAATAGACCCGCAAACAATAATTGCAACTTTTATACGTTGTAGTCTTCCCGAGCTATAATCCTTATGAAATCCTCAGATATGTTACCACATTCACATTTATGAGTATGTAATGATTTGACAAAATATTATGTCAAGGTCATCTCTCTCTTTTCACTCTTATGTTTTCTTTTATCAGTCCTTCCTCTTCTTTCCTGACCTTTGGGAGCTAAAAGCTTGTTAAACCTCAAGGAGCTCTCAGTGAGTTGTTATATTCTCTAAGAGATTTAAGTTCAAGGGCTCAACGGTGAGAATATGCTTCTGCACAACTTCCATTACAATATAATCTCACCTCTTCTTCATGGAGCCTCAAACGTATTCTAACTGTTGCCCTCTAAATTACTTGTGAACTATATTTGACCTCATCTAATATTGAAGAAGCGATTAATAATTAATCTATATTTTTTATCTTATAAAGTGCCATAACCAATTAAACCTACCCTTATTTTGGTGATAGCATATTTATAGTATGCTTCATTTAAACAAACCCTCATCCCATATTTATCCAGAGTCAGTTATTTGGTCCTCTCTTCCAATCACTTTTCCACCTCAACGCTGTCATACGATCTACATGTGTGTGCTCGTCTAATTACAGTTTTATGTACAAATTATTATATCAACAATTTATGTTTTAAAATTTTTACTCTTGAGTTATATTGATCCACTACAATCTCAAATTAAAGTTTCCAGTTGACGTGATATTACATCAAATCCAGATCTGCTTTTGCATTTGCATACTTTGACTTAATGAAGAGTTCGCACGCATTTTTAATTCAATTTAATTTTTTTCTGATGGTAATTAGGATATGCAGTGTAGTTTAAAAATACAACTGAACCCAGTTAATTGTTGACACTAAATATTAACCAATTTCGACATAGAGTTGCACAACTTTGAGAAAAGCATTTAAGGAAAAAACAAGGATCACGGAAGCTGAAATGTTTATCAGTTTCAGATTCTGATACATTTTGAATGTTTTGTTAACAAGTCCAACAATTACAGCATTTTGTGTCTGATAGAATGCAAGATGAAAGCATGAGATAAACATGGAATTTTCCTCAATTTACTGTGCATATTTATGATTTTGTAGAATTTAGACCTACCTACGGACACTTGATTCTTCTGTCTCAAAAAGCATCCGAAAACGCATGCCTACTGAAACTCTTGTATGATACACTGCTTTGGCATATTTTGCCAGTGGTATCACAAACTCTGATGGACTTGCCCTGAATTAGAAGAAAATGCAAGTGTTTAAACACAAGTTACTTAATAAGCACCAATAAAGCAGAACCTTTACCTTGGATTGTAAAAGATAGTAAAACGACTATTTGTTGCTGCTGCATGAGCAGCGGCAGCAAGGAGACCAATGTGCATGCTATCACTTGACAGAACCGATGAAGGCATAACAGTTTGAGGACGATTAGCACGCCTAATGCCCAAGAGCAACTGGTTGTTCTCATTCCTGATAGAGAGTTAAAAATTAAGTGTCATTATAACAGCCATTATTCCAACATAAACGGCAGTCGATTTAAAGGGTAACCACTTGATTTTGTTCCCTGACGCTTTAGATAACATGTTAAGAAATGAAGTTGTAAACGGCAGTTGATTTAAAGGGTAAACACTTGATTTTGTTCCCTGATGCTGTAGATAACATGTTAAGAAATGAAGTTGTTAAGAAACAGTAAAGGAGGACTCCCTCGGCTAGAACTATAGCAACCACAACAACCAGAAGTGTGGCAAAGACGTGTAAGCTTATGCATGGGAACACAAATAATACAGACAGTATGCCTACCATATAAAAATAACGGAGTCTCCGGCGACAAGCCTCTTTGCACTCACAAACACACTCCATCCTGTCGTAAGGAGATGCCTCTTTGGCTGACCTGTAAAATAAAATCTTCAATTAACAACTAAAGAATGAAGTGCAGCCTCTAAAGTTGATTGCCATATTGATAAACAACCACTATTTCAGCAGTTTAAGAGTAGCATATAGGGATGTAAGATGAGTCGAGCCGGCTCATGAGCCTCATGAGCGGGCTCAATTATAGCTCGACTCAAGCTCGAATTTTTCGAGCTCGAGCTCGAGCTCTAACATGAGCCGAGCTCGAGCTCTTCTCTAGTTGTTCGAAAGCTCATGAGCCGGCTCATGAGCTTTTTCCTATTTTTAAATATTTTTTATATATTAATTAAATAATTAATATATATTAATAATTTACTTTCTTTTTCTATTTAATTTAAAATTTTCTGGTGAGCCGGCTCGAGCTCGACTCGAGCTCAGTATTTTGAACTTGAGCTCGAGCTCAAGCTCAAAAAACTGGGCTCGAGCTCGAGCATGCAATTTTTGTCAAGCTCAAGCTCGAGCTCGAGCTCGAGCTCAACTCATTTACACCCCTAGTAGCATATCAACACATCTCAAAATAAATTACAAGAAAAATGCTAAAACCCCTAACTTTTTCTATTTAAAAAAACTTGCGCAAAATTTCCATTCGTCAATAGTAAGATTGTTTTATACCAACACTTCCAACAATCAAAAGACTTCCTAAACTCAATGGAGAAATTGCATATCTAGACTAAAACGCTTTAGCAAACCTCATCAATTTTCAAATGCACAAAAAAGTCATGCTGTGTGTATCAAACACAATGACTAATTATTTCAAGATCTAATATTTGCTGGTAACCATGCTTCCCTCTCCCACCTCCCACCCATCTTCTTCCTCCCCAGCCAAACTCAGCCACTACACCCATCAATTCCAAATCAAAATTTGAAGATTCATAACCACTTTGCATAATACTATCCTGAACAAGAGGATAAAGTGTTCCCCAATTTTTCAGGAAAATAAACCAATTACACAAAGTATCTATTGTCTCAATTAACGTATTCAACTAATAAATATGACATGATGCACGATAAGCCTTTTTGCCCGCTGTTGACTAGCATTAATTGTATTGAACCATGCTTATTAAGTATCAGATTTTTGTTTCTTGTACTATCTTCAAAAACCTAATTTCTTTTACTTTTTAAATGCTCCTTATCAAGTAATGATACAAAGTCAATCAATGTATTCGAATACTTTCTAGTATTTACACTTGAAAACTTTTAGCTATCTGTGACTTATGGGTTATTTTATCCAAATAACAGTAACCTTGGTAAGGAGAATCCACTAACAAGAATGTATGGAAGTGATAATGGATAAATAAGAGAAGGCAAAGGTCCATTTCGTAGTCTACTCCTGCTTTGTTGTGTAACTCTCAATGCAACCACAATATCATAAGGAAAAGATTTTCAAAAATTACAAGAAGTAAACTCAAAGAAAAAATTTTACATACTATCTTGAGAACTCACCACGGAATATATGCCTGAACTTCCATTCATTCCCATGAAGATCCTTTGCCATTAATTCTTGTGCAGGAGGGGTTTGAGAATAATCCTGAAGAAGCAGCATGAAAATGGTTAGCCTAATAACATTAGCAACTATAAAAAATTGCACTGCCAGATGCCGCTGAAACTAAGTGCTGATGGGACCTACGAGAGGAGGAAAGACTTTCTCAGCAGCTCGGCGAGGGACAGAAAATCCTCCATGAGTGCTGGTGTCACTAGCAGTCAATGTTTTACAGAAATAATTAGTTGGCTGTTTGTTTGGGGTGCCAAGTTCTTCTGGTAGCAGGCATAAGTCCTTTTGCTCTTGCTAATCAAAATGGCGAAGTCAATAGTTAGGGAGCAACAAAGACCGCACAACTTTCACAAATAAAAAGAAGTCTAAGACAGTACAGGACTAAGTGGTTGCAAAGTCATTTGAGCATATACTTCATCCGTTTCAACATCCGCCTGCAATTTTGATAATTTAAGTAGTAAATATAATAGCTTTCAAAACAAGGTATTACGAGAAAAATTTAAAACAGAAAAGGTAACGTACATGCATGGTAACATTGTGAAGCTGGCATATAAGTTGCGGCTGTAAGCCTGGATAGCTGGGGATAGTAGAATCTACTTCCTTGTTGGTTGAGGCAGCAACCTGTTCACATATTACCAGATGTTTGAGGGGATATTCAAAACGAAACTTAGTCTTATGACCAACAACATTCAAGATATACAGTAACTCTTTGGAGACCAAACTTTCCTAGAGAAAGACATCTGGAGCTCGGAAAAGATCAACGTGAGCAACTATATGTTTGTTGGAGTTACATAATGTAGTTTTTTTATTCAAAATGTACTGGTAAGGTATTACTTGCTTAAGAAAGGTAAAAATTACATGACGTAAGCTGGATACAGGACAAAAATAAATACCAAAGGGACTGGCATTGGATACCTAAAAGAGGTTAACTTTTTAGATTTAGTTCAATTCCAGCCATTTACAAGGAAATCCGACTTCTTTAATACGACATCAAGTATGTCAGCATAAGCACCAAACTTTGTCGACATTGTTAGATAAACTGTCTGTTGTTGCAAATCAATCACCAGCTTTGAACATTTTAGAAAAACTAAAACTAAAACGAAAACGAAATACAAGCAAGATCTTTAGCTAACAGCAAATGATTTACTTATTCACTGCAAAGGTAGATGATTAATATTAGAAGAGAACTTGAGAAAAGTAACCTTCAACCAGCATATACTCAACCTGTTCGCTAATTTCCTAGAAACATGATAATTCGCTATTTCATAAACTCAAACACCAAATCTCTATCAAATTTCATGTCTAAAGAAGTGAACCACAGATCTCTCCATTAACTAGCAACCTGCTCGCTATGGCCTTGAGGAAAATACACAACTCGGCTTCCAACTTGTGGTAACGAGACCAGCGGGCCAGCACACGCATGCCACAGCTCTGAATTCAGGCATTTGGTCTCTCCTGCCATCCCAGACCAAAAAGACATATGAATGTATGTATATATTTAATAATAATAATTAATAAAAAAGATTGATAACACCTTTACACAACCACTTCTTAGAATACTGCAAATAAAGCCAGCATTCCCATAGGCGATACCGAAAAACCAAAAAAGAACCTACCTTCTTCCGGCTGAGCATTGAATCCAGTAGTTGTAGTTGAAGAAGAAGAAGAAGATAACCTCATATTCCACAAAAATTACAATCTTGCTAAAATAAACTTAAATCTATTAACCCTGAAATCAAAAGGGATTCATGAAAAAGCAATAATCTTGTCAGCTATATTAATCCCCCACCCACCAACCCCCCCCCCCCCAACCAACCAGAAGAGCTAATCCGGTCATCCAAACCCACACATGCCCCTCAATTTGTAATCCCTTTCACCTTTTTAGTCAAGAAAATATAAAGAAAAATCAAAAGAAGCAAACTTGAACTAAAACTTCACAAGGGTTTTGAGGAAAATGAAAAGTTGAAGCAGATCTTGAAGTTTTCACATCAAGTTGCAACAACCCTAAAGAGGAAACAGAAGAAGAAGAAGAAGACTGGTCCGAGGAATAAATGAGCTAAAGTGAGCAAGTAAAAGCTAAAGGAAGAAGAAAATGATGAGTAGCTTTTGTGAACTATTGAGATCTCTCTGTGTGGAGCTAAAATCAACTTCAGATCTTTAAGCTTTTCCCTTTTTCTTTTTCTCTTTTCTTTTTTTTTCCTCTATTTGTGTTACTATAATTTTAGAGAGTTCATAAAGAAGAGAAATGCTGCTGGCTGCAAGGTAATTTGGGAAAGTACATCAATTATTGCATTCTTGTTACTTCATTTAAATTTCTCATTACAGAATCCAACCTATGGTGGTAAAGATTTCTTGTAGTGGTAAACTAGGTCTTATTTTATTACATAGTAGCTACCAGATAGGATTAAATAGTCAATCAATTCTGAAATTCAGTATGATATTTTAGAACACTAGAACTTCAAATTTCCTAAAATATCTTCGTAGTTTTGTTTATTATCAGTATCTAATGTAGCCATATACATGTCATTAGTTTATTTTACAAGTTACATATATATATATATATTCTGTTAATTGAGCAATACGAATCTAGTATTAGTCGTGAATTTAGAATGTCAATGTATTGACAACAGACACTTAGGTCTGGATTTGTTGTGTTTTTATTTTTATTTTTTATTTTTATTGTTTTAGAATGTATTTTTATTCTATCATTGTTTTGTGTGTGGAAATGAAAATGCGATTGGATAAGAATTAAGAAAATTTTGAAAAATGATATTTTAATGTAACCATTGTTTTGAAAATATAACAAGAAATAATTAGTATTAAATTTTATGTGGGTTCCATTGTTTTGGAATGATAGAAAAAAATTAATATATAATTAATTAGTAGATTTTAATTATTTTTAAATTAGTAGGTATTATAGGTTTTCTATAGATATGAAATGAAAATGAATTGTGTTTTCATTGAAAATAGTACAAACAATTGCGTTTTCTATTTTCAAAATAATGTCAAATGAGAAAATATTGTTCTATAATACAAACAATTCGGCTCTTATTACTTCAATTGAGTAGTTGTTAGATTTAGTGTAGAGAATGTTCTTTTTATGATTTGAGTTCAAATAAATAATTTCGATTCTATCTAATATAAAGAATTTATTTTGAAAAATATTATTCCGCCTAATCCGATATCTCTCATTCTCATTTTTTAATATTTTGTAATGAAATTTGCTTTGGATGTAGAGCTAAGCATACATATATTATTACATTATGTATCCATCATAATACGATGCATGTTACGACATATTGTATCATAGTATATTAGGTATTAGAATACACGATATAATGTAATATATAAAAAGATACAATACCACAACATAATATTACATACTATACATTCAATATATGTAACATATAATATAATATGTTGGAAATACTATGACACATTTGAAATATGCCAAAAATATAGAAAAATGTGATGTGGTTATATATATTGAATATGCATTAAATTCTAGCATATTTGTAGATGAACATTATATTTCATATCTTTATGTAACATGTATTGTATATTGTTGGTAGAATTTGGGGTTAGGGTTGGAAGATGGATTATTTTATTTTATTTTTTATCTTTTGGACACCTCCTTATTCCTACTTTAAGAGGAGTAAGATGAATGATTTTAAAGTAATAATAATGATACCATGAATCTTTATTTTTCCAAAACATTGTAAATATAGGATGAAAACAAAAGTATGAGAAAGATGATTAAAATGATAATTATATTGTGTCAAATATTCCACTAAGGGTGAGTTTGACACAATCTCAAAAGTGAATTTAAATAAAAATTAAAACACACACACCCCTTAACATCCACAATTGCCCTAACTACAAATTTTCACTTCAATCAAATCCAAGCATCTTTCTAGCGTCACTTCCATTTTTTCTAAAGGTTGGGGCCATTTTGATTGCCTTATCCCATACGCTTCCATATCTAATATATTTATACAATCGCGCAAAATACTTGCACCTTATATTAATAGTTATTGTAAATTAATTTTATGAAATAATATTCAATTTTTAGTATTTTCAATATATATTCTTTTTTTTGTGCATGTCGTATTCATAGTTGCAAAATGTTAGATATTTAACATGATTATTCTTCAAATCTTTACGTCATAATTCTCTATTTGTTTTGCTAAAAATATAGTTGTCGGCTTGTGTAAAAATTTATGGATGGTCAAAACGTGATAAAATATAGTTAAAACATAACGATTGAACTATTATATGAATTAAAATTTAAAATTACACCACCATTAAACACTTATATACACAATTTACTTATTTTGATTATTTATGAGATTAAATTTTACAATACCATTATTTTATGGATTTAAATTATACAAACATATGAATTACTTCGGTAGAAAAGTTCCAAAGCAAGTATGACATATCAATGATTTATTCAAAATATAAAACTTAGAAAGTATATTAATTAGTTACTTGATTGGAACAAGGTTTAAGGATGACTTAAATCTAAAATGCATGAATTAACATTTTTCCTTGCATATATAAGTACATCATATCCACTTTATATTTATATTTATGATTGCCCCAAACGGTTGCCAATTCCAAGAAGTGTGCACATACAATTTTGAACTCTAAAAGAAACCAACTTGAACGGTTGTAGTGAACATCACTTATTGTTACTAAGCACTTTATAACATCTTATGAGTTAAAGAAGTACATAAGCTCACCCAAACACATTCAAACTTTAAGATAGATATAATGTGCTAAAGAACAAACTCATTACAATTTCCCATTTTTCATGCTTGTAATGACTCAGAACAACAATTTAGGCAACCAATTCATCACACACAACATAAATAACATCAACCCAAACTTGTCTCTACCAATCTGACCTCTTACCCTGTGAGCAAGAATCCCTGTCCAATGAATTTAATGATCACCAAAACTAAAAATCAATCTTACATCAAAACACTGTGAGAAACACCTGTTTTGTACACTACGTTCTATATCTGATGTCTTTCTTGTTGCTGTACAAAGTACAAAACGACCTCATCAACGACCTCATCGGGATAGTCAACTTCCAAAAGATTTTTGATGGCATTGTCTCATTAGAAAGTTCCAAGCAAGCAATGCAGCACCTACTGCAGGCTCAACCTAGTTTTGTCCATGAAAAACATCAGCAGTAAACAATCGAAGCAAAATATACGAAAGAAATATATGATGTTTAGGATAATCTTAAATTTGAAAATGGAAGGCTTCAATTTCCCTTCCCAACTCCTGAATACACTGAAAGGAGGCTGGCATGAAGGATAGTATGGAGAATGAAAAGAAAACATGTTGACTCGAAAATTTTCATACGTAGTATATAAGAAAAAGCACACATAGTAAGATCATTGCTTGATGGCCTTTCCAATGAGGTAGTATTATGTAGATCATCATTTCCAATCTACTCATCAAGAGTTCATGTAACCAAAAAGAGCATTGCTTTTGGCACCCACAATGGAACTATGGCCCATCTAAGTTAAGTCTAATTCACAAAATAATTTGATCTATGAATAGTATCACTGTGGTAAAAGTTGGTATTGGTTGTAAAACCAGAGGAATCACTATTGCAAGGCATAAAGAGGGAGATCATAAACGTCTATATTGTAAAATTGATTTTCAGTGGAATGAAAAGACATATACGATAAAACTGTAACCATAGCATATGACCCTTATTGAAATGCCTGCATTTGTCTCATACACTACGACGACGGTAAAAAGAGAGTTGAAACTTCTATCAATGATGGGGTCAATTACATCAAAAACTAAAGTTTTGAAATAGCCATTTTTCTTGAAAAGGGGTGAAGCGATATAAATATATATATATATATATATATTTTTATTTTTTTTTGGTTGGGGTGGGTGGGGGGAACAAAATTTGATGCATGCTATTCTGAAATGTTGATAGAGTATATAGTTGGGGGTTAAATCAATTGTGTATTCAGATTTTTAAAGTCTTTCATGAATATTTGAAGTTTCATGAATGTTTGAAATCAGAAAATATAAATTGCCGTAGAATTTTTGAAGAGTTAAAAGGAACTTTTGGTAAGTAAAATTGGCTAAGTACCTGAACCTATTAACTTCATGGCTGCTAAAATAATTACTAAAGTTTTAGATTAGTCATTAGAACTAGTTTATATCCACATCTGATTATCGGCAACAAGAAACCGAACACCGGAGTTAAAGATTGTAACTCCAGGTTCTTCTAACATCAACCTTCAATGCACATCTTTAACAACAAGCGTACACTTCTATCACCGCTGTTGTGAAAGTTATCCAAAACCTACTTGTGGAGATATTGGAGGCAAGAATATTGATTTCCATGCATGGTAGAATATGATGTGAACAATTTTTTGACAAGAAAGAAGTATCAGAAGAGTTGTATCAAGGGCTCGAAGCAACAAACATATGCTTACCTTCGGACGAATTGGAAGAACACCGGGGAAGTCTTTGGAGATGCAATTCATTACTTCGTTGCCAATGTCCCATCTCTTATTAGCTTCAAGAACAACACCAACCATTACAAGAGGAAACGTATCTTTGCCATCTGCAGTAAACATACCGTACAGAAAATATTCATGCTTTAGGACACAAACTGTAATATGGCTCAGGAAATATTATTTTATGTTAATATTGTTCTCACATTGGAAGAATAAGTTTAGTCTTTCAATTAAAGCAAAGGACATCAAATAGCAGTTTACACTTCTTTGAGTACTTCAAAAGAAGCTCTCCGGTTAGCATATTGAAGCATTGGAGGTATTATATGTTTTAATTCAAAATGCACCTTCACCACATAGCTCCAATCTCTCAACAACAGCTTTCACACTTGAAGCCAACTCGTGAACAGCGTCATATAAGATGTTATTTGCCACAGGATCGCCCGCATCTGCACAAGAAACCACAACTGGAAGAAGAGCTGCTATTCGAGCCCAAGATGGATCTGCATAGGTCCACCTAAAATCAAATTTCAGTCACACTTATAACCTTGTATTATCACTTCTAGACTCACAGTCATCTAAATCAAGTAGAAACTGCACTTGGAGATTCTGGATTTCACCACATCACAAGAAAAGCTAATAGATAAAACTCATAATTAAACTACTTTTTCGAATGCTTATTGCCACATATGATTCAAAATTAATCTACATTGCATAAGATAACATGCATTGGGAATAGCTAAATCATGTCACTGATATAACAAAGTCAATTTAAAGCCATATCCAAATATTTGTATATTTACTTCCAGAAATTCGAAGATGCTTCTCTTCCAGCCAAGATGGAAGAAAAATGCAAGACAGACATTGCATCACATAATTTTAGTATTCCTGTTTGACAGCATCTGTGACGACAGTTTAATTTATCAAGAAAACAGAATACACGGCATTGAAATAAGATGTTAACAGAGTAAAATACATGGGAAAGTAAACGAAGTCATGCCAGTTGCAACTGTGGAACCTTCTAAATTTTTCATGTGATTCTTGTGGTAGAAGCCTAGCTAGAATCTATTAATATATATGAAATTACAAAGAGATATGTCTGAAAACAATGAATTAACATTTTTAGTTGTTCATAAGCACAGAGTTTTCATGGACTAATTCACCAAGTTCAAAATATAATGATCACTAACACAATAAATGGCTTATAGTGATGATCTAAGCATTAGAGGCATACCCTATAAGTTCATCTGGAGAAGAGAGATTAAGTGTATCTAGAATACTATGTGTAAGTGCAGTCTCTGGACCACGACCATCATGAGCCCTTATTACAGCAGTCAGTGCCTGTGCAGCTATACCATATCCACTGCAAGTACAGGATAACTGCTAAAGTTATTATTTAAAAAGAAGAAGAAGAAGAAGAAGAAGAAGAAAGAACACCAAAAAATTGTCAACATAAATTAAAGAACCCTTACATTGTAAGCAAATCCAATAGACACTCACTAAGGAAATATATCAAGATTGGTTGCAAATGCATTAGACAAAAAGGTTGATACTTACGTCTATAAATTCCTCAATGAACAAGATTACAGTATCAAAATCTAGCCCACAAAATTATAACTGCCGAACGATGGGATGTGGCCACTGCCCTAGGCCTAAACAGCTTATTTATCCCTTCGGTGAGAGAGATTGGATCTTGAAACTGCAGACATCAGCTAGATCTACACCTTTAGACTCTTCTTTTAGTAGTTTATTATCCTTGGAAATGGCACAGTTTGAGGATTTTTAGGCAATCACATAGGTGGCCATACGAATGCTTCCATCAGATTTATTCAAGGAAAAAGTTCCAATTCATTTGTTACACTGATTGACTAACTGTTGCCAATGAAGTTTAGTAATGAGGGCTGAGTAGGATAAATTTTGGGTCAAGTTTTAAGGTAGGTTAAAGCACTTCCAGACATAATGGATGCCAGATATCTAACCGTGACATCTCAATAGAGTAAAGATAATGGATATGTGATTCGACAAGTTTGAAGGATTTTGAGTAGGATGCACGACAGCATCATTTGGTCGAATAGAAAGATGACTAACTTTATAACCAGTATCCTTAGTAGTCACAAAGAGCTTAAATATTTTAGAGGTTGAGATTCACATCATTCACAATGCTCAACAATCTTGCATACTATACTCAGAAGAAAAGGAAAATGATTTATTTCCTCCATATTGACCCCAAATATGTTTAAGCCATAGTTATCGTAGCCAGTTAGCCACAAAAGCAACACAAAGATTCTCCCAAAACCATCTAAGATTAAATCAACTTCAGTGTAGGATTTGATAGCCTTTGGTAGTCTAGTTCTTTATGTTAGTGTAAATAAATTTAATTGAACGTACATGATGTGCATCTGATTTGAGTGTTACTTCAGTTAATCACTTTCAGGATACACTCCCATAAACAAGTATTAGCATAGTAATTTTATCTTATGTTGCTCAGCAGCCAATGCCATCTAATATAACTGCTAGCAAGCCTATTGTAATCATTCATTGTAAGTAAACAGAAAACAAAGTGAGAACAGGACCTGGTTTCATGTGCAACAGAGCTTTAACCAAATTTACCAAATATTTGAAACGTTATAAAAATTAAGATCAGTTTCTTAGTTAGAACGAGAAGTATCATACATGTAGTCAGAGAATTTATTGCTTCCAAATTCCAATGGCTGAAATCATCAGTTGGACATAGTAAAAACTAATTTTGTAACCTCTAATTCAGCATTTGGTATAAGGCTCAGGAGATCTTTCTGATTGCACAAATTCACATAAACATCGGTGTGAAAAAAGAGATAAGAAATGTTGGGATACAGCAGCAAATAAACTCATAAAGACCACAAGCGCAGACACAATTATATAAAGATTCTACCTTCCCCAGTCACCTAAAACAGGTCCAGCACCGGCAGCCCGAGCTTCTCTTCCATCTTCCGTGAATCCATAAGCAATGGTACCTGTACCAGCTATTAGGACACATCCATGAAGCTTTCCCATTGTCCCACTGGCCAAAGCAGCCACAGCATCATTCTGAACAAATAACCTAACATGACTTGGGAATATTTCTCTGAGGATGCAAAGAGAAAATATTAAATAGCATCAGGTTTAATGAAATAAACTCGAAAAACGATAGAACAACAGCTATGATACTGAAATGCTGAGGCTATCCAACTACAGAAACATGAAAAAAGTGCGTACATAAACATATGGTATCAGAATATGTAAAAACAATGTTCTGTCACTACATAGTGCATTAAAGTCATGTAGAAAGATCTAAGGATGTTATTAATGAAGGCTCCTTGACCAAAAATGAGAAGCATTGGAATATTTTCTGTATCTAGTCTTGTTTTATTTAGCATGTGTATGCATAGTTGTAGTCCAAACCCGAGTCTCATCTCTATATATGAGATAGGCTTCTTCAATATATCATCTAAAAACCATTTTCTCTTCTAACATGGTCAGCGGGCCAAGGAAAAAAAGAGCATTACTGGATGCAATAAAAATAAAGCACCTACATAATATCATTGGAGAATGTATTCTTTAAGAATCAAGATTCAAACCTGAGCCAATTAAGTAAACGGTGCTGATCCGTCGGGTGATTAACACCAGATACTGAAAGACAAACAGCTTGAACGGCAGACCGAGTCGAAGCTGATCTTGCAAGCGCATCTGCCATAACTTGCTCTAGAGTCTCTCTAGCTGCAGATTCTGTAAAAATCAGAAAAGAAAAAATTGGTAAATCATTTATGGAAAGAGGTATTGAATCCAAATCTTCAGTGACACATTTCCTTCGCTGTCTTTGGTGGACTAAAGGATAGGTCATCATCTACATGTTCTACTGTTTACTAGGTGGGACTGCGGGCAGGGTTTGAGAGAAGCCAAGCCAGCTTTACAATGAGAGCAGATGCCACTTGAGATAGGACATGGTAAATTCTTTATATAATATAAATGTGAAGCTGTAAATCTAAGTGTTTTTCAGCATAAGCATATTATAGTAAGGAAAGGAGGGTTCAATTTAATTTATCCAAACATAGAATTTTCCTTTTTGGCTAACTTGGCACCAGCTTTTTGTCTTCATATTATTTCACTTACTCTATTCGGCTCCCCCTCTTTTGGGGTAATGGACCACAATGTTTCCCATGTTAGAGCCATGCAGAGATCCAAAACATAACAATACAAATTCTCAGACTTCCCATTCGGAAAAGCCTAAATGATTATTATGTATTCTTGCATCTTTCTGTAAAATTAACCATGACAATCAACTAATACTGCCAGAAGATTTACTCACTGAATAGAAACCAAACAAATACCATGTAGTGTACATCTACCACGGACATCCTATGATACCAGTATAAAGATTGAATATTAACTATACTTATCCCATTCAAATAGAAAAACAAGTTTTGACCCATTCAAAATAAATCTCAGAAAAACAATAGTAAACACCTATTATATGTTTGGCCTCATTTTCTTTTTCCTTTTTCTTTTTAATTAGGAAAAAAAATGACTTTGCAAATTAGGTTACTACATGCATCCACCTATAGTACCACTGCAACCATCTGCTGTGAGGCCCCATTGTAACCATGCTAGCACCAAAGTTTAGGCCCCCCTGACAGCTCTGAGTGTTAAAGAGTTGGTTTAGCCGCAGCTTGGCTATAGTCATGACTCAAAGCTAGGCATTTTACCAAGGTTCGAGCAGTAGACCACTAATCCAACCATTGCGGTGATGACGGCCCCATTTCCAATATAACTAGTTCAGTTGTTCCGATGAGCAAGAAACGTTAGAAGCTAGCAACCATGGTATCCGTCACAGCCATGGCACATGGTTGGCCCTACTATAGTTAGCAAACATTTGCTATAAAAAGGCAGGAAAAAGCGCTATATGAATATGTCTTGTTATACCCGATGATTGTGATTGTGCCATGCTGTTAGCACTGATGATGCGAAACAATCATCATCGACTGCTAGTGCACCAACAAGAACTGGTCCATGCAAGTGCAAATACCAAATGCATATTAAACAAATTTCGCTATCCATCCATAACTCAAAGAAGTCCAAACTAAAACTTGAAAATTCTCCAATATCCTAAGAAATATGTATAATCACTGGAGACGTACTAAGATATTCCCCAAACATAAGACAGAAGCATGGCATAACAAGCAAACACCATACTCTCAGTGCAACTGAATTTGACCAAAGAGAACCAAAAAAGGGAAAGCAATAAAACAACACACAATATGCATTCATACAAATATATGTATATCTATATATACCTCCAACACTGTTGTGGTTCGAGCAGCCGGCAATGGCCCGAGCGAGGACGGGCAGAGGGTCGGGCAGAGGCTGAGCAAAGGGTATTAGAGGCATGCATATGCAAACAGTGGAAGTGGTCCCACCATCTATACCCAGTATCACTTTTCTGCCATTAACACCGCAATTCAAGAACTTACTATCATTTGTATTCCCATTGCTATGAGCAACAGCAACCATATTCAGTTCTTGCTCAAAATCCCAGATTTCTCCGTTCCTATACCTCTTCATTTGCCAATTCAAAAAACAAAAAGGAATAACGAAAAGACTGCAGCTTTGAGAGTGTTATGAAGTGGGTTCTTCTTCTACTTGTTGAAAATAATGGAAAATTGGAATGTGGGCTTGAGAGGGGAATGACTGATAAGTGGGGGATTAAAAATGGTGAATTTTGGGAATAAAATATTGGGACGGCAACAAAACGACTAATGCTTGGAGCTAAATGTTTGATCATACGTGAAATGGACGAGTCTGCATACGAATTGAATATTCCAGGTTCTTGATTCGTGGACTGCATATAAACTATTCGATGAAATGACCTGCCGCTTTTCCTTTTCTGCGAGGATTAGCTCCTTGTCGTCGCGTGTGTTGGCCTTCAATCGTTGGCAATGGCCGTTGTTTATTCTACATGTGGGTGTGCGGGAATTTCTTAATTCTTTCTTTTGTTATTTTGAGAGTGGACGTGCCTCAGAGCTTAATACATATGACCATATGAGTTATTAGCAATGGTTACGGATGGGAATAGGTCATATTACTCAACATAGTCTAGCTTATTTATAATTTATTTAGGTCTAGTTTATTTAATAAAAATGTTAAATTAAGACTTAAAAAGTAGCTTTTTTATAATCAAAGAGGTTAGAATTAGACTCTTCTAAATGCTTAAAAACCTAATAGATCGACCCATTTATCCTTTTTCATATAAAAAAGTACAATAATAATTATATAATATTAAATGACTAATTGTATTTAATTTCTATAATTAGTCATTTATAGAATCTGTTATGTTATTTAGTATTATTTTTTTTTGTCAAAAATATATTATTTTATACTTAAATTTGAACTTTTATAATTATGAATTTAATATTTATTGCTTTGATTATTTCTTATCAAAGTCTATTACAAGTTTAAGCATATTAAAAATTTAGAGTTATGTGATTAAATTTAATTGAAGCCTTGTAGAAAATAGAATTTTAGGTAGGCTTTTAGGCCAAACTATGGATTTAGAGTTCATTAAAAAGGCTAGACCTAACCATTAAAAAAAAAAAAAAAAACTATCATAGATAATAGGCTAGACTCAAGTTTATCATTTACATAACAGGTCTAGTTTATTTAAGTCAAAGCCTAACCCAGCCTTGCCTATTTCCATTCCTAACAATGGCATAGTTTTCTTTTCTTTTTCTTGCTATTTTTTAAGGTATTAAAAATGTGGAATATTTTATTTAAGTTGTAATATCTATCTACTGAGAGAACATGAATGAATTTTATTCTATTTCAATTCAATCTTGATATCTTCTCAAATTGAATTTTAAATTGACTGTTAGTGTATATATTATTTATACAGTTATTCAATATTTAAATAAAAATTCATTTTCTAAAAAATATTGAATTCGTATTTTGATAGACCTTTGGAATCATTTGATCGGTTACTACAATTGTACTTTTTGGACACAACCAATCTATATATACACTCTTGTCCTAATGAAATATTATGTTTAAAAACAATTAATTAGCAAGTTAGCAATGCCCTAATTCAATTAAGATATTAAAAAGATTAAAATCCTCTCGCCTATAAAAAGATAACTAAACTACATACTATTAATGCATGTGCAACCTTCTCACGCTTGTGGGAGGGGAATGAAGTTACACCAAAAAATTATTGCTCTAGTAGTTAGTTAAATATTATGATAAACATAAAATATATTTTAATAAAAATTGTTGTTATCTAGTTTATTCTATATATGAAGAGTAGAGTGTTTTAAAATAAATTATAATTTTTTTTTTTTTTGCGGTTCGACTGAATCTTCATATTTAATTATGAATCTAATGAAACTGTAACACCCCAATTTTGGGATTTTAAATTTAAGTTGATTAAATTAAATTAATAAAAGTTAAGTAGAAATATTGGGAACTGGAGGATTTAATTATAAATACGGAAGGGACTCGATTGTTTAAAATTATAAGGTTAGGGGGTTAAGGTAGACAAATTGAAAGTTGGAGGACCTTGAAATAATTGGATTTGGACTTAAGTGCCCAGAAACAAAAATCTTGGGGGTCAAGGTGCAAGAGTTGAAAGTTAGAGGACTTAATTGAAGTCCAGGGACCAAATTGCAAGGTGGTTAGAAGTTTCGGGGTGAGACTAAAGTCAGCCAAAAGTTCTGGGGTTAATCTAGAAAGGCCGAAAATACATTTCTATATATAGAATCAAGGACATGATTTTATTAAATTTTCGAAAATTGCCCAAACACTACCCAGTCTTTGGACCGCCGGAAAACGCAAAAGCAACTTCATAGAAACCTTCTCCACACCTCAAGGAGTAATTCCATACCAAAAATGTTGAAAACCATAGAGAATTTCACCCAGAAATTGATGACCGATGCGGATGGGCAGCGGGCTTGGCGGTTCTCCGGCGTACGGTGGCTGTCTTCTGGTGGGCTTGGATGGGTTTTGGTCGCGAGGCTATGGGTAAGAGGTTGGTAGTGTTAATTTGGTGGTTTAACGTGCGGCGATGGCGGAATTGGAGATGGTGGTTGTCGGTGGCACTAGGGTTTGGCCGCAGCTTTGGACGGCCAATTGATGGCCGAAACGAGGGGGTTTCGCAAAATTGTTGGGGGCGTTTTGCTCCTGGGGACGAGGTGTATCTAGTGGTGGGATTGGTTCCCATCTCCGGCGGCGGCGCGTGGTGGCGACACTAGGGTTGTTTATGCATAATCGAAGGGTTGTTTATGCATAATCGAATTCAGAATGCGTCTGAGCCACTTCCACTTGAGATTAAACTTCGGTTTGACCCAATTTGGGTAAATTTCTTAATCGAATTTTAATTCAATTAATTTACCGAATGTGATTGGAGTTTGAGTTTAAACCTGATCCTTATGTGATTTAGGACTGTTAAACCATAATTTGTGTCAAGTTATAATAATCTTAAAGATTTTTGTAGTTTTGAACTTAATCGACTTGAAAAGATTATCGAATTTCCATTGAAACCTTAAATAAGGTTTTAACTACCTATTTATCGACTTGTCGATGTTAAGGGCCATGATATATGATTACCTTGAATATTTGAGTGTAACCGGAATTTTAGAATTATTGCTGAACTGTTAAAGTGATTTTAACTGAGGAACTTGATAAGGATGCTTAAATACATTAAGAACTATGATTCAGAAATCATCACAATGTTGATTTAGATTATCTATTTTGAACTTTGAATTGAACAGGGCGCCAGGTCATGGACTTTCGAACATTTAAGGATTGGTGCGGTTGTGTCATAATATCTTTAAGTTTAATAAAGACGTTAGGTATATTTATATTGAAGATTTAAAGAAGTGATAGGACGATGATTTGTATTATTTCATGGCAGTTTTGATCGTTTGACTGGGCAGCCAGGACCTGGGCGTCTATTTGACTAGTCATTCCCTTGTGTTTGCCAGGTGAGTTTATATTAGCTTTCTTGTTGGGGGTAAACATACGTACATGTTATTATATCTTGCCGCTTGGTTCTATTTGTGCTAAGATTCGAGGATCAATGCGTGCTCGATCTATGCTATTATCTGGCTTTCATGTTTGCTTGGTCCATTTGTTTGAGCTATCCCTTCTGCTCGAAATTCTCGAATTATTGCTACCTAAACTCCCAATTTTGATAAATATGATTTCTTATCTTGTACATTTACATTGATACATGTATATCAGCTATGTTTGGCCTCCATTCTACTAAAGATTATCATTTACCTATGTAACATTGACTTGCTGCTCTTAAACTCTCTCAGTAGTTGATTGGACCTCTCTTGCCCTTATTTGTAATTCTTGGACTATTCGTACATGAGCCCCCTCACCCATTTTACATGATTGATTATGCACACCGCAATTCACTTCCACCCAAGTTCTGATAAAGTTAATGTTTTACGAAAATAGTACTCCATATCGCCCCTTTTACACTGAGTGCTCCTGTTGATATTTACTGATGTCACTTTATACAAAATTTGTGATTGTGTTGAGGAAGGTGAAAGCAATTTCAAAAATATATTGCCATGTTTCCTTGGAAAAGCCCTGTGTTTATTCAGTCGTGATTAATCATCATGGCAAAGTGACGTGTTAAATTATATGCTGTTGGATATACTAAACATTATCAGTGATCATTTACTTAATACCCTTGGGAATGGGCCTTGGCATCGGTTATGAAAGACGGCTGGGCGGAATGATCCGCAGCAACAAATCTTTCAGCTGATACCCGTACAAAATTGTACATATAATCCCTACTCATAGAGAGCTGGAGGTGGTCGGCTATAAGCGGGATCAGACATGTAGCTAACCATGCCTAGTGAGTGATTAAGTGTCTAAGCCGATCACTCGGTACTTGGAGGGACAAGGATTTTCGTATTTTCGAAAGTGGAGTGATAAGGTAGGAGAACCACCAACAGCAAAAGTGTGAAAGTGATTATTAATCTTGTTTTATATTGTGAAACTCAAGTATTTGACACAAACCCAGTTATTGTTCAAGTGATATGTTGACCCTTAATAGTCATAATCGTGATTTTAAATCACTCCGTGAGAGATAGTGAATTTTGTGAAATCTCAGCACTGGTATGAGACGGTGATGGAATGGATCACCTTAAAACTTTGATTAAAATCTTCTCTCACAACTCTTGAGAATAATTATACCTCCATTTGTCCCTTATATAATAATTGTGAAATTGTTACCATGTTATTATTGTTAAATTATCTCACTAAGTCATTCGGGCTTACGTTGTTTATTATTGTTCTCCGTTCTTTACCCCAGATAAGGACGGGCAATGAAGACATAATAGCCCATGCATCACACAGGGCAATGAGGGTGATAGAATTGGTAAGTGTAATTTGGTATTTCAGTTCAGAATTGAACCTCCGGTGGAAGTCGCTGTAGAAATTAAATATTTTGAATTTTCGACAAATATATCTTCTCTTTGTAGGACTTAATTATTTTGGAAATTTAGATATTCTCTGTTGTAAGAATGACATGTGCATTGTTTCAGTGGCACCTTGACCGGAAGCAGACGCCTCCTGGTCGGGGCGTTACAGAAACAATAACCAATAATAACAAAAAATATAAATTTTGGTTAAAGCACAACGAAAAGTCATCTGACTTTTATTATTAATTTAGTTTTGAATTGAATTAACACTTTTTGTATTTTTAGTCTTAATTTTTATCCACCAATGAAATACAATAATTAAACATGGGGACATATATACATATTTAAATTAAGAAGTTGAATAAGTTAGTAAAAAGTTTGAAACTTTTAACATGATATTTATTATAGATAATGTTAATAACATGACAATCATCGTTGTCAAGCAACCCAAAATTATGTTGAACCATTCAAAGGGTAAAAAGGGAAACTTAGAACAAGAGCTTGACTCAATAGGCCCACACATTTGAGCACTAGCCCAATGCATAACTGATGGCTACTTTAGGCCCATCAATCACATGACATAATTCTCAACATTTATGGTAAGGTTATTTTTATTTTTTATTTTATTTTTTTAAATTTACAATAGCAAATTTATTTTTTCAATAAGATAATATTATCTTATTATTAAATTGAATAAAATAAAATAAAGTACAAACTGTACATTTTTATGCACATAAAGAGCAATTCGCATTCGAACTCCCGACTTCCCACGTAATAAGGGAAATTTATGATTCAATCGGCCCGTATATTTGAACACTAGCCCAATGCATAACTGATAGTTACTTTAGGCCCATCAATTATATGACACAATTATCCACATTTATGGTGAAGTATGTCGTTAGATACATTCTAAAACGGAAAAAGATTATTGAAATATGTCTCTAAAATAGGTTAAAACTTAAAAGTGTATGATTTGGGCCTTCTTTAGTATAATTATATAAATTTTTATGAAATTTTGTGGTATTTAAGAAAGGGGGAAAAATAATGTTGTCATAGTAAGCTTCAAATATCAATAATAAAAAGTGTTTTACAAAAATGATATGAAAATCAACTATTTTTATATTATAGAATTGTATTTTTTTAAAAAGATAATCACTGTGAATTTCATCTATATTTCTCCTTCAAACTTTATAGTAAATGTTCAACATTTTGGTCCTATATATCAATAAAAAAGCTCATAATTTTTTATTCTTACCATGTACATAATAAAACATATATGAATAATTAGATTAAATGAAATTTGAAAAAATATTTACATATTAACTAAATGTAGAAAATATTAGCCTTACTACCACTAAGTTACTGACAATTACGGATGAATCGAGCCAAATAATTTATCGTTTAAACATATTTGTTAAGTAAGTAAATTATCAAAGTTTTTCAAATTCAACTATATTTGAATTCAATTAAAACTAATCTTGGTTAATTAATATACTAAACTCAATTCCAAATTCAATTAAAATTTAAATTATTATTTAATATGTTAAATAAATAAAATTACACCTTATGTCTCACTATTGCAATATATGTCAGAAAATATCTGTAGCGGCCGCCCCTTCCCCCCCCCCCAACCCACCCCATCCGCCTTTTATTTTTCACTATCTTAATCGACAATAGCTAGTAAATTCCCTCTTTATTTGTCGCCTCCTTCTCGTCCCCATAAACCCTAACAAAAACCCTCCCGTCTTTAGGGTTTATACCTCATTTTCTCTCTGCTCTTTGACATTTTCTCCTAAAAGAAGGAGAAAATGGGAAGCGTACTTTTACTCAGGAGATCATCTTCTTCATCATCGAAGAGATTAGCTCTCACTGCGCTCAGCCATTTATTCTCCGAGAAACCAACCCCAGTTACGTCAGATGCCTTCTTTTCTCCACATTTTCACACCTATGCTACTGGACCAGCTCTGCGTAAGCCTTCGCCGGTGTTTGGATTAGCGAGGGGTTTTCATTCGGGCTTGGTTTTGCGAGCTGGGTTTGCTGTGGCTGATTATTCTGATGCCGAGGAGAAAAGGGCTGCAAGTGGCTCCGCCGATGAAGGGCTTGAGATCTCGAAGCTTGGGATTTCACAAGAGATTGTATCGGCCTTGGCGCAGAAGGGCATCGATAAGCTTTTTCCAATTCAGGTATGATTTGTTTGATTTCAGAAAGAAAGGAAAAGAACGAATTCTTTTTCCATTTCTGTTAAGTTCTATGTAAGAGTGATGATATTGTCGCACCAAAATATTAATAGTGGCGCTTGAAAACGACTCGCTATTTTGGAGTATGAATGTTGGCAAATTTATATGCTGTGGTTGTGAATGGGCTTGCCAGCAAAGAGTAGTTGTTTAGATTTTTCATAGCTGTGAGCAAGAGTGAGAGTCACTTATTCTGAATTGAAGTCAGGACAATGGAATGCAATATGGAATCAAAAGTTTGAGCGGCTAATGTATAGGTCCATGAAATTGTTGCTATGTGAATGTAAAATTGATGAATGCATAATTTGCATATACACAGTAAGAGAATATGACCCTTTTAGTTGCCATCATATGAGTTTTAGACTCTTTCCTTATGTTGATTGGATATATTTCATGAATTGTTTTTCTTTATTGATGAAAGAGTTATATTTTTGCAATTGCAGAGGGCGGTTTTGGAGCCAGCTATGCAGGGGCGTGACATGATAGGTAGAGCAAGAACAGGAACAGGGAAAACACTAGCTTTTGGGATTCCTATCATGGATAAGATCATTAAGTTCAATGAGAAGCATGGGTTAGCTAATAGCTATCATTAATCTTTACACTCGAGTATTTCCTTACTTGAATGAAAAATTCAGACTTCTGGATTGTTTTAGACTGAAAATTTCTGCTTGTTCTATCATTCAGACAGGGTAGGAATCCTTTAGCACTTGTTTTGGCTCCAACCAGAGAACTTGCTCGACAAGTGGATAAAGAATTTGCTGAGTCTGCACCAAAATTAGATAATCTATGCGTCTATGGGGGCGTTCCAATTTCCCGCCAAATGAGTACTCTCGACCATGGTGTGGATGTGGTTGTGGGCACTCCTGGCCGTGTCATTGATTTGATCAAGCGCGGTTCTTTGAATCTGTCGGAAGTACAATTTGTTGTCCTTGATGAAGCCGATCAGATGCTCAACGTGGGATTTGCAGATGATGTTGAGACTATCTTGGGATATATAACACAGAAGCATCAGACAATGATGTTTTCAGCTACAATGCCAAATTGGATACTGAGACTTACTCAAAAGTTCTTAAAAAATCCAGTTACCATCGACCTTGTAAGATACAAATCCTGTGTTCATACATTTAGTGCTTCGTTTTTTATTTATTTATTTTTGCCCTCTGTTGAACAAGAATTATGGTTATGCTGCTGCAGAATCATTGCTAGTGAATTCCTAACTTCCCATGAGAAACTTATTGACAACAATATGTACTGCAGGTGGGAGAATCTGATCAGAAATTAGCTGATGGGATTTCCTTATATTCAGTTGCAGCAGACATACGAGAGAAACCGGCAATAATTGGACCCCTGATAACTGTATGAATTTAGAGCTTCAATTTTTTGCCATGTTGACTGCATATGTAGTTTCGTTGCTGCACTTATTCTGTATATTAAACTTAATTCTGTCAAGAATATCACTATTCTGAGCAAAACACTATGGTGTATATGTTATCAGGAGCACGCAAAAGGAGGTAAATGTATTGTGTTTACTCAAACAAAGCGTGATGCTGATAGATTGGCATATTCTATGCAAAGGAACTTCAGATGTGAAGCATTGCATGGTGATATCTCGCAAAACCAAAGGGAGAGAACTCTATCTGCTTTTCGAGATGGACGGTTCAATATTTTAGTAGCTACTGATGTAGCTGCCCGCGGCCTTGACGTACCAAATGTTGACCTGGTAATTCTTCTTTGTAGTACTTTTTACATGCTTGCCTGCGTACCACAATGATGGGTTACTGTAGGAGAGGATATTGGATGTATTGGATGTAGTGCCAATGTTCCATATGCATTTTTTCTTGCCCTTAGAATGGATATGTTTATCCTATTTTGAAGTTTTTCTCATACAGGCTCTTAATATCAAGTCAATTAGGGAACAAACAATAGAATCTTTTAAAACTGTGACATTTGGCACCCTTGATCTATGACCAGTGTTCGAAAAATCGAATTGTTCATTGAACCGAAAAACTTATCGGTTCACGGTTCATTGGTTCAACCTTTGGTCGGACCGTAATTGAACCACAACTGAATCGTGACATTATAATTACGAAATATATATATTTATATTGTATATATTACTTAAAAATTAATAAAATGCCAAGATATAAAACATAAAGAGCTTGAATGATATTGTCTAATATCACAATCCAAATTTCACAATTCATTCATATGATAAATGATCACAACAATTTAAATATTTTAAGTCTAAAGTTTAAAGTTGAGAGTGTGAGTTAATTCTAAAGTCAAAGCTCTAAACTCTAAATCAAGGTGTTTTTTCGACTTTTAGATAGCTTGTGAGGTGTATTTTAGCTTTCAAATTTTGTACTTAGACAAAAAAATTAAAAAAAATAAAATTAATTTCATTAAAAATGAAATGGAAAACCGCTGCGGTTCAATTGAACCGTGAGTGGTTCACTGGTCCAACCGGCCGATCTGAATGGTTTTAACAAAATAGGGCTTTTTTTTTAGTTTCCCAATTTTTTGAGAAAATCGGACTGGTTCGCCGGCCGATCGACGGTCTGACCGGTTGGCCCGGTCCGGCTTTTTAAACCATGTTTAAGACAGATTATTGTTGTAAGTGTGTTAATGGATATATTTGTGGCAGTTTGCAGCTAATCAACTAAGGTCTTTGTTATTGAGGAATCTTATGGGCTTGTTTGTTTGTAAATTGTCAAAATATTTTCCAACTCATAAAACATAAACAAACAACCCATCACATTATCCTATCTCACTATCCAAAATACATAAAAAAAAAGCTCAAAATACACTCTCAATTCATTTTCTACCCATTTCTCAATATCTAATCCTCATTTTTTGTCCCCCCTTCCCAGTCTATATATACACATACATAAATAATTTTAAAATATCAATTTTACCCTATCAACCCAACAAAAAAGTAATTGATGTGACATTTTATCCTCTCCCAAAACACATACAAACAAATAATTTTCTTCCAATTTATTTTCTACCTACCATCCAAAATACAGACAAACAAACATCACAATCTCCAACCTCACTTTCCAAAAACCATTTTGCCAAAATATTTTGGCAAAATACTCGAATTCCTAAACAAACAAGCTCTGTGTGTGGGCTTCAAAGTTCCTTAATCATTTAAGGCACAAGAATGGTTCCAGCCTGCTACAAGAAACTTAATATATTTGTGTTGCTTTTGGTTCCACATTTATTTGTCCATACATCTATTCACGTGATTGAGTTACAATGGTGGGTACTTCATTCTGCTCAGGTGGTACATTATGAACTTCCAAACTCTTCAGAGATTTTTGTTCATCGATCTGGCCGAACAGGTCGTGCTGGGAAGAAAGGTAGTGCAATTCTTATCTATTCATCCCACCAATATAGAGACATTAAGGCTATTGAACGTGAAGTTGGATGCCGATTTATAGAGGTAAGTTGTCAATCATATATTCTTTTCTAGTGTTGCTGTAATGTTCGGGAACGTGTTTTGCATTTGCGAATTCCCTTGCCCTGGATGATAATCTCATAATTGCAAATTAGTGAGGCAGTCAAATAACAAGTCCAGCCAAAAAAAACCATGGCTCTAGATCAAGTATCTGACAAGCAAACATCCCAGAAAGTTTAGCATCTATTAATTCCCATTTCTTGTACAAACCATATTTAACTAATTTCTTTATAATTTGCTGGTTTTAGCTCCCGAAGATAGCTGTTGAAGATGGAGCCTTGGACATGTATGGTGGAAACATGGGAGGTGGTAGATTTGGTGATTCTGCGTTTGGACGTTCTGGTGGTTTCGGTAATTCTAGGGGTGGTCGTTTTGGTGGATATGGGAATTCAGGGAGTGGTCGTTTTGGGGGATCTGGTTCTGGTGGTGGATTTGGTGGACAGGGTTCAGGCCGCTCAGGCAATTTTGGTGGTTTTGGTTCTGGCCGCTCAGGTGGTTTTGGAGACACGGCTGGTTCAGATCGGAAGAGTGGCTTTGGAAATGGAGGTGGTTCTCGCTCAAGTGCTTTTGGGAATTTTGGTTCGGATCGTGCCGGTGGATCTCGCAATTCACAATCTGGGTCGAGTTCTCGTTCAACACGCTTTGGAGGTTTTGATGATGATAATAATGATGGTAACCAGAGCACAGGGAGAAGATTTTTCTGAAGCTAGTGAAGGTGATTTTGTTTTCTGTTTCAGGAATTATCGGCTCTCTATGATGAAGTGTAGTTGATACAATTGCATTTGGCTCTGTGTACATTACATATGTTTATTCCTTAAGGCTCCTTCTCTATGATAAGCTGCCTTTAAGGTTTCTTTACCAGTGCCATCTGATATCTTTTGTTTCTCTTAAGGTTTGGCAGGAAATCTTAGTTTTGGTTACCTGTCCAACTAAAATTGGTTGGTTTATATTTTATACGGGAAAATAGTGTGGTATAAGCATGTGCCAAATATAATGCAATATTGCATACAAATTTTGTAAGCTACATCAACCCTCATGCCACATGTTAAATGCTGGCACACAATGTTAAACAACTGAAATTGGAGTAGGTATGGTATTGATTTTCCAGCATTTTATCAGTTTCCATTCAATCTTGACTTGGTTTCAATATCTACTTAAAACCTATTTCAATCAAACTAGGGGTATGTGATCTATCATTCTTCTGACTATTAAACCAGTTTTATCAAGTTCTTCCTATTTGCATTTATGATATACTCTTGAAATCCCAAAGAGAGAAAAGTTGTTTTGATTGAGTTTGCATGAGGTGAAGGTGCTTTGAATGAGTTTTATGATAAACTTATGTATCTCTCGCTTGTCCATCTTCTTAAGTGCTCTTTACACGATGCACTACCATTTACAGTCTTCTATGAGGTACATCAGCTATTGTCTTTTCATATGCTGCTGAGATATTTATTATGCCCTCTTCTGACCATGGTTTCAAACTTTGGATGATTTCAGTATTGGATGGCGTTCTCTGTACTAGATGTGAAGATAGTTGAAAGATGCCTGAAGTTTGTTGGGCGATTTGGATGCTAATACCCATATTTCAGAAGTTTCTGCTTCTGTGCTCGAAGAGGCCTGAAGAAAAAATTAGGGATTAGCACCGTAATCCAGTTGCTGCTTAGAAATCTAATATATGTTCTATGTCCATAGTAACTGATCTCAATCTTGGGATATTATCTAGAAACGAGCTATAATTCTTTGCTTTTCAGAAGAATGCTTTATGCGATGGCATTTTGACAGCGTACATGGCACTAAACGGGTTTTCAGTTCATCATATATGTATAAATCAGCACTAGGCATATCAAGCTGGCATTCTGACCTCCCCATGAGATTGAAATATTTGCTATTACACTTGAGATTTGTTGTAATTTTTGCCTTTTCTCAATAATGAACCAGAAGCAATTTTGAGGTATTTCTTTTCACTATCATATTGCACTGATTCTTTAATAGATTCATGTCCTTATTTTAAGGTCACTTGCCGGAATATTGAAGCAAATAATGTGTACTGAGAAAATGAACTAGGAAGGCTATATGGTTTGCAATCACATGTTCTTAACTGCATACTAAACAATATATGTTTCTAGAACTTAGAATAGAAGTCATAAATCTCTGCCCCCAATACCTCGTACACTTTGTATGTTGGAAAAGTTTATCATATAATGCAGAAATACAGGCATCTACTCAAATTTCTTGCCCCTGAAAAATTTCTTGCCCCTGAATGTGGCCTTTGGGATTCGGCTGAGGATGCCATTGTCCAGCTTGCGGTAATTGTGTTGGAGCTGATCCAGGACATTGTAGATGAAGCCGTCAACTTGATTTTCATATCTTTCATACAGGATTGGCAATGTATGGGCAGCCACAAAACCTTACGCAGACAATATTTTTGATGTTATGTAAATGCATCAGAGTTAAAGCTTCAATTTTTAGCTGACAAAACCTTATGCCGACAATTTTTTTGCTGATTTAATATCTTACCAATATATAACACAGTCAAGAAGTTGCACCAGCTTCCAATAATAGCAGCAGCCCACAGGCCGGCAACAACCTGCAAGTACCCTCAGGATGTCAAGTAAGCTACCCTCAACAAAAATCAATCAGAAAACCAGAAATAGAATTATGATTGCTAAGAGCTCAAGAAAATAGTTCAAACCAAATGCCATTTTTATCGCAACTCTTGTCCAATATATGATTCGTCCAAGGCAAGTTCTTATCATTGCATAATTTTTCGTTAGGCAACTATTATCTCTATATCATTTCTCACAGAAAGTGCGTATGTATCTAACAAAACGACTTCTTTGAAGAATAAAGAGGGAAAGAAATCAAAAAAGAAAAAAGGGTGCAATCTTCGTCGGCATCCATCTACAAGATAAAAAGAGCCAATTCCATTGATTGAAATAGAGAACTTTTGAAGAATTCGAAGTTAAAATATTCTCCAATCATCTGAATTCCTTTCTTTTCCAAATATAAACATGGGAATCTTTGAAAATATCTCTTTGAGAAGAGTATGGCTCACATCATAGATTACCCCATAGGAATCTAACGGGATTCAAAATTTAGGGATTTTTTTGAAATAGTCCAAATAAGTTATATGACAATCTCTATAAACCAATTGTAATTTGTATATGGTTTGATTCCTCAAATCAATTAGTGGTTACTTCTAGAAACCAATTCTTCACCCACAAAATGAGTAAAAGGGAAAACGTAAAGATTACTATTAAAGCAACACAAATGAGATTACTATATTCATGTGGATTACGTTCTCTATCTCTATAAATACAAAGGAATTATTGCATTTTCCACACTAATAATAGTGGAATCAAAGCGTGAATATCTCCTGAAATCATAGAAATAACACCAAGTAGAGACGCTCAATCTTGAGTGAAATAAACACAACGATGCCGATCTTTTTCAATAAAATCATCATGCAATAAATCAACAAAATTCGAGATGATGTCATCATTTGACAGGACATTGAAGGGTAAAAAATCCAAAAGTGACAGCAACAAGAAAGGAGCACAATTATATTAATCTCAAGTACTAAAAGTGTAAGGGAAAACACAAAGCAACCTAAAAGTGAAAATAATGAGAGAAATTACCACTAGAAATTGCTTTATATTTCCTCCACAGGCAACATCCTGCAAGAAGCTTAAACCACGATTCACCTCAGATCCTATCAACTTGCCAATGTTAACGAAAACCTCCTCCGGCAAACCAAGGCGGGGTGGCGATCTGTTTCCATTGGTAAGTTATGGCAATCAGACCAAATGCAGCATAACGTTGTCACAACCAGAGAGCAGCATGCAATTCTATGTTGTAAGATTACCTATTTAATATGCTTGAAGCATTTGTCCAAACAAATTGAGCTATCATACCAATAACCAGCACAAAGCATAAAAGTGTAAGAAAATGGTAATTCAGCCATTCAAACAGCACCCAAATGACAGTAGCACCGGTTAGGACGCTTGCTGAGATCTTCTTGTTCCTCCATAATAGAACATCGGCAGCTGCAAATTCAAGTGAATGAAGTTACTTAAAACTAGGACGACCTTTTTGATGCTAAAATCAATAGACGTGTAAAAAGGTCTTACATTTGCCACCCCCTAAAAGATGGTGAACGGGCTTTTCCCGCCCAAACAATCTCTTGAATTCAGATGTTATTTTGTTTGACTTCTCCTCCTCGAAAAAGGACACATTCTTGTGCTTTGATAAACCATCAGATATTGTATCCACAATGTTGTCCATAAGAGACTCGGCTGTTATTTCCTCACGCATTTTTCCTGTCAAAACATAATAACTAAAAAGAATCAAGAAATAGACTGAATGCTCTGAATAAGCTATTCAATAAGCTTCAGGGGCAGACTTCATCAAGGAAAATTGGGCAGACTTCTTGCACTCTCCAAAGTACAAGAAGAATTTTATCTTTGTGAGTTAAGAAAACTTTTCTAGTTTAGAACATCTTAAACATGTAGCTTTTGCTTGCATCAATTATATTATCCATTAATAGAATAAAAGTTAAGAAAAGAAGCTCAAATTGCTATGCTCATCCTATTTCAAAATACTTTGAATCATTAGGCCCCAAATCTACCAACCATGTAACCAATATAATGATAAAACAGCAGAAGGTAAAAATCCAAGACTCTGCTTAAACTGAAGACTATCCAAATCAGTTTCTTTTCACAAGCATGAAACAAATGGTCCAAAAATCTATGCTCAATCTCCTAAAACTTAGTAACTTAAAGAGTTTTTCTAGATATTCCAATACACAAGTACAAGAAACGCTATAAATAATCAAAAATCATAGTTGAACAAGGTAAAGGAGCTGTATGGGCAATCAAATGGAACTTGAAGACTGCCAAAGCTTTATAGGGTGGTAACATATACAAAAAATTAAAATTATGCACTGCAATATTTCCAATTCATCGCAAGTAAAATGAAGTGCAGGCAACACTGGATCTAGTACAAAATTGTGGTGAATAACAAATCAAACTAAGTTTACACTTCTGTATTCACCTAATCTGCAGCACCCCACCCCCCTCGCCCCAGACTAAAAAGAAAGGAAAAAAAAAAAACCACCACCACCACAAGAAAACAGCAAAAAGATGATAACTTAAACCAAAACCCAAAACATTAATTACATAATACAAGCAAAGGTAGACCCCCCCCCCCTCCCCACAACACACACACACACACACACACACAAAGGTTAAGAAAAATCCCATCTTTACAGGAACTAAAAAGAAAAAAAAATAAAAATAAATCTTTGATCACACAGCACTTATAAACAGCGAATAAAGACAAGCCCAGAAGCCAAAATCCTCATATTTAGAGCAAACCCAAGGTTAACATGAACTAAAAACGCTTAACAACAAAAAAGGAAAAGAAAAGAAAAGAAAAGTGAAATGGCTTGAAAATGGGTAACTATGCCTGGCCCTGCAGTTGAAATAGGAAGACGAAATAATTTACCAGATAAAGAAAGAGGAAAGGCGTTCTCCTTTTTATATGGAACCAACAACAAACTACTTGTTTGATATGTGTGAGATTCTTTCAACTATTATTCAGATCAATGGCATTTGGCATGGGATTAGAGTCCCCGCAAATTCCCAACAGTTGTAAATATAATACGTGTCTTGTGTCGGCGCCTCTTGTGTAGGGGTGGATGTGTTGTCATAAATTAAGAGCCCGTTTGGTTTCATTTTCAATCCTCATTTTTATATTTTTTATTATTTCAAAAATAAAATACATTACTTTTTACACATTTTCACCTAACATCATTTTTATTTTTAAAATATATTATCTAATAACATATATATTCTCCCAATAATTTATATATTTTCCTTCTCTATTCTATTATATCTATCTCTCTCAACCTACAACTTATTAAAATCAATTCCAATAATTTATTCAAATACAAACTCATTTTCAACCCATTTTCACTTACTAACTTTTCAAATTTTAGAATGATGGAAATAGAAATATAACCAAAGGGGCTCTAAGGGAATGTTTGATTATATTCCTGTAGAAGAAAATTGTTTTGGAAATATGACCAAATATATCCTCATTTTTTTTTTAAAATGCAATTTTCCCCCCCAAAATACCCTCTATTATCGTTCATTATCCCCAAAATTTTTCCATTTTTCAATATATACATACATATATATTACATATATATAATATATTTTATTGTTATTATAACAATAAAAAAATTACTTAATTCCATTTTCACCCCAAAAATTTAATAAAAAAGCATTAATTTAACTGCTACAGTAAAAAATATTTCCCCCAAAATATTAGGGATGACAATTTATACCCGATTCGCGGGTACCCACTTCGAACTGCTCAGATTGGGGCGGATTGGATCGGGTTCGGATTTATAGTAAACCCGCCCCAAAGTATTTATATATATTTAATTTATTTTTTTACAAAAAATATATATACAACAAACCCTAATCATTAATTTAACTGCTACAGTAAACAATATTTTCCTCAAAATATTAGGGATGACAATTTATATCCGATCCGCGGGTACCTACTCTGAACCGCTCTGATTGGGGCGGGTAGAAAACCCGCCCTGTAGCAGATTGGATCGGATTTGGGTTTATAGTAAACTCGCCCTGAAGTATTTATATATATATTTGACTTATTTTTTTACAAAAAATATATATACAACAAACCCTAAACTATGTTAGCATTTTTTTTTCCTTGTCCTCCCATTCCTCACAATCTTGACTCCCAAGAGTAAATTCAGAATGCTTAGAAAATTCTCAAAAGTTTTCTATTTGTTTGTTTTGCGTAAAATTTATATGATATTTGAGTTAAAACTGTAATATTTCGTTAATTGTACCCAAGAGTAGATTCAGAATACTTAAAAAATGCTCAAAAGTTTCTATTTGTTTGTTTTACGTAAAATTTGTATGATATTTGAGTTAAAATTGTAATATTTCGTTAATTGTATAATGAATAGTATTTTAAAAAAATAGAAAATATTAATTAGGTGCGGGTAGGATCGAGTAGGGTTGGGATTTTCACTCATAAAACCTGCGGGGTGGGTAGAGGTTGTATAAAATCTTTGCGGGGCAGGTTTGTTGAATCAAAACCTCCCCCAACCCTCCCTGTTGCCATCCCTACAAAATATAAATAAACATATCAAAATTCTTCAAACCAATTTTTAACTACTTTCCAAAATATAATAAAAAATTAATTACATTCTCCAACACAACTTTTACATTCTCCAATAATTCATTCTTTCAAAATACATAATAAACACATAATAAAATCATACAAAAAAGATAACCAAACATTCTCTAACATTTTGAAGTTTCAAACAAAAGCTTAAGGAAAAATAAACATAAGGTTTCATATTATAAAAAATTTACAAATTTTTATTCATGTGTAGTTTGCTTTATATTGAAAGAGTTGAAGATTTTAAAATAAATTATATGCAAAATGAGTTTTCTGCAACTATATTGAAATTAACAATCACGTAAAAATAACTTTTCATTTAACGGAAAACGCCATATGCTACTTTTCAAAATGATTAAGTTTAAATGATGAAAATATGACCAATATTCCAATATATATTATTGACTAGCCGGTACATTTTCTTTTGCCCCCTTTAATTTTGATGAGGTAATATTATTGTTATTAATCTATTTTAATAAATTTAACAAATTAATATGTTTTCGAAGCAATGGAAGATGAAAAGGTAAAGAGCGAAACCTAAAATATAACATTTTCATGAATTACTTAATCAATTATTGTAAGAAAAAGTATTTACATATATTTAGGTAAGTATTAATATCAAATCATGAGAATTATATTATATTAGTACGATATGATATTCATATTGATGTGGCATTATTTTTATTATATAATATCAACATAAGAGGTGTTAAATAAAATTTTTCCTACAAGTGAATGAATCTTTGTACAAAGATTTTTTTCAATTTTGTTTTGGTCTCGTGGTACTTTTCTTATTTAATTGGATAAGAGCTTTGTCATTCCTTGGCCTATTGGGATAGCAGCCTTCGGGCTTTGTCTGTCCTTTATAAGATTCCGATTCGGCCTGGGAGAGAACTTTCAAATCGGAGAAGCATTCGGAACAGGCTCCGTGTTCATTTCGTTGACAAAAAGGATCCAATCCATAAACACAAAAATGAAATAAAGTTCGTTCCCTTTCGTTAAGCAGGTAAAGTAGGCATACGAACCACTTTGCCTTAGACTCTATTGGAACAAAGCAAGTACCAAAGGGGGCTAGAATAATAGGTTTACAAGAGAAAGGTGGTAACCTTTGTATTGGAGATTGTTTAGACTTTAGGGATGACAACTAGCCGATTTGTAATTAAATTTACTATTAATGTAATTAATGGAATCGAATTGTAAAAGATTCAATATTTAATATGTGCTACAATTGCATAGCAATAATTAATTGGAAGAAATACATCATTAAATAAGTGTGGTTGTTAGATTTTCTTAAAAATTATGGTAGAAGAAAAAAGAAAAGGTGCATTTTGGTATTAGAACACAACTTTTGAAAATTATTTTAAATATGCATTCAAAACTTAAATTATATAATCATTAAATAATTAAGTGAAAATTTCTTGACAAATGTTAAGTTAATTATTGAATTCATGAAATTCACATCATTTTCATTATTCCATTCTATTTCTAGGAGTACTATAAAAAGTAAATTCCTAATAATCCGTAATATATTTTTAAATAAATGACTAATTTCAGCATTTATTACAATAAGGCGTCAGATACTCAAAAATATAGTGAATAACTTTAAATTGAAGTATATATTTACTAGGAAACTATATCAAAATAGATAAATTACGTGGCACTCGAAATCCAAAATATTTTAGTTAAGAGATTTAGGGTCTCACTTGTAAGATTTCAAGTTAAATATTGCAAATATAAGAGAATAGATCATATTCTATATGTACAAGAGGGATATATATGTTTGGGACCCTCTCACTTAAATGACATGGAGATTACAACCTTTGGACATCCCACTTGGCACCAATTATAACCTCTACTACCTTATCCTTCCATCATGAAATCTAATCTTCCCAACATCCAAACAAGATCCAAAAACCAACCATTTCCATTCACATATCTCACACACTACACACACTAAACTCATCAAAATCTACACACAAGCAATAAAAGAAATCAAGAAAGGGTGAGAGAGTAATTGATTAAAATCTTTTTCCTTTTTTATCAGCAATGGCCTCAACTGCATGCTTCTTGCAACTCTCCACACCAGCTGCAGCTGCAGCAGCAGCAGCAAGAACAACTTCCAACCGCTATGTGCCATCTTTGAAGCCTTCTTTGCTGGTCTGCAGAGCCCAGAAGCAGGCTGAAGCCCAAGAAGCCGATCCCGGCTCGGCCGTCTTGTCCCGTAGATTGGCTCTCACTGTCCTGATTGGGGCTGCTGCTGTTGGCTCTAAGGTCTCACCTGCAGATGCTGCTTATGGAGAATCTGGTGAACTCCACTTCTTCACTCATTGATAAAACATATGCCCTGAAAGCAATTAATAACACATATGAAATAGAGTTAGTTGAGCATATCAGCATAGCACGAGTCCGGCCTAGAACATATAGCTATAAGTGTATTGCATGTTTGGTTTAAGAAAACCATCATTTTTCAGCCTTCCTAGCTAACCATTATTAATTATTCAATTCAATCCAAGATATATTCCATTAATAACAGTGTGATAAAGATACTAAATATGTGGTTAGATAACCAAAACTTTGAATGGTGATAAATGCAGCCAACATCTTTGGGAAGCCAAAAACAAACACAGAATTCAGGCCCTACAGTGGGAATGGATTCCAGGTTTCTATTCCCTCAAAGTGGAACCCGAGCCGCGAAGTTGAGCTCCCCGGCCAGGTCCTGAGATATGAGGATAACTTCGATTCCGCGACTAATGTCACTGTCACAATCACCCCCACTGACAAGAAATCCATCACTGACTATGGCTCCCCTGAAGATTTCCTCTCCAAGGTAACTAAATCATCTCAAGTACTTAGAATTTGATTAGAATGTAAATCCAGAAGATTTGAGTATGGTTATAAGCATGCGTTTTATCCACATTTTTCAGGTGGACTATCTGCTGGGAAAACAAGTCTACTCTGGTAAAACTGATTCAGAGGTAAATCACTTGCAGCATATACAAAGTTCATAGTATGCATTGCATTGTGAAGACTTCGAACATTCTAGTTTTGCTCTTCCACACAAAAATTCTCCAAATTAAAACAATTTCGGGGGGGGGGGGAGGGAAAAAAAGAGTAACTGCCAAAATCTCGTTCCAAAACGTACTTAATTACAAGAAATTTCATCATTCCAATGTAGATAAGGATTGATTTTTTCAGAAAAGAAAAAATGTATTGTCAAATATTCAATATGGTTCCACAAGAATCAATTTCGTTTAGGTAATGGATTCTACCCAACTAAATGGATCTTCTAATCCATCCAAAGATCACTTGGATTCATTAGCATGAGGATTTATCACACTAATCAATCATCAAGAGATTCAACACTGAAAGGAAGATCAATTTATTGGGTTCTTGAATAAAATGAAGGAAAAGACTTCTTATGTTGGAATATGGATCAAATAATAGATATTCCATTTTAGCCTAATCAAGGACTGCTATAGCAGAGTTGTAGCAAATGCATAGGAAAAGGTTATTTACTATAATTTAGCTTGTTACCAAGGATTTTCCTTTGTATTTTTCTTGTAGTGTATATTAGACATATAAGCTCATCCTCATGACAACCAAACTGAAATGGTTTAGGGTGGATTTGACTCCGGGGCGGTGGCAACTGCCAACATATTGGAGAGTTCAACACCAGTGGTTGGTGGAAAACAGTATTACTTCTTGTCAGTGTTGACGAGAACAGCTGATGGAGACGAAGGCGGCAAACATCAGCTGATCTCGGCCACGGTGAAGGATGGAAAGCTCTATATCTGCAAGGCACAAGCTGGAGACAAGAGATGGTTCAAGGGAGCAAGGAAGTTTGTTGAGAGTGCAGCAAACTCTTTTAGTGTTGCTTAAAGGAGAGATGAGATGCGGAGTATGTTGTATGTATTTAATCTACAAAAGTATGACATTTGATCCCACTGAGTTTGTCTTAAACTACCCCCCCCAACCCCAAAAGTATTAGAGATGTCAAGTTATGTCCAAGGAAGTTATTGTGGATATTTCAATATATGGTTTTTTGCACAAGAGGAATTCCATATTAGGAAAGCTAAAATGCAAATCCCCTCAACCCGCAATCCCCCCTTCTAGTTGCACTTAATGACAATTTATTCTCAACTAAAGGAATATCGAAAATTCAAGTGGCTGAAGCTGAACCAGCTACTTACAAAGCAATAAAAAGAAAGACAATGACTGGAGAAGGAGAATCAAAGTCAAAACTGTGCATGCTTCTCTCATTCAACATAATACACAAGACTTTCATCTCACACAGCTCCTAAGTGATAAAAGAGAGATCTTCTTTCTGTGTGTGTGTGTGTGTGTGTGTGTGTGTTTTATGACTTTCCTCATGTATATATAAGACCGAATCCATTCATTACTCCTGAGCTCCAATAATTTGGATCTAGCTTAAGTCGGCACAAAATCATAGATGATTGTTGAAAAAGTGAGAGCTCTTTAGAGCCTTGGTTTATGGAGTACAAGTTCCCCATTCATTAGCATAATATTCTACTTAAATGTCCAAAGTTACTAAACTTGAGTCATTGTGATTCATAATATACTGGGGCCACAAAATTCAAACAGAAATCTTGATCCATTCATGAGTTCATTCTGGTCTTCCATCCATGCAATATCATTCATTCTATCTCACAAAGTTTCTTTAAAATTGCAGCGCTGCTCAGAAAGACTCATTTGAAGCCCACAAGGCATACAACAGTGACAAGAAAATCATCATTTTCATTCACAGATTTTATCAAGTCCCTGTAGAATCCCATTGTATATCAAGCACAAGAACTCAACTTTCCTTTTGGCCTCAAAAAAACTAATCTTAAGGGGTAAAAATGAGCAGACGCCGTCAACTCAATTACTCAAAACCCAGTAAAGCATGGAAACTAAACAAAATGGCACAAAGGGGAGAAATGAAATAGAAAGAGAAGTCTTATAGAAATATCCTTAAACATTACAGGAAGTAAAGCAAAAAACTTACCTCCACAAGTACTTCATCGTGAAGCATTGCAAAATGAAAGTAAATAATAAAAGAAATCTATTGCTATGAAGGAAAAGTATTTATCAAAAAGTAAGGTATATGAAAAAGAAAATGCTTGAAGTAATGTTACTTATCCACCCAACTTCAACTTCCATTGCTATGCCTTGCATTGAAGTCCACATCTACTTGATTCAAGCCCCATATATGTATAGTACGATCATCACCTGCTGAAGCCAGCATATGAGGATTAGATGGGTTCCAGCTAACACAGTTGACAGCCCCAGAATGTCCAGCTAATGTTTGTATGAGCTCTCCTGAGACTCTATGCCATAAATAAACCTACACGTAGTGTAACACCATTAGCAATTCTCTAGAAGAAGACACTTAGCCATTTTGTATGACAAATATATGTGGGAATAAATGGAAAACATAGATAAGAGGTTACCTGTGAGTCCTCACTTCCGCTGGCAATAAATGTTTGTTCTACTCCACCAAAACAAGATCTCACAACATAACGGGAACGTTTGTGACCTTTGTACTTTGCTACCAGCTTGGCACAGCCATTGATATTCCAAAGATGAAGTTCTTGATTCAATAAGCTAACAAGCAAAAACTTTTTGTCTTCGGACATTGTAAATGAAGTTATAGTTTGGTCCTCTTCAATGAATTTCTCGGACATTGTTTGCCATCCAAACAACAATATCGTAGTCTCATTACAGATAGTTATGACCTCTTTCCCATTTGAAGTTATCCCCAAGTCTGCAATCCTAGTCGTTTTCTGCCCTTTCCAACACTCTACTTCTTTCCCTTCTAGATCCCACATGCTAATACTTCGGTCAATAAGACCAGAAAATATACTCTTTCCATCCGGAGCCCATTCACAAGAGACCATACCAAGGCCATCTTTTTCATAGATATGAAGACATTGACCGGAAGAAATATCCCATCGTCTAACAGCCTCCTCTACTCCACAGGAAAGAAGTTGATGATCATCAGGGCTCCATGAAATATGAGAGACAGGTTTCTGATGACCAGATAACCTATGTTTGATGGAAACTCTGCCAGTCTCCTCAACCTGCAACATGAAACAAAATAATGAAAAAAGATTAGATGTCTGTGTTTGTGCACATGCGCGTTAAGGGATGTCGAATACATCTGAGAATTTCATATTTTAACTACTTGTTTATGTGCAATGAACACATGTGACTATCAGACAAGCACATTTGTTACTTTTTTTGAAGACAGAGATTCCATCATAGTGATGTAATATAAAAGCACTAAATGGACCAGGCAGATATCATAGGATTGCCTAAAAAGCAATATAAATGCATAAACAACCCAAAATTCTATTCAAACTTGAACTAACTTTGGGGGGGAAAAGAGGAAAGAAGAAAAGGTCTTATGTCATTCATAATCATATGAAAAATAAACAAAACCAAAGGAGAAGCAGAATTACCTCCCATATGATCACAGTGCGATCTCTGGATGATGAGGCCAAGTACTTCCCTTTATGAGAAAATTGCAAGAACCAGATTTCGTCACTGTGTTCTTGTAATATCTGGAAGGTTTACAAAAATAATAGACACCAGTGGGTCACAATGAAGAGATATATAGTAGTGTTCAAGAAAATATAGACGACACAATTGAAAGATAGGCAAACCAAAATGTTTGCATGTCTAATAAAGATGATCAAACCAACACTAAATTCCATCTCTCTATCCATTTCCATTTTTTCTATTCCAATCTCTTCCAAATCCTATGCCATATTTTGTTCTAGCTTTCTACCTTAGCTTCTTTCAATTTCGTAAGACTTTAACACAAAAATCACACTCATTCAGGTCACAGAAGAGTAGCTTCTTTCACACATTCATCAGTTTAACATCTTCATAACAAAGAGTGAATACAATTACTTAGTGCAAAGAAAAGAGAAGAAACCTGTAGTGTTTGAGAAGGAATCTGGTCTCTTCCACACTGATGATCAGTCAGTAATGATATTTCCCCAACCGAAGAGTTGTGAAACCTACAAGCATCCCTTTGCAAGTGAAGAGACTGTTCCACGAGATGCACCAATCTTTTTTTGGGAATCATCACTGTTGAAGGCAGCAAGTTTTGCAATTCCTCAAGTAATCTTTTACGTGACTTCAAGCTCGACTCTTGACCAGAAGTTCCATTTTGTAAACTTTGTGGTGGAGCCAAGATTGAGTTAGAAAGCTCACGAACTCCATCATCATTAATACAAAGCGGAGCAATCTCATTCCTGAGTGTCCTCGAAGCATCCATGACTTTTTCTCCATCCAAAAGTTCAAAAAATTTCTGCTCCAATATTGCAAAGGATGCTAACTTAATTATAGCTGTATCCGTTTTAAGAATATTATGCAATGCTGCCACACTTTCATCCCATTTACCATCCATTGTTTGCTGCAAAAACAAATTTACTGCAGTGGAGTGCAATGGTATTCCTGACTCTTCCTCCAGGCATGCCCCTGTCCTTTTATAGCCAAGAGAGTATAAAGCCTCAGTCATAATTCGAACAAGTTCAACTTTCTTAATAAGACCTCTTGAGCCAACAACAACATCATCCTGCTGAGATGGTTGGGGCCGAGCCATCAAGCAGTTTGATTGGGTACTAGCTTTCTCTCCAATTGATATCCTGTTTGAAAGACCTCTAGATTCTATGGAGGAGACTCTCACACGTTTTGAGGTCGGTTCATCATCTTCCATACCTCCCATGAAAGATATGCCTCAGCCCATATATAAATATCACAGAAAACAGACCAAGTTTAGACCCTTCTTGCCAAATGTGGACAAATCACAGACACTATTCTGTAAAGAAGAATGAGAAAAAAGGATATCAATTGATAAATGAGGAAATCATAACAAGTAGAAGCAATAGGGCAGAATACAAAAGTCACATTAACATTTTGCTTGGAACTATCAACTTTTGCACCAACTCACAGGATAATACAGAAACTTCCTTCCTTCAGTTTAAAAGGATAAAATAACTAGACAAAGATTAAACCAAACAGATTGACAGTAAAAAAAAATTGTGAAAATTTTCAATACCAAAGCTGCATAGTTCACACAATGTCTAGTGCCAAAATCAAGTTTATCATTATTCAGACACCAAAATCTATGGAATAAAAACACTAACTAATTACCCCAATTACCCTTGATCATTCCCGAACACCATGAAGTTCAAAATTTCCATTCAGATTACCACTTTATTGGTACTCAGACTTCTCTTTTCTTTCTCAATGATCCTGTCACTAATGTAACTCCATTTCAGTAATAAATTAACCATTAAAATGAACAAAATTCTGTACTAAAACACAACCAATAGTACCAAAAGAAAAAATAAAAAATAAAAAAAATCATGAATTCCTGATCAAAAGAAATTTTAGAAGCAACCTACCTAAAAACAGCCAAGAGCCAATTTTTAAGCTATATTTTGAGAACTTCTGAGACTAAGGACAAGGAAATTTATTCAGGGATAAAAGGGTTCCGGTCTAAAGGAACAATAGAGAAAGAAACAGCCCACTTGCTATTTTTTTTTATTGTCTTAACGTGGATAAATGGGATTAAAGAAGCAGAGATTTTGTGAGGATAGAAATTAATCTGGAATGCTGAAATTGAAGGAATCAACAAAATATTGCAGCAGAAGAATGAAAGATAGGGGAAGAGAACAAAGAGAGGAAAATCTCAAGAGAATCCACAAGTCTTGGGAAGGTGGGCAAGCAATCCGGTATAGACATCTCCATCTATATCGGTATTGAATCTATCCCTATCTTCATTATAAAATCTCAAAAAGTTTTACTTAGAAATATTTCAGTTGGTCAATTAATAATTATTAAATAGCATGAATTTTATGATTCTGTCCAATGGTAAATTAATCTAATAATATTGCGTAGTATAAGCTAGAGAGGCACTATTTAAATGAAATTAATTTCAAATAAAATTAGATTTGGAATAATCTTGAAGTCTTGAACTATAGATCATAAGCATACATATGTAGAGAGAGGATGTAATATGAGAGAATTATGATGGCTATAGTTAACCATTTGGCACAATTTGAATTATTAAGATTTTCTCTTATTTTGCATTTATTATCCTCAGGACTTTTTGCTTAACATAAAAAGGCATGATAAATATATTTTTAATCCTTATTTTTTGTTTGCTTTATATTTTTATGGCGCATGATATATTTGCAGCCCGATATAGTATCATGAGTCAATCTGGTTTATGGATCAGGCAAAGATGGCCTAATCCATTTTCCATCCTTTTAAATTTGATATAATAAGGAATGAAAAAATCATTCTTACCCCTCGTATAAAAACTCTAACCATCATTTTGAAAATTTTCCTTCTTAGAAGTTAGGATATTTTGGACATTATAAAGTGTAATCATATTGAGTAATTTAGCCAACCAAACATTATATAGTGTCAAGCGTGAGATATCACCAATTTCTAAAATAAAAGCAAACAATATATTACATGGTATTGGATACCATTTCTAGCTTATATATCATTAGTATATAAATCTTGCCTAATCCTATATGCTCAAGCAAATAAGCCGTCATTGTATTATAATTTTAGAGGAAAATAAATAAATTTATCATAGAAATGGAAAAAATTAAAAATATTTGTAATAAGATAAATAAAATACTAACATTACTATTAAAAATTATATAAAAAAAATTTATACTTAAGGTTTTCTATTAATCTCAAGTTGATACATTAGTGTTACAATATTCTAATTAGTAATAGAGTTCTGCAATAAAATGCCACATAATTAAGTGCACATTGAATGGTTTCCGTTCAATCCTCCATCTAAAATTTTCACATCGATAGTTATAAAAAAGTAAATTTTTGTAAATTCTTTATAATATTTTATTTTTGTTATATTTCTTTGCTAGGAGTAGAAAAAAAAATAAAAAATACGAAATTGTAAAAGAAGAAGGGACACTTATTTAAAAGTACCAAAAATACTTTTAAATTTTGTGATCAGTCCCCACTTGATTTTATTAGAAAAAACCCCCTAGTTTTGTTAAAATTTTAGAGATCACTCCCTACTCACTTGATTTGACATAAATGCCCTTAAGTATAATATTTTTCATTCATTTTTTTTTCACTTCTTCTTCATTCAGACAAGCAAACAGTAAACCCTATCATATGCTCATTACTAGAAACACAAAGAACAGAAAAAACGCAACAAGCTCCATGGCGGGAACGAGAATAACGTCAGAGCCAAAAATCACCAACCCGACAGCTACATTGTCTTCTTCTCTTTTTATTTTCATCATTTTAGAGTTTCATCTTCTTCTCAGTTTCTTCTCAGTTGCTTCTGAGTTTCTTATATTTTTCTGACAATGTCAACTAGTAGTGAAGCAAGTGTGTTCAATCAAATGTTGGGAAGTTGCCACTACAAAGACCAGCTCCATATAATGTCAATTAAGGATAGTATGACTTTAATGGATATGTACATTAATCTCGCAAGAAAATGGAGTGAAATCAACCCTGAACACTTCAGTTTGCAATATAAAGCTCCATATCAAAGATTGTACGTGAGTTTAACTGATGACAACATTGTCATGAATATGGTCTTACTGCATTTAACATTGAAGATGAATATTGTTGACATCCTGGTAAACCAAAAGGATGAATCAAGCAGCAGAGAAAAGAAGAGCAGTGTTGTTTTAAGGTAATACTTCTACAGAATCTAAATTGTACTGCAGTTTGTAAAGTTTTGTACTTGATGTGTTCTCAAATTGCACTCTGTTTATTTGAAAATCTTTCTGTACTTGGAGCGTTTTACATTATACTTCATTGCAATTAATACTGTACTTCATCTCACAAAAATTATACTCTATTATGTAAGTTTTATACTTCAAGTGTTCTACTAATGGATTATTTAAAACTGTATTGCAACTTATAGCGGTTTATACTTGAAGTGTTCCCAAATTGTACGTAATCTATATAAAATTATACTTTCGATTTTCTGATACTTCATTTTACCAAAACTGTACTGAAGTTGCTAGGATTTTATACTTCAATTGTTCAGAAATTGTACTTCATTTTATACAAATTTGTACTCCAGTTATTTGAAATTGTACTTCATTTCACTAAAATTGTACTCTATTATTTAAGTTTTATACTTCAAAGTGTTCTACTAATTGATTATCCAAAGTTATACTGCTATTGCTAGCGGTTTATACCTGAAGTGTTCAAAAACTGTTCTTCCTTTTATCTAAAATTGTACTTCAATTTTTTGAGATTATACTTTATTTTACAAAATCTTTACTCTATTTATTGAAGGTTTATACTTTAAGTGTTATATTTATTGATTATCCAAAACATACTGCAGTTGCTAGGGCTTTATACTTCAAGAATTTGAAATTGTACTCCACTTTATCTAAAATTGTACTTTTATTTTCTAAAATTATACTTTCTTTTGTACTTCATTTTACAGAAACCTATACTCTATTCATTGAAGTTCTATACTTTAAGTGTTCTTAAATTGTATTTCATTTTATCTAAACTTGTACTTGAATGATCTGAATCTATTATTTGATTTTCAAGTTTTCTACTAATAAATTATCCAATTTGTATTGAAATTGCTAAGGTTTTATACTTCAAGTGTTCTGAAATTATTCTTCACTTTATCAAAAATTATACTTCTATTTTTTAAAATTATATTTCATTTTATACATCATTTTACTTAAATCTATACTTTTGTCATTGAAGTTCTATACTTCAAGTGTCCGAAATTGTACTTCATTTTATCTGAACTTGTACTTCAATTATTTGAATTTATTATTTAATTTTGAAGCGTCTACTATTGGATTATCCAAAAATTATACTGCAATAGCTAAGGTTTTATATTTCAGGAGTTCTGAAATTATACTTCACTTTATCTAAAATTGTACTTCGATTTTCTGAATTTATACTTCAGTTTTTACATAATTTCACATAAATTTGTATTCTTTTCATTTAAGTTCTATACTTCAGGTGTTCTGAAATTGTACTTCACTTTGTCTAAAATTGTACTTCTATATTTTGAAATTATACTTCATTTTATACATCATTTTATCTAAACTTGTACTCCATTCTTTGAAGTTCTATACTTCAAGTGTTCGAAGTTGTACTTCATTTTATTTGAACTTGTACTTCAATTATCTGAACCTATTATTTAATTTTAAAGCGTCTACTAATGGATTATCCAAAAATTATACTGCAATAGCTAAGGTTTTATCCTTCAAGTGTTCTGAAATTGTACTTCACTTTATCTAAAATTGTACTTCGGTTTTTTGAACTTATACTTCAGTTTTTACATAATTTCACCTAAATTTGTATTCTTTTCATTGAAGTTCTATACTTCAGGTGTTCTGAAATTGTACTTCACTTCTTTTACTTCTGTTTCTTAAAATTATACTTCATTTTATACATCATTTTACTTAAATTTGTATTCTTTTCATTGAAGTTCTATACTTCAGGTGTTCTCAAATTGTACTTCATTTTATCTTAACTTGTACTTCAATTTTCTGAATATCTTATTTAACTTTCAAGTGTTCTACTAATGGATTATCCAAAAATTATACTGCAATTGCTAAGGTTTTATATTTCATGCGTTCTGAAATTGTACTTCTTTTTATATAAAATTATAGTTAAGCTTTTATGTAAAATTGGTCTCCATTATTTAAGTTTATAAAGTTCTATTAATTTTGCACTTCATTTTACCTAAAGTTCTATACTTAAAGTGCTTTACTTATTGATTATAAAAAATTGTACTGCAATTGCTTGCGTTTCATACTTCTATTGTTCTGAAATTGTACTTCATTTATTTGAAATTATACCACAATGTTGAATTATTCTACATATTGTATTTTATTTTACCTAAAATTGTACTTCATTTGTCAACCTCAAGGGATGCAGTCGAGGAGGAAATTGGTTCAACCAATGCATCGCACAATGAATTGGCTTTAATTAGCAACTCAATTGATGCATGGAAGAATTGCATATATGGAGAGGGTCAAACATTCAAGGATATTCAGGAGTTCAGAATTATGCAGTGTCTACTTTGCGGTTATTTAAATACAAGAAAAATGACAGCAAAAAAATCATAGCCGTTTGCAGTGATGAAAATTGCAAATGGAGAATCTATGCATCAAGGCATGAGGCTGATAAATTATTTGGCATTCAAAAATGCAATCTAGAGCACACATGTGGTGAGGCTAATCTTTGGACAATGGGACATCCTAAAGCCGATTCCGCTTGGGTTGCTAACGTAGTGAAGTATAAATTGAGATAAGAGCCATGTTATCGGCCCTCTACCATATTGAAATATATCCACAGAGAATACGGTGTGGAAGTTAGGTACCATAAAACATGGATGGGTAAGAAATTAACTATGCATGACATCCATGGAGCTGAGAAGGGATCTTATGATAAGTTGAGGTGGTACTGTGATGCTGTGAACAGGACGATTGACCCAATCAATCGAAAATTTCGTCGGTTATTTATATGTTTCAGTACCTGCCTTCTTGGTTTTCTTAGGGGATGCAGGTCGTTGATATTTTGGACGGCACCCATATTAAAAATAAATACAAAGGAGTCTTACTCAGCGCTGTCAGTAAGGATGCTAATGATAACTTATTCACGTTAGCATATGCAGTTGTTGACTCTGAAAATGATATGAATTAGGAGTGGTCCTGCTTTAAGCTAAGAAGTGTCTTAGATTTTGAATATCTGCCTGGCTTATCAAGGTTTACTTTCTTTCTTTTCCGATCAACATCCATGTCTTCTTAAGGCCTTCCTATGATAGTTCCCCGTAGCCACCATGCATATTGCTTGAGACACTTAGTGGATAACTTTAAGAAACAAGTAAGTGTACTTTATCTTTGTTTGTGAGACAATTATGTGAAATAAACTCTAATTCATAACATTTAGCACATTACTGTTCTATTATTTTAAATTCAGGTATTAAGGAAGTACCCTCTACATAACAAGAAACATTGGCGTTCTGTTTTTATGAAAGCTGCATATGCGCCTACAAGACAGGAGTATACCCGACACATAGACATCATCTTGGAGTCAATGCCGCTTGTCAAAGACTTTATTATGCAGTCTGACTCACCATGTTGGGCAAATTCCTTATTTAGTGGAGATCGATGGGGGGGTAATAAACAATAATCAAGCAGAAAGTGAGAATAATTGGATTAAACCGGCCCGATTTATGCCAGTTGCAGCCATGGTTGATCACATACGCATGCAAATAATGGTTATGATGCATGATAGATGGGAAAAATCTCATAAGATGGTTGGTCAATTATGTCCCAAGCCAGAGAAGAAGTTGGCAATCAATCATATGCGTTCTCGTAACTTAAAAGTTGTCATGTCTAGCAGTTGGAGCTTTGAGGTGATTGAACAAGATAAATCGTATGTTGTAGATTTACAAAGCAGGGTTTGTTTGTGCAGAGCATGGCAGATTGATAAAATACCATGCAGACATGCTTGTGCTTGTATCAAGTCAAAGTCACTTTCACCATATGATTTCACCGATCAATACTACTGAGTTGAGATGTATCAACAATCATACCAAGCAGTGATAAACCCTATTCCTACATTTGATATGCATCTGTTCCCTTTAGATGATGATGACATCATTTACGCACCTGATTGCCGATCTCAGCCTGGGCGTAGAAGGACACAGAGGATTCCATCATAGATTGAGAAACGTGTAATTAAGTGTAAAAGGTGTGGTAGAACATGGCATAATCGTCGAACTTGCAAATAATCAGTAAACTAGTTAAATTTTATACCTTAATCTGGGATAATGGTACTTGATTTCTTCATATTTGCACCTCACTTGGGCAATGAGGCAGGTGATTTAGCGTGAAATTAGCATTCTTGCATGTTGTCCGAGACATAGTTAAATTTTGTACCTCAATCTGGGATAATTGTACTTGATTTCTTCACATTTGTACCTCACTTAGGCAATGAGGCAGGTGATTTAGCGTGAAATTAGCATTCTTGCATGTTGTCTGAGACATAGTTAAATTTTGTACCTCAATATGGGATAATTGTACTTGATTTCTTCACATTTGCACCTCACTTGGGCAACTTTGTACTTAATATCTTAATATTTTTACTAATATTTTTGAATTGAAATTTGTTCAAAGATTTACTTTTTAAGTCTTGGTAATTAATAACCAAACTATTGAAGTATGTGTCCAATATTTATCATATGAATAAAATAATGTTAAAATTTTTTAGTGTTCAACAGATGAATGTTATCAATCGCAGTAATGAAAGAATACTTATGCTTTCAAAGATGTAAACAAATGAGAATTTGATGATGATATCCACCCTATCAAGCGTACAAATTTGTACTTCACTAGATCCGATAATCTCAAATTATTGTACTTGCCCATCATTACAATTATTGGAGAATAATTATTCAATTGCAATAAGTGTACTTCAACAAAATAAATTTTATACTTGGTTTGTTCCGAGTTTGTACTTCATTTCTCCAGAATTGTACTGAGTCTGTACTTCGTTTCCCTTGAATTGTACTCAAAATCCCTGCCCTGTTTCAATTGAATTTAAGTGTTCTTCAACGAAATAGATTTTATACTTTTTATACTTTCTTTGTTCAGGGTTTGTACTTCATTGCCCTCAAAATATACTCAAATCTACCGCCCAGTTTCAATTGAACTGAAGTGTACTTCAACGAAGCACATTTTATACGTTGTTTATTCTAAGTTTGTACTTTGTTTCCCTTGAATTGTACTCAAATTCCCTGCCTTGTTTCAATTGAATTTAAGTGTTCTTCAGCGAAACACATTTTATACTTTCTTTGTTCCAGGTTTGTACTTCATTGCCCTCAAAATGCACTCAAATCCACCACCCAGTTTCAATTGAATTGAAGTGCACTTCAACGAAACACATTTTATACTTTGTTTATTCCGAGTTTATACTTCGTTTCCCCTGAATTGTATTCAAATTCCCTGCCCTGTTTCAATTGAATTTAAGTTATAAATAATTAATGAAAAGTTACACTTACATACAAAATAATATTATAAACAAAGTATGCTTCAATTTACACATGTATTTACATACAAGTGATTCAAATCCTGGCATTTTCATGACTTAATATCGTATATGCCATATTCGCATGATATTTATCAATTTCAATTGTTCTAGCATCCCTCCAGAACTCGAGGCTATCTCTAACAAAACATTTTGTCCAAAGGCATACATAGACACCACAATCCATTGTACCCACTTGCTGCCTGTTTTTTTTTTTCCTGCTTTATTTGTTCGTCCACACGACTCCCCAATGAAAGCTTTTTGTACCAAGAATAGAATGAAGCATACAAAAATATTGATCAATTATTGACTCCCTACTTTATGAAGAAATCATAGGGAAAGGAAGCAAACTTACAATGGCAATAGTCATCGGTTTGTATCTAGCGGCCATTATTGAATTCATGTATAAGAAAGAACGAGTTGAGGTTTTGAGGACAACCAAGAACCAGTACTGGTGCCGAAAAATTGGTAGGATTATGTAACGACACTGGTTTAAAACATCCACCACGAGCTCTTCCAAATCTTTACAAGTGAAGGTGTTAAGTTTAAGCTTCAACTCCACAAATTTTTCATCCGTAATATCCTTGATGTTGCATACCTTTAGTTGGTCTAATATATCACCCTATGAAGTATAAAACAAATGGTTAGACTCATTGGAAATATGAACTAAATTAAGTTAGGAAACTGCCACATACTTGTGCTATTGAGGATGTAAACCACACCTTGTGGTGACACTTCTTGCCGAAAGATGGGCTACATAATATCGACATGTAGCAGTCCACTATGTCACCGGTAAGTTCTCCTCCAACTAAGAGCTCACAAAAGTTTCTTCTATCCAGAAACTGTCTTGCTCCCTCTCGGACAGTCACCGTACACAATTGTTAATTGTTAGTTCAGATACCAATTTATCCAACAGAAAAATAATAAGCAAATTTTGTTACCTCAAATTATCTCTTCTGACAAAGTTGTCGATGACTTCTCGCTCTTCTATTGGAATAAGAGCAAGACCTCTATAATCAGTCCTTTCTTTATAGGGATCAACCACCTCAGTCTTTGGGCTGGTTGGTTCATCTGCCACCTAGGGTACAAAACACAGCACATAGGTACAAAGTATCAACTATTGAAGTAGAAAAAATAAGCACATAAAGTACAAATATCATCAACATGGAGCACAAAACTCAAGCACATTAGGTATAAAGTGTCAACTATTAAAGTAGAAAAGATAAGCACATGAAGTATAGGGATCAACCACTTCAGTCTTTGGGCTGGTTGGTTCATCTGCCACCCAGGGTACAAAACACAGCATATAGGTACAAAGTATCAACTATTGAAGTAGAAAAGATAAACACATGAAGTATAGATATCACCAACATGGAGCACAAAACTCAAGCACATTAGGTATAAAGTGTCAACTATTGAAGTAGAAAAGATAAGCACATGAAGTACAGATATCACCAACATGGAGTACAAAACTCAAGCACATTAGGTATAAAGTGTCAACTATTAAAGTAGAAAAGATAAGCACATGAAGTATAGATATCACCAACATGGAGTACAAAACTCAAGCACATTAGGTATAAAGTGTCAACTATTGAAGTAGAAAAGATAAGCATATGAAGTACAGATATCACCAACATAGAGTACAAAACTCAAGCACATTAGGTATAAAGTGTCAACTATTGAAGTAGAAAAGATCAGCACTTGAAGTACAAATATCCCAACACGAAGTACAAAACACTAGCACATATGGTATATCAACTATTGAAGTATAAAGATCAGCACATGAAATACAAATATCGCCAACATTAAGTGCAAAAGATTAGCACATTAAGTATAAATATCACCAACTTGGAGTACAAAAGATTAGCACATAAGTACAAGTATCACCAACATGAAGTATAAGATATCATCCATTAAGTGCAAATATCAACCAATCAAGTATAAGATATCATAACATTTATTACAACAGACAGTTTACAAATGAAATGCAAATAGCAAAAAAATAAAACATTAAGTAGTGTACAACACCTTCTTCTCTTCTTGTTCTTTGGTTTTTTGTGCACGAGGACGAGCACGATAGGTCTTTGTCACTTGTCTTGCTCTTTTAGCTGGTGTAGTGCTCGGGGGGCTGACAAAATCTGGAGATTTTTATTTTGGCTTCATGTCTTCTCGATTGCGCACATTTGTCACAATCGAGGACATGACATTTGCCACTTCAATCTCATATTCCTCGAACTTAGCCGCTTGAATTGGTATATTATATTATGTCTTCAAAGGTATGGGGGAATCTAAAGGATCATGACGGTGTTTGGTTCGACTTTCTTCATCCACCATGTCTTCAGAATCATCCCCTTCTTTCTGTGCATCATGTACCAAATCAAGTCCCCTCTCATGCACATAATCACCAGCTTCCTGCTCAAGCTCCACCCCATCAGTCTCTTCCTCAACTAGATGTTCATCCTCACCCTGCTCCTTCATTGCCATGTATTCAAATGAAGCAATTTTTTCTTTCAATAATTTAATTTCTTCACCTTTCACTGCAATAATTGTTTCATATATTGTATGTCACAGACATAGACTTCACTGATGGCAGTACTAACAACCTCTGATTTCTTGATCAAAACTGCCAATTCTAACTCCTCTAGAGCAGGGTTGAGGGCTACAACCTATTACAATGGAAATAATTATCAAATTCAAATTATTATACAAAAAACTAATAATGAATTATTACAATTATTACCATATCTGTTGTAACTTGCTTCAATTTATTCTCTGCCTGCTCTATATTTTGTAGGATTTTGCTATCGTTCCACCAGTAAAATCATGAAAACTCAAACAAACTCACTGGTGAAGCCAGTAACGGGATGCGTTCATAAACCCATGCCTGTCATTCATAAATCGAAAAATTATACTCACTTGAATATAAATATAATCAATGTTATTAGAAAAATGAAGCAAACACTTACCATCAAACCGATTGTACACCTATCAATGTACTTCTTTGTTCTTTCTCCACCTACTCCAAATGGTTCCTCATATCTTAGACAAGAAAATTATATGCAGCTATGCCCCATGCATACAGACCAACTCTAGACAAATTGTCCAAGTATGGTAGGAGAAATCGTGGAGTCCAATAATTAGATGTTGGAAATAGAATACAATTAAAAACAAAAAGTATGTACAACCTACAAAAATTATTCAAGTCCTCCACACTATCCTTATATACATATTCTTCAAATTTTTTTGCTATTTCAGATCTAGTTATATTTTGCAGCTTTCCAGAAAAAAGGCGGTCAAAGGTTGAAGACTTCATCTTCAATGTTATATCAACAGATTGTCCCACATGTGGCAACCCTAAAACCATTGAAAATTCAGATGCAAAAAAAGGAACCTCAACCCCATTCGCAAAATGAAATGGCAGCTTTTTTGGGTCAAACCTCCTAAGTATAGCTTCAAGCCGAATGAAGCTTGAACTTAACTTAGGCATATCCATGTATATATAGAAAGGGGTCTTCTTCAATACATCAAAATATTTGGACCCCATCTTGGACTTCACAAGCTCCAATGTACTCTGAAAATATTGGGAGGAGCAACGAGAGCAGACCTCACAATGTCTTTGCTTTGCTGCAATGAGAAAAAAAACAGATAATAAACTAACCCTTTTAGATAGAGTGTACTAAAAACTTGAATGTTTTGTACTAAAGATGCTTCTAAAATGTAATCCAGAAACACATAATATATATTACACTTTCAGTTATTCTATACTTCAAGCTTGAATTTTTTATACTATAGTTGCTTCTGAAATGTACTGCAGATACACAGATTATATACTAGAGTTCCATTTAATGTATACTACAAGCTTAAAGGTTTTATGCTTCAGTTGCTTCTAAAATGTACTGTATATGCAAAGATTATACACTACATTTTCAGTTAATGTATAATGCAGGGTTGAATGTTTATGTACTAAGATGCTTCTAAAATGTACTGCAGCTCTACAGATTATATACTACACTTATGCCTAAAGTGTACTACAAATTTGAATATTTTATACTATATTTGCTACTAAAATGTACTACACTTACAGAGATTTTATACTACACTTTTGCCAAAAGTGCACTCCAGATGCTCCTAAAATATACTACAACTATAAAGATTATATACTACCATTTTGCCTAATGTGTACTGCAAGTTTGAATGCTTTATACTACATACATTTGTTTCTAAAATGTACCGCAACAACACAGATTATATACTACACTTATGCCTAAAGTGTACTGCCAGTTTGAATGTTTTGTACTACATTTGCTTCTAAAATATACTGCAACTCTACAGATTACTACTCTTATGCCTAAAGTGTATTGCCAGTTTGAATGTTTTATACTACATTTGCTTCTAAAATGTACTGCAGCAACACAGATTATATACTACACTTATATTTAAAGTGTATTTCCAGTTTGATTATTTTATACTACATTTGTTTCTAAAATGTGCTACACCTACATAGATTATATACTATATTTTTGCTTAATGTGTACTGTAGGTGCTCCTAAAATGTATTACAACTATAAAGATTATATACTACCCTTTTGCCTAAAGTGTACTGCCAGCTTGAATGCTTTATACTACATACATTTGTTTCTCAAATGTACTGCAGCAACACAGATTATATACTCCACTTATGCCTAAAGTGTACTTCCAGTTTGATTATATACTACATTTATGCCTAAAGTGTACTGCTAGTTTGAATGTTTTATACTACATTTGCTTCTAAAATGTACTGCAGCTCTACAGATTATATACTACACTTATGCCTAACATGTACTGTCAACTTGAATGCTTTATACTAATTTGCTTCTAAAATGTACTGCAACTACACAGATTATATATTACACTTATGCCTAAAGTGTACTGCATGTTTGAATGTTTTATAATACATTTGCTTCTAAAATGTGCTGCAGCTACACATATTTTATACTATAATTTTGCCTAATGTGTACTGCAGATGCTCCTAAAATGCACTGCACCTACACATTATATAAAACAAACTTTTGCCTAATGTGTACTCCATGCTTGAATGTTTATACTACATTTGCTTCTAAAATGTACTGCACATACACAAATTATATACTATACTTTTGCCTAATGTGTACTGCAGATGCTCCTAAAATGTACTGCAGCTATACATATTATATACTATACTACTCTTTTGCCCGATGTGTACTGCAAGTTTGAATATTTTATACTATATTTGCTTCTAAAATGTACTGCGGTTACCCAGATTATATATTATACTTTTGCTAATGTGTACTGCATGCTTGGATGTTCTGTACTACAGATAATACACTACCACATTCAGATAGTTTTATAGTATAATTTCACCATATAATTTCAATTAAAAAGAAGTACAAACCCCTAAAAGATGAAGTGCAATTTTCATGCCCTTCAAGTACAAATCAGAAACTTCCCATCTCACAAAAAAAATCATATATATATATATATATATATCAAAGGGGTTCAAGTGTTTAACGACTAAAAAAGGAATAAAATCCTAAACATGAGAAAATAGACCAGAAATGTGTATAACACTAAAAAATCACGAATAGTTGAAATTTCAAATGCAGAAAACATACCTTTGTTTCTTTTCATCACTTCTTTTTGTACTTTGCTTCTTGTTGCAATTGTTTTTCCTTCCATTGTCGCAGAAAAATGGCAGAAATTTTGGTGCTTTTTTATTATTTTTTTCACTTTTTCTTCTTCTTCTCGCGTCAATGGCAGAGGAACGGTTTCGCATCCTTTTCTTTCGGCACTTAGAGAAGTCGATTTCAGGCACAAAAAAAAAAAAAAAAGAAAGCATTCTTCTTCAAGAGATAACGCACACTACAAGAAAAAGATAAATTAGTGACAAAATAGTAAATGGCAATACAATAGTTGTTACTAATTATATATATTAAGTGACAAAAAATTTAATTTTGTCACCTTAATGATTTTTACAAACTTAACAGTAACAAGAATAATGTTAAAGTTGTCACTATAAACAATTAGTGACACACCTATGGTGACAATAAAAATCTTGTCACAAATTATAGTGACAATTTTTGTTGTCACTAAATTATCACTATAGGGGTGTCACTAATTGTTAATAGTGACAACTTAAAACATTAATTTTTGTCACTATTGAGTCATGTTGTGACAAGATAAAAATTCTTGTCACTTAAAAATTGATCATTAGTGACAAGATAAAAGTTATTGTTACTCAATACATGTTATTAGTGACAACTTTCACTTTGTCACTTATTATTTTGTCACTAATATTATATTTTTTCGTAGTGGCATTTCCCAGGTATTTTTTTTGTTTTTTCCAACTGCAAGGGTATATAGGTCTTTCTAAAAGATATGGGGAGTGATTTCTAACTTTGGTAAAAAAAGTGGGGAGTTTAGTGTGTAAACATTCAAATGGAGACTGGACACTAAATTGAAAGTAGGTTTATGGATTTTTTTCTAATTAACCAAAAGAAGAATAGGTAAGTGAATTGTTGTCCCCAAAATACTCTTTTAAAACATCTCAAAAGTCCATTAATTTCTTTTCATGAATTTGATATGTGCGAACGTCTAGAAAACTTCAGTAGTTCTCCATCAGCATGAAAAAAATTACTTGTAATAGATTTCATACGAGAATTTGTTGACATATTCATAATTCAATCAAAGTAAGATTGTAAGTTTGGTGTTTCACATGTGGATCAACATATTCCATTGCGTATAATTAATTCAATCCACATTATATTATAAACTTATATGATTTTTTTTTTTTCTTTCTTTCATATGTTTATGTATGCATGTTCATGTGTGAACTATTTTCCACTAGTGTGAAAAAGAAAATGATTTAATGAATATAAATACTTTGTTTTCAAATATTTATATAAATAAGTCTATTTACCCATGAAAACCCACAGAATTTATCATTTTCCATTGGCTCTCCAAGTTGGCTGTTTTTGCAACCTGGATAATCCCAAGGAGAGGGCCAATAGTGGGAATGGTAGGTGCATGTTATCCCAGACAATGCACCAGTTATACAAAGAAACTCTACAATTTGTTATTATGTATTATGTAATGAAATGTGGGTTGATGTCTAAAAGATGCATATCATGATTGTTGATTCAATCAACTGTAAAATTCATTAAGATGGTTTCTCAAGAAACCTAAAGGGAAATTTAGCTCACAAGAGAGAAATTTCCCACAGTAACTCAAACTTCTTCAAGCTACCACCTAAGTAAACATATTAGCTCTTACACTAGAAATCTAGCTTAGGATTAAAAATTTATCCCTCATTCTACAGTTATGGACTGCAGAAGTCAAAATGTGTTACTTTTACAGGCTCGTCATCCCCTTCTGAGTTTGGCTGCCTTTACAATCAACTCCAGGACCAGGTACAGACACAAGCCTGGAAAAATAACATATTGCAAATGCACCATTTCACCAGCATAAATTAGAAGCTACCAGCATTTCACCTGATCACCTCCATGTTGACATGCAGCAACTGTAGATGAAAAGAGAAAAATCAGTCTCTGTCATCTTTCAACAAGAAAAAAGGTAGACACGCCCATTATCCACAATGAACTTTAGTACATTGAGAGTCAAGAAATCATGACATAATCCGAGAGATCATGCAGAAATTCTTGTGTAAAAAGGGTTAAAGATGTTTCCAAGGAGAGGACAAAGAGGATTCTGCATCTGTTGGATCAAATTAAGTGCTTAATGAATTTTGGAAGTGTTTTTTCCTATCAACGTAAGACGTACTTGTAATAATATCGAAAATTTGAAGCTCTGTGGTACCTTAAAAATCTAAAAGTAACTGAGGAAGTATCCTCTCAAGATGAGTTGCTTCTATCTTAAGGGAGCCCTCTGCTTCAGCAATGCTAGCAGCTCGTTGAATAGCCTCTACAACATAGTAAACAGAAAACACAAAATATTGCACAGCACAGCAAGTTCACAAACTGAAAGACATGTGGCTTTTTCTTAAGATGTCAAACCTGTCACAAAAAGTCGGAGAAGTTCACAGCTCAGCTTCAACGCATTTGCATTGGCTACATTTCATTATAGAACATAAACAAGAAGTTTTTCAATGATTGTTGAACATGAGAACCGCTGGCCCAAAGCAAGTATCAGTTATATTTTCTTAGAGCAAGTTTGGCAAAAGAATGGGAACAAGAAGCATTACACCTACCATATTTCAGAAAAGAAACTCAGCATGGTTTTAAGACTCAGAATGTCAAGATCCATAATGGATCTTTTGCTGAGCAAGTTTGGCAAAAGAATTGTACCACATTTCTCATTAAAGAAGATCACACAATGCCTCCATGTAAGATTGATTTCCGAGACTCAGAATGTCGTAGTTAGAAAAAAGAGCACAACCAACATGAAGTCACATTGATCACAAAGTAACTACAACTTCAAATTCATCTTTTCACCAAAGGGTCGTATCAGAGATGCAAACCTCCAAAAAGGTACTAACTCTTTCACATGAGAACATTGTGCATCACATAACTTGCCTATGTCTGGACACTATATTTTGTTCAAAGGCAATCAAGTAGTACCAACAGTTAAACTAAGATAATAAACAAGCCAATCCTTGGCAACAGTGCCAAAAGCTTGACCTACACACACTATATGTGGTAATTTGGGTCTGCAAGTGCATGGGTCGAGTTTTGATAGTATAGTGAGAAGTAAGGATGTTGTATTAACAGGAATTGAGTGTTTGAATATCCAAAAGAATAGAAAGGAGATATATGAAACTAAAGCAATAAATCTCATAGAAGTTCTATACTAAAAAGGTATTTTCTTTATTTTGCTCATTTTGGTTAATTCAACTAATCATCAATTGCTCATGACTGCCATCATCCTTCCAATCTGATTTGTTGACAATAACAATATCAAGATAGCTAGTTCTCAAGCAAACCTCAACAGTTCTACCAGTATAAACGTGCATTAGAATATTTCAACTAGTTAATTTGTTGGAGACACCATAGTCAGTACGATAAAATTTCTTACCAGAAGTAAGCCGACTCCTCTTTGATGTGCTTGGTCCTGCCTGCAGACAATTTCATTTGAAAGATCAAGCTAAAAAAGGGGGGAAAATAAGGATATATTCATTGAAACGGAGATTTGGTAACAAAAAAAAAGTTTACATAGCTACTGCGTTCAATATAAAGCATTTCATCAGTGTCAATAAAAATTTAGGGGATTTTCAACAAATATATAAACAAGAGTGAAATAAGAAACAGGAAAATTATACATAACGTAATGAAATTGAACCTCAGCTTCAGTTTCTGAGAATTGATTTTTCTCCCGCTCTGCCCACACCCAAAAATAAAATAAAATCAAACAAAAATGAAGAAAGGGCTCGATTAAAATTGCATTTTACAAAAAATGACTAAAAATTAAAGGGAAGAATTAGAAAATAGGTACCTGAAGCTCGTCTTTCCCAAACGAGTCTGAAAATTGCACGAATCAATTCCTGTTACATATACACCAAAGAGAGTATAAGCGATCGACACTTGTAAATATATTTGAACAAGAAATTTGATAATTGACAAAGATAAGGTGAACAAAAAGATCTTTTCATTATTTTTTTTATACAGGATCGAAAGTAATATTTTCCTCCATTGATGGATGAATACGGAGCAACCGAACTACCAAAACTGCAAAAGTGTCAGCTCCTTATTTATAATATACTATCATGCGCTCGGTGTATGCATCAAAACTAATTTATTTTATGATAATATTTATTTTATTTTATGTGATTAAAAATAAATTATAATTATAATTATTTTTAGTATTTAAAAAAATTATTATTAATTAAATAAAATAATATGAATATTTTAATTTAAAAATATTATGTTTGGAGATAATTATATTTAAATAAATTGTGGAATATGAAAAAAAATGCTAATTTTAAGTTTATAAATTATACAAAAAATTTTAAATGATAAAATTTAAAGAAATAAATGAAATAATTAAGAAAATAAAAAAATGGCAGAATATTTAATTAATGCACTTTTTAAATTAGATATATATTTATACATAAATATTATGATATGATAAGTAAATAATTTTTTTAAAATATTAAGTTTTTTTATATGATTTCTTAATAATGTAGAAGTTACAGTTAAATTTTTTTCATGATATTTGAGAATTTTTAAATGTTAAGTACTTTTTGTTAAAGTAAATATATAACTTTTTTGTACTTTATCTATGAAATAACTTACATTAGGCTATTATTTGATAACTAATTCAATAAATAGCTTGTAACATGCAATTTTTATAAATTAAAATATCTCTTAATATTCTATATAACTTTGATAAGTAAATTTATTTATATATGCAATTATTTTATTATTTTTGAAATTATCAAATGACATATATTATGTACATGAATATATCACAATAAGTAATTTTTTAATATTAAATTCAAAATAAAATATCACTCTCTCATATATATATGTGTGTGTGTGTGTGTGTGTGTGTGTGTTTGTTTTGTTTATAAGTACATAAAAATATATAAATAATTAAATGGATATTTACTTTCAGTCAAACTTTTTTGACATGACAAAATCAATTCATGTAAAAATATTTTTTATGAATTATTATAACCAAAAATATTAAAATAAATGTGATGAGGGTTCATTTTGCTGGATTAGGATCCTGGTTAGAATGATGGTAGAACTTGACCCGGACGGTTCGTGTTCCTGTTTTGTAGGGAAAGAATTCTGCAGTCACAATAAACGTTAGGCTAGCCGAGTAGCTCTCGGCTTAGGCCCTCCGACGATCAAGTCAGTAGGATTCAACCTCAATAATCGATCAGAGGGGTATGGACTTTTTGATGTTTATTAGTGCGTACCTCTGAAAAGCAGAGTTGAGGGTATATATATCCTTCTTTCCGCTAGGAAATGTCTGGAAAGCCTTTAGGTATCTCTCAGGGCCACTAACCTTGGGCTTAGGGTATTTAGTCATTTCCCCTATTTGAATATCTCCAGCCAACTGCCTTTCCAGGTTTCAAGGACAAGATAGTACACTGTAGCGGCGCCTGCTGTGTTAGACGGTGAGGGGGATGGCATGCGCCATTAATGCGGAGGCGTGGCGCCTGCCAGTGCATTAAACGCGGTGGCAGAGTACTGTACTGGTCTCGACCTCAGCCTTGCCCTCGACCAGGTCAACTGAGGTCGAAGACTTCCGCAGGCCGAGGGAGCCTGACTGGGTCTGGGCAGATCCGGTCGAGTGAAGTCGATGAGACGTATGGGCCCTGAGTCTCAGTTGGGCTGCCGTCTCCCGCTGGGCCTTGCTGGTTTGGGCCCAAGCATTTGGGTCATCCCATATCAAAATGTATGTGATATATTTATAAAATTATTTAACTAAATATATTGAAAATATAAAATTGATATCATTTGCTATTTAAGTAGTCATTCATCAAACTTTTGAAAATTTTCAATTATGTCCATTATATATATGTCCCATATAAAAGAACTTATTTCAAATAATTGAAAATGAGTTCTCTATTATTATATTACTAAAAACTAAAATGATTTAAATTAATTAATAATATAAAAATAAATTTTAAAGTTTATAGTTGTTGTAGGAAGTAACTTTTTATATTTGAAATATTCTTCAAATTAAATTATTTGTTATATACTATAGATATAGTTTTATCTAAAAATATTTTACATATCTAAAAAATATTATAATTATTCATTTCTCAAACTTCTAGCTCTTTAATAAAGATTATGAAATATTATCAAATATATTTTGGATTTTGGATGAAGAAAAATTAGAGATAAGATATAATCATATCAGATAGAGATAATAATTAACAACTAATACAAATCTTTTAATTGAACTAAAATAGTCAAAATTCTAAGAATTTGACATTTGGCCAAAATAGCACAATTAGAATCAAAATTGCATAATTAGATAAGTACAAAACTATGCTATATATAATAGTATAGATTTGAAGAATAATCTAGCTTAATCATGAGATATTATCGGAGCACTACTATAGCGGCAATTAGGGGGCCAATTATAATCTCCCCCTCCATTAAAAATCTGCTCCCGTACTTGCTCTCTCTTTTTTTTTTTTTTTGTTATTCCAATTGCGTCCTTTGAAAAATCCTCAAATGTGCCCTTTTTTTGTTATTCAAGGGTAATTTTGTTATTTATTTATTTAATCTCACACATCAAACATATATTAAAGATTATAGTAAATTATAGTTGCACCTAATTGTAAGGTTAATTTTCTACATCAAATAGACTAAATATATTATTTAATCTTATATTATCTCTTTCTATTCAAATCTGCACTATTATTTACATTTCAAATCAAATGTGGCCTATATGTATTCTTCAATTATTATATTACTACAATAATAATATATATAATTATATGAAAGTTTGAATTATGTTAAAAAATTCATGGGTACACAATATCTTTAAAAATAATATCAAACATACTTCTTACACATTTTCTTGAGATACATTTTCTCCAAACAAGTATAATAGAAAGGATAATTGCAATACCTACCTCTAAAGTTTGATCTAATTACATATAGAACACTCGTGTTTGAAAAACTACATTTAACACTCTTGTCATCTAATAAATAGATTCAATGATTAGTCAATTGCATGGAATTTGTTAAAACTAGCATAGAAATTGGATAAAAATTCAATTTTCTCTTATGTTGACTGACTTTGAAGGTTGAATACTTTTTCAAACCAAAATATCCTTATACAATTTAAACTTTCATGAATATGTTGTGGACCTGATGAGTTACTTGTAATTACATTAAACTACAAAATGATTAGTGTTAAACCCTTAAGCTATTGGATGACATTAGCATGGCGGCCTTAGCATGCCATGAGCAAGAGTGTCAGCTTGGTGCTGCATAACTATGGCCAAGTGTGGGTTCTTGCAAGCATCGATTGTCTGGTTCGCTTGGTTGCCTAAGGAATGCACATGACGGGCTGGGCGTCATGTGGATAGTCGAATATTGGCTAAGTAATGCACACAAGTTGCTGGGAACTCACGCACACTTAGTGCAAGGTAGTGATGGGCATCCGGGCACGCACGCAAGTTTCGTAGTGGGCTGACTTAATGACGTGGCAGGATGACTAGACATCTAGCTGGCATGCCAGATCATGATTGTGGCACACTTCGGCAAGAATCCTGCTTGGACGATGATTACCAAAAGCAGTTTGTGGACTAGTGGGTAACCGTTGTAGAGCGATTATTGGGATAAGCTAGCTTTTGCAAGAAAAACTATCTAGACACTAAGCGGGTTGTTATTAGTCCAACTCAGCCTAAGCAGTTATGGTTGTCAACTGCACCATTTTTTATTTATATAGGCCTAGACCTCACAAACGAGTTATGTGTGAAGACTATGGTGAATTCCTTGTATTGTTTGATTGGTATTAATAATATGAGGTTGGGTTTTCCCATACTTGTTGTGTTCCTTATCTTGTTGTTGCTTAAATTATTTACTTGATTTGTGTGTTGGCTTACTACTCTCAAAATATTGACATTGCTATCATTGGTTGGCTGCTAATTGTTGATGAATTATGCCAACACAATGGACTAATTTGAGTGGAAAGAACCCTAACAGAATTGACCCCTGTGACAAGTGATACCAGAGCCTGGTTGCGGTTTTATTCTGTGGATTGTAAGTTATGACGAATCAACTGTGGGAAAGCATCCTTGATCTTGAGACAAGGATGGAACAGGTGGGAAAATTCCTTGGATGTCCCTCGGATGAACAGACCATCGCTTTATTCTTGTAGATCCATGGTCTGCAACGGGCAGTTGAGGATTTGTAGAAATTTGTGGAAGAATGGTTAACTGTTGTTGGAGGAAAATATCAGAATGTTCAAAATACGGATCAACGCCATCAACACTAAGATTGGCATTCTAAAGAGGGCAGCCGTTCTGGATCTAGCGAAGATCGCTCTTCTTCGTCTAAGGTGAAAGTCCCTGAACCTAAACCATTTGGCGGCGCAAGAAGTGCCAAAGAGTTGGAGAACTTTCTGTGGGATATGGAGACCGACTTTCAGGCTGTGAAGGTCCCACAAAGTGAGAAAGTTTTGATCACTAGTATGTACTTGACTAGTAATGCGAAACTCTAGTGGGGGACTCATCTTTCTGACAACGCTACTACAAGCAGAGACAAGATCGATGTGTGTGATGTTCTAAAAAATGAGTTGAAAGATCAATTTCTGCCCTCTAACACTTCTTAGTTGGCAAGGGAGTTGTTGAGAAAACTAAAACATACGGGAACAGTGCGGGATTATGTTAAAGAATTTAGTTCATTGATGTTGGATGTCAAGGACATGTCGGAGAAAAATAAGCTGTTCAACTTCATATTTGGATTGCAAACTTGGGCCCAAGTTGAGATTTGAAGGCAAGGGGTCAAGGATTTGCCGTCCGCTATTGCTCCTGCTAACCGATTACTTGACTTCTGGGTTGTTGGTGTAACTGACCCTGACTGAAAGAAGAAGGAATCCATGAAGGAAAAAGGGAAAATAGGCAAGTTCACAAGGGATAAGAAATTCAAGAAAAAAAAACACAAGAAGTATCAACGAAAACAAAGAGGCCTCAATCGATTGTGGACAAAATAAATAAAGACTGCTATATCTGTAATGGCAACTATAGAATGAGGGGTTATCTCAAAATAAGCAAGTTGAACGCTTTTATTACCGAGAAAGATGAAGCTGGGGAGGACAATGGTCCGTCTCTGGTGAATCCTTTGCAATTGTTGGGTGCAATTCAAGAAGGCCTCCTCATAAACAGGGCCTTATGTAAGTTGAAGTTGTGGTGAACGGTAACAAGGTGATGGCTATGATAGACTCTGGGACCACTCACAACTTTATTTCCGAAGGGAAAGTTCAGAAATTGGGGTTATGGCTTATACCCTACAGCAATCGAATCAAAGCTGTGAATTCAGCCGCTAAATCAATCAAGGATATTGCTAATGTTGATCTGATGGTGGGTTAGTGGCATAGGTAGTGCAGTTTAATGGTTGCCTCCCTTGACGATTTTGACATCATCCTTGGAACTAAGTTCCTAGTGGCAGCGATGGCAACCGTGTATGCACACTGGGTGGACTATTGATATTGGATGAAGGTTGCCCCTCTTTTGTACTTGGGACGTACATTTCTGAGCTAAAATTGAGTGAGCAACTGAATGAACGAAAGTTGGGATTAATTTCAGCCACACAGTTGAAGGCAAGCTTAAGGCGTGGAGAAGTGACTTACCTAGCTGCGTTGGTGGAGTTGAAACCGAGAACATTTCAAGAGGTGCCTGAGTCAATAGGATAAGTGTTGGAAGAGTTCAAGGAAGTCATGCCACTTGAACTGCCAAAGAAATTGCTACCTAGATGAGCTATTGATCATAAGATTGAGCTTGAACCGGGTGCCCAACGCCCTTCCAGTGCACCTTATCGAATGAGCCCTGCGGAGTTAACAGAATTAAGGAAGTAGTTGAATGAGTTGTTGGAATCTGGGCTGATTCAACCTTCCAAAGCCCCTTGCAGTTCCTCAGTGCTATTTTAGAAAAAGCCGGATGGCTCGTTACGAATTTGCATGGATTATCGGGCATTGAATAAGGTAACGGTGAAAATAAGTACCCTATTCCCAATATCCTTCATTTATTTTATAGACTAATGCGGGCTAAGTATTATACTAAGATTGACTTAAGGTTGGGCTATTGGCAAGTACGCATAGCTACCGGTGATGAGGGAAAGACCAACAGTGCGACGAGGTATGGTTCGTATGAATTTTTTGTGATGCCGTTTGGCTTAACCAATGCCCCTGCTACTTTTTATAAGTAATGAATGACGTACTGTATAAGTACTTGGACCGTTTTGTTGTGGTATATTTGGATGATATTGTTATATACTCTGAGTTCCTTGATGATCACTTGTGGCATTTGAGACTTGTGTTTTAGAAATTAAGGGAGTTCCAGCTCTACATACAGAAGGAAAAGTGTGAATTCTATAAGGAGGAAATCACCTTCCTTAAAATCAAAATGGATGGAAAGAAAGTATAGGCAATGGTAGACTGGCTCGCTCCATCCAACATGACTGAGTTGCATTCGTTTTGGGGATTAGCCAATTATTACAGATGGTTTATTAAAGATTACTCTAAAATGGTTAGACCCTTAATGGATTTGATGAAAAAGGATCAATTGTGGGAATGGAATATTGCATGTGAAAGTGCTTTTCAGTGGATAAAGTAGTCTATTACTTCCGAACCGATATTGAAACTCCCTGAATTTGACTAGCTGTTTGTTATACAGGTAAATACATCTAATTATGAAGTGGATGGTATCTTGGTGCAAGAGAAAAATCCAATTGCTTTTTAAAGTCATAAACTGGGAGGAGTAGAATTGTGATACAATATCGATGAAAAGGAGATGGTAGTGGTGATACATTATCTTGATGCTTGGAGATACTATCTATTGGAAACGAAGTTTGCCGTTATGACCAACAATGTTGCTAACACCTATTTTCAAACTCAAAAGAAGTTAAACCTGAAACAGGCCTGTTGGCAAGAGTTCCTTGGGGAATTTGAGCCGAAAAAGAGTTGAAAACTTTGTAGTTGCTTTGACAATAGTGGAAACAAATCTCCTAGAATGGATTCGGGAGGCATCCCAAACGAACTCGGTATATAGAAAACTTACTAAGCTCGTGGAAGCTGGCAAGATTCGGAAGTAGTGGTTGCAAGATCGGTTGTTATATGCAAAGGGTGGCCAAGTTTATATACCTACGGGCCCTTGGGAAGGGAAATCTTAAGAGAGACACATGATCCAAAATAGACAGGTCTTCTTGGGATTGACAGAATGCTAGCTTCATTGTCCTGCCGGTATTATTAGCCCAAGATTTAGGACGATGTTGAGGCTTATGTGAAGACTTGCTTAGTCAACCAACTAGACAAGTTAGAAAGGAGGAAGGAAGCAGTCTTACTACAACCGTTACCCATACTAGAAAGGCCATGCCAGTTTGTCTCCATGATTTTATTGTCGGTTTCCCTAAGGTGAAGGGATATGGCTTCTATTTTTGTTATTTATTATTGACAGATTTTTTAAGGTTGGTATGTTCATTGCTGCCCCTAATGCTTGTCTGGCCAAGATTGCTACTGATTTTTTCTTAGACATGTGATGAAATATTTTGGAATGCCTAAAGATATTGTGAATGATCAGGACACTCGTTTTACTGACCGATTCTGGACTTTGCTATTTAATTTAATGGGAACTACATTGAAATTTTCCACAGCAAATCATCCTCAAACCGATGGTCAAACGGAGAGGATGAATGCACTGTTGGAAGAGTATTTGAGGCACCATATTTTAGCGAGCCAGAAGAATTAGGTAGAATTGATTAACATAACCCAGTTTTGTTATAACGTACAACACAAGTCGTCAGCGAATGGCTTGAGCCCGTTTGAATTGGTTTATGGTCAACGTCCCCTGACTCCTCATGAGATTGCTTTGCAGAGGACAAGTGGCAAGTGCCCTGCGGCTTACCATTTTGCAAGGGTGAGACAGGAGATGTTGGATAAGGCCCAAGACAATTTGGATAAAGCTCAGATCAGAATGAAGAAATATGTTGATATAGGTAGACGGGATGTTCAATACAGTGTGGAGAAGATGGTTCTTTTGAAGCTGACTCCACATATATGGAAAAAGATTAGCTGAAAGATGGTACATCACGGTTTAGTGTTGAAGTATGATGGTCCGTTTGAGATTGTGAAAAAATTCGGCAATATGGCATACCGATTGAAGCTGCCGGATCGATTGAAAATACACCCTACCTTTCATGTGAGTTTTCTTAAGTTATTCGCCAACAATATGAGAAAGAAGCCTAGTGTGTGGTTGATAATCAAATGAGGGGACAGAGTAAGAAAAACAAGCGCAAATTACCTTGTTCAGTGGAAAATGGAGTTTGAGGCGAATGCAGCCTGGGAAAGGAGTATGGATCTTTGGCAGTTTGAGAGTTTGATTGAGGTATATTGGCAGTCAAGGAGAACACCATCTCCGACGAGGAGTTGGGTTCTTCCAACGGAAGTGGTTTGTTAGACCCTTGAGTTATTGGATGTTATTGGCATGGCAGCCTCAGAATGCTAATGAGCAAGAGTGTTGGCTTGGTGCGGCACAACTATGGCCAAGTATGGGTTTTTGCGAACATCGATTGACTAGTTCACTTGGTTGCCAAAGGAATGCGCATAAAGGGCTGGGCGTCATGTAAACTGTCTGATATTGGCTAAGTAGTGCACACAAGTTGCTGGGAACTCGCACACACTTTGCGCAAGGCAATGATGGGCATCCGGGCGCACGAGCAGGGTGCAAGCGCACATGGCTAGTTCCATAGTGGGCTAACTCGATGACGTGGCTGGATGACTAGACATCTAGCTAGCATGCCAAATCATGATTGTGGCACGCTCTGGCATGAATCCCACATGGACAACGGTTACCAAAAGCAGTTTGCAGACTAGTGGGTGGTGATTGCAAAGCGGTTACTGGGATAAGCTAGCTCTTATAAGAAAACCTGTCTAGACACCAGGCGAGCTATTATTGGTCCAACTCAATATCATTTGTCCTATAATTAATTATTCTCCTCTGGAAGTATAACAATTCCTCGATAAGTACTAATATAATGATTTTTGTAGACAATAACCATTTCATTCTTTCAAATTAAAGAATTTGATAGATTTTCAAAGTATACAATCTATTGTAATTTTTCAGAATAATATTGCCTTCAAAATATGTAATTTGTATTAAGTTTTTAGAATCATATTATGTATTTTTAGAATACGTAATCTATAGTGAGTTTTTAGAATCATATTACTTATATTAGTATATAAGAAGGCCTTGCTGGGATCAACGTTAGCAACAACAATTTTTAGGCTAACAATGGATAAGATTTTTCGATCATTCTTATTGATGGTTGTCCTTGTTATTCTCACATTGGGTAAGACTACCATTCTTTTATCTTCTTTAGCTCTTTATTTGCATAAAAAACTGTATATGTAAATAATGGTTAAAAATTCCATAATTTGATATAAGTTTTTAATTTTCAAAACTATTACCATGCAAGAAAATTTTTACATGCTTGTGATAAAAATTATCGAAGTAAATATTCAAGTAATATTAATTTTAAAAGAAAATACTATGCAAGTCAAAAATTCAATTGATTATTTAGGTTTGAATTATATATTTTCAATAATATTACAAGAAAAGCATCAAACCACTTTAGTTACATTTATATATACACATATATATAATATATATAAGGATTACACTTGCTAATATATATGTATAAAAAGAAATATTGCATTTGTTTAAAAAGTTTTGCTGCTCAAAAATGGAGTTAAGGTCATTTCCAAAAAATCAGCGGTAATATTTGTATATGAATTATGTGTTTTGGATTATATGTTTTGAAAGTGGGATTGGGGAATGTTATGTATTTTGTTTATATTTTGGAAATAGTAAGAAAATTATTTTGGAGAATTTTAGTATGTTTGTTTATTTTTTGGGAAGAGACAATTTATACTGTAACAGTCAAAAATCAATATTTTTTTGTTGGATTTTGGGGTAAAAATAAAATTGAACAATTTTTTTATAATAATAATAATAATATGTATATGTGATGATTGGATATGGTTTTTTAATTGTTTAAATAATGATAAAATATTATGATATGTATATGTATACGGGGTTCTTGGTAATAAATTAATTGATTTGAAGGAACATTTTGGGATTAATAAAGATTGTTTTGGCAAAAAAATAAACTATATATTTGGTTACAATTTGTATTTGTTTTGATAAAATGTCATCAAACATAGCCAGCTATTTTGAATCTGGAATGCACTTGGTAGAGCACGTCCCATTTGACTTTAAGAATTAGTGTTTGTAGTAATTAAATTTTTACTGAGCTTTGGCCCGCTTAGGTTTAGATCTTCATCTTGATGGGATCGATTAATTGGGATAATGATTTCTCTTCGGTTTTTTAATCTTTTTTTTTTTTTTTAAAATATTGATGTAGGTGAGAGCGACGTGGGCTTTGCTGGCCAGACTATCTGCTTTGATTCTTTCCCAGCACCATGTGATTCAAAAGGAATAGGAATATGCGTCGGACGATGCCAACAAAAATATGGTAAAACCCTCTTCAATACTTTATGTCAAAGCCATGATAACACAGCTGTTTGTGGCTGCGTTTATCGTTGTAATTGTATAAACTGTACCAATAAGCCCGGCATCCATTGACATTCGAATTCCATGATGTAATAATAATACGAGGTTAAACACTCAATGCAGTAAGTATGTCTCAAATTATTGAATTATCAAATCGCAGCCCTGATAAAGCAGCAGCATTCAATGCTGCTTAAGTTAATAGTCAGTATACTAGCAAGTAAACTCTTAGTACACAGTATTTATTCAAAACAGACGGATATATAGGGTATTCCCACACTCAACTCCATCAATTCCTCTACCACAAAATTTTTGAAAACGATATTCTTGTTAATCTAGTTGTCTACAACCTCAATGAGGGTTGGCTCGTAATCACTGGGCGCCTCAAAACCATGTAAGTTCATGACAGTTGCAGCCACGTTGGCCAGTCCACCAGCAGGGATGTCTTTGCGGTATCTCACACCGGGTGCCAGCCCAGGGCCACCGATTGCAATAGGAACCTAACATAAAATTCAATATACTTGTATCAGAAATCAACTTAAAACACAGTTTCTAAAGCCTGGAAGCTCCTGCTGCTAAAAAGATTGCATGTAAAATGATGGCTTAGTAGAAGGAAAAACGAATTGAGGTTATATTCAGAGTTGGCCAATTACAAGAAGCCCGTTTAGGACAAGAATGATATGAACTGAATTACTTACAGGTTCAAGAGTGTGAGAAGTAAGTATTTGAATGTTGCCGTTCTTGTCAAGAAGAGGCTCGCCTTTCTTGTTCCTTTTAACCATGTCCTCAGCATTCCCGTGATCTGCAGTAACAACATATATCCCACCCACTTGCTCTATCGCATCAAGGATCATCTGCCCAAATCCATATAAATTAGCATATTATATCATATCATCCCGATTGGTTCTAGCTGAAGCATGAAAACTGTCGATACAATTACGAGCTGATGACCCTTCAGTCTAAAAATTACCTTGACAGCATCATCGGCAGCCTTACAAGCCACAATTGTTGCTTCAATATCACCGGTGTGTCCCACCATGTCGCTATTAGGTAGGTTAACACGTACCTTTTAGAATGAAAAGAAAAGTCTCATTAAAACAAAGGTGTCTTATGCAAGAATTATTCCTCCTTGGCCAGGAATTACAAGAACAAGATTTTGTGGGATTACCTGGTCAAACTTGCGGCTTAATATGGCATCCCTTGCCTTTTCTGCAATCTCCAAAGCTTTCATCTTCGGCTGGACGTTAAAGGTAATACCAGAATCACTTGGAATTTCAACGTATTCTTCCAATTCTGAGTTAAAGTATCCTGAGCGATTTCCGTTCCAGAAAAAGGTGACATGACCGAATTTAACTGTTTCACTGCAAAAACCACGACAAATATGTCAACTGAGCATGAGGCCTAGTAAAGGAACTAGTCAAGGTGATAAAAGCTATGAATATAAGAATAATTTAGAGACTGCAAAACAAAACACTTGGTAGATGGTAATATCTGAAGTGGTTTTCTCAGTAGTCACCTCAAATTTTGATAAAGGGAAATGATGTAGAAAGGAAAAAAATTAGCAGGAATTCTTGGTGTGTGTCATAGAACTTGGTAATTTTTTGACCAACTTACCTACAAGCAAAAGTACGGATACCATTATGCACCAAATATTCTCCAGAAGTTCTCTCAATTTCCGGGGGAGAAACAAGATAGTGACTTGGAAGTTTAAGTTCACCGTCGTATTGAAGCAGTCCAGCATAACGGATTTTAGGAAATCGAACTCTATCAAATTTATCAAAGTTCTCATACTCAAGTGCCTTGGCAATCATAACCATACGATCAGCCCGGAAGTTGAAAGTTACAACAGCATCACCATCGACAATAGGACCAACAGCCTTCCCATTGTCGTCAACAATAACAAAGGGAGGTAAGTATTGATCATTCATCTTAGGAAGCTCCCTCAGCTTCTTGACAGCTTCAACAGCACTCTTAAACTTATGTGGTGCTTCTCCAAGCACTTGGGCATCCCATCCTCGTTTTACAACATCCCAATCATTCTGGAAATATGCAGAAAATATTGGTGCATAAGGAACAGTGTCATGGGTTTGTTACAAGAAAGTCTTACTAATTATGAAAACACAATACGTGGTCATAAGGCAATAAACATTGACATCTCTGGAGATGGTCCTTGGAGCAAAACAGAAAAAGAGAATCTGTGTAATCAACTCCACATGAGTCCAAAGGCATTGGAATGAAGCAGCAGGATATACAAGCATAAGCATGTATATACTTGGGATGAAAAAAGGGGGAGTAGAAATAGATGCAAAGAGAACTCATCAAAAGTCTACGCTAACGTCAACTACATGCGTACAGCAGAAACGATGGGCATAACAGTAAACTGCTAAATTTTTCTCTTTCATCCATATATCCATATTCATGTGTAGGGTATAAAACACCCTTGCCCATATAAAATCCTAACAATGTGAATATGGATCACTGGACGCCCTATTTGCTAAAAATAAATAAAGTGGGTCCATAATAAATCCACATTTCAATCAGATTCTATGAACAATGCTTAATGTGTAACCACCCCAGCTCCCCCAGCCCCTGTCCTACCCAGCCTGCACCCTTCGCCAGCCAAGCTCAGCCCGCGCTCTATGTGATCCATTCTTTTCTCCCCACCCCAATACCCCATAACCAAACAAAAAGCCCATTTACCAATGAAGGTTGGTACGGATCCAGCCACCATAAAGCATGTATGAGTAACTGGATTGGCTCTCAGTCTGGGCTCACAAAAATTTCCAACTAGACCTAGCTAATTCTGACTCAGGCAGGGTAGACACCCTATCCGTCTAGGCCAACCCACAAACCACCCACCCACTGACCCACCCCTCAAAGAGGAAAGAAAAAATTGGAAAAAAAAAAAAAAATACAATGACAAAGATTGAAACAACAAAGTCTAGAAAACTAACAACTTTATAATTGAAAAGACATGAATCACTTACTTCATACCGATCCATTGTAACATACATGCGACCTCCGCCAGATGCAATCTGGGCATCAACACCTTTCTCACGTAGTTTTGCAAGATCATTTTCAAGAGTTTCAACAAAGCCTACACTTGTTCCATCCAAAACGTCACGTCCATCGGTAAGAACATGAACACGAATCCTTTTAGCACCATTCTCAGCAGCACCTTTAAGCAACAACTGCCCGATAATATCAAGTGCACGATTAATTTTCTAATATCCAAACCCATACTTGCAGAAAATAGAACAGAGAACAAAATAAAAATATTAAGAAAATGCAAAGCAAAGAACTGAAGGAAGAAAATATCATTGCTGATTCTGGATAACTCAAAAGATTTGTCATGACATTTAGAGAATTGAAATACCTGCAATTGGTCGAGCCTAGAGTGGACACCTCCGTCACTTAATAATCCAATGAGGTGCAATGTCCCATTTTCAAAAGATTGTTTGACATACTTGAAACCTTCTCCGTCGTAGATTTTACCAGTTGCAAGAGCAATATCGACAAGCTTAGCACTACATCCAGAAACACATAAAAACATGTTAATGCATTATAGCTTTTAAGGACGCAACCCACATGGAGAAAAAAGTTTTTGGCTTTTCCATTTGTACAGGCATATCTTGATTGTCAACTCAGTATAAAGACCAATAAGCAATCACCATTGAGGAAAAGCATCTTTCAAAAGACTGATATCATCATTTTCTATACTGGAGCAGAAACAGAATCTGACCAAATAGAGTACAAAAACCTTTTTAAATAGAGTTTGCTGCCTAAGCATTTTTGCAATTAATAGTATCAACAAGCAGAATCTTTCGATAGGTGTTCTGAACATCAACCAGCCTAGATAATTGAAGTCCACAAATTTGGTTCAAATATATACATATATATATATAAGTAATTGCTTTTATTTGTTAATTTATTTTAAATACTAGAAAATTCAGAAATAAAAAAAGATAGAAAATACAATCATATCTTAGAAATTGCTTCTACTTGCTCACAGTCCACGAACTACACCCTATAGGACAAAGAGACTAAAAAATTTAGAATAACTTTCTTCATCTTCAGGAAAAACACAATTGTATATGTTTTCATCTATATTTAATAGAAAAAAGATAGAAAGAAAAACAAATAATATACATAAACATCAAATCACACAGAAGAAAATGGCAGGTAATGGGATCATATTTGTATAATCTATCATCCAGTAATATTATGAGCGCTTTGCATCAAATAAATGAACAAACCAAAGCTCACCCTTGTGCATAAATCCTGCCAGCACCAAGAGCATTGTGGCCAACCTCACTATTTCCCATGTCATCATCTGTGGGCAGCCCCACTGCCTTACCATGGGCCTTCACTAATCTCCACCTCTCAGGGGCACCCTTCACCAAATATCAAACAACAAGAACAAAAACTTCAATCCATATACCAAAAGGAGACGCACAAAGATCCAACAACCCATTAAATATTAACTGCTAAAACGGTGAAAATTTAACAAAAAGAATGAAAAAAGATTACATTTTTCAGTGAATCCATGGTGGGAGTCTCAGCCACATGGATGCAATTGTACTGATTGGGGTTGGCCTCACCCCATCCATCCAAAACCACCATTGCTATGGTTTTCCCCTTCGGAAGCTTTGGGTGATCCTTCAATTTCCATGAAAATCCAGAGCTACCCATCTCGATTTTCTATCAGTTTTCAAATAAAAATCAAATCTTGATCGGTAAAAACACAAACTATATCAGATCTAAGGCCCTCACAGTACAAATTACATGCATAAACACACAAATACACATATATACACGCAAAAATACTTATGATAGATAGAGATGGACAAGAAAGAAACCTTTTGTGTTGTTTCCTGAGCAAACTTTAGCAGAAAAAGTGGGAAAGTGAAATCCAAAGAAGAGTTGAATGGGAGTCGGATGGGGAGAGCGCATATTTATTCAACACAATTGGAGGGAGGGACAGGTGAAGGGTCACGTGATTATCCACGTGACACTCTTGCTTTTCAATTTTTTTTAATATATTTTTCATTCAGATCTTTCAGGAATATGTCGAATGATGAGCTCGTTTAGCAAGAAAAATAGTCATAATTGTAGGTGTTTGGACATTGGCAATTTCTAGACACCTTATTCTTTAGAATAAATTCTGAAGTATATATATATTTAACCGCAGAATTTATGATAAGCTTTTCCTATATGTGTGTGTGTGTGTGTGTGTATATATATTCTATGTTTAGCATGCTGTAATTTAATTTTATGTTGGCGTAGTTAATTAAATCAAATTTGTATTTTTTTGAACAAGATATTGATTAGTTTACTTAATTTATCCAAATTTTTTGGTAGCAAAATATCATAATAATACATAAATATTGTGATTTCAAGGTTTCAATAAGTCAAAATAGTTAAAAATAATACAACGAATAAGTAATGTTAAATGTGATTTTAACTTATATCTATATTTAGTTTTTTCTTTTTAATTTACATGTGCATATACATCAAGAGTTCGTTAAAATTTAAACCTCATACCTCACGCATTAAGAGTTCACTAGGGTTTAAACGTCGAATCTCACACACACGAGTATAAGGACGTTGGCATTGAACCAATTGACCACTCGACAAGACAAAATTTTAGCTTAAATTCAAGATTAACCCATTAATCCAAGGTTAGGATTATTAAATTCTCACATCAGTTAGATATATATGATCTTATTTTTGTATGGCCTTAAACAATTCTCATCTCTTAAGCTGGCTTATAGGCTGAATTAGATCCAATAAGATGGTATTAGAGCAACTCCTTTTTGATATTAGGCTACATGTTGTTGCTGGCTAACTCATTTATATTATTCTATACTCCATATGTTTATTTCTGGACATATGTAGGGCATATTAGATTCTCACATTCATTCAATATATATAGTGGTTTTTTTATATGGTGTTGAATTGCAAATAATCCTCACGTCTTAAACTATTTTTGGAGTGAACTAAGCATGAGGTTCATTCTTTAATAAGGAATAATTGCAACGATGTACTCTCAATTTTACATTAATCTTCCTCACTGATATAAATTATTAACAAATTAATCCTGCTTCATCCCAATGGGGAAAAACCCAAAGAATAAGGTTATGTTTTTTTATTTGATTTTATTATGTGTTTTCAAGAGAATGAATTATTGAAGAATATGAAAGTTGTTTTTTGGTATATTTGTTTATGTTTTGGATGAGACATTTTTTACTGTATCAGTCAAATCAATGTTTTTCTGTTGAATTTTTGGGGTGAAAATGAAATTGAGTTATTATTTTAATGTAATAATAATAAAAAATATATATGTGATATATATAATATATGTATGTATATATTGGAGAATGTGCATTTTTTAAGAAAAATGGGGATATGTTTGGTTATATTTTCCAAAATAATGTTGTTTCAGGGAACATAACCAAACAAAGCTTAAGTTGGTGATAAGCCAATAGCTTTTGACTATTATTTTTATTACATGAGCATGACTTATAACTAATCACTCAATATTCCCTCGTGCTTAAGCACGCCAGCATGCGATGTGAAGTCATCTACTGATGAAATTATCTCATTATAAGTTGATTTAACTTATGCTTTCATAAGAAATTATTTCCCCATTAAACTACAAATTATAAAATAATAATTATATCCTATTGATTTATTTTTGGTCAGAATAGAACGGCATGAAGAACTATGTTTTGAGGCTTCGATTTTGGTTTCCTTGGGCTCGAAATATTTTATTTTAATTGTCGATTGAAAATATATTTGATTAAATTTATTTAAAATTTTTGTAAGTTCCCATAGTATTTTTGAAATTAATAGAATGTTAAATATTGTTCTAAAAGATAAGTTTTTAAAATATTATGATAAAATAAAATGTTGAAGTTTATATATTATTTTAATAATAAGTTGCCATGCCATATTAGGATGAGCTAATAATTCCATAAAGACTTATAATGGGAAATAAAAACTTACGCTCTCAAGTAATTGGATTTGTTACCATATCTTATTCATTTTCTATCTAGACAAATTATTAAATGCTATCAAAATGACCAAAAGGGACATCATGATTCTCCATATACATTATTACAAAGAAAAATCGATGAGGGTAATAAGTGGCATTTAAAAATAGTAAGGTAAATTAGTATTTTTGTTATATTTTCTGGGCTTAGAAGCCCATATGATTTGGGTCTAATAATAATTGTTCGAGTAAGCCCGGCCCAACTTTCCGTCTACTAATTCTTGGTATTTATTGGTCATCCAAATTAAAAAATTGATTATAATTATACCAAAAATAATTTCAAAAAAATTTAGTATTTCGGTTATATGCGAGATTTCAAATAAGTTACCATCATAGAATATTTTAAATATTTTGTTCTACTAGATGTAGATAAAAGTTCAACTGTTGACATTTCTATTATTGACGAACCTTAATTTAAAATATTAAATAAGATTGAGATCTTAAACTCAGAAATTATAAGGTAAAGAATTTTATTTTTATTTTTTTATCTATATACATGCACGTTAGGGATTCATTAAATTAGAAACTTGAAAATATGTGAAATTTATGTCATTTGGCCGCCCAAAGCTACACAATTAGTGCATGAGTGTTTACGAAAGGAAAGTTGGTGGGATGGTTTTTTTGAATTGAAAAAAAAAATATTTTGATGGATTTGTTAGATAAAAAATGTACCAGAAGATTGATTAAATCATCAATGTTTTCATGAAAATATAATTTTTATTTACACTTCCATACTAAGAATTCATTATAATTCAAATTCTGAACTTTATAAATATAAATATCCAGCCAATGATATTTTGGACCAATTAACCACTGAATTAAAAAAACAGTTAAATATTAAAACCCAATTTATTACAAATTTAAGTCGACACATTGAATAACAGAGTTATTTGTACATTTTAAATATTTTCTCTTATTACTTTTTAATCTTTAAATGTAGAAAACATGTATACATGGATCATACACAAATAAATTCAAACCCAAAATGTTACAAGAATATCATTTGCCAATTATATAATACAAATAAATATTACGTGCTCAATAGAACTATAGAAAGTTAATTAACTAAATAGAATGAATAATAAGACAACAATATCTACTCCAATATACGGTAAGAAAAATACATATTTATTCGATCAAACTCTAATAAAAAACCTCGTATTTATAAAATTAGTGAGCCCAGCAGGAGACAAGAGTCAAGCTTATCTGTATCTAATAGCTATCTATAACGAATAATGATATTCACAACTTGTCCACCGACGCTTTACCTTCCCCGTTACAGCTGTATTTCTTCTTTTCCTTGGCTTTACCTACCTACATACATATATACATACATTTCACATACATAGTAAGAAATGTTTTGAAAGAGAAGTCTTCGCACAAATAGGGTAAACCGTAGGGATAACAATGGGTCGGGTCTGAGGTAAGTTTGAGAAAACTTAAGAACCGCCCCATCAAAATTTTTATAGACCCCAAACTTGTCATGTCGCAAACCTTTATCTAGCGAGTTAGACCCATTAGACCCATTTAAAATATTTTAAAAAAATAAAAATATTACTTTTCAAAAATATAACATCACCATAATTTCATAATATGAGAAAATAATATTATTAACAAAAAAATTATTATTTAAATATTTATATATGCATGTTTTAGTATTTGAAAAATGATAAATTATAAACATTTTTATTTCTTATATATATTGAATGTATAAATTATTTATTATTGACAATATTATTATTTTTATATGAATACACACCACATTAAATATAAACATAATAAATAAATTTAATATATATAATATCTAGCGAGACGGGTCCGGATTTAAAAATTGAAATCCAAGACCCGCCCCAAATCCGTTTATGCTTTCAAAACCAACCCCAAACGGGGGCGGGTTAGAGTAAGACTTGGACCCATTGTCATTCTTAGGTGAACATGAATGAAGCTGCTCCGAAAAAATTAAATGCCGCCTAATGTATTAGATGAAGTGGCAATAATTGAAATACTTTTAGAAAAAACTCATCCAGATAAAGGTGAACGATGGTGCTTCATAATAATTAAAATCTCATTTGTATTAGATGAAGGGACAACAGTTTAGGGGTGTAAATGAGTCAGCTCGAACAAAAAATTTTGAGCTCATACTGAGCTCGAGCTCGATAAGCCTCCTATTAAAGACTTGAGTTCAAACTCGCGAGCTCAATATCAATCAACCTCAAGCTCAGCTCAATTCAATAAAATTTAATAATTATTAATGTATAATAATGATTTAATATTATATATAATATTTAAAAATAAAAAATGCTTTTAAACAACTAAATTAAGGCTCGAACTCGACTCATTATAAAGCTCGAGCTTGAGCTCGAATTTTTTAAGCTCAAATCAAGCTATAATCTTACCGACTTGACTTATCTTACATTTTTGCAATTGTTAAAGTATGTTTAGAGAGAAAAAAGTAATGCCGCGAGGGTAGGAAATTTTTCATGGGATTAGGGTGGATGAAGTCGTTGTGTTGGAACAAGTGACAATTGCCAAAGCAGCTTCTCATAATATATATATATATATATATATATATAAACTCCTCATATTGTACAATAGAAAATACTTTGGTAATATTTGATTATGTTTTTTGTTTGATTTTATTATATGTTTTGGGAGAATGACTTATTGGAGAATGTGAAAGTTGTTTTTTGGTATGTTTGTTTATATTTTGGGAAGACATTTTTTACTGTAACAGTCAAATCAATACTTTTTTGTTGGGTTTTTTGGGTGAAATGGAATTGAATGATTATTTTAATGTTAGAATAATAATCAAAAATATATAATATATATAATATATGTATGTATATATTAGAGAATGTGTAGTTTAGAAGAAAAATGGGGATATATTTGGTTATGTTTCCCCAAAACAATATTGTTCCGGGAAAACATAACCAAACATTCCCCTTATGAAAATAAGTCTTTTGCGTGAATTTAAACATCATTATTACGTGAATGTTTTAAAAAGTATTAATTTACATATAATGATCTTATGATCATAATTAATTGAGTGATTAATTTGGATATAAATTCAATTTAAATATAAGTTATTTGAATAATCTAACGCCGAATTTGCTCATTTCATTTGACAGTCTTATTAATACATTAAATTTGCTTGATTCAATCATTAATTTGAATATCTCAATAATTTAAATAGAAATTTTGGTATTTTGCACCCTTAAATTATAGCCACTGGTACTTTGTACCCTAAAATTGTAAAATTGACATATTGCATCATGAAATTAATATTTCATTGGCAAATAGTACCCCAACCACCTTTCTAGCAAAATTTATGTCGAAAAATAGATTTCTCCAGCAAGACAAGGATAAAATGGTCAATTTGCATTTTCAAAAAAAAAAAATGACATATAAAATCAATAACCAACACTTATAGCTCCAGTCAATCAGAATACTAAAAGATCGACAAAAAGAACCAAAATTCACTATTTTTGGCCAATCTTTATAAACAAGACTCAAACAAATTTTCAATCACGATAATTAAATAAAACTCAAGGAATCAAGAACTAAAAACGCACTCAACCCAAGCTTGCATTTTTATCCACCCTAATTCATAGATTCATAAAAAGAAAAAAAAATGGATTGTCAAAACTCTCCTCCACAATCCACAAATATAAAGCCAATAAAAAGAAAAGGGTCAATAATAAAATCAAGATCGATGTTGTAAAACTATATACAATGGATATAAACCAATCAAGGTAAACGTTAGGCTAGCCGAGTGGCCCTCGGCTTAGGCCCTCCGACGCTCAAGTCAGTATTTTTAGTATTTAGCAATGGAGTAAGGTGGTTTTAGAGTGTCTTTGTGCATACCTTGTGAGGCAAGACAGAGGAGTTTTTATATTCTTCCCCTTGCAGGGAATGACAGGTAAGCCCTTGGCTTACCCTTGGGGTCTTCAGCCTTCTCCAAGGGGCAATTAGTATATTCCCCCGTTTGAATTTTGCCAGCTAGGTGTCCTTTCATGATACAGGACGGGACGGTATACTGGGTGGGCACCTGCCGTGTCAGACAGTGAGGGGATGGCATGCGCCATTAATGCGGTGGCGTGGTGCCAGTCAACACATTTAATGCGGTGGCAGAGTACTGTGCAAAATTCGACCTCCTATCAGCCTGACGAGGATCGAATATGGTCGATACTATCCGAGGGCTCTGAGGCGCCCGCCTGGGCCTGGGGGAGACTGGTCGAACATAGTCGACGTGTCCCATGGGCCCTGGGCCGTTGTCTGAACGCTGGGCCTTTTGTCTGAACGTTGGGCCTTTTGGGCCACCCCATATCAGTATGCTTTTGATCCATAGTAAGTGTCTTAATTAACTAGAACTATAAGTGTTGGTTATTAATTTTATATGTAAAAATTTTTCTAAAAAGGAAAATGAACGACTTTATTCTTGTTTTACTCGAGAAATCTATTTTCCGACATATATTTTGCTGGAAAGGTGGTTGGGTGTTATTTGCCAAGAAAATATTAATTTCAAAATACGATCTGTCAATTTTATAATTTTAGAGTACAAAGTGCCAGTAAGCTATAATTTAAGGTTGCAAAATGCCAAAAATCCAATTTAAATATCTTGTATTGTAACGCCCCCAAAATTTGGTATTTTGAACAAATAAGGATTTAGAAATTAAGATGATAATTGATCGAATTTTAAGGCTCGAAATAAATGAAAGGACTTGATTGTAAAAGTTTCAGAAGTTTTGGGGGTCAATGTGAGAGAAATAGAAGTTCAAGGACCTCAAAATAAATCAATTTGGACCTAATTGATTGGGACTAAGAATGTTAGGGGGTCAATGTGTGAAAAATAAAAGTTAGTGGGCTAAACGGAAACCTAGGGACTGAAGTGAAAAACGGACGAAAGCTGAGGGGTGATGTTGAAGTCGGTTAGAACTTTTGGGGCTAAAATGAGAAGGCTGAAAAGTATTTTTATATATATAGTGAAGGACGAATTTTCTTCAAATTCTCAAAAGAAGCCCAAAACTCACCCCACCGTTGAATCACCGAAAAACGGCCATGAAACCTGAAACAAAAACCGTATAAAGCTATATCTCAGCTCAAGGATCAATTTTATACCAAATTTAACTAAAAACAACTAGTGGAATCGCCGAAAAATCGAGCTCGACAGCGGAGCTCGGCGGGGTGACAGTTCCGCCGTTTCCAGCGGCTGAAAATGGTGGTGCTGTAGTGGGTTTTGATCGTGAGCTTATGGGTAAGCTCTTGGCGATGTTAATTTTGGGTTTCGAGGTGCGGTGGTGGTGGAATTAGGAAGGTGGCGCGACCGTGGTGAGTTAAGGCTTCCGTGGCTTCAAGTGGCTAATTGACCGGCCTACGGTGGTCGGGGTTTGAAATTGATTGGGGGGTTGTGATGGCCTCGACGAGGCGCACTTGCTAGTGGTGGCGGTGTCCATCACCGGCGGCAGCGCGTGGCGGACAGTGGTGGCGCGTGTGGCACTATTCAGACAGCTTATGCAGAATTTGATTCTGGACTCGTCTGGTCTAGTCCCGACGTGAGACTGGGTCTCGGTTCGACCCAATTTGGGTAAATTTTGATAATCGAACTTTGATTCTATTGAATTGTTGAATGTATTTAAATTTTCGGGCAAAGATGACTGTGATCAGAATTAAGATTGCTAAGCTAAGATTTAGTCTAAGGTTATAGATTGATTTTGTAATTAATCCAGTAATGAGTTTAATCGGTTTGGAGGAATTATTAGATTGTTGTGGAGACCTTAAATAAGATTTTGACAATCCATTTATCGGCTTGTCGGGTTAAGGACTATGATAAGTGATTACCTTGCACAGTTAAGTGTAACATGGAATTGAGAATTATGATCGAGAAATCATAGTCAATATTGGGTTTAAGTTATGCAATCTGAACTTTTAATTAGTTGGGAAACGAGGTCATAGACTGTTTAAATATCTAAGAATTATCAGGACTATATCAGAATACCCTTAAGTTTGATAATGACGTTTATTATGCTTATAGTGAAGACTCAAAAGATTGATGAAATGATAACTCAAGTTATTTTGTGACAATGCTTTTGATTTGACTAAGAAGCCAAAACCTAAGCAACTATACGATTAAGAATTCCTCTACATTTTCCAAGTGAGTTTATATTAGTTTTCTTGCTGGGGAAAGAACATAAGTACTTGTTATTATATCTTGCCACTTGGTTCTATATGTGCTAAGATTCGATGACTGATGCGTGCTCGTTCCATGCTATATTCTTTGGCCCTCATGTTTACTTGGTTAATTTGTTTGAGCTATCCCTTCTGCTCGAAATTCTTGAATTATTGCTACCTAAACTCTTAATTTTGATGGATATGATTTCTTATCTTTGTACATTTACGTTGATACATGTACATCAGTTCTGCTTGGCCTCCCTTCTACTAAAGGTTACTATTTACCTATGTAACATTGACTTGCTGCTCGTGAACTCTCTTAGTAGTTGATTGAACTTCTCTTACCCTTATCTTTAATTCTTGGACTATTCGTACCTGAGCCCCTCACCCATTTTACATGATTGATTCCGCACCCCGCAATTCACTTCCACCCAAGTTCTGATAAAGTTAACTGTTTATGAAAATAGTACTCCACCCACTTGAGTCTAAGTGTGTAAATGAGTTTTGAGAAAATAAACTGTTTACAAAAATAGTACTTCACATCGTTCTTTTTCACTTAGCACTTTCATTGATATTAATTAAGGTAGCTTTATCTAAAGTTGGCAATTGTGTGGAGGAAACTAAAACGTGATTTTGAAATAAGTATTTTATCGCCATGTTTATCTTGAAACCAGCTTGGGCTGAATCAGTGATTATATACTTAACGTGGCGAAGTGCTGTATTAAATGTATGTTGTTGGATGCATTCAATGATATCAGTGATTCTACTTGATACCCTTGGGGTGGGCTTTGGGATCAGTTATGAAAGACGGCTGGGTGGAACGGTCCGCAATGACAAATCTTTCAGCTGATACTTGTACAAAATTGTACATATAATCCATACTCATAGAGGGCTGGAGGTAGTCAGCTATGAGCGGGATAAGGCATGTAGCTAGCCATGCCCAGTGAGTGATTAAGTGTCCGAGCCGATCACTTGGTACTTTGGAGGAATAAGGATTTTCGTGTTTTTAAAAGTGGAGTGATATGGTAGGAGAACCACCAACAGCAAAAGTGTGAAAGTGATTATTTATTTTATTTTACATTGTGAAACTCGAATATTTAACACAAACTCAGTGATTGCTCAAGTGACACGTTGACCCCTTGTGGTCGTAATCGTGATTTCAAATTCCTCTGTGACAGATAGTGAATTTGTGAAGTCTCATCACTGGTATGGGATAGTGGAGAGGTGGATCACTCTAAATTTTGATTAAAACATTCTCTCACAACTCTTGGGAATAAATATACCTCTATTTGCCTCTTATACGATAATCATGAAATTGTTACCTTATTGTCATTGTTAAATTATCTCACTAAGTCACTCGAACTTACATTGTTTATTAGTATTCTTCGTTCTTTACCCCCATATAAGAACAAGTGATGAAGATAGACAAGCCTCAGCCACGCATGAGCCAATGAGAGTGATAGAAGTGTCAAGTGTAATTCGAAACGTTAAGGCTTAGAAGTAAGTATCCGATGGAGATGGTTGTGGGATTGAATTATTTACAAGTTTTGAGAAGTGTATTTTCTATTACAAGGATGACGTGTGGCATTGTGTGAGTAGCACCTCGGCCGAAAGCAAGCGCCTCCCAATTGAGGCATTACACGTATGATAGTTTAATATAGAAATTTATATTAATTTCTCAAAAGTTGAAATTAAATCGAAATATGTGCACCTCTTACGTTTATTGTCGCCGCATTAGTTAACCTTTCGTTTAATTTTCAAGATAATTATATAATGTGTTATGTGTAAAGTTTATATAAATATAAATATATAGATAAGCTATAGAAAATTCAAGAAACGAAAAATCTCATGACAGTACACATTGTTACGTAAAAAAAATTGGAAAATAAATAAAAAAGAAATCCATTTTTTTACAATAAAACTAAAATAAAAATTTATGACTTTTAAACAATTCAATCCAATTTTTTTTCATTTTTGGAACAAAAAAAGAAAAGAAAAGAAAAATCAAAAACCACACAATACTTCCAAAACCAAACTGAAAATCAGCGCCAGAAGGCCGCCCCCATATACAATTCTCCCGCCGCCATTGCTCGAATTCTGATCGGCAGGGACTTCATCGTCGGCGGCGGGACCCGGAGAGTCAGCTTTTTCTCCGGTCCTTGACCTGGCCGATTTCGGCGCAGGCGCAGGCGCCGCCGCCTTGAACAACTCCCTGGGCAGCAAAACCTTGTCAATTTTGTAAACGGCAAGCGGGTCTTCGTCGATCAGAGTTCCTTTAATCGTGGCCGTAATGACTTTGGTCTCTAGCTTCACGTCTTCGCCGTCGTTCTGTACCGTGAAATCGAATTTGTTCGCTCCCTCGGTGGCCAAAGTGTTCATCAACCCGTTGCTGGATCTGAGCATTCCCAATGAATTGTACACTGGCACGCCGTGGTATAGCAGCAGCGAAGTTTTCCCGTCGGCGGTGAGATTTTTGTACCTGGGCATGAAGGATTTCAGGGAATCGTCCGATGGGCAGAAGATTGTGAGACCCCCCTCAACGCTTTGCGCGAAGGTGTCTTCTGCGCCTTGCGCGATTATCAGATCGGAGAAGGCCTTGCAGCCTTGCTTCGCCATTAGAGAAGTCACGTTCAGGTCCGTGGGGGCGGCGGTGGGGGCTTCGGCCTCCGGAGAGATGAGAATGTTGCTGATTTGGATGACGGAGATGTTGTAGGGCAATTCTTCGACGGATTTGACGTAGGTAGCCATTGGTTGGTCGGAGTCGCTGTCAACGGGGGAGAATCCCACCTTGCCACCCTTCATATCAGTAATATTGACGTATCCGGAGGTGCCGGCGGCCTCTCCAGTGGCTTGGAATAGGGAGGAGGTGGTAGTGGAGCCCTTGGTGATCTGGTGGAGCTTCTTGGAGCCGAAGTAGTCGGCGAAGACGTGGAGGGAGAGTATGTTCTTGATGGTGTAGAAGGAGAAGTGCTTGGCGAGGAGGTCGTTCATGGCGGCATTGTCGACGGCGCAAACGGTGATGGTGCGGCGGCGGTTGATCTCGGCGGCGAGGTGGGTGGTGGTGAGGTAGTGGTTGAAGGTGGAGAACTCGGGGTGCTTGGCGAGGATGCGGGTGATGTTGTGTGCTTGGGTGGAGGAGAGGTGGAGGAGAAGAAGGGAGAGAATCAAGATTCTTAGCTTCATATTGTCCACTATTGAGTAAGTTAGTGGAGTCTCTTTGATATGAGTGAAGGCTTTCATTCATGATGAGTGCTACATTTTCAAGCTTATATAGCATGTGTTCTATATCACTATAAGCACTCGCCTAGTTGTTGGTTGCATGATTATTTGAATGTGATTGTTGAAATTTGTGAAATTTTGTTATTTGTTTAGGTAAGATATATATAGTTATGATATTTTAGATAACAAGTGTTTTATATTAAAATTATTTCATTGTATAGGTGGTGAAAATTTTTAATTTGATTTTTGTTTTTGTAGATCGAATTTTAATGAAATCGTTCTTTGAGCAGCATTTATAGTTATGGATCGAGTTATAACGAGATCATTCTTTGAGCAACATTTATAGTTATGGAGAATTAGTAGTATAAATGTATCTAAATTTTGAATTATGATTGTGTTTGGTCGTGATTGATGCTTTTGTAGGTGGAGTTATAACAAAATCACTCTTTGAGCAGCATTTATAGTTATAGACATTTCACAACAATGGAAACTTTTATGCTCGTGTTTGGAGGATTTATTTTGTTGGCCTTCTTACCTTTTCTTACTTTTTTTTAAAAAAAAAAGAATAAATAGTATAAATGCGTCTCAACTCTAAATTAGTAACATTTTTACGAAAAATTATAGTCACAAGAGTTGATTATCACCTTTTTTCTAATATAAAAGAGATACAAAGTGACGACGAATAGTGTGATCAAATATGTATAGTTGTATATTGCTCCATACATAGGTTGAGTAGCCCGAAAAATAAAATTAGCATCATAATATATATGACATTAACTATAATGAAAGGTTTCCCATCATTGTATACATTTTGATTAAAATTACTGTCGGTATGGAAAACTTAGGTAGTAATTTCAAGTTATTAATAGAATATCCACAAAGAAATTTTTTAATGTTTCCTATAGAATATGGTTGTGAACAAGAAGACAATGATCAATCAAACAAATTTAATACAACTCAATGTGGTGGTTTAGTGGTGAAAATCATCTTAGTTGTCATGTACGTAAAATATTCAACATGATTAACTTCAATTTTACAACTATGCAGACTACTATTATTTGGATGGCCACTACAGTGCTGGGGTATGATTCAATTATTGCTTGATATACGGTTCCACTGTCAGGGCATAAATGGTCTTGTTTCCTTTTTGCTTATTTGTTTATTTCTACCTTTTATTCTTTTTTTGGTGGATAATTTGTTGCATGGTTTATGTGTGGGGGCCAATGGGTCAAAAAACCCATATATATATATATATATGTGTGTGTGTGTGTGTGTGTGTGTGTGTGTGTGTTTCTCTTTTTTTCTTTTTTAAGTTTTCTTGCATAATTTAATGATGATGAAACTAATTTTTCTTAATTAATTAAGATATGTAATTAATGCATAAAATAAAGAGATGAAAGCACTTCATAATTTTTTTTAATAATTAATTGTGTTCCTTTTGAATGTGATTGGAAACTAGAAAAAAGTGGTAACATGTCAATCATATTTGTCCTAAAATTATTTTTTAATCTTTTTTTCCTTGTGATGTGATCATATTATACAAATAATTTTGTTCTTCTCATGAAATTAAGTATTTTCATACACTATCTAACTCAATTGATCGCAATTTCTAATTTCAAAAAAAGTAGTTGAGAAATCAGTCATGGTCCTCTTTCTATTAAAGAAGGCACTACCCAACTCAATCAGCCTTAGAAATAGATTGAACTCTCATTTTTATGAATAGATCGATCGCAAATTTGAGTTCCATTAAAAATAATTGAGGAACCAACCTTATATTTAAAAAAATAATAATAAAATAAATGAGAAACACCCTTAGGAATAGAAATGTCAATAGTTTTGTGGGTGTTAACTTTTGAGATATTACGATTGAGCTAAGAAAGACTTTCTAGTGATCCACATACCATCTTGATTACTCATCCTTTGCTACCCAACAAAAACAAATAATATATATATACATATATTGGTTGTAACTAGAATGATTAGATAATGTTTAATTGCCAATTAATGAACAAATTTTAGTAGTACCAAACCTACATTAATACATTCAAATCCATGATTAAACAAATTTGGCGGTTTAATTGCTTTTTAGAATATGTAACTTCCCTGTCGCATTATATTAGGAGTCTTAATGAAATATGAATTCATGAAATACACAAGTTCCTCTTGTTCTTAATTTATATATGCATACATTCACCTAAAATTCATTACAATCAGGAATGGAGTCAGAATTTTTTTTTATGGGGTCGAAATTCTGAATTACTAACAATATAATTTTTTCCCCACATATATACAAATAAGTATAGTGGGACAAAAGGCATATTTTTAATAAGAAGAGGGGTAAATTTATAATTTGATGATGGTTAAAGTGTAATATTTTAAAAACTTTAATATAAAAATGAAGTTTTAATTTTTTTTTTTGGGGGGGCTTGTCAGCCCTTGGCTCCGTTTTTAATTACAATTCCAATTCTAAATATATAAATGTGATAATCATTCCACTCAATCAAATTTAAAATATAAAATATTAATATTTTAACTTTAGTGTATGCATAGGAATATTGAGACTTGAAAGCTAAGGAAGAGCGTAACGATAAATTCAATTGAATTTTCGTCGTTCTATTTACATTAGTCCTCTATTAAAGTTAAGAAGGATCTTACTAAATTAGAGGGGGGGGGGGGGGGGGTGGAAATCAAAGGGGTATTTATTAAAGCAATGTATACTTAGTTGAACAACTCTGTGATGAATTAATTAGTCAAATTTTGTAACAAATATTTAAAAGTACAATTATTACTGTCGGCATTCAATTGGACCATCGATGCGGCACAACTGATGTATAAAGAAAGCAAGAGTAAGTTGCAAGTCTCCATCAAATTAAAATTGAAAAAAAAAATAATAATTAAATTGTGAAATTTAAAACAAATAAGTGTAAATATTTCATAAATTTTGAATTGTATTTGACGTGATGAGATTTGGAGCTCACTATCTTTCAATTAAGAAATATTTCCAATAGTTTCTCTACCGTACTTATCGATTGTCAACTTGAAATAATAATAATAATAATACTCAAGTAAAGAATGTTCTTTGCTTCTTCAATTTTTTGCTTGACTTAAAAAAAAAAAATATATAGAATAAAAGTAGCTTGAGACTGGGGTGGACGAATTTTTTTCTAAACCCAACTTGTCCTACACTAAATATATAAAATCTGCACCAATCTCCCCTTGCCTTGCCACATCCAACACCTATCAATTTTTTATTTTTAAAAAAAATTAAATTACTTAATTAATCATAATTTGATAATTCTATTACAATGTCATAAGAAATTAGTATATAAAAAAAATTCAATCAATACGACAATATTCAAATATATTAATTAAAATTTAAATATAAAAATTAATAAAACAATATCAACATGACAATATTCACATGTAGGACTGTCAATTGGTTCGGATTCGGACCGGATCATGTTAGATTCGAATCCGGCACTAATATGTCATATTTGAATCCAATCCAAGGTCCTATAGGATATATGGTTGGTATAATCATAATCGAATTCAAATAAAAATAGGATATTCAAAAAAAAATTCGAATATGAACACTCTCAAAATCATCATCTCTTTTTTATTTTTCTAAAAATTTAGTAGAATCCAAATCCTAAATATTCATCCTTAAAATAACGTACACACAACAGATTAATAAATAAATTTCAAAGCCTATTGATTATTTAAAACAATAATAGAATATAACTTAATCATATACATTCACCATATTATTGCATTTTATGTTCAATTGCTGATAATAGTACTTATTTGACATTATAAATGCATAGTTATACTTCATTCTTCAATCAACTAATTATAAACTTAAAGTTTTATTAAAAAAGAAACTCATTTTGATCAAATCGAAATTTGATTACATTCTTACCATATCATGACATTCTACTCCTACTCATTATTCTTCCTGCATCATTTTTTGTTATAAATATGGAGAAATAAGTGATGCAATTATGGTATAAATAAGCTCAAAATCTAACAATTTACATGAAAAACACCTGATTAATATATTGCGTAGGAACTCATTACTTCCTTTATCCAAAAACCCACTTTGACATTGCTATAGCTAGGATCTTGTGTGTACATATGTATAATACTATATATATATATATATATATTCGAATTGGAATTTTAATGAATCGAATCCAGTCAAATCCATATTCACTATATTTATTTCATATTATATTAATTGAATTTTTTATTGATTAAAGATCCTAAATAATCAAATCAAATTTAGATTAAAATTCTCTCCATTGACAACCATATTCACATGTATCCTTATAGAAGTTAAGATAATTTGGCACAATAATATTTAAATATATAAAGAAGAAAACGAAAATGTAAAAAGGCTGTGGGCATAATTCTGCTCACATGCAAATCTTCGCCAACTATCATTAATTATAATATAATTGCCTAACGTGCACTTTAGAAGTTTACCATCTTTGTTTTATTTTTGTAGACTTATTAAAAATATATAATGTATTATATATATTATACGTAATTATATAAGTAACCGGCTGAGAGTCGGGCGAGTTAGTCTCAAACTTGACACACCTCCTTGTAAGAATTTTACATTAAAGTCTACCTTTTTCGTACAAAACAAGATGAGACAAATATTCACAAATAGGACCGAAATTGTCAAATTTAACCAAAATTTGAAAGTATTATAGGAAAAAAATTTCACGCCTAGTGATAATTTGGTAAATAATTACAATTTTTTTTAACATTTTACCTTTTTATTCCACATATATATATAATTAAGATCATAATTCATTTGTCTTTATATTCATTTTGTCTCATCTTTGAGAATATGTGTTGTTAAAACAATAAAAAAGTTAAATAATTTTTTATTCAATAACATTAATTTCACATATAAAATATGAGGTTAGAAATTTAAATCAAATGATTTTTTAATGTACATAAATAAAATCCTAAAAAAATGTGTTATGGTCATAAAAATATGGAATACCAAATAATATTATCGATTTGAAAAGTGAAAAATCATGCGGATATTCCGAATCTACCAACGATAGCCTCCAATCATAATATCTTCTCCCAAGAAAGCAGGGCATGACTTGACTCAAAGAAATGTGTAAAACTGGGGAATAAAATTGATGGATTATGATGTGTTATTTAAAGTATGTTATTATTATTATTATTATTATTATGTTTTTTTTTTTTTTTTCTAAAAGTGATTTTGCCCTTACTCGTGGTTAACTAATTATTATGCTAAATGCTAAATGATAGATTACTTTTAGAATACGACGAAGTTATCTAACGGTCCGTTTGTTTTCATTTTTAAATATCATTTTTATTTTTTTCTCAAAATAAAAAAAAAAATTATCAACTTTTACACCATTTTCTCAAATATTTTCATTCTCAAAATATTACTTTTTACATTTTCTCTCTATTTTCATACATTTTTCAACCCCTATTATTACCTATATCTACTTTTTACATTATCAATACTTCTCAAACAACATTTACCACAAAAACATTATAAATTCAATATCAAATTCAAATTTAAATTTAAATTATAATATTATTTTTTCAAATAATTACACATTACATCATCAATTCAAATTCAAAAACTTTCTTCCTTCTAATACAAATAACACCCAACATCCAAATATATCACATTTTCACAACTATATAAACCTATAATTTTAAATAACACATCCAAACACAACCCATTTTCAAAAATATGTTTTCTAACTAAGTTTTCACTATGCATTTTTACCAAAAAATAAAAATGGCTCCAAAAACGAAACCAAAATTTTGATAATAATTTAAAAATTTTCTTGGAACAACTTTAAAAATCAAATAATGAGCGATAACAAAGTGTTTTAATTTTTTTTTTTATGATATAAATTGTATTTGTTTAAAGCTTAAAAATATCCTTCACACCAACATGATTCTTTATAGAAATATTCAAATTCTTTATCAAGAATTACATTTGTCATGAGAATCCATACAAAGACATTATTATTATTAAATTATGTTCATTTACTAAAATACATAACTTTTAATTTAATTAATACTCATTTAATTTTATAACTAAGAGTAGTGATATGTGGTTCTCAGGTGCTTAAATTATTATTTGAGGAATGCATACTATTTTTGCAATTCAAAGCATCATGTTTCTCATTTCAGCAGCCTCATTTGACAAGTACAATATGGCTTTGTTAAGAATTTTCATGACTATTTATAGCACGTTTGATATGAAAATTTGTGGTTATGGACTCTGAGTAAGGTAGCTCTAACCCTAGTCTGAACCCAAACTGTAATTATGATTAAGGTCCAATCAAATATCACCCTTTGAGGTGAGATTAATAATCTAACCTGATACATTGGCATGCAAAATTACTAAGTTGTTCTTATTTTTTTATGATAAATGACCAATACACCATCAATTTAGGTGTTGTTGAAAAATTAGACGCTAAAGCTTGTGTATAAATGGCACTAAACTTTAGTATTTTGACGCAAAATATTTTCTAGCACCTTAGAGGCAAGCTCATAAAATGAGATATAAGATTAAGGCGACTATCCCAGTCTTTTATAATATATACACAAGATTATATAATCTTGAATACCAAACGTTGCCAACATAAATTGAATATGATCATTATTATAGATGATATCATATGTTCATTTGATGAATGCATTCCAATTTGATAAAATAAGAGATATCAATGTTAGTTGCAATCATATAAAAATTCAATTGCCTGGCACGTTAAAAAGTAGTCTACTCCAAGAACTTAATGAAAACTAAATATATGATAAAAATAATAAGAATTTTTTAGTACATATGTGATTGTAAGAAAAATAATGAGATTTGTTTAATGCGTTAGTGGTTGTAGGAGAAATCACAAGAACTTTTTAGTATATTAGTGGTTGTTAGGAGAAGCAATGAAATTGAATGCATTTATAGTTGCTTAGACATCATATTATGATTATAACTTGATTTACCTTCCATTTTAGAAGTTTTTGTCTCAGATGTCTTGTTTAATGGAAAAAAATCATTTTCATTCCATTTGTCTTCAACTTGTATATGCTCTCTCATCCAAAATGATATGCATTCTTGTCAAATTGTCAAGGTTTATCAAATTGTAAGTGATAAGCATTCATATCTATCACGTTGCAATACATTTCATCCTTATATTTTCCAACTAATAAATGAACTTTGTGGCATTTTGTCACTTTGATGTTTTCCACAGTCTCGATCCACCAAATAATCTAAGGATTAAATTATTAGTATTCTTTCCAATAATATTCTCTTGACTATCACTATCAATAATCAGGTCATATATATTACCATTAGTGGCAGCTTGTTCAAAAAGCTGGTGGTGTTGCGTCATGCTCTACGACGTTCGAAAAACCTAGTTCTCTTTTCTCCTTTCTTTGGTGTTACCATCATTTTTCGAACCACCAAAGTTTGATCATTTTCTAAATCTTCTCTATCATTGTTATAGTAAAGTTTTCATATCACATCGTCTTTGTCTTCAAATTATTCTTCAAAACCATCATTCATGTTCAACGATGTTGATACAATTTTTGTTTTTTGGACAATCACTAGAGCGCTGTCCAGGTTGATTATATTGCTAGCACTTTTTAGGAATCAACTATAGTTTCTTCCACGTCAATGTCTGAACTTCAGTCACTTCCATAAACATTTTGCCTGCGGTTTTCTCGCACGTTGTCTTCTTGATTTATCTTTGTGAATTATAAATTAATGTGTTCTGTTATGTGCTTGTCGGTGAGCATTGAAATTGATTCTTCCTAGAAATTCCATCTGTTTATATTGCATCATCATCCTGGCTTTTAGTGTCATATTTCATGCTTTAGAAATATTTGTTACCATTTTTGCACGTCAATCTTGTTTTTAATTATTGACTTCAACCATTGAGGCATCTTGTCACTTGTCGACTATCCAACTCCATTAGGTTGTTTCACTCACCAAGCTGCAAGAACTCTATGTGGTGTATTTATGCACCGATTTGTCTTCTTAGTTACACCATTGATATTGCAAGCCTCTGCTCATAATTAGATGTAGAAATTGAGCCTTTGGTAACTACTTCATTTGGTACCACATTCAAACTCGTTATTTACCTTCACGTTTTCTTGCATTTTGTAAACGATCTCACTAAGCAAATACAACTTCTTTTAGCGGCTACTAATTTGGTTCTATGCTTCCCAAAAACCTCCAAATAATCAAATAATCAATCTATTTCTAAATCTCAATTCTAAATTCTTCAGTATTTAAATTGTGATATTAAAATGTGGCGTTCTATGTTGAAGAATTAGTATACTATTGTCTATTATTAAAATTGAAAAATTATTGCAATGTGAACAACATTTTAATATGTTTGATAAAAAAAAGGTAAATAAATTAGAAAACCTTCCATATTTATCCTCCTCACACCTAAAAATTCACAATAAATGCATTTATATACAGCCCTTCTCCATATCTCTTCACCGATTTCTTCTTCTGGCGCTGCGGCTGAAGCTTAACTGCATCGAGTAGCTTGTAGCTCCGGCACGGCTGCTTGCCATCGAGCCTTTCGTAGATGCTCTATTTGATTTTCTGTGAGTCGTTAAATTGTGATTTTAGTATGTTTGATTCACTTATAAATTGCAATCAATCTTTGGCCACCAGTTGGAAATCGAACATAGGTTATATCAGAAACGAAGCCCATATGAGTTTTCCCAATTTTGATGAAACCCTAGTGCCCTAAAATTGCTTTGGTTCCCATCTGCGATTTTAAGTTGTACAGAGATGTTGGTTTGATTCGCATATGCAATTTTAACTGGGGTAAAGTTGTGTATCTTGTGTAACTGCACTCTATGTAGTTTTACGGATGTGGAGGAGGATGTGAGATATTAATTATTCTTAGCAGTAAGATTTACTTTTTCTGTTTGATGTGGGTAAGTTGATAGTTTTGATTTCTGTACTCAATTAAATTTTTGTTTTTTCGGCCTTTTGCATTTTGGATCAAATTATATTTTGTCTGCTTAGAAATGGATAATGCCTAAGCAAGAACTTGTGAGACTTTGGTTATTGTAATGCGTCATTGATGCTCATTTATGTGAATTGGATGAGCATCACTACTATACTTTTATTATATACGAAATTGTTTCCCTGTTTTTTTGTTGTGCCTCTTGTTTTGACCATGATTGTTATTTTCAATACTGCTTTGTGATTTTAGTGTTGTGTATGGATTATCAATTATGTAATTCAAAAACTTATTTCTTTCTTAAATCTTCTATAATTGCTCAAATATAGGTTAGTGTGACAATCATGAATTCAACTGATTGCAGCAATCTGTGACCTCTTTGAAGTTTACTCTCTGCAATTAAATTGCTCCTTTTTTGTGAGATGTGTATTCTTATTTCTTCTTCTGTTACAAACATTTATTTATGCAGTCTGGAAAATCATTAATAATATATGGAGATGAACAGAGTTTACAATCCTGGAAGAAAGGAGAATTAAAGAACTTGCTCTGAGTAGAGGCTGTTGCCCTTAATCTTGTTCCTTAAACTTCGACCTAATCATAGTTTGTAGCAAATCTATTGCATCTTCTTTCTAATAAAGGAGAATTCAAAGAACTTGATCCAAGTAGAGGCTATTGCCCTTTAATCTTGTTCCTTAAACTTCAAACAAATCATAGTTTATAGCAAATTTATTGCAGCTTCTTTGTGATTATGGTACCAGGTGCCCATGAAATTGCACATTCTTTAGATTAGGTTTCTGAGTATGAATTGCATTTCATAAAATAGGATTTTAGTCATATGAACCACCTTAAATTTGAAATGGCAAAAAAGAAAAAAAAATGGAAAGGGAGAAGGAAAATATCTTACAATGCCAAGTCTATGACTACCACATCTTTTGCCAATCTAAAGTGTTGCTTATAATAGTAAGTAAAGACACTGCATTGGCATGTACAATCTTTACCACCCGTAGAGAAGAAGATAAAAATTAGAATAGAATTCAAATGCCAACTCTTTTAATGACCTACATCCTGAGTAAGAAAATGACAGTGAGTACAATACATATATACCTAGTAACTCTCAAAGGGTATTAAAAGACTCAATGCATATGTTTCTATATTATAGTAATCAAGCAAGCCAGCAATAAGCCAGTTAAGCTACGCATAAGTGGCCTCTTCAATTCTTATGTTCTTGCAACTCCTTAACATGGGATGAATCCAGGATTGAAGTTTGCTTGGGGTGTTTTGTTTTTTTTTTTGGGGGGGGGGGGTCTATTATTGCTCTTTTAGTCTCGATCATGCTCTAAAGAAAATATGAATTCCTTTTTATGTTCTTCAATTATGGCATAATGCTGTTGAAATAGAAGAATTACCATTTAGCATTTGACCTGGTGCTCCGATTCTAGTTAGGATGATAACATTCTCTTGTTCTTTAAAAAATGCAACAGTGGTAGTCAACTTTCTCATATTCATTTGTTTCACTTGTTTTTCACCACGTTATAATTGTTAGAATATTTTCTGTACCGGTCCTATCTTATTAGTTTATTTTAGGTAATCGATCAAACACACACACACACACACACACACACATATATATAGATCATGCCATTCATTGAGATCCCATTCTCTATTCTAACATTATTCTGGAGCAGGTAAAGGGAAAAAAATGTTGAGCTTCTTTTGTCCAACTCTTCATGCTTTGTCAAATCCCTTCCCACCATCCTGAAGAATGTGCTAAAAGAAGAAAATCACCATGAATGAGTTAAGAATTAAGAACCAATGTGCGTAGGTACCTTCCATCTTCAAATAACATCCTACCTAGCTGGGCACCTGGTGTTGGTTTTTACAGATGAAAGATTATGTTTGAATGACACTCTCTGTTGCTCCCTAGATGCAGATTCTCTACTAGTGTGTATTGACTCTTAAGATTGTCAAACAGGATTGGTGACCTCAAAGTTCAAGCTAGTTAACATGTTTTTTGGGCTTCTGCAGAAGATTGCATTAATAGGAAAATGAATTTAATAAATTTGTATCCTCGTCAAGGCATGCTCATCTCTCAGTGTTTCCAGACATATTGTTTGAATAAATTGTGTATGCATTGATTTGAAACTATGTTAGAAAAAGTGCAATGAATTTGACGAAAAACATTGCCAAGTAACTCATGGCCATGAACATGTGTGTGTGTGATTATATGTTAGACAATGATCTTAGCTAATTACATCATGTTCAGCTCTGAGTATTGTTAACTGTTGTCCTATATCATGCAATGGAAGTGTCAACAACTTTGAGGTTTTAAACCTCATCATTTCCTTGAGTAGATAAAACTCGGGGGTATGCAAAATGTGGATTTACGTGGAATCAGGATTGCAACAAACACTGTTAAGTGTGTTGAGAAAGCCTTGTTAATTCTGAAGCTTTCGGTTGATGAATTGTTCGTATTCGTGTCCTCAAACAATTCTCTCAGGAGCTCACTGGATTCTTGCTAAGTAGGTTATGGATTGAACAGAAAAGTATTAAGCCAAATGAAACTCGATCTCATTTATTTTTCTTGTTTTGTGAAGCGTTCAGCTTGGTTCTTTTCTGCAACTTTGACATTTTTAAATGTCAATCATTCTCTTTGACATTTTTATTTTACTTTAAGTGAATCTAAATCTCATTAACACCCCCCCACCCCCCACCCCAAACAAAACCCCCCAACAACACCCCCACCACACACACACACACACACACACACACACACAAACAAGAACTAGTACAGATCATCATTTTTAGAACAAGAGATTTGATGCGATTTCTTATTGTTGTTAAGTTTTACTCACAATCTATTACTATCCTTTTGATGATCTTACAGAATAGCATCTGAGATTCATCAAAAATTTGAACTAGAAAGATCTCAACTCTTTCATTGTGCTTCCGTGGTATCCATATATGGGCTGAAGTGTACTTTTCATGGGAGGTGTACAGGATGATGAACCACCCTCAAAACGTGTGAAAGTGTCCTCTAGAGAATCAGGAGGTCTTTCCAACGGTATATCTGATAGAGAGAAAGGTAGTTGCTCATTTAGTGACCCGATGGCTCGGCTGCTAGCATCTCAAGAGGATGATGAGGTCGTTGGTTCAAAAGGTGTCATTAAGAAAGTTGAACTTGTTCGTGTTATAGCTGAGGCGTTATATTCTCTTGGGTATTCAAAGACAGGAGCGCGTCTAGAAGAAGAGTCAGGAATACCATTGCACACTACTCTAGTAGATTTGTTTATGCAGCAAATTCTTGATGGTCATTGGGATGAAAGTGTCGCAACATTACATGAAATTGACCTAATGGATGAAACTATAATTAAGTTGGCATCTTTTGTAATAATGGAGCAGAAATTTTTTGAACTTTTGGATGGAGATAAAGTCATGGATGCTTTGAAGACTCTGAGGACTGAGATTGCACCACTTTGTGTAAACCATGACAGAGTTCGAGAGCTGTCTTATTTCATTGTGTCGCCATCACAGAATTTACTTGATGGATCTTCTGGTCAGGAGTCAAGGCTCAAATCTCGCAAAAAGTTACTGGAGGAATTGCAAAAGTTGCTTCCTCCAACAGTGATAATTCCAGAAAACAGGTTGGTGCATCTTGTCGAACAAGCTCTTGACTTACAAAGGGATGCTTGTAGGTTTCACAATTCCCCAGTTGGGGAAATGTCATTGCTCACTGATCATCAGTGTGGAAGGGACCAGATTCCTTGTCAAACGTTGCAGGTGAATGTTCCTTTCTATTCTTTGCACAAGCTGCTCGTTGGTGCTAATGTTACAATAGATGTTCATGGTGTTTCATTATAGTTCTGTATTCATGAATGTCATCTAAATCTTCTTTGTTCTTCTCTAAGTTTTAAGTTAGTCTATATTCATCCTTACCTCCAGAAGAAAGAAAGAAATTTGAAAACAGAATAAAAGGTGAACTCTATCAATCTGTAATGCAAAATTAACTTCTCAGTAAAAGATGGACAGCACTGTGAGTTTCTTCTCATTTACTTGGAAGGTAAGTGATTGTGTATTGACATGCTTGTCCTTTGCGTAAAACTTATGCATATGTTCTTCGCACCGAACATATGATTGCGCTTTTTCCAGAAAATCTTTCTTAAAATCCTTCAAAACAAAGCAATGATATCTTTGAGACCCTTCATTCTTCCTACATCTTTCTTTTACCTACCAAAAAAGGATAATTTGACAGAAGGAAAAAGTTGAATGTGATGACTTACCCCTCGTTTTCCATATTTGCATTGAAGGGGGCTTTGTGTTTTGATAGAAGTCCATATCTTGCTATAGTTTTTTCTGTCTGAAACTTCAAAAATGGTTCTTATGAGAGCTAGTTAAGTATGATTGCTCCAGTTTCTTCCCCAATGCTTATTGTAGTCGCTATCACTTCTGATTCCTCATGCTGAAAAATATTTCTGTTTGAAGCATTATACTGAATGGGTTTCTCTGTTTCAGCCACCTAAATACTACTGGCAACTTCCAGTACATAAACAATCATGAGCACATTTTTCTATGTGTTCTCTTTATGAAATTAGCATCTGAATTGACTATGAGAGCTGAGGTTTGGAGTTTGGAAAGGATTGGAGAAAGAGAAGATGCGAACGGAAATAAAAATGAAGGATGTACCCACAGCTCTTTTTGTGTTGTTGTCTATATGGCTTTTGCTTTCCTACTGAAGCTTAGGGATGGCAACTGAGTGGGGCAAAACTTGAACCCGAGCTCAATTTATCCCGAATGGGAAGGGGTTGGGCGACTTAAGGGGGCATGGGGCGGGATTTTCCTAACCCGAATTATTTGGGGTGGGGTATGGGGTTTACCGACCCCGCCCCAAACCCGCCTCGCCACCCCACCCATAAATATTATATATATATATAAAATAATAATATATATAATTTGTTTTATATTTTTCTAATTAAAAATAATATCCAACTATGCTCGATGAAGAGGAAGATGTTGAAGAATGTGGGATGAGCTAATTTAGATGGGGATTAGAATTATGTGGTGGAAGCTTATTGGACTTAAAAATTTTGAGTTTTTTTGTTTTAGTTTATTGTTAAACTCACAATGTATAAAAATTTGGATATTGTGCTGGTTATTACTTTAATTCTATTTTTATCTCCTATTGTGCTTCTAAAATCTTATCTTGTCTGCATGGATTTTTTATTTTTGTATATGAAATTTGAATTTTAATTGCTGTTAAGTGGTTCTAATTTGATGCTTTCATTGACTAATTCCGAATTTTCTAATTCTTTCAACCTGAGGGGACGAGGCGGGGCAAGCCAAACCCGCCCCACTGCCATCCTTACTGAAGCTATCATATCTATGGATCTTTCTTTGGAAAAAAAGTGCTTCAAGATTTTCATTGATAATGTGCTGATTATGGACCCATTGGCATAAAATAGGTTGGACATATTACCTAATACTGGATCTTCATCTTGCTTTTGTGTGAGGTAAAGATTGGTTGACTGCAGACCTAACATATATCTGGAAGAAAAATAAAAACATATGGCTACTAGGAATTCAGTGCTTTTGGTATTCAACATTTATCACTGTTTAGGAAGCACACACACATCTATATGTTGAGCTTGTGCCTGAAACCTGTAGTGCTTATGCCTAAGTCCCCACCTAGACCGCTCTCTCCAAATGAGCATGCAATATACCTTCACATATACTTCCATGTTGTGTTACTATTAGTAGCCATCTTTTTCTAAAACCAAGCAGAATGAAAATTTTTGGCTAGCTTACTGTTTGCCATGTTCAAACCACTTCAAAATTGTAACACAAGAGTGATACCATAATTACTTTTCTATTTAAGAAATGATTATTATTGGGTGAAAAAAAGCTATGAAATATATATTTGGCATTTTCCCAAATTAGTAAGAAAATACATGTCGACTAAGGTCTTATTTGAAATAATACATGGAAAATGATATACATCTAGAGACAAACCTAGCTGGAGATTTGAGGCTTGAGAGAGAATTCCGTGAGACATTGAGAGTAAGGGAAGAATTAGGAGTCGCATGGATAGAGAATTTTTATTATTAGTTTACTTGGAGGCGGTTAGTGTTTTAGGAAGTGATTTTAAAAACTTTTGTCCATTTGAATTAAGAATGAAAAGAAAGAAAATAACTGAATGATCTGTTTATTTGCTTTGATGTTTCACTGGGCTCGCCAATTTACCAGTTTTTGTTGGTTTACCATTCCATCTTTGTTATAGGCTATTTTTGACTGGACAAGCCTCTGGATCTGGGTTGATAGATTCAGCTTGTCAGACTGCTTTCTAAAAACGTTGTTGCTTTCAGCGAGCGTAATTTGAACTGACCAATGTAACAACCATCTTTTAGAATTAGACAGTGAATTAGCATTTCTAGCAGTGGGTTCAATGTCTCTGGCTTGGACTTACCTGTTACTTGAATCGAATTGCTCCCCTGTGAGTTGTTAGTGAATAAATAGTGATGTTGTCTAATAGTGTTGATCTCATCCCCTTCATAATAGCCACACAACTTCAGAATATATCCATATTTCAAATGAAATCATTCAGACATAGTATAATCTGTGTTTTGGTTGAAAGCCATTATGTTCTCTCATTACTGTGATATTTGATTTCTTCTGTTTCTATCAACCCTTCAGATATTAAAAGAACACAGCGATGAAGTGTGGTTCTTGCAATTTTCTCACAATGGGAAATACTTGGCTTCGTCTTCTGGTGATTGTCTTGTGATTATATGGAAGGTAGTGCTGCTTCTTCTGCCATTTCGTTTATGAATTGTTTTATCTTGCATTTGATGCTCATTTAAAGTCTCTTATGTTGGATGATTGGCTTTTACTTGTTTCATTGTCATTTATATACAACTTCAACATTCAAATACCAACTTACTGGAAATTAATCCTGTTTGCTGCATTTGCATACTCTGTACTGATCTTTTTAAAACATCTCATAACTTGTAAGTTCTATCAACCCATGGAAAGTTTTCCCGCAAATGCTTCATTGGGTGGGACGTGTCTTTAGCTAATACAGATCGTATAATGTACTAAGCTCGGCTTATGAGCACTGAACAAAGTAACACGAGCATGAAATCAATTACTTTTAGTGAAAAAATAATTGGTGCATGTATGGATGCTCCTGCTGGTAAAATTTATCCATATCAGTGAGTAAATCGGTGCAGGTGCATAAAACAAGCTTTTGGCGAGCCATATACCTATGTAAAAGACATGCAAGTTGTAATGGTCCATGATGCCTTCATCTGAATCTTTTGAGGGTTGTCATACTCTTTGTCATCTTCGCATATTTATATATTTTACTGGAGTATCAAAAAATTACTCTGCATATTAAACAAACTTTATATAATGATATTTCATATCTCTGTTTGAGGCTAGATGAATATATCCAGCTCTCCTATTTCTCCATCTCTGAATGAAGACCTGAAATTTCATGTTGGAGTCTTGGAGATACTTTTTATAGTTTGTGTGAACTCCTTATCATTCTTTCAAATCTTCAACTTGCTCCTTGCAAATTAAAGTAATTTTCCTTTGAAAGCCTGCTGTTAATCCATCAATAACTTGTCCTCCATAACCTTTCCTGTTTCTCACAAATATGTTGCAAGCGGATAGCACCCATGGTTTTCTTAATCTGGTGTTTTCTGATGATCCCACTGCTATAATGGAACTTACTGGTCCAGAATTAATCTTACAATCGTCAAAGATGGGACCGAAGATGAGTTCAATTGCAAGTTCGACGAGGTAGGACCATATAAGTGAGCAGACTTTTTAAGATTTATAACTGTTAGAGAAGAAAAATTTTATGTCTGTATCCGGAGATACAGATAATGCAGGATGAAGAAGCAGGAGCCACCGAAGAGAAGGTGAAATTCAACTTTCTCCAAAACTAAGATAAAACACGATTTTGCGAGGCAAACAGGCTCAAGGCACATAATCCTGTGAACCAAGCAAAGTTGGAGCCTAGATTCCTTTGCATGGCGCCTCAGATGTTGTCAGATGGAAAAAAGTACATGTCAGGTTGTGAAAATAGATGGGATTTTTCCCATTTTTTAAAGCTTGTTCTAAAAGGGTTAATGGTTGGAGCCTTGGTGATTGAGCCACTTCTTGGGGTCTTATACATGTTTAAGGCTTGGTTGGGAAAGGATGGAGAAGTGATTTGAGCTCAGGTTCTCTGAGAAACCATTGAAATTTTACGAGAAACGAAAAGCTTTCTTCTTTTGAGATATGGGCTTGTGTCATATAATCTTATTCATTCCATTCTGCACAAAGTGGACAAACACCATGTGCTTGTGAAAGGCCTGTATTGTCCTCTGTTGCTACTACGTCTGATACAATGTCTGCTGATGCATATGCCACTCGTTACTTGTGAGATCCTCTGGTGTATTTCTCAACTCGATTGAATGCTGTTACTTAGAGGGAATTGGCTAATTTTATTTTCTCCTATTCTATTCTATTCTGTCAAAGCTACCCCAATTGCTATTTCAATCCATTTTACCGTAGATTAATGCATACTTCTTGTCACTTTTCTTGTCCTCGGCATTATAAACATATACCATGGAATCATTATTAACATATACAGTGGATAATATCGGACAACACACACACTAGATTGGCTCCAAATATATATATTTTGAATTCAATCTTTCCATTAATGAGCTAAGATTTCTAAACTCATCAGTATTATAAACTTTCAGGCGTTTTGTTGAACTTAGCAAGATCAGATCCATTAGGATGGATGTTTCTGATTTGAGCAGATTCGTCTTCATACCCAATCCTGTCAATTATAGTTAAACATTCTAAAATTTTATTTGTGGTGGGTTCTTGATGTTGAAGGCGAATCTCCAATCCTGTCAATTATAGTTCAAAAATCTACATTTTATTTGTAGTCAGTTCTTCATCTTCAATTGACTAGGTATTTCTTTTCTAGTTTGCTATACGGTACGGAAAACTTGTTTCTAATTCCTATTGTGGTGTTATCAATTAGAAATACACTTACAAAGGAAAAATAAACAAAAAAGGGAAGCATGCACCGAGGAAGTGTAAAAACCTTGGAATCAAGATATACCAGAGGTGTCTTGGTGTGTGCTGTTCATGAGAGTGAAAAAGGTCAATTTCTTTTGGGCAACTGCTCAAATGTTTTGCTTGTTGGCCAATGGCCTTATTTTAACTTGATCATTGTCCTTTGTGATGTGTTTGTAGTGTGGCATCTGAAATGGATGCTAAACATTTCTCTTGTTTGGTAATACAAATGCTGTACATGTTGTGTGTTTGAAGATTTTGTTGCTTTTTGTAGGTTAAGTTTGATGGCCAAGTTTCCGTGAAACATAGATTATCCGGCCACCAGAAACCTGTCTCCTACATTTCATGGAGCCCTGATGATCAACAACTTCTTACATGCGGAGTAGAAGAGACGGTTAGACGATGGGATATTGCCTCTGGTGAATGCCTCCAGGTATATGAAAAAGGGGGCCTTGGCTTGGTCTCGTGTGGATGGGCTGCAGATGGGAAGAGTATATTTTCTGGTGTTACTGATAAAAGCATCAGCATGTGGGATCTGGATGGGAAAGAAATAGAATGTTGGAAAGGGCAGAGAACTCTTAGGATTGCAGACTTGGGGATTACTACTGATGGAAAAGAGCTAATAACAGTTTGTAAAGAGACTACAGTACTGTTGTTTGGATGGGAAACAAAGTCTGAGAAATTCATTGAAGAGGATCAAATGATAACTTCATTTGCGCTGTCCGAAGATAATAAGTTTTTGCTTCTTAGCCTATGCAATGAAGAACTTCATCTTTGGAATTTAGAAGGCTCTGCCAAGCTGGTAGCAAAATACAAAGGTCATAAACGTTCTCGTTTTGTTGTGCGGTCTTGTTTTGGTGGACTAGAACAAGCATTTATTGCCAGTGGAAGTGAGGACTCACAGGTGATCTTTTTCCTCTGCTCTTGATGATGAATAATCAGTTTGTGTTCTGCATATTTTTTGTTCCCCTTTTCTTTGGTTCTCTTACTATTGATCAGTATCCATAATTCTAGTCAAGCAGAATGCACTTAGTTGTACATTTTTGCAGGGCACATCACATTGCCTTGTCAATAAATTTCTCAATGAAAATTGAGACGGTTGTGTTCTTATCAATCTGATAACTGTAGTCATTTGATGAGTTTAGGGACCATGATAATATATTTAGTCCACGGTGGTGATGCTAAAACAATGTAAATTATGAAAGTGTTTATCATCAAACTCTCCCTTTCATGTTTGACTATCCATACTTGAGAAGAAATATTGTTTTGACTTATTCCTAGTCTTCATAATAACATATTGAGTACTATAAATAAATGTGACTTGAGGATCAGAAAGAGGGAAAATGAGTATATTAACATTATAACTCAAATAATTTGGGACAGACATAACATATTTACTTATTTGTATCCTTGTTTTTCCATAAACGAAACAACCAAAAAAGTTATTAAAGGGGCAGACTGTGTTACATAAAAAAGGAGGAAAAGAATTCCCTTCTCATTAGTGAATGAGATCAAATAGCTGATTTTTACGTTCGTTATTCCTTTTTCCTACTTTTATGCAAGTTCGACTGATATCCTCTAAGGGGAAGTAGCAGTTGTGTCACGTGGAATTCTATTTGATTATTTTTATATGATGAACGATTGATTTGTTGGTTAATGATGAAGTCAACTTATTGTCACAGTTTGATCTATGTTTAATGAGCATTCCGAACAACTCTCTTTGTTATACTATTGAAATGCAAAGCCAAAACTTGCTCGTTGAAATGAATCAGTATGGGTTTGATTCTCTTTGTAGGTTTACATATGGCACAGACTCTCAGGAGAGCTCATCTTGACTTTGGCCGGACATTCTGGGGCTGTAAACTGTGTTAGCTGGAATCCAGCTAATCCCCATATGCTGGCTTCAGCAAGTGATGATCGTACTATACGTATATGGGGATTGAATCGGGTAGATATGAACCATAATGGGAGGCATAGTAATGGTGTCCATTGCTGCAATGGGAAAACCTGAAGCTGGAAAGAAATGCACCATTCTTTAAAGCACTGTCTTTTCTCTTAACCATTGCTTCTATGTAAATTCTAGCACTTCAATGTTAAAGCAAACATTTATGGAAACAAGCATGTCAACTTGCATTCACTGTAATGACAATTTTATGTCTTTTTCTTTCTTGAATATTATTATTTGCTGGTATTCTTTCACTCTCAGGCTGAATTATAGGCATTGCTTTGTGTAGTCTGGAATAACTATTCCATCTGGGATTTTGGATGGATACTATTTGCTTCTGCCTTCAGTCTATTTTATCAAGGGCTCTAAAGGCTAAAATTCAGTTTTACACGATGTGTGCTTGAAATCATGGTGGGAAATAAAATTGTAGCAACTTAAGCAGTTGGACTGATATGTTTTTTTCCAATTTGTTGCTACTACGGGTTTTCTGTAATTTTGCTACTATGACAATCTATTTCTTTGGAAGGTAAACTAGGATCTTTTAGAAAGCGAATTTTTATTCGAAGAATGCACAACTCCATGAATAAGTTCATATTAACTCGTCAATTTAGAACCCAATTGGAGATTTCTGGGAAGGTATCGATTGAAAATAAAATAAGTATGATTACTCGCGTAAAATTTGTAGTTCAGAGTTGTTTTACTCGCCTTTAAACAAAGTAACTTTCAGTCCAACAACTCATATGCAGGAGAATACTCGTACAGCAAAAAAATATCAGCAACTTCTTCGAAAATCAACACTAATATACAGCAAAAAAATATCAGCAACTTCTTTGAAAATCAACACTAATATGCTCAGGCACAACAGAATCTATCAAAGTAGAAGCAGCCATCTATTTTTTCCCCCTTCCTTCACCTGAAACTTCAAAAATGACAGTTGTACAGACAATAAGTTCTACAATCCTATCCTATCCGAGTCTGATTTTACCCAACAGTAGATGCTTCCAACTGCCTCTACTTCAGCAAGAAAAGTATAAGCATAATCATAAAATGCTGTATGTTCCATAAACTGAAAACTCTTTCAAGAATCTCCAGTTTAAGGTTAAATTAGAAGATTTGGTAGCAACCAAACTCCTATCGCTTCCTAACCTTATGCATCACACTACTCCTTGGAGAAGATGAACGGGAAGTAGATGATGGGAAGCCTGCCCAGTTATGTTCAGCTGCATCTTTGTCAAATGCCTTCATCACATCCTCCTTCAGTTCGATGTAGCGCATCCGTTTCAGTCTCTGTTCCTCTGGACTGCCCTTCTCCAATAGTAGAGCACCTAAAGTATCATCTTCCAAGAGCCTATCCAAAACTTCTGAGCAATTGGGGAAGAAACGCCGACCTGTTTCCACTGCCATCATCAAGGAAAAGATAGCAGTCAGAAGAAAGAATAATGGGATATGAACCACTAATCTGTTAACAAATTTTGTTGAAGTTCTATAAGCGCATCCACAAATGTATAAGTTGGAAAGACTTAGAGTGTGTTTGGCTTAACTTATTTAAAAGACATTATAAGATGTTTTTACAGCTTATAAGCTATGTCTTACTTTTACAATAAGCTCTTGAAATATTTGGATAGAATAAGATCTTGGAGTTTATAAAATGTTAGTAACGACTTATAATTCAAATTGTTGAAATAACTTAAGAATTTCTTATTTCATTTTAAAAAAAAAAAAAACTTATAAGATTCTAACATCTTTTTCTGGACTTATAAACTCATTTTTTCAAATTTTAAGAACACTTTATGAATATTTTTATAAGATATTTTAAGGAGTTTATGGGCTCATCTAGACAGCCTCTTAGCATCCAAGGCATTTAACAACTTAAGACATCCTCTTTTTATGTAAGCAAACTATATCTATCAAAACAATGTCTCAACTGAAAGTTCATAACATTGAAAGAACATGAACAAATGCCATGGCCCATTGGAGAGACAGCTTTAAGAATATGGATTATGGAAGTGTATTTTCAAAATTTACCATACAAACATATGCATCAAATGAGGTGCTAATGTTGTCCACATGCTTTTGGAAAAAGATTAGCATTCTGAACTGCATACCAATCAACCAGCAAATGACTAAACAACATTAATTTCAAGCAGTAGTTTCAGTACGAATTACCGGTTTTTTGCAGGGCTTGCAACCTCTGCTGGAGCCTTTTTACTTGCTCAGATGGTATTTCATTTAAGTCAACCTCCCTAAAATTTCCATATGAGCCTTTGGATGATGATAGGCCAGCAAACTCTGATGTCGAATCAGCATGTGCTATCTGCATTGCCAATCTGGCTTCCAGAGGAAACAAAGATCGTGCCATTGCCACTGCCACATCGAGCACAACATAAATGGGACATATATTAAGAAAGATGACGGGAGTAATGACCTCACAAACAACCTAAGGAATCCAATATAATTTATTCCTTTCTTGCATTTTCTATGGTTATTTCAAAGAAATTACACAATAATCATGCATTTGATAAACATATATGCATTCCTTTGACCAGGAGAAAGTGGAAAAGTAAGACATACTGCAAGAGATTACTTATTAACTTTTACCTCTATTCTCAAGGAGCAGAAGCCTCATATATAGATCATCAGCTACCATCATGGATGACATCGACATGTTCCCGGCCAAAGGATTCTTGCGCATCTCTCTCCCCAACACATCTATGCATAACCGGTCCTTATTAGCGTCTTGGCCGTGCTTTGTTGCCTCATAAAAATCTTTTGGGCATGTCAACCTTCGGCATATTGTGACAGCAGTCTGTCCATCTCGTGTGGTATCTGATACAGAAGCACCCTCCTCCAGCAGCCTAAGAACCACCGACGGGTCCTTTCGTCTTGCAGCAACATGAAGAACGGTGTACCCTCGCGAATTTCTGAGGTTGACGTCAGCATTTCCCAAGTTCAGCACCTCATCAACAATTTTACGATTACAATATGCAGCTGCATAATGAAGAGCATAAGCAACATCCAAGGAGATATTAGATTCCTGCAGAAGTAACTTCACTAGTTCAACATCATCCGAGTCCAATGCCCTGTGAATCTTCCTAATTATCTTTTGGTTCAGTGAGTCCACTTGCGCTGAATCGTGTTCTTCCTCTTGCTTAGACTTGATGCGAAGTGATTTAACTTCAGTTAGAACCTCATGAGGAAGTTCCTTCTCCATAATAATGTCGTCAAGATTGGATCGTGCTATTCTTTGGATACAATGTGATAGAAGTTGCTTCAGCTCAGAATGGAAAGCTACCATGAGAATTGGAATAACATCTTCCACAAAAGCTTTGTCAACATAATTTAGGAGACGACGCTGCAAGAAAACAGAAAGATGGATATCAAGAAAAGACATCACGGAATTTATACAATTTAAGGTCCCTTCTTTTATCAGCCATCAGTCAGCAGAGAATACAGATACTATTACAGCAAAGTACCTGAACAACCATGACAAGTTCTTTAATCTGAAATATGGCAGAAGCATACATCATTTCCACGGCGTAATTGATGGCGGGACCACAGGCATCATGAGCACAAGATTCATCAACACAGGTCGACACCTCAGGTGGAGATGCCTTAACCTTTCCAGTGTACAAATAGTTTAAGACAACCATAAATGCTTCATATCCTATTCTCCCATGAGGCACCAATTCAGACATGAGATACTTCGGCTTTCCTTCCTTTACAGAGCTCTCAGTAGCATTTTTAAATAGTTCGTGAAAAAATTGACTTCGTGTAGCTAAGATACAGCGATGGACACTGACTGTGATTCCCTCAACTTCTATTTCTGCATCACTATAGTCATATTCACCACCAACAACTAACTTTTCAAGACAGGAACTTAGTTTACTTAAACTCAATAATTCAAGAGCACTCGTCCCTACTTCGCTGCCAGTGGCAGTGGAAGGTACACTATAGCTACTGGAGCCATTCGATAAATAGGAAGAGGAGGCAAAGCTCAAGGACGACGAGAGATCATTGCCGTTTTCCATGGTTAACAGTTTGTAGGCTCCTTAGATACTAACCAACATCACCAATGCAATTAGTAAAACTAAAATAACAACTCAATATAGAAAATAACAATTCATCCAGACAATCCAAGCACAAATTCAATCTTATCTCAACTGAAAAGGCAAAAAACTACACAAGATGATAAGCTTCCTCGGTCGAAACGCCTCAAATTCTCAAGAGCTTCCCACCTCCTCGAGTCCCTTTTGAACATCCACATCTAACATTTTCAGTCAGCCTAAGCCCAATACAACACATACATCCATCACAAAAACATGGTAACACCTCAAGATAAAAATTCACTATTAGCCTATTCTCAAACTCTTAATAAAACAAAATGTCCTCAAAACCCACAAAACTTTCATTTTCAAGCACAACCCATTTCTCAGATTCTCAAATAAGCATCAATAATTAATCTGTAACCCCCCTTCTAAGAAACATACAAAATCTTCAAAGAAACCCTTGCAGCTCCCAAGTCAACTCCCCATTTTATTCACAATATCAGCTATAGAACATATACCGCCCAAACCACCAAGCAATACGCAAAGAAAAATAGCAACTTTCGAGCCCACAAAACTGATAAATAACTAATACTCTAGCTTGCAAAAGCTAACCCAAAAAGAAAATCTGCAAAAGATTTCAATTTTTCTTCCTGACCTGACCACCTGCTTTATCATATAAAGATGCCTGCCAGGACCAAGAAACAAAAATCAAAGATACACAGAGTTGAACCTCAAGAAGAAAAAAGAAATAAGAACAGCGATCGTTTCAAGGTATTCACCTATAGTTTGGTTCAAGAATCAACAGGTTCTAATTGGGATTAGAGTTGACTGGACCCCGGGTTGTGAGTTGACTTGCTGTAACGGGCAACACACATATAGGATGGATGGGATTATAACTAATAATTGTGCTGAGATTCAGACAAGATCACATCAAAATATGGCAGTGCAGTAATAGATTTTGTTTTCTGTTAAAAAAAAAAAAGCCTTTGCTGGCCAATCTCAACGTTTGCTTTCCTCTCTCCCCCCCACTCTCTCTCTCTCTCTCTCTATATATATATATATATGTATGTATGTACACATATGGCGTACGAATACGTATATATGAATGATGTGTGTGTGGGAACACACACACTACGTGTATAAATTTGTATATATGTCCTGATGCTTTGAACCTTCATAGGGCATAGGATAGTAGTAGTATTTTAGAAAAGTGGGGTAAATGTCCTTGGTTCCAATCACTCTTAGTGATATTTAGATAAGATTGAGATTTATTTTTTATTAATTAAGTATATATTAAATCTCAATATAAAATGCATTTGGAAGAGGGTATTTTTGTAATTTCATTGACATATATTAATACTTTATTTCTTTTGCTATGACTAGTGGCATTACTTTTTTTCTCTTAAATTAAGCAAGTTATTTTAAAATATAAGGTTACAGGAAAAAAATAATAATAATGCTTGAAAATGTAGCACTATTACAATATGTCGTAAGTGTAAAATAATATTAATTCTTTATCTATTTTAGTTTCTTTATCTATTTTAGTTTTGCAAAATTTAAAGCAAAATTTTAGGTCATATTTACAATCAAATAATTTATAATTAGGTTGGGTTTAGGCCCACTAGAACACTTTTATTTTATCTTTGGGAACATATTTGTCAAGAATAGATTTTATAAATTAGATGAAAGATGATTTTTCAGTTATTTATATTGAGAAAGATATTGTTAAAATTTTGACATTAATTCGATCATTAATGAGTATTATGATATGAAAGAGCATTGATATAATTTCGATGACAACATGTATTTTGAATTCGTAAATTATAAAATTTATATTTAAACTTTCCTATTTTATAATTTTTGCACCTCACAATCTCAGTTCTGGATTTGTCCCTATTGTAAGACTAAAGTTGCATTTTAAATTAAGCAAGACCAGTATTTTGGATCATTATTCAAGAAAAGGGACTTTGCTAAGAGATTAACAAACTTTTCCAATGTTCCTTAATAAATCAGAAGAAATAAATAAAAAAATTGAACTTAGCTTATTAATTGCTATTCTTGATTAAAACAAGCATCATAAGTCTTTGTGTGTGTGTGTGTGTGTGTGTGTATTCTTCATGGAATAATTCATTTATGTATTTTTGAATGAAAGAAGAGTACTAGCCAAAAATTTCCCATTAAATCTTGCCAAAAATGAGAATAATATTAGCGAGTCTATTGATTATTTTACTTGAAATAATATTTTTGTTTCATCACTCAATGATTTACTTTAATGAATTTAATTGAGTCGAACTTAAATTAGGTTTGCTCTCGGCCTTATCAGCATCCTTAGCAGGCGAAAAAAGTAGGATTTTACATCTTGTACTACAATTTAGATTCTTTATTTCAATTTACATTTTATCTTCTATTTCATATCATGAATATATGATGTTTGTATTAAATATTTTCCTATAAATTTTTTTGATTGAAACACTTGGTATATATACATCAAGTTGAAATTGAAAATGAAATAAATGATCCAAATTGCTCTTACCAAGGGCTGGACTCATCATCCCATGTTAATAAGAAACAATGGCGGGCTAACAGTTATTTACTGATTTCATTTTTTCTCAAATGTGCATTGAATGTAAAAGAATTTGGGCTTTTATTAAGTTAAACCCACATAGTAAACAAACCCTTAAATTATGAACAAACATTAATAGTATAATTTAAGGGGAAAAAAAATAGTTAAATATATTAAGATGTAGATTTAAGTACAAAATGAACTTGCTTGTCTGGTTTCATTTTAAAGGAGTTAATTCCAAGGGAAAAACTTTTAGGGAAAAAAAAAAGGAAGATGAAAGAAAAATCAAGGGAAACTAAAAATTATGCTGTTGATGGGCCTGGATTTTTTTGGGCCTTCAGTTGTACTTGGCTTTGTTCAACAGGCCATGTATCCATGGGCCCTATAGACACAATCTTTTACCCAAGTGTTCCATTAGCTCCAAGTCTACCAAGCCTAACATATTATTGCATCATATAAGTTTTAACTACGGCTGTCAATGAAATGGATTTTTATTCGAATTTAATCCGATTATTTATGATTTTCAATCGATAAAAGATTCGATGAATATAATTTGATTAAAAAAAATTATAATCCAAAATAAATAGAGCGAATATGAATAAGATTTGATCCGATTCATTAGTAATATTCGAATCTGAATATATTTCGTATTATGCGTATATGGGTGGTGATTGATATGCATGAATATTGGAATTAAGTGGGAATGAAACGACTTTTGAAATGGAATGAATATGGGAAATGAATGACGTTAGTATAAGTTATCATATGCTTGGTATGATAAAGAAATGAAAAATGAATGAAATTATCATTATTTATTTGATTCTAATTAATATTATGATTGATATTTTTCAATGATAAGTAGGAATAGAATGCAAATATTTTAAATAACCAAATTATTCTTTGTACAAAATTTATTAAAATAAAATATTTTATTGACAATTCCCCCCCTCCCCCTCATAATTCTATGCATTTTATGCAATTTTTAATTTTTTATTTCATAAAAGTGTATGACAAAGACAATGATTTATTTATATTTTGAAAAGTAAAATTAAAAATAAAAGAATGCATGAGGCACTTGGTTAATTTTCTTTTACTGGATTGAAGATTATGGGAGAAATCCTTGTACTTTAGAAGATTCTATGAAGACGATATATACAAAAAAAATTGTGATTGTTTAGAATTCTATTATTAAATATTAGAGGTTAATTTTATCAAACATAAAAACAACTTCATTCCTAATTAATAGATTGAAAATAGCTAAACCTATGGGGGAGAGAAGGAATGGCTAAGCTCATGTTTTTATGAATAGGAAATCCTATAGGAATGAGGGTTCTCATTACCAAATTATACTAATTATAGATTTATGAATAGAATTGAGAATGATCATTCCATTCCCATTTTATTCCTGCATACCAATCATACCAATAGTATTATAAGACTTTCATATATTAGCTACAAAAATAAGAATGTAAAGCTGAAAGAAATTTCTCATACAATCATAGTACTCAAATTATTTGATTACTACTGCTAATTTACAAAAATAAAATCGAATATTTGATGTCGATCGATCTGGCAAAAATATTACATCAATAAAATTAAATGAATGAGTATCAATAAATTCAATTCTAAATTAATTAACGTGATGAATCACATAGTTAGGTCTAAATTGATGGGGCCAATATGTGTGGTAGATTCATGAGATGTTTGATGGTTGCTCAAACCCCAAAAGTTTGTGGCATTGGCTTCTGGTAGGTCAATATTTGCCCATGGAATTTCAACATCTCTCTTTGTTATTGCACTTGTTGTGATTCCTTTTTTGCCCTGCACCAAATGCATAAATTGTCATTTTGATATGATATATTGGGATTATTCCTCTCATATACATACATAGATACATACATACATAAAGATCCACTATGATGATAATGAAATATTAAATTTTGCAAGTATGCGTAAATCAATAAATAGGACCCTGCTACAAAAATTTCGCTTTAGTCAATGTCGCAATTAGAGAAATAATGAAATGACGTCGTGTATTTACTTTTTAATTTCAAGATAAGTATATCATATTGAAGATTTCATAATTTTAATTTGACTAAACTTTTAATATGGTTAAATTGTCAGGAATTAAAAAATTGTTTTTTAAAAAATAAATTTGACCAAATTGTTTGAAAAAATAATCAAGTTGATGACTTGTCAACGGTCCAATCCCTTAGTTACTGGCTCCATCTCCTAAAATATTTGAAAGAGTTACTATTTTGACAGAAAGAAGAATGTACATATATATATATATGTGTGTGTGTGTGTGTGTGTGTGTGTAAAAGAATAGGAATTGGGGACTTACTCACCTGAAATTCATGGGAAAATAGACTTTCAGCCTTTTGGGTAATTTTGCTTCTTCCTTGGCAGGTGAATGAGCCTTTTACTTGTTTCCTGTGAGTTGGTGGTTCCCTTAATCCTTGGAAAACTTGTCTGCATGCACAACGCATGGTGTATAAAAAAAATTGCTTTACTATATATATATATATATGTGTGTGTGTACATGCGCACGCGTGTGCATGCACGGATGTATATATATAGTCTCCGACTAGTCAATTGATTCAATGAAATTGTATTCACACATAAGTATGAGGTTTGAATTTTGAATTATAATGAATTTTAATATGTATATGTATATAAATAAATATACATATGTGTGCACGTGCATGCATCTAGTTGATTCATAAATATTTTTTGATTTTTTTTAAGGAAAAGTAAATATTAGATTAATGATCAAAAGAGAGAAATATTATTTAATTTGTAAAGTTACATTTTGAATCAAATTTCTTTAGTTTCTTTTTACTTATGAATTAAGTACTTTTTCAAATTTAATGATCAAAGAATTAAACAGGTTTCCATCAAATTCATATTTATAACCCCTAATTAATTAGCTAGAGTATATATGTAGTTTAATTAGCACTTATCATTTTTTTTAAAAATTTTTTTCAAGTGTATTCATTTATTTTATTTTATTCTATTAGGGAACAAATTTTATGGGGTCATTGCTGGAAAATAAGCACATTTTTTAATTATATGAAAAGGTAAGGAATCTTAAATTCATTTAATTAATCCCATATCTTAGGTTGGAAGAAGAAAATATTATCTATATTTTAGGTGGCTTTTAATTATAGCTATTGATGGCATGTGAATGTACTTCATATTTGACTAATATTGTTATTTAAGTATATTAAAATTTATACTAAAATAAAAAAATATAATACTATGCTGTAAAACTAGGTTCTCACATATACGATGATGGAAAAATTGGAGTACCATATGTCCAATTAGAACACTAAGAACCTGAGCAAACTATATTTCATGTCTAAATTTCTTATTACTATATACTAGGAAATTTAGTATATGGATTAATATTAAAATCAATTTATGTGATAACTTACCTGAAAGGGAGCAAAGCAATATAATCTGGTCTCTTCTCTTGATAGTTCTTCGTGCTTGCTATAAGCCCATTTGGATTGATGGATTCCTTCATGCTCCTATACATCTGATCAAAATCAAGAATCGATCCATAAGTTTTGAATTAATAACAGTTGAAGTAATACTACGAAAAAGTAGAACATTAGCTACGATTAATTTATAATTGATGCTAATAATCGACAACCTCCTTAACTATGAAGTTAACCAACTCGAATTCGAAGCAAATATTCTTGTAGTTAATCCTTGCTATGATTAATTCATAATCGATGATCATTCTTTATATATATATATATGTATTAATTTTCTTATGAATAATGTATAGCTAATTAATTTATTGTATTAGTTTTCTTATGAAAAATCTGTAATCATAACTACAAAATTAATTTTATAGCATCTTTTTATAAATATTTTCCATATATAATGAATGATTAGTTAGGCAAAATTCCATATGCAAATAAAAAGCTATTTGTATTTTAAGCTATCCACCATATCTTTACACCTTTTTAGTACACCTAACTAGGTTAAGCAAGCCTAACCTAGCTATGCCTACGTAGTTGTAAACCATGTACATTGCTCTTAAAAATTCCATATTCTTTCATATTATTGACTTCAATATTAATCTTTACGACTAATCAACCCTAATCCCTAGCTATAGGGTTTAATATTTCAATCCATGGTACTTCCTAGATCTCCTATTATGTACAATGTAATTCTAAAATTAGCTTATACCGTAGAGAAATCGAATATGATCTATACGAATGCATTTATTAAACTATTCAAAATTTGTACATTTTGAAAAATACAGTTGATTTCAAGAATTTATGAAAATTTTGTTGTTAAACAAATATTTTTAAGCCAAAGATTAAAAATGATTTAGCTTATATCATAGAGAAGTCGAATATTCTATATAAACGCACTTATTAAACTATTCAGAATTTGTAAATTTTGAAAAATACAGTCGATTTCAAGAATTTATAAGATTTTTGTTGTTAAAACAAATATTTTTAAGCCAAAGATTAAAAACGATTTAGCTCATATCGTAGAGAAGTCGAATATTCTATATGAATGCACTTATTAAACTATTCAGAATTTGTACATTTTGAAAAATACAGTCGTTTTTAAGAATTTTTGAGATTTTTGTTGGTAAAACAAATATTTTCAAGTTGAAGATTAAAAATGATAAATGATACTAATTGTTTCATTATAATCCCAATTAATTAATTAGATATATTTTATTTATCATGATAAATATACATCACATCTATAAAAATGGATAAAAATTAAACTAATTAATTACATATATTGTCTATATAACTCAAAATCTTTGAAAGATTCAAATATATATATATATATAGAAAGAACATTGAATTGAATTGAAAACAGTACCTGGAGATGGCTTTTGATATGAGAAATCTTGAGCTCTCTAACAGCCATCATCTGCATAATCCTCTTTGGAGTTGCTTCTGTCAAAATTAATTAAACAACAAAAAATAAATTAAAATTAATAAAAAAAATTACTGATACTCATACAACTTAATTATAACAATTCATTATATTTTCATCCCTAAAATAATTATATATTCCAACATTTTCTTCGAACAAATATACAATCAGAATCGATGATTTTATGTCTATACATTACCAATTATCTTCTGTCGAAAAAAAGGGGGGAAAAAAAAGAAGGGAAAAGCCCTTGTCTGACTATGCCTTATTCTCCCATTTCAAACACAAAACCTACTTATCTCATAATCCTTATGAATCAAAATCAGAAAAAAAAAAAAAAAAACCCTAAACTTTTTGCTGCGTAATTAAACATGAAAAAAAAAAGAAAAAAGAAAAAGACAAAGAAAAACTTACTGTATTTCCCTCCAAGCTTCTGAACAGCTTCAACGAAATGATCATGAAGCTCAGGTGTCCACCGTAGACGCGGCACCGATGATTTCCTGTATTTTCTAACCCTAGTTCTGTCAGAATTTTCCATTTTTCTACTGTACAAATTGAACATAGGATTCAGACAAAGACGATGAATTATATATATATATATATGCGTGTGTGTGTGTGTGTAGAATGATGGAATATTGGCTTAAATACTTTGATTTATTTGAATGAATGAACTGAAGGAATATAAATGCGGCTGAGGAAGAAAGAACGGCAGCTGTGTGTGTGTCTGGTCGGAGCCTATGGACTTTCTGTGAAAGTTTGTAAGACTTTTGGAAGCATACATGTAATTATATTCTTTGATGACTTCTTAAAGTTTTGTTTGGATGAAAAAAATTTGGATTTTGAGAGAATATTTTGAATTTGTTGAAATGATTCAAAAATAACTCGCCTAGTGGCCTATGACTCAACGGTAAAAGTCTCTCATATAATGTGGGAGGTTAGGAGTTCAAGTCTGAACGAACTTCAGATGTACGTGTGTATAAATAAAAAAACATACTAATGAGGAATAAGAATTTGAAATCAATTATATCATGAAACTATTCAAACAAGTTCAATGAATTAATGTAGTTTTAGCTGCAAAGTCAATGAACCAAACACAACTTAAAGAAAATTTAAAAATTGAAATTGAAAAATTCAATTAGTGAAATATGTAATCTGGTGAGTTATTCATGACTTACGTCTAAATGTTTGACAAATTTTAATAATTTAATTAATTATAAGAGTTGGCGTGAAGAATGATAGTAAAGTAAATTAATGTTGATATCTCTCATGGAAATTCATGTCAAATTATTGTATTTGGAATTTTTATGTTGATATTGATATGACATGTACGATTGATGTCAACTTTTACACATCGTAATTTGGAATTTTATGTAGTGCCTACAAATAATTGAGGGATAGGACGGTTGAAATTAATTAAAAGTTGGTGTGAAAAATCTATTCAAAGTTGAGTGGCAAAATTTTCTATTATTAGAATATTTGACAAATCTTAGCCATTACGTCCAAAATAAGGTAGAGACCAAGAAAATTCCTTTTCCTTAATATCACCTCTCTCTCTCTCTCTCTCTCTCTCTCTCTCTCTCTCTCTTTCTCTCTCTCTCTCTCTCTCTCTTCTTGAGACATTGCCTGGTCTAGGGTTTGGTTTTTCTCTTCCTTTATCTATGGGCCCATAATCAAATTTTCAATAATTAGTTAGTCAAGAATATGTGAGTGAAAATTCTATATATGAAATATTTTTTTAATTATTTACATGTAGCTAATGATTAGAAATTAATAAATAGTAATTATTTTATATATATGCACCATTACCTAGTGAGAATGATTTAGAACATACAATTATTTTGATATTTTTTCAATATATCGACGAAATATCTTGTATTTTTAAATGCAATATTTACTTTTTAAAAAAATAAATAAATCTTACATTGTTGAGATTATGAAAGAAAATTACCAAATAAGTTAATTAGTCGAAAAATCGAAATATGTTCTTGTGACAAAACATTAGTAAAATAAATAAATAAATAAAAAAATAAGACAATAATAATAAAAAACGTGCAACATATGCAAATGTAGTTGTCCATTTGTTTAACTAACAATCCTAACATTATATACAGAAACAAATTAAAAGGCACCTTTGTTTTTTGCCCTATAAAAGTGCAGTCATGTCAACAAAAACCGGTGCCTAATTTTGACTCATTCTATGTGTTTTTGCCCTAGCAAAATTATTCAACACTACATGTTACTTTCTCGAAATTCAATTAAAGTTAGATAAGAAAGAATAATTAAAACCCTATGGTACTACTTTAAATTCTTTCCTTTGCATCACTAGCCCAGAAAACTATCCAACGTACGTGGCCCTTTTCACTCCTTTAGTATTGTCACAAATTTTGACCCTTGAATTTATTGTCTTTGCGTGTCGATACCATGCACGTATTAGGTATTAGGAATTGTAATTCATTTGGTCATGTCTTTGAACGAGGTATGAGGTATGAGGTATGAAGTTTGAAGTTTACCTTGTTCCTCTCAAAAGTCACACTTTTACAATAAGATGTCTTTTCTTGGGGTTTGCGGCTAATTAAGGTATGCTGTTTTTGAGGGAGGTTACATGTGTTCGAGAAATATTCTTTTAATTAGACGATTGATCGAGACGAAATAGATTTGAGTTTACGTCTTGATTATCTAATTTTATGTTCTAAAAGTGTTTAGGGTCGTCGAGGTTTTCTTAATAAAAATGGGTAGATGTTCTAATTAGTAAAAGAGAGCAGGAAATAAGAAGCTGGAGAAATTAAGAGATGAATTAAAGGATTACAGATGTGATTATATACTTGTGACTATGTAATAATACTGGTATTTATAGGTGACTGTCATTTGTCAAGTTAAGTTTGGCCGACATGGCCAAATTTGGATCATCCAGCAAACGGGCAGGATCATCTTTATGGATATGATTGATCTGTAAGGAAAAATATTATATTTTGGTATACTTTCGATATTCCACATCAAAAGTGAAGTGTGTTTTGTCCTCAAAATATATGTATTTTATTAAATATGCAATCCTATTTATTTCCAATCACTCAGCAAAAGACATGAAAAATACGCAAAGATTGCTATTCATATATAATTCACAATATTCAATTTTATACGCGTCAAAAGGAAAAAATTCCTTTCAGACCCAAAATACTACTTTTAAGATTAAAGTTGTCGTGTAAATGTGTTGAACATTTAGACAACATCTATCGATCATGCATGTAATGCCGCGATTTATGAGATTTTATTTGTTTGAACAAGGTTCAAAATTGTTCAAACTTAACTTTATCATAATATTAAAAATATTTTAGATGTTTTTTTTTGGTCGTATACTTTTACATCAAATGATGAGGATAATGCCACGTTATATGATGCCACCAATGGCCAATGTAATAAATGTGTTTGTCCCTAATCAATGATGCATGCCAACTTTCTTCCAACCTCTTTTCAAAAGGCAACTTATGATTGGCCAAGTGAGCAATAAGTCTTTGTACTATGTAGATTGGTATACAATCTTATAAGAAGTTGATGAGTGATTGTAGTTTTCTTTTTAATGTATATATAATGATTATAGTTGACAAAGTGTTATTGGATCGAGTGTAAATAGACTTTTTTGCATACTTATCCTTATTAACAATTTATATATTATTATTATTATTATTATTATTATTATTTTATTTTATTTTATTTTTTATTTTTGAGATAACATTATAAATAATAAAATGTTATCATTTTAACGAAACAATATATATTTCTATTCTCAAATCAAATAATTAAAGTATAAACTACATACATATTAAGCACATAAAGTGCACCAATGCGCGCGCCCATTACAGGTCGAACACAAGATCTCCCACTTAATAAAAGAGATGGATGCCACTCACAGTATATTATTTTGAAAGGTGTGAAAAAATATTTTTATATTCAATTGAAGGCAATTTAAATAATTAAATAAAAAACTTAACGTTACAAATCTTAAAGTTTAATTTTGTTAAGTGGCCAATTTAGTTGGCCCAATAATATTGTTCTTATATATGTAAATGTGAGGTTCAAATTTTAATCACCACATATAAATTTTTTTTATATTGCAGTATTAATAAAATCATGTGAGGAAAAAATATCTAATATTTATTGTGTGATATAAGCATTGATGATTGCTTCAATTAGCACCAATAAACTCCACCATATGTACCTTTCTCCTTCAATTTGCTTTATGCAAACAATTTCTCCTTCAATTTGCTTTATGCAAACAAACATGTTAGGGGGTATTGGGTATTTTCTTAATAAAATTGTTTGATACTTAAGTTGAATTCAGTTTAATATGTTGAAAAAAATAAGAAATTTTTTGCAGGAAAATAATACATTTTTTTTAAATTTGAAAATGCATTAATTTTACTTCTATTAGATGCTTGTCGAATGAGTTTAAGATGGTGATATGAAGAAAATAAAAGTATAAAAAAGTATCGAGCTTTGTTTTCAATATAAAATAAAAAATTATAAAATTTTAGATAGAAATACTAAGGTAATATTTGGATATGAATTATGTGTTTTGGGATAATGAGCTTTGGGAGTGGGGTTGGGGAATGTGAAATTTGTGTTGGGGAATGTGATGTATGTTTGTTTATATTTTGGAAATAATAAGAAAATTATTTTGGAAAAATTTGTTATGTTTGTTTATATTTTGGGAGGAGATAAATTCTACTGTAGCAGTCAAATCAATGCCTTTTTGTTGGGTTTTTGGGATGAAAATGAAATTGAGTGATTTTTTTTATTAAAATAATAATAAAATATGTATGATGTATATATGTATAATATATGTATGTATATATTATAAAATGGAGAAGTTTTGGGGATAATAAATGATAGAAGAATGTATTTTGAAAATTTTAATTTGATATTTTGAAGGGAAAGATTTTGTATGTTTGATTATATTTTGGGAAAACAAAATTGTTTCCCCAAAATGTAACCAAACATAGCATAAACCTTAACTTAAATATATAGTTAATATGACAAATTTTCTTAGCCATGATTGTTGTTTTTCTCACTTTTTTTCATTTTTTTTTTCTTGAGATTTGCGTGGAAAATCAGGTTGGACATAAAATTATCTAAATAATTCAGGGCCATTTGATTTTATTCCCAAAGCTCCTTTTAAATGTATTACACTATTTGAAAATTGAAACACATCGAATTATACACTTAAAAAATAAAAAAAATACTAAAATCATGTAAAATAATTAATGAAATAAAAAATAGTATTAAAAATGCTTGTTCACACAAATTTTGAGTTAGCCAAAAAAAAAAAAAAATCAATATAAGAAAATATATAAACAAAATCAATAATTAAAAATATCAAGAAGTACAATCTCTTGAAGTGTCATCGAAAAAGAAGATCAATCTTCTAATTCTTCACTCCCAAATGTGATTCAAAGCGGTTGGAAGCTTATGCCTGAATAGAATATGAGAGAATTTGATCACCTATTTTGGATTGGCCCATTCTGTACAGTCCAAATTTATCATGGACTTCAATTTAAGATTCAAATCAATAGTTAATTTATTTATGCTATCAAATGACATTTTGTCCCAGTAAAATTTTAATGTCAATAATGCTATTTAAAATTAAGAACATAATCAGTGAGAACTCGATCATATAATATTTTATTTAAATTTAAGCACACTGTACACTAAGAGTTCGTTGGAATTTGAACATAGAATCTTATATTTATATGTATGAATATGATGTCACTGGGCAAACTGGCCACAACTCAAGCACATATTTGCTTTTAAAAGTTATTAATAACTTAATCTTGCAATTATGAACAAATTAGCTTTTCAATGTCAAACATATATAATGTTTATTTTGAACTATATCTATTAGTTATTGTCCAAAAAATGAGCTAATCACCACAATTCAATACCAAAATATTTATCAGATTGAAACATCTCACTTAAAATAATAATAATTTTTTATTATTAGAAAAATATAGAAGAAGGGAGACCGTGTAGCAGCTCTCCTTTGCGAAATGTCCAATTTAAACCATTGCTACTGCCCTCACTTAAAATAATTGACCACAAACAAAAACCGCATTGATTGAAGAGGGGCTCTTTGCAAAAAATGAAACTTTTGAGGATGTGAATATAAATTCCGTATCTTTTTCATTTGAATTTGTTTCCCTCTCTATTCGAATTTCAAAACGCTGTGGAACCATCAACACCGCACTCACCCCTCTCTCTCTCTCTCTCTAAAATAATTCCATTAAAATTCGGTTGATCAACAGTTTCAGACTGAATTATATGCTTATATAAATATAAGTAAATGGTATGGCCGTGGTTTTCCCCTGAGAAGGAAGGCGGAAGAGTGGTAGTTGTAGGGTTTCTGGGCAGAGTGGTGGCTGCAGCGATGGGTTGTTTTTTCGGTTGTTTTCGTATCAAAGATTCTCAATCTCACCTCATTTCTACTCCGGTGAGATCTGAATTGTTGATTATTTTTCTTTCCTTAGATAATGTATGGTGAATTTAGTGTATTTGTTTAATTATTTTTTTAATGTGATTTTGATTTTTCGAGGAAATGAAATTTTTTGGATTTCCGCAGGAGCTTAGGGTGTCTCGCAATAAGAATGCACTGTCATCGCTATTCCTTTCTGATGGTAATTGTCTTTTGAATTAGTGTGTGTGTGCTTTAATTTTATTTTATTTTTGTAATTTTTTATGTCATATTCTGTTACGTCGTAATTAATGAAGATCAAGCGGGTCGGGAGTGGGTTTCTTGTATTGTTATTAGAAATGATTTGGTTTTTGTGGAGTTTTTGATTGGTCGAGGTGATATTTATTATGAGTCGGTTTTCTTATGATTAAAAAGATGATTCACTTCAAAAGGGAGAGGAAAGTTTGAATCCACTGCCTGAAGAACTTGATGTCAGGGAGCTCAAGGAAGAGGTAAATTCTTGAAAAATGTAGTGTTGTCATTTGGTTTTTTGATGTCAATTGGCTTAAGTACAGTGGTATTCTTTTTCTAGGTTATTTAACTAATCCTGAGTTGTTTAAGGAGTATGCATGCTAGTTAGCTGTCTATGACTGTGGATTTGACGAATTGAACTCAGCGATGGACTGAATTTTTTGATGTTATTAGATAATAATCCTTTGATTTTGTGAAGTGATATCATGCAGTGATGTAGATACTAGGTTGCTGAGTCTATAGCTTCATGATGTATCAAATACAATCTTATGCTAATTATATGTTTAATGAAGTTGGCCTTGATCAGCAATCAGCATTATTCGAGGCTAGTCTTTGTTGCTTTTGTGGCTGGGATCTTGACATTGCAATTTATCTTGAATGCATGGGCTGTGAGTACTGGATAGTTATAGTTCTCAAGCATGCATATGATTTAGTTCAAACAATTCTATTTAAGTTCTTCTTTGTTTATCCTTACCTTTCGACGAAGCATGGCGAGAACCTATTAATAATTCTTTTCTTTGTCTGTGCTTCCTTTATTTGTTGCAATCGTAACTTTGGCATAGCATCTCGTCGCCTGGAGAAAAACTTCCAGTAATGATTAACGAAATATGGTCTTAGCTTCATTATCCTCAAGGGGTGCAGCATTGTTAATATAACATTTCTAAGTCTAATTTGAGATCTGATGATTCTATATATATGAATATTTTTGACTGATGAGTGATGACTGCTTTCTTTTGCTTTTCTTTCTTAAAGTTATTGTGCTGTTTGCTGATAAAATATATGTACTGTCAATTTATGTGTACTGTCCTATTTTTCCAATAAAAATGTGTATATATATGTGTGCTGCTTGACAGTGAAGTATATATATGTGCTTCAATAAAATATATGTACTGTCCTAGACTCCTAGTTTTTCAATAAAAATGTAGGTAATGATTGTATATGTGCTCTAATGTAAATCTATATATCCATACCTTAAATATTTTAACAAATGGAGGTTACATATTCTTTATTCTGCAGGCCAAGTTCCTTAAAGCATGTGGAACATTACTTGAGACTCCTGTTGAAATTAGAAAAGCCTCAGAAAAATGGATAGGTACGTCAGCTCAAAAGGAAGAAGAAAAATCATTGGATTTCAATTCATGGCTTCCCAATGCATCCATTGAGAAATTGAAACTAGAGAAGCAACCTGATGAATCTCCAGCACCTGCCAAAAGTTGTGAAGAATGGGTAACTGAAGAAGGTTCTTTGGCGGACACTCCGAGCAGGTACATTTCCAAACTGTTGTGTTTGGCTTTGGAAACATTAAATCACTGTGATTTTCTGAGTAATATTGGGATCTTGTTTTGTGAAGAGAATTGCACGAGTTTGTGATTCTGTCTTGTTTTTCCATTGAATGGGTGGATTTATAGGTGACTTGGTATGTTTCTATTTTCTAGTACAATAGTAGGCATAAAAATGATCGCATGAAACATATGATTTGGATGTTTGATTGATCGGAATTTTTGTGTGAACTCCCAGTTTCTGTTATTTGTGAAAGTGCTTTAGGTACCTCTGCTTGTTTGCTCTTCTATGCCTCATAATGCAGGTTCCCTTAGTTAGATCTTATTTTGATATATTTTAATTTGACATTGTTAGTAACTCTAACTTGCTACATACTCTGAATTTAATGTGTTAGCTGCATGACTGATGGGTGTAATAACAGAAGAGACTCTACCAGCTTCACTCAGAGCATTGATATTCGGAATGTTATTATTCCGACAGATGTGACAGACGTACCTGACAGTGAAACTCAGTCTGCAATTTCGTCTGAATCTCCTGGAGTCTTGACTACGAGTGTGAAGTGCAAAAATAAGTCTGTTCATTTTGAATGTGAGCCTGAAAGGCCTACATTTTCAACTGAAAGTTCTAGCCTACACTCAAAACAATCTGGATCAGCAGGTAATTATAGTGTATCAAAGGCATCCCCATATCCTACCCCTCTGAAATTAACTGATGAGATACAAACCCCTGGCACCGTATTCCCTGCATACCTGAACAATATGGCTGGCAGAAACACTACCAGGATCCGATCTCAATATGTGTACTCTGTCTTAAACCCAATTGAGTATCCCTCCCCGTGGAAAGAATTGAAGGATGAAAATTCTGATTTCAACAACCTGAGAGCATCTCTTAAGCCAAATGATGAAGCAAACTTGACATATACCTCAATATCAGGAATGCCAATAAAAGATATTTTGGTTGGAAAAGAAAGGAAGGATGAATCGAGCTTGTCTTCTTGGTTAAGACCACATTCAGGCAATCAAGATGGTAATGATGAACAGTCTAGTTTCATTGCTGGTGAAAATCTTCATTGTGGGAAAACTCCAGGGGATAGGCCCATTCTTGGGATGGTGGCAGCTCATTGGCATGATGAAGAAACCTCTCATATTTCTCCTAAATGGTGGGATGGGAATGGGATTCCGAATTCAACTAACAAGTATAAAGAGGCATGTCGTGCTTCTGTCTTTCTTAGCATGTGTTTCTTCTTTTAGTCATTTCCTCTTGTTTTGTTACCTTCGTTTAAAATACCCTAACTAAGACATGTGAATATCACTCTGCACAGGATCAGAAAGTTAGTTGGCATGCAACACCATTTGAGGAGAGACTAGAAAAGGCATTGTCTGAAGAAACCTTTATACCCCAGAGGTATGTTGGGTTGCTGACAATTTGTTGGCTGACGTCATACCTTTTTAGTTTGAAGCTGTGCCTTAACTTTCGTAGGTACAACATTTTGGTTTAATTGAGATGTTGATTTCGGATTACTTCTGCTCCTTGCAGATTACACAAAAATATTTTGCTTTAATAAAATGAGATGCCTTCAGTTTAGTTGGAGACCATCCCTTTTAATCTAGTGCTTATAAAGGTTTGCAGATTCTAGTTCATTGATTCAGGCAAATGATTACCTGACTTTATATTGGCAAGACTGGAATGTTCCATGTTGCCAAAGGATATAACATCTACAGAAAAGGAGGACTTTGTTAGAAGCTTCAAGAACTAAACCCCATGGAACATGATAGTATATAAGTTCAGATGAAAGATAGTGATGCGCTAATGCCCCTCAAGTCTAATATCAATGAATATCTTGCTGAATATTTTTGTGTTATTGACATGCCGTAAGCCGGCACCACCTCTTCTAATCTTTTATTTGGCCTTATTCCTTGCATTAATTCTTTACTTATATGAAGAATTCATATAAACAAGGAATGAGTGGTTAGTTTTATGTTTCTATGTGTAGTTTGATTTAAATTTATCTTCAGGAAGCAAAGAACCGTAAATTGGTTAGCAAAAGTTTAATCTCAGATGTTCCATTTTGCAGGAAGCCTATCATTGGGACACCGCCAATTGAGTTCAATGAAACTGAAGAGTCTGATACAGCTTTGTCACAACTGCAATCTTCAGCCCACCCCAGATCTGTCGTCTCATTCTGACGAAGGCTTAAACTATGGTCCATTTTGTCTCCAGTTAACCACTGTGTACCATCTACATACTTCTTCGATCATTACTGATGCAATGTTCTTGTATTGGCGTTGAGCAAATAATAGAATAGTTGAGCAGATTTTGAAGTGCCAATACATGGCAAGGTCAATGTTTGCAGTGAATGTATATAAACTAAGTGCATCCTCTTTGAAAATTGTCCTTGTTATCTGCCTGTAGCTTTTCCACTGAGTGAAAAACTTGCTGAGGATTATGCATTAAACAAGATTCTACTTGCTATTATGTTGATCTAGATGTAAGATATGCATTGTTGAGTTATGTTAAATGCTTGTTTTGGCCAGGCTAAGATATCATTTAAAGATTGTTTTGAGGAAAAAAAATACTTTGGTGCATCATATCATCGTGCGAGCATGTCCTATTAAGTGGACCGGACCTATTTCTAGTGGGGATATCCCATCTAATTTTGTTGTCATTGGCCGCCCAAATTAGCCCATAATGAGTTGATTCCAATAAAATTATTATTATTAATGCTTAAAAGGGGTTTTATAGTTTACAATGTGAGTTTTGATTGTTTTTCTATCTTAACTTATACATAATAGTTTGGATTCTTTTGGAAAAGGTGGAGGAAAAAAAAAAAAAAGCACTACCGCTTTGTAAAATTCTTACTCCATTTTGGGTGTTACTAATTAATTAGATGGCAGTTGATAGCAACATCTCTAGCTCATTTTAAAACCAAGTTCTAGTATTCTACAAATCAACCGTAATGATGTGCATCTGAATTTCCCCATTAATAAAAATTATCACAAATCTTTCCTTTCAATTAAGTCTTACAATGAAAATTCTCTTACAATTAAAATATAAATTTCATTTACAAAGAAAATTATAAAATTTGTTGAAAAGAATAATGTTGCATGCCTTTCTTGTAGGGATTTATGATGGAAGGTTGTGTTTAAGTAGAAATTGAAATGACTTGTAAGTCTTTATAAAGATAAGCAGCCCCTCTTGAGGTATTAAGGGCATTGAGGTCTTTTGTTAAAGTACTGACCAACAAGTTGTATAGACGCGTGACAATCGCTTGGTGGCATTCAATGCCGGTACAGTTAGTTTATCAGTATTTAATGCGGATGTGGATGGTTGATGTTGCGCTTGTAGCGTCTTAGATACGTATGCCCATTTATTAGACACACGGACCTCGACTTCCAAGACAAAAGATTCAACCTGCTTGTAGTTGGGAGCTCCAAAACGGAACTCAATTAAATTTACCCCGATGTACAAGATCAACGTACCCATTGGCGGGGGTGGCCAGCAATGTGATGGCTGTGCGTGCTTAACCAATGTGAAGCATTGACTTGTTGATGATTGTTCTTGCGAAAAGAAGGCTTCAATGTAGATGTGTATGGTAACCACCCTCAAGTCGAATACGTGTCACCGGTTATAATTGAATCAACGCGAAACTTCGGGAGATGGTTCACCAGCCATGGGGTTCTCGAGCTTGATACAATCTTTCTCATATCAATCATCTTTGCACATGCATATCCTTTCATTTCAATTTCAGTGTGTTCAAAACTTAAAAACCTTTATTCACATCATCATATCATATGACCTTTATATATGTAAGGAAGTTAATCATGTCAATGTATCAAACAAAAAATAATTAAATATAAGCCATGGTTCTTAATTAAATACACATCTAAAGAAAAAGGTTACCTTTATATTAGACAAATATCAAGAACTCAAATCTAAATCTATAAATTGCATAATTTGGAGTAGAGATGGCAAAATTACTCGTCCCGACGGGGTGGATTCGGGGAGAATTTTCTCCCCACGTGGACGGGGACAATTTAGTCCCCAAAATGCTAAACGGGGCGGGGGTGGGGATCACAATCTCCATCCCCGTGAGTACCAATGTTTGAGAAACCGGATCGGTGATCGAATCGATGGCTTTATTGGTTACTGGTTTGACCGGTTTAACCACTGGTTCAACCGGTGTGGTGTCATAATTATATTTAATATTATATAAATATATTAAAAATATAAAAAATGTAAATATATATATGTAAAGAGAAAAAAATAAAAATTGCCTAATATCATAAAAAAATTTCCAAACTCTACTCCATAATAATATTCATACATCAATTTAAAATATCAATTCATAAAATAAGCCTTGCTAGAAACTATCGTTATAGAATCCATTACAACTTGCAAAAAAATAAACACCAATTCAAATAATATAAAAGTTTCAAATATAAATAAAAAATATTTATTTAATTAATTTAAAATTTTTATTTAAAAAAAAAATTGAAAACCGATATTCTTGGAAAACCGGTTCACCAGTTGAACCGGTTTTTTACCGATTTTCACCGGTTTGCACCGATTTTTCAACCAACTGGTTTTATGTATCAAATCGGACCGGAACCTTGGCCGGTTCCCGGTCGAACCAGCCGGTTCGGTCTGATTTTTTAATCATTGGTGAGTACCCGTTACTCGTTTAAATAATTAAATTATTATTATTTTCTTATATATATGTCAAATCATATTTTTATTTATTTCATTTCATCCCTTGCATTCCGTTCTCCCAGCGTCTGTGGCACCCCCACCTCTTTGGAGGAATTGACAAATTGTGATGTTTTTTTTGAAATTTATGTTTATGCATTATTTATTTTTTAATATTTTATTATAAAATATAATTAAATATCGTGTGTTATGTACTTATTTTTAATAATATTTTAACTTTAAAAGTAATTTATATTATTAAAAAATTTTAGTATTTTTTTTATGAATTTAATAAATTTTTAAATCAAACTATTGGGTAACCATCTCCCGCAGAAAAGCAAGGACGGGCACCCACAATGGGACCGGGGTATTTCATCTTGTAGTCCCCGCCCCCGCTCCGTCCTGTTGACACTCCTAATTTGGAGTCTTCATCTTCACAACTTCATGCAAGACTTGTATTAGGCAATACATACAGCCTCTCAATATTGCCATGGAGGTCTTGAAAGTGAACTATTCAAACTTAAACTTTTCAATAATTTCACTTCCACCCCCAAAAATATTTGATATGCATGTTTTCTCTTTTAATTTTTTATGCTCATTTTATCCAAAATTAAAAAACTTAAGAAATATAACTGAAATCAAATCAAATATGAGAACATGTTTAAATGACAATGTCAAAGGAATGTTTGATTCCTCATCATTCACTGAAAAAGACAAACTGGTATGTATATTAACAAAATTTCTACATATTTTTTTCAATAAAAATTCAAAATTCAAACATAATATGAATGGCCTAAATTAATGATTAACATACCGTGAACATGCACAAAATTAAACATGCCCAAAAGAAAGTAAAATACAATAATGAGCCAAAAATGGACTTTTACACTACTTAAAAATTGTTTTTAAACAATATTTGGGCCATAAATTATATTGAATAATTAAGAAATTAACCTCAAAGACCTAGCCCATCAAGAAACTATAATTTTTTAACATATTTTTTCCTTAATTTTGAACCAAAAAAAGGATGAGTATTTTTTAGTATTTCAATTAAAGCCCATTTTCAATTAAATTAGGGTTTGAGCATTGGAGAATTGAGGTAACTTTTTTGATTAGCGTTTTCCGGTATCCCCTCGTAATTGGTTTGGGAATCTGTTGCCAAGAACTGTTTCCGCTTCAAATTTCTTTCAATTTTAACAGAAAAGAAAAAAGTTTATTTATTTTTAGCTGGAATATTGTTTTAGGGTTTTGATTTTGCTGCATTGACGAGGTGATCTCGAACAGAATGCGGAAAGTTGGTCGAGTTAAGGAGATCCCTTCCCCTGTGAATGTGGGAGAAGTGGTAATTTCTTGTTTGCTGCTGCAGATGTTTTATGAAATTATATTTTTGATAAGTTAAGTGCAGACTGATATTGATTCATCTGATTTTTATGGTGTGTGTGTTTGTCAAAGGGGACATGATTTGTGTTTTTTTTTCTTTCAAATTGTTTGTTTATTGATTTCATTTTCTCATTCTTTTTGTAAAAGTGAAGTGATAAATGCTTAATAACTTTATATGTTTCTTTAAATAATCATTTATGTTGTGTCGATCACATGTTGAACACTATGCCAAATGCAGCACGTCACATATGTCAATAGACAACTTGGCATGTCTATAAATTTAAACTCAAAAATAAAGTTTTCTGACACGTTTAACGGCATGTTGGATGAAGAATCAATAGTTGCACATGTTGGTCTTTTTTTATTTTTTTATTATATATATATATATTTTAGAAAGTATGTGAAGGATAAAAAAAGTTGACTAAATATCAATATCTTTTAAAAAAATTAATGAAAAAACGAGCATCATTTTGTTCAAAAATAACTATATTTTTATGAAAGTAAAACTTTAAGTTTTTTTTCCCGAGAATACGTAGTATATAAGTCACACTAGTAAAATTCCTACACAATTATTAGTATGAACTTCTTTTTTCCTTGTAAACTCATATAGATGTATCTTTTAAATTTATCACCAATTGCAAATTTACATTACACACACACACACACATTAATACTTATATAATGCAGAAGTATTTATACTTAATGATTAGTTGTTTTGAAATTGTCTCATGTCCTAAATTTTTTTAAAAATGCAACATTGCATTGTCAAAAACTTGTCGTGCCTGTGCCATTGGGTTGTCATGACCATGCATCATAGTTTTTGAGAGAACACGTCCACCTTGACTGAATTTGATGAGTTCCTTGTTGAAAATGGACTTGCTATGTTGCTTTACAATGTAGGTGGTTATCCTTTTTCAGGATAATACGAGAAAATAGAGATAGTATTTGTGTTTATTTTCCTTAGCATTGCTAGCAATTCACAACTAGAGAGGGAGCTGTGATCCATTCCATAGGAAATTGTATGCCATCCACTATTTGAATCTATTTTCAGTGTTTCTTATGCATGATATAGTTTCTTTATTTGCATACCATGCACTAATATGTAGTTATACATGCAGGGGATGCTTCTTTACATATTGGTGAAAACTTGTTATTATCGTAACGTCAAAGTGTAATTTGCTAAGTTATCTTCGCAATAGGCGATATGCGTTTATTTATTCTTTTCTTCATCGTTTTTATTTATTGGGGGAATAGAGTTGGGGGGAAGGGGGAGTGGAAATGGATAAGCGGCAGGCTTGATGATGTCTTTTTCATCTCTTCATCCATATGTTGGTGAAGCTACTTATTCTTTCTTGTTTGTGTTAGAATTTTTCCCAAGCTGGAGGCTCACGGTTGGATACTACCCGGGCAAGATGTATGGTTCTTGCACTTTTACATGTTGTCTAAATTTTTTTACTATTATCCTTAATCTTTGGAAATATTTCAGTAATGAAAACCTTCCATCCTTTGTAGTTTCAAGGGTCCTTAAAAGATATGGAGAACTAACTGAGCGGCTTTCTAGGTACACATCCTTTAATTCCCTTGCTTCTATGCTGGAATGATTTATAGCAGATCAGATGAATTTCTTTATAGGGAGAGAATCCTTTGCATTGTAAATTGTGGACCATTCTGCTGAGAATGTATAACATGCAAGGAAGTTCTTATGTTTGGATTTTGCTTCGGGAAGTTGTTTTATGATGTAAGAGTTTTGCTTGAATGACAAACTGTGCTTGATTTCATTAGGGACTCCGACAAGACAATATCTGAGCGTCTGCGTAGGGAATTTGAAACTGCATGTGCTTCTTGTACTCAAGGTAGTTTTACATACTCTCAAGATTGATGCTGGTTGCCCTTTTTGCCTTATTTGCCGGTTCGGATGTGATGGTTTGTTATCATGTAGAAATATGCTTAGATGGTGAGCAGTGGAATGATGGGTTACTAGCTACAATAAGGGAGCGGGTATGATTCTATAAGCTCGTTAATCTGTACTTTATTTTTCACTGTTAGAGGGTGTTTGACTAAACTTATTTAAAAATTTTTATAAGTTCTTACATCATATAATAATATTTTTGAAACCTATAAGATATTAAAAATAGTTTCCTTCTAAACTGCTGTCCTCATGGCTTTTTATTACTCATGCTAGGTTCATGTGGAGGCTGAAAGAAAAGCCCTGCAACTGCGGGTGCCCACAGCAATTCAAAATCTTCCTTTTTATGAAAATACAACTTATAGAGTTGGAAATAAGGTACAAATTTTATGCTTTAATTTAAAAGCAGCTTTACTGATGGTTGAAGGCAATATTTGGATGAACAGATGATCTGTTGTTTGGAGAGAGCTAGGATTGGCATTCAGTATGAGACATCATTTGCAGGTACTTAATTGATAAATGCATGTATTGCAAATCATCTGATTTATTATTCTATGTTAAGGATGTCTAAAGGAAGATTCTTCATGCCCCCCTTCCTACCAAATATTAACTCCTGTGCTGAACTTTACAGGAGAACCTCGTGAGCTGTTCTATTGTATTCTTGAAAGCAAGTCATTTCTTGATAAAATAACCATTCATGAACATACGATTCCATTTTTCTTGCCGATGTGGGAGGTGGAAAAAGATTTTCTCTCTGTGAATGCAACGGTGAGGTTAATTGGCTGCATAAATATCTCATCTCATTTTCATGTGCTGATAATGCATATCTATCTGAATCATATCATTTTTCCCTGTTTGGTTCCAGAAGTTCATAGACCTTGTGGAAGATTTGTTGCAGGCTTACGTCGACAGACGAGAGCAGGTATTTTTTTAAATAATGGAAATATCTTCACTGCATGATCAATTTCGCCCTTGAAGAATACGTAGGGTTCTAGATTAATTTGATTGGCTTAATTTATTTTTAAAAAAATTATACTTCTTACATTTTATAAGATATTTTTGTAGCTTTAAAGACGCTAAAGTTGAGATTTTGAAACTTATAAAATGTTAGCAAAAACAATTTTTGTATTTTATATGGCTCGAATTAGAGGAGTAAGTTAAGATCTTAAAAATAAGTTACCAACTCCGTACTTTTTTCACAAACACTCATAAGATTTTGACTTCTTATTTTGAAAGCTTACAAGTTTTTTTTTAAAATATTACACCAAACAATTTATAGTATCTTATAAGCTCATCACAATTGTCTTTTGAGTCATATCTTTAGGACAAGAAAAAGTCCACTCGTCATGGTTACTCTGATATTTATAGTGTGTGGAATTCAAAAACATTTGAGAACTCAACCAAAATTGTTTTATGTAGTAACCTTTAAAATGTTTTGCAATTTAAGGATGTCCAAAAGTACTGCCGTTGTCCTTTATTTTGGAAACTATTGCATGAATGATTGAATTCTATGAGACATTTTTCCCATTTTTTTCATTATCCTTTTGGATCATATTTTATGGAAAGAAGACTCCTGCTTGGGTCTCTCTACTAAACTACGATCGAATAGTTTTCAATGATAAATATAGTTCCAAGACTAAGATATTCTTTCTCAAACAGTGTTCATGTCATCGCCTAATATCCAATTTGGTTAAAGTTATAGTACTACCTTTTAGTAAGTCTGCTATTCACTAATTCTCTTCGTCGTTTTCAGGTTCTCCTTATAAAGGAGTTGTATGGAGATCAAATAGGAGAACTTCATTTTAGCCTTCCATATAATATGACTGAGTTTGTGTTTGGAGATTTTGAGTGGTAAGTGAAAAACTGATTACTGTGCTTATAAGCTTTATCTGATTGATCTGCTTATCGAGCAATTTACTTTACTGTGCTTCACTTTCTATAAGGCCCGTTTGGTTTTATTTTCATTTCCATCATTTTCAAAATGTTGGAAAGTAATTAATGGAAATGAGTTGAGAATAAGTTTGTATTTAGATAGATTGTTAGAAAAGTAATGATTATATTGGTTTTAGTAGGTTGTAGGTGGAGAGAGATAGAGATAATGGAATAGAGAGAATATACATAGGTTATTGAGAGAAGATATATAAGTTGTTGGGGAATATGTTTTGAAAATAAAAATAAAAATTATGTTGGGTGAAAATGTGTAAAAAGTGATGTGTTTTATTCTGGAATAGTAAAAAATGTGAAAATGGACTTTGAAAATGAAACGAAATGGGCCTTTAAGTCATTGAAAACAGTCATTGGAAACTAAATGTGTAAAAAGTGATGTATTTCATTTTGAAATAGTAGAGAAAGTGAAATTTGACTTTGAAAATGAAGCGAAACGGGCCCTCAAGTCATTGGAAACAGTCTGGTTGAGTCCCAATATTAGAGCTAAATAATCGGGACGATTTAGTATTGCCCTATTGTCTATTTGTAACATAGATTGTTCCGTCCAAGGAAATGGGAAGGAAACTGCTTAAGATATAGCCTCATTATTTGCTTTAATTGTTAAGACCTAACTGGTTAGTTTAAGTATCATAACCTCTGACAGAAGTGATTACTTTCTGAATGTTCTCGTGTTGGTTCTTTCTGACAGCAAGATTACAGTTAACCTTAAATACGCCGATTTTCTCTCTATACTTCCATCAGAGGTTAGCGTCCTTGCATGGCCGATTCAACAACCTAAGAACTCATGGACTGGTGAAAATGAAGACATAGAAATACAACCTATTCCAGTTCGTTTGCTATATGCTGAGGCTGCATTACTATCAATGAGTTTGCCCGAAGGTTGGTGTTGGTTTCACGATCATTCACATAAATTTCAACTTGAGGGACTGTAATCTGACTATCGTTTTTTTATTGCAATCCATTTGTCGTTTTAAGACACAATTTAGCTGTTCATGTTGCCTTTTTTTCTTACAGCGTTTGCTGAGATTGTTTTGAAATTGCCCCAACCTATGAAGGAAATGTTCGGAGAAGAGGATTCTGCTTAGTGGTTGCGTTCTCCTTGCCGGAGAATCCATATTGTAAAGGATGATAATACTAGAATAAAGAGATGGTTCTGGAGGGGGGACAACATCTGAAGAAGTTCTCTGAACATGGGTAATATATTGACAGATTAGGAAGAAGTTCCATTCCTCTCTCTCTCTCTCTCTCTCTCTCTACACACACACACACACGCGCGTGTGTGTGTGTGTGTGTTGGATTTTTGTGTTTTCTTTATGTTTTGATGTGTTTTCTTTATCTGTTTCTTGGGGTTTTGTCTCTGAAAATTGCCTTAAGCATCTGGTTTGACCCATTTTATGGTGATCTTTTATTGTGATGCTGCAATAACTCAAGCGGTTTGAGCGTGTGATTAAGAGGGTATATGAATGAGTTTATTCAAAAGATTATGAAGACTTTTATAGTTTATAAAATATTTTGGCTGACGTTTGATTTTTACGGCTACGAATCTTATCTAAGTACGGCCTAACATAAATTAAAATAAAACTATTATTATTGAATAATTCTTTTTTTTATTGGATACGTTATACTAAGAATAATGTATCCCACAACGACAATTTAGTTTTCTCATTTGATGCATACTACTAAATTAGATATTGTATTAAAATAATATGGTGATTTTTCTTCTGAGAGTAGAATTGGAGGTATTGCATTTAAAAATTAAGAATAGCTTGGTAAAATATTTTAGTAGTAGATCAGGTGAGATTATTAATCTCACCTAAAATAGAAGATTTGATTCTTGGTAACCGTAGTCATAGTTCAAGCTAATCTAACCATGGACATTTCACTACCTAGACCCCTAGTTAATTAGAGACAACTTTTAAAAACTTATAAAATATTAAATTTTATTTTAAAAATAAATTATTAAATTTTTTAAATAAAATAAGATCATAAAATTTATAATTTGTAATCACATTTTTGTAAAGGTGACCAAAATAATAATTTATTATATCTCAAAAATAAATTGAATTGTTATATTTTTCAAACAAAATATTTATAAAATTCTAACACGTCGAAACTCCTGAATTTATCTCTTAAAAATTTTGCCGACATTATAAACTTTCAAATATTTTAATGTTTTTTTCTTCTTTTGATGTCGCGGTTCAATTAAATATAATATCACTTTTGGTGCATAGCTTCCAATATTTCCCTTTTGTTTATTATTTTTTTAAAAAAATTCAAATGATTAATTACATCGCTCATTTATGAGTTGATTTTTCCATTTTTTATTTTTATTTTAGTCAATTATTGTTAGCCGGTGGTATTTATTTTTCAAATTTAAACGGTGGGATAATTAGTTTAGAATTAAGACTTTAACCCCTTGATATTGACTACTATTTTAACATTTATTGTAAATCTAACCAAATTAAAATAAATAAAACCATTGTGGTCTAAGAGAGAAAAAACTTTCTACCAATGAATATTAGTTTCTAATCTATTGGCCAAGTCATTTTCTAGGCAAACAATAGAACAATAACATTCTAACAAAAATAATATTATAAAAAAATAAAGATAATTAAATATGTCAGACAATTGTCGGTATATTTGTCCTATTTTAAACTTAAAATAATATAATAGTGGTACTCTTCCATTTCAAAATTATAAATGACAATGATACAAAATTTAAAATATAATTTTTATATTATTAATTTTTAATATAATGATTGGAAGTTAGTGATAATAAAGTTATAAATTAATTAGAATGATAATATAGAAAACAATAAAATAAATAAATAAATTTTGTTAGGAAAAAGGATCATTAAATAAGTGAGAAGCATATCTACGTTGCACCGGGAGCGCTTTACGCTCGGCGCACCACGTCACGTCAACTCTCCCTGGTTTTAGGCTATGTTTGGATTTGACTAAATAGGATGGAAACATAACAATGCTCTTATATTAAGTTTCCATATTTAATCCACTGTAATTCTTAGTGCTTGGTACATGGATAATTATAACTATCTAAATGTAATGGATTTAATTTTATATAAATTTCATTAACCAATGATTGTGATAAAGCTAAGGTTATGTTTGGTTATTTTTTTTATTTGATTTTATTATGTGTTTATTATGAAATTTGAGAGAATGTAAAAATTATATTTTGATATATTTGTTTATATTTTTGAGGAGATATTTTTTTATTGTAACAGTCAAATCAATTTTTTTTGTTAGATTTTTGGTGTGAAAGTAGAATTAAGTGATTATTTTAATATTAGAATAATAATAAAATATATAATATATATAATATGTATGTATATATTGACAAATGTGCGTTTTGAAGGGAGAATGGAGATATGTTTAGTTATATTTTCTCAAAATAATATTGTTCTTAGAAAACATAACCAAACAAAACCTAAACAATTTATCAATTTTGATATGGATTCGATTTCGGAATAATAATTTTGTGCATTTATAATTGAGAAAAAAGTTCTATTATTGTAAGTTTGACACAACTCTTTAACAATGTTCCAACAATTTAAAATGAATCTAGTTTAATTTGGTAGACATTTTTCCAATCAGACTGCCAAAAATGAATCTAAGTTTAAATGTTATAATATCTTAAGAAAGTTTGATCTTTTAATTCCTAGCACAATTATTTATTATGTTATTTTAGGTATATGACTATATGGTAAATAAATTTATTTTTACTAACTTCACTTAATTGTTAAGAGTCACACTAAGCATACTCAACACATTTTGAAGTGGAAAAGAATTAAAGTGAGAAACCAAGGGTTTGTTTGTTTACAAACTCTCAATTTATTTTTCAATTTCCAAAACTTAAACAAACAAACATTACAAATTCCCCAATTTCACTCCTAAAATACAAAATTAGTCCCCAAAAAATCTCTACTATTCACACTCTAAACACATTCCTCAAAGTTTCAATCAATTGTCTCATCATCACAAATATATATACATACTCACACAATCTATATATACATATATATAAAGAATTTTAAAATATGCATTTCATCTCGCAAACCCAATAAAAAATTAATTGATGTGACATCCCCCTCCAAAAAAATACAAATAAATAAATAATTTTCTTTCAATTCATTCTTTACCTACCTCCCAAAACACAAACAAACAACCATAACATTCTCCCACCCCACTTTCCAAAATCCATTCTCCTAAAATTTTTTGAAAGAATGCCTCAATTTACATCCAAACAAAGCCCTAAATATTCCAAATATGAATTTTTATGGAGCTTAAAGGTGTCTCAGCTTATGCAACTTGGTGATTACAAAACTAGGCACAACAATCCTAAGTTTATCACCCATAGCTCATTTTAGCAAAAGGCCTCGTAGAAACCATCACCTTCTTCCTTTTGACTCGCAAGATTCTGAATTAGCTCGCAGCTCACAGTCTTCTCTCTCCACTAGCTTTTGAGCTGACCCTCAATCTCCTCTTCGAGATGAGTTAATAGCTACCCGCCTATAGATGCAGATCTTTGTATCTATAACCCCTACTTCAACTTTAGGAGATGGTTGAATTCCTGGTTTTCCTATCCACTTTCTACATTTTCTGCACACCCCTTTAGCTGAATTTGAAGCCATTTTTCTGGGTTTCGGTGTTTTTGAGTTCCGTTTTATTCTTTTGGTGATTACAAGATCAAGAAAAAAGATTAAGAAAGAAAGAAAATGATGGGTCGGTCTTCATTTGCGTTATCTAGGACTGGAAGTTTCAGGCCTGAAAATCTTGGCCAAAAGGCATTAGCAATGATAGGGAACCTCTGTTTCACTTTATTCGTAGTTGGGGTCTTGATTTTCACTATAATTGCCGCGACTTACCAGCCTGAGGACCCCTTGTTCCATCCTTCCTCGAGGATCACAAATTTCCTCACATCCAATTCCAATGCCACCTTCAAATCGGATATTGGTGTTGTTAAGACCGGTGAGGACTTTGTTGCCTCCAATCAGACCGCATTCGCCACGTTTATTAACATTACCGATGTCGATTCTGCTGTCGAGATTGGACTCGAAGAGCCCGCCGTGGTCTCTGATAACCGTGACTGTAGGGTTGGTGAACCGATTGATTGTCGTGATCCCGATGTGTTCCATTTTTTAATGAGGGCTACCATTGAGAAGTTTAAGGACATTCATTTCTACCGTTTTGGGAAGCCCGTTAGAGGGGATAATGACAGTTCTTGCCACATGGCGTGGCGGTTTAGGCCCAAGGAAGGGAAGGCTGCCGCATTTTACAAGGATTATAGGAGCTTTATGGTTGCGAGGTCTGAGAATTGCACGCTGAGTGTTGTTAGTATTGGAGAGTATCATTCGGGTGGTAATGCCAGGAAGAGGAAGGGGAAGGGAAAAGGGAGGGGGAAAGACAAGGATGTCTTCGAGAAGGTGCCATCGAAGGTGGAGGATAATGCTGTTGCCCTGCCAGAGGTTGGGGAAACTGTAAATGATGCTCTTCCTGTGGTTGAATCAGAGGGTTCATTTAATCGTGGGAAGTATTTGATTTACTCCGGTGGTGGGGATAGATGCAAGAGTATGCATCAATATTTATGGAGTTTCATGTGTATGCTAGGTGAGGCACAGTATTTGAATCGGACTTTGGTTATGGATTTGAACATTTGTTTGTCTAAGATCTACACTTCATCGGGTTTGGATGAGGAGGGTAAGGATTTCAGGTTTTACTTCGACTTCGAGCACTTGAAGGATTTAGCTTCAGTGCTTGATCAAGCTCAGTTTTGGTCAGAATGGAGCAAGTGGCAGCAAAAAGATGGATTGCGACTTCATCTTGTGGAGGATTTTCGTGTTACGCCAATGAAGCTAGCTGAAGTGAAGGATACTTTGATAATGAGGAAGTTTGGAACGGTGGAGCCGGATAATTACTGGTATAGAGTTTGTGAAGGTGAGACGGAAACTGTAGTTCAAAGGCCATGGCATATGATATGGAAGTCAAGACGGTTGTTGGATGTGGCTTCTGCTATTGCAGCAAGAATGAATTGGGATTTTGATGCTGTCCATGTTGAGAGAGGGGAGAAGGCCAGCAATAAGAAGCTGTGGCCTAATCTTGATAGAGATACTCAGCCAGAAGCGCTTATGGCAACTCTGAGGAACAAAATTGAAGAAGGAAGGAACCTTTATATTGCTACAAATGAGCAGGACAAATCATTCTTTGATCCTTTAAAGGACAAGTATTCTACACACTTTCTTGATGAATATAAAGATCTGTGGGATGCTAATAGTGATTGGTATGATGAAATGATAAAGCTCGATAATGGAAATGCAGTTGAGTTTGATGGTTACATGAGGATATCTGTCGATACAGAAGTGTTCTTGAGGGGAAAAAAGCAGATTGAAACATTTAATGATCTCACTAAAGACTGCAAGGATGGTATTAATACATGCACGTCTAGCAGCTAAATCAATATACACGAGGCTTTGAACTTCCTTGATGCTAGTTTGGAGTAATGCGTTAATGCCCTGTTTACTCTCACGTATCATATGTGTTTCTTTTCAGAAATTTTATGTTTTCGTTAATGACAGGTTAACTCTAAGAAGCTCTAGAAATCTTTTGTACTTTAAAGAGACAGCGAGATTTAGATTTGTTTCATTTATTTGTATTGTGCAAACTGAGCTTGTTGCCACGTTCAATCAGTGTTACCTCATTGTATCTGATGTTTCACCGTCCTGTTTTTGGTGCGCACAAGTTTCTCTACAAGTCTTGTGTTGATTTTTCTAGAAATTTGGTGCTAGGCTGACAGTTGAATGTTCTTGTTGCTCCTGTTGCTGAATAATTTCCAAGTTTCAATGTGAAGGAATATTAGAATCCATCTGTATTATTTGTTCTTAGCTTCTTGACATATAATCATAAAATGGAATAGGAAATGGAATACGAAATGAAATAGAGGTTTCAAACTGATGTATAACCATTCCTATTCAAAGAGATAGGCAACTACGATCGTCCCCTGTTTGAGAAACTACATCGAGATGGGCAGACTCCTCCATGTAAAAGACAGAGGTAATACCTGTTAATGACATGTTTGTGAGTGTGTAATGTTTTTTTGGTCAAATTCTGAGATCCCACTTTTGCCCGAGTCCCTTTTCTCTTGGTTGCTATTTTTGCAGTACATGTAGGGTGCCAGGTGTGTGGAAAAGGAGCTTATACGTTATTGCAGTTTGATTAGCTGAGCAGTAGTCTCATGTGTTTTGCATGTGTCTTGATTGTCTGGGGTTCTTCAGTATGCATATTCAGGTCCAAAAATCTTCAATTTTTTTGTCAGAGTTCGACTTCTATTTGAGTGTGGAATGTTAAGTATCCTACCAGCCTTGAACGTAGACGAGCATATCAACTGTACAGTTTGAATTGTGAATGAACTTTTTCTTCTTGATAGCCTCTTTCTATCTGACTGTTGCAGCAGCATATGGTTCTAAGTTGTGAGAATGTAGATGTTGCAACATGAGTTTAGCATGCTGCCAATGTTGAATCCATCCATGGATTCTCAAAGACGTTGAAAGAGTTCAAGACTAGCTTAGATGGAGTATCAACCAGGACTATCTTATGCGCCTGGGAATATCAACACTAAACCGACTTCTGTTATTGGATCAACCCCCATCATTCAGAAGGCTTACCAATTGGACGGCTTGCTTAATGACTTCTTTTCTTTGCTCATTTTATGCACTTGGAGATGGCAACACTAAGGGCCATTTGATTTGATATAAAACACCCACCATTATTTTAAAATTAACAAACATATAAAAATATATAAATCAACCTATTTTCAGTCATATATTTATTCTAATTCTTAATTTCAACATTTCATCCAAACACATTTTTCATTTTTCATTTTCAGTTCATAACTACCTTTCTACCCAACTCACTTCGATGACTTGAATTTACACTTTGTGATTGATACCGTTTTGCAGTAAAATACAGTAAAAGTATAACTAGTTGTCATTTTTACTATTGTCAATAACCAAAAAATAACCAACAGTTTTAATAATATATATATATATATATATATGAGTATAAATGTACAATTCAAATAAGAATACATTTTTATCTCTTCATATAGATGTACTTCGTGTCAAAAGAATTCATGCACGAAGAGAATGCAAAAATAGAAGTAATCCTTCACCATATGATGATTTTGACAATCTTGAAAAATATATCCTCACATTAATGCCTTTACTGGTTGTGAGGAATTAACATAAAAACAAACATAATCCCATCATCTAATTATCAATTTTCTGTTCTTAACAATCAAAAATTGGACTTGCATCCAAACAAGAACACATCCAACATTAAGGGAATGTGCATTGGTGAAACTGTTGGTCAGGCCATTCTTTGCTAAAAATAGTAGACAAACAATTTTTTCTTGTGGCCTAAAACTGAGGAGGATTTGCAGCAACCTCAGACTCTAAAAATGGACCAAGTCAAAGGACGAAAAACAACAGAACAAAGAATAAAAGAACCAAAGTCTCACAATTATGTAAGAAGATCACCTCCCAAACAATGCCAGAACAATTCATCTCTTCTCTCATCACGTTGAAAGAGCAGAATTACCAGAGATTGGATTACCTCAAAACTCACAACCTGTAGCAATTCTTCCAGGTAATTAAGCGTTCGTTTTGTAAAAACATATCCCCCGAGTTATTTCATGGCATCCCTTTTGTCTGATCTTTTACATGACGACATCTCAATGATCATAAGTTTGGATGTACTAATCTACTTCTGTAGGAAGCTGGATGGCATATCAGTTCTTCCTTGTGTTCATATTTTTTGCAACTTTAAACCATCAACATTGATGGATCTTTGTTTGGTTTGCTAACATGGTAGCATTTCAATGACATGGGGAAGAGGATATGGGCCAAAACTTCATTTAGATTGGCTAAAATGCATCAGAATCTTGACAAAAGTATCGATTTCTTCATTGGGGAAGCTAAAATGCATCCGAATCTTATCTCCTTCTGTAAATTATTATTTATATTCCTTGATACTATTCAGATATACTTGATCTACATGAAATTGTTTGTCTATCCTGGATTTCATCAAGAAATCCATGACTTGCTGCATTACCATTGAAAGATCTCTTTCGACAGTATTTGCACATGCTCCAGAAAGTGTTTTTTTGCCTACAAATCCTTGAGTTCTCATCCAAGCAAGAATATAGCCATGATATATTTTGTTTATGCATTGTTATTTTGCTTCTACAGGTTTAAGTTTAGTGAAATAAAACCAATTCTTACATAAAGGGAAGAATATAAACACACACACACACACAGTTTTTGATGAAATTGAGGATGTCTTTGAAATTACGATGGAATCTATTTGTTGTTTTCAAGTCATTTATGCTTCTAAAAGGTTTCTACTATCCAGGACAAGAATGGCAGGAGAATCAAAGACCACGAAGAAGTACGAGAAACCAAAGACAGGAATCCCTAACCTGTGTATGGACAACATGAAAGCTCCGTTGTGCTCATCATCCTCAGTTCCAACCTCTCCCGTTGGCCTGAGAAAGTCGTCAAGTGTAAGAAGACACAACTGCTTGTGCTCACCAACCACCCATGCCGGTTCCTTCAGGTGCAGGTACCACAGAAACTCAGGTCTGACGCGCAACAGCATGTCCGTTGGCGCAAAACTCTCGGAGTTAGCAGGCAATGACAATGTGTCACGCATTCAGCTCATTGCTGCGCATGGCCAAGGCTCCTCATCATAACTTACCTACCTGCAAGATATGAAGAGTTTTTGATAGATTGTGTTCATATTGATTCTGATCTTTCTGGACTTCCAATTTTATAGCTTGTGCAGTGTTGATTTGTTTCAATCTCTTCTTCATCTTTGTCTTCTCTCTCTGTTCCATTTGTAGTTAGTCATACAGAAATGAGTGAAAATGCATGGTAAGATGATTTTGTCATTAGAACAAAAAGAGGATAACTTTTTAAATAACACAACTGCATAGAGTTTCAGAAGTCGTTTAAGGTATATACAATACAAATATCAGTCATGCTGACCCGTCACTTCAAGAGGACGCAAAAGATTGGCAGCTAAACAAAGGCATCAGACTACATAACCTGATGTTTATCAATACTCTGTACACACTATACTGTACACCATAACTTCCTCAAGGAGGATTCTTTCTTGATATACTCACATAGGACAAACATCTTCTTCAACTTCTTGAGGTACCATGTAATTCCGACAAAGAGGGCACGTGGCCTTCCAATAATTTAACCATTTCTCCAGGCACAACTTGTGGAAAACATGGCCACAAGATAGGTGGTTAACTTCTGCTTTTGGCTCGAATTCAGTCAGGCAGATTGAGCACTCTTGTTTGAGGCAGTTGTGTGGAAAAATTGACTCATACCGCATTGCTGGTATTTGGCTTTGGAGCTCCTCCACATATGATACTGAGGGACTTCTATGACATTCAGCTGAGTCTGAGTGCTCCACAGAGAGTTCTTCCCATGATGCAATGCGAATGCCGACGACGTGCAGTATAGAGCGAACGATCTCCTTGACGATGGATATGGATATTGCTGTGTTCGCCAGAATTAGGCACAGTACTCCAGCATCAGCTGGATTTGGATAAGATGAAATAGCCATCTTGATGGCCAAACCTAATCGAAAATTGCAATTATTGACTCAGCCAAAGTGATAAAAAACCACAAAGAAAGACTAACATGCTGCAAGCAAAATGAAAAACACTTAAAAGCCAAACTTATTCCTCTGTGCCAGAATCTACTTTCAGGAGGTACTAACGATGAGCAAAATGGCTTGTTGTAAGGATAATCTTCGTCATTGGTAATGTTCTCTCCGGAAAAAAAAAAAAAAAAGAAAAAGGATGGTAGAATAAAAACAGTCCTCACTCCTACCCCCAACCTTCCCATTTCGACTCACCAAGGGAAGTAAGGGATACATCAATAAAGTCTCTGGTATCTTCCACAGATGTCTTATGAAAAGGTAAAGGGACTTGCCAAGGGTTTGGGAACCAAACAAAATATGCACATTTTTTAATAGCACGTATATCCCTTGGAAGAGTAATTTCAAGAAACACACTGGGATACAAGACAAAGCTAGCTCACAAAGCTTGCAGATAAGATATTGATTGTTGCAGCCTTAACTATAAAATTGTACTGGGATTGAGAAACATTCTACATGGATTTTTCCATCACACAAAAGAAACAAAGTCCAAACTCCAATGGATGCATATACTTACTTTTGGGTTTTTATTAGAGTGGTTCAATCAACAAACTCCACCAGGATAATGCTTCCAACAAACCACAACCACACTGTATTAGAACAAAAACGAGGTTAGGACAAACAAATCAATTATTCATGCAACCATAAATCTTTCTCAGTTGAAAATTACAATATATTGTTGCAGGGAACAGGTTGGAATATTATCCCATGCCCACCAATCTATAAACTGACAAGTGTCGTGGTAGCAGCCAATCCCCCCAGCCCCACATTATTCCAGGTTAACAAATATGGTGAAACAAAATTTTGCAAAAAAACATATGCTGAGAATCTTGAGACGCAACACACAACTAATACAGAAGAAGGCATTTATTTTTCTCCAGAATCCTACTTTTTTTAATTTTCTTTCAATCCCCCTTAAGAAAAGGAAGAAAGAACTAAGAGACCTCTGGAAATTAAGCCTCAAACTAAACATATATTAAGATTCTCCTGATTAAAAAGAAAAGAAAACCACGAAACTCAAGAAAGGTAATGAACTTCCTGAAGAGATACTCAACTTGGTTGGAAAGAACAATTCAGAACTAATTCTGAATATATACATGTAAATATACATATGCACATAATAATTAACCATCCATTTTCAAGAATCAGAAATTAATTATACAAGAGTGGCCAAGGCAAAACAAGATTGACTAAAAGAGAACCACAGGAGCAGTAATCAAGAATTATTTAAACAACACAAGCTGAAATAATAATTATATACATTAAAAAAAATGAAAGAGAAAACTGACATAAGACCTCAAGAAAGCAAAGATCCACACAAAATTAGAAACTAGAGATCCCCAGAATATAATCCCAACTTCCCAAATAAAAGCCCACCAAGATGTGCAAGGGAAGAGATTTCTCTCTGTTCCCAAGAAACCAAAAAGAACTGATTTTTGTAGGGGAAAAACAAAAGGAGGAAGAAAGAAAGACAGACAGAGAAACCATAGATAGACTTACAAGTTGAGCTAAAAAATTAGTCCTTTTTGCAAGTAAGGAAGCTCTCCAAGATTGTGCAGAAAAGATTAAACTGTTGTCCACAGGATAGAGAATTAATATGAAATTAGCAGATTATTTAGTCTTATTATTGTTATATACACACACACACACACACGCACGCACTAAGATATCTATCAATTTCTTTAAAAGATTGCTTTCCATCTATACTGCTGCTAAAAAGTACTGTTGACCCCACCACATTTATCACTTTCCTCTTCTCTCCATGTTACATTTTTGTTGGCACAGTAAAAATTTCTATAAAATTACTAAAAATTTTCTCACAATTTTTCATTTTTTCACTTTTAACTCAAAAGTTCCTTAAATTAACAAAAAATGCTCATATTCATAGGAAAAAATTATCTCAGAACATAAATATACCACTTTACAGCCCTTTTAATTGTATATGTGGTCACATATCACCTAATCTATCATTTTGGGAATTAGTTTCTATCTTTTGTTTTCGCTGTTTGAACTTGGAACATCACATTAATTAACACAAACTCCTTTTATTGTTATTCTCACTTTATTCTTATAGATATAAATCTTTAAAATTAAAAGACAAAGCTAAATGTACATAGCATATTGTTTTACTCTCACTTTAATTTTAGCACCAAAAGAAAAAAGATTATATTGTCTATGTAATAGTTAATAAACCGAGGACATAATATCATTTGGTCGATATTTGCAGGATGAGTGCGTGTTTAGCTAAATTTATTTAAAAGATCTTATAAGATATTTTTAAAATTTATAAGATGCTAAATTTTAATTTTAAAATAAGTTGTTGAAGTGTTTAAATATAATAAAATGTTGAAACTTATAAGATGTTAGTAATAATATTGTGTAATTAAGACTTTAAAAAAATTATTAAGATTTTAAAAATAAATTCAAATCTCCTTACTTATTTTAAAAAATCTTATAAGATCCTAATATCTTATAGAAATTTATAAGCTTCTTTAAAAAAAAAAAAATTACCAATCACTTTTTAATATATTATAAACTTTTAAGCATCTATCAGATTTTTTTGGAACTTATAAGTTCACTTAAACACCCTTTGAGTTTGTAGTAACCGAGTGGTCATCATTATTGGATTGAAAGGAAGCTTTCTTAAATTACCTCTAATTAGGATTTTCTATGGCTCCAAGACCGACCCAAAAGGAAAGTACCTTTTCCTGCTCCGATCCATCCCACAGCACCATTGCATATTGGGAATAAAGGAGGACATACTGGATGAAACCATTCCCTTGGTTTGGGGTGTGCCGCCCTCCTTCTAATGGATATATAGTTGAGGAGGTCGATCACAATATACATGCGAAAGTGATGAGGGCTAAGACATCACCTCCCATATGAGTAGCAAGAGCCTTGACGATGGGGCCTTGTGGGAAGGGCCTAGCCAATAAGGATAGTACATTCCCCACTTGAAATGCACCTCTATATCGATTGGATCATTCATTAGGTCTAATGGAACCGATAAACCACATGAGCTGATTAGAACGGTGGAGCAGATGGTTCATAGTACCTCTTTTCTTGATCAATCCTTCTCTTCGCTTCAATAAGACAAGCCTACATGCTTTATTTGAGATTAGTAATACATAACAATCATATTTGAATTAGGAGTATTGTATCAAAAATATCAACGTAGACACCAGTAGCAAGTGAGGTATTTCAGAGTTGTGGTATTGACATCACTGATGAGTAGGGCTAGGCGGCATCCTCCCTTGGCAAGATATCACTTCTCTATTTGTTATTCCCCCAGTAATTTATTATTTACTAGTAATGACATAGCATTGCTAGTTTTGAATATAATTTTATAAACATATAAAAAAAATTCACCTTTTTAACTCTCATCTAAAGTTTTATATCCAATCAAATCAAGTACATAATATCAAGACTAATAAAATATCTAGATATTATCTTAATAATTAACTCTTAAAGTATTCTTATAAAATAAGATGATGGAATTTTACAAGACATTAATCTTGTTAATAATCATAATTTCACACTAACTTATACAGTCAAACTAAAGGAGCTTATCAATTTTTTTAGATCAAAATTGGGTCTCCATACCTTTGTAAGTTTAATGAATGTTTCTGTTATCCTATTAACCTATTTTCACAGCTTAAGACATCTTACAAATTTTTAAATATTAATTTGTAAAAATATATTATAAGGGCAAGTTTGGTTGGATTTTAAATTTATCTCATGAAAATGTGGGATAATTTATCCCATGGGTGAGAATGGGATTAATAATACCACTTGTTAAGTTTATATATACGGGTCCAATGATAAATCACGAGCCTGTGTGTATACAATCTCACAAATCAAATATTGGATTGAAAAAAATTATTTTCTCTAATCCCATATAATCCCACCAACCAAACTTGCCCTAAAAGAATTATTTGATCTTCCAAACACCATCATATAAACCCTCATATTTCCACATGAAAAAAATGTGATAAACCCTTTTGCTTTTTTATAAATATATATATATATGTGTGTGTGTGTGTGTGTGTGTGTGTGTGTGTGTGTGTGTGCAATTCTACATGTGAGTGTTACACAAATTTCATTAACATTGTTATGCATGTATGGGGCTACAATTTTGTTTTTTGCCTCATTGTTCATTGAATCATCATCCAAGTGCAAAGAACAGATTTTGACATATCTTGGAAGTTTGTGTTTTGGTGCTAAATAGACCCATTGCAGCCCAAACAACCATTTAGCACGTCACGTGAACTACATATGGTTAACCACATGCCTATCCACTTACATTTTTGCACTCCTTCCTTGGATTTTTCATAAGTTCCAATGTACTACTCCATTAATACTAAAGTTGTAGCTTTCATTTGATTTGATATGAAAATTTTAAATAAAAACAAAAAAGTAAAACTTTTGTATACTTTATATTATTATAGTTAAAAATAGATGAAGAAATTTCATGGTGTTACATCATTAGTTTAAATAAGACAACAGCTTGAGAACCCAAAAAGAATAAAAGAAATATTTTTAGAAATAAAATCTTATTTTGGTACTTCCCCAAAAAAATAATATTTTTAAAGTAAGGGTATATTATTGTATGAACTTTGAAGCAAAACACCCCATTCAGATTAAAATATTTTTTTTTCCATATTAGTGTCTCTCACTATTGTCATTTTAGATGGTTCTTAGTAAAACTATGGATTTTTAAGAGTTTTATTCCATATTGAAGTATAGAGATACTTATTACGAAACGTATGTAATTATTAGATTCTCATAACATCTAACTTTTAAGGTGTAGATCTCCTGAAAATTATAATTATTTAATTTTAGAGTTATTCACTACAACGCAAAACCGGTCTATATAAGAACAAGGATTTTAGAGTGTAATGGGATGTATAAGTAGAAAAATTTAGTATATGAATATTAAGTGTGGAATTTGTATGATTTTTCAACTCTCCACATCTATAATCGAATGGCTTGTAGTTCAGTAGCATAAATCTCCAATATAGTATAAGAGGTCAGGAGTTTGAATCTAACAAATTCTTGATATGCATGCAAAAAACTCTCCCACATGAATAGTTACTTTTGAAAAAATGAGAACCGTAACCGATCCTTTAATGTGTACTTGGCCATTCCATTTCAAATGGGAAAGCGGTCCCTAGACATGCGTGAATTCATATATAAGATATTCCCTCAGTTGGTATGAAATGCTCATCTGGTCCCATAGCAGAAGGAATAACTCATCTGTCCAAGGTAAGTGGAAATTTTTATTCTACATGGCACTCCAAGAAAAACTTACTGAACTATGGCAATCTAAACTAATATGTTGATCTGAAGAGATAATCTAGTTCATGCCCTCTATCCTTCCAAGGCCAAAGAAAAGGAATTTAAGCCTCCTAAAGATCATGATGTCGATCAAATTTCTACCACCCACTGCAATGCATCTTAACTCAAAGAATCACACATTGTCATTTCTAAGCAAATACCTAAATCATTATACTCTTACACACCACTATGGAACCACAAGAACCTAGTACCTTATCCATGCTGCATAACAACATTAAGAGCAAACATTAGAGGAATTAATCAAGACAAAATCAACCAATCTCAATACCAAGATCCCACTTACATTTACAATTAACTAAGTTAAAAGGGAGAATTTGAGTTTCCGCGGATCGAAATGATCCCTGAATGTGTAGTGCAGTTGTAGTGGATGACTTATGCTATACATGTCATCCGAATCAACCAAACAAGACAAAAAGAATATAATACAATACCAAAGCTACTGCTTTGAATGTAGTTTTTTCTCATCGTTTTTTGTATTCCATAGCGCAATTCCAAGTTCAAACGATGGTCGAATCTGCAAACCTGTCTGATATTATATCTTTGCCATCTCACCACGTTTGGCCACCCAGTTAGAGTTGGAAGCAGGAAGAAATGGAAATATATTTTGGATCAAAGAATACAAGTCACAGTTACAAACTGGATTCGTTTCTGTACCTAAAGGAGTAGGCTGATCATGTAAGCTTTCACTTATGCCTAAGAGGCCAAAGACATTGCCCCTTTTCCTCATGGGCAATAATAATGGTAAATGTAGTAACATATCCTCCTTTCTTTTCCATGAACTTGTAGGAGAAACAGAGAAATCAGTTCCTTTCGTCCAGCTTTACATGTGAATACCAATTTAACCCCTGCAATATAACCAGACAATTTATCGTTGCAAGGGCAAACAATGAATTTCACTGATTAAATATTTGCCAATTTAGCATTGCTCCATCCTTTCCTTAATCGAAGAGCTGAAGATTTTACTCACCAGCTTTGGCTTTGGCTCAATGGGTCGTAATCATAAGCGTCGCCAGCCTTGACAAAGCGCCCCTTCACGCGCCTCCTTACATCTGCTCTTGCCTTCCGAGATGCATACCGTACTTTCTTCTCAAACCTGTCAAATCATCAAATTTTGAGAGATAAAATCTTCTCCTTGCAAAGGATCAACAACGATAAACTAGCAGAAGGGGAGGTTGCAAGTATTCCAATTAGCAGGTTTGATATGGATAAGGTATGATGTGTGGGGTTGACTTGCAACCACTGCAAATTGAAGCTTCCGTTTCGTCCAAGCAGGATCCGAAGTATCGGCCTTATTGGGTAGAATGCCTTCCGCTGGATTTCGTTTTTCAAAAAATGATTCGCAGAGAAGAGAGTCTGTGGCCTTACCGGTGAACTGAATCAGTATCTCTTCTCTGGAGTTAGATCGCCTGGAGTAGCTACTTGAAGAAATATTATACTCAAAATTCAAGACATGTTAGAGGTTTTTCAGAATTGAATTTTTTTTTTATCACTCATACATAATTCACAACAAAAAAGGCTTTCTACACGTGGATTCATACCACGGGGAGAAAAGGATTTAGTAGGAATGTAAGGACCATAACTTCATCCCCTGAAAATGAAGGCAATATGCCCCTCAACTAGATTGACACTTGATTATAAGTAGACCAAAGAGGAATTTTAAACTGCTTGAAAGGTTCAGTTGGAAGTATTTTAAATGCATGATCATCTGGAAGAAAATAATATTTAAGTCAACTTTAGTAGCAACCTGTTGTTCACCATAACTTCAACAAAGTAGAAAACAATTTGGTGAAAATTGAAAATCTTACTTTCGTGTCTTCTTCTTCTCCTTGTAACGCATGACGGCATCACTCCTGCCTGAAGGGGGCATTGAACTTTCAGGACCTGGAGGGCCCCATGGTGGCTCTCCCATGATTAGCATTGAAGATACTCCACAATCTTGATAATCTCCAGCACTACTCTCTCCGGTAAGGCCAGAAAATGAGAGGCCTGACTGTGCTTGCCTTGTAAAACATAAGTTGGGTTCCGTCTTACAGCTGAGAACTGAATCCGCAGATGCTGCATTGCTGCATGCTGTTTGCATCTTCACCCCTCCAACAGATGATCCCTAGTAAGTATGAAGAATCAGTGCATTGGCCATTTCTATGACACCATTGGTACATTAACTATTATAAAGACACATCTAAGATCCACAGAACAATGAGAACCTAACAGGTACAGGTAGCTGTTATCAATCAGGTGAAAGCTAGCTTACAATGCCAATAATGAAGTATCATAAGGTTTAGAACTTTTATCCTGTGCAGCATCCAACCAAGTCATGAATGAAACGAAAGAATATTCGAGGAGCAAGGGCAATAGATTCAAATCTCAACAAAATACAATAAGGGAACATCAACAAATTGGTTGACATCAGTCTTGGAGTAGGATATATTCATCGAATCACAAGTCTTTCTAACGTCATGCTAATTTAGGATGAAACTCATGTTTAAACACATTATAATTACAAAATATCAACTATTTTTTAGGCATCAGTCTTCAGGTAAGAAATATTCATCATAACTCGACTCAAGGTCGCCATGTCTTGTCCCCAACTAATCCAGGGTGGAACTGAATTAGTGTTTATTACCGGTACCTTCATGTGGACTAAATGATACAGCTTATTTGTAAGTGCAACAAGACCTTGTGCATCTAAAACTAATGTTATGGACCAGACTCCATTTATACCTTTACTTTTCTACGTCATTATTCAGAAAACAATGAGTAAGTCTCACTTTGCTTCTTTAATTCTTCTCCAAGCCACAAATCTATTAATTTCTGAGTGCTCCCAAATTGTCAAAAAATTTAACAATAGAAAATAAAGTAACTGAAAATGGAAATCGGGAGAAACAAAGTAAGAAAATCAGTTGCAACTGAACTCAAAACAAAGTTTAACATCAAAGTACTTTGCACCAAGCAATCATAATATTATACTAAAAAGATAATCTTGCATGATAGATTCTAGAAAATATACAAATGAAGTATGAAGTGGAAATTTATTTAAGGGCATTACTAATGACTACAGCTAGAGCTAATTAAATTGTAAGAATGTCCCCAAATAATTACTAGGATTTCGAGTTGTTTCTCAAAACCCCTCTCCATCATTCCCTTCTTTTTCGGATTCCAAGACAGATAAGCTAAGACATCACACCATTTACAGATCTTGACTTTGTGCCAAAGTATAGAATATCGATAGCAAGTGCAGATAATTGTGATTTGTGAATACTTAAATCCCCTCATACTTTTCGACATTATTAAAGCATTATCTTGCAAAAAATCAGTATCTTATTCCATTGTACAGTGAAGGAAAAGTAGGGAAGTTCTATTTTCATATCCTCATCACCCCTTGGCTCAAGTGTGAACCTCATTTCTGCATTCATCTTTTTAAAATGAAGCAGCATAAAAGCAAGAAAAGACAATGTATCCATCCATCATCACAACAACCGTTCATAATAGCATCCAGTAAGAAGTATAATCAACCAAAAGATTTGCTTTTTGGCAACAGAGCCATCAAACCACCAAAATAACTCTTAAGTTCCACACTCTAAAGTAAGACATTATTTCTATTAATTCGAGGCATGTCATGCAGCACCTAAATCTCTATGAAGACATCTTTTATAAATCTATATGAAATGATATTTCATTGAGCTTGTTGACTTCAGACAATCGTGCATTCAGGCTCCTAACTGTTGGATGTTATAAGCAGAAAATAATTATTGAGCTGAGATATGTTGTAAAAAAGCTGGTAGAAGGGACCAGCAATACATTGCAAGGCAATCATATTGCTTTTAAAAATCCAAAAATATGTAATACCAATACATGACAGTGTAAAGCTTAGATATTTCTCCTTCAAATAATGCACACTTGGACCATTTAAGTGAATAACTTCTATAATTTATTTGCATGTCAAAATAACAAACCCATTAACCAAGGCACACCAATTTAAGAACTGAGATTCTAAGTTTCAATCAACTAATAAACGAGCATATGTGCAAGTTGATACTATGAAAATGGAATGTATTTATTAGGAAAGCGGCTGTTCACTCACTAAAGGAGCTCAACAAAGTCTCAGGGAGAAGCAGAAGGATTTGATTCCAGTGTTCACTCTGGAAGAGCCCTTGGGAAGGAAGCAGGCAATAGCGCGATAGCAAAGAGCAAAGAAAGCTAAGCGCGCAGAGGGAGCAGCATATAGCACGAAAGAGTCAAAATAAATGCAAGAAATGCAACTTATTTACTATCCAGCCCAACAGAATGCTTATAACTGAAAGCTAAGTATGCATCTACGTATGAGCTCAGTAAAATAAGCAATTTCATGGACCCAATGCATGTGAACAGCAGGCACCAGATTTCATGCAAAAATCCATGGCAATACACGATTTTCTGGAGACAACAACATGACTCAACGAGTTAGGGTCTCTTGCCCCTGAGCACAACCAGCAAGTGACGTGACATACAATTTAATAATAATCAAAAACATAAAAGAGTGTTCAATTGAGGTACCTAACAATAAATCACAGAAGAATCAAAAATTCATGGAATCCAAAAGCACCCCTGGTTGCAATCCACAATGAAACAGATTTAAAAGCAAAAGAAATTTTGACATTATCATTTTCACTGGAACTTGTATTCCCTATTATTACCTTATTTGTTCATCTTTAGTCCTTTACCCATCTGCATAATAACGAAATCGGAAAGATCATTAGTGATGGCCCAATTGCTTGATAAGCCAGCACCAAGAGAGATGATGAGGAACCAAGTCTTCAAATGAGAATGGGACAGAAAAAGGAGCTGCTGAATGGAGATGGTTTAAAATTAAGAATGATAAAAGGATGGTAGGCAATAACAAAGGCTTTTGACTTTGTGAGAGAATAACGCACACATGAATAAAATCTTCACCATGTCAAGGGTACTGACATTCAGGGTGATACCAGCATCGCAGTAATTTTCATGCCTAGAGCATGGATCAGAGTAAAATTCGCCTTGTACCCTAGGAACAGCAAGGAAAGCAACATAGAATTGGCTAGGGCTTCTTAAGTTTCAATATTATTGCATTGCTGTTCTCTCTTTCTCAGAACTGCTCCAAAATTTTGTTTCAAAAGAGAGGGGGAAAAAAGTCAACATCTACATATAAGCACATAGCACATTTTCTAAGTTTGTTAGTTTGCTGGTATCAATTTTTCCATTGGTTGGAAAGCTAGGGATTCCATTTCAAAGAAGAATTACCTCAGGAACAGGCCATATGAAAATAAGGATCTAAGTTAAAGAAAATGTACTCATCAACGATTCAACATGGCAAGGAGGATCTAATATTGCATAATATTCGCACAATAACAATACATATGGGCCAACAGTTTCCTTATAAATCGTAAGGAGGGTAATATGCAATAGAAGCAACAAGATAATACCTCAGCAGGGTAAGCACCCTGACAGTCTGATCCAGACATCTCCTTTGGCCCAAATAGTCCATCAATTCCATCATTATCAAAAAGCTGTTCAGGATTATTAAGAGCTACACCAAAAAGTTCTTCATAGTTCTCAATACTCAAGTCAACCTCATCCATATTAAAATCATCATAGAAACCATCATCCTCATATTCAGCAGGCCCCTTTTCTCTGGGTAAGAATACCTGCACATGAAAGGACAAGACTTCTAGTGCTTTAGATGAAATGGAGTTAAAGAAAAACATCAATGAGTTGAAAATGCAACAGGACTAGTATTTTCCACACATTTGTGCTCATCTTAGCAGAAATATATCATGGAATTTAAAGTTGATCATGGTTCTACATTGTCATGCCATGGAGTATATATCTTCACTTCTAGCTTCCACCTTAAACTAAGTTGAGATGTGGTCTAGCTTCACAAAAATTAGAGTGGAGATCGTAAATATCAATCTTTTGCATCTATAATAAATAAAAGAAATAAAGAGGGAAATACAACATAAGAATAAAGAGGGACATATCCAACATGAAAATAAGTCATGCTGAAACAATTGTGACTAAGAAAACAAGGAGTTACTCAAGTTCAAGCAACTTCAGTCAAGCCCTTCTGCATAGGTGCATTTTAAAAATCTTTGCAAGGAGGATGCCTCAGCAAACTGATGAACACAAAAGACTCAAACAGAAAATTAAAAGAGGGAATTTTTTTAATCTTTTACCTTGAAAGAAAGCCCCTCCAAATTACTAGGCAAAATCCCCCCCAACTTGACTTGTCATTATTTTGTTTTTAATTAAAATGAGAAGAAGTACTTCAACTCTGGGATATTTGGTGATTTCAGTTTCCTAGTGCTTTCCCATACCGAGTCATAGATTTGGATTTATAGGAGTTAGTTTTGAAGTAGTCATTAGTACTTCCTAGAACAATTCCTATTCTTTTCTTTTTTTCTTTCTATTTGGAGAAGTCTTTACATCTATATTTACATTCAATCTTCTTATTCCAACTAAATACGTAGTTTACAGATATGTCATATTCAACATCATACTATAGAGCCAACAGAAGACTTTGGCAACAAAAGGAAGCTCATAAAGATGGACATCCTAAATCTTAAATCATGAACTCAATTAAGAGCTAACAGCTACAAGACAAGAAAGATCTAGATAAAAGATAGACCCTCACTCCATTCTCATCATGGACCAGAATCAACTCGGGTCCAAGCGAAGTCCTTTTAATTGCCCTCTGACAGACGCATGCGTGTTCTTTATAGGCAAGATAAGTTCTCTTCTTCCTTTCATTTCATTTTCAATCTCTTCTTCTAGTATTGGAGTCTTAGACTACTGAAAATCATTATTTTCCTTAAATAACAATGGTATTCCAATACTTTTCTTTTGTCATTAATGGCAATTTCATCTATTCATGATGAACTATTAATTCATTCTTTCTTCCATCGGCACAAAATTGCAGATGAGAAGGAGCATTCAAATCCAGATGTCGTCAGAATATGTAAAAAAGCTGACACCTTGCTAATAAGACAAGCATCAAAAGAAGTTCAATTTTCAAGAGTTACTAGTCCCATTACTATTTCAAAAGTTAAACCTATTCGATTTCATCAAGTTCACCAACACAACAAATAGATTCAATTCTAGCCAACATTATCAAGTCTTCAAACATGTTCAATCAAAAAATAAAAATAAAAATAAAATGAAGAAGAAGATAAAACATCCACTAGAGCAGCAATGCAGAATTGCTCCGACAAATCTAGGTCTGAATTTCCTTTTATTGCCGTACTTAGCAGCACTTTCATAATTCTGAGAGCACTTGACTACTCTGTCCTCTGTTAGAATTACCATAAAGAAGAGGGATGGGATGAACCTAAGTATAAAGTCATATGGGAGTTTCACATGATAACAAGATTCAACAACAGCCACTGCCGTAGTGCAGCAGCAAACAGCTAAGTCAAATGAGAAGACGCAACTGTGTAATTTCATTCTAGATCTCAGCAATGTCCTTCAGATTACAAAAAAATTGAAGCTAAATAGGCCCAGGAATAATAATTGTAAATCCTGTATCTGCTGAAAGAAATTGTTAAGACAGATAGCTACCTTGGGGATAGTGGAGCTAGGAGATCCAGCCAGCTGATCTGCATTCTGTAGCTTGGGATCAAGCGGTGTTAATGACTCCATCCATACTGTTGTTTTATCTACATCCACGTTATGCAGGTCGCTAGCTCCTAGTAGAAAGGATGCATCTTCAATGTTCTTTCCTTGGGGACCTTGGCAATCCCTTGGCTTGTTATCAGCAATGCTCATTGAACCCATCCCCTGCTCATAAGTGGAATCTCCAACTGAAGGAAAATCTAAGAGAAATGACCAAATTGCAGAAAGTTCTGCAGCTGAGGGACAGGCAGAGTAACAATTAACAGCTTGCTTCTTGTGTGCAGGACTTATATTTGAACCAGCATGCCCCAGCCAATCACAGTTCTGGCAAAGAGATATCCTTTCATCAATACATCTAACAAAAGCTGGCTGAGAATTGCATTTTTCGCAAACTAGCGTCCTCGAGTGACGTCTTGAAAGGGCATTTGCAGAATGGACATTGCGGTCACAGGACAAACATAAACTAGCTGCATCAGACCTACAGTACACAATGGATCTTTGCTCCCCACAGAAATCACAAAGATAACCCATATTGCAACCAATTGAATTCTTAATCGAACTCTTCCTTGAATTTCACGCTTCACACACTTTTCCCCCAACAAATTATTCAAACTGGCAGAAAACAAATTTTCAGATGATTAAGAAGAGGGTGTTTCCCAAGAGAGCGTTGGCGTCAAAAAATATTTCAGTACTTATTCTGTGCAATAAAATGATCTGCATTAAGAGGTACAAAAAAAAAAAGTATTATTAGAAAGATATCAGCAACAACATTAATGAATTAATACATTACACCTGTTATAATGAGAGCAGGGTACAATGAGAAAAGTCACCTCCCTGAAAATGTGCCCAAATGAGTAAATTTTGCATCCTAAAAAGTACACCTTTTTTTCAACAAATAAAAATGTCAATGATAATATTTCCAAAACCAGAAGGAACAAGTTCTTTTACGACACGGAAGATCCATAACATTATTACTGGAAAATTGTAAGAACAAATTCTTTACTGGTACGCATCACTCATGATACATCATGAGAAAACATATGAGATGCCAAAGGAATAACAGTTAATCCAATCAGACTAAAAAGGGAAGAAAAGGTGCTCCAGGCCTCCAACATGGGAATCAAGAATCAATACGAAAGGTTAAAAAGTTTTCGCAAGCTAAGAAGTAATTCATTCCAATTCAACATAATTATTACACGTCAAGATTATTAGAAAGGGAAATTGCATCTCTGTTTTCTGCATTCAGAGTGTCTTAAAATGGAACCTTTCCAAACGGGAAAAGAAAAAGAAAAAAGAAAACAAAGAAAAAGAAAAACATAATTCCCATAGTCCCAGCAGAAGATTGGAAGAGACCGACCATTCACCCCACACCCACCCACCCCCCCCCCCCCACGCCACCCCCCCCCCCCCCACCACAAAAAAAAAAAAAATTGATGCAAAATGTGAAATTCAGTAAACCTGAGAAAAACACAGTACCACAAACTATAAGCTGAACCTGCAATTCCCAATTGCCCAAAATCCTACCAACGAAAAAAAAAACAGAGAATTCACACATAAGAGGTACAATATAAACCCAAAAAGAATATTTATTTAAAAAAGAAAAGCAAGCCCATTTTCCAAGAACTAATGCATTTACCGGATTTAGCAGTAAAAGGCAGCCAAAACCCAGAGTACTATACTACAAGAAAGCAAAAAAGTACGTAGGCTTTTCTTCAGCAGCTTTCAATCAACACAACTACTAAAAACCCAAACTAACAGAAAGAGATCGGACCTTTCCGGAAGAGATTCTCTTTCTACAGCTTCTCTCTCTAGCAGAAGATGGGGGGTGTGTGAGTGAATTTTTTGGGGTTGAATTTATGAGTTCTGACAAAGTGTCAATAAAATAATAATAAAAGTGATAAAAAGTGCAAGAGAGAGAAACAAGTTGGAGGGTGGGGTTGGGGGTGTGAGGTGGGGCCCTGTCCTTTTCATGAAAAGGAAAAGTTCGCCCCCACTTTCCCTACTCCATTTCTTTTTTGCCCCTACGAAAAAGATCATCTTTTTTTCTATTACTATTTTGTCTTATTAATTTTAATTTTTTTAATTATAAGATAAACTTTCTATAGTAGAATAAATAAGGATCAACTAATAAATAACCATTTTCTTAATTAAAAAGCTATAAGTTAACTGTGTCCATGTTTAATAAGATGGCATATTTACACTGTAAAATTTTATTTAGTTGAGACATTCTTAATTTTAACTTAATATAAGCATCGTGAAATATATTAAAATATGATTTGATATGTTCACCAAAATATTCTGCAACAATTACGATTTTGTCGTTTTATGTATGTTTTTAAATAGAAGAATTAATTATGATTTTTGATTTAAAAAAAATAGATAAGTAACTTACAAAATCATTAGATAAAAGTGTAAGATTTTATCAAATAATTCCATTCAATGCCTTGAAAAATTCTTGTATAGGATTTGATATTTTCTATCATTATCTCATGACACAATGGATCCATGATGCACTTTCAACAACAACATGGCCACTCCATGTATGAGATGTTTGTGAAGCTTCATCTAAGAGGTTATATATCAATAAGTAGCCCCCGCTATATTCGTAGGCACACTATATATTTTCAAAAATATTATTTAAGTTTTTGCAATTTTAAATTTATTTTTAAAAAAATTGTACTTTTTGATAAATTGATTTAATATCAAATAATTCTTTTTTAAAAAAATGGTATAAATACCATATGAGTTACTTTATTCTATCATTAGACAGCACCAACTAACTATATAAAAATCAAAATAATATACCATATGTAAAAGAGATCCAAAATTGTACAAAATATAACGATGATTAGTACTTTGATTTTATCAAGATTAAAGAAACTTGGAGTTTTCATTTTCATAATATTAATTTATTTCAGTAAAGTAAATTATAGAATTAAAATATTTAAAAATTATTACACTTGATAAGCTCTAGACTTCAACGGCCTTTCCTAGTGATACACATTCCTAACTGAAAGTTAGGTAAAAAGATCTGGCGCTGTTAAGAAGAAGATTTTGATGCTAACGAGGAGGAGCACGTGGCGGCCAAGGAAAGAGAAGGAAGCACTTGTCCTTTTTTGCACACACGACGCATCACTTCGGATAAAAATTGATTTTAACCAACAAAAGCAACATTAATAATTTAGAAAAACAATGGTGTTGTAAATAAGGTACTATGGTCCTTAATGGCCACTTGAAGGAAGGACAATGATGAGACATTGTGGGGGATCCATGACATGGATTGAAAAGAGAATAAATATATGAAAAGGGCATGGGCAGTAGGGCGTTTTTTTAAAGCTGAAATTACCATATGGCCCTTGTTCATATTCTCTCTATTCTAAGTCTTTAATGTCTTGTAGTGTTTAAATATCTTGCCGTTTTCATTATTAGAAAACAATTTTACCTACTTAAAAATAAGGGTGTAAATGAATCAAGTTCAAAAAAATTTATAAGCTCGAGCCTTTAAAAAAATCTAACTCAAAAAAACTTATAGGCTCAAGCTCGATGAGCCTCCTTTTAAAAGTTTGAGCTCGAGTTTTAGCTCACAAGCTTAATATTAGTTGAGCTCAAGCTCAATTCAATAAAATTTAATTATTAATATATAATAATCATTTAATATTATATATAAAATATTTAAAAATGAAAAAAGTAAATTTATTAATATAAATAAGTATTTAATTAACATATCAAAAATATTTAAAAATAAAAATAAATAAATTATTAATACATAGTAATTATTTAATTAAAAATAGAAAATAGCTCGCAAGCCAACTCACGAGTTTTTAAACAACTTAATCAAAATTCAAACTCAGCTCATTATAAAGCTCAAGTTGAGCTATAATCAAGCCAGCTTATAAGGCTCATGAATTGACTCCACTTATTTTATATCCCTACTTAAAAACATATCTTTGAATGGGATCATCAAAAATGAAAATTACAAATTTGTCTTAATAGGTTTCAAAACTGACTACAATTATGAATTTCAAATAATCTTGACATACTTAACGTGCGTGTTAAATTTTTTATAATATAAAATAATTAAAATTATCTATTTTTATACAATTCTTACTTTTTAATAAATTTAATAGAATTTATTTAAATATTTCCCGCACAAAAAATAAAAAAATAAAGATAAAATGATAATGGTGGTGCCTCCAATGGGTAATTGCAACATATACAATTAAAAGATCGAAAGGGTAAAAATAAAAAATATCTCGGCCACATCACTAGAAAGCACGTTAAAAAAATTGATATTTTATTATATAAATATAGATAGATCTGAAACTCATACGTGGGCCCAACATTGATACACAACCTGTCAAAATCACATGAAATCATTAATACTAACAAAAGCATAAATAGTCAATTCCACAAGAAATGATCCACTATCAACAATCTTTTAGTGATAAAGTGTCCACGTAATGAGCATCAACAAGCTAACTCTAGGGGTTTTCGGATAAATCAAGAGGCGGCTAATAACGTAATTTTCAATAGGTTGCAAGTGGATATATTTTTTTAAAGAAAAGGTGCTCATAATACAAAATATGTGTGACAATTGGCGAAAACTGATCCTGACCGGTAGCAAGTGGATATATTATTATAAAGAAAAGTGCTCATAATGAAAAAGTATATGCCCATGGAACCGATTGGAGAAAAACTAACTAGGATGCTCTAACTACTTCGAAAGCACCTCAAACTTGTCATTGAAGTATAAGAGACAAAATTATACATCATACTATGATTATGTCACCAAGAACAGAAGGTGGAGAAATAAACAAATAAGCAAAAACAGAACTAACCAAACAAAATTACAAATTAAAAAACCAAAATGGACAAAAGTAACCAAAGATTAGCCCAGACAATGAGCATTTCTTGTTCCAACACCCTTGACTGCATCTCTAATTTCACCAAAAATTAACCCAGACAATGAGCATTCTAGTTCTAACACCCTGGACTGCATCTCTAATTTCGCCAAAGATTAACCCAGACAGTGAGCATTTCTGCCTTTTGAGAGGCAATGTGAATTGAAAAGGAAGGATCTCAAATGGCAGATTCAGCTGAAGTGAAAACATAGTCATAGTCATTCAAAGCAGAGAAGAACTTACACAATAAATGAAATAATAGGAAGAATTCTCTCTAGTAACAGATTTTGGTCAAAATAAATCTTGAGATGTTTTTACTACATGAATTAATGTAAAATGTGAAGTTGCTAGGCCTGCCTCTGGCACCCTTATCAAAGCTCCCGTGCAGAGCAATTGATGAGAATTGTCAAGACCATCGCAAGCCACATCCAGTCTCAACAAACTCAAATGCTTTCTGTGGTCCTATGTCTTAGTGATTGAATGGAGACTGCACATCCAGTTGTAATTTGTAGTATATCACAAATTAGTGCAAACAAACATGATTAAAAAGAATTCATATTTATATAATTCATGTAAATTCACTCAGTATTCATGGAATAGGCAAATAAGATTTAGCTAACAAAAGTAGTGTGATAATTTACTGTATGAGGCACACACTATAGTAAAAGTAAGCTCACAACTTACTGTTTATGCATCCATGTCTTGAATATTCCAACTAGCGAAGGCTAAAGTTACAAATTCAATATCAAGTGGGAGAATTCAGCCAGCTGATGACATTGATCAATGAGTGCTATCTGTTGTTACTTGTTACACTAAAAACTCCTTTTCCAATGGAGAGAAACCACAAAAGAAAGGCAATAGAACTAACAATTTCAAGCAAGACATGTCAAGTGCGAGGATGAACTTCCTCCAGGTATTAACATTAAGAAACATAGCATCAGATCAAGCTGCTCAACTGAAATTAAAGATTTGCAAAACCATTTAGAGGCAGAATAATGCAGCAGGCATATGAGACCATAAACAAAGGAGAACCAAGGAGCATAATTTTGCGATGATTATAAAACCTGAAGAGGAGTCTCGGTTTTCAGTAATATGAAATACCTACGCCTAGGTCTGGAGGATATGACTTAATTTTACATTTGTTTTTCAAAATATTGATGTAAGAAACTGAGCCTAAATTTGTCAGACAAGGTGGAAAGTGCGTATCAACCATGGTCCATGAAGCAAATTGAAGGAAGATATTTATGCTAATAATCTAAGCAAGTGCTCCCGATTGTCATAACTTGAAACACATAGAATTGACGTGCAGTTGAGTTATGGCAAAGGCAAATTACCTCCTCTGCCCCCAAAATAAATATCAAAATTCAATCAGTTGAAGTTTATTTCATAGTTTTATATTTTCTTTTAGATCCCATGTTTTGTTTGGCTAACATAAGGAAAACAAATGAAGAAACACGTAGTGTCTTATACAGCGGAAGCAACTGAAAGGATTTAAACTAGACTGCCGTAAGGAAAAAGGAAATTACTCTGAAATATCCACGAACAATGACACAACAGAGGAGCATATCAACAGGCCACTTTCCCTCTTGTGCACAAAAATAAAATTGCAACCTAAAATACATAAAATCCAATAGACAAGACCAGAACTAATACAAATAACAGAGAAAGGATCATGAATTCAACTGGCCACAGAAATACTTCCAATCCTAAGTTTCTTTTCATGTTCTGTTGTCTATTCTGCATATAGTTCAGCACAAAATTACAAATGCGTGATCAAACATATATGGCTCTCATCTACCATATATTCATCACTCGATAATCAGGAAAAATCTACAGGCCAGATGCTATCAATTAAATTAATTACGTTATACAGAAGTAGGGCGTGCAGAAAGTAGATCAAGCAATAATTTGAACATAGAACATAAGTTTAGTCAATATGGCTAAATATATTGAACAAAGAAGTATACACCAGAAACCGAATTTTGCAGACAATGCTGATATCACAGCTAAGAGACTAGAATACCATAAGCTAGGAATTGCGGCTAATGATCATTATCATCCTCCCTCGGCTTCAGGCTCCTTCGGATGCTCGGGCTGTCCATTAAAACTCTGATCCACCAAGAGAATCATAAAAAATTACTGCAGTTTCCATCAAAGAGAGATCGTCGTACTCGTCATCGCCGTCGAATAAGTGAACCGACGTCGTTCCGGCGAAGCTCAGGCTGCGTGGCCGCTTCATCTCCAGGGATATCTCGGAATTCTCCGTGGCGGTGGCCACAGGCGCTAGCTCCTTCCTCTGAATCCATCGGCTTTTTTTTGGCGCACAGAAGTAGGAATGGAATTGGGTTGATTGAAAATGGATGGAACTTTGCCGCTTATTTTGAATGCTTTGGAAGCAAACTTTTGAAATTTTCTTTTCTACCCCTGAGGTTTCAAGAAATGTAAAATTTGGACAGTGTTTATTGCTATTAGTAGCTAAATATCCATTAATTATGAAAAAGGAAATAGCAGCCAACTGTGAAGGCGCTTTATTTTGGCAATGTTTAAGTTCATTTTCAAGGGGGAAAAAAATTCTAAAAATTAGAAACTTACGAACATAAATTATTTGGTCGCGAGCTTGTATTTTTTTAAAAAATATATATTTATATATAAAAAAATAAAATATATTATTTTTAAAATTTTTTATAAAATAAATTAACTTTTCGAGCTCGAACTTGAACCTAAACTCAAACTTATAGTTTGTTAACAAGTTCGAGCCTAACAAATCAAGTTAAGCTTAGTCGAGCCTGAACAAGGTTCGAGCCTCAATTTTTTTAACTCGTCGAGTTTAAGCTCGATTCATTTGATTCGAGCTTGAGCATAAAAAAATTATCAAAACTCGACTCAACTCAACTCGTTTGCATCCCTATCCGAATGCTAAGTCAAGAGCTTTTCTTTAAGAATACCTTCATTTGATTTTGAAAATTAACCAATCTAATGGTGTTTACAGGTCGGGCAAGTCTGTAAGAAAAATTAGTACAAATTAATTAAATTTAATTGAGTTGAGTTGGATCAAGTTTCAAAATTAGATCTTCAAATTTGAGCCAAAACAATCTAAATTGGGATAGGTTGGTTCGGGTCAGATAATTGAGTTTACCTTCTCATTATTTTCTCCTTTTTTTTATATATAAAAAAATATACACTAATTAAATTTTAAAAAAATTATTCATCAACCAAATGATAGAAATCTAAATACATATCAAGAAGACAAAAATAAATTTATCAAACTCAAATACATATCAAGTAGGCTACCAACTAGAGGTGGAAAATTGAAGAAAAAATAAAAAAATAATTTTTTTTTTTTAATTTTTAGTCAGGTTTGTTTGGTTGAGTCAGGCTAATTTGGATATGCAAAAATGAAACCCGAGTTCAAATCAATTGTTAATTAATTTTTGTCAATTTTTACTCAATTGGACCCGATTACTCGATCCAAACCAATTAAGTTGGTTTTGTTTGAATTATTGGATTCATTAGGTAAATCCGATTGGATAAGCATCCCTACTAACCACACCTACAAAGACAAAACATAGTTGTTTTACTAATGTTTTTCAAAACATCATATGCGCTTTTTTTAAAAATAGTGCCAAAATGTAAGATAGTAATTGAAAATAAAATTTCTTTTTAATATTATTTTAAAAAATTTACACTAAAAATTAACAAAATAATTATGAATAATATTGGGTAAGTATTATGATCAAAAGTTTATCACTAATTTAAAGTTATAGTTATTAGTAAATACGTAATTTTATTTTCTTATACATTTATTATGCATGTATTTACACATTTGAAAAAATATACGTATTATATATATTCTATTTAAAAATAATAATATTGTTATACTAAATCGTTTATACATTCAATACATGTTAACATAATAAAATATTAGTAATTTATAATTTTTCAAAATAACTAATTTTTTGTTAACAATATCATTTTATCACATTCAATAAGTCATTGTAATATTATTTTTTTTCAAAAAATATTTTTTAATGTTTTTTAACTTACAAAATAGATCTAACAAGTTTAACTTGTCGCATATAGCATTTGGGACCGAATGGGACACTAACCTATAAAAATTTTGATGGGTGAGTCTTGAGTTTGGCAAACTTGCTCCGTTGCTATACCTAAAAATAACAAAAATTTCGAAATAAAGATTGTAAAAGATAATTTGAGGAAATGAAACCAATTATTTGATTGGCTTTAACAAGGTGGGGCAAGCTTATTTAAGCATTAGAACTTGTAAAGATGCTGTGTCGACTGAAATGCTTTAGCACTTTTATTTTCGATAATATTCGTAAATAATAATAATTGATGGAATAATCAAATAAGTACTATAAAATAATTCCGACACAATATAATAATAAGATTAAATTTATTTTACCCCTCTGTACTATGGGGTATATATTAACTATCCCCTATACTTCAAAAATATTCAAATACTCATTTTAAAGTTATATGTCATTAGTAAAATAGGTGATGGTGTCAAAATTCTACACTAAATTACTGATTTAACCTTATAAAATAACTAAATAGTATAAAAATCTAGAATACATAATTGCTTTTTTGCACAAGTACCCTCTGTTTTGTTGGTCCCGTATGCCTTGTATTAGAATGAAAATGTTCTTTTAAAAAAAATAAAATGATTTAATGTTTTTGTTGGATTAAAAGTTAGATGATGCTTAGGCCATAAAATGAAAGTAACAAAATTGAAGTAAGAAACTTGAGCATTATATAGTAAATCACAAGGGTAATTTGGACATAAAATTTTTCAATGATAATATGTATAAAGATTATATAATTTTAGTGATACATTAGCCAAACAACCGTTACTTTTATAATGACAAATAAGTTTGAGGGGGGTATTTAAAGATTTTGTTATTACGGGTGCCAAGTATAGATTTGTCTATATAAAAAAAAATGTCATGTATCATAAGTTTTTATACTATTTAGTTATTTTTTGAGGTTAAATCAATAATTTTACTGTAGAATTTTGAAACCATTAATTATTTTACTAACGGTAAATAATTTTTAGGGAATATTTGAGAGTTTTAAAATTATAAAAAGATATTTGATACATAACCCATGATACATGGGTAAAATAAATTTAAGCATTAGAACTTGTAATGATGCTGTGTCGACCGAAATGCTTTTGCACTTTTATTCTCGATAATATTCGTAAATAATAAATAATTGATGGAATAATCAAATAAGTACTACAAAATAATTCCGACACTATCTAATAATATAAACAGGGGAAAAATAGCTCTGAGGCGTACACGCATCAGATCTTCACAGCCCGCCGTCGCCGCCGTCTCCATCTCCGCGCCCATACACAGTAACACAAAGAAAACATTGATTTTGCACATTATTATCTATATTGATTAGCAGCAGCAGCAGCAAATAAAATGCATAAAACAGCGCAGACGTGGTTCGCGGGCGGCCCCAGCAGCGATCTCGACAAGACGTCGTCGTCTCTGCTCGCCGACTGGAACGCATATGCCGCAGCTTCCAACGCCGAGGATGGCGAATCCTCCTCCTTCGATCTCGAAGCCGCCGTGCGGACCGCCAATGACAAAGTCACCTCCACCTTCAGCGTGTAAGTATGAAACACAAAACCTAGGAAACATGCTGCTGCGCATTGTTTCTGTTTGATGCTAACATTACTGTTTGAATTTTATTCTCTGTTGGTGCTGAATTTTGAAGAATTTATCGTTTCAATTTAAATTGTGCAAAAGTTTTACTGTTCGTGCCAACCTTAAAGTCGAAGCGGTTTGGTATTTCTTCTTTCATTTTTTTGGGTCATTGAATTGCATATATCATACATCGTTCCACCAGAACCAAATTGGTGACTGCGCTAATATTTTCATCAATACCTGTCCAGAAGATAAAATTTTCCTGCTAACCTTTTTTCTTTTTTCTTTCTTTTTTTTTTTTCGTGGGGGTGGGGGATACAACTTGATGCTGGCAATTCCGTGACAGCAGTCAATTGGGCTGCTCATTGCACATATTCCATCATTCCTTTCTTTGTTTAACTACTAACTATGAGACACAATTGTACTTGTCAGCTGTCACATGTGGAATGTTATCTCTCACGGTGTTCAGGGCATTTGTATGGCCTTCCTACTTGCTTCTAAGTTTATTTTGGTGGAGAATCTGTAAAAATATGTTGAAGATATGAATATTAAGCACTAGCTGAAGTATATAATTGTTTCACCAAAAATTAGTGTCTTACTGGTTAAAGCATGTTTGGACCTGTCATTTTGATAACTTCCAAGTATTTTCCATTTGCTGAAAAGAAAATCATGTGAATCTAAAGCTGCCTTTAAACTTGAATGTGTTGCATGGAAGTATTTATCATATAGATAGGCAGAACAAAAATAGAAGGGACAACAAAGAGGGAGAACACCTTTTTCTCTTTATGTTCTTAAGGTGGTGGCAGGTCACATTTTTTGTTCTTTGCTCATACGAGCTCTATTCCTCTTCCATTGTTACCAGATATTGTTTCTCTTGTAACTTCTAAGGGAGCATTTTATATAAAATTGTGCATTTTATACATCAGGGTTTCAAAAGGAGTGAGGGACTTACCTGGGAGCTTCAACTCTGCCACAAGCAATGTCCCTTCTGGAAAGTCTCTTATGTACTTTGGGTTGTTCCTCGCTACTGGAGTCTTCTTTATCTTCATTGCCTTCACTATATTTCTTCCTGTAATGGTGCTGAAGCCTCAGAAGTTTGCAATTTGCTTCACTTTGGGGTGTGCCTTCATAGTTGGTTCATTCTTTGCCCTTAAAGGTCCAAAAAGTCAGCTTGGCCACATGTTATCGAAAGAGGTATATGGTTAATATTTTCTTTAGAGAGTTCAGTTGCTGATCTTTCTCAGGATATAGTAATAGTCTTTTTCCTCTTCTGTCTTTTTATTCGCTTTTCCAGACCTTATCATTGATTTATTTTATGTTTCTTTCATTCAGAGACTACCTTTTACATTGGGATTTCTTGGCAGCATGGTGGGCACAATTTATGTGTCCATGGTGCTTCACAGTTACATTCTGTCTGTTCTTTTCTCTGTGTTACAGGTATCAAACCTCTTGTATCACTGTTATCTCTATCATCAATGTTATTGCCACCATGTATTGCATCCTGTCTTCTATCGTTTCCTTTTTATGCGATTATCCGATGGTCACTCTTGATAATGCATGATGTTTTCTGGTAATCAGTGAAATGCTTATTTCATACAGATTTCTTTCCTTTCTTTTATCTGGGATTTCCTTAGTGGTTTCTTGGTTTCAATGCAAACTTTTTGGAGAGAGTTTGTGTGAAATTACTGGTCTAATAAGTAATTTCACTGCTTTATCATACTCCATTCGCATTAGAATTCATCCCCGGTTTAGACAGTTGGCATCAGCTTAGTTACAGATTTGCGCGGGCAAATCTCAATTTGCATAAAAATTGTTGCTCTTAAGCCATTTAAACCAGTTATTATGTCCACTCATGATCTCTGAGTGCATACTGCCACCCAAAACCTACCTTTTTATTCCCCACCTTCCTCTCCATTGAATTAGCACACTGACTTACTGCAGTATTTTACTCTTTTATCTGCGTGCATATCATGTACTTGGACTTTAGGTTCTGAAACATTTGCAACTTTATGTAATTCACAACTATTGCTCTCTTGCTATTTCCTGAAGTGATCAAAGAGATGGGCTATCATTTTTGCAATCCCTGTGCTTCAACTTTAGATGTATATTATGTGCATAGAACTGTTAGGCTACATTAGTCACAATATCGACACTTACGCAAGCAGGGTCCCAAACATTAGTATGGGAAATGATTTTAAATAGAAAAATGCTGGTCAGATTATACGTTTGATAAAACCATGAAACTATATTCTCGAGTTTCCTTTCCTTTGGTGCTGATTTTTCTACCTAACCAAGCAAGTTGTTCTTTTAATTTCTTGACGTCTTTCATGTGTTCTTAGGGGCGAGAGCTTATTTTTGTACCTAACCAAGCAAGTTCTCGTTTTAATCTCTTGATGGCCTTCATGTGTTCTTAGGTCCTTGCTCTAGCGTACTATGCTATCTCCTACTTTCCCGGAGGATCGGCAGGGCTGAAATTTCTTTCAACAACTCTCACTTCGTCCGTTCTCAGATGTTTTGGAAGATGACCATGCCTTCTCTAGTACAGTTTATACTGCACTTTTACTCCTGTACATGTTAGAATTGCACATAGCTTCTTTGATACAATAAACTTCTGATTTCCTTTCACTTGCTATCAGTTATAGCTTCGCAAATGCACTGTTTGATGTTTTCTGTTTTCGTGTATTCCAACAAACAAAAATACATGAATTGCTTAAAAGTCCAGGACATTATATAACTAATGACTGTGTCCAAGCTAAACCAACATCTATAAATGGTATAGAAACAGCATGGCATGTGCCGTGTTCTTGGTAAAGGTTCAATCTTTGTGCATAACTATGGATGCCTGATTGTGAACATAGTCATACCATAACCCCATTGTCATAGGTACTCTCATCATGGTCCTCTGCAGCGGCATCTCTGTCTTTTCTCCTACCTCTCCCAAAGAAATGTCTGCCAAGAAGTCCGGATTTTGAGGAACCAGCAGCTTGCTTAACCAGATCAGTATGGATTGCTTCCACATACAACACCTTCACCAAATTCTGGAAACGGCGTCTAAATGTTGGTATTCGGGACATGGAACCAACTATTCCTTGTAGCCTGTTGAATACAGCACACACTCATCATCAAGCAATTACGCAAGATAGATGAAATATGTCATTCATGTTTTATGTGTTCCTCTTATTGATGGAAGATAAGAATGTGATAACATGTCAAATTTGCTAAGAATCACAGACTCTTGTACAGTGGTTTGCATTTATAAAACTGGAAGCTACTACACCTGTAAGATGGTGTAGAAGCCGCTGTAGAGATAAGATGATATGCAGGGGGGCACATTGCAATTGCATGTGTTAAAGTTTGTCTAAAACAGAATAGTATTTGGTGAAAATAAGAAGATAACTTGTACGAACCTCCTAATTACAGCTTGCAATTGTGCTCTCCTCACTTTGTCACTGGATGGGAATTCAGTGTCATCCCAATCCTCTGGCATATCGTTTTTCCAAGCTATAACTAGCTTTTTCAGGCAACTTTCTTCGTTTTCTTGTAGTTGTAATCCCTTTATTTGCTCCTTCATGGTAAACAGTGGTCCAATAAACCACTCAAACACTTTATCCCTTGGCAAGTTGAATCTTGTTAATTCCACTTGGTCAGCTATAAGTTAACATTAAAATCTATTAAGAGCCTGGCACAAAACCAATAGTACAAAAAATACAGGTAGCAGGAGTAAAGTCTTACAGAGAATCAAACCAGAGGAATCAGACTTCGCTGATGTGAAAAGGCACTGTAATATGGACCAAGCAGGCAGCTTGATGCTCAGCTTCTTACAGTCTCCTTCAACGATACATGCCTGAATGTCTTTGACATTTATCAACCCTTCTTGAAGAAGCATTTTGCCATTAAGCTCACAGGACTTGAAAAGCCAATCCCACACCTGCCATACTTCCATAATGAACTTTCATTTCCCGCAACAGAATTACTTATACTATATGGATTCCACCACAATGGGTCGCAAATAAGGATAACCAGAACAAAATAGAAAAGAGCAAAGAAAACAGAATGGAATCACTTTGTTCTGATAAGATAACTAATCCCACCTAATACAATTTGAAGACGTGACAACCATTCAGATACATTTCAGCAAGCTGGAAGGTTGTAGAAGCTACCTTTTCTAGAATACCAGCGAGCTAGCTTGCTTACTCTCCTTATAGCATACATTGACAGCAGAAATAAACTAGACTATATTAAACTAAAGTAAAGAGGCATCTGAGGAACAACTAGTCTCTTTTGGCAAAGCACTACAAGATTGACCACTACATGCAGAAATCCATATAACCAGTTGAGCAGAAACAACGCACCTGCATTGGTGTATATTGTTGAATTGCTTGCTTTAGTGTTCTTGATCCTTGTGAAACTAGCTTCAAACTGCGCGACCCCTCTCTGTCATTTTTTATATCAGCTGACGTCCTTTTCTCCAGCTCAGTGGACGGTCTCATCCTTTTACGGTACTGAGGCCTGGCTGTCAGAAGGATTCATTCAATCAGAAGTCACTGTTCATGCCGAGAGGCTTTACTTGTGATCAAGAAGAGAACAGAAAAACTGAAATAGCATGTAAAGTTGAGAGCAAACATGACCTCTCTATTCTATTTTGAAGTAAAATATCTGAATCTTAGTCTTAGACGATACCTGGGAAAGCATGAACCCTCTGATAAATAAAGTAAATCATTGGCATATTCGTCAAACAAAGAAATCACTGCCACAATGTAGGCAAGCCCCATCCGAAGAGAATCTTCCTGGATACAAATATGATGAAAGATACGTATCAATTTTCATAATCAAGAGGAGGAAACAAGAAAGAACTATTTTCCTCATTATTTTCTCCTGTAAGTTCGGAATATTTTTTTTTTTCTTTTGGGTGGTGGTGGTGTTGTTGTTGGGGAGCGGGGGGCTGGTTTGGTTTGAAGGAGTTGAGGAAGAAAAAAGACCAAGATAACTGTATACCTGGTGAACGATGACTCCAGCATAGAGACTGAGAAAGAAGCTAGACAAGAAAGAGGCCAACACTGCTCCTATCACAGCTAAAGGCCACAACAAGACTGTTAGACCAGCAAATGGAACACATACTGTTTCCAGAAAAGGACCTTCCCTGCCAATCAAATCCTCCAACAATCTCTTCCATCCCCTGAACAACATATACGGGCTTTTCCAAAGAGCTACTGCTGTGATGAGAGGAACGTCTATAAGAATAGCAAAAAGGGAAACCAAGAAACAGCGCGGGAGCCTCGACAATCTGAAAGAGAAAAAGACGACAGGCGCTAAAAAGCCACTCTCTGTAATACCAACCTAATACCATAACTGAGTGAAAATTCTAGTGAGTTTCTCACTTTACATCCATCGGATTCTCATCTTTTTGCACTTCCTCAGTCAGTTCATCCATGTAGGAGAAATAAGAGTGGAAGCAAAAATCTGTAAAATCCCTAACTACAGTACAGCAACCTTCGAGAGTGGACCAGCAACCATCCTGGTCATTTTTGCAGGCTGTCAGCCAATGGCACAGTTTCAAGAAAACAATGAGAAAGTGATGCCATTGAATTATATTGCCTTTTATTTCATTAAGCCTTCAACCTTCTAGTGTGAATAGAACAAAACAGAAAGTTCGAACAGTTTTAAACAGAAAGTTCTTACGAGCTCCATAGCATCCTAGTTAAGTTGGGGAAGTTTCAGGATAATTTAGCAAGATGCTATGAATTATAAACTTTTCTCTAGAAAAAAGGAAGATGTCAAAGACAAATTGGAAACTCACTGAAAAGCAGTGATAGCATTTGTCGGTCATGTTCTTCCCCACAGCCTCAAATGTTGCAATCAAGGGAGTGAAGAAGCCATACCCTATCCCACCAAGGATGCTTCCAAAGATGGCAATGATGGGCCAGAGGATCAAGGGCATGGGCAACGAAAATAGTACAAGAATCTTCAAGATCCAGCCAAGTCTTTTGCTTCTGCTCCAGATCGAGAAAAAGTCACCCCGTTCAATGTGGTGCAGAAGTTGAATTAAAATGTGCATCTCAAGTATGGATCCTGAAACTAAAAGCGTAATGGAGCTTACCTTGCCACACAGTAGTAAGTCCAGAGAAAATGAGCAGGCCAAAGTCCTATGACAACTGCTGAGTTTCCAATTGTTATGATGGCTATTGCAACTGGACATATGATTAACCCTGCTCAAGCACCACTTCTGTGACTATGTGCTAAAACTAATATTCAGTGCACTTAATTAATAATACCACAAAGGTAAGCTCCAAAATGAAGGAAAGTCGGGGTATATGTCTACTCCTAGACAACAGCCAAACAAACACATCTTGTGAATTTGGTGGTGTACGTGGAACTCAGGTTGTAGTCGTATCCAAAGCTTGGATAGTAGGATCAGATTCCTAGTCTAGCCCTTCCTCCTGAACGAATTTCATATGCTAACCGTACTAAAATTTATTCCTAGTATCAAATTTCTCTTCATAGCGCAGTTTTTCCTACATTTCCTCTGTCTTAGAATACAAGCCTATGTTTGCCTAAAATGAAAAATTGTGAGGAAATAGAAGTGAAAGTACTTGTTTTCTTGAGATGGAAAAAGGATATGTAAGCAAACACTATTAAGACCACTAGAAAACTTCCAGCAGGCATAGTTTTGTTGAAGCACCATATAAAGATCCTATCCTTTGACAGAATAACAAACCTACAGAATTCTTAATTTTGAAAAAGATGGGATAGAAATTCCAGTTCCACAATTCATAAAGGGGCAAATTTTTTAATTTTCCATGATTTAAATAAATTCTCCATATGGGTTTTTGGAAGTGAACACAATCATTCTAACACATTTACATGTAATGAATTCTCAATTTTCTAATTCATCACACTGGCATCATCACTTTTCTTTATCAATCCTTGGGTGAATAAAATGTCCCAGCTGTATATAGGAATTATGTCATATAATGTAAGAAAAGAACCATCAACAAGCATTCCTTCTCGACCCAAATTAGTGCATTCTAAAGAAGCATAAAATGCTAAAGAAGTAAATGTTTATACCTTTGAGCAGGCCAAGTATGAAGAGCAAGAAAAAGAAGGGCAAGAAGGAGACGAAACTCCAAGACTTAGCCACAAACCCAACTGGTACCTCCATGAATGGGCTGCTCTCCCCTCCTTCAATGGAGGCCAAAATTCAACCGAAAAAACAATAAAAATGGGTGCTTTTATGTAAACTACCCAAAATAAAATTTTTGAGCAAGTGGGATTTTGGCAGGAAAGGAATTTCTTTATCCAGCTATCTGCTTAGTCTACTTTCAATTCAGATAACAGTAGATTCGATTTGATTGAATATATATGTTAATATACATAAAGATAGAAAACCGCTTTGGTAGGGATGGGGTTATGCTTTGGGCGTGGCAGTGAGAAGATGGGCTCCCGCCACGTGTAGTTTGTGTGCATGAGATCCCTGCTAATGCGGGTGGCAGATGGTGACGCAAACCTTGTGCTTTTTCTTACACTGATAACGTTAGTTGCACGCTCTCACCCAATTCCTGTCGTACAATGTTTGTTCTTGACTTCTTTCATTCTTAGCTCATTTCATGTGATCTCACGTTACACCGACACAATACAACACAGAATGTTTTACTATTATCAGAACTATATCATATAATTTGATGTATTCGTGTTGTACTATCAATAAAAAGTATATGATATGATATGAATATAGAAATATAAAATAATATAATGGATATCAGTATGTGTTTGAAAAGTTTTAAAAAGCTTTTGTATTAGAAAGTCTCTTGAGTGTCATTAGGCAAAGGCATTGTTTGTTTGTCAATTCATAATCCATTTTTCAACTCTCAAAACTTAAATAAACAAACACTACACATTCTCTAATCCTACTCTCAAAATACAAAATGTATTTTCCAAAATATCCCTATTATTCAGACTCCCAACATATTTTCAAAAGTTCTACTTAATTGTCTCATAATTACAAATATATACACGGACTACTACTCTTACAATTTATATATACACATATATAAATAATTTTAAAATATTAATTTCACTCCACCAATTTGATAAAAAAGTCATTGATGTAACATCTTGTCCCCTCAAAACACAAACAAACAAATCATTTTTTTTCGAATTCATTTTATACCTACCTTTCAAAACATAGACAAACAACCATCATATTTCCAAAGCCCACTTTCAAAATCCATCCTTCCAAAACTTTTTGGGAGAATGACCCAACTCACATCCAAACAAAGCCAAAGTGTTCTTGCATTGTAGAGTGGACTTTATAAGATTCCAGCACAATTATCAGCATTTTGTTTCGTAAAATTGATATTTCCTTTTATAAAGGTGATCTTTTCCAAAAATTGCACCAACCCACTACTATTATCAGAACTATATCATATAATTTGACATATTCGTGTTGTACTATCATTAAAACTGTACCATATAGTATGATATATGATGTGAGTACAGAAATATAATAATATAATGAAAATGTGTGTGAAAAGTTAAAAAAGCATATGTAATAGAAAGTCTTTTAGGGCCGTTTGGATTTGTTTTTTGGAGGTATTTTTATTTTTAGTGAAAATAAATAGTGAAAAGTTAATTAGTTATAAATTTGAATTTAAAAATAAAATATTGTTTGGCGGTTTTATTTAAAATGTAATGATTATGTAGGGTTAAAAATGAGTTGTATTTGGAAAATATAGTGTTTTGTATTAAAAGTCCTGCAAATGTGAGTAGGAGAAAATAAAAAATGATAAAAAGTAAAAATGGAGAGATAATGTAATAGTGTATTTTGGAGAATATTTTGAGAATGAAAATATTTGTAAAATAAGGGAGAAATTAATAGTTTTCTGTTTTCATTTTCAGTAAAAAATGAAAATGGTGTTTGAAAACAAAACCAAATGGGCACTTAAGCATCAAATAGGCATTACTAGGGCTATCAATGGGTCGGATTCGGATAGGATCATGCTGGATCCAAGTTCAAATTCGAAAGTAATATGTCAAATTCAAATTCGATCCAAGATCCATCGGATCTGTAGTTGGTATAACCATATCCGGATCCAAATAAAAGTCGAATATCCAAAAAAATTTAAATTTGAATATTTCAAAAATCATCATATATTTATTATTTTTCAAAAAATTTAGTAGAATCCAAATTCAAAACAATCATCCTTAAAAAAATACACAACAGATTATTGAATAAATTTTCAAGTCTATTGATCACTTAAAAACAACAATAGAATTTAATTTAATCACATTCATTCATCAAATCATTACATTTTAGATTCCGTTACTGATAATAGTACTTATTTGACATTATAAATACATAGTTATATTTAATTATTCAATCAACTAACTTTAAATTCAAAGTTTTATAAAAAAGAAATTCATTTTGATCAAATTGAGATTTGCATTGCATTTGTGCCATATTATTACATTTGCTCCTACTCATTATTATTCCCGCATCATTTTTTGTTATAAAAATAGAGAAATGAGTGATGTAATTATGATGTAAGTAAGCTCAAAATCTATCAATTTATATGAAAAGCAACTTATTTGATATATTATATAGGAGTTCATTACTTTCTCCAGCCAAAATCTACATTGACATTATTATAGGACTATGTGTATACATATGTATAATACTATATATATAGATGTAATACTAAATATATTCGGATTCGAATTATTAATGGATCGGATTGAGTCATATCCATATTCGCTTCACTTATTTCACATTATGAACTTTTTAATCAAATCATATTCGTCAATTTAAAATTTTAAATAATCGGATCGAATTCGAATTAAAATCCGCTCCATTGACAGCCTTAGGCTTTCCTTTAAAAGTGTTTGTGTGTTTTAATTGGGTTGTGTAAGGTTCAAGCACAATTATCAGCCTTCTGTTTGTAAAATCAAGACCTAGCCCAATATCCATTTGCCCAACAAGAGCTCCAGTGATTTAGTTGGGCTTGGATGGGCTTAAAGCGTAGAGAAAGGGAGAGAACTCATTCACCACACTTTGGATCATTTATTTTATTTCATATTCCATCTTCTATTTTAATTTGTTGTATTTATGTTAAATGTATTTAATTATCAATTAATTATTTTTATAAAAAAATATTTAATACATATATATCATATATTCATATAATGGAATAAGAGATGGAATATAGAATTTAAACCACATCCACCAGGCTGAGGTGACCTAAATAGACTTGGCAATTGGGTACCCATGAGTAACCCAATTATGGGTACCAATGGGTAAATTTACCCATTTTTTATTGGGTACGAAGTAGGGGACCCGTTACCCATGAGGATGGGTAACGGATAACCCGTGGGTACCCGTTATTTTTATTTTTTATTTTTTTTATATATTTAAAGATAAACATGATGTTACTCAAATATTAATTAAATAAAACTAAAAAAAAAGACAACAAATTTCAAACATTAAATTGAACAAATACCTAAAGCATACTAATAATATTGTAGTTTAAAACTTATATCTTAAGTATTTGATATAGGATGGCCCAAAATGGCCCAAATCAGCGAGGCCCAACACTCAATCAACGGCCCAGGACTCAAGTGACTCGTCGACCCTGTTCGATCCATCCACAAGGCGTTCTATGGCCCTCGGATGATCTCGACCTTTGTCGACCCGTCAAGGTCGATTCGCAAGTCGAACCCCGCACAGTACTCTGCCACCGCATTAAATGTGTTGACTGGCAACACGCCTCCGCATTAATGGCGCATGCCCTCCCCTCACCGTCTGACACAGCAAACGCTGCAACAGTGTGACATCTTGTCCTGCAGCATAAAAGGACATCCAGCTGGCAATATTCAAACGGGGGAATTGACCAATTACCCCCGGCAGGAGGCTGGAGGTCCCTTGTGTAAGCCAAGGGCTTCCCTGACATTTCCTACAAGGGAGAGGAATATAAAAACCCCTCAACCTTGCCTCTCACAGGTATGCACTCATACACTCAAAAGCCCCTACGTTCTGCTGCTCAGAGATCGAATATATACTGACTTAAGTGTTGGAGGGCCTAAGCCGAGGGCCTCTCGGCTATCCTAACGTTTGTTGTGATTGCAGGATTCCAATCCCAAACCAATCCAGAAAATCATACCTTGGATTGTGATTCAGACCCGACCCATACTCATCATTGAAACTGAACCCTCATTAGTATTCAAAATCTACCAAATTTAAAGTACATTACATTCAAAAGTTCAAACTTAAATTCTATTACATGCTAAAAGTTTTTTGAATTGAAAATTTAAATATCAATCTGATGAGGGTTTGATTTCGATGATGAGTATGGATCGGGTCTAAATCACGATCTAAGGTATGATTTTCTGGATTGGTTTGGGATTGAAATCTTGCAATCACAGCAAACGTTAGGCTAGCCGAGAGGCCCTCGGCTTAGGCCCTCCGACGCTCAAGTCAGTATATATTCGATCTCTGAAATCGAGCAACGGAACGTAGGGGCTTTTGAGTGTAATGAGTGTATACCTATGAGAGGCAAGGTTGAGGGGTTTTTATATTCCTCTCCCTTGTAGGAAATGTCAGGGAAGCCTTTGGCTTACCCAAGGGACCTCCAGCCCCTGCCGGGGGTAATTGGTCAATTCCCCCGTTTGAATATTGCCAGCTAGATGTCCTTTTATGCTGCAGGACAAGATGGCACACTGTTGCGGCATCTGCTATGTCAGACGGTGAGGGAAGGGCATGCGCCATTAATGCGGAGGCGTGTTTCCAGTCAACGCATTTAATGCGGTGGCAGAGTACTGTGCAGGGTTCGACTTGCGAATCGACCTTGACGGGTCGACAAAGGTCGAGATCATCTGAAGGCCATAGAGCGCCTTGTGGATGGATCGAATAGGGTCGACGAGTCACTTGGGTCCTGGGCCGTTGATTGAGTATTGGGCCTCGCTGATTTGGGCCATTTTGGGCCATCCTATATCATGAGTCCCCCCACTTCGCAAGGCCGAACGAAAAATCGACGAGCGGCGTTGGGAAGTAACGAATATTAGCGACTATCGACCAGGGTTTTTGAAAATCTGTCAGAGTATTGCGCATTTGCTGAGCCGTTACATGGTGGCACGCGTGGGACGGTGTGACGTCTCCTCCCATTAATGCAGACGTTTGGGTAACCGCGCCTGGACGCTTGGGTAACCGCGCCCCCTTCCTATAAATGCTTAGTGTAATTCTGCCCATCTTTACTTTTACCGCTTCAGAATTTTTGAGAGCGTTGAGGAGATATCTTTCGCTGCAAGACTCTCCGAACTTTGCGTTCGCTTCGCAGATTTTGTGGGCTTAACCTTTATATCCAGTAAGTGTTCGTCCGCTTCTTCGTTTCTCCGAATCCTTTCTCTATATATTTCTTTTGAAGAAGATGCTTGGGTTATTTAGTTCTGAGGGTAGCCAGGGGGGGACAGTGAGGCCACCTTGTCTGAGGGGCGTAGGGGGTTTCCTGCTCCTTCTGGTGGGTTGTCCGACGGTGGTTCTGGTTCGAGCGGCTCGAGCTCTGGGAGCTTGAGTAGCCCGCGCAGTGGAGAGGCTGGGCCTAGCCGGGTACCCCCTTCTCGTGGGCGATTATTCACCCCGGACCACTATAGTGAGATAATTTCCGTAATGACCCCTATGGATTTGGTGCGCCTAAGGGAGCTTTACCATATTCCTCCCGAATACCAACTATTAACCCCCGGGCCTCCTGGTCAAATGCACTGTGCTCCCGCCGGTTGCATAACAGCGAGGACGCACTCAAATGTGGGTTGAGGTTCCCCTTAAGTGATAGTATGATAGGCTTGCTTAGGGGTCTTCGAGTGTGCATAACTCAGCTATTACCCAACTGCTTTGCCATCCTCTGTAGTTTCTTAGTTTTGATGCATCTGTTCGATCAGGCCCTCAGTTTCGAAAATTTTTCCAACCTCTTCTATCTCTGTATGTCACGAAAATCTGGTAGTTCCGACGAGTCGGGCTTTTATTATTTGACTGCTCGACCTCATCGCAAGTTTCTCGTGGCTCCCTCCTCTTTATATGGGCAGGAGCTGAAGAAACGTTATTTCTTTGTTCGGGTGAAGGGGGGGTTTGACATTCCTCGAGAGTGGTTGGGGGGGTAGGTCGAGATACCAGGGGATCGTACCCCTACTTGGCCAAACACCTTCGTGAGGGATCTGGTCGAGTTTGGTCCTGTGGAGGCCACAGTATTCCTCGAGGAGCAACAGTTAGTGCTGGCTGGGTTGTCGCCAGTCTCTCTGAACTTTGCAGATGACTATGAGATAGGTAAATGAAATGTGTGCCATGCTTTGTTGTTTAGCTACGTTCATTTCTGTATTTGACATCTGTTGTGTTTGTTCTTTGCAGACCGGGATGAAATCATGAACCGCGCAAGGAGCAATGCACTGGCTCGCGCTGAAAGGAACTAGCAGTGCAAACAAGGTGCTGCGTCTCGACAAGAGTCGACTGGAGCCGACGAGCCACGCCGACAAGCTGCGGCCCATGCGCCATCCCCGACCCCATCGCCTGGTCGAGTAGTAGTGGTCGAGAGGGTCGCGGGTTGGGGAAAAAGACCCATGGGCGAACAGAGTGGGCCCCCGCCCAAAAAGATTGCTGCTACTGGAAGGGGGAAAGGAAAATCAAAGAGCGTCAGGTCGGGGATGCCGACGGGAAATGATCTCTTCGGGGATCGAGGTGCGGAGACCTTATTCGGCCTGAGGAAGTTCCCATCTCCTCGTTTCGGGTCGGATCCCAGCCTATTTGTGGACGACTCGTCCTATATGCATGGATCTGGGCCAACTGGGGTCGATCCCTTGAAATGGTTGTTGGCTGGTCAGTTCCTGGCCAACCAGAGGAGGATAATGGGCCTGAGTCAGCCCGGGGCACTGTGCGAGGTCGCATATCACGTGAACATGGTGAGATCCCCTAAGCTGTAAACTTGTGTAATCGATTTTCCCTACATCGATAGTAATGATTTTTATGTTTCAGGTCGGGCAAATCGCCTACAATTTTTACCTCTGCTCCAAGGTGGCGTTCGCTGATCGTGAACAGTTGGACACTGGCAGCGATGCCGAGATGTTGAAGGCCCAGCTGGAGTCATCCCAACTGCGGCTCGAGGAAGTGCAGAAGGAGAATGCCAAATACGTCGAAATAATGGAGGCGAAAGACCGGCAAGTCCTGCTGGCGGTGACGGAGCAGACAAAGATGGAGGCGAAGCTGAAAAAACTCGAACTGGACATCCATGTCGCCTACGAATCTGGTCGGGCAGCTGGTCGAGGTGAGCTCCTGGTCGAGGCCAGAACAGAGTTCGAGCGGGTAGTGCCGGAGATTCGCAAGGAGGCGGTACAACAGTTCATGGTGAGCCCCGCCTTTCAGGATGCGAGCATGGTGCTGGCCCTGGACGATGCCCGAAGTGCCTTTAATAAGGCTATTGCACAAATGCGGCACCTGGGCTATGCGGTTAGCGACGAAGATCGCTCGAAGATGGGCCTTGCTTTCGACGAGCAGTTGCGCCCAATTGGTGATGAAGATGTCGACGAGGCCGAAGCCGAGGTAGAGGCAACGGAGGAGATCGACATGACTCCTGAAGAGAGGCAAAAGGCAGACCTCCAAAAGAAAGTGAAGGCTGTAGGTCGAGAGTTTGAGTTTGCCGGCGACCTCTCCTATGAAATCTCCGAGGGCCAGGCCAACACTGCCTCTTTCTTCCCAGCCGTCGAGCGGCTGTTTATGTCTTCTGCCGCCTGCCCCTCTCGCCCAATAACCGTGGCCATGCCCGTTGCAATGGCACCGCCTGAGCCTCCGTCTGCTCCTGCAGTCGCATTACTAATCGAAGGGTCTGGCAGTTCTAGCTAAGGCTTGTAATACTTGTTTTTGTTTTGATGTACATGCCTCATTGAGGCTTTTTGAGAATGAAATAAAGTTTGTTGCCCTTCATCGACTAGCTGTTCATTTTCGAACGTTGTTTTAAGCCGTTGCGAGATAAGTTAAACTTTGTTGCTACTTATGATTAGCAAAATGTAAATTGAATTTGAATATGCGAAGTGTGACGTCGACTTTGTGATCCTGCCTCAGGGGCTTCGACGTCACTTTGTTGAGAATATTCGTCGACTACGGGGTCGACTAAGGTGGTCGCAGCTCTTGGCCTTGACTTGATGAGTTTAAGCCTTTCGTCGACTATGGGGTCGACTAAAGAGGTCGTGGCTCTTCGCCTTGACTTGTTGAGTTTAAGCCTTTCGTCGACTACGGGGTCGACTAAAGAGGTCGCGGCTCTTCACCTTGACTTGTTGAGTTTAAGCCTTTCGTCGACTACGGGGTCGACTAAGGTGGTCGTGGCTCTTGGCCTTGACTTGATGAGTTTAAGCCTTTCGTCGACTACGGGGTCGACTAAGGTGGTTGCGGCTCTTGGCCTTGACTTGATGAGTTTAAGCCTTTCGTCGACTACGGGGTCGACTAAGGTGGTCGCGGCTATTTAATCATGATGGAACTTGATTGTTCTTTAACCAATACAAAGATGCCAATGAATAGTTTATACAAAGAACTTTTTTAGATTTACCGCATTCCATGGCCGAGGTAGCTCGCGACCTGCAGCATCCGCTAATCGATAGGCGTTGTTTTTAGACACTTTAATGACTGAGTACGGTCCTTCCTACTTCGGGTCAAGCTTGCCGACGGGCCTTGATACTTCCACTTTCTTTAAGACGAGATCACCCATCTTGAAATTCCGCGGACGTACCGATTTGTTATAGCGGTCCGCCATCTTTGAGCGGTACCTCTGCATTCTTTTGTAAGCTGCTCGGCGCCTTCTCCGATGTATTTGCTATTGGATTGTAATGGATCACTCTAGCGGTGTGCTGGATTAGTTCTGATGGGACCACTGCTTCGGACCTATAAACTAGGCTGTAAGGGCTTTGACCTGTGGCTGTTCGAGGGGTGGTTCTGTAGGCCCAAAGGACTCCTGGGAGGTCATCCGCCCAGCTGGTTCCCGTCCCCTCTATTCGGCTCTTAATGTGATCGATGACAGTCTTGTTGGTCACTTCAGTCTGTCCATTGGCTTGCGGATTTCCCACTGAGGTGAAGTGCTGCGTAATGCCCAAGGTCTCGCACCATCTTCTTGTGTTTTTGCTTTGGAATTGGGTGCCGTTATCTGAGATGAGGACTTTAGGCAACCCGAAACGCCAAACAATATTCTTCCATATGAAACTCTTGATGGTCGCATCAGTGATCTTCGGGACGGCTTCAGCTTCCACCCATTTTGTGAAGTACTCAACGGCCACTATGATGAACTTTCGCTGGCCAGTGGTCTTTGGGAGCGAGCCGACTATGTCGATGCCCCACTGGTCGAATGGCCAAGCAATATCAACATTTGTCATTGGTGCGGCTAGTTGGTGTTGGATGTTCGAATGTACTTGATAAGATGGGCATTTCCTAGCAAAGTCAACAGAATCCTTCAACAAAGTCGGCCAGAAATAGCCATATCGCGTGATCTTATGCGCTAGGGACCGGCCTCCCAAGTGGTTTCCGTAAATGCCTGTGTGTATCTCTTGCAGCACTTCATTCGCCTGGTCGGGATCTAAACATCTGAGTGGCGGTCCTTCAATCAATCTCCTGTACAACTGTTCGTGATCATCCAGCGCATATTTGGGCGCTAAGCCCTTAAGTTTACGAGCCTGCTTATGATCATCGGGTAAGGTACCTTGGCTCAAATAAAGCTTGATCGGGTGCTGCCAAGAACAGGTTGCTTCTTCGAGGCACCCGACCAAACTCGGGTCGGGGGTCGAGGTGCAGGGCTGGTTGGCGACAAGAAATGTTATGGTTCTTTCTCTTGTGCCTTTCGTCGAGCTTGCAAGCTTGGAGAGCATGTCTGCTCGTGCGTTTTCTGAACGGGGAACTTGGCTTAGTGAGAAATCTCGAAACCTCCGCTTTAGTTGTCGGACTTTCGCAAGATACTGTGTCATTTTATGTTCTCTCGCGTCAAAGTTTCCCTCGACCTGCTCCGCGACCAACTGTGAATCAGTAAAAGTCGCTATTTTATCGACCCCACGGTCTATGGCCATGCGCATTCCTGCAATGAGTGCCTCATATTCAGCTTCATTATTAGTGACTGGGAAGTCGAGTTTTACTGCAAAATCATAGTCTTCAGGCAGCGGGGATCGGAGGGATACGCCTATTCCTCCTCCAGTAGATGTCGCGGACTCGTCAACATGTAGGGTCCACCAAGGTGTGTCCTCCATCTTTTGGACAGGGAGATCGACTCTCTCGAGGATGAAGTCCGCTAGCACCTGCGCTTTTATTGCTGCTCGAGGTTGGAACTGGATGTCGAATTCTCCTAGTTCGATAGCCCATTTCGTGAGTCGACCCGAAGTGTCTGGCTTTGATAACACCTGCTTTAGCGACTGGTTCGTTAGTACCACAATTGTATGGGATTGGAAACAGGGCCGCAGTTTTCTTGCTGACGTAACTAGGGCCAGGGCGAACTTCTCGATCTCCAAATAGTTATGTTCGGGCCCCTGAAGAGCCTTGCTGCAATAGTAAACTGGACAAGGGTTTCCAGCTCTCATCGTTGTTAACACTGAATGATGGAAGCCGAAGAGACCGCCAGATATAACTGTAAAATTTCTCCGAGCTCAGGCTTGGCGAGGAGAGGTGGCGAAGAGAGGTGTTGCTTGAGGTCGATCAGAGCTTGGTCACACTGTTCGTCCCATTTGAATCCTGATTTCTTTGTGTTTCTCAAGATTTTGAAGAAAGGTAGGCTCTTGTCTGCCAGCCTAGCTATGAACCTGCCTAAAGCAATAATTCTGCCCACGAGGCGTTGGACTTCCCGAACGGTGCGCGGTGGAACAATGTCTAGAACTGCTTGAATTTTCTGGGGGTTAGCCTTGATACCTCTCTGATTGACCATATACCCAAGGAATTTTCCTCCTCGAACCCCGAATGTGCATTTGTTAGGATTGAGCTTTATACTGAAAGCTCTCAGAATGGAAAATGTATGGCTCAGGTCGACCAAGTGGCTTTCTTCTTTCTTTGTTTTCACAATCATGTCATCGACATAAACCTCCATTGATTTCCCAATTTCATTCTTGAACATGAAGTTAACTAATCTTTGGTAAGTTGCTCCAACATTCTTAAGTCCAAACGGCATAACTAAAAAGCAATATACCCTATTGGGAACAACAAAAGCGGTTTTATCCCTATCCTCAGGTGCCATGAATATTTGGTAGTAGCCTTGAAATGCATCCATCATGCTAAGCAATTCGTAACCAGCCGTGGAATCAACAAGTAAATTAATACGAGGCAAGGGGTAAGGATCCTTAGGACATGCTTTATTCAAATCTGTGAAATCATTAAACATCCTCCATTTTCCCTCGTTCTTGGGAACAAGTACTACATTACAAAGCCAAGAAGGATATTGGATTTCTACAGTATAACTAGTCTCTAGAAGTTTGCTAACCTCGTCCTCGATGATCTGCGTTCGCTCAGCATTGAAAATTCTCTTCTTCTGTCGGATTGGCTTGTGGGCAGGGTCCATGTTGAGCCTGTGGACAATGATGTCGGGGTTGATGCCCTGCAGATCGACAGCTTTCCATGCGAAGACATCGATATTGCGTCGGAGGAAGTCAACCATGAGGCACTTGAGTCGATCCCCCATATCAGTTCCGATCCTCGTTATCTTGTCAGGGTTCCCTGGTTCGAGCTCAATTGTTTTGAATTCTCCTGTCGACTCGACCCTGGTGTCCTCCAACTTCATCTTTTTCGATGAAAGTCCCTAATCGGGTTTCGCTACAGGGGCGTCCCTCGAGGCCTTCAATTCTGGTCTCTTTTTCTGCCCGCTGGAATCCACCGAGATTATGTAGCAACGCCATGCATCTTTGATATTGCATAAAAGCTCACCAACTCCCGCGGGGGTCGGGAACTTTATTTTCATGTGGTATGTGGATGCGATGGCTCTGAAGTCATTCAGGGCTGGTCGACCAACAATGGCATTGTAAGCAAAAAGGGCATCGACCGCTAAGTAGTTGATCATCAAAGTTCGGCTGCGGTGTCCCTGCCCGAATATAGTGGATAGGCTAATCGACCCTTCTGGTATAATTTCTGACCCCCCGAATCCAACTAGGGGAGTTCTGATTGGATCAAATTTCAGTTTTCCCAAGTCCATTCTGTTCAAGGTCGATAGAAATATGATGTTCGCCGAGCTGCCATTGTCGACTAACACCTTTCTCACCTCGAAGTTGGCCATCTCAATGGCGACCACCATTGGGCAGTCGGGCTTTCGGTCCGCCGCCTGACCCTCGAGGTGGTCTAAATCTGCATTAGTGAAAGAGATCAGCTCGGTACTGGTTGTCAACTAGAACACTGTTTCGACCCTAGAAGGTTTGGTCGAGTTAAGTTGCCTCTGGGTTTGCTTCCTTGTGTTTCGGGAGTCCCCTCCTGTAGGCCCCCTGGCAATCATGTCGATGACACCTCTGACGGGCGGGTGGGTTTCATGGGCTGGTTTCTTTCCTTTGGCCACCCATCGCGGGCTGACCGACCTTTCTCTACGGGGAGTCCGGTCGGTCGCCCCCTCCTCTCGTCGAGCTATCTCCTCGAAATTTTTTTTCAAATGTCCCTGCCTGATCAGCCTCTCGATCTCATCTTTCAAATTGAAGCAGTCCTCGGTTTTGTGCCCTTTTTGCTTGTGAAAATGGCAATACTTTCCGGACTTTTTCATAGCCTCAGTTTCTGTAATTTTTTGAGGCTTTTTAAGCAGGTTATCATGTTGTATGGAGAAGAGTACTTCCTTCCTCGGCATGGAGAGTGGGGTGTAGTCATGGAAACATCTGATCGGGGAGCGGCGCCCGTCCCTGTTCTGCCTCTCTTCTTTCTCCTTGCCCTTTTTCTTGTCGGCCTCTATGCTGCCATATTTCATTTTGTTCATCTCCTCCTGGGTCATGTACCTCTCTATGAGGTCGAGGAGCTCCTCCATTGTTCTTGGCTGCTCACACACCAAAGCATTGGCGCACTCCTTGTGCCTTAAGCCCAGAAACAGCACATCAATCAAAAATTCAATTCTCGGGTTGTCTATCTTCAACACCTCGGTGTTGAATCTGAGAGACTCACCCTCAGCCTGTTTTACCGTGTGTAGGTGGGTGTGCGGTAGCTTCGCCTTCCTCTTGCTGGCGAACTGGTGCAAGAATTTGTCACATAACTGGTCGTATGAGAAAATGGACGCCGATTCCAACTTCACAAACCAGTCTAGGGCCACGCCCTGTAAAGTGGTCACGAACATCTTTGCATGTATATACTCGTTATGCCCATGCAGCTGCATCATATGCTCAAATTGCAGTAGATGCTCATTTGGGTCCGTGGAACCATCATACCTCGGGAGCCCGGTGGGGATCTTCGTATCAATGGCAATGCGCTCATCGATGATCTCCTGGACAAAATGGGAGTCCTGTTCCCTCCGGAATCTTGAAGGCATCTCCGGTTGCATGGTCCTGTCAGCATTCCTCTTCGAGAGTTCCTCCAGACGCTTATTCAGTTGTTGCACCTGGTGAGAGACTTTCTCCCACTCCTGCTGGTCCTGGTTTTGCCTGCCTCTGGAACGCCCGGCCCTATCGCGCTGCGGGGCTCGAAGGGGCCGAACGTCGTGGTCCACGGAGTCTGCCACCTCTTCCCTCGGCGGTGGGCGGGCTGCCTCCCTCCGAAAATGGCCCAGGCTCGCTTTTCTCCGGGACGGACGTCTAGGGGACTCCGATATCTGTGCGTACTCTTCTGGCTGTGCCCTTTTTGGGCCTGCGGGCTGAGGTGTGGCACTGGCCACCGGCCCTGGTTGCACAGCATGTCTATTCAGTGCGGCCGAAAGCTGGGCAGAAATCTGTGCTGAGATTTGCTCGCTGATGAGCTGCATCAGTTGGGGCATTGTGAGAGTGACCACAGGTTCCGGCTGCGTACTGGGTGCTTGCGCGTCTTGTCCTTGGTTCTGGCGGGTGGCAGGAGAGCTAGATCTCCGGTTCTCCTCCTTCCTGGATGGGGCTCGCCTAGTGTTCACCATTTCGATAGAGGATTCTTAGTTTCCCACAGACGGCGCCAAATGATGAGGGTTCGATTTCGATGATGATATAGATCGGGTCTGAATCACGATCCAAGGTATAATTTTTTGGATTGGTTTGGGATTGGAATCCTGCAATCACAACAAACGTTAGGCTAGCCGAGAGGCCCTCGGCTTAGGCCCTCCGACGCTCAAATCAGTATATATTCGATCTCTGAAATTGAGCAGCAGAACGTAGGGGCTTTTGAGTGTATGAGTGCATACCTGTGAGAGGCAAGGTTGAGGGGTTTTTATATTCCTCTCCCTTGTAGGAAATGTCAGGGAAGCCCTTGGCTTACCCAAGGGACCTCCAGCCTCCTGCCGGGGGTAATTGGTCAATTCCCCCGTTTGAATATTGCCAGCTGGATGTCCTTTTATGCTGCAGGACAAGATGGCACACTGTTGCGGCGTCTGCTGTGTCAAACGGTGAGGGGAGGGCATGCGCCATTAATGCGGAGGCGTGTTGCCAGTCAACGCATTTAATGCGGTGGTAGAGTATTGTGCGGGGTTCGACTTGCGAATCGACGTTGACGGGTCGACAAAGGTCGAGATCATCCGAGGGTCATAGAGCGCCTTGTGGATGGATCGAATAGGGTCAACGAGTCACTTGGGTCCTGGGCCGTTGATTGAGTGTTGGGCCTCGCTGATTTGGGCCATCCTATATCACAATCAAACATTGTTGTTCTTGTGGAAGAAGATGTTGTTTTAGGATATAATTTAATTTAATTTGCTATAGATTTTTAATTTATGAAATCAAAAATTAATATTTAGATTAAAAATATTTATATGTAAATATATATATATAAATAAATAAATAATATTTACGGGTTACCTGCGGGTTGGGCCAAAAGATAGCGGGTAAATTGGGTACGGATAAAATTACCCGTAATTTTTTGGGTAGGAGAAACAAGGCCCATTACTCATATTTTTTTGGGTACCCATGGGTATGAGTTGAATTTTGCCAGGTCTAGACCTAATCTTCTCTCTTAAAATTTAATATTGGCTCCTACATAAAATGCCCCAAATTAAACATGTCCTATAATCACCAATTAAACCGATGGTATTAAAATTAAATCCTTACTGTGGTATGTGCTCAAATACATACATAGAGAGTAGAAATTAAATAATAATTCAAAATATATTTATCATTTTTATAATAATTTATAACTCGAGCTTTGTTCCATCGATTCAAATTTAAGGGCTTAATTGATAAGTTATTTTTTCTTTTTTAAATCTTATTGATTTTCGCACAATTAAAAATTAAAATATAATTTGGATGTATATATTATTGTCATTTTATTAGTGCAACATTGGAAGAGTTGCTTTTGACGGGACGGTGGCGTTTACCAATTCATTAATACTTCTGTTTTGGAATCTTATTAATTAGCGGAGCTTCCAAGGTCTAGATTGCTCCTTGTTCTGTAAACCAACTATTTGTCATTAATGCGCTTGTCTTAGCATATATATATATATATATATATATTAATCTAAGTGTTTAATTTGCATTACCCCATAAAAGTAAATAAATCAAATTATTTGATATTCGGCCGAGTGGCATGTGGCCCAATGACATAAATCTCTGACATAATGTGGAAAGTTAGGAGTTCAAGTCTGAATTGAACGGACTATTGATGTGCGTGTGTATAAATAAAAAAAAATTATCTGATATTTGATGAATAAATATTTATTTAAATTTAATTCTTTCTATATATATAGATTTGAATTTCTTTCATTGTTTGATCAATTTTGAAATTTATTGGAAGTCAATCTAATATATCTAATGTTGCACAGAAAAGGAGTTAGAGTTCTTTTTGGTAGTCAATTGAATTTTTCAAGTTTTTTTTTTTTTTTTTTTAAATGTAGTGCGAAGAGTTCTTATTTTTTGAACGATCTCGAAATTTCACAAATTCTTACGAATGTTTATTAGTGCTCAATTTAATAGATTTGAGTTACTTTTATTGTTTATCAATTTTGAAATCTATTGGAAGTCAATCTAATATATTAGAACTTGATCAATTGTACGCGTGCTTAACATAGGAGTGCAATTGAATCGAACCGAGTCGAGTTTGGGCAAAATTTTCGAACTCGAGCTCAAAATATATATTTTAGGCTTGAGCTCGGCTCGACTCGACTCGACTCGATAAGGCTCGAATTGACAAATGAATTATAAAAAACTACAGGCTCGAGTTTGAGCTTGAACTCAGAATAAAAAAAATAAAAAAATAATATATATTTATTAATAAAATAAAAAATAAAATTTAATTATATACTGGCTTACGGTCTTGAGCTTAGATATAGACGACTTGAGATCGGTTCAAATTAGAGCTCGAGCTCCAATCGTACAGCTCATGAGCCAGCTCGACTCGTTTGCACCCATAGCTTAACATCTTAGGAATGTTTTTTAGTGCTCAATTTAACATATTTGAGTTTCTTTTATTGTTTGATCAATTTTGAAATATATTGGAAGTCAATCTAATATATTAGAAATTGATCAATTGTATTCATGCTTAACATCTTAATGAGTTGAGCTTGGTTCATTGCATCTATTGCTTTAAAACTAACTCGTCATATATATGATTTTTTGACAATATTTTAAATATTGTTGAAATTCACATCTTAATAATTATTACAAATAGTACTGTTGGATTGAAAAATATTTACATAATATTAAATCATTTTTTAAATGCCAAACGATGAAAATTATATCGCGATAATATAAAAGAAAATCATAATTACTCGACATGATGTATTCTCACGGTCTGGGATGGACCCTGGTGTTAAAGACGTGGACCCCAGACAAGCTTTTGTCCAGGAACGACGTCCTCCCATTCCAATGCGGTCACCTAGGATTTTGATTTCACTTTTAAAGTTGTAACTGAAAACACACGCACAAACACAGAGTAGGGCACATTTTCACACACAGTACACACAGTGAGAATTAAAAAACCTGCCATTAATGAGGGTTGGAGCTAGCAGCTGTAATAGAACTCCATGTCCATGCATTCAAGTCCTTGCTTTCATTTCTTTAGCTATTGCTTTGTTGGCTCTGTTAACAAATGGGCCCAACAATCTGTCATTCTTTTCTCTGCCATCTTCACCATGGGCATGGACCCTTTCTTCTTCTTCTTCATCATCTTCCTTCTCCAGCAACCATTCTTCTCCGCCGCAGCCGCCGGCAGCAGCAGCGGCAAACCCTGATATGGCCCTTTATCCTACGTTCACTGTATAAAGTACTTTCATGATCATTTTATGTTTTGTTTTAAATTTTTTTTTTTTTTTCCCATTCTTGATTTGTTTTGATTGGATCCAACTTGTCGTATTTCTAATGGATTTCGTTAGATATCTATGGATGGATTTTTCTGGTTTTGAACAAAAAACATGCAAATGTTAGTCCTTTTACTAGGATTAGTGTTATGACAAATTTTCTTAGTGTAATAATTTGTGCAATTTATATATGCAGAGCCCAAAAATGAACAAGGCAGTGGCCTATTTGGTGGAGGAGTTGAATAAAGAAACAATGTTGAGAAGAGGAAAAGAGAAGGACAAAAAGATGGTGAGGATTGAGGCAGGTCTTATTAGGGCAAGAGCGTTGATCAAAAGTGCGATTAATGAAAGTCGCTATTCACCTCCTCCTACCGAAGATGTCGATGATGTCCCTCATGGAGAAATATATAGAAATGCATATGTCTTTCAAAGGTAACTATTTTTTTTTTTTTTGTCTATTTACACATTTTGAGAAAATTATAGACACACATATGTTGTGTTTCACTAAAATTTATGAAAAGATTAAATTATAGATGGTCAGTAATATATATTAACAGGAGTTGGAAAGCTGTCTCTATTAGCCCTTTCTCTATATATCTCGATCAATTTATATATATACACACACAAATGGTTAAATTTTTTGCAGGAGTTACATGTTAATGGAAAGCATGTTCAAGATATATGTTTATGAAGAAGGGGATCTCCCTTTGTTCCATTATGGTCCTTCTAAGGACATATACTCCACGGAAGGAATTTTTCTTGGCTTAATTGAATCCAGCACTCAATTCAGAACTTATGATCCTGATGAAGCCCATGTTTATTTCCTCCCATTTAGTGTGGTAATGATCCTACAACACTTATTTGATCCCATCACACGTGATAAGGGTGTTCTGCAACGTGTAATAAGTGATTATGTCCGTGTAATATCTACCAAATATTCGTATTGGAACAGAAGTCTTGGCGCTGATCATTTCATACTCTCGTGCCATGATTGGGTACGTACTACACACACATATGTATATGTATATGTATATATACACATACTGTTTGAAATATCTAATTCCTTTAATAGCTTACTTTGGTATGTTTTCGAATGAGTTGATAAAATTAATATCATTTTAGAAGATAATGATAAGATAATTACATTTTCAACTTTTTTTCTCTTCAATTTAATTTGTTCCGTTCTTCTTCAATTATTTGAGTTTATCACAACTTTTTCTCCTTTCATTTATCCTAAAAATTCAATAAACATACTAAAAATTATTTAAAAAATTATAGCATATAAAAAAGGAATAATTAGATATTTTTATTTATTTTATACTATACATTTTCAAAGTATGCCAAAAATTGCAAGTGGATCCTAATACTATATAATATGAATGTAGGGCCCACGAGCGACATGGTCCGTACATCACTTATACTTCACTTCCATGCGAGTCTTATGCAATGCAAACACCTCGGAGTTTTTCAATCCTAGAAAAGACATATCATTTCCAGAGATTAATCTCAGAGTGGGAGATTTAACCGGTCTGTTAACATCGGGATCTTCAAATCGCACGATTTTAGCATTCTTCGCAGGCCGATTGCACGGTCGGATTAGGCCATTGATCTTCCAACACTGGAAAGACAAAGATCCCGACATTAAAGTCTTCGAGAAAATGCCAGAAAATTCGTCGTTATCCTACAAAGAGATGATGGAGAAGAGCAAGTACTGTCTGTGCCCGAGTGGGTACGAAGTGGCGAGCCCTAGGATTGTGGAGGCCATATATGCGGAGTGTGTGCCGGTTTTGATATCCGAGGATTATGTGTTGCCTTTTAGTGATGTTCTTGATTGGGATAAGTTTTCGATCCGAATTTCGGTCGGAGAGTTGCCGGAGTTGAAGAGGATTTTGATGGAAATAAAGAATGATGAGTATGAGTTGTTGCGTCGAAGAGTGAGAGAAGTACAAAGGCATTTTGTGGTGAATGATCCACCTAAGAGATACGATGTGTTTAATATGATGATTCATTCTTTGTGGTTGAGAAGGTTGAATCTTAGAATCAATGCTTAGTTGAAATAATCTTTTTTTCTTTTTTTTTTTTTTTTTGGGTGGGGGGGGGGGGGAGTCAAAGGTAAGCACCAAAAACTTGATCACATTTACCTTAGAGTAGGATGATTTCTAAGGTCCTGTTTGGATTCATTTTCATTTTCAATTTTTATTTCCATCATTTCTAAAATTTGAAAAGTTATTTAATGAAAATAAGTTGAAAATGAGTTTGTATTTAGATGAATTGTTGAAAAAGTAATGAATATATTAATTTTAACAGGTTGTAGGTTGAAAGAAATAGAAATAATGAATAGAGAGAGAAGATATATAGATTATTGGGAGAAGATATTTATGCTATTGGAGAATGTGTTTTGAAAATGAAAATAAAAATGATGTTGAGTGAAAATATGTAAAAAGTTATGTGTTTCATTTTTGGAATAGTAGAAAATGAAAAAAGGAGCCATGAAAATGAAACCAAATGGGGCCTAAATAGAAGTTCTTTTTTTATGAGAGAGAGAGAGAGAGAGAGAGAGAGAGAGAGAGAGAGAGGTTGACCAGCATAGCAAACATTCTTAAGTTAAAAATAAGATTTTGCTAAAAGTATCTAATTTGAGCTATATTACGAATCAAAAATCAAATCTTTTTATTGCAATTGATGTTGCCTTAAAATCTCTAGGAGTTGACCTAAGTTCGTGATAGTTTAGTGGAGGTTTTCTTTGTTATTTCCCAAAGAAGAGCTGGTCGAGCTGCATCCAGGATAGAAGAAGAGTTGGTCGAGCTGTATCCAGGATCGAAGCACGAAGAGCTGGCTGAGCTGCATCCAGTATAGAAGAAGAGCTGGCTGAGCTGCATCGAGGATAGAAGAAGAGCTAGCCGAGTTGTATCCCGGATAGAAGCAAGAAAGCTTGGCTGAGCTGCATCCAGAAGGGATGAGACCAAGTTGAACCCCTCATTCGAATTTAGTTGAACTCGGTTAGCAGAATGATTTGCCGAGAGGACAAAGGATCTTCCAAAATTTTAGAAAATAGTTAGAGATCAATACACACGTGGCAATTATACATGACTTTGTATAAATCATGACTAATAGTGGGCTCGATATGAGGAGTAGTGGGTAGTTAAAAAGAGAAAATGGGATCGTTTGAAATACAAAAACCTTTCTATAATCTATTATAAAAGGTCTGCAGTTTTTTTTTTTTTCCAGAAAATTAGAGCAATTCTTTTTTAAGTGCATTTTTTCCTTTATTGGTGCTATTTTATTTTCGCATTAATTGGCGTTGTCTGTAGGGGATTTTCGAGTTGAGATGTGAGGAGATGAGTGAATCCGGAAGGAACGTGGATGGGGAGATGTTTAATGCCCCACAGATTGAGCAAGCAAGAACTTTACTGGGGGAGAGGGTGCTTGGTCCGCCGGAGGGGGTAGCGCTGCCAGGGGAGAGGGGTTTTCTCCCTGTGCCCTTGGTATAGGACAATTTCTTAGCAGTGGAGTTTTCTAGATTCTGGCATCAACCCTTTCATGGCCACCTAGATACCAGGAATCAGGCAAGTTAGGTTGCTTGTTGCACTACCATTTCCGACGGTCATGCCTTTTGTACCAGGAATGACACCTCCTGGTTTTCCATTTCATGCCTCTATACCAATGCCTTTCCCAGCGCCTTCTGCAGTTACTACACCAGTATCCATAGGGGGAATCTCGCCTATACCAATCTCAATACCGGCAGGAGATGTGCAATTCCCTTTCATCCCATGACCCATGGGGGGGAACCAAGCGGTAGGCTCTACTATCGTAGCACCTATTCTAGGAATGGTGGCTTAGGGAACCGTTATAGCGAGGCCTTTACTCCTTGTATTGTCAGGCAAAAATTTGCTCGGAGGACCAGAGCTTATTGTCGCACATGCTGTACCACAAATAGATAAGCCAGAGAAAAGGGTAGAAGCAGACGACTTTCTCAAGAAATATGGAGTTAAGGATTTTGACAGGAGGGTGGAAGGAGAAGAAAAGGTGGTTGAAAGTCAAATATCTGTACGCCCTGTTAGACAACAAGAAAGAAGATTGCCAGCCAATGTCGTAGCTGCAATAGTGGACATGAGAAAGGAGTTGAGAGAGATGAAAAAGAAGTTGATGGGAGAAGAAAAGGGAAGAGTTAGGGAGTCTCCTTTTGAGAATTTGATCTTGTTGGATCCTTTCCCAGATAACCATAAGTCTTTTTCCATGCAAAAATATAACGGTTCTGATCCTGCTGTCAGTTGTGTGAATTTGAGAATTAGCACTCTGTATCAATTCTTAGATGGAGTAAAATGCCGGACGGTTTTAACCACCTTGGCAGGAGTGGCTCAGAGATGATTTGGGCAACTGCCTCCCCGATGCATACACATTTTTGAGGAGCTGGTTGAACTACATCCAGGATAGAAAAAGAGCTGGCCGAGCTGCATCCAGAAGGGATGAGACCGAATTGAACCCCTCATTCAAATTTAGTTCAGCTCGACTAGCGGAATGATTTGCCGAAAGGACAAAGGATCTTTTGAAGTTTTAGGAAATAGTTAGATATGACTTTGTATAAATCATGACTGATAGCGGGCTCGATATGAGTAGTAGTGAGTAGTTAAAAAGAGAAAATGGGGTTGTTTGAAATATAAAAACCTTTTTGTATTCTATTGTAAAGGGTTTGCAGGTTTTTTCAGAAAATTAGAGCAATTCTTTTTGAAGTACATTTTTTCCTTTATTAGTGCTATTTTATTTTCGCATCAACAGTCAATAGTTAAAATTCTAGTCATATAGTTTAAAGTTGATTAGGGGTATTTTCAATATAAATGAGATTGTTACATTCGTCGCAAGATCCTTGTCTTTAATTTACAAGCAATGGAATAAATAATAAAGGCTAAAGCGAAACCATAGTCCTAATGAAAATCATACTCATGGAATAAGCCCAACTATTCCCTCTTGAAAACGGCCCATTAACTTTTTTATGACCTTCGGCGAGAGGTATGAATAACCCAGAGATGTAAGATGTTGATGATTTTTTTTTCTTTCCCTTTCGCATATGAAATTTTTTTAGGTATCTAACAATTTAATTAGGGCTGTCAATGAATCGAATTTTAATACAAATTCGATTTGAACTTTAGAATTTTTATCCAATTAAAATATTCGATAGATCAGATCCGATTATAAATATCCATAATTCGAAATAAGTGGATCATATATGAAATTAAATAATCCAATCTGTTAAAGATCAGAATCCGAACTTTAATAAATTTTTATAAAATTAATACTCTTATATATTATTAATAAAGATTTCAAAATAAAATTTATATATTATATTGACCTAATATCTATTTTAACGTCTATATTGTGCTATTAGTATTGAGCATTTAGCCTCAAAAACAAAAAGGATATTAATAAAATGTCAAATATAATAATGTATAATAGTTGACTTATACATTAATATAATGTAAAATAAGAGTTTAGTATTCAAATATTTAACTTTTGGACTAATAAATAATAAAAAGTTGTAAAAAATTCAAACATAACGTAAATTTATTTTATAAATACAGTATGTTTATACAATCCAAAAGGAAAAAAAAGAAAAGAAAAGAAAAGAAAAGAAAAGAACGTATTTTTTTATTTTTTTTAATTGAATCTCAGATATCCGTATGATTCGGATATGATATTGATTAACAAAGAAGCTATATGATATTGGATCGAATTTGGATGTAAAATTTGATAATCGGATTCGAATTCGAATATGACTGATCCGATCCAAATTCGACCTATTAGCAGCCTTAAAATTAATTTAGCAGAATAAAAGTTATTATAGTAGCATATGTTTTTTTTTTTCCTCCTTTCTTTTCTGAGGGCAAATCATGAGGAGAAAGCGATTGATCTAAGTGTAACGCAAAAGTAATTCACATTAACTTATTTCAATATTGAAGAGTCTAGTAATATTTTTAAATTATACTCAAACTCGACATATAAAATAAAATATTTCAAATGCTGCTCACATAGGTATCTTACTTTGCAAAATTTGTCCAAGAAATAAAACGAAAATAGGAAGTAAATGCACACAATTATTTCTATAGTGACTTATTGGTGGCTTTACTATATTATCTCTCGTCTTTCGTTAAATAAATATTTATTTAATTTCATTTATAAAATATTTCGTTATCTCAAATATACATAGATTTATTGACCATTTCCCAAAACAAATAATTAAAGCAATCGATGCCTTAACGGATCCTCTAAGCTCCAATCTCAATGCTATTTTGTGCCACATTTTTTGTTACCTTGTCCTTTGCTTAGGGAGCAGCAAGAAATGGAGTGAGAAATTTCAATTTTAAAATTTTAAAATAAATATTTAAATCGTATGAAATTATATTTTATTATTTTTTACAGAGAGTAAGTGAATATGTATTAAAACTAATTAAATACAATTATAATGTTCATCCCGTATTAGAATAGAAAAGATACCAATTTAAAAATGGTAAAATTTGAAATTTTATTTAATTTACATCTATAAAATTTAAAAATATGCTTAGTCCAGGGCGCCTGTTTGGTCCAACCCCTTCTCCTATATATATACCATCATCAACACCATTCTTGATTTAGTGAATTTTTATGAAGAAAGCAGCATTTCTTGACTAATGATTCTTGGATCATGAGCCCATAACTATTTGTAAGAATCCTAAAATCTTGAACTTTAAGGAACCCGGTCATGAGAGATGAACCATCCTCAAGCAAAATTGATCATGTTTGTCTGATTTTTTTACCATTTTCTTCATAAATTTTGGCTAACTTCTGCAGATTATAACCAAGAATTGTATTTTGTGAAAATCATGAGATGATCTTATAATGTGGCTTCAGAAGAAGTTGCATTGGCCCTCATATTTTTCGCCCTGGATTTCTATTTCTGTACTATTCATCCCTTTCTTTCTGATCTTAGTTGCTGTTCTTGTTTTTAATCCTCCAAACTACTCCTTAACATCCTTCTCCTCATCATCATGGAAATCTTTCACTTTCTTCAGTTCCAATTCGTCGATTGGCTTAGGACAGCATAATCTTTTTCCCTCTGTATTGACTGAGGATTCTTCATATGTAAGATCACTTTCTCTTCAGTTCTAGCTTGTCTGAAAAAATGTGATGATGTTTTTTTCTCTTTTTTGGATCAAACAGAGAAAAGAGCGGGACAGATTGGAGAAAACTGAGGCAATTCTTGCAAAAGCGCGGTTTTCCATCAGAGAAGCGGCTCAAAATAAGCATAAGAACTTGATATCAGATCCGGAACATGATGACTATATTCCTCAAGGGCCCGTCTATAGGAATGCTAATGCATTTCTTAGGTAAGATACACAAATTTTAGTGCAACTTTTGTTAATCTTCATGTGATTATGTACTAAAGTTTTTTTTTTTTTTTTAATATATATTTTTAAGGAGCTATGAAGAAATGGAAAAGGTGTTCAAGATTTATGTATACGAAGAAGGAGAGTTGCCAATATTCCACAATGGGCCATGCAGAAGTATATATTCTACGGAGGGAAATTTCATCTATGAGATGGAGAGGGGTCGCTTTTACCGAACGAATGATCCGAGGAAAGCCCATGTGTTTTTCTTGCCATTCAGTGTTGTGGTGATGGTTCAGTATTTGTATGAATCTGGAAGCAAAAATAGAGATGCCATTGTTGCGATTGTTGCTGATTATATAGAGACTATATCTGTAAGGCATCCCTTTTGGAATTTGAGTCTTGGAGCTGATCATTTCATGCTTTCTTGCCATGATTGGGTAAGCTTTTGAATCCTGGTTGGTTAGTCTATCTTTTAGTTTCAGCTTTCTGCTTTTGGAAGTGTACTTTTTAGGTGTGGTAGTACCTTACTTGGTCCCATATCGAAAAATTGAAGGACATTAAACATACATGTAAGCTTGTCTCTCCTATTATTTGAGACGTTTTTTTATAAGAACAAAACTCTATCAATGTTTGATGTGTGATGATACTTGATTTCATCCTATCTCCCCTATTCTTTGAGACGTCTTTTTATCATAACAAAACTCTATCAATGTTTGATGTGTAATGATACTTGATCTCATCCCATATCGATGAGTTGAGAAGTATGAGGTTTTCATACAAGTCGCTTCCTCACTTATGAAATGGACAAAACCTTATAAGAATGTTTGTCATTTGCAGGACAATACTTTGAGTTGATTGACCCTAATATTTGAGGATGAACTATCTCTTGTTTGACTAATTGTCTTTGCATTCACATACTATGCAAGAAACTTCACAAAGTTGACTAGACAGATAAAAACAAGGATAAGACCTAGATTATGTTCAATTGTTTGGTATTTTTAGATATCTCAACTAACAGTTTCTTGACCTGAACTTAAAAGGCTTGTTCACTTCCAGGGCCCTTACTCAACTAAATCTATTCCATACTTATTCAACAATTCCATCAGAGTTTTATGCAATGCCAATACTTCAGAAGGCTTCAACCCTCTAAAAGATGTATCCTTACCAGAAATCAACCTCAAGACAGGGGAAATGAAGGGCCTTCTTGGCGGCTCTCCCCCTTCACAACGGTCGATTCTGGCCTTCTTTGCTGGCCGGCTCCATGGCCACATAAGGCACCTCTTACTAAGCCAATGGAAGGAAAAAGACCACGACATTCAAGTCTATGATGAGCTCCCCGGAAACGTTTCTTATGAATCCATGTTGAGGAGCAGCAAATTTTGCCTTTGTCCTAGTGGATATGAAGTTGCTAGTCCACGAGTTATGGAGGCGATCTACGCAGAATGTGTACCGGTTTTGATATCGGATGGCTATGTACCACCATTTAGTGATGTGCTGGATTGGGAGGAGTTCTCGTTAGTGATAGAGGTGGAGAATATACCTAATATTAAGAAGATATTGATGGGTATATCTGAGGAGAAGTATTTGAGGATGCATGACAGTGTGAGACAAGTACAAAAACATTTTGTTATGAATGAACCTCCTAAAAGATTTGATCTCTTTCATATGATTGTTCATTCTATTTGGCTTAGGAGATTGAATATGAGAATCTTTAGGACTTGAATTTCGTGACGCCCCAAAATTTATGTTCGGCGTGTAATTTTTTTAAGTTTATTTTAGTTTATATAGTTACTATTAGTTTACGTAAATTTTCTTTGTTTCAAATTCAGCCTAAAATTTAAGTTGTTTAATCTAGTAATATGTTCTTGATTATTCAAAAAAATAATATTTTTTTCAAAGGTTCATAATCAAGCATGACATTTACATAATACTCCTATTTCTTTTCATTTATTAAAATCAAAATTATTTTCTCAAAAGTACTCCTCTTCACTTATACTAATTGGTAGTAGGTTTCCCAAGTCCTAACACCCTAGACAGAGTTACCTAAACTCAGTTTAGATCAAATAACACAAAAAGGGGGAAAAAAGTTGATGTAAAAGATTGATATATGTTTATAATTTGACGTAGATTACATGAATTTCTAGTAGTTTATCAAGTAAATTTTAAGTCAGGTATATTTGATTCGTTAACTAAAATTAATAGTTTCTTAATCATAAATTACAACCACTGCAACTAAAATGTCATTAAAAAATACGTGAGAAGAGATATTAAAAAGATGTAAAATTTTCAATGAAATTGATGTTAGGCCGCCATGTAAGAAAATCGAACTTCCAACAAGCACATATTACTATCCTGATGTAGGCCTGTAAATGGGTAGGGTGATACCCTACCCATACCCATACCCTAAAATACCCAAATAAAAATACCCAATTTTTACCCTACCCTGAAATACCCAAAAGAATTAGACCCTAATCCTACCCTACCCTAACTAACCCAAGACCCATTGGGTCTAGTTTATTAGACTTATGTTTTTAATGTATACACTAATTTTCTTAATATATACTAAAAATATTATTTTGCATATGATAACAAAAAATAATTTTTTTTCTATATTTAATTTAATCATTAAATTTAAATTAGTTAATTTTAAACTTTTTTCTAATTAAATTAACTATTTTATTAATATAATAGTTAAACTTTATTAATATTATTAGCAGTTAAACTTTTTGCTAATTAAAAAAAATATAGTTTAAAAGTAGTTAATTAAAACAGTTCATAAAAACAGTTTATTAAAAAAAAGTTAATAAAAACAGTTTATTAAAAAAACAGTTAATAAAAATAGTTTATTAAAAAAACATACAGTTTATTAAAAAAATAGTGAATAAAAACAGTTTATTAAAAAAATACGGTTTATATACAGTTTATTAAAAAAATAGTTAATAAAAACAGTTTAAGAGCAAAAACTTTTTCTATATTTAATTTTATAAAAACAGTTAATTTCTATATTAATAAACTTTATTCATTAGCAAAATTAATTTTATTAACTGTTTTTATAAAAATATTTATTCCATTATTAATTTTATTAATAAAAAGTGTTCAACTGTTGCTATGCTATTTCATTTTTTTTTTTTTAAATTGCAATCTCAATTTATTAATTTTATTAATTTAGTTTAATTTTTAATAAAAAAATTTATTTAATTGTTACCGCTCATTCACATATTTATAATTTTTATATATAAAAAGTTTATCATTAATATAAATTTGATTTCGGTATAAACAATTTTTAGGTTCATAAATTAAATTTAAATATAAAGTAATGGGTAATGTATGGGTATGGGTACATGGGTAATTTATGGGTATAGACCCTACCCATACCCATTACATTATATTAATAAGTATGGGTACGGGTATGGGTATGGGTATGACATTTTGGGTCTGGATAGGGTAATACCCTACCCATTTACAGGCCTATCCTGATGGATAAATAATACAAAGATGTAGAAAAATGGCTACTGGCAACTGTTCTGCAGGATGCCTCATGCACTCCATTTTCAGTTTTTCTTTTCAAACTTGATAATTGACCATAATGCTAATATTTCCCAAAAAGGAAAAAATGTTATAAAATTTACGTAACATATTAAAAAGATGTAAAATTTTCAATGAAATTGATGTTAGGTCGCCTTGTAAGAAAATCGAGCTTCCTACAAGCAAATTTATTACATTGGAATTTACGTACACGAATAGAGAAACACATAAAAATATAAATAAATATATATATATATATATTTTGTTTTTGTGTTAAACTAGCTTAACAGAAAAACTAACATAGGTTAATATCTTAACGACAATGATAACAGCTACGTAATGGCATCAGGTGTGAAAGATCTTTTATCAAGTTCGCGACCGGTTGGATGCTCCAAGAATTTTCTCCCAAGTCCCACACCTTTTGACTCTACAAGACTACAACTGACAACACAACACACGATTGAATACCTACCATTTAAAATTTGCAGATTTCTTATGTGAGAACGGAGTAAAAGGTGGCTATAGGAGTCCGACGATTTCCAAAAAGCTGGGAATTTTACCATTTATAATTTAACAACCCTTTAGCCCCTCTTTCTTCATCCTCTTGTTCGTCTTTTCTGTCTCTCATTCTCACTTTCTCTGGTTTTCCAAGAAAAAAATGAGATAATTTTTTAGCCCAGAAAGTAAAAAGTTGAATCTTGAATTTGGAATTCAATTGTCTAAAGCTTCATAGCTCTAGCAAGAAAGAAGTCAGAGAAATCTTTTGTCTCAAGCTTCATCATATTGAAGTCTTCTCTTGTGCGTTCTCGGGCTGTTGTTGTTATTTATTAGTAATAGATTCAAGATTGTTTCTTTTTTGCTTCGTATTCCCAGCTAGAGATTTTTTCTCATGGTGTCGAATTCTTTGCTTGTTGTGGGATACTTTTACTTCTTCTCCTTGCTTGTTGGAGGTTGCTTTTACTTCTTCTCCTATGGCTTTTTAGCCAGTAGAACAAGAGGCCAAAATCTCAGCAATCTGAATTCTGACGCCTCTCCTGTTGCAGTCATAGAATTGCCTGGCTTTGATGCTGATTCTTCCTCTGTGGATTCAGGTCTTGGCTTTGCAAATGCTATGGAAGCCAAAATTCATTCAGTTTTACCTCAAGAAGGAGTTGATGATGGCTTTGACGAGGTAGAACATGAAGATTTTGACTTAGAACCAACTGTGGTGCTCAATCTAAAGCACCGATCAGCTGGAAAAGAAATTAGGCCCGCTGATACGATTTTGGAGTCCACAGAAAAGGATTTGGATAGGATTCAGACTCTTCATACAAGGATAGATGAGAGGAAGAGACAGAAATCCATCTCAAGAATTGTGAAAATGAAAGTAAGCCAGCTCGAAGCCCCCTTTCTGCACCGGCTTCCTCAACGGAATCTTCTTACACTGGGTTCTCCGGGCAGCTGATGGCCACGGTCCAGTCAGGAGTGAGTCTTGGCTCCGGGGAGTATTTTATAGATGTCTTTGTGGGTACACCTCCTAAACATTTTTCTTTGATTCTTGATACTGGTAGTGATCTGAATTGGATTCAGTGTGGTCCTTGTTATGATTGTTTTGAACAAAGGGGGCCGTATTATGATCCTAAGAAATCAAGTTCTTTTAGAAATATAAGTTGTCGTGATCCTAGATGCCATCTTGTTTCATCCCCTTCCCCCTCAAGGCCCTGCAAGGCTGAGGATCAGAGTTGCCCTTATTATTATTGGTATGGTGATAGGTCAAATACCACAGGAGATTTTGCACTCGAAACATTCACAGTTAATCTAACGACGACAAATGGGAAATCACAATTTAGGAGAGTTAAGAATGTGATGTTTGGTTGTGGTCATTGGAATAGAGGCCTATTTCATGGTGCTGCTGGAGTTTTAGGACTTGGGAGGGGCCCTCTATCCTTTGCCTCCCAGCTCCAATCTTTGTATGGTGATTCTTTCTCCTATTGTCTTGTGGATAGAAATAGTAACAAGAGCAGTAAGTTGATTTTTGGGGAGGACAAAGACCTCCTCAGCCACCCCGATTTGAATTTCACTGCATTGGTTGCAGGAAAAGAAAATCCTGTGGACACTTTTTATTATGTCCAGATGAAGACAGTTGTGGTCGGAGGAGAGGAGCTAAATATTCCAGAAGAGACCTGGAAACTATCACCAGATGGCACTGGTGGGGTGATCGTTGACTCGGGCACTACACTCAGTTATTTTGCTGATCCGGCTTACAAGATTATTAAGGAGGCTTTTGTAAAGAAGGTGAAGGGCTATCCAGTTGTAAGAGATTTCCCTATATTGGATCCTTGTTACAATGTATCTGGTGTGGATAAACTGGAGTTGCCCTCATTTGGGTTCGTCTTTGGCGATGGGGCAGTTTGGAATTTCCCAGTTGAGAATTACTTCATCTGGCTTGAGCCTGATAGTGTAGTTTGTTTGGCAATCTTAGGGACCCCTCGTTCAGCTCTGTCAATTATTGGGAACTATCAACAGCAGAATTTCCACATTCTGTATGATACAAAAAGAACAAGACTTGGCTTTGCATTAACAAATTGTGCTGATATATAGCATCCTTTAGTAGTGTATACATGTTAATATTGCTATTGTTTTTGCCTCAGTTGATGTATACATTTTGGTTTGACACATTTCTTGATCTTCAATGTTCTAGTACTTCTTGAACATCTTTGCAGGAATGCAGAAACACTCTTGCTTAATCCTAAACGTCTCTTCGGCCCCAAATGCTCTAATTTCAAGCGACGTGCTATGATATGTTGTCTTAGTTTGAAAAAATTTATGTTGTAATGTTAGGATTACAGGTGTTCTGGTGTGGTAATGATGCAATTTGATTCATATCTATCTGCTGCTTTGCAATAATGAGAGCATGAGGACATAGTTTGGCTGTCTCCCTAACTTTGATATGCTGTAAGGTGAGATGGTTTTTAGACATTGTCTTCTTATTAACCCTAGTCTTTTTAATAAACTTTAAAGTTCTAGCCTGGCTTGAAAGTCTTCTTAAAAGTCTATTCTTTAGTAATGCTTCAATTAAATCCAATCACACAAATTTAAAATTTTAATATGCTTAAACTTGTAAAAGACCTTGGTAAGAAATAGTCAAAGTAATAAATAACAAATGCATAATTATGAAAGTTCAAATCTAAGTATAAAATAATATCTTATCAACAAAAAATAATACTAAACAACATAATAGATTCCATAAATGACTAATTATAAAAATCAAATACAATTAATCATTTAATATTATATCAATATTATTGTACTTTCTATATGAAGAAGGATAAACAGATCGGTCTATAAGGCTTTGCAAGCTTTTAAAATAGTCTAAAATCTAACCTATTTAGTTAAAAAGGTTATTTTTTAACACCTTGACTTGACCTTTTTACTAAGTAGGCTAGGCCTGGGTAGGCTATAAGTAAACTAGACCATAGGCTCCTGACGAGTAATCTAGCATATTCTCATCCCTAACGGTAACCTAAAATGCTCTTGCTATCCAATTTATTCGCTTTACAGACAAGACAAAGGATTAAAAACTACAGAAAGTATGACAAACAAAAAGAATTAACTCTCTAATACACTAACAACAAAGCTAAAATCTATAGAAGGGCTCCCATATCTTTGGGATCGTTTGCACATTCTGGCCTATTTTAACATAAGAGGTTGTCATGAGTCATAAGATGACAACAAATTATATTGGCCAATTTTAGTGAATATATGTTGCATTTTAGTGATGTTCTTGATTGGGATAAGTTTTCGATCCGAATTTCAGTCAAAGAGTTGCCGGAGTTGAAGTGGATTCTGATGAGAATAAAGAATGATGAGTATGAGTTGTTACGTCGAAGAGTGACACGAGTAGAAAGGCATTTTGTGGTGAATGACCCATCTAAGAGATACGATGTGTTTAATATGATGATTCATTTTTTATGATTGAGAAGATTGAATCTTAGAATTGATGCTTAATGAATTGATCTTTTCTCTCTCTCTCTCTCTCTCTTTTCTTGGATCATGCATAAATTAAGCACCGAAAATTGATCACATTTAAATTAGATTAGGTTGATTTCAAGGAAATAGAAGTTCTTTTTTCATAATTTTTTTTAAAAAGAAAGAAAGAAAGAAAAGTCAACCAGCATAGTTATAGTTTAAAAATTAAGTCCTTTACGGTAGCCTCTACATGTAAAATAAAATATTTCCAATGTTGCTCATATAAGTGTCTTTCTTTGCAAAATTTGTCCAATAAATATAATATATATATATATATATATAGGAAATTAATGCCACAATTATTTCTGTAGTGACTCTTTGGTGGCTTGACTATATTATAGCTAGTCTTTCGTTAAATAAATATTTATTTAATTTCGTTTATAAAATATTTTGTTAATTCAAATATACATAGATTTATTGACCATTTCCCCAAAACGAATAAAGCAATCGTCGCCTTAAGGGATCCTCCAAGCTTCAATCTCAATGCTATTTTGTGCCACATTTTTTGTTACCTTGTCCTTTGCTTAGGGATTAGGGAGTAGCAATAGCAGCTTCAACTACATAAGTCAATATATGCTTAGTTTCTCATTTCTAATTAAAGCAAGTGATAGAGTGAGAAATTTCAATTTTAAAATTTAAAATAAACGTTTTAATTTGTATAAAATTATATTTTATTGTTTTTTTACAGATAGTATGTGAATACATATTAGAACTAATTAAATACAATTATAATGAGCGTAAAAAAAAAACAATTACAATGATTATCCTATATTAAAACAGAAAAGATACCAATTTAAAAAGGTAAAATTTTCAATTTTATTTCATTTAAATATATAAAATTTAAAAATATGCTTAGTCCAGGGCGCCTGTTTGGTCCAACCCCTTCTCTTATATATACACACCATCATCGCCACCATCCTTGATTTAGTGAATTTTTTGTAATATAAAATTTAATTCAAGATGCACATATTCATAAAATCAAAATATCATAAGAATAATTTATTCGTGCTACATTTTTTAGCCATGAAATTAATAATCAATAATTTCTACAATTAGAAGAATTAATAGCTAAATCTTCCTCTCATTCTGGCACAAACTACTTGACAAATTTAATAGGATAGCAAAATTAAAATGTGTACTGGATAGAGAGGATATAGCCACAATATATATAAGATAAAACTTTAGAGAGCCCTCCCACACAGGCTTATAAAATTAGGCATATATCAGCTGTTATGCCAAGTCTATTAAGAAAAACCCTAACAATGTTGGGTCAAAATATTAGACCATATGAGTCATGTCTCATTAACTATATTAATTTATTCTATTTTTATTTTATTAAAAAATAAATTCAATCAATAGAAATTCACATATTGAAATAAAATTTATTGGAATAAAATTCCAACATTTTTACGAAGAAAGCAGCATTTTTTGACTAATCATTCTTCGATCATGAGCCCATAAGTTGTAAGAATCCTAAAATCTTGGACTCTAAGGAACCCTGTCATGAGAGATGAACCATCCTCAAGCCAAATTGATCGTATTTGTCTGATTTTCACTTTTTTCTTGATAAATTTTGGCTAACTTTCTACATATTATAACCAAGAGTTGTATTCTGTGAAAAACATAATGAGATGATCTTATAATGTGGCTTCAAAAGAAGTTGCATTGGTCCACATACTTTTCGCCCTGGATTTCTATTGCTGCACTAGTTATCCCTTTCCTTTTGATCTTAGTTGCTGTTCTTGTTTCCAATCCTCAAAACTACTGCTTAACATCCTTCTCCTCTTCATCATGGAAATCTTTCACTTTCTTCAGTTCCAATTCGTCGATTGGTTTAGGACAACATAATCTTTTTCCCTCTATTGACTCAGGATTCCTCATATGTAAGTCAGTTTCTCTTCAGTTCAGCTTGTCTGAGGTTTTTTCTGAGAAAAAATTGATGATGTTTTTCTTCGACGAAATAGAGAAAGGAGCAGGACAGAATGGAGAAAACTGAGGCAATTCTTGCAAAAGCGCGGTTGTCCATCAGAGAAGCAGCTCAAAATAAGCATGAGATCTTGATATCAGATCAAGAAAATGATGACTATATTCCACAAGGGCCTGTTTATAGTAACGCTAATGCATTTCTTATGTAAGGTATACAAATTTTAGCGCAACTTTTGTTAATCTTCATGTGTTTATGTGCTAAAGTGTTGTTTTTTTTTTTTTAGGAGCTATGAAGAAATGGAAAGGGTGTTCAAGATTTCTGTATATGAAGAAGGAGAGTTGCCAATATTCCACAATGGGCCATGCAGAAGTATATATTCTACGGAGGGAAATTTCATCTATGAAATGGAAATTTCTGTTTATCGAACGAATGATCCGAGTAAAGCCCATGTGTTTTTCTTGCCATTCAGTGTTGTGGTGATGGTTCAGTATTTGTATGAAATTTGGAAGCAAAAATAGAGATGCCATTGTTGAGATTGTTGCTGCTAAGGCATCCCTTTTGGAATTTGAGTATTGGAGCTGACCATTTCATGCTTTCTTGCCATGATTGGGCAAGCTTTTGAATCCTAGTTAGTTAGCTCATCTTTCAGTTTCAGCTTTCTGCTTTTGGAAGTGTACTTTTTAGGTGTGGTAGTACCCTAGTTGGTCCCATATCAAAAAATTGAAATATATTAAGCATACATATAAGCTCGTTCCACCTATTATTTGAGATGTCTTTTTATAAGAACAAAACTCTATTAATATTTGATGTGTAATGATACTTGATCTCATCCCATATCGATGAGTTGAGAAGTATGAGGTTTGCATACAATTCGCCTCCTCACTTACGAAAAGGACAAAACCTTGTAAGAATGTTTGTCATTTGTAGGACAATACTTTGACTCGATTGGCTCTAATATTTGAGGATGAAATATCTTTTTTTTTTGACCAATTGTCTTTTACATTTATATTCTATGAAAGAAGCTTCACAAAGTTGACTAGACAAACAAAAACAAGTAGGGATGGCAATTTGGGTGGATCAGACAGGTTCGAGTTAGGTTGAAACAGGGGTATAACATTAATTTTCTCAATTTGAACTCAACTCAAACTGATGACAACATGAAAGTGTTCAACACTAACCCAACTTGATTAGTATCAAATCAAGTTCGGATTGACTTGCTTTTTAAAATAATTATTTTGAATATTTGTTTTAAATTTTAGAAACTTTTGGCTTTTTTTTTTTTGTCTATTTTTAATTAGAAATAAATTAAAATAGGAGTAAGGAATTCTCATTATAACTTCACAAATGCACTAAAATAATTTTAATTGAATCAAACAATTTATTGATTTTTAGGCCTTTTTTTTCCTTTCATTTTCTAGTATCTATGACCATCATAAAAATATCTAAATCACAAAGTGTCTTATTTTTAAAAAATATCATACTTTTTCAAGTTTTACTCATCCACTCTATTTAATTTTTGGATCTTTTGTGTCGATTAAATTGTCTCTTTTAACTTTTTAAAATTAATCCTATTATTTTTTAACTTTATATTAATTTAATTAAGCAATACATAAATCAATAAAAATATATCATTAAACAAATATTTTAAATTATACACATAATTGGCCCTTTTCAAAGTGCAGCTCATGTATTTTCACAAGTGATTAAATCCATCCACTTAAGGACAGGTACAAAAAAAGAACTAAGAAATAAGAAAAGAAAAGCAATATATAGTTGTTAATTAGCCATTAGTGCCACTTTTTAAAAGCTGAAACGACATTCACAATGTGAAAGATTCCTAAATAATTGGATAAAATTTATATGTATATTAGTTTGGTGGTTCAGATTACAAAATCTTAAGGACGACATTGCTTTTATGCCTACCACAAAGCTTTTCCACAGCACTTTGTTGGCTAATTATAATTAAGATTATCTTTTGGTATAAAATTTTGGTCCATAAAAATTATTATTTTTAAGAATTTTTCTATTTAACGAGACTATCACATATAATAATATAGTTTAACTATAGAATACAATTAAATTACATTTATTTTTAATTAGACTTGTTGAAAATCATAATTATCTGTTATATCAAATCTTTCTACCTAACAAATGTATATGTACCACATTCATCATCCTTTGAAATTTGTCTTTTTACCAACCTATGAAATTGTTCTCCTCAAAATAATAATTACATCACAATTAATTAAATTAAGTCTTTTCAACTTACCAAATGTATATACATCATATTTAATATTTGCATTGGCGTCATAGAAAATAACAATTAAATTCAAATTAATTAATCCAAGTCATATCAAATTAATGGTTTTAGGGAGTACAATACAGAGAGGTTGTTTATTATCCTAACAACTCCTAAGGAAAAACAAAAAGAAAAAAGGAAGAGGAAGAAGAATTCTTAAAATATAGTCGTCAAATTTATTGTATTTTTCTCTCGCATACAAACTTCAATTGAAGGGCTCAAGAAAAAATTCACTGACACAGATGTACAGGAAGGTTTTGGCATCACACCGACAAAGAACAAAGGACAGGTATGACTTCCTTAATAGAAGTTTCATTACAAAATCTTCTTGCTTCTAGAAGGTAATAGCATCATTTTTTATGAAATGAATGCTTTGCTATTGCAGTACTCTTATATTTTCTATATACAGTATAGACATGTGGTCCTTATAGGCCCTTAAAACCAATTCTTAGCAAGGTATATATATCTCGTTCCAAAGTAAAGAGAAACTTAGTCCTAGCCTATACTTATAGTAACTATTTTATTATGCAAGTTTTGCTAATTTCTCATTACATAAATGTTTATTTTGCTCTTAAAAGTTAACGGAAATATGGCTCAGTTTTCTTACTTTTTCTACCCCCACAAAAAACCCAATCTAGACCAATTAGAAAGATCTTTTTTTCAAATATTACCAAAAAAAATAGAAAAAGAAAAATTTAAAGTAAGAGATTCTTTGGTTAAAAAAAATCCAAGAAACAATGGATTCCTGAAGGAGATAGGATACATTTATATCCTCCAAGATACCAATAAATAAATCATAAAAAATTTTCTGCTTGATGTCCAAAGTACGTTCCTATTTTAGCTTAGCAAGGACTTTTAAAGATGATGAAACAACACATAGAGAAAGAGATTAATTGGAAAAAATTAGAAATTCAAAGACGTGAGAATAAATGGTAAGTTTGCTAGATTCTACTTATTATTGAAGTATCACAATTCTTGACTTTCTATTTTATCTTGATTGATGCAGCACATAAATATCAAATTAATTCAAGAGTTAATTAGAAAAAAAATCCCTAATCCTACTTTCAATTTAGTGATCAGTCCCCATTTGAATTATTTCACACAAAACTCCCCACTTTTTCACAAAAGTTAGGAATTACTCCTCATATCTTTCAGAAAGACCAGTATACCCTTGCAGCTGGAAAAAACAACAAAAAAACCTCGAACATGCGTTCTCTCTTAAGAAGAACGCTTCTTATTTTCTTTATTGTCTTGAATCCAACCTTTCTAAGCGCCAAAAGAAAAGGGCGCGAAACCGTTCCTCTACCACTGTCGCGAGAAGAAGAAGAAGTGGGAAAAAAAAACAACAACAACAAAATTTCTGCCATTTTACTGCGACAATGGAACGAAAAACAGCTGCAAAGAGAAGCGAAGTAAAAAAACAAGTGACTGAAAGGAACAAAGGTATGTTTTCTGCATTTGAAACTTCAAATGTCCGTGATTTTTCAGTGTTTCACTCATTTCTTGTCTATTTTCTCATGTTTAGGGTTTTTATTCATTTTTTAGTCGTTAAATAGTTGGACCCATTTGATATATGGTTTCTATTGTGAGATTGGAAGTTCTGATTTGTACTTGAAGGTCATGAAAGTTGCACTTCACCTTTAAGTGATTTATACTTCTTTTTAAACAAAAAGTGTACGGAAAAATTATATTTTAAAACTATCTGAATGTGGTGGTGTGTTATCTGTAGTACAGAACATGAAAGCATGCAGTATACATTAGCAAAAGTGTAGTATATAATGTGGGTAGCTTCAGTACAATTTGGAAGCAAATGTAGTATAAAACAATCAAATTGGTAGTATACTTTAGATATAAGTGTGGAATATAATCTGAGTAGGCGCAGTACATTTTAGTAGCAAAGCAGTATAAAACATTCAAACGAGCAGTGTACTTTAGGCATAGGTGTTATATATGATCTGTTGCACCAGTACATTTTAGAAACAAATGTATGTAATATAAAGTATTCAAACTTGCAGTATACATTAGGCAAAAGATAGTATATAATGTGAATAAACGCATTACCTTTAAAAAGCATCTGGAGTACACTTTAGCCAAAAGTTCTGTATAAAACATCTATTGGTGCAGTACACTTTAGGCATAAGTATAGTATAAAGCAAACTGCCAGTACGGTTTAGGCAAAAATGTAGGTGCAGGGCATTTCAGACACAAATGCAGTATACAATCTGTTTTGTAGAAGTACATTTTAGAAACAAATTTATGTGGTATAAAGCATTCAAGATTGCAGTATACATTAGGCAAAAGGTAGAATATAATATGTGCTATATTTTAGAAGCATTTGGAGTACACTTTAGGCAAAAGTGTAGTATAAAATCTCCATTGGAGCAAAGTAGTATAAAACATGCAAACTGGCAGTACACTTTAGGCATAAGGGCAGTATGAAGCATTCAAACATGCAGTACATTTTAAGAGCATCTGGAGTACACTTCAGACAAAGGTGTAGTATAAAATCTCTGTTGAAGCAAATTAGTACAAAACATGAAAACGTGCAGTACACTTTAGACATAAGTGTAGTATGAAGCATTCAAACCTGCAGTACATTTCAAGGGCATCTGGAGTACACTTTGGACAAAGGTGTAGTATAAAATCTCTGTAGGTGCATTACATTTTAGGAACAAATGCAGTATAAAGCATTCAAGATTGCAGTATACATTAGGCAAAAGGTAGAATATAATCTGTGCTACATTTTAGAAGCATTTGGAGTACACTTTAGGCAAAAGTGTAGAATAAAATCTCCATTGGAGCAAAGTAGTATAAAACGTGCAAACTGGCAGTACACTTTATGCATAAGTGCAGTATGAAGCATTCAAACATTCAGTACATTTTAATAGCATATGGAGTACACTTTGGACAAAGGTGTAGTATAAAATCTCTGTTGAAGCAAAGTAGTACAAAACATGAAAACGTGCAGTACACTTTAGGCATAAGTGTAGTATGAAGCATTCAAACATGCAGTACATTTTAAGAGCATCCGGAGTACACTTTGGACAAAGGTGTAGTATAAAATCTCTGTAGGTGCAATACATTTTAGGAACAAATGCAGTATAAAGCATTCAATCTGACAGTACACTTCAGGCATAAGGGTAGTATGTAATCTATGTTGCTGCAATATATAATAGCAGCATTTTAGTACATAAACATTCAGCCTGCATTATACATTAATTGAAAATGTAATATATAATCTTCGCATATGCAGCACATTTTAGAAGAAACTGAAGTATAAAACCTTTATTACTGCAGTATACATTAAATGGAAATTTAGTATATAATCTGTATAGAATAACTGAAAGTGTAGTATATATTATGTGTTTCTATAGTACATTTTTGAAGATATTTTAGTAGAAAATATTCATGCTTTTAGTACACACTATCTAAAAGGGTTACTTTATTATTTGTTAATATACTATTTTTTTTTTGGCCTTGCAGCAAAGCCAAGACGTTGTGAGGTCTGTTCTCGTTGCTCCCCCCAATATTTTCATAGTAAATTGGAGCTTGTGAAGTCCAAGATGGGGTCCAAACATTTTGATGCATTGAAGAAGACCCCTTTCTATATATACATGGATATGCCGAAGTTAAGTTCAAGTTTCATTCGACTTGAAGCTATACTTAGGAGGTTTGACCCAAAAAAGCTCTCATTTCATTTTGCGAAGGGGGTTGAGGTTCCTTTTTCTGCAGCTGAATTTTCAATGGTTTTAGGGTTGCCACATGTGGGGCAATCTGTTGACATAACATTGAAGATAAAGTCTTCAACTTTTGAGCGGCTTTTTTCTGGAAAGCTGCAGAATATAACTAGATCTGAAATAGCTAAAAAACTTGAGGAGTATGTATATAAGGATAGTGTGGAGGACTTGAATGATTTTTCTAGGTTGTACATAGTTTTTGTTTTTAATTGTATTTTGTTTCCAACATCTAATTACTGGACTCCACGATTTCTCCTACCATACTTGGACAATTTGTCCAGAGTTGGTCTGTATGCATGGGGCAAAGCTGCATACAGGTTTCTTGTGCAAGATATGAGGAACCATTTAGGAGTAGGTGGAAAAACAAGAAAGAAGTACATTGATGGGTGTACAGTAGGGTTGATGGTAAGTGTTTGCTTCATTTTTCTAATAGCATTGATTATATTTATATTGAAGTGAGTATAATTTTTAGATTTATGAATGACAGGCATGGGTTTATGAACGCATCCCATCACTAGCTACACCAGTGAGTTTGTTTGAGTTTCCACGCTTTTACCGGTGGAAGGATAGCAAACTCCCACAAAATGTGGAGCAGGCAGAGAAGAAGTTGAAGCAAGTTACAACAGATATGGTAATAATTGTAATAATTCATTATTTTTTGTTTGTATAATAATTTGAATTTGATAATTATTTCCATTGTAATAGGTTGTAGACCTCAACCCTGCTCCAGAGGAGTTAGAATTGGCAGATTTGATCAAGAAATCAGAGGCTGCCAGTACTGTCATGAATGAAGTCCATGTCTGTGATCATACAATATATGAAGCAATGATTGCAGCGAATGGAGAAGAAATTAAATCATTGAAAGAAAAAATTGCTTCAATGGAATACATGGTAATGAAGGAGCAGGGTGAGGAGGAGCATCCAACTGAGGAAGAGACTAATGCGGTGGAGCTTGAGGAGGAAGTTGGTGAATATGTGCATGAGGGGGTACTTGATTTGGTACATGATGCACAGAAAGAAGGGGATGATTCTGAAGACATGGTGGATGAAGAAAGTCGAACCAAAAAACGTCATGATCCTTCAGATTCCCCCAGACCATTGAAGACAGCACATTATATACCAATTGAAGGGGCTGAGTTCGAGGAATATGAGATTGAAGTGGCTAATGTCATGTCTTCGATTGTGACAAATGTGCGCAATCGAGAAGATAGGAAGCGAAAACAGAAATCTCCAGATTTTGTCAGCCCCCCCAGCACCACACCAGCCAAAAGAGCAAGACAAGTGACAAAGACCTACCGTGCTCGTCCTCGTGCACGAAAAAATAAAGAACAAGAGCAGAAGAAGGTGTTGTACACTACTTAATGTTTTATTTTTTTCCTACTTGCATTTCATTTGTAAACTGTCTGTTTGTAATAAGTATTATGATATCTTATACTTGATGGGTTGATATTTGCACTCAATGGATGATGTCTTATACTTCATATTATTGATACTTGCACTTATGTGCTCATCTTTTCTCCCTCAGCAGTTGACACTTTACACCTTTTTATGGGCTTGAGTTTTGTACTCCATGTTGGGGTATTTGTACTTCATGTGCTCGTCTATTCTACCTCAGCAGTTGATACTTTGTTTTTATGGGCTTGAGTTTTGTACTCCATGTTGGTGGTATTTGTACTTCATGTGCCATCTATTCTACCTCAGCAGTTGACACTTTACACCTAATGTGCTTGAGTTTTGTACTCCATGTTGGTGGTATTTGTACTTCATGTGCTCATCTATTCTACCTCAGCAGTTGACACTTTACACCTAATGTGCTTGAGTTTTGTTCTCCATGTTGGTGGTATTTGTACTTCATGTGCTCATCTATTCTACCTCAGCAGTTGACACTTTACACCTAATGTGCTTGAGTTTTGTTCTCCATGTTGGTGGTATTTGTACTTCATGTGCTCATCTATTCTACCTCAGCAGTTGACACTTTACACCTATGTGCTTGAGTTTGTACTCCATGTTGGTGAAGTCTGTACTTTCATGTGTTTATCTTTTATATTTCAATAGTTAATACTTGGTTCCTATGTGCTGTGTTTGTACCCCAGGTGGCACATGAACCAACCCAGGTGGCAAATGAACCAATCGAGGTGGCACAAGATTCAATCCAGGTGGCAAAAGAACCAATCCTGGTGGTAGATGAACAAGTCACCCCAAAGACTGAAGTGGCCGATCCCTATAAAGGAAGGACTGATTATAGAGGACTTGCTCTTATTCCAGTAGAAGAGCGAGAAGTCATCGACCACTTTGTCGGAAGAGATAATTTGATGTAACAAAATTTGCTTATTGTTTTTCTATTGGATAAACTGGTATCTGAACACACAATTAACAATTGTGTAGGGTAACCGTCTGGGAAGGAGCAAGACATCTTCTGAATGGAAGAGACTTTTGTGAGCTCTTATTTGGAGAAGAACTTACCGGTGACATAGTGGACTGTTACATGTCGATATTATGTAGCCCATCTTTTAGCAACAACTGTCAGCACAAGGTGTGGTTTACGTCCTCAATAGCGCAGGTATATGACAGTTTCCTAACTTAATTTAGTACACGGTGAGAGATGAGTCTAACCATTTGTTTTATATTTCATAGGCTGATATATTAGACCGAATAGATGAACGCAACATGAAGGATATTACGGATGAAGAATTTGTGGAGATGATGCTTAAGCTTAACAGCTTCACCTGTTCAGATTTGGAAGAGCTGACGGTAGATGTTTTAAACAACTGTCGCTACATAATCCTACCGATTTGCCGGCGCCAGCACTGGTTCTTAGTTGTCCTTGACACATCCACTCGTTCTTTTTTATACATGAATTCAATAATGGCCCCCAGATACAAACCGATAGCTGTTGCCATTGTAAGTTTGCTTTCTTTCCCTACGATTTCCCATTGCAAATTTGTGGAGTCAACAATTGACAAATTTTTTGTAGGCTTCATTTTATTCTCGGTACATTAGGCTTTCACTGGGGAGTCGTGTGGATGAAAAGCTACAGCAGAGGAAAAGTAGGCAGCAAGTGGGTACAATGGATTGTGGTGTCTATGTATGCCTTTGGGCAGAAGGTTTTGCTAGGGACACCCCCGTGTTCTGGAGGGATGCTGGAACAATTAATGTTGATAAATATCGTGCGAAAATGGCGCATAGAATATTAACTCATGAAAATGCCAAGATTTGAAGCACTTATATGTAAATACATGTGTAACTTGAAGCATAATTTGTTTATAATATTGTTTTGTAGCTAAGTGTAATTTTCCAGTAACTATTTATAACTTAAATTCAACTGAAACAGGGCTGGGAATTTGAATACAAACTTAGGGGCAATGAGGTACAAACCAGGGAAAATGAAAGTATAAAATGTGTTTCGGGGACGGACACTCAAATTCTATTGAAACAAGGCGGGGATCCTAAGTACAATTCATGAAAACTGGAGTACAAATTGAAACAGATGGTGTATAAAATGGGCTTCGTGGATGTACACTTCAAGAGAATTAAAATCAGGTGGCAGATTTGAGAGCATTTTGGGGGCAATGAGGTACAAACTAGGGAAAATGAAAGTATAAAATGTGTTTCGGGGACGGACACTCAAATTCTATTGAAACAAGGCGGGGATCCTGAGTACAATTCATGAAAACTGGAGTACAAATTGAAACAGATGGTGTATAAAATGGTCTTCGTGGATGTACACTTCAAGAGAATTAAAATCGGGCGGCGGATTCGAGAGCATTTTGGGGGCAATGAGGTACAAACTAGGGAAAATGAAAGTATAAAATGTGTTTCGGGGACGGACACTCAAATTCTATTGAAACAAGGCGGGGATCCTGAGTACAATTCATGAAAACTGGAGTACAAATTGAAACAGATGGTGTATAAAATGGGCTTCGTGGATGTACACTTCAAGAGAATTAAAATCGGGTGGCAGATTCGAGAGCATTTTGTGGGCAATGAGGTACAAACCAGGGAAAATGAAAGTATAAAATGTGTTTCGGGGACGGACACTCAAATTCTATTGAAACAAGGCGGGGATCCTGAGTACAATTCATGAAAACTGGAGTACAAATTGAAACAGATGGTGTATAAAATGGGCTTCGTGGATGTACACTTCAAGAGAATTAAAATCGGGCGGCGGATTCGAGAGCATTTTGGGGTCAATGAGGTACAAACCAGGGAAAATTAAAGTACAATCTGCAACAAATAAAGTATAAAATTTGTTTTGTTCAAGTACACTTATTGTAAATGAATAATTATTCTCCACTAATTGTAATGATGGGCAAGTACAATAATTTGAGAGCATCGGATTTGGTGTTGTACGGATTTGCTATGTTTCATAGGGTGGATATGTTCGACAAATTCTCATTTGTTTACATCCATGAAAGCATAGGTATTCTTTCATTACCGCGATTGATAACATTCATCCGTTGAACACTACTGAATAACAACTGAAAATTCTTAATATTATTTTATTCATATTATAAAATATTTTGGTGATTAACTACCAAGAATTCAAAATCAAATCTTTGAACAAATTTCATTGCCCAAGAATATTAGTAAAATTTTGAAGATATTAAGTACAAAGTTGCCCAAGAGAGGTGCAAATGGGGCCAAATCAGGTACAATTATCCAGTTTTGAGGTACAAATGTTGGCTACTTTAGTAAACAACTTGCTAGACTGCTATGTTCACGATAAATCACCCGCTTCATTGCCCAAGCGAGGTGCAAATGGGGCCAAATCAGGTACAATTATCCAGTTTTGAGGTACAAATGTTGGCTACTTTAGTAAACAACATGCTAGGCTGCTATGTTCACGATAAATCACCCGCTTCATTGCCCAAGCGAGGTGCAAATGGGGCCAAATCAGGTACAATTATCCAGTTTTGATGTACAAATGTTGGCTACTTTAGTAAACAACTTGCTAGGCTGCTATGTTCACGATAAATCACCCGCTTCATTGCCCAAGCGAGGTGCAAATGGGGCCAAATCAGGTACAATTATCCAGTTTTGAGGTACAAATGTTGGCTACTTTACTAAACAACTTGCTAGGCTGCTATGTTCACGATAAATCACCCGCTTCATTGCCCAAGCGAGGTGCAAATGGGGCCAAATCAGGTACAATTATCCAGTTTTGAGGTACAAATGTTGGCTACTTTACTAAACAACATGCTAGGCTGCTATGTTCACGATAAATCACCCGCTTCATTGCCCAAGCGAGGTGCAAATGGGGCCAAATCAGGTACAATTATCCAGTTTTGAGGTACAAATGTTGGCTACTTTAGTAAACAACATGCTAGGCTGCTATGTTCACGATAAATCACCCGCTTCATTGCCCAAGCGAGGTGCAAATGGGGCCAAATCAGATACAATTATCCAGTTTTGAAGTACAAATGTTGGCTACTTTAGTAAACAACTTGCTAGGCTGCTATGTTCACGATAAATCACCCGCTTCATTGCCCAAGCGAGGTGCAAATGGGGCCAAATCAGGTACAATTATCCAGTTTTGAGGTACAAATGTTGGCTACTTTAGTAAACAACATGCTAGGCTGCTATGTTCACGATAAATCACCCGCTTCATTGCCCAAGCGAGGTGCAAATGGGGCCAAATCAAGTACAATTATCCAGTTTTGAGGTACAAATGTTGGCTACTTTAGTAAACAACATGCTAGGCTGCTATGTTCACGATAAATCACCCGCTTCATTGCCCAAGCGAGGTGCAAATGGGGCCAAAATAGGTACAATTATCCAGTTTTGAGGTACAAATGTTGGCTACTTTACTAAACAACATGCTAGGCTGCTATGTTCACGATAAATCACCCGCTTCATTGCCCAAGCGAGGTGCAAATGGGGCCAAATCAGGTACAATTATCCAGTTTTGAGGTACAAATGTTGGCTACTTTACTAAACAACATGCTAGGCTGCTATGTTCACGATAAATCACCCGCTTCATTGCCCAAGCGAGGTGCAAATGGGGCCAAATCAGGTACAATTATCCAGTTTTGAGGTACAAATGTTGGCTACTTTACTGATTCTTTGCAAGTTCGACGATTATGCCCTGTTCTACCACACCTCTTACACTTAATGGCACGCTTCTCAATCTGTGATGGAATCCTCTGTGTCCTTCTTCGCCCAGGCTGAGATCGACAATCAGGTGCATGAATGACGTCGTCATCATCTACATGGAACATATGCATATCAAACGTAGGAATAGGATTTATAACTGCTTGGTATGCTTGTTGATACATCTCAACTCAGTAGTATTGATCTGTGAAGTCATACGGTGAAAGTGACTTTGACTCGATAGAAGCACAAGCATGTATGCATGGTATCTTATCAATCTGCCATGCTCCGCAAGAACAAACTCTGTTATGTAAATCTATAGCATACGATTTGTCTTGCTCAATCACCTCAAAGCTCCAACCGCTAGACATGACAACTTTTAAGTTGCGAGAGCGCATATGATTGATTGCCAACTTTTTCTCTTGCTTGGGACATAATTGACCAACCATCTTATGAGATTCTTCTCTCCTACCATGCATCATAACCATTATTTGCATGCGTATGTGATCAACCATGGCTGCAACTGGCATAAATCGGGCTGGTTTAACCCAATTATTCCAACATTCTGCTTGATTATTGTTTATTACCCCCCATCGATCTCCACTGAATAAGGAGTTTGCCCAACAGGTTGGGTCAGACTGCATAATAAAGTCTCTGGCAAGCGGCATTGACTCCAAGATGCTGTCTATATGTCGGGTATACTCCTGCCTTGTAGGCGCATATGCAGCTTTCATAAAAACAGAACACCAATGTTTCTTGTTATGTAGAGGGTACTTCCTTAATACCTGAATTCAAAATAATAGAACAATAATGGGCTTAATGTTATGAAGTAGAGCTTATTTCACATAATTATCTCACAAACAGAGATAGAGCACACTTACTTTTTTCTTGAAGTTATCCACTAAGTGTCTCAAGCAATATGCATGATGGCTACCGGGAAATATCATGGGGAGGGCCTTAAGAAGACCAGGATGTCGATCGGAGAAGAAAGTAAACCTTGATAAGCCAGGCAAATATTCAGAATCTAAGACACTTCTCAGCTTTAAGCAGAACCACTCCCAATTCATATCATTTTCAGAGTCAACAACTGCATATGCTAACGTGAATAAGTCATCATTGGCGTCCTTACTGACTTGCGCTGAGTAAGACTCCTTTGAATTTATTTTTAATATGGGTGCCTGTCCAAGAATATCAATGGCCTGCATCCCCTAAGAAAACCAAGAAGGCAGGCACTAAAACAAATAAATATCCGACGAAATTTTCGACTGATTGGGTCAATCTCACAGTCTGCAATACTTCCAGGGTTTGTTCTATTCACAGCATCACAGTACCACCTCAACTTATCATAAGATCCCTTCTCAGCTCCATGGATGTCATGCATAGCTAATTCCTTACCCATCCATGCTTTATGGTACCTAAGTTCCACACCATATTCTCTGTGGATATCTTTCAATATGGTGCAGGGCCGATAACATGGCTCTGATCTCAATTTATTCTTCACTACATTAGCAACCCAAGCGGAATCGGCTTTAGGATGTCCCCTTGTCCGAAGATTAGCCTCACCACATGTGTGCTCTAGATTACATTTTCGAATGCCAAATAATTTATCAGCTTCATGCCTTGATGCATAGATTCTCCATTTGCAATTTTCATCACTGCAAACGGCTATGATTTTTTTGCTGTCATTTTTCTTGTATTTAAATGACCGCAAAGTAGACACTGCATAATTCTTAAGCATAATTCTGAACTCGTGAGCATCATTGAATGTTTGACCCTCCCCATATATGCAATTCCTCCATGCATCAATTGAGTTGCTAATTAAAGCCAATTCATTGTGCGATGCACTGGTCGAACCAATTTCCTCCTCCACTACATCCCTTGAGGATGGCAAATGAAGTATAATTTTAGGCACAATAAAGTACAATTCATTAGTAGAACACTGAAAATTAAATTACAGATTCAGAAAATTGAAGTACAAGTTAAAAAAACGTGACGTACAATTTGTGAACACATGAAGCACACAACATTGACAAAAAGAGTACAGATATACGCAAATTGATTTGCAAAATGAAGGAACAGAAATAAAAGAAATGAAGTACAATTTCGGAACACCTGAAGTGTATAAGCGCAACGAAAAAAGTATAAGAATTAAGCGGATTTATGTTCGAACTGAAATATAAGTTCAGAAATTGGAAGTATAGTTTTTCATAAGGTTAAGTACAGTTGCGAAAAACCTGAAGTATAAAAATTCGGCTCTCGCAGTATAGATTTTGGATAACACAACAGTTCACGCTTCAGAATTAAATAATTGAATCGAATAATTAAAGTACAATTTCACATAAAATAAAGTACCAATTCAGGCAATTGAAGTATAGAGCTTCAATGAATGCAGCACAAATATAGATTATATGAATATAAAATGAGGTGTGATTTGATGAAAAAAGGAAGTACAATATTAGACAAAGTGAGGAACAATTTCGGAACACCTGAAGTGTATAAGCGCAATATTAAAGTACAATTTCACACAAAATGAAGTACCAATTCAGGAAATTGAAGTATAGAACTTCAATGAATGCAGCACAAATATAGATTAAATGAATATAAAATGAGGTATGATTCGATGAAAAAGGAAGTACAATATTAGACAAAGTGAGGAACAATTTCGGAACACCTGAAGTGTATAAGCCCAATAAAAATAATATAAAGATTTAAGTGAAATTATTTAACAACTGAAATATAAGTTTAGATATTCGAAGTATAATTTTGGACAATGTGAGGTACAGTTTTGGAGCAACTGAAGTATAGATGCTCAGCTTTCGCAGTATAAATTTTAGATAGTACGTTATTACACGCTTCAAAATTAAATAATAGGTTCAGATAATTAAAGTACAAGTTCAAGTAAAGTGAAGTACAGATTCAGATGATTGAATTATAGAACTTAGACGATTGAAGTATAGAACTTCAATGAATGATTTACCTGTTTTAATATAATGAAGTACAAATTGGGAACACCAGAAGTGTAGAACTTATGTGAAAAGAGTATAGATTTATATAAAATGTTGTATGATTTTAGAAAATAGGAGTACACTTTTTACAAAGTTGAGAACAATTTCTGAACACTTGAAGTATAAAACCTAAGCAATGGCAGTACAATTTGGATATCTTATTAGTAGAAAACATGAAAGCCGAATTATAGATTTAGATACTTGAAGTACAAGTTTATATAAAGCGACGTACAAGTTAGAAACAATGGAAGTATAGAACTTCAATGAAGAGAGTATATGTTTCTGTAAGTACAATGTTAACTGCAATGAAGTATAATGTGGAACGCTCCAAGTACAGAAAGATTTTCAAATAAACAGAGAGCAATTTTAGAACACTTCATGTACAGAACTTTACTAATTGCAGTAAAGTTGAGATTCTGTAGAAGTATTACCTTAAAACATCACTGCTCTTCTTTTCTCTGCTGCTTGATTCATTCTTTCGGTTTACCAAGATGTCCGCAATGTTCATCTTCAATGTCAAATGCAGTAAGACCATATTCATGACGTCATCGTCATCAGTTAAACTCACGTACAATCTTTGATGTGGAGCTATATATCGCAAGCTGAAGTGCTCGGAATTGATTTCACTCCATTTTCTTGCTAGATTAATGTAGATATCCATTACAGTCGTACTGTCCTTAATTGACATTATATGGAGCTGGTCTTTGTAGCGACAACTCCCCAACACTTGATTGAGCGCACTTGCTTCGCTGCTGGTTGACATTGTCGGGGAAAAAAAAAAAAAAAGGAAACACAGAAGCAACTGAGAAGGAATTGAGAAGAAGATGGAATCCGAAAATGATGAAAATAAAAAGAGAAGAAGACAATGCAGTTGTCGGGTTAGTGGCGTTTGGCTCTAACGTTGTTCTCGTTTCCCGCTTGTTGCAATTTTTTCTGTTCTTTCTGTTTCTGATAACGAGCGTTTGTAGGGTTTACTGTTTGCTTGAAAAAACAAGGAAAAATATGATACTTAAGGGCATTTGTGTCAAATCAAGTGGCTAGGGAGTAATCTCTAAACTTTTATTAAAACTAGGGAGTTTGCACTATAAGTTTTTAATTGGGGACTGAACACAAATTTTGAAAGTAGTTTTGGTACTTTTTAATAAGTTCCCCTTAATTCAATGGAATTATAATATTTGAGTATCATTGTTTTTCTTCACTTGCAAATATATATCTTCATTTGCTAAACTTTTGAAATTGATGTTCATCAATCTTCATTGTGTTGAGGACTTATCTAATTTTTATATGGTATTTTATTGATCTTAAGATCCGGTAGCACGAAATTGGTAAATAAAAAAACTTTTAATGCATGTGTATGAGGGCACATGGCATCATTTGTGAGCATAAGATGCTTTTTGTAGGGGACCGTTAACAATTCTAATAAAATAAATTGCAAATTCTATATGATATGAGACGTAATGTTTGATGTGTTTTTTTAATAGATCTTTCTCTTGTATCAAGTAAAATGCATTTTATTTTTTGTGATAAATTTCATCGCGTCTTTGTATGGTTAGCATAATTTATTCCTTATATAATGAATTCAAGTCATTCTAAATTTGATCTATATTTTTTTATTGTACAGAATCTTTTATCAAACCAGATATTTTCAATGTTAGAGGGAAAATGTGGATAAAAATTGTTGTTTATAAGAAAGTTTTAAATGGGGTACTCAAATTATTTATTTTTTAAGTTACACATTACATATTCTTATTAAAAAAGAGCCAACATTATATTTCTTAGTAGGATACATGTCACATAGACAATGCAATATAGACCATACCACAAGACTCAAACATCTAAATGTAAGTCAATACAACAGTTTTACACAATTCTTCCAATTACTACCAAAATCCTTATATTTTATACTTCAATATATACACTTAATTCTACATTTTTTTAAAACTTAATTCTACATTTCCGTCATTTAGTTTAATGAATGGTAGCTATGATATCAATTTTATTGGATGCTTGATTTTAAACTTTTTGTTAATTAAATTCTTTAGATTTTAATATACTTTCTATATAATTTTTTTTAAAGTTTTCATTCAAGTTGATGACTATGAGACACTACAACCTACAAAGTATATATTTATGTACTTTTATCAATCAATTCTTTAATTATATTTTGCTACGAGACTGTTAATTTTTTTAGACGCATTGGATATGAATTACTTAAGAGCTATTTTGTGATTAGACTATTTATTTTTCGGTATTGTTATAATTGCAAATGACAATTTTTTTTATTTTCAATTTTTTTTGGTCTTGTTATTTTGTTAAGCATATGAATTAAATATAAATAAGAAGCACAATTCATAAAATAAATAAATATAAAAATTAATAAGCCAAGCGCAGTGCACGCGGGCACATTTCTAGTTCATGCAAAATGCCATAAAACTATAGAAATAGAAGTAATTGTTATATAACCTCTAACCTGAAAAAAGAACTAGTGTCCGCTTTCTGAAAGAGCAATCACGTTCTAACACGAACTTGAAGAGTAGCATATCCACAATTTTCTTGTTGTTCTTCTTGTATCCGCTTGGCTGAGTCCACAAGAGATTTGTTATGGTTATCAACCTTAATGAATTCAAGTGTTGGAATATCTCCAATACCATCGGGAATCTCACTTAGATTACAATAATGATAAAACACTAGACACTTGAGAATTGGGAAGTGGCTACTTTCAGTTATCCATTGCTGGAGATTTGATACGTGAATCAACAGAAATTTCAGCTGAGGAAATTCTCCTTCACTTGTTTTCCGTTTGTATCCATAACAAGCGTAACGTCTTAGTTCAAGCACTTCAAGATTAGGCAAAGAACCAACAATTGCCATATCTTTGCAGTGAAGTATACAACCGCTCAAGGTTAACTCTTTAAGCTTCTTTGGAAAAGCAGGATTAAGCTTTTTCTGGAAAATACTGGTTGAACATGCCCTCAGTCTTAGCTTTTCAAGTTCACACAGATCTACAAGATTGTCAAGGTGGAACATATCTGAGGGGTTTTCCTCTCTGAAATAAAAGATTTCCAATGTTTTTAGGTTTGGAATCATTTTCAAGACCTCTTCAGTGCATTTGAAATCTTCTGCTTCCGAAAGTGTTTGTAGTTTTTCTAGAGGAAAAATTGCAGGTTCTTGTGGAATATTGGGTAAGGGACCTTTAAATATTAGATGCCTTAATTGTCGCATCCTCCAAATTTCCATTGGCAAACAACATCCATTAGATGAATGAATGTTTAAGGTTTGAAGATTCTGAAGGTTTAATATAGATGGAGGAAGAACAATTTTTTCTTCACAGATGAAACCTAGGTACCTTAAATGAAATAGCTCAAATATTTCAATAGGAAAAAATAGGTATTACTGCAAACAGTCCGGAAAGACTAACCTAACCTACAACATTCAATACCCTCAGCAATCTAAAATTATTAAAAGGGAAACTTAAAGTACTGCCCTCGAAGCATAAAATGGTACGGATGGTTGAGCAGATTTTTTCAACCTTCAAGCCATAAGAATAGAACAGATAATGAGCAGAAGCAATACTCACGTGGCGCAGATTTTTTTGGTCTTCTAGAAGAGCCCTCCCATCATACATATTCATATAATTTAGATGAAACTTCTCTTCATATGCTTTTCTTATGCACAAATCCCGTACAAAATCATGGAGGCTGCAACTTTTGATCTTGCCATTAGACTTCCTTTTAGTGACCAAAACAAGACTTCTCTTCCCAAGATTCTCCAAATGTTCTTCTGCCACCTCTTCAAAGCTTTTAGATCCACTCGGTTTAAGAAAACCCTCAGCTACCCATAATTTGATGAGTTCTGAGGCACAAATGTCATAATCTTCTGGAAAGGCTCCCATGTATAGCAAACATGGTCTCAAATGATGAGGCAAGTGATCATAACTTAAAGATAGTATCTTTACAATCTGCTCATTATTTGTAGTACTGATAGCTAAATTTATGCATTTTGCAATATATTTCCAACAAGTTTGAGTCTTACTGACCAACAGGAGCCCAACAATCACCACAATTGCAAGGGGTAGTCCTCTACAACATCTTGCAATCGTCTTTCCAATGGTTTCCAATTCAGCTGGACAATTTTCTCCTGCAAACACCTTCTGCTGAAGCAAATTCCAACTTTTATCCTCATCCATCAAGTGCATCTCATGAAGAGGGCTAGAAGAGTCGGGATAAGCAGCCACATCATATAGCCTTGTGGTTAATATGATCCGGCTTCCATTACAGTCATCAGGAAATATCATTTTTACATCATCCCATGCCTCTCTACTCCAAATATCATCCATTACAATGAGATACCTCCTACCTGTTAGGTGTTGGTACCGATTTTGTACCATAGATCTGATGCTTCGTTCAGAAACTTCTACTTTCATGGAAATTAGGAGGCTTGAGAGAATCTCTTGTGCACTATAATCTTGTGATACAGTGACCCAAGCACGAACATCAAAGCATTCTGTAGATAATGGATCATCATAGGCATTTCTAGCAAGAGTAGTCTTGCCAATACCTCCCATACCGAAGATTGGGATGACTTCAAGATTCTGTGATTCTCCACAAAGCCGAGCCTTTATTGCCATCAAGTTGTTGTCAAAACCAACCATGGCGCCATCTTTGCAGGAGGTAGCAGCAGAAGAAGCTTCACTCAGTTGCACGTCTTTGGTTCTGGTGCTACTCTTAATCTCCATAACCTCTCGTGCCACTTCTGTCAACTCTTTAAGATTAAAATGCAGCCTAAGCTTCGTGTAGATGCCACATTTTTTTCCTTGAAGCCACATAAACAAACCATTTAGGTGGTGTAGAAAATTTCCTGCATTCGACTTTGATATATAATATAGCCGAATATGTTCTGACATAAAATATTCAATAATATCTTCTGCTCCATTTGCTACAACCCTGATTCTGCCTTCCAAGCTGGTTGCTTTCTCTGGAAAATCTTCAAGAAAAGCTTGCAAGGAGAGAATGTATTCGCGGATGGATATGATTTGTTGTTTTTCATGAAAAGGAGGGATGGGATATTGATCATTATGATGATGTAGTAAATCATCTATGGTTTTTGAAAGTGAAACAAGAGCAGCATTAGCGGCCGTCTGAAATCAAAATGAAGGAACATATTGTCCTAATAAAGTTTATAAGGCATCATATTTTATACACCAAGGAAATCAAAAAGTATGCATTTTTTCGAGATGAAAGTTGGCTACTGAGGGATTGTGAAATCTGAACAACCAAATTATATATACTACCAAACACCACATTTTCTTTTCAATGGCAGGATTAATCATGCCATATACATACATACATACATATTAATTTTAATAGCAAGGCACTTCAATGATCAAACTATTTCTCACTTTTTTTTTTCTTAAATACTGTCTTGAGCGTTGGAGGGTTTCACCAATCAAAACCTTTTAGTAACCTAACCATTTAGGTGATTTTAGGATGGACAGCCGGGACTTAAAGCATGGAGAAAAAGTTGACTCGACTTACAGATTAGAAGAAATTAATATTTTCGGAACACGTCATATTTAAATTCTCTCAATCTCCTAACACTTCATTAGTGGACACATATAAACATTATATCGACAGTCCTTGTATGATTTAACAATTCAAAGGTTGTCCATTTCCTTGTAGGCCTCTGCCTTTCTAGCAAGATTCTTGGTATTCTGTTTACGCATCTTAATTAAGAGAATCAAATGTGACTTAACAAAAGCAAGTGTACCAGTACAATAAAGTTGTCTGAAACTGCTCGATTGGTATCTACAGAAGGCCAAAATCAAGGAGATGATATAATTTTATAAGCAATGTTTTGAAATAAAAGTTGCCCACTAAGCTATTGCACTTGTGACAGCTAATCAACTAAATCATTATATTACGTAAATATTATCTTTTGACTGAACCGATCAGTAGGAAATTGGTCCTCAGGGAATTATTAAGGAAACTTTCATAAAGATTAAAAAGTAGCATTGTTAACAAAAGCTGGCGGGCTTAAATATAATAAGTGCTTGATTAACTTAATGGCAGGCATAATTATTGAGATCATCACCATTTTAATCAGCTTCCACGCAAAATTATAATTTTGGTATATTTGGTTTGGCCAATTTTTCAGTCACACCCTGAACACTTCATAATTTTGGGAGGTGGGTGACATAAAAATAATAAAGATTATCTTTAATTTATGGTCGTTGCACATTGCAAAAAAGACACTAAGATTTTAATTAGTCACATATGTAAGTGTTGAAAATATAATATCATATTATAAACAATAGACTAAAGCAGAGTAGCAATTCAGTCTATAATTACAGGGTAGTGTTTGAAAAACAATATGACAAATATTTCAGAAATAACCAGCATGCATATATTCCAAAGTATATCCACTTGCAATTTTAGTTTAACAAAAGAATAAATCAAAAGCAAACAAGCCAGTTTGGAATATAATAATGGAAATTACAAAAATCAGTATATAAACCGAGAACTTATCTCACAGCTTTGTGTAGTAACAGAATTTAGACCGAATCACCAAAGTATATATGATTTGCCTTGAAGAAATTATCGCCCCTACTAGTGCAAAGAGTTCAGCGAAACTTCCTCTAGGATAAAATAGTCATAGAAGTCTTTTGATGCACTCCAAAAAGTTTCACCTCGATCACCACTCAGTTGTCAGAAAATGATAAGCAACACTATATCAAACAGATATTAGAGGAGAGAAGAAATTTTGTTCTTAGTGTGTTCTATACTGCCTGCAACAACAACTATATATAGATGTGAGAGATGAGGCATTAAGATGTCCAAGTTCATTTTGGATTATGGTCCAGATTCATTCTGAACCAAATACAATGAACCTAGTAGCTGCAGAAACGGCTAGCAGTTTCTGTAACATCATTTTTGACTTTTTGATTTTTTAAAATTCAAATTTAAACAAAATTCCAAATAGAAAATTGAAATTTTCATTAAAAAGATTAACTCGAGACCTGAGACAATACGCCCAATCGCCCAAGTCAAGCCTGCCGGGCGTCAGCAGCGGCGCGTACATGTGGGCACAACCTCATGAGTCCCTTAATTGATACTTTATCAAGCATCAATATTTGAACCACATATATGGTGTATTCCCATTGAGTAAATTTCTAATGTGGGATAAGTGGTTTTGTATCAGACAAAGAGCTTTTTATATTCCCACTTATTCTCCTATACTTTGTCTCACAAGCAATGTGAGATTTCCTCCAAATACATAATCTTTTGTCTTTTCGTCTTCCCTTCATATATATACAACACTTATGGATTCCAATCTAATTGACATCCATCCATAAGATTTAATCACTTTTAAATATGTAATTAAATATAAATTTCAATTAATTTGATGCCAATTACAATAGTAAGAAAGAAGATCATTACTCTATTTGTGAAATATCAAAAGAAGAAGAAGAAGAAGAAGAAGAAGAAGAAAGAAAAAGTAATAAGAATACCCTAAACCCCAATTAAACAAACAACAAAGACTCATTCGCATGGATCTTTTCCATTTCATTGATTTGAATAATCAATCACTACCTTTTCAGAGTAAATAATCTTTTACAAGGAAAGAAAACATTATTTCTTCTCATCCAACTTTCAGAACTATATTAGGGGCCAAAAGCTATAAAAATTAGTGTTTTGAAAATTGGACCGGACTGGTGACCTGTGGCCGGTGGCCAGTCCGATCCGGTTGATGCCTAAAAACCTGTGCCGGTCAAAACTGGTCAAAATCAGTGAAAATGGGCCAAAAATCGGTTGAATCGGTACCGGTTTTTGACCAGTTCACCCTTTTTTTTTTTTTTTGAAAATTTAAAAATTACTTTGAAAAAAAAAAGAAAAAGTAAAAAAGAAAAGAGAAATTATGAATTGAAGATGATGATTAAAGATTTTGGACACGTAATTTTTTGAAATATGAATTTATTTTCTTGAAATTTAATGAAGTGGTAGTTATATGTGAATGCTTATGTTTAATTTATTATTTTATTTTGTTTAACCTCTCTTAAATAATGTTGAATATTTAGCGTAGAAGAATTTATTTGTGCTTGGAGTTGAAGTATGAAACGAATGATTACTTATATTAATGTAAAATATTATTTTTTATTTATTTATAATTGACTAATTGTGAAATAGTATTATTTTCTAAAAAATATACTTAAAAATAAGTAAGTTGCAATTTTTTCAAATAATATTCTTTCTATATCAATTGAAAGTTTTATTTTTTGTTAATATTAAAATATTATATATTTTTATAAAATTAAATATAATTATTACATCATACCGATTGAACAGTAAGGTCACCGGTTCTTTGTCCGGTCCGGTCCGATTTTGAAAACATTGATAAAAATATAAAAGGTTAAATATAATTTTTATATTTTACACACTCAAAATATATGATTTACATCGAAGTTGAGCATAACGATCTTTTATGCCATAAATTTCATTAGTAATTGAATCATTATAAAAAAAATTTGTAATATCATTTTCAATAAAATTAGCTAAGTAATTGGCTAAAAAAAATCATTTTTTATTTTATTTTTTAGCCTCGTTTTCATAATATTTATAGCTAGAAAAAATTCTTATTTGTAGTTGTTGAAAGACAAAGAAAATTCAAAAAGTCTTTTTAAAATATTTATTTACTTTTGTCTCCTTGTCTCAATTTTGTTAAAGTAAAAAAGACGAAGTTTTTAGTTGTTTTGCAAGTCCTTATAAGGTTCTTTTTAACTAAATTGATCCTAGACTTTTTTTCTCACATAAGTAGAATGAAAATATTATAACAGGTCCAACCTAATTATATTCTTCATTTGATTACTTGATTGTGAAGATAGATTTAAAAACTTATTTTGAGTTTATAAAATTAAATGAGTAAAAATTAAATTAATTAAATTTATTTTTATCATTAATTAATAATTAATTAATTTAATTTAACAAATGTAAATAATTAATTTTTCTTATTTAAGGCCCAAGAAAAAAAAAGTTAATTTTTTAAAATTAATGAATGTTAATTAAAATTTTTAATTATAATTAATATTAATGATGTATTTTTTTAAAATTTAAATTTAAATTAATTATTATTAAAAAAAATTTATATATATATATATGTATGTATGTATGTATGTATGTATGTATGTATACACACAAAGTTGGCAATGGCCTTACTTGCCCCCCATAAATCCGTCCATGGTTTCACCTTTCAACTTAATCAAAATATATTTATTTTTTGAGCCAACTCTCACCCCTTAGTTTCACCAAAATATCCTCATGGCTTTGCTTTTCCTGTTTTTCCACTACAACCACCATTTATATTTATGTCTAAAGGTGAGCAAAGTATATATGAAAGGCTGTGCTGACTAATTACCCACCCAAGAATGATTAAAATTTGAAAAAGGAAGTTGGAGAGAGAGTTAAATGATTAATTCTTCAGACAACACAAATAAAATATATCAAATCAGAAGACTCCATATATATATATATATATATATATACTAGTGGGAAGAGCACCGCGCAAGGCGCGGTGTCGTGCCCGGATTATTGAATAGATATTTCTATTTATATTATAAGTATTTATGAATAATATAATTTTGTAAATAATAGGATAAAAGGTTTTGATTCTACTGGGAGTACATTTTTTTATTAATGTGAGAAATTTTTTCGAATTTCCTAACTATAAGAATGTTAGCATGAAAATATTCTTTTGAAGATTACTGAATTGGAGAAGTAAACTTTTGCAGAATTCATATTAAGCAAAAGCTATCTATGTTTTACATAAAAAGAAGTTTTGCGAGATGTAATGAAACAATCTAAATTCAGTAGTTTGAACACAACAAAGAACATATACCAAATGGATTTTTTCAGTATCATTCAAATGTTTAAATATAAATAGAAAGAAGCTTTTTTTCTTGATCAAAAAATGATTGTAGATCTTGAATGGAGAAGGAAAAACGAGAGTTGCACTTTTGCTAGTCAACTGGCTGCTCCATGTTTCAAACAGCTACTGTAGAGTACTTTTCTTTGATCTCAGTGCTGCTAAGATGAAACATATGAACGCTAGCCCAACAAAATTTCTTAGCTGTCTTTCTATGGACACCATAAAAAACAAACTCCTACCTTTTCCCTCAAAAGCCAGTCATTAAATGGACTTTTAGTAGAGACATTTTCTTGCCTGCAAGCAAAGCTAATTTGCAAGGGAGTTGAGAGATGATTTGATATTTTGTCTTCAATTCAGTAGAGGTCTGAAAGTTCATATTATGTTTCCGTTATTTTTCTTTTTTTAAGAAAACAAATGTAGCAATGTTAATAACGAGTTATATTTTGTGTTAGGTTATTGACCAATATATCCACTTAGTTTTCAAATCCATTTTTATTAATTTGCAAGATAAATATACCCTTTAATATAATAGTTTTCTCTTTCAACTTTATTACTCATGAAAATGTTTCACCTTGATTTGTCAAACTTAATATGACATAGCAAAAGACTTCGCAAATAGGTACCTGTGAGTAACTCAAGAAAGGATAATGACGGGTTAGATAAATTTATCCATAGGTAAAATAATCCATTTTTTATTGGATATGAGATAGTAGGCTATTACTCATGGCTATGGGTGATGACAACCCATAGGTACTGGTATTTTTTTTTTATTTTTATACTTAAAGGTAAATTAATATGTATTTTTTAATTTACATAATATTATTCAAATATTACTTAAATAAAACTAAAAAAAGAGGCTACAAATTTTAAATATTACATTGAACAAGTACTTAAATTATGTCAAGTATTTTAGTTTGAAAAATAAAACTTAAATGTTTAAACATCTATAGATTTTAAGTTATATTAAATTTTGAGGTTCAAATTTAAATCTCATTATATAAAAAAAAAAAATTGAACTAAAAATTTAAATACCATTTAAATATTGTTGTTATCATAGAAAATGTGTTATATCCTCCAAATTATTTGTGAGAATTAGAGAAAAATTTAATATATATTTATGTATAGGGTTGTTCATGGGTTACCGATGGGTACATAAAGGTTGGGGCAAAAAGTGATAGGTAATTAGGAGGTGAGTAAAATTATCTATATTTTATTAAATGGAGAAAATAAGGCTTGTATAAATAACAAGGCACATTGCTCTTTTTTTTTGTTTTGTTTTTACTTTTTTGATTGAAATAACTTTAAACAGCAGTCTTTATGAAATAAAGTAAGACCCACATTTGAGGTGTGAAAATATAATATTTTATAATGATGCCATCATTTTTCTATTAAAGTTCATAGTCATGTCTTTAGTGAGATGGTTGAATTTAAAAATGGGATACTCTATTCATTTTTATGTACTCTATCAAGTTTGACATGGAATAAATCAAGGTTATGAATGAATTAAGATTATACTTAATAGGATAAAGAATAGTACACTAAGAGCATAATTGCCCAACAATTTAAATTAAATGATATTTTGAAAATAAAGGGACATAATTGTCAATTCTTATAGACTAAAAATCAATTGGAGTGCCAATAACAAACTCTGGAGTGCAAATAACAATACCTTTTTATATTTTGGGGGAGACAAACTTTACTATTAATGTCAAATTAGTTTTTTTATTGGATTTGTAAGATAAAAGTAATTTTTTTATGTAATATATATATATATATATTATGCATGTATATTTATAGTTAGATGATGTGTGTGTGTATATATATAATGACTGATATATTATTGTAATAAAATAATGTATAATTAATTCAATTGATGCTTTATTTTGAAATTTATATTTTTATAAATTTAACAATAGCAAATAATGTATTATTTGAAGACAGTATTTATTGATAAATATTAATTATTTATAAAATTATAATTATCTCATATTATAAAAAATAAGCTAATATCATAATTATATCATAATTGATGATATCGGCTTATATAAAAAAATTAATTATTGTACATTAATTATAAATTGATTATTATTTATTTATTAAAATATAATTATTTAGCTATTGATTATTTATGATTCATGTATAGATAAAACTTAATTATTTATTTAAATAAAATAAATATATGTATGAAACTTAATAATGATTCATCAAATTTAAAAAATAAATAATTTTATATTATATGAAACTAAATCATCTTAAATTATTATTAAACAAATAAACATAATATTTAATTATATGCAAAACATGAAACATAATTAATATAAAAAAAATTTATTTAAATAATTAAATTAATTAATTAATAAGTTATTTATTGAATTTAACTTGTTATTTAATTTATATATAAATATATTTTTTGAAGAAGTTTAATTTATTTATTATATATATATATCAAATTAAAACATTTTAAATTATTTATTAAATGAATAAATGTAATATTTAATTAATACATTAAATATTAAATATAACTAATATATTATTTAATTAATAAGTAATTTAATTAATTTAATACATTATTTAGTAAATAAATTGTTTTATTAAATTTAATTAATTTGTTTGACGATTAGTTTAATTAAATTTGTAAACACACATTTTAGAATTCCTTAGATAGTAAAATTTTAATATTTTTCATATATATAAATATGTATATAAATATATATTATACTATATAGATATGAGTGAAGTAAAAGAGTGATAAATGAATGAGTAATGTAAAAAATGGAGTGGGAAAATGAAGAAATAGGTGTGGTGTTTAAGATATAGAGTTTTTGAGGTGAATTGTGAGGTATTCTTTGAATAAAAAATTATAGTGTTGCGAAAGAAAGATTAGAGAAAATATCTTTATTTTAAAATTATTTTAGGAATTGAAAAAATTTCACCAAATCGGAGGAGAACAAACCAATAATTGTTCCAGCCACCTATCGCCAATCCAGACGGTAAGCACCAATAAAAAATTTGCATGTTAAACGACGCCGTTTTGTCTACACAACTGTGGAAAAAGAAAGAAAACAATAATAATAATAATAATAATAATAATAATAATAAAGTTGGCTAAAATTGCATTTTCTTCAAACCTTGTGACTGGGCCGCACCGGCCACCACAAAGCAAAAGCTGGTTGCCACAAAATATTAAAAAAAAAAAAATGAAAAGAAAAACCACATTTTCTTGTAGCCTTGTCAATGGGCCCCATGATAATTCAGTGAAAAACAAAAAACAGGATACAATTCAAGCAGCCCAAAGTACACACGCACACAACATCAACTCAATAAAACAACACCATTTCAAACAAGAAAAAATAGACGAAAAAAATGAAAAAAGCATTCACGCGCTGGTCAGAAGAACACACGCGCATTGGCGTTTATATATAATAGTAATAAAATATATATCAGTAGTGGCAAATTGGTGGGTTAGGTTTTTATGAATTGAGTTCAAAATGGGTTGGATTCAAAATGAATTTATATTTATGAGTTGAAAACGGGTTGGATTCGGATTTAGGGTAGGTCCAATATAAAAAAGAAAAAAATATAAATTTTTTGCTAAATACATTGTTATATTATTTTATTAAACTATAATCTTTTTATCTTTATTTGACATATGTTAATTAATTATTATTAAATTCTTATTAATCATGTAAAATCAAATCAAATTATGTAAACATATAATTTACTTATTATTTTATAATATTTATATTTTTTCTTTCAATACAAAATAATAGTCTTGCTCAATGAATAAAACATAATTATATAAAATATTTTAAATTTTAGTACAACATGTTTACATTGTACCCAACAAAATATTTACTATGCTAGTCGTATTTGATTTTTGTTTTTTACTTTTTATATTTAGTCAATATTCGAAAAGGTACTATTTATTTTATTTTTAATTTTTTTTAATCTAGTTCATTATCATTTATCACAATGATCAAATTCAAATTTGATTCGACATAAAAGTATTACTATCATTTTAAAACAATTAAAATATGCATATATCTTGAAAAATATGTCTTTTTAAGAATAAAAAATATAAATCATTTAAATTTAAATTCTTATATCTACCTAAATTATTATTTTTAAATAAAATACTCAAAAAATATTGAAATATAATTAATTTTTTAACTTTTAAAAATATTATAACTGAAAATAAAAATAAATTCGTGGCCCTTTCTTCATGTGGAGGGAAAGGAAATGAAATGGATAGCCACAACCTGTCCTCTCACATGCTACCACCACACAATAAATTTGTTGTGTTTACATATTAATATTTTGCTAGTTTGTAAAAATTATAAAAAGAAAAAAGAAAAATATTATTTTTATTTATTTTCATATTGCAAAGTTGAAAAAAATCTGGGGGCTTTAAATTAACTGGCTAAATTTTTATAAAAAATTGGAGTTTATAAACCAAATAATGATATAATCAATTTTTAGATCATAATCTCAAGTAAAATGTTACTTGATTAATTCATTCGAATTAAGTTAATAAATTAATATTTTAAAATTAAATGAGGTGTACAAATGATAAATGATTAATTGGTGGTATATAATTTATCTAATTTTCAATTCATTATTTTTTTTTATTTTTAAAGTGTTATAGAAATAAAAATAAAGTGGCGTATGATCTTGAGAGAATAAGAAATGAAAAGATAATTTTGGGGTTGAAATTAGGTTGAATTATTTAGAAATCACATTCAACTCATTTACATTCAAAACCCACTGAAACCCAACCTAACCCAAAGCCAATCAAATTATTTTAAAATCAACCCAATCCAACCCAACCCAAAGTGAATTGGGTTGGAACCATGGGTTGAGACCCGATTCCCCCCCCCCCCCCCCCCCACCAAAAAAAATATATATATATATATGTTAGAAAAGAAGCACCGCACCTATGCCTGTGGAGCTAGATGATAGTTTTTTAAGTTTTGTAAAGAGAAAATAAAATGGGAAAATCACAAGCAACAATACTTGCTTGTTTGTTGAGAAGAAAATTTGACTCTGAATTTACTTTTCATAAAGTAGTGGATATTATAAATAAAAAGCGCAACTCAAAATAAACAAATTTCAGGTTTGCAATATTGTAAATCGGGTTAGAAAAATAGAATGATAACCATTGTATTAGATTCAAAACATGGATGAAGATGAGGTTTTTGCATTTGCCAAGAAAATTCAAATGCCTTATGATATTGTGGCACAGACAAAGCGAATGGGCAGGTTGCTGGTGGTGCATTTTGCCACAGCAGGAATAGCGACCCCCGCCGATGCTGTCCTGATGATGTAATTGGGCTGCGATATAAGAAGATTCGGTCCATTGTGCAGGCTGTTATGAATTGTAATGATCCACTGGAGTTAGCAGAGGCTAGCAGTGATTTTGATGATGCCATGGTAAGATTGAATCTAAGTGAGAATAGGGTAGAGCGTTTTGCCGCCAGATGTGCTTACTGATTGGTTTGGCAAGAGATCGCTTTGGCTTGTTTTGCATCTTTCTTGTATTGAAGCGTGAAGGAATGATGTAGTATAATGTTGTCTTTAGATGTTGTTTTGTTTCAATGTTGTTTTTTGCTTTTCATACTGAAAGAATTAGAGTTAATTATTTTCTACTACTTTTTAGTTGATAGGAAGACATAAATTTCATTCACATCAAGTTTCCAAAATAGCGAAAGTTTGGTCCTTCTAGTCCAGTTGATTTTATCTTATATTTGTTTAATTAATATATGCCATCAATAGAGATTAAAAACTGGCTCTTTGTGCTAAGTGAAGCTTTCAAGTAGCATCTCTAACGCCATCTTGTTAAGAAGATGACCTAAGCAAATTGACCAGAGGTAATGAACCCAAAAAATGCACCAATCTAAGCACCAAAATGCAGTGGAATTTAAAAGCAACAAAATTTTTTGATAGTTCAAGATCAAAACAACATTTCAGTGCATAAGTAACTTCAAACAAAATCATTTTTTGATTTCCAATATTCTGAAAGCTTCACAGCTGTGATCATGAACAACATGTTTTCAAATCAACTCAATTCTATCAATATTTCATTTTATATGAGAACTAGGAAGTTATTTACAAACTGTCAGCACATAAAATCTTACGAACACTCTCATTTACTAAAATTTGAAGTTACAGATTGCGGCTACAAACATCCACAGTTCCTCACTAAATGTCAACAAATGAAAGCAGTAGCAACTTAACAGTGAAATGATTCAAATTGGTAGCATATGTCTATTAGAGAACCAAAACAGATCATACGATAGTTTACAAATGTAAACTATTATCCACAAGAAGTACTTTAATCATGAAAATGTTGATAAACTGGGCAAGTATCTAAAAGCTAAAGATTGGAAAAAACCACAAAGTACAGATCAATCATGCATTAATGACATATTCCATTTTGAATTATGTATGAATTTGGCTCCTCCTGGCACAAAAAAATGCAGATTAAATGTGTCAGCATCAATTTGAATCCAAAGAACTCTTTTGGTTGTTCTTTTATAGGCTTCTTTGAAAACACTGTCAAACTTTTGTTGCTGGATACTGTCATCATACAAAGAAGCAGCATACAAAGTGTTTTATGTAAGTCCAAAGCAAATCTTGAGGTTTTTGTCTTTGTTATTTTGGAATATCTTTTTAACTTCAATGGGAACCTAAAACAATATTCAGTGTGATTGAAGTAAGCACATAAGACCATAATTATATTCATAAAGTGTAATTTAGAATTATGTGTACCTTGTACCAACTTTTGATGGTGTAGTTGGACCAATATAGTTTCATGCCATAAAAGCGCATGGCCTTTCTATGCCTTGATGCTCCATAAATATCCAACATTGTGCTTTTCACATAGACTATCAAAAAGGGAGATATTTAGATGAATCTTAATCTTCGTAAGATCAATATAATATCAAACAAAGAAATGTTTAAATATAAAGAAGCAAAAATTGTAATTTTAATTTAAGTAAGATTTGTTATAATTACCATGCTCTTGATGGGATGTATTATTCATGAGTTTTCAGTTAGTTTTTCTCTGCTAAGTTCTTCACTCCAATGAAAAAAGCAATTCTTTTCCCTTTTGGTAAAAAACTCTTGCATCTATAATATTTAGGCTTGTATGTTGAACAAGAACTTGATATTTGTCTTGCAATCTATGTGTTCAAACAAAATTATTCTAACCATCAACAATAGTTTCATTTCTCATCCAAATGCGCCACACTTTTTTATAGACCATGTGTATACTTCATGCTCGATGTAAAGACTTAAAGATTTAATTAACCCTAATGGTAAGTCCTAATCAAACAAGGTTATAATAATCATAAAATATGAAAATATAAATTTAAACAACTCAAGTATACTTACCAAACAAAATCTATTTTTAACAGACAATATATATGGATTGACTTCTAAAAAATAACATGAGAAAAGAGTTAATATAATGTTATTCTAGAAAATGGAAATTAAAGAAAAATAGTAACTATAGTTTCAATATCAATAATTTATAAAAGTACCTAAGAAACCCATAAGTGCATCAACAATTTCTATGTAAGAGATTGATCAAATAAATTCATACTTGTTTGTGTAAAAATAAAAAATAACTTGATTTTTATGTTAAAAAGAAAGGGGAAAATGTAGCATACCCCCTGTGAAAATCGAAATTGCCACAAAACTCCTCGTGTAAAAAATGGAGCCTAATCAATACCATATATTTCATCAAAATTGCCACCATACCCCTATATAGGGGGTCACACGCTGAGTGTGCGGATAGGAATAGCAATTTTGCCTATGAATTGTCCAAAATGCCCTCCGAGGATCTAGTTGGCTCTTTTTTAATTTGAAGTTTAAAACCCTTATTTTAACTTTATCTTTTTCCATTTCTTCCTAAAAAAATTTCCTTCCTCTTTTCTTTCTCTCTTTTTCTCTCTTTTCTCTCCGACAATGTGCTAATTTTTTTTGAAAAAAAGACCCAAAAACAACCCATATTAAAAAAAAAAAAAAAAAAGGGCCATGGAACCCCTCTTAACATAAATAAATGGGCCGTGGAGCCCCTTCTTAAATTTAAAATAGGGCCATGAGACCACACTGTGCATAAACGTATTTTGTAATTTCAATCCCCATGCAAACTGTATTGCCCTAGAATTTTTTTTGTATTTAATCGATCACTATACTTTATTTTATTTTATTTATTATTTCAATTAAAATTGTAGTGAGGCATGGACTATATTTTTGAAGAAATATATTTGTATATATAACATATAGCTAATATTAAATTATCTCTTGATCAAATAGTGATAATTAATATTATATATATTTTGTAGATACTCTATATTTGGGGACTGTAAATTATAATTCTACTTGAATTAATATTATATTAATACAAGGAGTTGAATTATTGAATTCTAGGAATTAATAATAGAGATACTAGAATTATAGTATGATTATCCTATTCCTAGAAGGAAATTGATTAAAGTCCCCATATATACACTCGAAAACCCTAGCCACATAATCAATTTAAAAAAGATTAAAAGGGGAGGGATAGAAGAACGGCAAAAAGAGAAAATAAAAAAAGAGAGGGAGAGAGAGAATGGCAGAATTGGAGAGGGAAAATCGAGATCGGAATCACACGGAAAAATTGATACATCAGGTAACTCTAATAGTTAGGAAATTGTTGTTACCATCTTAATTATTGATAGAGAATCTTAAATTAATGCTTTACCATGAGAGGAAAACTTGTTTGATGAAATAGTGGGTGAACAACTTATTATCCTTTTTTTTCATAGGATTTTGTTGGCGTGTGTGCATAGTGTTATTTCTTATGAATCCATTTATTTACCTTCGAGTAAGTGTTGAATTCGTTTTCCTGTTAGACAAAAAATGTTAGCTACAATTGTTGACCAACAATGAAATTGTAAAGGATAATTTTGAATGGCAAATTGGTTAGTGTTTAGACCTAGCAATTGGGTACCTATGGTGGATATGACAGGTACCAACAGATTGGGTAAACTTAACACATATAAATTTATCCATTTTTTCTTGGGTACGAGGTAGGGGACCTGTTATCCATAAGGATGGGTAACGGGTAACCCGCGGGTACCCATAATTTTTTTAAAAAAATATTTAAAGGATAAATATGATGTTACTCAAATATTAACTAAATAAAACTAAAAAAAAAAAAAAGACTACAAATTTAAAACATTAAATTGAACAAATACCTAAAGCATATTAATAATATTGTAGTTTAAAACTTATATCTTAAGTATTCAAAATCTACCAAATTTAAAGTGTATCACATTCAAAATTTCAAACTTAAATTCCATTACGTGCCAAATTTTTTTGAATTAAAAATTTAAATATCAGCTAAAACATTGTTGTTCTTGTGAAGAAAATGTTGCATCCATAGGAATATGCACAACAAGTTGTTTTAGGATGTAATTTAATTTAATTTGCTATAGATTTTTAATTTATGAAATCAAAAATTAATATTTAGATTAAAAATATTTATATGTAAATATATAAATAAAAAAATATTTACAGGGTTACCCGCGAGTCAGGCCAAAAGATGGCAGGTAAATTGGGTACGGGTAAAATTACTTACAATTTTTTGGGTAGGAGAAACAAGGCCCATTACCCGTATTTTTTGGGTACCCACGGGTATGGGTTGAATTTTGCTATGTCTATTAGTGTTTGATTGACCCGCAGTTGTTGACTCAATTGCAATTGGGTAAATAGTTATATAATTATGTATAACGAAATTGGTATGACAATATAAATATATATATATGTATATGTATGGCCGATCTTATATATATGTATGACAGAATATATATATATATATATATATGTATGTATTTTATTATGAATTTTAGGATTTATTTAATATTGAATTCTAGAATTTATTCAGGTTAATTTCTTACTTATAATTTTTGAATTTTGAATGGATTTTTAATTGAGAAGTACATATAGTAAAATTATTTTAGTACCAATTAGGATTGTTGGGTTTTAAAGTACTACAGGCTTATGGTATCCATAAGGCTAGTTCTAAGTAAATTTTGTCCTGCTAATTATTTTAAATTAGTAATTTATGTGCTTATTAAATGAATTAGGTCACTCAACAATTGAGTTGATTGATATTGAGATAGAATTGACTTCTAGAACCGATCTTAAAGGTGAGTGCTTAAATTTATAACTACTATATGATGTTACTTTTCAAAACTCAAAAGGATATATGTATAGTAATGCATGATATGAAACTTCTTTTCAATATACACTACACTATAACTATATTCCACTGCGCAAAAAAATGATTTATTTTGTTTCCTAATACAAGAAAATACGTACTTTATGATTTTAATGCTTCTATACTAGTAATTAAATTTAATGATCAACTAATTATTGTTACTGCTATTGTTACTGTTAGTTGGATCCAATTTGGTTGGGTATGTGAGGGACTCACTAGGCAGCAGTGGGCTAGCCGGTTGAACTGCGAGCCCACATGGCCTAATCCCCCTAATGCATGACAGAAGCCATTTGTGGTTGAGGTGGATTGTAGGAATTCCCGAGCATGATCAAGTACGGTTTTGATAAGGTCGCACCTTGCCTGGAGCGATAAAGAACTGTTATGGTGGGAGTCATAAGGTTGACTGGCTACAACAAACATTGTCTAATCATCACATTTAAGTTGTTGGTCTAGGAAACTGTTTATTAAAATTCTTGACCTGTTACTACTTGACTGTTTAATGCTTCCACTTATATTTTTCTCAAATATTTTCACTGTATAAATCATGTTAAATTTATGAACTCATATCGCACACATTTGGCATTCACTGAGTCTTTTACTCACACTCTTTTCTTTTCTTTAACTTCCTTCTTGCAGACCTAGATTCTAGCCCGAGTGAGGAGGTGGATCCTGAGTTCAATGAGAATCAAAACTGAAGTATTATTTTAGGACTTCTGCAGTAGTTTTAGTTTGTTATGGCATTAACTTATTCATCACTTTCATGGATTTTTAGGTGAAGATAAAGGATTGGTTATTTCGAGTTTTTCTATGTTTGAGATTTATTTGGCTACTAGGAATGTTCAAAGTTTTATTTATGATCAATATTTTGATTAGCGACTCATGTATTTGGGATTGAGTTTCAAGCTTAAAGACTAGGCCACATGGCTTGATTTTGGGGCATGACACAAACACCATACAAATGTAAGGCAGGTTTTATAGAATATATTCATAGTATACAATAATTAATGTACATTATCCCTTGGAAAGAACAAAAGAGGAAAAGCAAATATTGAGGATATAACTTGGACCACTTTACAAACTTAATGTATAACTCTTCCTTCATTTGATAATATGGTCTATTTACATACATAAACAATAGGCATTAATGAATGCCTTCCTGTAAATAAAAGGCACAATCTGTAACCACACCCTCAACAACATCTGTGGATCCTTTGCTATCACCAGCAGGTATTTCATTCTCCGGATCATGATTTGCAACGCACTGAGGATCCTTTGCTTCAATAGCTTGGCCATCAACAGCTAGTGGATCATTCTCTATCGCTTCAACTGCAACATCCTAAACATCATGTATATCCTCAACCAAATTTCCAAGCCAATATATGGATAATCCATAGGACCCTGCAATTCATAAAATCAAATTGTGCTATTAGTCACTACAGTAAGCAAAAGAATGACTTTGAACAAAAAGAAATATATTACCCCCATGAAATTTTGACATTTGTATACTGCTACCGCATATAATAACAATAGGTCTTAATACCCCCTTGTAGTTTTAAATAACAATATCAAACCTCATTACCCTGATGCTAACTCACTAACAATCATATTATATTTATGGGCCATAATACCCTCATGTTAGAATATAATACAAAAAAAAAAAAAAAAATTGGAGGCAGACAAACCCCATATGTTATACAAAATAAAGTCAACAGCAATCACCTTTCAATTAACATCAAAATAATTTGAATTCTATGACTAATTTCTTCATGAGTCACCCAGAAAAATGCATTCAACTAGAGTTCTTAATAAACTTCTAAAAGTAATGAATAGCAAATCCCACAATCATTGAACCTATTCTCAAACCGCTCGTATTTCACGTGGCAAAAGGAAAAGGGGTTTTAAAAATAGATTTTTGATTTCAACTGTTTTCTCTTTGGCAAAGTATGAAGAAATGGAGAGAAAATGATGAAAATTACGGTGGTGGTTTGCTTTTGCCGTTGCTATTGCTGTTGGGGAGGAATGAGGAAGATGATAAAAGTGAAACCGTCAACCAATTTTGTGATGGGTTGAGTCAATCCCCTATATAAATAAAAAGGGACATGTAACCCCTATATAAAATGAAAAGGGCCACACATTTTTTCCCTTTTTATGTTACACTCAACTAGCTAACAGAGTAAGGGAGAAGAGGCAGATATATAGGTTTTGGCAGGCAACAACTTGGTTTGTAAATTTCTTGTCATTTATAGTATTATATATAATTGATTGTTAAGTTTTATTGTATTATTAAACTTTTACTTTCTTTCAGTTATGGAAATTTGGGGGGGACCCACAAGCACCCAACATGCGCTAGTACAAAAAAAAATAAGAAAAAATAAAACCAAACATACCTGGAATGGATGGTACTAGGGAAATTCTTCTTGGGTCACAAATGTCTTCGATCAAAGATGATTTTATTCATGATAAAATGCTGAAAAATGACTTAGCTTGTGTTGGGTGAAAGTTTCTTCTTTTTTTTTTCTTTTTTTTCTTGAGAATTGAAATAGCGGTTTTTTTTGGATTTGTTGGATTTTGAGTGTTTTTTTTTCATCCAAATGTATGACAAAGCAATGGAGGGAAGCTTGCAGCAATGCCAAAAATCCTCTTCATCACTCATAAGGGCATTTTGGTCTTTTTAATATTTTTTTTTGACAAAACAGTGCGGATGGAGCAAGTGAGGCAATTTTAAAGAAATATAGGGTACTAATCAGATTCCTATTTTTTCACAGGGGATTTTGTGGCAATTTCTAATTTGACAGGGAGGTTATGTGTATTTAGCCCTAAAAAGAAATAGATGTAATGATGGAGTCCATTTACTTGTATGATCATCATCAATATGTGTAGGCATTTCTTTTGTATCTATCGCCAGATGTAGAGCATAAATGAAAAAAAAATACTGAGAGTATGAGAATAAAGAATGATGAGTATGAGTTGTTAAGTAAATATTTATTTAATTTTAGATATAAAATATTTTGTTATCTCAAATGTACATAGATTTATTGAGGGTTTGTTCTCCTATGTTTTGGGAAAAGAAATTCAAAATGCATGCACATTTTCCAATCTTCTCCCAAAAAACTACAATTTTTTACCCAAAAAACCCCTCACAATTCACTCAAAAAAAACTCTACACCCTAAAAAGCACACCTACTCCCTCATTTTCTCACACCGTCTTTCACATCACTCATTTATTTATCACTCTTTCACTTTAGTCATACACACACACACATATTTATATATATGAAAATATTAAAATTTTATTACTTAAAAAATTCTAAAACTTAATCATCGAGAAAATTAATTAAATTTAATAAATAATTTGTCTACTAAATAACATATTAAATTAATTAAAGTACTTATTAATTAAATAATGTATTAATTATATTTAATATTTAATGTATTAATTAAAAATTACATTTATTCATTTAATAAATAATTTACAATGTTTTAATTTGATAAATAAATAAATTAATCTCCTTCAAAAAAAATAATATTCATTAAATATTAATATAATTATATTCATATCTATTTAAAATTATTGTAAAAAATTAATTATAGTGTGATTTTTACTTAATAATATATTAAGTTTAATAAATTAATATTAATACAATTAAAAAAATTATCGAGAAAATTAATTAAAATTAAGTAAAAAAATTTTATTGTTACTAAGTAATTTATTTATTAAATAATGTATGAATTAAATAATGAGTTAAAGCAAATGAATAATTTATTTAATTATTTAAATAACTTGTTATGGATATATTAATTATGTTTCATATTTCATGTATAATAAATATTACACTTATTTGTTTAATAAATAACTTAAGATGATTTAGTTTCATATAATATAAAAATATATTTTTTTTAATTTGATGAATCATTATTAAGTCTTATATATATATATATATTAATAATTTTATTTAAATAAATAACTAAGTTTTATTTATACATAAATTGTAAGTAATAAATAGTTAAATAATTATATTCTAAGAATAAACAATAATTAGTTTAATTATAATTAATGTATAATAATTAAAAAAATTTATATAAGCCGATATCAACAATTATGATATAATTATGATATTAGCCAATTTTTCATAATTAAGATATAATTTTAATTTAATATTTATTAATAAATTCATAAAAATATAAATTTTATAATAAAGCACAAATTGAATTAATACACATCACTTTATCTATCATTATTATTACTACATATGTATACATACACATCATCCAATTATATATATACATACATATATAATATATTACATAAAAAAATACTTTCACCCTATAAACTTAATAAAAAAGTAACTGATTTGACTAATGAAGAAAGCAGCGTTTCTTGACTAATGATTCTTGGATCATGAGCCCATAACAATTTGCAAGAATCCTAAAATCTTAAAACTTTAAGGAACCCTGTCATGAGAGATGAACCATCCTCAAGCAAAATTGATCATATTTGTCTGATTTTTTCACCATTTTCTTGATAAATTTTGGCTAACTTCTCCAAATTATAACCAAAAATTTTATTCTGTGAAAAAATCACGAGATAAATTATAATGTGGCTTCAAAAGAAGTTGCATTGGCCCTCACATTTTTCGGCCTCGATTTCTATTTCTGTACTATTTATGCCCTTCTCTCCGATCTTCGTTGCTGTTCTTGTCTTCAATCCTCAAAACTACCCCTTAAAATCCTTCTCCTCATCATCATGGAAATCTTTCACTCTCTTCAGTTCCAATTCGTCGATTGGCTTAGGACAGGACAACATAATCTTTTGCCCTCCGTATTGACTGAGAATTCTTCATATGTAAGATCACTTTCTCTTCAGTTCTAGCTTGTCTGAGGTCTTCTTGAAAAAATGTGATGATGTTTTTTTCATTTTTTTGGACCAAACAGAGAAAAGAGCAGGACAGATTGGAGAAAACTGAGGCAATTCTTGCAAAAGCGCGGTTTACCATCAGAGAAGCAGCCCAAAATAAGCATAAGAACTTGATATATGATCAAGAACATGATGACTATATTCCTCAAGGGCCTGTTTATAGGAATGCTAATGGATTTCTTAGGTAAGACATACAAATTCTAGTGCAACTTTTGTTAATCTTCACGTGATTATGTACTAAAGTTTTTCTTTCTTTCTTTTTTTTTTTGGTTGGGGGGGGGAGGGTGTGATATTTTTAAGGAGCTATGAAGAAATGGAAAGGGTGTTCAAGATTTATGTATATGAAGAAGGAGAGTTGCCAATATTCCACAATGGGCCATGCAGAAGTATATATTCTACGGAGGGAAATTTCATCTATAAAATGGAGAGGGGTAACCTTTATCGAACGAATGATCCGAGTAAAGCCCATGTGTTTTTCTTGCCATTCAGTGTTGTGGTAATGGTTCAGTAGTTGTATGAATCTGGAAGCAAAGATAGAGATGCCATTGTTGAGATTGTTGCTAATAAGGCATCCCTTTTGGAATTTGAGTCTTGGAGCTTATCATTTCATGCTTTCTTGCCATGATTGGGTAAGCTTTTGAATCTTGGTTCGTTAGTCTATCTTTCAGTTTCAGCTTTCTGCTTTTGGAAGTGTACTTTTTAGCTGTGGTAGTACCTTAGTTCGTCCCATATCGAAAAATTGAAGGACCATTAAACATACATATAAGCTCGTCCCACCTATCCTTTGAGACGTCTTTTTATAAGAACAAAACTCTATAAATGTTTGATGTGTAATGATACTTGATCTCATCCCATATCGATGAGTTGAGAAGTATGAGGTTTGCATACAATTCGCCTCCTCACTTACGAAAAGGACAAAACCTTGTAAGAATGTTTGTCATTTGTAGGACAATACTTTGACTTGATTGGCCCTAACATTTGAGGATGGACTATTTCTTGTTTGACTAATTGTCTTTACATTTACATTCTATGAAAGAAGCTTCACAAAGTTGACTAGACAGACAAAAACAAGGATAAGTCCTAGATTATGTTCAATTGTTTTGTATCTTTAGATATCTCAACTGACAGTTTCTTGACTTGAACTTGAAAGGCTTGTTCACTTTCCAGGGCCCTTGCTCAACTAAATCTGTTCCATACTTATTCAATAATTCCATCAGAGTTTTGTGCAATGCCAATACTTCAGAAGGCTTCAACCCTCTAAAAGATGTATCCTTACCAGAAATCAACCTCAAGAGAGGGGAAATGAAGGGCCCTCTTGGCTGCTCCCCCCCTTCACAACGGTCGATCCTCGCCTTCTTTGCAGGCCAGCTCCACGGCCACATAAGGTACCTTTTATTAAGCCAATGGAAGGAAAAAGACCACGATGTTCAAGTGTATGATGAGCTCCCCGGAAATGTTTCTTATGAATCCATGTTGAGGAGCAGCAAATTTTGCCTTTGTCCTAGTGGATATGAAGTTGCTAGCCCATGAGTCATGGAGGCGATCTATGCAGAATGTGTACCGTTTTTGATATCGGATGGCTATGTACCACCATTTAGTGATGTGCTGGATTGGGAGGAGTTCTCTTAGTGATAGAGGTGGAGAATATACCTAATATTAAGAAGATATTGATGGGTACATTTGAGGAGAAGTATTTGAGGATGTATGATAGTGTGAGACAAGTACAAAAACAATTTGTCATGAATAGACCTCCTAAAAGATTTGATCTCTTTCATATGATTATTCATTCTATTTGGCTGAGGAGATTGAATATGAGAATATCTATGACTTGAATTTTCGTGACGCCCCAAAATCTATATCCGACGTGTAATTTTTTTTAATGTTATGATCTTTATAGTTTATATAGTTACTATTATTTTACGTAAATTTTCTTTTGTTTCATAATTAAGCATAACATTGACATAATACTCCTATTTCTTTTCATGTATTAAAATCAAAATTATTTTCTAAAAAAAACTCCACTTGTACTAATTGGTAGTAGGCTTTCCAAGTCCTAACACCCCTGGAAAAAGTTGGGGTTTTATACGGTCAGGTAGGCCCGTACCTACCTGACCATAGCCAACCAATGATCACTGGCCAGCAATATTAGGTACGATTTAGTGAAAATGCCGACACCACTTCAAAATTTTAAAATTACTGAATTGTCCTTTGTCAAACAATACCATTGACCTTTTCTATAATTTTGTTGAAGCCTAACATATATGTTCTTCCCGTACTTTAAATTAATAAAAAATATCCAACGGTCAAGAATTGACAAGATGTGTTTATAAATCATGATACTATCCAAACATAAAATTGATGAATCCAATAGCGATTTGTTTGAGAAAACAAAAAAGAATATAGAACCTGTATATATGTTTATTTAAATAAAATAGCAATATACTGTTGGTACATAAAATCGCCTCATCCAATAGCGATTTGTTTGAGAAAAGAATATAAAACATGTATTATGTTCATTTAAAAAAATAGCGGTATACTATTGAAACCTAAAATCGCCTCGTCTGGTAGTGATTCGTTTGAGGAAAAAATATATATAAAACATGTATATATGTTCATTAAGAAATTTATATTACCACAAGGCAATGTCTTGTATCGCTAGATAAAGAGTGATCAATAGCCATTTTAGCTGTAAAAAATTAAGTAGCTCTCTCCCGCTCTCTCAGACATGATATCGCTAGTTGAGTAAGGATATTTTTAATTAAAAATTTTGAAAAAGGCTATATATTTACCAACATTTGCTAACTTTAAAATCAATTAAATTAAAAAATAAAAAGGACTATAAAATATATTTATATATATTATGTAAATAAATATTTATATTATTCGAACACAGGATGGCTAGATGAGAAGTGTTTTAATTGAAAAAAACTAAAAAATATGGCCAGATTTGGTAGTTATTTGATACATGTATTATTATACTATTAGGCTGAGTAGCGATTTATATTTTTCTTAACAAAGAAGCTCTATATATTGTAATAAAATATTTATACTATTCAACCAATATTACCCAATATTAAGTAGCAATTTAATATGAAACTGAACAATTTCAATTAAAAACAGTTATCACAACACTAGGTAGTAGGTAGCATTTTTAGGGGGAAAAAAAATGAATGCAGAAAATATTTCATATTTTACATACAATTTAACTATCATGTTTATTTATTTTTTAAATTTGATGAATCATTATTAGGTCTTACATATAAATTATTAAAAATTTATTTTATTTAAATACATAACTAAATTTTATTTATACATAAATTGTAACTAATAAATAGTTATATAATTATATTTTAATTGCAAACAATCATTACTTTATAACTAATGTACTGAATTATATTTTTAATTAGTCGATATGAACAATTATGATATAATTATGATATAAACTGATTTTTATAATTAAGATATACTTATGATTTCATTAATAATTAATATATATTAATATATATTTGATTCCAATTAAACATCATTTATTAATGTTAAATTCAACTGAATGCATACTACTAGTCACCATGTCAAGTAGCGATTAGTTGGTTTCTATTATTTAATTAATATTATATTAATTACAATTAATTTTTTATTGTGTTTCATAACATTAAAAAATATTACATTTAGTTGAAGGCGTATAGCAATAACACAAAGAAATCACGAGTTTGACTTACGATTATTTATTTTTTCATCAGTTTTCGTGTAAGACTATATATTTGTATTTTACTTGCCTAACAAATGATACGCATTGAATGATGAGGATTTCCTTAAGCTAATCAAATAGTTGGAAACCGTCATGTAGATACGGCTCCTGCCTAACACTGCAAAGCCCGGAAAAAGTTAACTAAACTCAGTTTGGAAATAATCCAAAGTTCCCCCAATTAAAGCATTTTACTTGTTTAAAAGAAGCCCTCTATTCCACCTAGGCATGGAGGAGGCCCCTAATCTTTTGCCTTGGTTTTAGTGTAAGAAAATTTTTTCTTTTCTTTTCTTTTTTCTTTCTAACCAACACTTAATCCTTTTGATCAAATAACACAAAAAGCAGGGTGGGGGGGGGGTGGAGTTTATATAAAAGATTAATATATATATATACATATATATTTATAATTCAACGTAGATTATATCAATTTCTATTAGTTTACCGAATAAATTATTAAGTTAGGTATTTTTTATTCATTAAGTAAAAATAAAATTAATAATTTCTTAATCATAAATTACAACCACTACAACTAAAATTTCATTAAAAATAAGTGTTAGGACATATTAAAAAGTTGTAAAATTTTCAATGAAATTGATGTTTGGCCGCCATGTAAGAAAATGGAGCTTCCTACAAGCACTTATTACTAACCTGATAGATAAATAATACAAAGATGCAGAAAAATGGCTACTGACAACTGTTCTACAGGCTGCCTCATGCTCTCCACTTTCAAAGTTTCTTTTCACACTTGATAATTGACATTGGAATTTACGTACATAAATAAAGAAACACACAACAAAAGAGATTATTTTTCAAGATTTCTTGACCATTTCATTTATTATTTATTGCCACTTTCTTGTAGGGGTGATGGTTGAGTTAGTTTTCTCCCAAGTCCCTCACCTTTCGACTCTCTATAACAACTGCTTTACTAAACAACACTACACGCTCTTGAATATATATATATACATTTAAAATTTACAGATTTCTTATGTGAGAACCGCGTAAAGGTGGCAATGGGAGTCTGACGATTCCCAAAGAGCTGACGATTGTACCATTTATAATTTAACAACCCTTTAGCCCCTCTTTCTTCATCCTCTTGTTCGTCTTTTGTGTCTCTCATTCTCACTTTCGCTGGTTTTTCCAAGAAATAAATGAGATAATTTTTTAGCCCAGAAAGTTAAAAGCTGAATCTTGAATTTGGAATTCAATTGTCTAAAGCTTCATGGCTCTAGCAAGAAAGAAGTCAGAGAAGTCTTTATTCCAAGCTTCATCATATTGAAGTCTTCTCTTGTGGGTTCTCGGGTTGTTGTTGTTATTTATTAGTAATAGATTCAAGAGTGTTTCTTTTTTGCTTCGTATTCCCAGCTAGAGATTTTTTCTCATGGTGTCAAAGTCTTTGCTTGTTGTGGGATACTTTTACTTCTTCTCCTATGGCTTTTTAGCCAGCAGAACAAGGGGCCAAAATCTCAGCAATCTAAATTCTGACGCCGCTCCTGTTGCAGTCATAGAATTGCCTGGCTTTGATGCTGATTCTTCCTCTGTGGATTCAGGTCTTGACTTTGCAAATGCAATGGAAGCCAAAATTCATTCAGTTTTACCTCAAGAAGGAGTTGATGATGGATTTGACGAGGTAGAACATGAAGATTTTGACTTAGAACCAACTGTGATGCTCAATCTAAAGCACCGATCAGCTGGAAAAGAAATTAGGCCCGCTGATACGATTTTGGAGTCCACAGAAAAGGATTTGGATAGGATTCAGACTCTTCATACAAGGATAGATGAGAGGAAGAGACAGAAATCCATTTCAAGAATTATGAAAAATGATAGTCAGCAAGCTCAAAACCCCATTTCTGCGCCGAAATCTTCTTACACTGGGTTCTCCGGGCAGCTGATGGCCACGGTCCGGTCAGGAGTGAGTCTTGGCTCCGGGGAGTATTTTATAGATGTCTTTGTGGGTACACCTCCTAAACATTTTTCTTTGATTCTTGATACTGGTAGTGATCTGAATTGGATTCAGTGTGATCCTTGTTATGATTGTTTTGAACAAAGTGGGCCGTATTATGATCCTAAGAAATCAAGTTCTTTTAGAAATATAAGTTGTCATGATCCTAGATGCCAGCTTGTTTCATCCCCTTCCCCGTCAAGGCCCTGCAAGGCTGAGGATCAGAGTTGCCCTTATTATTATTGGTATGGTGATAGATCAAATACCACAGGAGATTTTGCACTCGAAACATTCACAGTTAATCTAACGACGACAAATGGGAAATCACAATTTAGGAGAGTTAAGAATGTGATGTTTGGTTGTGGTCATTGGAATAGAGGCCTATTTCATGGTGCTGCTGGAGTTTTAGGACTTGGGAGGGGCCCTCTATCCTTTGCCTCCCAGCTCCAATCTTTGTATGGTGATTCTTTCTCCTATTGTCTTGTGGATAGAAATAGTAACAAGAGCAGTAAGTTGATTTTTGGGGAGGACAAAGACCTCCTCAGCCACCCTGGTTTGAATTTCACTGCATGGGTTGCAGGAAAAGAAAATCCTGTGGACACTATTTATTATGTCCAGAATAAGATGGTTGTGGTCAGAGGAGAGGAGCTAAATATTCCAGAAGAGACCTGGAAACTGTCACCAGATGGCACTGGTGGGGTGATCGTTGACTCGGGCACTACATTCAGTTATTTTGCTGATCCATCTTACAAGATTATTAAGGAAGCTTTTGTAAAGAAGGTGAAGGGCTATCCAGCTGTAAGAGATTTGCTTATATTGGATCCTTTTTACAATGTATCTGGTGTGGACAAACTGGAGTTGCCCTCATTTGGGTTCGTCTTTGGCGATGGGGCAGTTTGGAATTTCCCAGTTGAGAATGCTTCATCTGGCTTGAGCCTGATAATGTAGTCTGTTTGGCAATCTTGGGGACCCCTCGTTCATCTCTGTCAATTATTGGGAACTACCAGCAGCAGAATTTCCACATCCTGTATGATACAAAAAGAACAGGACTTGGCTTTGCATTAACAAATTGTGCTGATATATAGCATCCTTCAGTAGTGTATACTTTTGTGTGGTTGGTGGAAAACTGTATACTGCTAGGTTGAAGGATACTTCTAAGTATGTGCTAAAGGTGAAAAAGCAATAATGATACAAATATTACTGTTGTTTTAGCCTCAGTTGATGTATACATTTTGGTTAACACATTTCTTGATCTTCAATGTTCTAGTGCTTCTTGAACATTTTTGCAGGAATGCATAACACTCTTAATTAATCCAAAACGTCTCTTGTGGTCGTCTAGCCAGTCGTCTATTCAGCCCCAAACGATCTAATCTCAAGCGACGTGCTGTGGTATGTTATTGTTTTACTTCGAAAAAATTTATGTTGTAATGTTAGGATTATAGGTATGCTGGTGTGGTAATGATGCAATTTTATTCATTTCTATCAGCTGCTTTGCAATAATGAGAGCATGAGGACATCGTTGTTTGGCTGTCTCCATAACTTTGATATGCAGTAAGGTGAGATGATTCATTTAGACATAGTCTTCTGGGCATATATATTCTACTTTATTTGGACATTGTTTGGATAATTTGCACCGCACCCCTTTTTCCTCCACCTTTTTCCTCAAAAGAAGGGAAGTGTAACTCTTATGATTTGTCATTTATAGAGGATTGTCTCTTGGAAATGGGAATTGCGAGGTTTTGGACTGACACAGTAACCTAAAATGCTTTTAATATGCCTTAGAGAAAATTAAAAGAGGGACAAGAAGACATAGCATTTCAAATGGAAGATTTTGATAATTATGAAAATTAAAAGGAAAAAATTGAAAAATTTTGCTATTTTGCATGGGGTGTAGGTGTGGCCCACCCAACTTAAATTATGTAACTTATGGGTCAAGATCTTCCTGTCGAAGTCTTGAGGTCAACTAATGCCTCTTGCTCAGTTAAGACCCTCCGAATGTCTAAAATGCCTCTAGCACCACCTCATCAGCTAAGATTCTCCAAAGGTCTGAAATACCAAGATGACCCCTTCTGAAGGAATTTGGAGCAAAAATGGCTAAAGCAATTCCGCATGCACTCCTGCATGGATGGTCTGGTCTGGTCTTCAAGGCCCATGAGCCTTTATCTTCCGCGCCGGGGCGATTTGTGTGGGGGCCTGTGCATCAACACGGAAAGAGAGGACTTCTTTGAATTTGAACTGCGGACTATTACATAAATGATGAGTTCAAGGAATACAATTAACATGTTAGGCTCTAACCAGCCAAGCTCAACCATTCACAAGAATTGATTCAAATTCCACCAAATCAGATATGAAGTAGAATTTTCCGTTATCCTAAACATGCTGCGGTACAACACTTCCACCAGTGGCTGGCATAAAGGAAGCAAATGGTTCACATTTTTCACAAATGAATAGGTATTTCTTGCATCATTCGTGATCACAACCGGGATTTGTCCATAATTAGACGCTGATTTTGAGCATTCCATCCCAAAGGTTAACCGCCCAGAAATAAGATTTAGATGCAAATGAAAGATGGCATCAACTGAACAGTCAAAAGATAGGATACATGGAAAGAAATCATGTGTCAGAATCAATAAAGGATCAAATCTGAGATACAAAGAATTGTGACTTTATGTTATTATTCAATACTCAGTATCAGATGGAAAGTCTCAGTAGTCCATCGAAACAAATGAATTCCCCATTTGATTATACCAATGCCAGTTATAACAGTCCCTTCTTGGTATCCAAATATATTCACTTTACAGACAAGACGAAGGATTAAAAAATACAGAAAGTATGACAAACAAAAAGAATTAACTCTCTATTACCCTAACAATAAAGCTAAAATCTATAGAAGGGCTCCCATATCTTTGAGATTGTTTGCACATTCTGGCCTAATTTACCTTAAGAGATTGTCATGAGGCATAAGATGACAACAAAACTATATTAGCTAATTTTATTGGCCCCTTCCATTAATTTACACTCAGTTCAGGCATTTGTATCTGCAGATGTAGTTCTTAAAATCAAGAAGTTGTTGGAAATCCCATAAAGAAATATAGGTAGGATTTTTACTTGTCACGGCCTTTGCGGAGAAACTTCTCCTTGCTTAGTAGTTACTTTGGGTTTTCTAGGGTTCTTTATCCATAATTCTGACTTATCATCACGTAATTATTTTTTAATCATTCATATTAATTTTATTTAATCATCACCTTCGAACCACCATAAAGTGAAGAACAATGGTTCTTCCATGGAACTATCTTCTTTAAAAATTAAATTATAAAAAATAAAATAAAAATTATTATACTAAATGACCAAATTAACCTTGCTACCATAAAGAAATTAAAAATCCTTTTTTCTTTATATTAAATCCTAATTCAATTAGAGAATTAATTTTTTCTTAGGAAAAATTAATTTTTTTGTCCTATAATACACACGTATATTTATACAAATAAATATTTTTATAAATACATAATATTTATTATGCACATACATATATACACATATTTATATAAATATATATTATATATACATATGTACAAACATATATATACATATACATACATCTCAATACCCCTCTTGCCCCCACGCGCCCCAACCTCCAGACCACCTGCCCCAGCCCCTTACCACCGCCGCCCCGCCCCCCAGTACCCATCTAGCCACGGTAGCCATGGCCGGGCTGCTGTTGGCCGCCTGGCAGCGCCTGGAAGCTTGCTCAGCCATCTTTCAAGCGGCGCATGGAAGCTTTGGCAGCCATGGCGGCCGCCACGAGCTTCCAGGTGACTGCTTGGAATCTTGGCCGGCATGACCAGAGGCCGCTTGGCCAGATCTGACCAGGCGGCTGCCATGACCAACCGACCGTGGGGTGAGGGATGCGTGGTGGGGAGGAAATTAATTTCTTTCTTTCTTTCTTTCTTTTCTTTTTTTAAATATATTTTTAGTTTATTTATTTATATATATATATTTATTTATTTTAATTATTTTAATTTTTAATTAATTTTTTTGGCCAACATGGAAATAAAAAACCTATTTAGGTGACACACAAGCAAAATTCCCAAATTTAAAATCTTTCTGCGTGCCACGTCAGCAATTTCGACCAATTTTTACAATTTTGGCAACAATCGGATTAAATGTATCAATTTTTTTATACTTACAGGACTAATTTTTTAATTACATAAATTATAGGACAAAATTGAAAATCAAGTAAATTTATAGGACAAAAAAAATAATTTTTTCTAAGAAAAAATTATTTCTTCTGATTGAATTAGGGTTTCATATAAGGAAAAAAAGGATTTTTAATTTTTTATGGTAATAAGGTTAATTTGGTCATTTAGTATAATAATTTTTATTTTATTTTTCATAATTTAATTTTTAAAGAAAATGGTTCCAGGGAAGAACCATGAAAAAATCATGATTTTTCACTTTATGATGGTTCGAAGGTAAAAATTAAATCAAATTAATATGAACGATCAAAAAATAAATACATGATAATAAGTCAAAACCATGTGTATGGAACCTAGAAAACCCATAGTTACTCGGCCAGTTAAGTTGTGTGTGCTGCTGATGATGCGGATAAACACCGGCTGTTGGTCCCACCATATCAACAGGGCCAGTAATGGCTTGAGATTGTTGTAAGAGAGGGTGAACCGTTGCTGATGTTACCGCCTGTGCAGGGTGGCAAATGCCAGTAAAGGCTCCGTGGCCAGGCTGCATTCGGGTGAAACCCACACCTGAACCTTCACTCTGCAATGAGGCAAATGGACCACAATTATCACACTTTTCCTGAAAATACTCACAAATAGGTGCACAGAACCATAGCTACCTAGCAAGTTCTATACCAAAACATAAGGTTCAATACAGACAATAAATCTGCAAATCATCTGGCAAATCAACGAGAGTAAAATGCATAAAAAATTTGGATCTAATGTGATGCCATGTAAAATGTGGGATATTATTTACAGAACAACTTTTCCTAGATAAGCCGGTGAGCAATTTATTCTCCCCCATCATTTGCTTTAGCAATATACAACCTTTCCAACATCCATTTAACTTGGAACATCCTAGGAATGAGTTTAATAATAAACTTGTCAGGATGAGATCATTTTATCTCTGCAGGAATCAAAGTGAGCTCAAAATTCTGATCATGAAAGACTCCTTATAGATACTTTGTTAAGTTAGGTCGTTAAACAGATAATGTTTTAGTAATAAATCAGTTGTAACATGTAAAATCACAAACCTGGTGAGTACCGACTTAGATGTTATTTTCTTTTACTTGAGGGGCACCATCATCCTCATTTGACGTTGTAGTAACAGCTGCCATGGCTGAACTGGAAGTGTAGTTGCCCGCAGAAAGACCATGCAGCCCATAGTTGCCAGGCACTCCAACGTGAGTTGAGCTTCCTGTATTAGATCCTTGTTTGTACTGAGAAACTGAATATTTGGCAGTTGTCCCAGGTGGAGTTGGATACAAACTGCCACCCTGAGGTTGCTGAGGAAATGCTCCACTGCTTAAAAATTGATGAATTGCTGGTGGTGGGACATAAAATGGGGAGAAATAGGCACCATAAGGAATAAATGAAGGATAATGGGGTAGATGAACCCCAGTTAGTTGACGGGACACAGGAAGAGGTTGCTGGGTTGCAGTTATTGAACTCTGCATGATCCCAGCAGCTTGGGTGACAATAAGCTGTAATTTGAGCTATAATTACGGTTCAAAAATCAAGTTTTTCACTACAGCCTCACCTGATAGGAGCCAATAATTGTTTGATATTTAGTATGGCTAAGATTATACTGATCCTTTCGTAGCAATTATAATTCTAATCGCATAGTTTAATGTTTGATTAGGGATACTCACTTTTTAAATATGAATAAAATTGCTACGTTGGTCGCACCATTCTTGTTTTAATTTAAAAGCAACGGAATAAATAATAAAGGCTAAAGCCAAGCCCTAATCATACAGCGAATAGTACCCATGAAACAAGCCCAGCTATTCTTTCTTGAAATGATGCCTGTAGATCAATCAGCTCATTAACTTTTTTATGACCTTCAGCGAGAGTTATGAATAACCGAAAGATGCTAAAGATATCCCCCCGCCCCCCCCCCCCTCCCTTTTATAGATGAATTTTTTAAATATCTAACAATTTAATTTAGCATGATAAAAATCTATTCCACCCAATATATGATGAGGAAGAAAAAGTGATTGATATACGTGTAATGCAGAAGTAGTTTACATTAGCTCATTTCAATATTAAAAAGTCTAGTAATATTTTTAAATTATACTCAAATTCGACATAAAAAATAAAATATTTCTGATATTGCTCAAATAAGTGCCTATCTTTGCAAAATTTGTCCAAGAAATAAAATAAAAATAGGAAATAAATGCACATAATTATTTTCTATAGTGACTTATGGGTGCTGATATGAATAGACCCCAACATACCTAATAGGCCTGGTATGGGTAGGCCCAACATACCTAATAGGCCTATTACCTACCCGAATTATAAAGAGCAGAGCACAAAACTACTCCGACTTATAAGACCCAATTCCCAAAGTCCGACCTCTAGGTTGAACAAATGGACCAACAACATTAAAGGCAGCCTGCCACCCATCGTATCCGCATTAATTGCGTCTCAACCACTAGACTCTCTGCATTAAATGATGCATTAATGCATCATTTCTGCATTAATGGCGGTATGGATCCCCTTCTCGATTGGCCTGCCATTTGTACAACTCTAACCTAGGTCAAAAAGACCTAATTTACCCCTATTTGCGGGAATAGTGTATGAAATATGTTGGAGAGAAACTAGTCTTTTAATCCCCAAGCAATCACTATAAATACCTTATTCTTCAGAGGCAACAGTAAGCTTACACACTCTCTTTTAACTGTTACTATGCCCAAATATTCTCAGGTCGATATGCTGACTTAAGCATCAGAAGGTCTTAGCCAAGGACCCTCCCGGTTAACCTGACGTTTGTTCCGTGGCTGCAGGTTCCATCCCACGCCCGTAAAATCCACCTTTCTGTTCGAGTAACCCCATCAGGTCGAGTTCCAGAAGCCCATTACACTAAATTTAACATCATCATTTAGTGCCCACCATAGGGCACGAAATTTATAACCGAAAATGGTCAATACTAGGCAAACTACTTCAGAGAGGCAGAGTGACCATAGATTGCCGCCGCCGCCGCTACCACCATAGGGTCAGGTGGATCAGCAGGCAGAGGCCTTAGTTCTCAACCGGAGCAAGTGGTCACTTTAACCATCCCTCAACTCATGCAAATGATTAGTGATCAGATTTTTGCTCAACTTTCAGCATAGTTGTTTGCTGCTTTATAGAGGCACAACAACCAACCAACTCCCACTACAAGTGCTACTCCACACCCATCACACCAGGAAGAGAGAACACCACGGGAAGACAGAACAAGAAATGAGACTCGTCTTCACCTTAGTAGGCAAGACTTGAGCCCTGGTTGCTTTCCTCGTGATGAGCCATTCTACCAACTATGAGAAGAAGTAACAGCTTTAGCAGAACACTTCGTTAGACCCGATCGAGCCCAACAGTGCGAGCGGGTCGAGCGACATGGACCTCACCTAGTCGGGATATGTCCAGAGCTGACAGGGACGAATAGGATGAAGTTTTGCACCAGGTTCAGCAGTTCAATGCAGACTCGAGGAAATCTCGAAAGAAATATAGATAGGACATAACTTGATAATACCCCCAGATTCCGATGCGAGAGACAATCTCCTTTCACTCAGGAAATCATTGATGAGTGTATTATGGTCGATGCAAAAGTCCCCACTGGATTACCTCGTTATGATGAATCGACTGACCCTAATGAGCATCTCCTGCAATTTGAACATATGATGCAGTTACATGGCCATAGCAACCACATACACACAAAAATGTTGGTCACTACCTTTTAGGGAATATTAGCATTGGAATGGTTTGTCAAACTTGAGCCCACGTTCATGTTTTCTTATGATCAACTCTGAGACAAATTCCTCCACCAATTCGCTAGTAGAAGGAAAGCAAAACTGCCACACACTCACCTCCACATAGTAAAGCAAAATGAGGGTGAATCCTTGACAGATTTCTTCACCAGATTCAATACTAAAGTTTTAAAAACTGATAACCTTCGTATTGAGTTTTTGAAGATGTTTTGTTCTTAGGGTTGAGGCATAAGGAGTGTGCTAAAGCTCTGGTTAAGGAACGACCTAGAACAATGGAAGAACTCCTCGACCTTATAGAAAGATACATGACACAAGAGGAAATGAATAAGATGAAGTTTGGTGGAAGTGACTCTGACAAGAAAAAAGGCAAATAAAAGGATGACAGGCACCAAAATGAGGGTCATTGGTCTCCAATAAAGTGATTTCACAATTATGCCCCACTCAACACTCCCACGAAAGAGGTCTTGTTCGCCATACAGCATGACAACCTCTTTAAAAGACCAAGAAAACTCAACGAGATAGGGGCCATGAAGAAGTCAAAAAAATATTACCATTTTCATCGACAGAAGGGGCATGATACGGAGGATTGTTTTAACCTCTAAGATGAAATTGAATGTCTCATCAGGCAGGGCTATCTCAAAAATACATCGACCAAAAATCCCTACAAGCGATGGCTAAAGCCGACCAGACTCTCTACAGATAACGGCCGGCCAGCCCACTAAGGGACGATAGGGGAAGCAAAAGGTCGAGGAAGACCATCCCCCCTTAAGTGGCGTTATTGACACAATAACAGGAGAATCAACTGGGGGGACTCAAAATCAGCAAGGAAGTAAGCATAGTGAATCTAGTAGCTCGACGTAGAACAAGCCAGTCTACCAGATTTCCATAAGCGCAAACCCCATATCTTTCTCAAATTTCGACCTCTCTCACTTAGGAGGCCATGGCGCAGAGAGTAACCTGGATTGCCCCTTGGTAGTATCTGTTGAAATCGCAAACTTCAAGGTCAGGAAAGTTCTGGTGGACAACGGGAGTTCAGCAAATATCATTTCTTGTCTGCACTTGATAGAGTGAAACTGGGAAAGCTAAAATTTGACCCTGTCCAAATGCCCATGGTCGGCTTTGGAGGATCAGAGATTGTGCTCATTAGATCTATAAACTTATCCACCTTTTTTGGAGAAGCACCCAAAAGGCGCACCCTTATAGTTAACTATCTCATCATTGACGTACCCTTCGCTTACAATGCCATTATCGGGAGGCCAGTGTTGAATGATTTCAAGCAATTGTATCTACTTACCACATAAAAGTTAAGTTCCCAACAACAGCTGGCACTAGGGAGTTACTGTGTAATCTAAAAGAGGCATGGTGGTGTTATACCATTTCAGTCGAGGCTCATGAACAAAAAGTTTGACCCAAACTGAAACCATTGGGGGACATCCCTGTAATTAAACCTAATGAGGGATAGACCAACAAGAAAAGAAAGAGAGAAGACACATGGGTCGAGCCCATCAAAGAATTTAAAATAATAGAGCTCAAACTCAATAACCCTGATAAAACGGCAAGGATAGGAACAACTTTGAGGCATAATATAGAATGCATGTTCGTTGATTTCCTCAGAAGAAATATTGATGTTTTTGCCTAGAAAGCAACTGACATCCAGGGAATCGATCCGCACGTCATGGTCCACCATCTTAACGTCGACGTATCCTTCAAATTGGTGAGATAGAAGATGAGAACTTTCAATGCAGAAAGAACCCCGATCATTGAGAAGGAGGTCAACAAGCTACTAAGGGCAGGCTACATAGTTGAAATACAATATCCTAGTTGGTTTTGTAATGTAGTCCTGGTCCTTAAAAATAAGGACAGGTGGAGAATGTGCAATGATTTCACTGATCTTAATAAAGCGTGCCCTAAAGACCCATATCCTCTGTCTCCATAGATTTGTTAGTAAACTCAACTGTAGGTTGTGACCTCTTCAATATGATAGATGCCTTCTAGGGATATTATCAAACCTTCATCGCACCAGAAGATAGAGATAAAACTTCTTTCGTGGTTCCAAATGACGTGTATTATTTCCAGGTTATGCCATTCAGATTAAAAAATACTGGTGCAACATACCAAAGACTAGTCAACGTCATGTTTAAAAATGAAATAGGCCAATCCATGGAAGTTTATGTTGATGATATGATTGTTGAAACGAAAAGAGAATCGGACCACCTAGTTGACCTCGACCACACCTTCTCAATTTTAAAAGCCTTTGGTATGAAGCTCAACCCCAATAAATGCACATTCGGAGTAAGAGGCGAAAAGTTTTTGGGGTTCATGGTCACCAGAGAGGTATTGAAGCTAATCCACATAAAATCCAAGCAATACAGGATATTCCACCACCGAGGAGAGTAAGAGATATCCAGAGATTGATCAGAAGAATTATTTCTCTCAGGTAATTATAGCTCAACTGGCAAACAAAAGTTTGCCACTCTTTCAGGTCCTCAGAAATGCAACAAAATTTAGTGGACAAAACAATGTGACCAGGCTCTAGTCGAACTCAAACAGTACTTAACCGAGCCACCATTGCTTGCGAAGCTGATGGCCGGAAAAGTATTAAGCTTATATTTTGTAGTTTCTACAGTAGCAATTAGTTCAATTTTGGTATCTACTCGATAAGGTTTATGTAGGCCAGTGTATTACAGTAGTAAAGTTTTGCAAGGGCCTGAGCATAACTATTTAGAGATTGAAAAGTCTGCACTGGCATTGATTACAGCGGCACGAAAATTGAGACCCTATGTTTTGTCGCACACTATCATGATTTTGACAAATCAATTGTTGAAACAAGTGCTCTCTAAATATGATACTTCGGGGAGGTTAACCAAGTAGGCCATCGAGTTAGGAGAACTTGACCTCAAATTCCAACCCCGCACTACTATAAAGGCTTAGGTGTTAGCTGATTTTGTGGCAGAACGAGTCGACCCGCCCTCGATAGTCAAGCAAGAGCAGCAAGTTTGGTCCTTGCATGTAGATGGATCAGCCACAAGTTTGGAGATGAAGGGCTAGCATCTCCCTGTGTTCCCCTCAAGTAAAAGAATACGATTTCTCAATCAAGTTGAATTACCCAGTTATGAACAATAAGGCGGAGTACGAAGCTCTCATTGCTGTGATGAAAATGGCTTCCAGTATAGGGATCAAGTAGTTAGTAGCTATAACAGACTCACAACTCGTCGCAGAACAGTTTGGAGGTAACTATGAAGCCAAGGAAACAAACATGAATATCTATTTGACAGAGGTCAAGTGACTCGAGCAACAATTTGAGAAGTTCACACTTAATCAGGTGCCCATGTCGAATCACATGGCCATTTGACCAGTAGGGAGTCGATATAGTAGAATCTTCCCAAAAACTACTGGCCAGAGGAAGTACATGATTGTAGCTGTTGAATATTTCACCAAATTGGTTGAAGTTGAAGCTGTGCCCAAGACCACAGATGCTGCAATAAGAAGCTTTTGTGGGAAAATGTCATTTACTGCTTTGGCTTACCCAAAGTTCTAATATCAAACAATTAAGCAAGCGGACCAGAGAATGGTGTGAAAGTCTTGAAATTAAGCAACACTTTGCTTTGGTTGGAAATCCGCAAGCTAATGGTCAAATAGAGGTCACTAACAGAACTATTCTCGACCACATCAAAACTCTTTTGGAAGGCTCCAATGCTAGCTGGGCATATGGCTGTTAACAAATCGAATCGAACTGAATATCTGAGGTTTCAGATTCGATTCGATTTATTTTACTCGTATTCGAATTCGACTCGAATCCTAAATTGGGCTGGAATTCGATTCGAGTAACTATTCAATATATTCGAATTCGATTCGAATGTTCGATTAACTCAATTTTTTACTTGAATTTTGAATTATTTATTGATTTTTCACATTTTATTATGGTCACAAAATGAAAATACTTGATTTATCCAAAAAGCAATTATCAAATACTTGTAATAGTTGACATAATATTCAATGGCTTCATTACTATATATTATAAATTATCAAAAATTTAAGTTTTGAGAAATAAAAGTATTAAGATATAATAATATATATAATAAAATATATTCAAATATTTTATCGAATATCAAATTCGAATATTATTGGATTCGATTATATATTGAATATTATACTATACTCGAATTCGAATTCGAATTCGTTAAATTTCAAATTTGAATCTGCTATTCGAATTTGAATCTCGAATTGTTTGATAAAGGTTTGATTCGTTAACAGCCCTAGCTGGGCAGATGATTTACCAAGGGTCCTATGGGCCTATCGAACTACCCCAAGAACTGCCACTGGCCACAGACCTTACAACTTAGTTTATGGCTCAAAAGCAATTATTCCTGTAGAATTGATCCAACATAGCTCGAGTCAACCACTACAACCCAATCAGGAATTATGTTGAAAGAGAATTTGACCTAGAAATGATCGACGAGCTCCGCCAACAAACTTTCACCAAAATGCAAAGATATAGGTCGATCATGGCCAAGCATTATGACAAGGGTGTAAAGCCTATATATTTTAAGGTTGGGGACCTTATTCTCAAGAATATCAAAGTCTCTAGAAAGGTCAACAAGCTCGACCCAAAGTGGGAAGAACCATACTCCGTGGTCAAGGCACCAAAACATAACTCCTATCGACTGGTTGATCTAGTTGAAGATGAGCTACCACGACCGTGGAATGCAATTAACCTTAAGAAGTTTTATGTGTAGACAGCTTTTTACAGAAAGCATATATTCTAATGGATATCCTTCTACGACCCCGCACAAAATTGTGCAATTCAATTTTTAAAAAAAAACGAACAAGTCAATTATTTAAAAAATTGACCTTGGGAGGTATTAAACAAAGAAGCAAGTATTGAAGTCGGCAAGAAACATAAAATTGAATAAACATTCAAGTTTGTAGTAAAACAAGAAACATCATTCACAAGCCCCTTGAGGCCATACATTTTCCTAAAAACTAGAAAGAAAAATATAAGATGCAAAGACCATCTAGCTAGACCCCGCATCCTCCCCTTGTGGTTCTATGGCCTCATCAACCACCTCGTCAATCATTTTGAATAGCTCTTCGGTTGAGTCAAGACATACATTTAAGGGCGGCCCCTCAACCTCTTCCTTAGGCAACCTACCCTGAGTTACTGTAGCAGGCTACGAGGGCCTCGCCTCCTCAGTCAAAAATGCCAACCACCATCGGGGAAGAAGTTTGCCACATTTACTTCATTATTCTTTATGTCCAGGGCGAACTCTCCTGCAAACCCAAACTCTTTTCCCACTGTGAAGACGTGAGGAAAAAGAGTGGCAGCTGCTATATCACCCCTTTCAATAGGGGCATTTTCATCAAAGGTTTCAAAATGCCCGTCCTTATTCATGTCGAGTCGCGCCTTGTCCTCGACCCGAAACTCATACCCCATGAACTCAAGTTGCTTAACTGCACTGTCGAATGCTTCATATGCATCATCTATGTTGAACATCACGCTTGCATCTATAAAGGCCGACGAAAGCATGAATTGTTGCACGGCCTCTCTCTGGATCCTTACAGTATCTTAAAAAATTCTGATCGGGCAAAGCGCAGCGCGCTGTTGTAACCTTGAACTCGACCTGATTCAGATGGCTCCTGGATTGAATTGACTATCTTTTTAAGCTGCTCTTCAACATAGCTTTTGCCTTTGATGGCAGCAAGCAATTTGATGTCCTTCTCTTTGAGCTGCTTGGTCAGCTCAACGAGTCTCGACTCCTATGATTAGACCTTAGTTTTCACCAGGTCATTTTGTTCTTTCTCTGGTTCTTCACACTTCTCCTCCAGTTGCATGCGATTAGTCTCGCATAGTTCATAGTGATGGTGGAGATTGTACCCTCATTACCCGACCTGCAAAAATTAAACAAATCATAATTATGTCAATTTAAAACTTCACAGGCAAACAAAACTAAATTTGACGAGGCACTTGCCATATCTATATGATAAGCGAAAGCTTTCAGAGCAGATAACTGATCGTGATTAAAAATCTCAACTTGGTCATTCTGAAACAGACCAGCTATGAGAATAGCTAACAGTATCACTGATGTCACGACTGCTCCCATAAAGTGGCCATGTTTGACATATCCATCTTATCATCGAACCGTGGTTCTAGAAACATGGGCAGGTTGCACAGACGCTCTGGTGGCAATGTGTTGTAGGCGACCTCATTGGGTTCATGCACTTTCTTTTTTTCTTTTTCGACTACAGTCTTTTTGGGAGCCCCTTTGCCCTGTGGCCTCAACCACTTTCCTCTTTGGTTGAGGGGAGGGGTTGCTCGGACCGACCGTGGTTGATTTTCCTAAACCACTGGGCCGACCCCAGCAAGTTGAGCAACAGCCACTCGTCGAGCTGTGGCAGCCTCTCGGCGCTGTTGCGCTTCCTGTTGCTTGCACATTACAATCTACCTCGCATGATTCATAATCAATTGACCTGCCGAACAAACAAATCTCGATCAGATGACCCTTACCCATTATTTACCCTCTCGAAATGTTAAAACTGACCCCAGTAGGAGGTCGAACATAGAAGGATCTTTCTTTCCATTTTTGACCATAGGAAGACGATAGAGTTCTAAACACTTTTCTGCAAGGCCGAGCTGTCAAGTAATAAACCCAAACTCTCCAACCAAACCCGACTTATGGGATATTGGTAAGTGAAATAAATGGCTATAGTTCACCCAAGAAGGAGCTTCATCGAGAATGCCCACCAAAACAACAAAACTATACATCAGCGCAAAGTAATTGGGTATGAGCTAGGTTATACAAACTTGTAGACCCGTCAATAGATTGACTATTGGGTCCGCTAAGGAGAACCTAAGACCGCACTTCATCGCGTCCTCAAAAATAGTAATGAAGCCTCTGGAGGAATATGCATTCTATCCACAACCCTAGGTTTAATCAACTCAAACTCATCGGGGATATGATACTTCACCCTGATAGACCTCAGGTTGTTCAATGATATTTTTGACATAATATCACTATAATAGGTGGTCATGAATACCCTACCTCTCGACCACTGAGGTTTATCTGCTTCTCCTAATGCCGCCCCCTATTTGACCAAAGGCTCCGAGGGTCCAATTTCACCAATATTAGGGTTGGAAAGACCACCCCCTCATCCACCTCGACTTCTCCCTCGATTACACCTAACTCAGGCTGCGTAGAAGACCCCAACCCCTGACTAGTGGACTCGTTTGAGTCCGCCCCACTAGTTGAGGCATCTACTGAATGTGTGGCCTCATAGTCAGAATTTGAACTCAACATATTCTCAAAAGATATTGCTAGAAGAATTTAAAGCGCAGAAAAGAAAGACTTACAAAAATTGTGTGCTGAAAAATAAGGGCTCAAGTTTCCTCAAAAAATGACCAGAAATCTTCACTGCTCGACCTCAAGGCGTCACGGTAAAAGTAAAAAATGAGAGTGAAAGCCATTATTTATAAGAAAGCCGAGAATGGCAATGGGTTAAACTGATCGGTCACTGGCTAATAATTGCATAACTATCGGTTGCCTCTGCATAAATATCCGTGCAACGACCTATGATGACTCCCGCCTTTATTACCCTAGTCAAGATTCAAAATTCTTTTTCCTGCTCTTCACGACTTTCATTGATCTATTCACAATAATTTTTGCTACTCTTTCCTTCAATCGTATAATGGTCAAACTACGGAGTGAGGGGGACTCATAATATGAATAGGCCCAACATACCTAATAGGCCTGATATGCGTAGGCCCAACATACCCAATGGGCCTATTACCTATTCAAATTATAAAGAGTATAGCACAAAACTGCTCTGACTTATAAGACCCAATTCCTAAAATTCGACCTATAAGGTCGAATTGTTCAAACTCCAAGTCAAACAAATAAAGCAACAACATTAGAGGTGGCATGCCACCCATCGTGTCCGCTTTAATTTTCCCTCAACCACCAGACTATCCGTGTTAAATGGATTGATGGCGCATTTGTATAACTCTAACCTAAGTCGGAAAGACCTAATTTGCCCCTATTTGAGGGAACAGTGTATGAAATATGTTTGGGAGAAACTAGTCTTTTTAGTCCCCAAGCAATCATTATAAATACCCCATTCTTCAAAAGCAATGGCAAGCTTACACAATCTCTTTGAACTGTTACTCTAACAAAATATTCTCAGGTCGATACGCTGACTTAAGCATCGAAGGGTCTTCGTCGAGCACCCTATCGGCTAGCCTGACATTGGTTTCATGGCTGCAAGTTCCATCCCATGCCTATAAAATCCACCTTTCTGGTCAGTGACCCTATCAGGTCGAGTTTCAGAAGCCCATTACACTAAATTTAACATCATCACATGCATTCACTATATTATCCCTATTCATTTGTTGAGTAAATATTTACTAAACTTCATATATAAAATATTTTGTTATCTCAAATGTACATAGATTTATTGAACATTGCCCCAAAACAAATAAAGTAATCATTGCCTTAACGGATCCTCCAAGCTCCAATCTCAATCCTATTTTGTGCCACATTTTTTGTTACCTTGTCCTTTGCTTAGGGAATAGCAATAAGAATTTTAACTACATAAGTCAATATATGCTTTTAGATTTTAATTAAAGCAATTAATGAAGTGAGAAATTTCAATTTTAAAATTTAAAATAAAAATTTTAACTCGTATAAAATTTATTTCGTATGAAATTATATGTTATTATTTTTTTTTCAGATTGTACGTGAATATGTGTTAAAACTAATTAAATACAATTAGAATGATTATCTTGTATGCATTAAAACATAAAATATGCCAATTTGAAAATGTTAAAATTTGAAATTTTATTTAATTTACGTGTATAAAATTTAAAAATATGCTTAGTCCAAGGCGCCTGTTTGGTCCAACCCGTTCTCTTATATATACCATCATCAACACCATTCTTGATTTAGTGATTTTTTATGAAGAAAGCAGCATTTCTTGACTAATGATTCTTGGATCATGAGCCCATAACTATTTGTAAGAATCCTAAAATCTTGAACTTTAAGGAACCCTGCAGTCATGAGAAATGAACCGTCCTCAAGCCAAATTGATCATATTTGCCTGATTTTTTTCACCCTGTTCTTGATAAATTTTGGCTAGCTTTCGCAGATTATAACCAAGAATTGTATTTTGTGAAATGAGATGATCTTACAATGTGGCTTCAAAAGAAGTTGCATTGGACCTCAAAATCTTCAGCCTCGATTTCTATTTCTGTACTAGTTACCCCTTTCCTTTATGATCTTAGTTGCTGTTCGTGTTTTCAATTCACAAAACTACTCCTTAAAATCCCTTTCCTCAAATTCATGGAAATCTTTCACTCTCTTCAGTCCCAATTCGTCGCTTGGCTTAGGACAACATAATCTTTTGCCCTTCCTATTGACTGAGAATTCTTCATATGTAAAATCACTTTCTCTTCAGTTCTAGCTTGTCTGAGGTTTTCTTGAAAAGAAATTGATGATGTTTTTCTTTGACAAAATAGAGAAAGGAGCAGGACAAAATTCTTGCAAAAACGCAGTTTTCCATTAGAGAAGCTGCTCAATATAAGCTTAAGTTCTTGATATCAGATCAAGAACATGATGAGTATACTCCTCAAGGACCTATTTATAGGAGTGCTAATGCATTTCTTAGGTAAGATATACAAATTTTAGTGTAACTTTTGTTAATCTTCATGTGTTTGTATATTAAAGTTTGTCTTTCTGATACTTTCAAGATTTATGTATATGAAGAAGGAGAGTTGCCAATATTCCACAATGGGCCATGCAGAAGTATATATTCTACGGAGGGAAATTTCATCTATGAGATGGAGAGGGGTCGCTTTTATCGAACAAATGATCCGAGGAAAGCCCATGTATTTTTCTTGCAATTCAGTATTGTGGTGATGGTTCAGTATTTGTATGAAGCTGGAAGCAAAGACAGAGATGCCATTGTTGAGATTGTTGCTGATTATATACAAACCATCTCTATAAGGCATCCCTTTTGGAATTTGAGTCTTGGAGCTGATCATTTCATGCTTTCTTGCCATGATTGGGTAAGCTTTTGAATCCTGGTTGGTTAGTCTATCTTTCAGTTTCAGCTTTCTGCTTTTGGAAGTGTATTTTTTAGGTGTGGTAGTACCTTAATTCGTCCCATATCGGAAAATTGAAGAACAATAAACATACATATAAGCTCATCTCACGTATATTTTGAAATGTCTTTTTATAAGAATAAAATTGTATCAATGTTTGATGTGTAATAATACTTGATCTCATTCCATACCGTTGAGTTGAGAAATATGAGATTTGCATATAATTCGCCTCCTCACTTATGAAAAGGACAAAACCTTGTAACAACGTTTGTCATTTGCAGGACAATACTTTTGACTTGATTGGCCAAATATTTGAGGATGAACTATCTCTTGTTTGACTATTTGTCTTTACATTAACATACTATGCAAGAAACTTCACAAAGTTGACTAGACAGACAAAAACAAGGATAAGTCCTAGATTATGTTCAATTGTTTTGTATCTTTAGATATCTCAAGTGACAGTTTCTCGACTTGAACTTAAAAGGTTTGTTCACTTTCCAGGGCCCTCACTCAACTAAATCTGTTCCATACTTATTCAATAATTCCATTAGAGTTTTGTTCAATGCCAATACTTCAGAAGGCTTCAACCCTCTAAAAGATGTATCCTTACCAGAAATCAACCTCAAGACAGGGAAAATGAATGGCCTTCTTCGCGGCTCTCCCCCTTCACAACGGTCGATTCTTGCCTTCTTTGCAAGCCGGCTCCACGGCCACAAAAGGCACCTCTTACTAAGCCAATGGAAGAAAAAGACCACGACATTCAAGTGTATGATGAGCTCCCCGGAAATGTTTCTTATGAATCCATGTTGAGGAGCAGCAAATTTTGCCTTTGTCCTAGTGGATATGAAGTTGCCTAGCCCACGAGTCATGGAGGCGATCTATGCAGAATGTGTATCAATTTTGATATCGGATGGCTATGTACCACCATTTAGTGATGCGCTGATTGGGGGCAGTTCTCGTTAGTGGTAGAGGTGGAGAATATAACTCATATTAAGAAGATATTGATGGGTATATCTAAGGAGAAATATTTGAGGATGTATGAAAGTGCGAGACAAGTGCAAAGACATTTTGTTATGAATGGACCTCCTAAAAGATTAGATCTCTTTCATGTGATTGTTCATTCTATTTGGCTTAGGAGATTGAATATGAGAATCTTTATGCCTTGAATTTCGTGATGCCCCAAATTTTTGTTAGTTTATATAGTTACTTTTATTTTACGTAAATTTTCTTTTGTTTCAAATTTGGCCTAAAATTTAAGTTGTTTAATCTAGTATTATGTTTTTGATTGTTTGAAAAAGTAATATTTTTTTTTATAGGTTCATAATTAAGCACGCCATTTACATAATACTCCTATTTTTTTTCATTTATTAGAATCTAAATTATTTTCTCAAAAATACTCTTCACTTATACTAATTGGTAGTAGATTTTCCAAGTCCCTAACACCCCTAGAAAAAGTTACCTATACTCCCCCATTTAAAGCATTTTCCTTGCTTAAAAGAAGCCCTCTATTCCAACTAGGCATGGAGGAGGCCCCTAATCTTTTGCCTTGGTTTTAGGGTAAGAAAACCTTTTCTTTTCTTTTTTCTTTCTAACCAACACTTAATCCTTTTGGATCAAATAACACAAAAAGGGGGAAAAAAAGTTTATATAAAAGATTGATATGTATTTATAATCTGATATAGATTATATGAATTTGTAGTAGTTTATCGAGTAAATTATTAAGTCGGGAATTTTTTTATTCATTAAGTAAAATTAATAGTTTCTTAATCATAAATTACAACCACTACAACTAAAATTTCATTAAAAATAAGTGTTAGGACATATTAAAAAAGTGTGAAATTTTCAATGAAATTGATGTTTGGCCGCCATGTAAGAAAATCGAACTTCCTACAAGCACATATTACTATCCTGATAGATAAATAATACAAAGATGTAGAAAAATGGCTACTGGCAACTGTTCTACAGGCTGCCTCATGCTCTCCACTTTCAAATTTTCTTTTCACACTTTGATAATTGGCATTGGAATTTACGTACATAAATAAAGAAACACACAACAAAAGAGATTATTTTTCAAGATTTCTTGACCATTTCATTTATTATTTATTGCCACTTTCTTGTAGGGGTGATGGTCGAGTTAATTTTTTCCCAAGTCCCACACCTTTGGACTCTCTATAACAACTGCTTTACTGCACAAAAGTACACGCGCTTGAAAATATACATTTAAAATTTGCAGATTTCTTATGTAAGAACCGCGTAAAATGTGGCAATGGGAGTCTGACGATTTCCAAAGAGCTTACGATTGTACCATTTATAATTTAACAAACCTTTAGCCCCTCTTTCTTCATCGTCTTGTTCGTCTTCTGTGTCTCTCATTCTCACTTTCTCTGGTTTTTCCAAGAAATAAATGAGATATATTTTTAGCCCAGAAAGTAAAAGGTTGAATCTTGAATTTGGAATTCAATTGTCTAAAGCTTCATAGCTCTAGCAAGAAAGAAGTCAGAGAATTTTTTTATCCCAAGCTTCATCATATTGAAGTCTTCTCTTGTGGGTTCTCGGGTTGTTGTTGTTATCTATTAGTAATAAATTCAAGATTGTTTCTTTTTTGCTTCGTATTCCCAGCTAGAGATTTTTTCTCATGGTGTCAAAGTCTTTGCTTTTTGTGGGATACTTTTATTTCTTCTCCTTGCTTGTTGTGGGATACTTTTACTTCTTTTCCTATGGCTTTTTAGCCAGTGGAACAATAGGCCGAAGTCTCAGCAATCTGAATTCTGACGCCTCTCCTGTTGCAGTCATAGAATTGCCTGGCTTTGATGCTGATTCTTCCTCTGTGGATTCAGGTCTTGGCTTTCCAAATGCAATGGAAGCCAAAATTCATTCAGTTGTACCTCAAGAAGGAGTTGATGATGGATTTGACGAGGTAGAACATGAAGATTTTGACTTAGAACCAACTGTGATGCTCAACCTAAAGCACCGATCAGCTGGAAAAGAAATTAGGCCCGCTGATACGATTTTGGAGTCCACAGAAAAGGATTTGGATAGGATTCAGACTCTTCATACAAGGATAGATGAGAGGAAGAGACAGAAATCCATTTCAAGAATTATGAAAAATGATAGTCAGCAAGCTCAAAGCCCCATTTCTGCGCCGAAATCTTTCTACACTGGGTTCTCCGGGCAGCTGATGGCCACGGTCCGGTCAGGAGTGAGTCTTGGCTCCGGGGAGTATTTTATAGATGTCTTTGTGGGTACACCTCCTAAACATTTTTCTTTGATTCTTGATACTGGTAGTGATCTGAATTGGATTCAGTGTGATCCTTGTTATGATTGTTTTGAACAAAGTGGGCCGTATTATGATCCTAAGAAATCAAGTTCTTTTAGAAATATAAATTGTCATGATCCTAGATGCCAACTTGTTTCATCCCCTTCCCCATCAAGGCCCTGCAAGGCTGAGGATCAGAGTTGCTCTTATTATTATTGGTATGGTGATAGATCAAATACCACAGGAGATTTTACACTCGAAACATTCACAGTTAATCTAACGACGACAAATGGGAAATCACAATTTAGGAGAGTTAAGAATGTAATGTTTGGTTGTGGTCATTGGAATAGAGGCCTATTTCATGGTGCTGCTGGAGTTTTAGGACTTGGGAGGGGCCCTCTATCCTTTGCCTCCCAGCTCCAATCTTTGTATGGTGATTCTTTCTCCTATTGTCTTGTGGATAGAAATAGTAACAAGAGCAGTAAGTTGATTTTTGGGGAGGACAAAGACCTCCTCAGCCACCCCGATTTGAATTTCACTGCATTGGTTGCAGGAAAAGAAAATCCTGTGGACACTTTTTATTATGTCCAGATGAAGACAGTTGTGGTCGGAGGAGAGGAGCTAAATATTCCAGAAGAGACCTGGAAACTATCACCAGATGGCACTGGTGGGGTGATCGTTGACTCGGGCACTACACTCAGTTATTTTGCTGATCCGGCTTACAAGATTATTAAGGAGGCTTTTGTAAAGAAGGTGAAGGGCTATCCAGTTGTAAGAGATTTCCCTATATTGGATCCTTGTTACAATGTATCTGGTGTGGATAAACTGGAGTTGCCCTCATTTGGGTTCGTCTTTGGCGATGGGGCAGTTTGGAATTTCCCAGTTGAGAATTACTTCATCTGGCTTGAGCCTGATAGTGTAGTTTGTTTGGCAATCTTAGGGACCCCTCGTTCAGCTCTGTCAATTATTGGGAACTATCAACAGCAGAATTTCCACATTCTGTATGATACAAAAAGAACAAGACTTGGCTTTGCATTAACAAATTGTGCTGATATATAGCATCCTTTAGTAGTGTATACTTTTATGTGATTGGTGGAAAACTGTATGCTGCTAGGTTGAAGGATACTTCTCAATATGCGCTAAAGGTGAAAAAAGCAATAATGATACAAATATTACTATTGTTTTAGCCTGGTTAACACATTTCTTGATCTTCAATGTTCTAGTGCTTCTTGAACATTTTTTGCAGGAATGCATAAACGCTCTTGCTTAATCCAAAACGTCTCTTGTGGTCGTCTAGCCAGTCGTCTGTTCGGCCCCAAATGATCTAATCTCAAACGACGTGCTGTGGTGTGTTGCCTTAGTTTGAAAATATTTATGTTGTCAATGTTAGAATTACTGGTGTTCTGGTGTTCTGGTGTGGTAATGATGCAATCCTTTTCATTTCTATCTGCTGCTTGACAATAACGAGAGCATGAGGGCATCGTTGTTTAGCTGTCTCCCTAACTTAGATATACTGTAAGGTGAGATGGTTTATTTAGACATAGTTTTCTGGACGCATATGTATTCTACTTTATTGACTTTATTTGGACATTGTTTGGACAAGGTGCACCGCACCCCTTTTTCCTCCACCTTTTCCCCAAAAGAGGGGAAGTGTAACTCTTACGGTTTGTCATTTATTGAGGATTGTCTCTTCTTTAAATGGGAATTGCGAGGCTTTGGACTTACACAGTAACCTAAAATGCTCTTGGTATTCCTTTGAGAAAATTAAAAGAAGGATAAGAAGACATTGCATTTAAAATGGGAGATTCTGATAATTATGAAAATTAAAAGGAAAATTGAAAAAATTTGCTATTTTGCATGATGTGTGGGCCCACTTAAGATATGTGACCTACGAGTCAAGATCCTCCTATCGAAGTCTTGCGGTCAACTAATACCTCTTGCTCAATTAAGACCCTCCAAATGTCTAAAATGCCTCTTGCACCACCTCATCAGCTAAGATTCTCCAAAGGTCTCAAATACCAAGATGAACCCTTCTAAAGGAATTTGGAGCAAAATGGCTAAAGCAATTGCGCACGCACTCCTGCATGGATGGCCTGGTCTGGTCTTCAAGGCCAGTGAGCCTTTATCTTCCGCACCGGGGGGGTTCGTGGGGGGGCCGTGCATCAACACTGCAAGAGACTTCTTTGAATTTAAACTATGGAGTATTACATGAATGATGAGTTCAAGAAATACAATTAACATGTATTGCTCTAACCAGCCAAGCTCAACTATTCACAAGAATTGATTCAAATTCCACCAAATCAGATATAAGTAGAATTTTTCTGTTATCCTAAACATGCAGCGGTACAACACTTCCACTCCTAGCTGCCATAAAGGAAGCAAATGGTTCACATTTTTCACAAATGAATATGCATTTCTTGCAGCATTCGTGATCACAACCAGGATTTGTCCATAATCAGACTGATTTTGAGCATCCCATCCCAAAGGTTAACCGCCCAGAAACAAGATTTAGATGCAAAAGAAAGATGGCATCAAGTGCACAGTCATAGCCAAGAATACATAGAAAGAGATCATGTGTTGGAATCAAAGCCGAAAGACCACAAAGGATCAAATCTGCGATACAAAGAATTGTGACTTTAGGTTGTTATTCAATACTCAGTATCAGATGCGAAGTCTCAAATAGTCCATCGAAACAAATGAATTCCCCATTTGATTATACCAATGGCAGTTACAACAGTCCCTTCTTGCTATCCAAATAAATTCACTTTACAGACAAGACAAAGGATTAAAAACTACACAAAGTATGACAAACAAAAAGAATTAACTCTCCATTACGCTAACAATAAAGCTAAAATCTATAGAAGGGCTCCCATATCTTTGAGATTGTTTGCACATTCTGGCCTAATTTAACTTGAGAGATTGTCATGAGGCATAAGATGACAACAAAACTATATTGGCTAATTTTATTGGCCCTTCCATTAATTTACACTCAGTCCGGGCATTCGTATCTGCAGGTGTAGTTCTTAAAATCAAGAAGTTGTTGGAAATCCCATAAAGAAATATAGGTAGGGATTTTTACTTGTCACACCCTGCAGAGAAACTTCTCCTTACTTAGTAGTTACTCGGCCAGTTAAGTTGTGTGTGCTGCTGATGATGCGGATAAACACCGACTATTGGTCCCACAATATCAACAGGGCCAGTAATGGCTTGAGATTGTTGCAAGAGAGGGTGAACCGTTGCTGATGTCACCGCCTGTGCAGGGTGGAAAATGCTAGTAAAGGCTCCGTGGCCAGGCTGCATTCGGGTGAAACCCACACCTAAACCTTCACTCTGCAATGAAGCAAATGGACCACAACTGTTACACTTTTCCTGAAAATACTCACAAATGGGTGCACAGAACCATAGCTGCCTAGCAAGTTCTATACCAAAACATAAGGTTCAATACAGACAATGAATCTGCAAAATAATCTAGCAAAGCAGCCAGAGTAAAATGCATAAAAAATTTGAATCTAATGTGATGCTATGTAAAATGTGGGATATTATTTATAGAACAACTTTTCCTAGATAAGTCGGTGAGCAATTTACTCTCCCCCATCATTTGCTTTAGCAATATATAGTCTCTCCGACATCCATTTAACTTGGAACATATTAGGAATGAGTTTAATAAAAAATTTGTCAGGATAAGATCATTTTATCTCTGCAGGAATCAAAGTGAGCTCAAAATTCTGATCATGAAAGACTCCTTGTAGATACTTTGTGAAGTTAGGTCATTAAACAGATAATGTTTTAGTAATAAATCATTTGTAACATGTAAAATCACAAACCTGGTGAGTACTGACAGAGATATTTTCTTTTACTTGAGGAGCACCATCATCCTCATTTGACGTTGTAGTAACAGTTGCTGTGGCTGAACTAGATGTGTAGTTGCCTACAGAAAGACCATACGGTCCATAGTTGCCAGGCACTCCAACGTGAGCTGAGCTTCCTGTATTAGGTCCTTGTTTATACTCTGAAACTGAATATTTGGCAGTTGTCCCAGGTGGAGTTGGATACGAACTGCCACCCTGAGGTTGCTGAGGAAATGCTCCACTGCTTAAAAATTGATGAATTGCTGGTGGTGGGACAAAAAATGGGGAGAAATAGGCACCATAAGGAATAAATGAAGGATAATGGGGTAGATGAACCCCAGTTGGTTGACGGAATACAGGAAGAGGTTGGTGGGTTGCAGTTATTGAACTCTGCCTGATCCCAGCAGCTTGGGTGACAATAGGCACTGGAGAAGCTGTGGACAGAACCAGAGGGGCAGCACCCTGCAACTGAAGTAAGTCACACAAGTAAACTAACATAGGATCCTCAACGGTTGAGAGAGTTCCTGGGGGTAAGCCAAAATCGTCTCAAATAGCCAAATAAAAGAAAATTGTAAGAGAATTGAAGAAAGTTGCACAGAAATAGTCAATCACGTCTATAAAAACCAACTGTTAGCAAGACAATTTTGGGAGAGAAGCAAAAGATCTAACAAAGAAAATATTGGCAAGCAAATTTTTTTTTTTCACCAAGGCAATAAAGGGATAGTGCTCTCAGACTCATCAGTGATCCTTGAAAAGCAAACTCTGCCTGTTTAGCACTAAAAGACTCAAATTAATTTCACCAGAAAACAACTTTCTAGCGATGATTTTTTAGTATTCACATTAATCACAAGAAGTTATCTTAGAATTCTGGATATATTTCAGAAACTTTTAGACTATTAACAGTGACAGATTGAGATAACACTATTGTTTTATGAGATATCAATTACATAATTTGCATAATCTTTATAAAATGGGAAACCAATGATACAAACAGATATGAGTATGAAAAGAAGATTTCATCAACAAAATCTCCCGATACATTTCTTTCTTGAAAAAACAAATGCAGCAGGATGAAGAATTTCCACACAAAAGATTGTTCTTTTAACTATAAATTTCCAAGTGAAAAGTTCAGAACCTTCTGGTAAGAAGAACGTACTAAGTTAATTAATTTCTTTATCTTACTGCTGATCAAGTTTTAAATTAACCAAACTTCATACACAGAACAGATGACGCCAGAACCAGAGATTTAAACCCAAACCTCTTGAGGAGACTGAGAAGCCTGTGGAGTGACAAGTGCAGCATTTCCGTTGTACTTGTTTGCAGCTCCAGCAGAGTTTAGAGGTGAAATGCAACCATCACTATCCATGCCCGATCGATAAAATTGTGCATAGTAGCTCATTGGATCAAAAGATTGCTGCACCTGTGTGGCATATTACAGCCAACATTTATTGTTAGTTACAAAGTAAAGAATGTATTCATGCACACCAAGTTCTCAAAATCTGAGTATGAATGACCTTTTATCATAAACAATAAATAGACAGCTATACTACATGGATGAGCAGTTTGTAGAATATATAATCAATTATCCATTCAAAATTAAAACGAATGATGATCACATAAAAGACAAAACTGGCATACAACAAAGCCTGGAAGTCTAGGAACATCACGAGCTTGAGATTCTGAACTTTCAAAAGGAGTATGCTGGCCACTCAAAATTGGCGGCATAAAACCATAATTATAGTTTGAAGAAGCATGGATAACAGGATGTTGATGGCTTCCAGGAGCAACCTCCTGCTTTGATTCACCATAATCAGGGGTAATAGAGGATGCGACTTCAACCTCGCCAGATGAAAATTTTTCTGGTCCTTGTGAAGGTGATTGGACATGGTTAGGATATTCCATTTCAGTTTTGTCCGCAGCTTCCAAAACAGTTTGATTCCTGTACTCATGCAAGAAAACATGGTATTTAGAAAGAAAACCAAATTGCCTAAAACATAATTGAAAATGTTAAAGTGAAATACTTCACTAGACCCTAAACATATAGGCGAGAATTTGATGCATGTGTTAGCACCTGCTTACCAAACAAGACATAAGAGCAACTTCCATGTGTATGCACATGTTGGAGCATTTTCAATGTGCATGCGTATTTTTCACAGTCTATGACTGCACAGGGTGGCAGTAGTTGGTCAACTGAGGAAGGAACACAGGTAGGTAAGCAAAAAGATAGGACAATGAGGATGATGTTAGGGCCTAAAAGAAATCTGAAGACTAATGATTAGTGAAAGATTGAAAGATAGATAAAAGCAGACAGACAACAAAGGCAAGACTGAAGAAGGGGAAATGCAGGAAACAGGAAAGGAACTCCCAGCAGTGACTGGTAAAAAGAGAGAAAAACAAAGATACACAAAGCAAACCAAAAGCAAGAAGTGATGGGAAGGGATCACAAGACTTTCGAAGAGAGTAAACTGAAATTCATGCCAGTCAACACACACAGAAAACATATACTTTAAAAAGTGAAATAGGTAAATGAACTTTTTATCAGCAAAACTACCAAAGAGAGTTTCAATAAGCATATGATGATTCAGGGTTTCAATAAACATACGATGATTCAGGGCCCAGGACATATTCAGGAGAATGAAGAACAAAAAATTAAATCAAAGTTTGTCTCACAAAGTTTGGGAGCAATACACCAAAATAATCAATTTGAAGACAAAGTTTGCAGGCAACACATCTGAATACAACTATACGAGAGTTCTTCTTCAGGATATATATTTTAATTTGGTTTATCACATAAGTAGTCTCCAAATCCTAATATTCTTGGGACTTGCCAATGTCTCCTAACGAGTTGGCAAGGCTACAACTACATATATGCTTAGGAAAGTTTCTACAAAATTAGAGCCTAACATGATTACCCTATTATAAGAATTTTCAAGTACATTTAAGATAGCTAGTAACTTTTTCTAGCATCTATAATTTGGAGGATATGCTGTAACCTGAACTGGAAGTGAAATATATTTCGGTAATCGTGGTAGGATTTGGTGTTCTCGAAAAATTAGATCAAGTGTGACTCCTCTACCAAACCTTTGTAATGAGCGAATCCCAGTATTCTCTCATTCCTTCTTTAGCCAAAGAACTTCTTAGAATCATCATCTTGGTCTCTTAACTACACAGCTCAAATAGAGGAAAGTTTGTTTCATCTTTATAAATCCTATTGCAAAGAGAATAAACATAAACAAGCATTGAATCACAGCCATTTCATCACAAGCTAAAGTATTGGGTGTTATAAAATGCCCCTCATTTGTGATGCTCTCCTAAACCATAAAGTTGGAGACTAAACTTTGTACATAACACATCTGAAGCTCAAGTTTAAGAACAATTTTCTAGAATAGCTAGTTTTAAGGATATTTCATGACTTTGTCTTCAATGCTTTTCACAACTAATCAGAATTTAACTCCATTCAGCTTCAAATCATACCTCAGTTCTCCAACATAAAACATGGGTGAAAAAAACCCAGCTTAACAGCAAAAGAAAGATAATTGTGGCAGACGAAAAACTGAACCAGAACAGGGGGAGGGGAGGGGGGAGAGAGAGAGACACCTTAACTTTAGCTCCTTCACGGGTTCATCAGTAGCTTCAGAGGATTCAGGCAGTGGTGGACTCTTGTCACTCCCAAGACTGCCATTGTGGGCCATGTCTAATCCAAAGCTAGCATCAAAACTTCCAAAACAAAACCCAAGTTTTCCAGCCTCAGGCACATGCAGATGATTAGGAATGATAACATGCTGGCTATTATTAATTTGCGACTCCTCTAACTTCTGATGCAATTCAAGAGTAGCTTCTGTTGAACAAGTTCGCTGTAATTCAGGATGACTTCCAACAGATATTGTAGAAACCTCGGATGAAGCAGCTGTGCTAGCACCCAACCCAATACTGGGGTTTGTAGACTTCGGTTTCCACTCTTTGCCAGGACCCACTGTAGCAAAATACATTCAACAGCCATTAGAAAGAAATGTGGATGAAACCATTAGAATCAAAACTTTAGGGCTAGCAAATGTCACCATTATGATTTTTCACCATATCCTACTCTGAATTCTAGAATGTTCTCTCATCCCAAGACTGACAATATTGAAATGGAGGGATAGGCACCAGTTGTCAGTTGCCGTCAAATTAATTAACAATTTTAAGAGAAATACAGAACTAAAACATAAAAAGAACTACATGCCTGACCCCTTAAAAAAAGTGTCACCATCAATTTTACTCAAACCTTAAACCAATAGAGGTTTCCCATATGAAAGCTACAGTAATGCAAAACAATGGACTAAGCGTTTTACAGATTATTACTCTAAATTTCAACCAATGGTCAATCTGTTGAGGATGGTTGGCATAACAAAACCCTTATCCCAAAAATTAGTGGCACAATCATCAGCCAGGAATGTAGAACAGATACATTATGAGTCACAGTGTTTGGACTAGCAGTAAAGCCAACTATAAACTACTCTTGCATATAGAATAATTGCTCATAAAAGCAAAACTATGTACTCTGTTTGACAGTGCAGTAACTCATAATGCAACTACCAGCACCATCATTAGGCCAGCCTTTTAGAACAAATACCAAAGAAACATAACTTTTCATATGGAATCATCAAGATTTATACCTTTTTGTGATCCAACCACTTGAGACTGGTTGTTGTAATTCGATGAAGGCCTACTAACAGAAGAAACACCAACAGTAGAAGAGACAGCCTGCAGAGATTCTAAATATTGAGTCTTTCCAACTTCCTGGAACTCATTTGGCACCTTTTGTTGCACGGCAGTATCTGATTTTCTTTCAGTAAGATTATCTGCAATCAGTTCAACAGGAGCATGCTGACTTCCCGCTTCACATCCAATAGTAACCACTGCGCTAGAGAGTGCAAAATTTTGAGATGGCAACAGTACAGGATCTGAAGAATGGAAATGAGATCCTGGAGCAGGTGCTGAAGGGAGGGATCTTGCACTATTACTTGAATCTAAAATCTCATTCTTCTGTGCATCCCAGGTCCCCAGAGCACTGGAATTTTTAATTGCATCAACAGGGGATGAAAATGGCTGTAGTCCTTCCAACTTACTCATGCTGGTATGTCCAGTTTCATTGTATTGATTAACACCTCCAGTTGCAGACATATGGTTGTCGTGCATAGTATTGGTGCTCTGGCAAGTTACACCAGATGGACCATTAGAGACATCAGCAATTGGGCTGCAAAGAAGGAAGACAATTACTTTCAGAAAACATTTAGAGGGGAAAAGCAGCAGAGCTGCATAGTAGGTTGCATCTTTGAAATATAGATTTGAATATCTGAAATACAAGCACATCATATCATAACAACACACCAAAAGGTCAGAAATACCTATCTCGCCTTGCAACTGAAGATGCATCATTCTTTCTCATGTCTTGTGCAGTAGCCAAGGTAGCCTTGCTAACGACTTTCTCTGACCTGTGACTGGTGGCACTTTCCTTAACAGCAGATGAATTTCTCCCACCACCAGCATCTGGCAACACATGAGGAGACACGTTGAGAAATAGGGTAAAAGTAGCACTTTTGTTATAACAGTTTTTGGGAAATGAACATTTTCTATTTCCTTTTTCAGATAGCTTGTTGGTGAAGCAGGTTTTTGTAAGACAATAAGTTGGCAATTAGCATGGATTTATAGCTAGAGATTCTACTTGTTCAAGCAGGCAGAAAAGTTAAAACATGATTGAAAATATGAATAATAACAAGAAGCATAATATGCATAACCATTCAATCTTCAATTAAAGAAGGCACATGTAAGGTGTTTGTACGTAGCTAGCAGCCACAAGCATAGGCTCACCATCAGACACATGTCGGGATGAATAGTTCCCACGACCTGCTCTATTCGCCCGTGCCTGGCTACCTGGCTTCCACCTTGACTCTGCAGGCTCCTTATTCAAATTCTGAAAGAGTTCAAATAGTAATTTAACTCCAGTCATACTCTGCTTAAAGGACAGCAATTTAGAGGAAACTCAACAGAAAGAAAAAGTGATTCAAACCACTATAAGAAGCTATGGAACTATCATACTGCCAAAATGGATATCTCGTGTTGAAACAATCAGGTCTTGTAAAGCCTAAATAGGAACCTAACCTAATAAAAGTCCTTTTTAATAAGGAGCTTCAATACATTGCCATCATATGAAGCATTATTTTCCTTTTATTTTCTGATGAAACCCAGGCATCCTTTTATTATCTGTTCCTTTTGTGGGAGGGAGAGGGCAGATTATCAGGGAAATCCAGCAAGATAAGCTAAGAAACTCCAAATTGTCATCATAAAATTAGTTCAACTATAAGGAAGAAATTATTAGTAATGGACATATCACAAGGGAATCAAATTGTGAATTACCTCTTTTCTCCTATCACGTTTCTTTTTTACTTCATGGAAAGTATCTGTAGAAAAATATAACAAGACTTATCAGCTTGCTTTGTGCAAAAACTCACACATGGGCAAGCAAAAGAAGCACGTGGACTGTCAAACACAAACAAAACAAATTGTTCTGCTCATGAAACAGAATTTGATAGTATTAAACTATTATGTAATAGTGAATTAAGAAAAGAAAGTAATAAATGAATCAAGAGCTGCATATGAAAGCAAAAAGGAGCAAACATCACCCTTTTCTATAACAAGAGTTTAACTGCAATATAAACATACAAAAGCATGAAACAGTCGCACATCACAAGTGCATCAAAGTCGAACCATATTATCACAAAACCCATTCTTACCTATCTTTTCAGCTAAAACTCAGTCCATACCAATTCTCAGAGAGGCACAAAAAAATAAAGGAATGTACAAATAAACTAAGAGGCACAAAACAAGGAACAAAAGAGTACAGCAAAAATAAAACCATTCAGTCTCAATGGCACATCAGATCAAAAGCAGAATCACCATCAATAAAGGTGTGCAAGAATACAACAAAAATCAAGAAGGGACAAAAAGAAAGGCAGAATCTCACCGAGAAGTAGGAGCTTCTGCGCAGTTTCATTGGGATCCATGGAACATTCTCTAAGCATTGCATAAATATCATCTTCGCTATGCTTCTGCCCAGTAATCTCCTTTATATTCTCGATCGTCTTCTTTACAGTGCTCGGAATCGAAACCCTACTCCCCGCTGCAGCACCCTTAACCCCACTGCTCATCTTCCTCTCCAATTCCCCACCCCCAACACCTCCACTGTTATTTCTCTTATATAAAACAACAGCCCGTACAAGACAAACAATTTCATAAACCAATCAATGCAATTACAAAACAGCCATGCTTATGTATCTAGCGGAAGCAAGGGGAAGAGAAAGAGGGTTTTGATTGAGTTTTGTCCTTGAGGAAGACTTGGGGGAAAAGGGGTGGTCTTTGTAATTTTATTGATCCGTGCGATTCAATACACTGATTTTGTGGGTAAAAGGGGAGTGGAATAGCTGAGCTCAACTGTTTTTACATGCTTTTTCTTGGCAGCCTTTTGGCCACTGTAGTGCTCAGTGGACAAGAACACCATGGGCAGACAGCATTTCTTCTGTGTTTGTTTGCACACAAGTTGGTACTTTTTAAGTCATTAAGATTTAGAAAAGGTGTAATGATATAAAAATTAAGGTAGTGGGAAATTTTGGTTATGTTTAGTTATGTTTTTTGTTTAATTTTATTATGTGTTTTGAGATAATGAATTATTGGAGAATGCAAAAGTAATATTTTGGTATGTTTGTTTATATTTTGGAGGAAGATATTTTTTTAATGTAACACTCAAATTAATGTTTTTTTATCGAGTTTTTTTGGGTGAAGATAAAATTAAGTGATTATTTTAATGTTAAAATAATAATAAAATATATATAATATATATATGTACATATTGGAGAATGTGAGTTTGGAGAAAATGAGATATGTTTGATTATATTTTTTTAAAATAATATTGTGTCGGGAAATATAACCAAACAATTTTTTTGCATTTTTGTCCCCTCATAACTTGCTGAATTGGCATATAATTAATTATTGCAATTTTTGGCAAAAATCTTACCATTAGTGTGGGTGATGTCAGAAAATTTCTGAAATTTAGTTAATTTGGGGGGAATGAAAATATCTTTTTTAGCTTATCAAGAATTGCTTGTGCAAAAAATAGCGGGTGTTTTTTTGGGAATCAAAATATTTAAAAATATATATAACCAAATATTTAATGATTTCCCCACAAATATATATATATATATATATATTCTCTTTCAAGTTATTTTGGAACACTTTAATCTTTGTTATACTATATTTTCTTATGTATGTCTTTGTACATATTCAAGTTATTTTATTAATAAAAATATATATTTATTTTTTCATTTTTTGATTAATATAAACATATATTTTAAAGTCATTAACATATAATATTATAAATGCTTGACATGACAGCACTAATTATACAAAGATTCATAAAAACAAAAAAAATAAAAAACATAATTTTATTCTACATAATTCCACAATATAATTTTTCATAAACATTGCTTGGAAATGCTCAACATATCATTATTAGTGTCAATGCATACTCCATCATAACGTCCCAAAAAAGATCTTTTTATTCCTAAATGTTTTATCATTTTATTAAAGTAAAGATGTAACACAAGTAACTCTTTATTTTTTTATTTTTTTTTTCCCCAAGACTTTTACTTTTCGCTTATTTGAAAAACAGATTTGAATCAAAGTAGACCCATAAAATGAGATGGAAAAGGGCAAGAAATGAACTATTAATTGATGCCAAAGAAAAAGTCCAAATGTGTGGAGAGAAAGTCTTTTTGTTGACTTAGAATGATCTAGAAGTCATTTTATATGTAGGTTTGCCGTTTGTGTTGACTTGTGGACATTGAAAAATATTTTACAAAAAAAATATAAATCAATAAACCACATTTTAAGTTTCCGAATGGCCCCGTTTGGTTTCATTTTCATAACCCTTTTTTCAATATCTACTATTTTAGAAATAAAACACATTATTTTTTATACATTTTCATCCAATATTATTTATATTTCCAAAATATATTATCCAATAACATATGCATCTTCTCCCAATTCCATTATTTCTATCTCTCTCAATCTACAACTTATTAAAACTAACATAATCATTATTTTTTTAACAATTCATTCAAATACAAACTTATTTTCAATTCATTTCCACTTAAAAACTTTTTAAACTTTAGAAATGATAGAAATAAAAATTAAAAATAAAAATGAAACCAAACGGGGCATAATTTGTGCATAAAAAACAGTTATGTTAAGGATGGCAAGTTGCAAACTTGCAATTGAAAACGTGAAGGCACTGTTTGGTGCTAAATATTGGATGCCACACACAAAATTAAACAATACAAATTTTGATTTGATATTTTCATTGTTTCATTCTTCCTATCTCTCTTTTTGAAGAAAAAAAAATCGAAAGGAGGAAATATGAATTTTTCGGATGAATAAGAACATAAAAATTATAAATATTAGAATTAATGATAATTTTGTAATTAATATTATTAAACTTAAAAGCAAACAAATTTTTTACTTTTATTTGAACGCACTTATATAAGATTACTAGCAAGTATAGCGTCTTGTCTCTTCATGCATAAATTTTCTTGACATGTATAATATTGGTGTTAATCATATTGAATAAAAATTATATTGATACACTACAATTATAAATTTACATATAATATAAATAAAAAAATCATTCAATTTTAACAATAACCACACCGTATAATATACAATATTAAATGTAATCAACACAAACAGATGTAATATAAATAATTTCAAAATCAATTCATATATTAAAAAGAAACAATAAAAACCGTAGTCCTTTATCAATGTTGCTTTCTCTTTTATCAACACTATAAAAATCCTAATAAATTCAAAATAAATTATTTTTTAAGAAGGAAATTTGTTGACATTGGCATTGGTTTATTATTTTTATATCATATTATAATCATAGTGTGATATTCATGAATCATTACGTTAATATTTGTTTCTATTTTATTATTAATAATATGTAAAAATGGCTTAGATTTAAATATCTTTTTTTTTTCTGGCAAGTTTCACTAATAGTTTATAAAAGTTAAACTCATACTGCTTTTGTCTCTAATTTTAAAATAGTTTTGCTTTAAATAAGTCGTTCAGATAAACTTTTAGCTGATTTATTTCTTGGGGCACTTATTTAAAAGTACCAAAAGTACTTTTCAATTTCATGTTCAGTCCCCACTTGATTTTTGTTAGAAGAAACTCTCTAGTTTTGTTAAAATTTTAGAGATCACTCCCTACTCACTTGATTTGATAAAAATGCCCTTAAGTATAATATTTTTCACTCATTTTTTCTTACTTCTTCTTCATTCACACAAGCAAACAGTAAACCATATCATACGCTCATTACCAAAAATAGAAAAAATAGGAAAAATGCAACAAGCTCTACGGCGGGAACGAGAATAATCGTTGGAGCCAACAACCACCAACCTGACATCTGCATTGTCTTCTTCTTCTTTTATTTTCATCATTTTCGGGTTTCTTCGTCTTCTCGGTTTCTTCTCAGTTGCTTCTGAGTTTCTTCTATTTTTTCGACGATGTAAACCAGTAGTGAATGAGGAGTGTTCAATCAAGTGTTGGAGAGTTGCCGCTACAAATACCAGCTCCATATAATGTCATAAATACGGTCTTACTGCATTTGACATTGAAGATGAACATTGTTGACATCTTGGTAAACCGAAAGGATGAATCAAGCAGCAATGCAAAGAAGAGCAGTGATATTTTAAGGTAATACCTCTACTGAATCTAAACTGTACTGCAGTTTGTAAAGTTTTGTACTTGAAGTGTTCTGAAATTGTACTCTATTTATTTGAAAATCTTTCTTTGCTTGGAGCGTTCTACATTATACTTCATTGCAATTAAAATTGTACTTCATCTCACAAAAATTGTACTCTATTATGTAAGTTTTATACTTCAAGTGTTCTACTAATGGATTATCCAAAATTGTACTATAACTTCTAGCAATTTATACTTAAAGTGTTCCAAAACTGTACGTCTTCTATCTAAAATTATACTTTTGATTTTCTGAAATTATACTTCATTTTACCAAAATATGTACTCCATTCATTGAAGTTCTATACTTCAATTGTTCTATTTATTGATTATCCAAAACTATATTGCAATTGTTAGGGTTTTATACTTCAAGTGTTTGAAATTGTACTTCACTTTATCTAAAATTGTATTTCCATTTTCTGAAATTATACTTTATTTTATACTTTATTTTACCTAAACATATACTCTATTTATTGAAGTTCTATATTTCAAGTGTTCCGAAATTCTACTTCATTTTATCTAAACTTGTACTTCAGTTATCTGAATCTATTATTTAAGTTTTATACTTCAAGTGTTTTGAAATTGTATTTCACTTTATTTAAAATTGTACTTCATTTTATTTAAACTTATATTTCAATTATCAGAATCTATTATTTAAGTTTTATATTTCAAGTGTTCTACTAATGGATTATCCAAAATTGTATTGCAATTGCTAAGGATTTATATTTCAAGTGTTCTAAAATTGTACTTCTTTTTATATAAAATTGTACTTCTATTTTCTGAAATTATACTTCATTTTACCTAAACATATACTCTATTCATTGAAGTTCTATACTTCAAGTGTTCTAAAATTATACTTCATTTTATCTAAACTTGGACTTCCGTTATCTAAATCTATTATTTAAGTTTAAAGTGTTCTACTAATGGATTATCCAAAAATTGTACTGTAATTGCTAAGATTTTATACTTCAAGTATTCTAAAATTATTTTACTTTTCATATAAAATTATACTTAACTTTTTACGTAAAATTGTACTCCATTATTTAAGTTTTATAAAGTTCTATTAATTTTATACTTCATTTTACCTAAAGTTCTATACTTCAAGTGCTTTACCTATTGATTATCCAAAATTGTACTGCAATTGATAGCATTTTATACTTCTATTGTTCTGAAAGTGTACTTCGTTTATTTGAAATTACCCGACCATACTGAATTATTCTACATATTGTACTTTATTTTACCTAAAATTGTACTTTATTTGTCAACCTCAAGGGATGCAGTCGAGGAGGAAATTGGTTCGACCAATGAATCGCACAATGAATTAACTTTAATTAGCAACTCAATTGATGAATGGAGGAATTGCATATATGGAGAGGGTCAAACATTCAAGGATGCTCAGGAGTTTATAATTATGCTTAAGAATTATGTGGTGTCTACTTTGCGGTCATTTAAATACAAGAATTATGTTGTTCGAGATATCAGCTATATATTTTATACCCCAATATGGGAGAATTATACTTGATTTCATGACATTTATACTTCATTTCAACAATTATGTATTTGATTTAGCTTGAAATTAGCATTTTTGCATGTTTTCCAAGATATCAATTATTTTGTACCCCAATTTGGGAGAATTATACTTGATTTTATGACATTTGTACTTCATTTTAGCCATTATGTACTTCATTCCTTAATATTTTTACTAATATTGTTGAATTGAAATTTGTTCCATGATTTGATTTTTAAGTTTTGGTAATTAATAACCAAACTCTAAAAATGTGTGTAATATTTATCATATGAATAAAATAATGTAAAAGTTTTAAAGTGTTAACCACTAGTGTTCAACAAATGAATGTTATCAATCGCAGTAATGTAAATAATACTTATGCTTTCAAAGATGTAAACAAATGAGCATTTGACGATAATATCCACCCTATCACCCGTACAAATACGTACTTCGCCTGATTCGATAATCTTAAAATATTATACTTGACAATCACTACAATTATTAGAAACTAATTATTCAATTGCAATAAGTGTGTTTCAATATAACACCATTTATACTTTGTTTGTTCTACGTTTGCACTTCATTTTCCTCATATTGTACTCAAATTCACTGCCCAGTTCCAATTTAATTGAAGTGTACTTCAACGTAACACCATTTTGTACTTTGTTTGTTCTATATTTGTACTTCATTTTCATCATATTGTACTCAAATTCACTGCCTAATTTCAATTTAATTGAAGTATACTTCAACATAACACCATTTATACTTTGTTTGTTTTACGTTTGTACTTCATTTCCCTCATATTGTACTCAAATTCACTGCTCAGTTTCAATTTAATTGAAATGTACTTCAACATAACATCATTTATACTTTGTTTGTTCTACGTTTGTACTTCATTTTTCTCATATTGTACTCAAATTCACTGCCCAGTTTCAATTTAATTGAAGTGTACTTCAACGTAACACCATTTATACTTTGTTTGTTCTACGTTTGTACTTCATTTCCCTCATATTGTACTCAAATTCACTGCCCAGTTTCAATTTAATTGAAGTGTACTTCAACATAACGCCATTATTGCCCTCGTATTATACTCAAATTCTTTTACCGGAATATGAGCACGACCTCTATAATCAGTTCTTCCTTTATAGGGATCAGACGATTCAATATTTGAGTTGGGTGGTTCATCTGCTACCTGGATTGTGCTGATGTCTTCTGTCTCCTGGGGTACAAAATACCAGCACATTAGATACGAAGTATCAACTATTAAAGTACAAAAGATTAGGACATTAAGTACAAATATCACCAACATGAAGTACAAAAGATTAGTACGTTAAGTACAAATATCACCAATATGGAGTACAAAATATCAGCACATTAAGTACAAATATCACCAACATGGAATACAAAAGATCAGCGTATTAAATACAAATATCAGCACATTAAGTATAAATATTACCAATATGGAGTACAAAATATCAGCACATTAAGTACAAATATCACCAACATAAGGTACAAAATATATTGCAGGTTTGAATATTTTATACTACAACTGCTTCTAAAATATATTGCACTTTCATTTAATATATATTGCAGGATTAAATATTTTGTACTAAAATTGCTTCTAAAATGTACTGCAGATACACGGACTATATTCTACACTTTTAGTTAATATATACTGCAAGCTTGAATGTTTTTGTACTACAAATGCTTCTAAAATGTACTGCAATTACACAAATTATATACTATATTTTTGCCTAATGTGTATGGCAAGCTTGAATGTTTATACTACATTTGCTTCTAAAATGTACTGCAGTTACACAAATTATATACTACAATTTTGCCTAATGTGTACTGCAAGTTTTGATGTTTTGTACTACATATAATATACTACCACTTTTAGATGATTTCACCTTATAATTTCAGGTAAAACGAAGTATAAACCCCAAAAAGATGAAGTACAACTTTCATGCCTTTCAAGTACAATTTAGAAACTTCCCATCTCACAACAAAAATAATATATATATATATATATCAAATGAGTTCAAGTGTTTAACAACTAAAAAGGGAATAAAACCCTAAACATGAGAAAATAGACAAGAAATAAGTCTAACAATGAAAAATCACGGACATTTAAAACTGTAAATGCAGAAAATATACCTTTGTTTCTTTTGCTCAGTTCTTTTTGTACTTTACTTCTTGTTGCCGTTGTTTCTCCTTCCATTATCGCAGAAAAATGACAGAAATTTTGGTGTCTTTTTTTTTTTTTTTTCCCCACCTTCTCTTCTTCTTCTCGCGTCAATGGCAGAGGAACGGCTTCGCGCCCTTTTGTTTGGCTGCTTGGAGAAGTCGTCGATTCAGGAAAAAAAAAAAAAAAAAAAGGAAAGCGTTCTTCTTGAAGAGAAAACGCATTTCTCAAGTATTTTTGTTTTTCTTCCCAACTATAAGGATATATGGGCCTTTTTAAAAGATATGAGGAGTGATTTCTAAGTTTTGTGAAAAAGTGGGGAGTTTAGTGTGTAAAAATTCAAATGAGGACTGATCACTAAAATGAAAGTAGGATTATGAATTTTTTTGTAATTAACCGTTATTTCTTACTTGAAAAGTAATTATACGGGCAACAATGATGCCAATGTCAAAGACAAAATTATTAAAACAGAGTTAGAAAGTTGTACTTTGGTATTTTAAATTAAGATATTAATGAATTAATCTTTTGATACATTTTTAAATGATTTTTTTTCTTCATATTGATAGTTAAATTATATAAAGTATGGTTTAAAATTTTCATACGACCAATAAGAATCTTCTTCTTTAATATTTTCAAAACTTTAATATCTATCAAAATTTAATGAAAAATAAATAATTATTGCTTGAATAATTTTCAAAACTTTGTACATGTGCCCCTATCTGTATGTCTAAAGAAGGAAAGAAAATCAAAATTGGAGGAATATATAATCAATTAATTTTTGAACAAGTTTAGAGTCAAGGTGAAAATACATATTTACATACTGATGTAATTTAGTATTAGAAGCAAAATACCTTAATTGGCCCTGATTAAGTGATCCATCAAGAAAAGAATCACACACAAATTCTCTGCACTGATTTCCACTCAGTCCACACACCGGAACACGCAAGCACAGAAACACTTTTCCCGGCCAGGAATAGCCCTGCGGCGGCGTTTTAGCAGAGCCGTTCGGGGGCGGATTTTGTCAGGAAAGAGGGTCTTCCTTCTCCTTCTCATTCGAGGTAAACATTGGACCCTATGAAAATCTTGGCTACATCTGAAATTTCTTTAATATTTGGAGTGTGTTAGATGGGTTTTGTTCTATACCGTGAAACCCTCCATATGGTTTGATCAGCATGGGGTTATTGAGGGGGGCTCTTGATTCGCATGCCAAACTATCAGGATTGGGCTTTTAGTCGTTGATATATGCATTCTGTGTTAGAACTGATTTTGGGCTGGGTGTAGTTGGAGAGTGAGGAAGATCATATGCTTAAATTTATGAACCCTGGATTTTTCTTGTTAAACCCTGAAATTAAGAATGTTGCATGGTTAGATATCTGATTGTATTCTAGGAAGTGTGTGCTTGTTGTGTGTGTGTGTGTGTTGCGAATGTGCTAGCATAATGTTTGAGCAAATGCATGTGAGAAATTTTCAATTGTATTGCTGAAAATCTGAGAATATTTGTAGATATTGGATTCTAAGGAAGATTTGGAGGTCAACTTGAATTTCATAATAGTCTTGAGGTGGGTTTGCTCGCTTTCCTTGTTGGAAGTGATTTTGGGTTGAGTGAGTCTAGTGACAGTGACGATATTTACCCCTCTCATCCTGCAATATAACTCCACCAGCTGCCTTCCCACCTTTTCCTAAGAAACTACCACCAAAATTAACTAGGTCTCAGAGTGGGCTGGGCTTTTATGGGTTTGGGTAGTTTTGAGTAGCAAAGTTCGCTACCCAAGATGACCAGCACACGTGGGACTACCTGCTAGATTGGTCACCTAAGTGAATATCGGGTAAATCAGGTTGAGGCAAGTGTTTTTCTTTCTTACTTGTCTTATTTCACCAATTACAACAATCTCTTTATCTCTTTGGTTACTTATTTAATGTATTTAATTAAAAGACCATTGACTCAACATCCACCTAGATTTCTCGATTGCAAGAGATGGTTTTTCAGAATATGTCCTTGAGATTTGTCTTTGGGAAGATAGGAGACTACTATCTGGGTGGTTTTTCAGTCGTGTCTATAGGATTTCCTGCAGGCACAAAATTTTCTGCTCCTTTTTACTTGTTGATAAGCTGTAGATGTCATTGTCTTAACCTGTAATTCTCCAGTTGACTTGATTGTACTGCTATTCTATCATTCACATTCTAGTTCTGGTCAGTTGTTGATACTCAATACCTTTGGGCAGAATAAGCGAAACTATATGTGAAACAATCACACTTTTCAGCGGGACTTCTCTATTGCTCTTTTACTTTATATATTGAAGTGCTTGATTATCATTGCAATCAAGCAAAAAGATGAGGTTTCAACCTTGGTAAACATGCAAGGAGTTCAGCGGACACTGTCTCAGATTTGTAGAAATTTTCATAAATTATCCCGTGATGGCCCAAGTGACACCTTGAAGAGGAAGATCGCTGAGTTAGATAAGAAGAGGAAAAGAAGAGATACCAAGAAAAATCAACTATTCGTGGATGTTCCTGAACCACTATCTTTTCTTGATACAGCAACCATGCCAATGATACTCACTGTTGTGGGAACTGCCCTTTTTGCAAAGCTCCTGATGATGGTATTGTTTATATTAGTTATCCTTGAATTGATCAATAAGAAATCTTGATCGAACCATTGGTGAATTTGCCCAAGAATCAAAGAATTTTTTAATTTGCAAAAAGGAGTTTACCATATAACATCTAAAAATTGCTCATTGGTTGACAAACAATCTGGAAATCGTGACACTGTTTCTTAAAATATGCGCAACTTCCTCGTCTAATAGTTTTCATGGATGAGTTCTTTTTAGTTTCAAATTTTGATTAGCTAAAAGATAATCATATTGAAGCTTAAGTTTTATAACTATCCTAGGCACATAAGACTTTATAGATTTTCTTTACAATGTAGCTTGAATTCTCACCTATTTTGTCTTCCTGACAAATGACTTTTGAGGTTTCAGTCTTTGTGGCCATAACTGATTTTTGACATGGCCTCTTTACTGGTGTTACTTGGCAAGAGATCATCTTTTTATATTTTTTCATTGAATTCTATAGTAAATGCCTACTGAAAGATTGAAAGGTAGTGAAACACTGCATATAAATTTGTATTCTTGCAGCATGATGAGGCAACGTCCCAGGAAAGGATTGAGCGAAAGATAAAGAATGCCCCTCCTGGTCAGGGAACTGTCAGGATGCTCACTCATGAGGAGTGGGATGAGATTCAAGAAGTGAGGCCAAGGACTCCATTTGAATCAAAGATATCTCGTCCAAATGCAAGAATAAGGACTGGGGAACCATTGCACTTGGTAAATTGCAATTATTTATTTTATCTGTTTACCTTCTTGCTTTAACTAGCATTTGCTTCTGGGAGATTATTGCAGCCTGTGGCTAAGGCCAGTTTAAACCTCATAGTGAAATTTCATGTGTTTGTTCCACCAGCAATTTCCACGAAGAAGGTTCATGTTTAAATATCAGTCTAGAAGGTTAAACAATCTCATGTTTGTTTTAATTTCTTCCTTTTACCTCGGTCTCCCATTTCTACATAACCGTATAGCTGCCCATTTGAGTTTCTTGCCCTTTTCTTTTTGTCTTGGTTCCATTAACCAAGATTATATTTCTGAGATTGAGCTATTCCAACTACTTGATTTCGTGATTGTAATTTTTGCAGGAAGATGTTAAGGATTGGACTCTGGATGTGCTCACAGATGCATTCACACGGGCTGAGGAAACTGCCAAACGTGGATCTAACTAGTTTATTGGCTATCTAGTCTTTTGCGTCTCTTTACCCAGTTTCTATCTGGTGTCTGCTAGTAGCTCTGAAACTGATGCTTACACTGTCCCAACTGCCTATTTAGTTGTTACCGATTGTCCTGCTAACGTAATGAGCTGCTGTGCTATTCGTTTTCCTTGGAGATGGAAAATTCGATCACTTGGTTTAAGCTCCTCTTATCTTGATGAACATCTTATCCCAAATGTCCTAATAGTACAAATTTATGTTTGTAAGGTATTAAGATGCACTAACAATAAGAAGTACTGCAGATATTCATTCTGTTTTACGAGTTATTTTACGTCTCATTTCTTTTCGCTTATATGCTTCTTCTTGAAAAGTTCAGGTTGCAGCTATGGTTGGGAATTTTCTGTTTTCTATTTTTTTTTTATCTTAACAAAGGATTGTTGTTGATTCTCAACTAAATGAAACTGTACCTGCTACCAATTGTTGCCGTTTTAAAAACCTGGGTCCTATGTTTGTTTAGGATAATTGTACTTAATGTTTTGAAATGGTCGGTCAAAAAACATTCATTTCGCTATCCTTGAAGTGCTATTGAATTTTTTGTCAACAATGTTGCTATTTTTGGGATTGCAAGAAAAATAAAGGGAGTGTTTGGTTATGTTTCAAATTATTTTGGGAAAATATAACTATACATTTATTTTTTCTCCAAAAATACTAAAATAAGTTATCTCAAAACACCTTCTCCTATTTTTTATTATGCTCAAAATTTCTCCATATATATATATATATTATTATTATTATTATTTTTATAATAAAAAATTATTCAATCTCATTTTACTCAAAAGATTCAATAAAAATATATTGATTTGACCATAAAAAATATTTCTATCAAAATATAAATTAACATGCCAACACTATTTAAAATAAAAATTTAACTATTTTTTAAAATATAAACAAAAATTCATTACATTTTCCAATCCATAACTCACTTTCAAAATTTATTCTCTTATAATACATATCATAATCAATCATAAAACATACCCGAACATTATGAAAAATTTCCATTAGTTTGTGGTCGCTTAAAACTTCATGCCCATTCAAATACGGAAGATCCAAATTGGGACAGAAGGAATAATTTTTCAGAGGAAGAAAGAAACATTCTTTTTCTTTTTCTTTTTCTTTTTCTTTTTCTTTTTCTTCCCCAACAAAAAACCATAGAACTAAAGATAAAAACATATGATTCTTCTTAAGAACAAATCCCCACGTTGTAGAGATGAGTATTCATTACCAAATTAGCTGTCCAAATCTGACATTTATGGAGTTGTGTGCCTTTTCCTTTGGGAAGGACTCCACTCCATTAATTTGCTCACCTCTTTATCACTTAACTTTTATAGATATTTGTATTTATTGTAATAATATATACATATATAAATATAAATATTCAGTGGGTATTTGTATATTTTATCTTCATTTTTAGTAATTTTCTATGGGTTAAAATAGTCAAATCAGAATAACACCACTAATTATAGCAACTTGATATAAAATATGGAACATAAAATAATGACTCATGGACGTAATTAATAAATAATAGTACCAAAATTCAATATTTATTATAATCAAATTTTTATAATACTTATTGCAATTCGAGCAGGATATGTGTCTTAAACTGAAAAATAACAAAAAAGAGAGAAAAATAAAATAACTGGGTTTTTTTATGTAGTTCTTGAGTACTTTGAGGGCTCATTCTCAATTTAAAGAAAAAAACTGGGGCGAACAGTGTAATTTTATTACAAGAAGATAGCGTTTACTTAATACACCTTCTTCTACGTTGCACTAGAACTATTCCAACTTTCCTCATTTTGCATGATCAGACTGCAAGTCTGCAACCCTTCTTCTTTAAACAAATCACAATCTTGAAACGCGTCCTTTTGCTTCCTGCCATCCCCCTCCCACCTCATCCCAACAAGGTGCAGATAATTATTGATATTAGGGTTCTTCTTTTTTTGTTGTATGATCACAATTTTGATGCTCTTTTTCATAAATCAAGATTTGGTATACATCCATGCATGATCGCGTTTAGTGAATTGAGTTTTTTTCTGGGTTTTATGGATATTGACACATGCCCCTCCTTCTGTTAGGTTTTGAAGTAATGAACGATGAATCTGTGATGATTGCTTTGATGATTAATTCCAATTAATAGCTTTTTGTTTTTATCAATGGTTTGAGTGTATTATTGGCTGCTTTTTTATGAAAATATTGGATTCTTTTCCCCATTTTCAGGTTTCTTGAGTGGTCTGTTGTACTAATTTACTATCACTTTCAAGCAAAGTGGTGAATATGAACCAAAATTAGCTATGTACTGTTTAATCTCTGGAAATGTTTGAATCGTATAACTGCTCCATCGAGAATTTAGTTCATCATGCACATCTTTTTACCCTTACTGCACAGTTGTGTTGAGGGAATTGGGGCTCCACACCAAATATTTGCGTACTATGTATGATGTGAAAGGTCATGTGTGAAGTCTGTTTCTTGTATGTCTATGGTTCCTTTTATTTTAAACATATCAATGTGAATAGATCGTGTGTGATATTGGTACCATAATGCTTCTGTAATTCTATGTCTTTCTATAATAATCTGAACTCTGTTTGAGCTCAATAATTCCAACTATGTGGTTGGTTCTTTTATTTTAAACCCGGTACCTGATTAACCTTTTCCTGCATAGGAATGTTGAGAATCAAAAGTTAACTGCATACAGATTATATGATGGGTGAGCCCGAAGGAAGTAACTTGAACACAAACACAGTGAAGAGTACGGGAAGTAGCGATTATTTATCGATTATCAAAGATAGTGGAATATATGGGATTGTTTTTGCTGTCGTTGTTGCCCTAGTTATACCTATACTCCTTTCTGTGCTACTTCGAGGGAAAAGAAAGAAGCAGAGAGGAGTTCCAGTTCAAGTTGGTGGTGAGGCTGGTTTTGCAGTGCGCAATGCTAGATCCCCCAAACTAGTTGAGGTTCCTTGGGAAGGGGCCACAACTATGGCGGCATTGTTTGAGCAGTCGTGTAAGAAACATTCACAAGAAAAGTTTCTTGGGACAAGAAAGGTAATTGCTAAGGACTTTGTGACAGCTAGTGATGGGAGAAAATTCGAGAAGCTTCATTTGGGCGAGTACCAGTGGGAAACATATAGGCAGATATTTGATCGTGCGTGCAACTTTGCTTCTGGTCTTCTTAAACTTGGTCATGATGTAGACACCCGGGCTGCCATTTTTTCTGAAACCCAAGCAGAGTGGTTTATTGCGTTTCAGGTAATGGTGGAAGTTCTGGTGTATATTTCTGAACTTTCTTAATTTAGTTTTTCCATGAGAATTATATAATTTTACTTTCTGTTTGGTTTCAGGGGTGCTTCCGCCAGAACATCACTGTTGTTACCATTTATGCTTCTTTAGGAGAAGATGCCCTAATTCACTCGTTAAATGAGGTGGCCACAATTTATCCCTAAAGGAAAAACTCTAGTTTTCTTCCAGATTTACTTCTTTGTTTATCGTTTTAAGGATCTTCCTGTTTTTTTTGCCAGATTCTATTTTCTTTTGGTCTATGAATACCCTTTGAAACCCATTTCTGCTGTAACAGCTCTAATCCTTAGTAGAACTTACTCATGCTTACAAGTGCTTGACAGACTCAAGTGTCAACCGTGATTTGTGATTCCAAACAATTGAAGAAGTTGACTGCAATAAGTTCAAGCCTCACAACCATTAGACACGTTATTTATTTTGATGATGAAGACTCTCCCAATGGCTCCAGTCTTACCCAAGAGATCAGCAAATGGAAAGTTTCCTCTTTTGCAGAGGTGGAAAAACTTGGAATAAACAATCCTGCTCCTCCTAATTTACCAATCAAGAAAGATATTGCTGTCATCATGTACACAAGTGGCAGTACAGGCCTCCCAAAGGTTTGGTTTATTTTTTTATCTGTGCACAGACATGCATTGAGATAACCTATAGCGTGGTGCACGAATGTAGTGATTCTCATCTTTGGTGGAGATCAAGAATCATCCAAAAATCTTGTTATTTGTAGGTTCAGCTGTTATTTACTTTGTATTCCACCTAGCTGCTCATTCACCGACAAAGATAAAATAATTGCCCAATCATTTATTTTGAATTGGTTCTTCTGGTTGTGTAAAAATTAGGTTGTCCAGGCAACACTTTAGCAACTTCTTTGATGGAATCAGATTGTTTTGAGATGTTAAATATGGAAAGAAGTAAATTTATAATAAAAAATGTAATATATAGATGTAGATATCAATTATTTTTAATTTTCCTCTTTTACATTGTTGCTTTCGAGTTTAAATGCACTTATCTTGGTCTTTGTTATTGTTTTCTGAAGTGATCTTTTATTACACATTAGTCTTCTTCAAGAAAAGGATTCTTGCCAACATGGTTTTCAATTAAATTTGTAGGGTGTTATGATTACCCATGGAAACATTGTGGCCACTGCGGCAGCAGTTATGACGGTTGTCCCGCAAATTGGAAGCAAGGATGTTTACTTGGCATACTTGCCTCTAGCTCATGTGTTCGAATTAGCTGCTGAGGTAATATGTTAATTGAAATCTTTTTTCTATGGCCAAGGATGAATATTTTGGGAAGTTATAAGATGGTTATTCCTGCAGGCAGTCATGTTAACTGCTGGTGTCGCGATTGGTTATGGCTCACCACTGACATTAACAGACACATCCAACAAAATAAAAAAGGGAACCAAGGGGGATGCTTCTGCACTAGAGCCGACATTGATGGCAGCTGTTCCAGCCATACTTGACCGTGTTAGAGAGGGAGTTCTTAAGAAGGTTCTTTAGGCAGTTGCACTTCTTCACATCATTAAAATACATTTGTTGATGTGGACCGGAAAAGGTTAGAGAGTTACTCTTACTCTTTCTGTGATCCTTTTTATGTCTTAGGTTGATGAGAAAGGAGGTATTGTGAAGAAACTTTTCAAGATTGCTTACAGTCGTCGGCTGGCAGCCATTGAAGGAAGTTGGTTTGGGGCATGGGGACTAGAAACTCTGTTGTGGGATAAAATTGTTTTTAAAAAGATAAGGTCTATCCTTGGAGGAGAAATCCGATTTATGCTATGTGGTGGAGCTCCTTTATCTGGAGATACACAAAGATTTATCAACATTTGCATGGGGTAATTTTTATGCAAGTTTAACAATCTAGAAATAATAATATGATCTGCTTGGCCATATGATTCAACTGATTTTATGCAGTAAGTTCAGCTTATAGGATAGCTACCTTTCATAAGTTGTCATCAATATCTGTTACATACTTCTTTTTTACTAGTGTCTGCTTCCGTTTTACAGGGCTCCCATCGGCCAAGGATATGGCCTAACAGAAACATGCGCTGGAGCTACTTTCTCGGAGGCAGATGACACTTCTGTTGGGCGTGTTGGTCCTCCTCTTCCTTGTGGCTACATCAAGGTATATTTCCTGTTTGCACTGAGAAATTATACGATTAAAAGTAATGCCATATCTCCTTTCTTGAGGGATGAAATGACTTATGTTGCTTTAATTAGTTTCAGCTGTGGGATGTCATGTATGTGTGTGTTTATAGATGTATGTTATGTGTGTGTGCATATTTGCATGTATGTACATACGTGTGCCTGTGTAAGGCTTTAATATGCAAAACTTCTAGCCTTTTGTTCCAAAGGACTTCCATCTAAACATATGCCACCCACAAAGATTTGAAGAAGATAATGAATGGGCTTGTGGAACTGCTTACTCTTTGAATAGTTGAAATCTGCTGGAAATCTCGTAACAGTTTTTGACCTTGCCTGCTTCCCTGATTTGAGTCTGGAGTTCATTCCTGCAGCTTGTTTCTTGGGAAGAAGGTGGCTACATGATATTGGATAAGCCTATGCCACGAGGAGAGATCGTTGTTGGTGGGGCCAGCGTGACTGCTGGTTACTTCAACAATGATGCCAAAACTGCAGAAGTGTATAAGGTGCAAACTTGTTCTTCTAAATGCATATGGTGGGCAACCCCACTGCCTGTTCCTACTAATTCTGCATTTTGCTTTTATAGGTTGATGAAAGAGGCATGCGCTGGTTCTACTCTGGTGATATTGGAAGGTTTCACCCTGATGGATGCCTTGAGGTTATTGACCGAAAGAAAGATATTGTGAAGCTTCAACACGGGGAGTACATCTCACTTGGGAAGGTGCTTAATATGATTTTAATCTAAAAGTTGTTGGTATCATGTTGAGTTAAATATAATGTAGCTTCCTTCTTTGATTTCACGAAGTGGGTTTCCTCAGGTCAGAAAACTCACTCATCAAAGTTGTTGGTCTTGCAGGTTGAGGCTGCACTTATATCGAGTAATTTGATAGATAACATCATGGTCTATGCAGATCCCTTCCACAACTTTTGTGTGGCCCTAGTTGTGCCTTCACGCCAGGTCCTTGAAGGATGGGCCAATGAATCTGGAATTAAGTACAGCGATTTCTCTGAATTGTGTCAGAAAGCAGAAGCTAAAAACGAGGTTCAACAATCAATAGTCAAGGTTTGTTCCTCGCCCTCGTATTTTTGTTCTTGGGTTGCTAGATGCTTTTCTTCGTCTCGCTTCAGATCACCATTTGGATTTGTGATTTTTATCCTAGTTCTACATTACTACTAATAGATGCAATATATGAAATGGTGAAAGCAAAATGTATAGTCATATAACTAACTTGTGGCAAATAAAAATTACAGGCAGCAAAAGCAGCAAAATTGGACAAGTTTGAAACTCCAGCAAAGATAGAGCTATTGCCTGATCCCTGGACTCCAGAATCTGGGTTGGTTACTGCAGCTCTCAAACTAAAGAGGGAGCAATTGAAGGCCAAATTTAAAGATGAGCTCGAAAAGTTGTACAAGTGAAAGCCCATCATATTGCCTTTTGGTGGTTGGTTGAGTGAGGAGGAAATAGTTCAAAATAATCCATGTGCCTGTTTTTGCTACACTTCTAGCAGATAATTACACTTTCTGTAGATTAATTGTGCGCTTTACTTACTGTATTGAATCCTTGATCGCCGAACTTTTATTCAATAATGAGTATTGGACATTTACCTTGTTTTTCAAGAGCACTTCTACAAATTTTATTTATGTTGGGATGATTTTTATTTCACGACTGTATTATTCAAGCTCAAACTCGACAAATTCAAGAACTCATCAATCTTTAATTTGATTGTCCTTCCACAAAATTCAATTATGAAGTTGAATTGAAGCTACTCATTAAAATATTTTAATGGAATCCATCGTGGTCCAATTTATTTAATTTTTAAATTGATTCTTGTTATATTTTAAATATTTAACCCTTAAAGTATAAAAAACAAATTTTTCAATATTCAAAACATAATGGGACTAAATAAGTTAGAATTCAGTGATGAGCTTAACGTGAATACCAAATATGGTCCTGCCTATTTGAAATATGTACATTTGACTAGGTTTATTTCTTGTAAAACATGGCCTTGGGGATGGAATTGTAAATTTGTAAAAGCTTGGGACCAATATTGGAATTTTCCGTTAGTTCACTCCATGACTAGGTTTGTCTCCTAGGATCTTGGGCCACTTGGCCCAGTTAACCTCATTTGCTTTAGCGTTAGAGTGAACGACCCGACCCAAACGCTTCATCTACAATCCTCCTCCTCCTCCCCCTCAAGCACTGCCTGCCAAGATTCTTAACCAAAGGTGCGATTCCTTTCTATATTTTCTGTAATTTTTTTTTGGCTTTTTCTTTCTTCTGAGAACTGCTGCTGGTGAAAAATGGAGTTTTTTTTTAATAATTTTTTGGTGGGCTCCCCCCCCCCCCCCCCCCCCCCCCCTTTTGTGCTAGGTCTAATTATTTCACAAAGAATTGAATTTCTGCACGGTATAAATTTTTCTGCCATTTCTTGTTTGGTAGTTTGCTTTTTAGCTAGTTTAGCTACAAGTCGATGCTGCCCATTTGCTGTAGTGCCAGAAATGGCTCTTTTAAACAATCTGTGCCAATTGATAGAGAAGAGGGAAAATGGGTAAATTTCACTTGCCCAAGAAAATGTTGCGTTGTTAAAATGGCTTATGAAAGGCAGATAGAACTGTCCTGGTATGAAATGTTTAATTTAGAGAGTTCTCTTGTGCAGGAGGCCTTAAGATGATTCCGAGTTGTTTCTTTTCTTCATTGTTTTCTAGTTATCAGCTTCTAACTTACTCCTGTCAGTGTTCTTTATGTTATTTTTGTTTTTTCTTATGCTACAGTCTTGTAAGAATTTCCTGCTAATTTTCTTGGCTTATAATTTTTCTGATGTTATATGAGTGGGGGACAAAGTTGATGTGATTATAGATTTTCCTATGTTTTGTGCATTGATCAAGTAGACTTAAAAAAATGAGATGTAGACCTTTGACAAACTAAATGTTGAAGATCCTTGTTGTTTAGTTGAGTTGCCCCTCTTGATTTCTTGACTTGGTGTAAGCTTTGGGCTTAATGTTTATTTATTTAGATTGACAGTTCTTTTGTTGATTATTTTAACTTTCAACTAACGCTGTGCTCCAATGCTTATTGAATGGCCTTAACATGAGTGGTTTATAACTTGTTGCCCAAAGAAAATTGCTTAGGCGTCTCTTTACGAAGAAGAAGGAATAGGAATCTTATATATTCTTGAAATAATTGAAAGGCTGATCTATTATAAAAGTCTGGTTGTGGTAAATTCTTTTGAGGCTTCAAATGCTGCATCATCAATCTCTATTTATACTGCTATATCCTCAATGTCAACTAAATCTCCTTTTCCAGCTTTGGTTTTAGCTACCCGGAACACCTTTTCGCTGATTTACTACAGTGTGAAACACTGCAACTATAAGTAGGTTCCGCTCTTTACAAGATATTTTTGTTTGCTCAATAATGGAGTCCTTTTGATCTTCTTTGATCTTGAACTCTGGCTTATCTATCATGAACTATCTACTCTTGTTATACACTTTCTTCAGTGTAGAATCATTTTCATGCATAACTCCATCATATTTGTCTTTATATCTTATCTTGTGATTTAATAGGTTCTGATTAACTTTTTTCCCTGGCTTATTTGTAGGATGAAGGTCCGTTCATCAGTCAAAAAAATGTGTGAGTTCTGCCGGACAGTGAAGCGACGTGGGCGTGTGTATGTCCTGTGCACTGCTAATCCCAAGCACAAGCAGCGACAAGGCATGTCGACATTTGCGTATGAAGGTCCAGTACTTCCAGTGTACGTATCTGAGCTTTTGGCCTTCTTTAATATTCATGGGTTTGTTAAGTAGATTCTCAAGTTTGTGCATGCAGTCTGAAATTCATGCATCAATTTATAGAATTTCCTTGTTTAGCAAATTAAATTCCAATCAAAGTACAAATTGGCAGGCAAGTCATCCTTTCAATGAAACAAGTCAGCTAGACTGTGTGAGACACTCTCTGCATTCAATAGTTCGAAAGAGTAGATGAACATTGAAATCTTCACTTCATGTAGTCTCTGTAGTTACACAGATCAATCTATGGTGTGTTGGTCCTGGTCCACTACTGACTCTTGGATCATAAGGCGAGCAAGGGCTATTTTATGATCCACCCCATTGATCCAAGGTCCTGGACGATGGAATGGGAGCAATACACCTGGATCATCCAAGAATTGCACATAGTTAACCACAGACCCATATTGTTTTCTCTTTGTTGAGAGTTTGGTGTCTGCCAGCAGAAATAACATTTACAAGTAGTGAGTGACATTGATTTTACTGCACCAAAAACTGGTCATTCAAAATTGGAGGTATGATCCTCCCCATGCAGCTCTGTTTTCAGTCAGTAATGGGTGGTACCAGAGTTGTTGGATCCAATATGCAAAATCATAGGCTATCTATACATTTAAAGATTTGTGTTTTTCATGTTTATTTTTTGACACTTGAAAGGTGCAGGTTAAGGATTGGGCTTCATAATTTGTTTATTCTTTAGTTAACAATGCAAAAAATCTGTTACCAATTTGGCATGCTTCTCTGAAGTTCAATTCCTTCCTGGCTTAAATTAAATGTGACCCATACCGTATTTTGGTTGCACTTAGCTATCATACTCTGCAGCTAGATAATATTTCAATTTAATAGCTCTCCATCAAGTCTTCAACTTGGTTATGATTGATTTTAACGGCACTATTCCAAATTTCTCGACTATTTCCCTTCTCACCGTTCTCTCTCCATCCTGCTCATTCTTTTCTCAGTCACATGGAATGGCGCTATTATATGTTTGGCACAGAGCCGCACACATTCTAACCAGAATATAACATCTTTTTGAAATGGATTACAGGTTGTCAGTGCCAAGTTCGAAAAAGATGACATCAGTTGCTGATGGTTCCTGGACTGGCCTCCCTGCTCTAATATCTCCCAAGAAAGAGTCATTTCCATTGACACCTTGGTGGAAAGTTGGCCTTGTTTCTCGTTTCCTCAGTCAGGGTAGCAACAAGTAGGCTATAATGGTGCTGGAAGTGGTTTAACTTGTACCATGAACAAGTTCAATGTTTCAGTTGATATTATCCAATCTTCTGAAAAAGTGGCCTTTATTAGTGTTCAAGAAGAAGATTTGTCTCGGTGTCTTGGACTTCTCTTTATCAGGTGATTGATAACAACAATGCCCTGAGTTTTGCATTTGGTGTTTCAAATAATGTGTTAGATATATTCTTATTTGGCTTGATCATCTTTAGAAGACAAAATTAAACTATGCTAAGCATGGGTTACAGCATACATAAGAAGACAGGAAATTCAAGAAAGTAGTTGTGAAGTGTGTTTGGCACATTAACACCAGCAACTGATGCTGGAATGAATGCACAACAGGAGGAAAAGCACCCAAATGAACAAAATTTAACAAATGAAAGAAAAACGCAACCCAAAGACGGGAGAAAAAAATAGATTAAATAAATTTCTAGCACACACTATCATTTTCTTGTCTAAATCAATAAATGAAGAAAATTTCCTGCACGACCCATCGCAGCTTGACAAGAGCTCCTGCATTCGGGAATAGGTTAAGGCAGGGCTGAGACAAATTATTTTCGACCACCAAGAGCTGCTGCTCATGATTCTGCTGAAGCAGGCTGCATGCAGCAAAACCATTTCTTCTGCAAACCGTGATAAAGCACATATAATTTATTTGCCCACAAGAATAATAAGACAAAATTTACAGGGTGTTTGGTTTCATTTCCAAGCCCCCTTTTCATTTTCATGTGGGAATAAAAATTAAAAACACACACTTTTTCTTAATTTTTTTTCAGAAAAAATACACATTTTCTTCCCAAAATTCATTTTTAAACATACTATATTATCCTATTACACATCAATCAAATTCAAATTTGATTTGACATAAAGTTACCCACTATCATCTTTAAATTAATAAAATATACACATTTTAAAAAATAAATCTTTTTAAATATAAAAAATATAAATTAACCTACTTTTTAATCATACAACTTATTATAATCATTACTTTCCATCATTTCATCCAAATACATCTCAATTTTTATTTAACTAACTTTCTAACTTTTAGAAATGACTGAAAATGGAAATGACCTTTGAAAATAAAACCAAACGGGCTGTTAGGCTTCCTATTTCTGATTGTCAGCATCATCAATTATTACTGTCTGAGGCCTCAGAATGGCAATTGGCGCTTAAAGAATAATCAGCATTGTTATATGAGATCATATCAGTTTGACTCTGCTTATCATAACGAATCAACTTCTACATCAGACTCGCTAAATGGAACAACTATAGAAAATGTGAACCCAAAAAACTTCCAACTAAATAATGTAACCTGAATGGATAATAAAAAAGTATGCAAAAAACTACATCACAAAATTGAATGAGTTGCCTGAATGAATTGGACTAACAAGATACAGGAAACACGAAAATGATCTACTTAAGGAAGCATTAGAAATCAGCCAAAACTTACAGATTGAGGCTTTCCCAGAGTTGATTGATGCTTATAGGTGGATTCATGCTTTGGCGGAGAGTCCGACTTTCCACCTGTCCTTTTCTCATTCCTCGCTTTGTTAAAGATCACAGTGAACCCCTCAGCAGATGCCGGATCATTGACATCCCATTCTCCAAATTTTGGTAGCGGCCGACCTTTTTCCTGTGAAAATTGCCAATGACCACAAAAGACTTGCACTTGCGCCCACCAGGTAAAATAAAGAGAACAACACAAAGGAAACGCTCATCAAACTAAATCCATAACTTTAATCAGGCATCAAATACAAGAGATTGCAGCAAATTGATAATCATGCTTCCTAATTTCTGATATTCCAGAAATTTATGAACTGATTTGATACTGGTTAGCGAATAAAGAAGCATACTAGTCCAAGTGTATACATCCTGCCATTTGCAATATACTACTAGATTTTATACGTAATAAAATATTGAAAACACAGGACAATTAAACGGAGAAAAGACTAATGAAAACAGAGGATGAACTCACAACTAAAAGATGATATTCTACAGGTAACCAAATTTTTGCTACTAAGCTAGTCATATATACATTAAACAGAGATGCCAGCCATCTACATGAAAGCAAACAACATAAAGGCCATTGATGCAAAGTTTTATACACAAGGAAATGCTCCAGTGGCACACACGTACCGGAATGCCTAATCAAAAAGCTTATGGGAATGGTTGTTACACAGGTGGAAGAATCTTCAACAGTAAGGTGAATCAAGACAAAGAAAAGGGGGGGGGGGGGGGGGGAGATGCAATACAACACCTTGGACATGAGTATCTGCCATGAAAATTTACCATTCAGGATTGGTTAAATAAAAGAAGCAACTTTCTAAATGGTAGTTTAGAAATCATGATAAACTCCAATATTCAGTACATACAACATTAAATGAGATAATACTTTAGATACATTCACAGATTACATGCATCTTACTGAAATCATAGGCAGAAAATGAATAAACAGAATTGGAAGGTCAGAACGAGCACTAATTTTGTCGGATATATGAAATTCATCCACACCAGTATTCCTTCTGATGCAGCGCAACCTTGAGCTTACATAGATCAGACTTTGATATTAATTTCACAAGAGATATAAGTACATACACATAGATAAGATACACTCAGATAGAGATAAAAAAAAATTGACAAGAAGAAGCTGAAATGGTACCGCCATGGACGACTGTTTGAGAAGAAATTGGCAGCTAGTGTGCGAGTTTCGTCGCTGCTGCTGCTTCTTCTGTTGTGGAGAATTGGAGTTCTCTCTCTGCACGGAAAGGAGAGCAAAAAGGCAAGAGAGAGAAAGTAGAGAGAGAGGGGGGAGAGGAGTTGGCGTAACGTATGAGTACAAATGTAATATGTATGGTAGGATAGATGGAGAGTGGGGCAACGATGGTCCAGGACTCCAGGTGTGCCATGTGAATTCCGATAATCTTGCCCTCTCGTCCCCAACCCTTTTTTATTTTTATTAATTTCCTATTTACAGGAACAAGATTTTTTCTTTTGTTTTTTACTTTCTTTTTCTTTGGCGCTGTGAGGAGATTTAACTTTAAATTTTAGCCGAAAAAAAAAAAAAAAAAAAAAAAACTTAATATGCATAGAGGCAAGCAACAATTTGTTCTTGATTTATAATTTTTTCGCTTTTCTTTTTTTGGAAGAATTTTTTATTGTATCTGCTTGAAATTATTTTAAAGGTAAAGTAAGATTTGAATATAAATGAATTAATTAAGAATCAACCATACGTAATTTCATATGTTGTACTCCATCCTTTCCTTGATATTCTAGTTTGATTTAACTTGCACTGTAAACAAAAGTTAAAAAGTGAAGTTTATAAATATCAATATATTTTTTACTCTTTAGAAGCAATTGTTGAAAGTTAATAAAATCATATTCTTATGAGGAGAATAGTTGTTGGGACTTGGAAGTTATTAAGATCATATCATTACCTTAAATATAAGGTCCTGTCATTATATTTTTAAAAATAAAATCTTACTTTTAGAGATTTCAATTTTCAAGAGATAATAAAAACAATAATTGTGAGACAAATAAACTATTATGCATATTCTCATCTCCTTATTTTTTAAAATTATAAGATCCCCCATCCACTTTCCTTAATCAAAAAACCCAAATGAAAACTATAAATTGATATTCTTGATGCGTCAATAAGCTTTAGAACTTAGCACATTTTGGTAATAGACTAACAAATAGTTTATCTCCTTTGCCAAAAGACATTTACTTTTCTTGTTAAACGTAAATCCAAAATCTGTCAACAACAATTTTCCAGGCAATCACCAGATCAAAGAATGATAAAGGGCACCTGGCGACCTGAATGGACGGTTCCCGTGTACCGAATATCAAAAGATAACAAGGAGTATAACCCTCTTGAAAAGAAAACAAATGCATTACAGCCATACAAGTAGAGTACAATCTTTTTCCAGGATGATTTGTTAGTTTTAACTCAAAAGAGAACTTTCCCTTAAATCAAAGTTGAGATTCTGTTCATATGCTGCTGAAGACATAAAAGCAAGCCAGAAAAATTAACTCAGACTAATTATCTTGCAACTTGCTTGGACGCAGAAAGAATATTTATTGCAATCACACGGTGTTTTAATGACACATTCTCTTCGACGATGACCTAAGTACTTTGATTTTTATTGGATTACCCAAAAAGAAAAAAGAAAAAAGAAAAAGAAAAAAGAAAAAGAAAAGGTAAAAAAGGCAGAATAAAGAAGAAAATTTCATCTAAATTAGAGGATGGCACAGACAAATGTACTCCACTTTGGTGTTCATCTCTTCACGGCTGCTAGCAACCAGGGGATTATTTACTCTCGGGCAAGGTACATCGCCTCAAAGAAATCTGCAATGGAGATGGCGACGTCAATTGAGCACACCTTTAAAGTCAGAACTTGTCAGACGAGCGTAAAGATCAGAAAAATTGCAGAACTTGTTTCAGAAATAATCACAATGAAAGATTCTGACCTACCTTGGAACAGATGAACCATCGTACCTATTAAGCATAATTTAAAAGTGACTGCTTGGAGGCAATTAAAAATTATGGTAGATCAGATTCATGAGATCTAGCACACCAATGAGTCCACCAAACGACGGCAATTTTTTTTTTCTAGTTTCAATGCGTTTTGACTCCTATCTGATGTATTGTACGATGGCTAAGATGCAGAATCGAGCATGGTACTTACCAAGTTGTGGGCAATATTACATAAGCTCTACAACAAGGGCTGAAGCACCTCCGCCTCCATTGCAAACACCACCAACTCCATATTTTCCATTTTTCTGCTTCAATACCTGTGACAACACGAGCCACGATGTTATGAGCATAGCATAAATGCTATGCAATGAACAACACTCTTTCATGACTTATGGTGGCCAAGGCCTTAGGGCCCCATAAGCCAAAGCTTGTTGTCCGGAAACATAAAAATTAGCACTTTAGCAAAAAGAGAACATACCCCCAAAAGTGTGACCAAGATACGAGCTCCACTACAACCTAGAGGATGCCCCAGTGATACAGCTCCGCCATGTACATTTACTTTATCCTGCAAAATATATTGGGTGATTTCAGAATAAGGGAATCTACCTAGCATACGACACAAAAAGATAAAGGTATTCGGCAAGCAATGGCACTTGTGTGCACAGAAGGCAGACTAAATACTTGTATTTTTAATTTGATCTATCGTTATCTGGTTATTCTTCTGTTTGGGGGAGTGGGGGTGGTGGTGCAAATAACCTATCACCCCAGAGGTGAGACTTGAGAGCTAGTTTAAAATTGAATAACTAACCGGATTAAGACCCAATAGCTTCTGATTCGCAAGAGCCACAACCTGCATCGGATGATATTGGTAGAATGAGATGAAAAACTTTGAATTAGCAAAGTATTTTTCTCTTTAAAATAAAAAATAAAAAAGAAGCATAAAATTATACCGCAAAGGCTTCATTGATTTCATAATAGTCAATCTTAGATGCTTCTAATCCAGCATTTTTAATTGCTCTTGGAATTGCTAGAGCTGGGGCAGTTGTAAATAATTCTGGTGCCTGCACGGTGTGCTCCATTTAAGTATCAACCTCGTAAACTCAATTGTGACAATACATAAATGAGAAGCAGAGAAATATGGATCCTTTGGAGTAACACACACGCACACCCACACACAAACACAGAGCACCTGAGCAGCATCAGCATATCCGGTGATCTTTGCAATGACTTCCAGTCCAAGCTTCAGAGCCTTCTCTCCACTTACTAAAACAAGAGCAGCAGCACCATCACTGCAAATGAGAGAAATTCATTCGTCAATAACTTAAAAGAAGACCACCATCATTTGATGTTATGCGAAATCAAAGCTTAACAAATAGGATTTCCTGGAATTTCTGCTACATGAGGCCAATACTGTTCTATTGCAACCGCAAAAATGCAAGTGGGAATTGAATTCACTTATAGACTAAAACATCATTTGTTACAAAGAAAATCAGTAACAAGAGAAATTTCGGAACAAACATGAAACACCTTGAAGATATCATAACGATTTTGTCCTTAGAATTTTCAAGATGACTGAAAATTTACTCTGTTTCTCATTCTCTTTTTCATGGGAGATTAACACAAAGGCAACTACCACTGCATGAAAATCAGGGTGCGGGTTGCAGTTGAAATGTAAGTGTAGTCTTACTTATAATTAACGATAACTGAAGAGGGTGAGCTTTCCTACATTTCCTCCAAAAGTGCATATTAATAACTTTAATTATGTAATTTGACTCAATAGAAACTAGATCAACAGAGAGGATGAAATAAAAGCAGCAAACCTTATGCTAGAAGCATTCCCAGCTGTGACAGTACCACCAGTTTCCTTAAAACTTGGTCTTAACTTCCTTAACTTTGCGGCATCAAACTGACCAGATAAATAGTACTTGATATCAGGGGAAAATAAATTTAATGAACTAGTCATGTCCAAGTCCATGAGCTCCTTGCATGAAAACAGACACACAATTATGTGCTCATTTTCTTAACTATGGTAGAATTACATGTGTGACCAATGCTATAAAGAGGTGTAATTTTCTTTAAGAAATTGTTCCAGATCAATAAGACAGAAAAAAATGAACATTTCTTTGATGTAGTCTATGACAGACTATTCCTTCCACTTATGTTGGAACACCTCAATAATATTTACAAATATAGATAATGCTTTCCAAAAGATGATGATGGAAGTAAGCTAATGGAGATAGAAATCTGGGAGAAATAAAAACACATTAAAATCCTATCTGAGGAATAATTGTGTGAGTTCACCTTCCCTAGACCATCATCCTTATCTACAAGTGTGGATGGTTTTCCTCTTCCACCAGACACTTCAACCTGCATGCACAAAATATAGTTTACAATGCAGCAATGCAAGGTATCATGTACATCTAGAAGCTAAGCCCAAGTTGTCTTACTGGAACAATCTCCCATGAGAAGGCACCACCATCTTGAGCAGCAATTCCACGCTCAAAGCTTTGAACTGCATAATTGTCCTGCATAGATTGAAAAGAATTTGGTTACTGCAAACAACAAATCCCAAATAGAGATTCTTATTTCCCCTTCCAGAATATGTTTAGATGTGGAAGTTGAAAAAATCAGATCTTTGTGGAGAAGTTGACAACATTGAAGAAATGACGTTGGTAAGAAAACTCACCAGAATGCCTTTATTGATGAGAAAAAAACAAATACATCACTACAGCAAGTAACAACTACAATAAACAAGTAGTGAAATGGTACACAAAATCATGTGATGCTAACCAAACTTTTCTGGAGAATATAAATTTCTTGAAGATCAAAGGACCATATATATAAACAAACCTGCTCCTCTCTTGTAATATTATGGTGCTCAGCACATAATTCAGCACAAACGCCCATGCCAAAGTCATTATAAACATCCCACAATCCATCTTTTAGCATTCCATCAACAAGAGAATCATGTCCAAGTCGAGATCCTTTCCTGGAATAGGTCAAGATCCAGCAAATAAGCAATGTGTTTAATTATGTTGTGCATTAGAGATCTAATACTCTATATTCAGGTTATTACTAGATGAAAATGATGCATATGATGGTTAAGGCACTACATTGAGGATCCCATCAACTTAATGTGGCAGTGGTAATAAGCTTGAAGTTTGACTGTTGTATGAGAATATCAAGGCGGCTTAAAGAATATTTGGCATTAGAAAAACCATCAAATTACTAAACATGTTATTGGTTTCAAAAAATTAATGGGTGTAAGAAATATTAGCTAGCATACGATGAGATAATTTTTATTATCTATAAATTTCAGAGGCGTGATCAGCATGAGGAGATAACTGGGAAACCTTGCAGTTCGGGCTAATTCAACTGATGGTTCCTTTATTTGCAAGGAGTTGTATGATGAAAGCATGGTTAGCATGGGCCATCAAATACCTTTAAATTGATCCAAGGAAATGTCATACTTATCATTCTTTTGTCTCCTTTTAGTTAATAGTCCAGTACAGAGAAAAGTAAATACAGAAAGAGTTGTTTTCATTCAAGACAGATGGGAAATAATCAAAGTTTGCCCATGCCGTACTAGATTACCAACCTTGCTTCTGCCAAGTACTTGGGGGCATTGGACATGCTTTCCATGCCACCAGCCACAACCACATCATTGGTGCCCAACTGGATACTCTGTGCCGCAAGCGTAGTTGCTGTAATGGAAAACAAAATATGCTCATATCATGAGGAAGCAGTGCCCTCCTATTAGGTCAAAAATACACTCTTCAGGAGATTATTGTTTTCCAATGGTATGAGCCAAACCTTTCATCCCTGAGGCACAGACTTTGTTGATAGTTGTGCAAACCACTGTGTTGGGGATACCTGCACCTAATGCTGCCTGCCTAGCAGGAGCCTGGCCCAGGTTTGCACTGAGTACATTTCCAAAGAAAACTTCTTCAACAAGTGATGGATCAACATTTGCTCTCTTTAGAGCACCTAAAAGTTGGCAGGTTGAGAAAACCAATTAAAAGGCAATGAAATCTAACAACTAAAAGTCATGCTCTATTCAAAAGGTGGAGTTAAAGTTTGTATCCATACTCGCAATAGCAGTAGATCCAAGCTTGGTTGCTGGTAATGATGAAAGAGAACCAAGAAAGCCACCCATAGGTGTTCGGGCGACACCAACGATGCAAACATCTGTTCATATTAAAGCATAGTTCAAATGAGGGCAACAATTCACAGTATATGATTTGGTTCAGCAGATTAAAGAAATTGAAACAAAGTAAAATTTGCAGGTGCTTGAAGGTATTGAACTGAAAAATAGATATAAAAAGGTGCAAAACAAGCTTTCTGAGTTGTTCAACAGTAAAACACATAGAAACTTGAATAGTTCTGTACATCAACCTATTGCTAAATATACAACCAATTGATCCACATAATCACATAAGAAGCTGAAATGACCATAGATAAAGATACAGAAAATAATACAGGTATACATTGACATAAGTAAAAATGTGTATATGTGAATTAGAAATATATTTTTCCTCTCGAATTTTCTAAAAGGTTTTTCATCCTCTTGGGTTGGACATGAAGACTAGTTTAGTTACTATTGGAGGATTAATCTTCATAAGTTTAGTTTATTTACTTATATTGATATCATTATCCAAAGATTTATTTCTCAAGGAAAAAAGTTGCTTTTGCAACTGTAGCTGAAGAAAAAGTAGATTAACCAAATTTATCTTCTGATGTACTCAAACAGCACATACAGTAGTTTTCTGCACATTTTTAGTAAGTCTTAAAGCTCAGTATAAAGAAAATTAGTATTAAAGTAACTTTCAAGCATTACTGAAAACTAAAATAATGATGATGTATTTCTAAATTCAAATCCCAATAGTCAGCAAATACTAAACACAAGCTAGTGCAAAGAGAGACGGACGATAAAGCAAGCAGCAGCAAGTTTTGGATATTGCTGGACAGTCACATGGCAGTTTCTATATATGCAGAAGGGAAAGAAAAGAGATGAAAATACCTCTCGGCTTAATTGAATCCCCTGCGGTTGCCGGAGCCATGATCGACTTTTGCCTAAATTAGAGCCTGTTTAAATCAATTCCATCAAATTTAGAGGCAGAATGTATCGATCCAAGTATGCAATGTTACACAGGAAAGAGCATGCTATGCATGGCCCTTAAATTTGACACCAATCCAAGTTAACTTCGGAAAAATAAATAAATAAATGAGGATATGTAGTTTTGCAACTGAGAAGCATGAAGATTAATTAATTCAGCTCTTAATTTCATATCATTTTTCATTCATACTACACAGATATAGATCTCCAATACACAAGACGACCCATTAAAACAACTTCACAAACACATCAGTGATCCACAAATTAGATCTAATCAAACTACAGAAACAGCAAAAGACACCGAGAGTTCATCTGCATGAACTTCGGAAAAGCTCCCCTTCCTCTCAAGAAAATTGATCGGAGAAAAATGAAATCCAGCCACGGCAAGATAATAGGATACCTGTCGGAGTAGTAGGCAGGAGCTAAGAGCAAAACAGACAATACTGCGATAGAGACGAGAATGGAAATCCAAATGAGCTGGATGTTTATATATATAGCAAGAGAAGGTGGCTCGGCACTGTGTGTAGTGTGTGTTGTTCAGTGAGTCACGAGGTACACACAAGCAAGGCAATGTGGTTCGAACTTTAGGAATATTTGTTTGTTGAGAATTAATTAATTAATTAACAAATGTATATCATATATTTATACTATTAATAAAGTACCTAATTCTTTTTTAATATATTTTCGTGTTATGTACAAAAAATGTTCTTTTTTATTTTTATTTTTAAATCTTCTTAACTACAACTATAAAGTAATTACCATTTATATAACCCACATATTCTATATTTATAATTATCATATTATTTTAACACTTTGTTAGTATTTATGTAAAAATTTAAACAAATATCAAATGCTATTTAAAATTGATACTATATCAAACAATAAATTATTTATATTATACTATAAAAATTTCAACACATGCATCGAATGTGACCAAATTATATAATGGTGGTGGCAGTCTCGTATGTCTATTAACTTTTATTATATATAAACTAAAAATATTTATTTAGGGAATGTTTGGTTATGTTTTATTATGTATTTTGAAAGAATGAATTAAAAAATGTGAAAGTTGTATTTTGGTATGCTTGTTTATGTTTTGAGGGAGACATTAAAAATCTATCTTTTCATTATCCAAAGATGTTTACTTGAACTTATTGTATAAAATAACATAACATAATTAAAAGAATTGAGAGAAGAGGTAAGAGATAACATGATTTGAGAAGAAAATTGAGAGGGGGGGGAAAAAGGATAACACTACGGGAAATAAGAGAGAAGGAAAAGATGACAAAAATTTTAATTATATATATTTTTAGTTTAAATAGGATTAATTTAAGTAGTGCATTACAAACATAGTTTGAATATTTACTTTATGACCGTCACGTTTCGTAAATAGTATAAATATAAATAAATAATATGGATGATATAAAAGTTTTGTTCAAAGGAAATTGATATATTTACTTAATTTCAATGCACTTTTGTGTTGATTAAAAGCCTTGGTACCTTAGTAAGGTACGACTAGGCTTTGCTTCACATTGATCTACCTTTCAATTACAAAGAGCTTCATCTTTTATATAGGGAAAACACCACGGTAGAAGTATAATAATTTAAAAGTTCTGAACCTATCAAGAATAAACTAACTCACACATAATACAATAATTTAAAAGTCCTGGACTTACCAAGGACAATCTAACTCACACATAGTACAATAATTTAAAAGTTTTGGACCTACCAAAGACAATAATTTAATATTCTGTCCAGCACTCAAACACTTAATAATTCAAATAATCAGATCCACATAGCATAAGACCTGATTTAAAGTGTAAGATCCTATTTTCCAACTTGTAGTGGCCGGAAAATAGGGTTAAAAAAGAAAAGTATTTTTATCTTTCATTCTAACATTGCAAAAGGGACAAAAACTAGAACTACCCAATGAGTTGTCATCTATACCTATAAAAGGAGGCATTCATTAAACTAACTTAAATGAAGGGTAATTTTGCAAAAGAAAATGTTTTTAAATTGGAGGATAAAACAAAAATTGAAAAAAATTATTCCATTTCCATCAAGTATGGTTAGTAATAATTGAATTGGACTGCACGTAGTTATTGCACCATTTATTTGGTGGCAAAAGTGGGCATGATAAAAACATTAACTTTATTAGCCCAACATATGAGATCGTGGAAATTTCATCTCTCTCTTGGATGTATATTTCATATTATTATTATTATTATTATTAAGTGGATACTAAATTATTGAAATAATATTTGATAATATTAAAAATAAAATATTAATATTATTATATAATTTAATAATTTAGAAATCATTTATATGCACAGTAAATAAATAATAAATACTTCAAAAATACTCCCACCTAGTAAACATTGAATGGGACAAATTTCAACATGGCCCCTTTCTTAACAACCAACCCTTGTTGCTCATTATTTAAGTCATTAATATTTTTTTATTAGAAAAACACGTGAAGGTCATTTTAGTCATAAATAATCATAATATACCAACTCAAAATGCTCTTTATTGTTGATATCTTGACCTCCTAAATGATATGTTGGATACTTCTTTTCACAAAAGAAAACAACTTATTTTGTTTTAATAGATTTGCATCCCAACATAAAAACATTAAATTACATATGAAGTTTACTTATGAAGTTATATTAATGTCTGCATGTTCGTATAAGACTTGAACATAACAATTTTTTTTTTTTTTTCAATTTGAAGCCTCAAATTTTGCTATTCGAACTATTATATATTTATGGCACCCATAAAAAAAATTAAAGGGATATAATCTTTTGGTTTTCCTTAAGCAAGTGGAGAGAGGCATATTTTTATATGTAACTTAAGCTTAATCGGTCTTCAATATTACATACAAATTAAAAAATAGTTTCAAAAAAAAAAAAAAAAGAAAAATCGGATTGTATGTGAGATAATTTTATGAATTGTATGTTCAATGATTCACTAATTGTAATCACAAATCATAATATATTATCTATATTCTAGAATAGAATTCTAATAAATATTTAAAAAAAAGAAAAAAAAAATAAGTGGGTAACGGGAATCCCAGTTCAAATAGGAGTACGCCATGGTAATATGCCTTGAATGATCCACATCTCAGGGTCAAGAATCGATGAACATATTGAACTATCCATGAGGCTGAGAGCCTTTACAGCCTAGGCACAACAATGCAATTATCAGGGGCACACTCTACCATTAAGCTAATAACCCGTCATGTGAGCCTCTCACTGGGGGCCCTGTATGCCAAAAGCAAGAGAAATTCCATCCCTCTCTTTCCTTTTTTCGCTCCTAACTAGAGTGAAGTCGTAACAAGGTAATCATACTGAAAGATGGTGCTGGATCACCTCTTTTGAAGGAAGAACTAATGATTATTGGGTATTTTGATTTGACATTGCTTTACACCCAAAACAAAAAGAATAATTTATCACAAAACAAATATATGATGAGACTTCCATTTTTTACTATGGCCACTCTGAACCAATAGTATATTAAATCCCCATATGGGTTAACTGGTAAACTTTTGTGAGAAGCCTTTGTTGACTTCATCGTAGGTCTAAATACGGCAGCTTCAGTAGCCTTTTGTAAACTATTTTTTAAGGATGCAATTGATTCTTTATTTTACATGTTTTTTTCCTTTCTTTTATTAGGATAATTTTTTTTTTTTTAAGAGAGAACATGTAAACTATTTGATACCATTTTTTTAAGAGAGAACATGCAATTTTTACATGTAAACTATTTGATACTATTTTTTAAGGATGCAATTTTTTTTAAGAGGACAAATTTTACAATTATCCTTACAATAAGTCAATAGTATCCAATTATCAAATCAAATAAATAATAAAAATTTTGCCCAAACTCGACTCGACTCGACTCGACTCGATTGCACTCCTACCATAAACGTACATAATTTTTACTATGGTATACTGCAAACAAAAAATACCAAAAAAAAAAAAAAAGGTGCAAAACAAGGGCATAAATAGAATAGTGCTCAAATGGTCACACATCAAAACTCTATGATGTCCTTTCTTTATAAAAGGAATAATTCATCATCTCCCCCATATCATTTTCAAGATGTTCACGGCCCTCTTCCACGAACCTAAAATAAAATATACAAGGAAGAATACAAAATTATATGAATTTTTGTAGGCTTATATGTTATTTTCTCAACTTAGTTAAAAGAAGCTTGGCCTAACTAATCAATGAAATAAAGAGAAATTTTTTTTGATGTAGCCATGGACCAGACCGGACATCATATCATTTTCTCAAATTTATCGAGCTTTCTCACACGTTGCATGGATCTAACAAATAAAGCGACGAAAAGACCTGCATTCGAAAGTTTGATTTATACTCAAAACTGATCAATATAAGAAAATATGAAATCTCCTGTACATGTAATGGAAAATGCATACAGAAGAAGTTAAGAATACTGACCTGCACCAATAAAAGAACCAATTGCAATGATCTGACTGCCTTGATTGCTCAATGTGATGCCCAGGTTTAGAAGGGTACCGCCTAAAACTGTATATATGGTTGCCATTTGTAGTATAGTTGCTTTCTTAGCCGCTCTCTCCGACTGAGAATGCAGATTTTTTCATTTCTTTTTTTCATTGATTTAATCAAAGAAATAGAGTTTTAAGATGAAACAAAAGGGTGGGTTGCTGATAAACAGTGAAAATACAATCACTTTTTGAAAAGATTAACCTTGTGTAGGGAGAAATTAGAAAGTTCATAAGGTTTCTGCATGAAGGAGGAAGATTTCTTGAATTTATTACAGAATCTTGATTTAAAGAAAATTACCTCAAGGACTCGAACTCGGAGCTTCAAATCTCCAGATTCAAGTTGTTTCACAATGTCTTCTATTCGCTGGATGCGGTAAGGCATGGAGATCGTGTATGATCTAGCCTGAACAGAATTTCGTACACATTAGTATTATGGGACAGGAACTTCAAATGAGATCAAGACAGAAGTAGAGTTACATCATCAGCTTGTTTCCTTATTTCTTGGACGACTCGTGTCCCTGTCAGCTGCTGCTGTCTTAATTCCAAGAGCTCCTGTGTTTAAATCGACCCATTTTAGAGTTACATGCCAAGAGCCTTACAGATTAAAACACAGAAAGGAATAGCTGCAGAAGTAATGTCAAACCTGTGCATATGGTGCAGCAATCTTCACGAAGGAAAAATGGGGATCCAACATGTAGCTGATTCCTGGAAGACAGCAATCTCAGTAAACCAAATGAAATCTCAAGTTTCTTTGCGCAAGAGAGAGAGAGAGAGAGAGATCACCTTCGAGTGTTGAAAATGCCCTTACCACATATGCAAAAGTCGGAGGAAACCTGAATGGCTGATCTGTTGCTATTGCAAATAAATCCTGCAAAAAGGTTTCCCATTTCCTTGTAACTTGCAGTCCGAGCCAGACAGTTAGATAGACCAATAAAAATAGAGAACCATCTCCTCATTCAACACTCTTACGCAACAATTTAATAATCAGATCAATATAGATGAAAAGACAAAAGTTGTAGTAGTTTCTCAAGTCATTTGAAAAAGTGAATCACGAGTACCTCTCATGCGGGGAAAGGGAAAATACGAGAGATATGACCACATTAATTTGTTCTAGGAAAAATTACATGGTTTCACAAACATTCTTATGTTCTAATATGAACAACCTGGGATACTAGATGAGAGGTTTACTCTGTTTCAAACCAAAGCATAACTCATTTGTAACATGTCTCCCAATTAAGCAACTACATTTTCTTGTCAATCAGTTCAGGAAGTAATAACAAATTCGGGGGGGGGGGGGGGAGGGAGGACAGGAAAAACTGTTTTTGAGTGAGGGATTGACTTCCTGCATACCTCACCAATTGCAGACATAGTTTGCTGCTGATCCGGCCTTTGATTTAATAAATTATCCAAGAAAAACTGTACCGATCTCCTTACCTAAAATCAGATGCATTTAAATGTTATAAATCAGACGTTCATAGGTTTGCCAGTTAATCATTAACTGTTTTAGAGTGTTAATAATGAATTGTTTGTCAAGAAGCATACTGATGTCAGATCCCCTGTGGGCCGAAGTGCTCCAAGATCTATGAGACTTTGCATAACCTGCACTGGCAGCTTTTATGTTAGCTAACCGGGGATTCAGTTCGTTTTCTCCATTTCATCTTTGAGGAGACTAAGGTTATTTGTTTAGTCAGATCTAGTAGTTTCAGAGCAAAAAACTGCCAATCTAGTTTGGCAACAAGAATGCAAAAGTATCAAACTAATCTAAAATCATAAGAAAGCTGACCTTTTTCGCATCCTTTTCATAAACGGCATAGAAAAGTTCTAATAGCTTGTCCCTTGTAAAGCTCTTAATCTCTCCCATCATACCGAAGTCATAGTATATGAGTGCTTCGTCCCGATCGATAGCAAGATTTCCGGGATGAGGATCAGCATGAAAGAAACCAGTTTTTAGCATCTGGAATGGTAACAAGAGGTCAGAAGCATAAAAACCAGATCCATTCAATCTTATTAAATTGATTACTGATAACTGACCTGAATTAAGTAGGATTCAATAGCACGGGACGAAATTTTTGATCGGTTATAACCCCGTGCATCTATCATATCCAACTGGTTTAACTTAATCCCTTAAAATGGTGAAAATTCAAAGTAAGAACCATAATTAGGAGCATGTATCAGGAATTGGAATAAATGTATTAATTAAGAAATTCTTAATGTATAAAGAAAAGATATCAGATTAATACCTGGAACATACTCCAATGTTAACACCTTAATTGCCGTATAATCCCAGAAGACCGTCTACAATTTAACAAAAAGGAAAAAAGAAAAGAAAAACACTATGTTACAATATGCAAGAATTCGACAAAATAAACATCAAATAAGCATTTCCTATTTTTCCACAAAATATAGAATGTAAAGAAAATTCTTGGAACACAGTCAACAAACAGTCATCATATCCTTGATATTCTAACTGTTTAAGATACTAAGGTGCAGAAAATTGAAAAACAAAAAATGTGGCTGTAAAGTGGTGGATCTGTAAAAACATTCTGTCAATTCTATTTTGTTTTTAAGATCTCTGGAGTGTTTCTTTTCTTGAGAGAGATGAGTCAGTTTAAGGGAACATCAATCAACTGTGTAGAGCAGAGGGAGAGTTTCTTTTCAAATGCTAGCAAACTATTAGGATTGATGGAATCAAAATTAATTATTCAAGAAGTGAACAAGCCTGGAAAAGAAAGAATACTATATGTTCTTAAGGAGGAAACGTACAGGTACTCGGACCCACTTTATATTCCGAAAATCCCGACGGAATCTATCAGCATTCTTCGCCTCGTTCACATAATCAATTTCTTGATATAAGATCCTGGAGTTTCCATGAAAATAAGACATAACACGTTAATTCATGTGTAATCCATAACCTCAAAACAGCAACAGTGAACTTGCTTACTTATCATATGATAAAATAAAACAAAAAACTGATTGATCCGCCAAAAACTGTTAGAAACACATTGATGAACAGACATGCCTAGCAATCAGCTCAAAATAATGCAACTCAAACAGCACCTGTTTGCTCAACTTATTGTGAGGCTTTCATGAAACCAGCCTTCATAATGTATTTATATAACTCAATGGTTTTAAGAACAATTTTCAGGCCAATTTTCAGACAATTTTGTCAGATATGCCTACAAGGAGTATAGTAGACATAAAATAGGCAGTGAAGCAAAGTAGATTTCCAGCAATAGATATTCAGACAATTGCTTTCGACCTTAATAATATTTGGAGAGATTAACTGATTATTTGAAGGATTTTCCCATTGTTTCTGATTTAAGAGCTCGCAACTTCCTGGATGCATATGGAGATAGAGTTCTCGTTCCTCAGGTCTATATAACAAAGCATTTTTCCAGACAATTTAACTAAAGCAATTAATTTACTGATATTGCTAAATGATATAATTCTTCATACTTTCTTACAACTTACCTGGAACATTCTTCATATATTCCAACCCAATCTGTCGGTGGACCGCCTAGAGTTTCACTTATTTGGAAGTATTCAGCAATTAGCTTTAAATTTCCTGAAGTACGAAAATGTTACAAAACAATCAAGGAGAAGGAATATTTATAGATATTGCAAAAGAGTAGTTGTCACTTACTGAGATCAATGTCGAAAAGATTCTTCAATCCTGGTCTTTGAACTTTCACCACTACTATCTCTCCACTATGCAAGACGGCCCTGTGAACCTAACACAATTTGTGAAGGAAAATCAGTATAAGAGGAGCATTTGAGAACAAATATAGGCACATGAATATTTTCAACTGCTACAAAGATTGAGACATCAAATAGCACATTGTATGGAGTGAAGTTGCATTTAGATTTTTCCGATAATTTGTTTGTAAATGAACTAACAAGAACCCGAAAAGAAAAGAAAAATAGAGGACAAAAAGGGGCACAACCAGCTTATATGGCGTCTCTTTCAAAAACTATCTACTTCAGAACTTAGGTATCCTTGAATTTTTTGTAGCATGTTGTTTCAGATGCTTGAAACTTTCACTGCAAATCACTGCAGACTATATATCTAAGAAGCCGTTTCAGGTCAAATATCAGATTTAACATCATTCAGAGGTGCAAGTGGATATTATAGAACACCTCGATGAATCTTCTTGCCTCCATTTAGGTGGTTTTGTGTCTAGAGTAGACAAAAACACATCGTATTGATGCTTCCAATAGATATGAATAGATTTGTAATATTATTATGTGTTCCTTCTCAGGCGAAAGGGAGAGAAATGCAAACATAAAGCAAACACCTGACCAAGACTAGCGGCTGCAATTGGTAGGTCTTCAAACTCCTTGAACAACATATGAATTGGAGCATCCAATTCCATTTCAATCAATTTTTTTGCTTTGCTTGATGAAAAAGCAGGTACTCTATCCTGATAAGACAACAAAACAATTTGAGACTCAGGACACAGAAATTCATCATAAAAGATGAAACCTTTTCCAATGCTAATCACTTGAAACAATTAGGAGATCCAGGACACTTTGTCTAGAGAAAGTCATAGCGCACCTGCAATTTGGAAAGCTCGTCGACAAATTCTTTTGGAAATAGATCAGACCTTGTTGAGCATAACTGCCCAAGTTTGATAAAAGTGGGACCAAGTTGCAGCATGCGCTCCCTTAACCATGAGGCTGTTTTCCGTCTTCTCTCTCTCTGAAAATGAGGTGGAGCTTATAACATATAGTGCCGAGATAAATAAAGATCCCAACTAGCTAAACCAATAAATAATAAGAGGTCCATATAGCATGATATACACTGTATGCGTAACAAAGCCCACCTGCTTATCCTCGGTAAAGCCTCCAATATATGTCCACTTTGCATTGTCCAATAGAACACGTACACGCAGTGAAATAACAAAGGACCACACATCAATAGTTCTCTGAACAAAGTTATAATTTTCATCGGCCCAACTAAAACGTTCATCGGAAGGCAAAACTTTTATCCCTTCAATGGGTGGAAGTTCTGTAGGCCTTGATGATTTTGAAAGGGGCGGAGCAGGATCTCTCTTAACTAGGCTTCCTCCACCAATTGCGTCCACATGTACGCCATTTACATTCTTTACAGATCCATTAACATTCTTTATGGAACCATTTACATTCTCTGATGTACTTATGGACTGTGACATTCGTTTTTTTATTTCAGATGTAGGCACCATTTTGATAACTCGGCCATTACTACCTAATTTTGATGGCAATTCTCTCTGCTGCATTTTAACATGAAACCGTACGGAGTTTCCTAGTTTTAACCAGACACTTTGCATCATTGTCAAGTGCTGAATAACTATAACTTGCCAATGAACTGGAAAAACTAAGATTATCTCCCTGTCGTCCATGATTTACTAATTCTCCAATGCGGCAACCGCAGCTTTGAGAAGCCAGTATTGCCGCCATTCAAGGTATTACCAAAACCTGAAGAAGAATGAAATGATCCCATCAAATTGTTGTCAAATCAACAGCTTCTTAAAAATAAATTATCAGAAACAAGATTATTTTAAAACTCATGAAAGGAAAAACTGTAAACAGCAGCAAGAACTGATGTTATTAACCTCAATGCTCCACTCAAGGCTATTGAATCAAGAACTATTGCCACGAGACATCTCACAGCAGCAACATGCAATTATGCTAAGGCAAAAGTGAACATATCAAATGATGACAGTAAAAGGCAACAGACTATCTGCTACAGTCATGAAAACTTTCTCAATGAACTGATCTTCTACTGTTAATCAATAGAAAATTTTCCTTCTTTCCTATCTGTTTGTGTGCTTCAATTGTTTGTATCCAAGCACGGGATGCATGATCACCACAATTTCTGACCACATAAAACAATCTAGTACACAACTTAATTTTTACTACTTTTATAGTACAACATCTATTCCTAGCCAGATCATCGCAGGAAACAAAAGCCATGATTCTAGTCAAGCCTTAAAACAAAACCAAGAAAAAAGGAAATCAAGAAAACTAGCCTTACAGCAGAAATTCGACAAGAGGGAAAAGAAACACAATCCAGAAGCTCCTGGAGTAGCCAGAAGTCGAATCCCTCCACAGTTTTTCTTGAAACTTCAACCGAAAATTTGATGGGCTGCAAGAGTTGAATATAAGCAAAAATGGGACTCCCACTTTCCTTGAGTGTCCTCTATATTTGACTCTCAGCGGTATTCAAAAAAATAAGAAAAAGACCGGTAACGCTTTTCATTTGGCCTTAGTTTTCTCACTTTCTGCGATAATATTTTTTATGTTGTGCCTAGTTTTCTAATAGGGACTAGAGAGTGGTGGTTACTGTCCCAGTTAGGACAAAAACATGTGAAAGTCGCATCTCTATCTGGCTTTGTCGGGAAAACGTATTACGTGTGTATTTAATTTATACCATATGAAATTTTATTTTAAGTTATATTGTTGTTGGAACATTAACAAATTTTTATGATGTATCTGAGAAAATTCATTGAGATTTTATTTCAAATCCCAAAAAATTAATTAATGAAATTGTTACGTTACCTAATGCAAATGTGTGAGACTTAATTTTCTCCTAAACATAATCTAAGACGACATGAATGTAATAGTTGTAAGCTTATGACAATTATTTACAAGTGGACATGCAAAGGTTGTTAGGCTTTGTTTGTACTTATCTTAAGCAGGCATGATTACCGTGGCCTTTGAATGGTTAAAAAAGTCATTTTAGGTAGAGTTAGACAATTTATTATAAACTTTAATACCCTAACTAATTTGCGTTTGGTTTAGTAGGATTGAGCTGTGAATGCGTGGGACTGTGATTAAATATGTTTGTATTTGATTCGATTATCTACTATTTTCAGTCCAGTTTAAATTTGGATGTAAGAATTTTCAATAATTTTAATTAGATAAAGTCCAAAAATTAGAATTGGGGTATTTGAACTTGATATATTATTTAAAAAGAAAGAAAAGAAAATTCTTGATTTTAGAAATTGATATGGGATAGCCCAATGTGCTTAACCCAAAGACCACAGGCCCACCTCATACCCCGGGTCCAATGGTGCTACCGACATTAGGTGACCCAAATTGACCACATAGATCGACGTCGCTCAAGGACAGGACTGCTGATCGACCCATCAATCGCATCGCTCGTCCACCTCATACGCCACGTGCCAACCCATTGTTAGGTCGACCTAGCGCAGAACCATCTCTACCGCATTAAATGTCCTGACAGACAGCATGCCTCCGCATTAATGGCGTATGCCGCCCTAGTACCACCCATACTGTCGCACTAGGGAGGAGACGCATCTACAGTGTCCTATTCTGACCCTGAAACCTGGAAAGGCAGTCACATCGAGTAGTACCAAAGTAGAAGATGACCTAATGCGCCCCCATGCAAGGACAAAGATCATTCCCACATGTCAAAGGCAACTAAGACAGATCACTACTAAGAGTAGGCTATAAATACCCCGACTTCAGCCTCTCAAAGGTATGTCATTCTATATACAAAAAACCCTTACTCTACTGCTCGATATATCTGATCGACTCTATACTAACTTGAACTGTCAGAGTGCCTAAGCGAGGGCCCCTTGGCTAGCCTGACGTTTGCTCGTGATTGCAGGACTCAGCTCAATTATATCCTTATATCGACCAGAGAGGTTGAACCCTTCTAAAATCACTACCCGATCTAGCTACCAATGAATTTCACCCTCGTCATTTAGCGCCATCTGTAGGAACTTTGAGTTTGCTATTGAAAATGGTGAGCACCAGGTGAGCCTTCTCAGGAAGAGAAGAAAACAGGAGGTCTAGCTCTTCCCCTCTCGACCTCAACGAGAAACCGGCGCACCAGCATCAAGCGCCCCGTCAGCACAAGTGATCACCCTGACCATGCCTCAACTGATGCAACTTATCAGCAAGCAGATATCTGCCCAGATTTCAGCTCAACTTGCAGCAGCTTTGAATAGATATACCATGCAGCCGGAGCCAGCTGCTAGTGCAACGCCGCAAACTGCAACCCCGAAGGAAAGACTGCCGAGGGAAAACCCGAATCGACCAGACTCCAGAAGGGCCCCCTCGAGGCGTGAAGTAAGCCTAGGTCCTTTTTTGAGGGAAACAGCCCGACCCGTGCCCTGCGAAGAAGTTGCAGATTTCGTTGATCATGGCGTTCGACCCATTTGAGCCCCATAACGCGATAGGGTCGAGCGCTCAAGACCCCACCCAAATAGAAACGCATCCCAAGACGAGAGAGAAGAATGGGAGGAAGTATCCCACTAAGTCTAATAGTTGAACTGGCGATTAGAGGAGATCTTAAGGAGAAATACAAAGAAGAATCGCTATTCGGAGGGGCCGCAGAGGTTCCAAATAGACAGAGATTCACCTTTCGTCCAAGACATTATCGATGAGCGCATTGTCGTTGATGTTAAGATTCCAACCGGTCTACCTCGATATGATGGCTCGTCGGACCCGAACGAGCATTTGTTGCAGTTCGAACACATGATGCAATTGCACGGGCACAATGAGTACATCCACGCCAAAAATGCTTGTGACCATCTTTCTGGGGATAGTGCTAGACTAGTTTGTTAAGCTGGAACCGGCATTGATACATTCATATGATCAGTTGTGTGACAAGTTTTTGCACCAGTTCGCGAGTAGGAGGAAGGCGAAGCTCTCACATACTCACTTACACACCGTGAAACAGAATGAAGGGGAATCCCTCAAAGACTTTTTTACCAGATTTAACATGGAGGTGATGAAAATCGACAGCCCAAGGATCGAATTTCTGACCGACGTGTTGTTTTTGGGCCTCAAGCATAAAGAGTGTGCCAATGCATTGGTACGTGAGCAGCCAAGGTTGATGGAGGAGCTTCTCGACCTCATGGAGAGATACATGACCCAAGAGGAGATGAATAAACTTAAATATGGCAATCTCGAGATCAAGAAGAAAAAGAGCAAGGAAAAAGACGACCACCAAGTCAGGGAGGGACGTCGATTCCCCCATCAAACGCTTCCATGACTACACTCCACTTAACCTCCCAAGGATAGAGGTGTTATTTGCCATTCAGCATGACAATCTCCTTAAAAGGCCTAGAAAACTGATCGAGATAGAAGCCTATGAAAAAGTCGAAGAAATATTGCCACTTCCATAAGCAAAAAGGGCATGACACAGAAGATTGATTCAACTTGCATGATGAGATTGAAAGACTGATTAGGCAAGGCCATTTGAAAAAGTACGTTGAAGAGCATGCAAGACGCGAAGAGGGCAAAATCGATCGGACTCCCTGTAGAGAAAGGTCGGCCAACCCGAGGAGAGAAGATAAAGGAAAGAGACTAGCCCAAGAGCCCCACCCACCCGTTCGAGGAGTCATCGACATGATTGCAGGAGGTTCCACTAGGGGGGACTCAAGGTCCACCAGAAAGCAAACCCAGAGGCAACTAGAGTCTACCAAATCATCCAAGGTCAAAACTGTCTTTCAGCTCTCTACCAGCGCGAAACAAATCTCCTTTGCCGACTCTGATCTCGACCATCTGGAGAACAAAGGAGTCGACAAAAAGATTGATTGCCCCATGGTGGTAACACTCGATGTGGCCAATTTTGAAGTGAGAAAGATTTTGGTCGATAATGGCAGCTCGGCGAACATCATATTTTTGTCTACTTTGAACATGATGAATTTGGGGCAACTAAAGTTTGAGCCGGTCCGAATGCTACTGGTTAGGTTTGGGGGGTCCGAGATCATCTCGGAGGGATCTATAAACTTATCCACATCATTTGGACAGGGTCCCCGAAGCATAACCTTGATGATCAACTACCTGGTAGTAGACGTTCCATTCGCCTACAATATAATCATTGGTCGACCAACCCTGAACGACTTCAGAGCTATTGTCTCCACTTACCATATGAAGATCAAGTTCCTGACCCCCAACAGGAGTAGGGGAACTTTTATGCAATCTTAAGGACGCATGGAGCTGCCACACCATTTCCGTCGAGTTCAACGAACAGAAGAAACGACCTCAACTGAAGCCCTCAGGGGACGCCCCTATAGCAAAACCCGATGAGGGACCCGTATCTAAGAAAAGGAAGTTGGAGGGCACCCGAGTCGAGCCCGTCGGAGAGTTCAAAATAGAGCTGGAACCTAAAAACCCCAACAAAACCACTCAGGTCAGAAGCAATATGGGCGACCGCTTGGAATGCCTTATGGTCAATTTCCCTCGATGAAACATCAATGTGTTCTCTTGAAAAGCTGCCGACCTCCAAGGAATCGACCCAAATGTTATCATCCATCGACTCAACATAAACCCTGGCCACGAGCTAGTGAGATAAAAGGCAAGAACTTCCAATGCAAAGAGGTCCCAAATTATTGAAGAGGAGGTCAACAAGCTACTAGAAGCAGGATATATTGTAGAAATTCAGTACCCCTCTTGGCTTTGTAATGTTGTGCTCGTCCCTAAGAATAAGGGAAAATGACACATGTGTAATGATTTCACTAATTAAATAAAGTTTGCCCTAAGGATCCTTACCTCCTGCCTCGCATAGATTTATTAGTCGATTCCACCGCTGATTGTGAGTTGTTGAGCACGATGGATGCCTTCCAAGGTTATTATCAAATATTCATGGAACTCGAGGATAGGGACAAGACCTCTTTTGTCGTCCCTAATGGAGTATACTGTTTCTTAGTCATGTCCTTCGGGCTCAAGAATGTTGGAGCAACGTACCAAAGATTAGTCAAATTTATGTTTAAAAACGAGATCGAAAGATCGATGGAGGTCTACGTCGATGACATGATTGTCAAAACAAAGACAGTCGAGGACCACCACATCAACCTCAACCACACCTTTTCTATACTAAGGGCATTCGGCATGAAACTCACCCCCAACAAATGCAACTTAGGAGTTCAAGGAGGCAAGTTCCTCGGCTATATGGTTAGTCAAAGGGGGATCGAGGCAAACCTGCATAAGATCCAGGTAGTTCTGGACATCACCTCGCCTCGCACTGTTCGAGATGTACAACGTCTGGTCGGTAGGATTATAGCCCTCAGTAGATTCATCACATGACTGGCCGTCAAGAGTCTTCTTTTCTTCAAAATACTCAAAAATGCGAAGAAATCAAGGTTTTAGTAGACTCAATAGTGCGACAATGCTCTAATCAGTATTTATCCTCGCCACCTATGCTCGTCAAGCTCGAGCTGGGAGAGGTTTTACAACTTTACCTGGCTATTTCCACCGCTTCGATCAGTTCAGTATTGGCATCGACGAGGGACGAAACCTACCAACTTCTGTATTACTGCAGTAAGGTCTTGCACGGACCTGAACATAATTACTTGGATATTGAGAACTTTGCTCTCGTCCTTGTTACACCAACGCAAAAATTACAACCTTACTTCCAGTCTCATGCAATCATAGTGTTGACGAATCAACCATTAAAGTAGGTCTTGTCGAAGCCGGACACGTCGGGTAGACTCACTAAATGGGCCATCGAGCTTGGGAGTTCGACATCACATTCTAGCCACAAATGGCCATAAAAGCACAAGTGCTAGCCGACTTCGTAGTTGAAAGGCTTGACCTCCATGACCAGAACCCCTCTGTATGGACATTGCACGTCGACGGTTTGGCAACTGTATCAGGAGGCAGAATTGGTGTTTCTCTCTGTTTTGTGCTCGCCGAGGAGTATGATTTTGCAATAAAGCTCAACTTCCTAATTACTAACAACGAAGCATAATATGAAGCTCTCATTGCCGGAATGAACATGGCAGCAGCTTAGGGCGTCGAGCAGCTAGTAGCATTCACTGATTCCCAGCTAGTGGCGGAGCAAGTTGAAGGGAATTTAGAAGGCAAACAGGCCAAAATGACCTAGTACCTGACTGAAGTAGAACGATTACAACGATCATTCAAGAGCTTCACCATGAGCCAGGTACCCCGAGAAAAAAATGAATTGCAGATGCACTTTCAAAGTTAGCTAGCTCGACGAAAGGGACCAGAGAAAGAACTATAACGTTCTTGGTGGTCAGCAAACCATGTATTCAAGCTATCGATCGAACCTCATCAGATAGGTCGAAGAGACAGCTCCCTCCTAACAAGACCCAATCAAACTCTACCTAAGCCAAGGGACGATCCCCGACGACAAGAATGAGGCCCACAAGCTTAGAGGACAGGTAGCCAAGTTCACCCTCGATGAACACGGACAGCTCTACAGGAGGTCGATATCAGGACCACCACTTAAATGCTTAACACCTGAAGAGGCAAATGAAGTGCTACATGAGATTCACGCCGGCATCTGCGGCAACCATTCCGAAGATCGGTCCTTGGCACATAAAGTTGTCCGTTATGGTTATTTTTGGCCCACTTTATTACAAGACTCAATCGACTTCGTCAGAAAATGCCCATCGTTCCAGGTCTACTCGAACATACCGCACCAATCAGCTGCGTGATGGTGAATGTCCAAATCACATGGCCATTCGACCAGTGGGGAATCGACATAGTTGGATCTCTCCCAAAGACATCAGGTCAATGAAAATTCATCATCGTAGTGGTCGAGTACTTCACTAAATGGGTCGAAACCGAAGCAGTTCCAAAAATTACTGACGCGGCCATCAAGAGCTTCATTTGGAAGAATATAATTTGTCGATTAAGTTTGCCCAAAGTCCTGATCTCGGATAATGGGACTCAGTTCCAAAGTAAGAGCACGAGAAAATAGTATGAGACCTTGGGGATCAGCCAACACTTCACGTCGATAGGAAACCCCCATATTAATGGTCAGACGAAGGTCACGAACAAGACAGTTCTCGACCACCTCAAAGCTCAATTAGTACGCATAGAGGTAAGTTGGGTAGACGACCTTCCAGGAGTGCTATAGGCATATAGGACCACACCTCGAACAGCCATGGGCCGCAACCCCTACAACTTGGTCTATGACTCCGAAGCAATAATTCCATCTGAACTGGTCCAACACACAGCTTGAGTGATTCACTATAATCCGGTCAGAAATGCAACAGAGAGAACCCTAGACCTAATCACCATCGACGAGTTACGCCATATAGCTTACAACATGATGCAACGATACCTGTCGAAAATGAAGGAACGTTACAACAAAGTAGTTTAACCCCACAATTACAAAGTCGGCGACCTAATCGTCAAGAAGGTCGAAGTGTTGAGAAATGTGGGAAAACTTGACCCAAAATGGGAGAGACCTTACTCCATGGTCAAAGTGTCAAAGCACGATGCATATCGGCTAGCAGACATACGAGGCAACGACCTACCACGACCTTAGAATGCCGTAAATTTAAAGAAATTCTACTTATAAAAAGGCCATGAGCCTCTATTGTATTCCCTCGCAGAAATGAAAGTTCATGGAATTCTTGGAAATACCTATTGGCATAAGTTGATTATTCACCATCGACCCCGATAGTCGATCGAACAGGCTTCAAGCTGCCAAGTCAAGGCTTCATAGCCAAGACCAAATCGTCGACCCAGTCGACCAAGCAGGATTCTAGCCGCCACGCTGAACCCTAAAATTTTTAATATCGACCCCGCAGTCGCTAAATTATACGAGTTTGTCGTTAATTATCTTGTTCAATTAAGCATTCGACATGATAAATTGCAGTCGACGCCGCATTCACTGAATTATACGAGTTCATTGTTAGTTATCTTGTTCAATTAAGCAATCGACGTGGTAGGTTGCAACTAACCTCCGAGTCACTAAATTGCACATACACAACATGAATCGTGATATACGTTGGATTAGGTAATCACGACTCACTCTACGATGATCTTGAACTAATTTTGCAAAAATTTAACAGTGTGAACATTCAATTACAACCTTATCATTCATTCAACCAAATAAAGACATTCAAATTCGAAAAATTCAGAAAATTCGTAGGGGCATCTTGTTCAAATTCAGAAAACCTTAATTACATATATCAAAATGGCTACATCAATCAAAATGAAAATACATTAGTGCAGCAGTATCAGCTCGACCCGGCGCCCTCATCAATTGCTTGTTCGAGCTCATCACTCGAAGGAATAAGAATGGGAATCAACTCGGGCATGGCGACAACAATAGAAACAGCGGCAGTCGCCGACTGAGAAGGTCCAACCTCATCGATTAGAAAACCTCCGTCCAGGGGAGGAAGGTACCCGACAGCGTTGACCATGCCATCTCGGACCTCGAATGCAAACTCATTGGTGAAGGCAAACTCTTTGACAATCGCGTCCAACCTCTTTGCCACTTCGACCTCATTCCTCTGCACTTTTGTTAAGGGCGCGGCAGGCAGAGCCTCCGTAGCTCCCTCGACCACAGGGGCCTCTGTACCTCCCCCCCAACATCACTCTCTTCGTCTTCTGGATAGGGCTACAACTGCTCATCGAGAAGATAGTTGAGGCGTTCCCTATCTTCGGGTTGGAATGAATAGCCAGAAATTACAATTGCTTAAGGGCCTTCTCAAACACATTTCTGGTGTCATCTAACGAGAACACAACGCTTGCGTCCTGAAATGCCGAGCAGAGCATAAACTGTTGAACTGCCTTTCACCGCATCAGTGGCAGCTTTCGATAAAATTCAGCTCGAGCTTCATTGAGCACGGCCCTCCGACCAGCTGATCGACTAGATTCATAGCTGAGCTGCGCATCCAACCTAGCCTGTTTAACCAGCTCATCCATTCTGGTTCTCTCCTCGATAGAGGCAACCATTTGACTATCCTTCACTTGGAGCCGACTGTTTAGCTCCTCAATCTGCTTGGCCAGCTCTACGACCCTGATCTGCGAAGACTCGAGCTGAGCCTTTAGAGTCTCCACATCCCCGCCCTCCTGCAGGTGCTTGCGGTCGGCTAGGGCCAGCTCCGACCTCTTGTAGAAATGATAGCCCAGTTGGCTGACCTGAAAGGCAACATTATTAATAAGAAAAAGAAGAAGCTCAACAATACAACATATTCGACCAGAGCCTTACCATGTTGGAGTGATAAGCTAGAGCTCTGAGAGCGGCATCCTGCCTCAGCCCCATCAGCTTTTTCTGGTCAGACGCGAATAGCCCGACCATCAACACCTTCAGAGGAGCAACTCCGGTCGACCCTACCATCTCCATCGACAGTGAATTGTGAACATCCATGCTCGAATTAGTACCGAACCTCAATGAGGATAATTTGGGCAGATGGAACAATAAGTCATCCTCGCGCTGCCCGAATAGATCGTAGCCCGAGGGTTGGCCCGACCCCGTGGCCTTCCCTTTACCCTTCTTAGTTGTTGTCCTCTTCGAGGCAGGTCTCGCCTCCTCTACCATAGGTATTTTTCCCCGACCCACTGGGCTGCTACTGTAGTCGCTATTGGTCGAGCAGGTGACGGAGTAGGTGACGAAGAAGGTATCATAGCCTCTGGCTGAGGTGTCTCGACCACGGCTGCTCCTTGACAAGCCGTCATCACTAAACGACGTTGCTGGTTCCTTTCGGCCCTCACCAAAGCTTCGGCTCTTGATCGATTCATGATCTCGTAGTGATTTGTCAAGCAACATAATAGCAAAGAGTTAAAACCAAACAGAAAAATAGAAAAATAACGAATCATAGGCAGCATAATCTACCTAGTCGATCGTCCGCCGACAAATTTAGTTAAGCTGGCGATAACCCAGCCAATACCAAACTCTTCTCCTCGATAAACACCAAGGCCTCCACCTGACCAAACTCGACCAGATCCTGAACAAAAGTATTGGGCTAGGTCGGAGTTAGGTTACCTGGCATCTCGACATGCCCCATCCACTAGCCCCTCGTAATATTGAAACCCCAGCGACTCGAATGTATAGATAACGTTTTTTCCACTCTTGTCCATAAAAAGAGGCTGGGATGATGAGAAATTTTCGACGGGGTCGAGCAGTGAGATAATAGAAGCCCGACTCGTCGATACTACCCGACTTGCGGGACATTGAAAGATGAAAAAGGTTGGAAAAGTTGTCAAAATTGGTTGGTTGGTCGAATATGTGCATTAAAACGATAAAGCTATAAATGGTAGAAAAACAGTTTGGCAACAACTGGGTTATGCACACTTCTAGACCCCTGAGTAGGTTGACGACAGGACCATCTAAAGGGAACCTAAGTCCGCACCTGAAGGCATCCTCAAACGCAGTTATACAGCCAGTCGGGGGTCGATGCATCCGACCAGAAGACCCAGGCATCAAAAGCTCATACTCAACAGGGATATGGTACAACTGCCTAATACGCCTCAGATTAGCAGGAGTGATCAGAGACATTATTTCACTATAATGGTTAGAGGTGACTAATCAACCGGGTGATGGAGAAACCTGACTTGGCCCAACTCCATCATCCCTTGCAATCGCTACTCGAGCTACTGGAACTCGAGCTGTCGCTCAACGAGCTACTTGGCCTCCTCTGATGAGCCCATAGGCCTATTAGAGTGAGTAGCCTCGCTGTCTCTTCCATAGCTACCCTCAAAATCAGATAAATGCAACATCGCTACAACAAAACGAAGAACACTAAGGAGAATGAAAGAAGAAACTTACTCTCTATCGATGAACTAAAAGTAGAGTATATTAGCAGCAAAGTTGGCTATACGCTCGACCAGACGCAAAGGCAGTAAAAGTAAAAATGGCTCATTTTAACAGCGCCTATTTATAGGCACACGAGCTCGAGAATCCAAGCGGTTGTAATAATGTTGTAACTACTGTTCTGTGCCATGCGCGACATAATGTAACCACTCATTAAATGCGCAAAACATGGGTCAACTTTCAAAAACCCTCATCGATAAGCCCGCGTAACTGCTCAACAGACTACTCCCCAGTCCTTCTCGTCGATTCCCTCGTTCAGCATTCGGAAGAAGGGAGAACTCATGATATGGGATAGCCCAATGTGCTCGCCCCAAAGACCACAGGCCCAAGGATGTAGCGACAGGCCCACCTCATACCCTGGGCCCAATGGTGCTACCGACATTAGGTGACCCAATCGACCACACAAATTGACATCGCTCACGGATAGGGCCGTTGATCGACCCCTCGATCGCATTGCTCGTCCACCTTATATGCCGCATGCCAACCTATTGTTAGGTCGACCTGGCGCAGAACCATCTCTGCCGTATTAAATGCCATGATAGGTAGTATGCCTCCGCATTAATGGCGCATGCCGCCCCAGTACCACCCATACTGCCGCACTAGGGAGGATGCGCGTCTATAGTGTCATATTCTGTCCCTGAAACTTGGAAAGGCAACCACCTCAAGTAGTACCAAAGTGGGAGATGACCTAATGCCCCCCATGCAAGGATAAAGATCATTCCCACGTGTCAAGAGCAACTCAGACAAATCACCACTGAGAGTAGGCTATAAATACCCCCACTTCAGCCTCTCAAAGGTATGCCATTCTATATACAAAAAGCCCTCACTCTGCTGCTCGTTATATCTGGTCGACTCTACACTAATTTGAGCGTCGGAGTGCTTAAGTCGAGGGTTCTTCGGCTATCCTGACGTTTGCTTGTGATTGCAGGACTTAGCCCAATTATATCCTTATATCGACCAGAGAGGTCAAACCCTTCCAAAATCACTACCTGATCCAGCTTCCAACGGATTTCACCCTCATCAAAAATGAAGAGCATTTGAAAAAAAAATAATAAACCAATTTTAGAATGCACTTGGTGGGTTTGAAGGCAATTCTTGTGTTGCCTCCAACGGGCTCGCGGTCCAGGACGTGACATTAATATTAGTGTCAATGTATATTTTGAAACTGTAAATTTGTAGAAATTTTAGCATAAATGATGGGATATCCAAAAGTTAACTTCAATTTACCAAAATGAAAAAAAAATAATAATAAATTTGACCATGAAAAATTATATATATAAATAGATGGAAATTTTATGAAAAAGATTTGTAAAACATAATTATGCATGTTATAAATTAAAGTATTTGTAATATTGGATTAAACCATGCAAAATCTCAGTAGACATATTGATTGGCAATATATTGCGCGACGAGTAGTATCATAGCTAACTTTTTATGTCTTAAAATAAAAATATTATTGTTGAAAAATTATCCTCTAATTTAAATTATTTATATGTTTTCATTTTTCTTTAATGGTTAGTTGTCCTAGGGTACACCCTCACATGTTTAATCCTGAAATATAAGGTTCAAATTTTAATGAACTCTTGATGTATGGATATGTATTAATAAATAAAAAAAAATTAATTTTTTTAATTTCTCTTGTTGTATTCGATTATAATATGGTTATTGTTTATATTATCATGTACTATGTAAATGGGAATTGACTTGCTTGCTTACGTGATTACCGATTACTATACAATTTCAATGACAATGGCAACAACTTATCACAATGTATTAATTAACAATGCAACAAACGGGCCCCATAATACTTACCTTCAAATTAATTAAGATTGTCTTAATTGCTAATACTATATATGATGCACGATGCATACCACTCAAAGAACTTTGAACTTGTGGAGTCTTATCTGGTGGAGGGCTGGTCTTATTTATTTATTTTCCCCTTCTTTTTAGCTACCATTTTTGTCCTTCAAAACACCCAAGAATCCAAACTCTTCTTAACATGGCTTCAATGCATGTAATTTGGACCAAGTTTGAGGGCATTTCTTAAGCAGTTGCCACCCATATTTAGCGAAATTAGTTCTATAACAGAGAGAAACAGAGTAACAATCTCGTACCTAGAAAACTGCAGAGAACTGCAGAGTAGAGAGGCTTTCAGAGAATCAGCTAATTTTCTTGAACATGGTTCTAGCACAAGGCAAATGGTTCAAGGTTTGTGCTCTTAATTTCTGTCTTCCCTCCCTTTGGTTTTGGATATCTGATCTTCCTGTGTTTATTTGCAAGTTTTTGAAGATAATTGCTTTGTGGGTTTTGATTTTAGTGGGCAGTAGAAGTGCATAATTTAGGCATGTATCTGAGCTTGTGAACAGACAACTAGCATGTCATTTGAGACATTTCATGTTATATTGGTAATAGAATTGTTCAACTTTGAGCAAAATTTTCGATTCATTGTTATGTTGCTCGTGTTAATTATAGATGTTTGATTCTTGTTTTGTTTTTTATAGATGATGGAATTATCAAGTATTTGCCCTTTTCGAACTTTGTTTGGAATTGTTGTGAAATGCAAGAAGAGTTTGATGTTGGATTAATTTATTGAAAATTGGATAGTTTATGATGAAATTCACCATTTGCAGCTGGACCAGAAAGGGACTGGGCCTGGAGCAAGAAGCTCCCATGCTATTGCAGTTGTGGGACAAAAGGTTTACGCGTTTGGTGGTGAGTTCGCCCCACGAGTCCCGGTGGACAACCAATTATACGTGTTCGATCTAAACGACCAAACATGGTCCGTGGCCGATGCAACAGGCGATATTCCTCCGCCTCGAGTTGGCGTCACAATGGCATCCGTTGCTGAGACCATCTATGTTTTTGGAGGAAGGGATGCTACTCACAAGGAGCTAAACGAACTCTATTCTTTCGACACGCAGACTAACACATGGACCCAACTCTCAGGGGGGCCCCCCTCATCGGAGCTACCACTCGATGACAGCTGACGACAGACGAGTCTATGTCTTTGGAGGGTGTGGGAATAACGGAAGGCTCAGTGATCTCTGGGCTTATGATATTGTAGACAAACACTGGATTGAATTTCCTGTGCCAGGGGAGAATTGTAAGCCTAGAGGTGGGCCTGGATTAGCTGCAGTTTTGGGAAAAATTTGGGTTGTGTATGGTTTCTCCGGTGTGGAGCTTGATGATGTACACTACTTCGATCCAAATGGGGAGAAGTGGGTTCAAGTAGAGACAAGTGGAGAAAAACCAACAGCTCGAAGTGTCTTTTCGACTGTTGGTTTGGGAAAGTACATTCTTATATATGGTGGAGAGATTGATCCAAGTGATTTAGGCCACTTAGGTGCTGGTAAATTTTCTAGGGAAGTTTATGTACTCGACACCGAAACACTAGTGTGGAAGCCACTGGATGATGGACTGGATTTCGATAACCATCCAGGGCCACGGGGATGGTGTGCATTTGCTGGTGGGCAGCGAGGCGGCCAAGACGGACTGTTGGTGTATGGTGGAAATTCTCCCAGTAATGATCGACTCGACGACATTTTCTTCTTCACTCCTTGGTTTAATGCTGATGGGAACTGATGGCTATGTCTTGGTATGTGTTCTTGTGTGCTATGGTTCTCTGATGGTATCTGAATAATAATGTGTATGTGCAGTGGATTTGTTTGCTTTGTTCTTGTAGGCATGGAGTCACATCATTCATGACCAAGGCAACAACTCTGGGAAGCCAAAATAGTGCAGATTATTCTTCTCTTGGGTTGCTACCTTTGGTTGTAATGATGTTGTTCTATGTTAAATTGTGTTGATCGTTATTTTGTGAGATTTGGGATTCGAACCTTAATGATATCATTAAGATGTGTGTGCATGTCAGATTTGGCTCTTTGATGAATTTTTAGGTACATGTGTGTAAATATAAAAAAGATGAAATTGTAGATTTGACATTATTCATATTTAATATGTATATACTTATACTATTATTAAAAAAAAAAAGAAGGTTATTTTATGTGTAAAGTGAAAGTTATTTGTAATTTTTTTACATAATTTTTCCTTTAATTATTCCAGCAACTAAAATGAATAATGCAGTTTGAAGGATAAAATGAATAATTCAGTACAAAAGAGGGTTTGGATACCAAATTTACTAATGTTCCAAATTGCTCCTTTAAGATGTTATTTAGAAGTAATTGTTCAATAAGGTTACAATTGTACTTTTCACAAAATTCACAAACCCATAAATTCGTATTGTCAAATTTTCATTTTTCATGATTTTCTTTATCATATCAAAACATCTAACACAATTTTAACTTTACTCATAATTTAAATTATTTTATATATTAATTTTAAATGATTCAATAAGTAGTTTTATGCGCATAAAAATTACGTGCAACAACTGCTAGTATGTATGTATATATATATATATATATCATCTCTTCATCTTCTATTTTGGCAGATTAGAGATATAAATTTAAGTCAAATCTAAATAAATGATAATCTAATCGATGTTAAAGTTTGATACCCACTGATACTTCTTAAAAGACGAAATCATTTTAAGCATCACTGTCAAATAAAAATAATACAACCTCCGCTCAGATGCATACTTTAAGCATATTGTCTAAAATTTTATTTTATGCATACATAATATAGATAAGATAAAGAGTACTCTGTAGCCTAAATAATTGGCAATCAAACTGTATATTAAAAACTAAAAGTTCAATATTGAAAAATTAAATCACAAAAATTGTCTCAACCAAGTAATCACAAATTGTGTTTTCGACTGTAAAGAGTAGATTTTAGATAAAATAAAATTCAAAATGGTAAATTATGCTGAACCCAGATTCAAACCCAGACCCAAAACGCCAACACCACTTATGCATCATTACATCAACAACTTACATTGTAATATTATTATTACCTCGTACATATGTATATGTGTGTATGTGTTCACATGCAGGCCTGCAACATTGTTTGATACCATAATTGTAGCTGCAGAAAGGCATTTCATGAGATGTATAAAACATTAATGCAAGTGGGAGACCCCATTTGTTAATCATGCTCTTCTAGCTTTAATTTCTTTTCATGTGCATTGGTGAGAAAAACAAGCGAGGGGCCATATTTGTACTTCACTTTTATAGGCACCAAAATTTTCTTTCTGTAATAGTGATTCCAAATGATGGTTGAGAACAGAGGGAAAAAGAAAAGAAAAGTTACATTAAGAGGAGTACTGATCAATATTGCTGCCATTGTTACTCTAAACCCTAGACAACCTGAACTAACTAATAAGCTTACATTACATAAATCCTCAAAAGGATCAAAAACTTCAAAAACTTAGCTCAGGTTTGAGTTTCTTCCATGCATTTTCATTTCATTCTTTACTTGGAGAGTTGGAGGGCTAATTAATTAATGTCACACTTGATGGATCCCATGTAAATGTCAATCTCAATCAAATTATCCTCCTCATTCATGTCATTAATATCTGCTAAGAAATCCTTCTGGAACAAGGCTTCTTGATGAGACAATTTGCAGCTCTTGAGATTGAACTTATTGGGATAATCTTTGTCTGGAGAGACAAACTGCCCACTTGGGATGGCTATCTCAATCAGGCTTTCCTCGTCGGATATCGAATCATCGGAGCAATCCAGCCTCTGTCCCATGTTGTAAGGCCACTCAATGTCAGAAGAATGATCTTCTTCACTTGAGGTACTTGAATATTGATCCATGCTTTCACTTTCTGAATACAACAAATCTTGTGATCTGATCAAGAAACCTCGTCTATTGTCCTCCACTACTGCAGCCGTATCAGTTTTTTCTTGGACTGATGGAACCTCTCCTACATCATCAACTGAACAATCTGTAGAACTGATGGGGGAATTTTCTTGCAGTACTTCGTGAGGTTGTTTATGTTCTTCTTGAGGTGAAAACTGGTCGTTTTCGGTTCTTGGGGCTTCTTTTTGCACCATGATTGGTTTTTGTCTGGAGAATGTGGTCAGAAAAAGAGTTGACAACAAGATCAAAAGTACAGATAATGTGATGGAAACTAGTAAAGATCCGGGGTATGATGAAAATCTTGCAAAAACTGCAAATATTGGAACAAGAAAGGCTAGCCAGGTTTTTGAGATCTGGAAAGAACACAGACAACAAGCCATCTTATGATGATTAACACAATCAGTCAGATGTTCTTGGCTTAGGTTGTTGGAGAAAAAGGATATGGAAAGGTACTACTGACAATTTCTTAATGTGTTGGACACAAATTAAAGAAAAAGCAAACTGCTGGATAAGAGAAAAAGATGGTAGTTTATTACAATGGACTAGGAAAAGTTTGACAGAGATAAAAGGGAAAGGAAAAGCAAAAGGGAGATTGTTAAGGAAATAATGAAAAAGAAAAGAAAATATGTGTCCTAGAATTGGTACTCATACCATAAAATCTGGACCATTCTTGCCTGCAGGGCTGGCTCCAGAAGAGAGACTTTGTACCAGGAAAGAGTAAACATATGTGGAACTGAATTTGTAGTTGCAAGAAAATATGAGGAAAGAGGTGTGGATGAACTGGTTTATTGGTTTTGCCAAAAAGGGTTCTTGTTTTTGTTTTTATTACATGACTATATCTACTTAATTGCAGCAGGGCTGTTTCCAGGCTTCAAAGACTTACCATTTCCCAAGCTCTTTCCACTGTTTCTGTCAATTAAAAACAGGTTTTTATTTGGTGTTTTACAAACACCAATAAGTGGTCCTAACCTGCAGCCGATTCCTCTTAAAAACATCAAAAAACCATGGAAATGAGAGATGCCATGTGCCAATCTCTGAGCTCACCAGTCACTACCACATGCCAATTCCTCCAATTCCCATGTAGAAAGGGGAGAAAGAAGAAAAAAGTTAAAAAAAAGAAGAAAAGAAAAGAAAAGAAAAGGCCCTTTACTCTATTTTATTTATTTCTCATGTTGATTTGTTTAATAGAATGAAGAAAGAAAAAAATTTCACCTGAAACAGATAAAAGATTGGCAATTCTTGTAGTTAGCTAGTTCCCTTTTTCATGTTTGACCTTATCTGCACAAGAATCCCCTTTTCATTGCAATAACTTTTGGAAGGACTATAGTCATAGGAATGTATTTATTTGCACGGAATATATTTAATAAAATCGAATACAAGTCGAGTTTAAATAATTTTATACAAATTGATATCTAAACACTTTTGTTGAACCACTATACATGACACAAGATATGAGTGAAAATAGAATATTTGAATTCAATTTTGTTGGATATGGGCTATTAGCCAATGCTATGGATTTGTTGAGCCTTTGTTTGTACCATATTTAAATTCAAATTAGTTATTTGCTAATATTATTGGTTTTATAAGCCCATTTAAAACTTTAAAGAATGTTAAATTACAAAAAAAAATTATACTAAACAAGTAAATAAAAATATCAATGATATTAAGTCGATCAAAATATCATATCATGAAAAGGGTCACGTCCTTATTTTTAGAGATTAATCTTTTTTTTTTTTTTTTTTTTTTTGAAAAAAATAATTCGATCGAAGAATTATCCATAAAAATAGGGATTAGTTGCCAATGAAAATCCAATTAATATAATGACGAGTGTGAAAGGGTAAGGGACAAGCATGCACGCCTTTTGGGTACCTTAGCCACGCACAGTGCACAAAATGGTCCCAGGTTTGCAAGTGGTATGTTGTATCATTAGCTTTAATTAATTATAGATTATATATTATTTTCTATTTGGAATGTTTTGGATCAGTTTTCCTCTATAAATCAATTTTTTATTATAACTATGAAGATAATAAAGATTTTTTAAGAAAACGAGGTAACATGATTTACACTTTAATACATGATTAGCAACATAAAATTTAGAAAAGGGAAAACACACAAGTATTGAACTAAAATTGAATTGATAAAGAATGAAAAATACCCAAATATGTATGCATTTAGGAATTTTCTTTTTACATTACAAAACTGACAAAAATAATTACATAATTAAAAAGGGAAGTAATTAATATGATTATTACAACGATGGTATGTTTTTTTTCATGTGTATTATTATTATTATCGAACTGGAACCTTAATCCAACCATTAGCAAAAGCAATGGCTAAAATTACGAAAGGTGTTGACATACCAAATATGATTATGTAAGGAAGCGGCGTTTTCATCGGGTTCTCTCCTTCTCTTTCACCCGCACTTTGCCAATACCTACAAAAAAAAAATTTAAAAAAGAAAAATAGAAATCAATGATTTTCGTAGTTATTAGTGTTAATTTTTACTATAATAACTCTAAAAAAATATTGAGTGGTCATTTGTTAATTGATCGAATGACACTGCCTTTACACATATAAATGTAAGATTGAAGATTTAAATCTTAATAAATTCTTAATATATGTGTCTGCATAAATTTAAAAATAAATAAATATGAGAGAGATAAACAATAATTTCTAAATTCTAGTTCATTTGCAAATTCCCAGGTATAAGGTATTTTGGATCTTCTATTTCATTCCATATTTCATCTCCTACTCCAACTTGATGTATATATGCATAGTGTATTTGAATTTCAGTCAATTATTTTTATAAAGAAATATTTAATACACGTGTCATATATCCATAAAATGAAATATAGGAGATAAAATATAAATTAAAATACATGATGTAAACTAGGGTTTAAGGGCGACAAGCATAGAAATTTTTGATGGCCTATGTAGAGTATTTTAAAAATTATCTTCTAGGTTAAAGTTTTAAAAATAACTAATAAGTGGGAGAATATACGCAAAAAGGCATAATTTCAAGAATCTACCTTTTGGAAAGTAAACTCTAACTTATAACGAGAGAATTATAAGCTAAAAAAAATTGAAAGCTGTGGGAAGACTTAATTAATTACTGTTCTGGTTCTTCCTCTTTGGTGATAAACTTCTTTTTCCCTCCTTTCTTCACCTCTCCTTCTCTTCCACCTACCAAAATTTGGCCAATTAGCAACAATTTTAAACAATAATCATTTTATAATATAAAGAAAAAAGGGGTTCTGTGAAACCTAAGTTTGCAGAAATTCTGAATTGTTGGGAGCTTTTCTTTGGTGTGTAAAGAGAATTATGAGGTAGAAAAGGAGGAGGAAATGGCTTATTTGGTAGGTTAAACCCAAAGGTGGGTTTGAGGCCAGAAAATAAGCCAACTTCCGCTGCCATTATTTGAACAAAACTTTTCTTTCTGCTGTTATCAATCAAAGCAAACAAAAAGAATCTGCAGAAAAGATATAGATAGATAGATATATGGATGCAATTTTTTTATGGAGGGATGAGATTTTTCATACCTTATCTAAATTTGTACTTTGTAGTGAGACTGAGACATATGTGTCCTCCACTAAGCAAAAGTTGGCCCAACCTCTCTTTTCTCTAAAGCCCAAAGCAAGCTAACCATTAACAAGATTTTTCATGTAAGGACAACATCACAACATTGGATTGGAGAATGCTTAGCTAAGTTTAGTGGGCTTTTTCTTTTTTCTTTTTAAATAAATCTAAAAAATAAGTTAAATTAATGGTGGTGTTACTTGCTTGAAGCCTTTGAATTTAATTTTTTATTTTATAAAGTTGAAATTAAGTGAGATGTTTTTTGTTATATTATATGGACATAATATACTTTAGGTTAACTGGTGAGTTGCAAAGTAAACACCAAATTATATGTTTATATATTATTAAAAATAACTTTTTCTTAGACTTACCATGATTTTTATGATGTGCTTGTTATGTAATAGAAGGGATCAAATTATACAATTTATATGAAATTAAGGTTATTGTAAGAATACTTGATGTTTCTTCAAATATAATCTTTTACTTTCATTCTGTCTAGATTTTCCCATAAAGATTCCAATAAACATATACTGAACTGCATGAAATTTATTATTTGTGTACCCAAGCAGTAAAACTGAGTGAGAGTCAATTCACCGAGAAGTCAATGCAGCCCCCCCTCTCTATCTTGACACTTGATGTTACTACTGTGGAGCCGCACCCAAATGTAAGTATGTAACTATGACATAAAAAAACTCTGAAAACATGGGTGTAAACTCCAGGGAACTACAATTATATGAATTTTGGTACGTATAATTGTTTTCACTATGATATATTCATCTTTTTCCTTGTTTTCTTGGGGACAAAGCTCAGGAAATTCAGCCCCGTTTCGCGTTTTGCTGATACAAAACCCTGTAATTTATCCCGCTGGTCAGTCTTTCTTTCGTTGTCATTTTCTCTATAATTTATTCAATATGGTTTTAGAATTTTTTGCTTCCTGGACTTTATATTTCTAGTTTCTTGACAATGAATTCATCTGTCCTTGTTTGAAGAAAAACCCGCTTGCAATTTAGCTTCTTTTCGTTAGATTTTTGGTTTTTTTACGTATAATGATGATGGCTGTCTGAAAATTTTTGCGGTTAGCTGGGTTTTGTGGCTTCTTGTTGGGGTTAGTGAGTTTTGTGGATATAGAAGGTTCTTTCTTTCTTTCCCTTTTTTTTTTTTTTATTATTTATAAATTGACTGAAAAATGGAATACCCAATTCAGATATTTTGCTACACCTTTCTCTTTTATTGATTCTGGTGATAATTGGAATTGAAAGGTGGGATCTTGGCATATGTGAATTGTTGAATTGCTTGTGTGATTGAAGGAGCAGATTTTTACATGGATATTGGTTTAATTATTGATGTTTTACTTGGTTTTGGTGAAATCCTGTTGAGTGTATTGATTTGTGGGTTTTAGTGTACATTAGATATGTTGATGGAGTAACATCGACGGGAAGTTGGATATTTTCACAAGTTGAGGAAGTTATGTCGTCCAGATCGACCTCCCACAAGACAAACTGTTCTAGGAGCAGCTCTGCTAGGTCGAGGCAAGGTGCTCGTATAGTCGCTCAGACCCCAATTGATGCCAAGCTTCATGTGGATTTTGAACAGTCTGAACAACAATTTGATTACTCCACTTCTGTTAATGCATCCAATGCCGCCAGTGATGTTCCTTCTTCAACTGTTTCGGCTTATCTTCAGAAGATGCAAAGAGGAAACCTTATCCAGCCTTTTGGTTGCTTGCTTGCAGTTGATGAACAGAATTTCAGTGTCTTAGCATATAGTGAGAATGCACCAGAAATGTTAGACTTAGCACCACATGCAGTTCCAAGCATGGAAGAAAAAGAGGTTCTGTGTCTTGGCACTGATGTTCGGACACTCTTTCGACCTTCAGGTGCTGCTGCACTGCAGAAGGCTGCCAATTTTGGGGAAGTTAATGTGCTTAATCCGATACTGGTCCATAGTAGGAGCTCTGGTAAGCCCTTTTATGCAATTCTACATCACATTGATGTTGGATTAGTCATAGATCTGGAACCTGTGAATCCATCTGATGAGCCGGTGACAGCTGCTGGGGCATTGAAATCATACAAGCTTGCAGCAAAAGCTATCTCTAGACTACAATCTCTGTCAAGTGGGAATATATCATTATTGTGTGATGTATTGGTTAGAGAAGTAAAGGACTTAACTGGTTATGACCGTGTGATGGTTTATAAATTTCATGAGGATGAACATGGGGAAGTTGTTGCTGAGTGCCGCAGGCCGGACTTGGAACCTTATCTTGGCTTGCATTACCCCGCCACTGACATACCACAAGCATCAAGATTTCTGTTCATGAAGAATAAAGTTCGGATGATATGTGATTGCTTGGCACGGCCTGTTAAAGTAATTCAAGAGAAGGCATTGGCCCAACCGCTTAGTCTTGCTGGATCTACCTTAAGGTCTCCACATGGTTGTCATGCACAATATATGGCAAACATGGGATCTATCGCATCATTAGTGATGTCTGTAATGATAAATGAGGAGGAGGATGAGGCGGATAGCAATCAGCATACTAGAAGAAAATTGTGGGGTCTGGTGGTTTGCCACCATACAAGCCCCAGATTCATCCCTTTTCCGTTAAGGTATGCGTGTGAGTTCATGATTCAGGTTTTTGGTGTTCAAATCAACAAGGAAGTCGAGTTGGCAGCTCAACTGAAAGAGAGGCACATACTGCAAACTCAAACTGTGCTTTGTGATATGCTACTGAGAGATGCACCAATGGGCATTGTAACTCAGTCGCCTAATGTGATGAACCTCGTACGGTGTGATGGAGCTGCACTTTACTACCGTAAGAAATGCTGGTTGCTTGGGGTCACACCTACAGAGGCACAAATTAAAGATATGGCTGAATGGCTTCTAGAATTCCATGGCGGCAGTACTGGATTAAGCACTGACAGCTTGATGGAAGCAGGCTATCCAGGTGCATCAATTCTTGGTGATGCTGTATGTGGAATGGCTGCTGTGAAAATTACTTCCAGTGATTTCCTGTTCTGGTTTCGTTCCCATACGGCAAAGGAGATAAAGTGGGGTGGTGCAAAACATGACCCTGATGACAAAGATGATGGCAGAAAAATGCACCCAAGGTCATCATTTAAGGCCTTCCTGGAGGTTGTTAAGAGAAGGAGCCTACCATGGGAAGATGTGGAAATGGATGCAATCCATTCACTGCAGCTCATACTGAGAGGATCTTTGCAAGATGAGATAGCAGAATCCAAAATGATTGTGAGCGTTCCAGCAGTTGACACAAGTATACAGAGGGTGGATGAACTGCGTGTTGTGACTAATGAAATGGTTCGCCTCATTGAAACTGCATCAATACCTATTTTGGCTGTAGATACATCTGGTTGTATCAATGGCTGGAATACTAAAGTGGCTGAACTTTCTGGTTTAGATTTACGAAAAGCTCTTGGTACACCCTTCATTGATTTGGTAGTCGATGATGAAGCTCACAGAGTGAATCACACACTTTCCTTGGCATTGCAAGGTGATACACTATCTATCTTTCAGAGCCTTGCTTGTAAATTACGTATTTGCTAGTATAGGAGCTTTCATGATTTCCAGGGGAAAATATAGGTGGCAAAGTCTTGTTACGTATCTTGTTTTAGTCATTCAAGTGAATGTTGTATGTTACTTTATAATGATATAAGAACTGAACTGCTGGATAAATGGACAAAAGATTAATCAGCGGTCTGTGGTAGAGCCATAGGTTACAGTATAACCAGTCAACAGTTTTTGTTATTGTAGTTGCTAGTGATAATATGACTGCATTAAATTACATATGGTAGCTTCATGCATGGATTTATCATTTTATATTCTTTATACAATTCAAAAGCAGCTCAAATTTTGTTAGGCTACTTGTTTTATTTGCTTAAGAATAGTTTTCTTTCAATTTAAGCATTGGAAATCTCTTTTTGTTTATCTAGTGTATCTTCTTTTCATCCATATTAAATCTGCTATAATTGCAGGCAAGGAAGAGAAGAATGTTGAAATCAGACTGAAAACATTTGGTGCTCAGCAAAAAAATGGTCCCATCATCTTGGTTGCTAATGCATGTTGCAGTCGAGATGTGAAGAAAAATATAGTTGGTGTTTGCTTTGTTGGGCAAGATGTTACTGGGCAAAGGATGATAGCGGACAAATACAATCGAGTACAAGGTGATTATGTTGGTATCATGAGGAATCCTTGCCCACTAATTCCTCCTATTTTTATGATGGATGAGCATGGCCGGTGTGTGGAATGGAATGATGCAATGCAAAGACTGTCTGGTCTAAAGAGGGAACAAACCATTGAGCAAATGCTTCTTGGTGAGGTCTTCACAGTTCATTCCTTTGGCTGCCAGGTCAAAGATCAGGACACTCTAACAAAGCTTAGAATATTACTTAATACTGTAATTGCCGGCCAAGATGCAGACAAGCTGGTGTTTGGCTTTTTTGATCATCAACATAAATATGTAGAAGCATTGATTTCAGCAAACAGGAGGACAGATTCAGAAGGCAGGATCACTGGAGTGTTGTGCTTTCTGCATGTTGCTAGTCCGGAACTTCAACATGCTATGCAGGTTCAAAAAATAACCGAACAGGCAGCAGCAAACACACTAACTAAGTTAGCTTATATTCGCAGTGAAATGAGAAATCCCTTGAGTGGGATAAAGTGTATCCAGAACATGATGAAATCTTCGGATTTGAGCAAAGAACAGAGGCAGCTAGTAAAGGCTAGCGGATTGTGTCACGACCAACTGGCCAAAATCATTGGTGATACTGATATTGAGGGCATTGAAGAAAGGTATGATTCACATACTAACTGATTTAATAAAATGATTAGGGTGAGTACGATTTGCTGCCTTGAGACAGTTGGCTGTAGATACTTGACACTTGTCCTTGGAAATAGGCACTTCTGTTGTTGCTGGTCAAATATCAAAATTGTGGTTTCTGGTAAGAGAACCTAATAAATGATTTAAACAACTTTTTCTTGCGAATGGGATTCCCCTACCACCATATATTGATCTTTTCATGAATTTTCACTTCAATTTACTCGAGTTTTTCCTTCTTATATTCTCTTGTTCTCCTTGTGTTCTTTACTTCTCTCAACTTTTTTGGATTTGATACTCCCTTTAGAAATTGATGTCCCTTTCTGACTGGCATTTTTTGTGACTTTAAGCCCATTCACATGGTGCTCATTTATATCCTTTTTCACATGATTGGTGTTGGTTTAACTGCTGCATTGTTGTATTATACTCTGCTGCAATATATAATGGGTTAGTGTTGCTAAATAGTTGCTTCTGTGTGGTATTTCTTTTGTTTGCTTCCATAATCATTAAACTTTGCTGCATTGTTGGTTCCTTCAGATAATTTTCTGCAGATCTTGATTTTTATCTCGTTTTCCAGTTATATAGAGATGAACTCTGATGAATTTAATCTTGGGGAAGCTTTAGAAGCCGTGATGAAACAAGTTATGATGTTGAGTCAGGAGCGCCGGGTGCAAATCATCTATGATTTACCCTTTGAAGTTTCATCAATGTACCTAATTGGTGATATATTGAGGCTTCAGCAAGTCCTTTCAGACTTTTTGGTTACTGCTGTCTTGTTTACTCCCGCTTTTCAAGGATCATCAGTTCATTTCAGACTAATTCCGAGAAAGGAGTCTATAGGGACACAGATGCATATTCTCCACACTGAATTTCGGTAATTTTCCGATAAATTTTGTGCAATATTGTTTCATTTTGGGACATATATATGTCATCAATGCATCATTACAGCCAGGCTTGCATGAATTTTTACTAACAGCAATGGCATGGCAGGATTAGTCATCCAGCTCCAGGGATTCCTGAAGAGTTAATACAAGAGATGTTTTGCTATAACCATAATGTGTCGAGAGAAGGTCTCGGCCTCTACATCAGCCAAAAGCTTGTCAAGATTATGAATGGCACTGTACAATACCTTAGGGAGGCAGAAAAAGCGTCTTTCAGCATTCTAGTAGAATTCCCATTTTCTGACAAATCCAACTAGTAACGGTATGCAAAAAGTGCATTTTCATGCTTCCATCTATGTGATATCAAGTGCCTGCTCCAATTGGTGCAGGCTGAGAGAAGCGGCTCCAGTTTGGAGAACCTGAGTCATTTCAGCCTCAGGTAAGAAAAACTTGTGCTGCTCCAGTTCCACAATCACTGTTGTGACTTCAATATCTAGAAACAAATTCACTGATGTTTCTGACCGTCAGGAACCAAAACATATACGCTTCCAACATGTAGTTTCGGTTCCTGGAATGTTAGTTGGGCCAATATGGGGTGCTTTATCTCTGAGCAACCATATGGTGTAATCCAGGAAGAAGACTGTAATCAAAGCCGGCCCATTTTGGGGTACATTTCAGACTGAAGCCGCAGGAAGTTATATTCTCAAGGAAGACAGGCATCCTGGTACTGTCTTTGCTGCATATATGATACAGAACTCAGGGGACAGTTTGTCACCATAGCTTAATTGATACAAATAATGTGCAGTTTCATCAAGATTGCTGCTATTGCTTCTGTAAAACAGTTAGTTGTGGTAGCAGTAAGAATCTTTGTATGATTATGTATGTAATGCAATGATAGGCTACGTCTTATAATTGATAATTAGGGGCACAAACTTTTATTTTCTGCTCGAAAGATTTTGTTTGTGCTATCTCCTTGACCATATGAGGTCTTTCTCCAGTAGTGGGTATTTGCATAAAATTTGATGTACTTTTTTTGAGGATATGAATGGCATATAGGTTTATATTTCTTGATTTTAATATGACTTTCTTATAAGTGTTGTTTTTTCATATGCTACTATTTAAAAATAATCAAATTATTAATGATGGGACGAAACCAAAAAGCCACCTCTTATTTATGGAATTGTAGAAAATGCCTTTTAAGATCGAACAAGAATTCAAATATTTCTATTAGTTTGAATATATATATATATATATATATATTAATGCATAAGCTCTAAGTGGCCATCTATATATAGACTATGAACTGATTCAAAAATTGCATAACTAATTATAGTATTAAGTTTCAAGAAAGGACTTAAGCATTGATTAAGTGCTTTCTATTTTTTAACAACGAACTTCACTCTACCTTGAAATGCCTTCCTACTTCTTTGAATTGCATAAAATTACAAAAATGAATAATAATCAACGGAAATATTTGGGACCAAACAACCGAAGAGTATTTTTAAAAAGATTCAACAAAAAAAAAAGTTATTAAAAATGTTACAAAAAATTAATAGAAAATCTCAATTTTATTTTGTAAACTAAAATCTTTTTCACTTTTATTTGAAAAATTAACAAAAAAAATATTATGTAAAGGTGTTATGAAAAATTAATAGAAAACTTCAATTCTACTTTATTTGAAAATTATATACATTTAGATGCAAAGTGCAAACAATTATCCAATCACAAATAAATAGTTAAAAGAAAAGTAAAAATACACTATTATCCCTACCCAAATAAAGTATTGGAGTGAAAACGTAATAAGACCTTTTCTAAGGGAAATAAGTGGATTATCAAAAGTTTAGGGGTAAAAGAGCAATATAATTAGCGCCAGCAAAGCAACTTACCGATTATTTTTGCCGCTTTAATTTTCTCCATCAGATCCTCATGCTGGATTCTCACTATAAGTTTTCCCCCCAAAAATTGAAACCCTAAAACTCGAATTCGTTCAAAGCTTGAGGTTGCTATACAAATTCATCTAATGGGTCGTTCACGCGCTGTCTCTCAAGCCGCTGCCGATGATCCCGGACAGAGGTTCGAGCAATTACTTATATAAATTTCTCGGTTCCTCAATTTTCAAAATTTCTGCCTTGCGTTATTTTTTGTAGAATTCTTTGTATTGTATAGCTTTTTTTGGTCCTTTGATTAAATTTTAAATCGATATATATGTAATGTTTGATTAATTAGAAGTTTTTTAGGGCTGTAAATGAATTAAGCTAATGGAGCTTGGCATTTTGTGGTGGACTCTGTTTTGAGCTTATTAAAACAAGTTTGCCTTGATGAATCATGTGGAATGTGAAATGGTTAGGCTATTTTGAAGTGAGCATAGATATGGCTTAACAATCTTGGACTTAGAGTGGCTCAAAAGGGGAAAAAAAAGGATAAAAGAAAAGAGAGGAAATCCTAGGATCTGCTAGCCATTTTGGCTTGGAGCATGAGCAACTTCATGCTGCGGTGGAATGTAGCACAATTATGACATGTGAAACAAATGTTTAAATTTACATACATGCATATTAAAGAAACACTAGAGCTAGAACACATTGACACTCTGAAAAATCCATACAATTTTGTGCAAGGACATGGGTGGCGCGGCTCTGTGATGGGTGGTCAAGCTAAATGACATGTCCATAAATTAAACAAAAATGATCATCAAGTGTGAGAAAGAAAACTAACTAAAGAACTGTCCTACGTGGCTGTTTCTATATAATTAATTATAAAGTTACTTTTCACAATTATGTTGTTCTAAGAAACACATGCAAAGACTTTTTATGGTAAGTGCACAGTTATTAATATTTATTTTTAAAATTGAATTTTCAGTCGGTCAAAGAGAAAACGTGCAACTCAAAATGTGGAGAATACGGAGAGCGTGGCTCCTGGTATCAATATAACATGTGAACTAATTCTATATTTCTGTCGAATTTTGGTCCTAGGCTTCTTATTTTAAATCTATTTAATTTGTCTATGAAGAAGTTCCAGGAATAACTGATGGAAAGAAGGCGTTGTACCATTGTAACTACTGCAACAAAGATATTTCAGGAAAGATTCGGATCAAGTGTGCATTATGTTCTGATTTTGACCTCTGTGTTGAATGCTTTTCCGTGGGAGCTGAGGTCTATCCTCACAAAAGCAATCATCCTTATAAAGTCATGGTTAGTTATGGTCTCACCCTCTTATTTCTGTTTTGTTGCTATTCTGTGTAGGTTCTAGATGGTAGTTTTTATCTGAATAAACTGTTATATCTACTTTTATTGTGCCTGCATTTGTTGGACGCGTTTTCCAGCATTAGACGTTTCATGTGAACCATCCCTTTTTACCTGGAGTCTGAACAATCCTTTAGGAGTGAAAAACTTTTACTGAGATTTGGCCAAATATTTGAAGTTATTTTATACATTTGGTTAAAGGTGGTGGATGGATTTTAGATACTACATGTGGTGTTGTTTTGTGAATGAAAAAAAATAGCTTATATATTATGTCAACAGAAGACACGGGGCACAACCTGAGAGGCTGAGACAGAGGAGTAATGGCATGAACATAGCAAATTACTTTCGCCATTTTATTTTCAACTTTCTGCTTTCTGCCCCTTGGTTTTAGTATTTGCTCTTGGAACTCCGTGATGCTTGTTTGGTGAGATGGGTACCATAAAGAGAACATATGTTTCATGGTTCTGACAATCTCAAACTTGAAACATCAAAATTCTTTCACCAAATGATGTGTAAGAGTATGTGCAACTCCCGTTCCCAATTTGTTTCTCCTTTCTTGATTTTCCACCCTTTCAAGAGCAATGTGCAGATGCCTCCATGGTTTAGTTGTTGTGTCGCAATTCTTTTTGCTGCTCACCTTTATTTCCTGTTGAAAAAAAGAATTTCTCGAAAAAGAACAAAGTCTATGCATCAATAAAAATTTTGCTGGGACTTCTGCAGTTCTGAAGAGCAACTAAATTGGATAGAGGCAAATTTTTCTGTTGCATGCAATGTCAGTTAACATGTTTCATTATATATTCCCTGAGGTGAAGAGGCATCTCGGATATCATACTGTTGGAAATGGGAATATGTCCAATTTTTGAAGTTTATATCTATGCTAGGGCTGCAATCACTATTTGGATAACCAATCCTTTTGTATTGCCTTCGTCATGTCTGTATATATTCTTATTAATGCTCGGATAACAGAATTTTACACTGTTACTTTGTTAATTACTTTCTGCTACTGCCTATAATCATTTCTATATCAACAGGATAATCTGGCATTTCCCCTTTTATGTCCTGACTGGAATGCTGATGAGGAGATGTTACTTCTGGAGGTATTTTGTATTTCTTTGTTTGTTTGGAAAACTCTATTTTTGATTTCACTTGTAGACTGTAGTATTAAACTTCTATTCTGGAGGTTCTCAAATTAAAGCCAAAGTTGTTCTTTTTATGATATAATTCATTGTTATGTGATACGTAAAAATGGTTATTGCTTACCAGCATGTTAGTGAGGACCTATTCCTATGACTGTATTTTGTAAAGGTTATACTTGTTTTGCAGGGTCTTGAAATGTATGGACTATGGAATTGGAGTGAAGTAGCAGAACATGTTGGAACTAAGAGTAAATCACAATGTATTGAGCATTATGATAAAATATATATGAACTCTCCATGCTTCCCTCTCCCGGTATGGCATATTGTTCTCCACACTTATCTATTCTTCTGTATGGTTTAACTTGAAAGCATAACCTTAACTACACTATCATGCTTTTTCCGCTAGGACATGTCTCATGTGATGGGCAAAAGTAGGGAGGAACTCATTGCGATGGCCAAAGAACACAATGAAACTAAGAAAGGTGCTTGTCGATATATATTAGTGATCCTTTTTTGGGTTATTTTGTTATTTGTTATTTGTTAGGGTTTAGGGTTCAGGGTTCTCCTACACCGTGCTTGCTAACTTTAACTAATTGTCTGTTACTTCTCAGGAGCTACCCCTTCTGGGGAGGTTGATGGGAAAGAAGAGTCTCATTTTTCTGCAAGAATCAAGTATATTTGGACACCTTTTCTGTCTATTTAGTAATTGGACCTCTTTGATATTCATTCTAATTCCATTTGGTTTTGTGTGATCAGGGTGGAAGATCAAAGAAAAGAAGGTCAACCAGGACGCTCCTCCTCAAGCATCTCTTCTGGTACAGTATCTTGTCCATGTGGAACTCGATGGCTGTCATTCTTGAAATAGAAAGTTCTCACACATGGACAAATGACAATGTATTTTTATGTTATTCTTTAATGATGAGTGTCATGAAATTGCACTAACCAATCTATTCTCCGACTCAGATGTAGACATTGCTGGTGGTTCTAGCTGTGGTAAAATGTCGACAGGAGCCAGTGAGAGGACATCCAGCAAAGTCCCTAACACTGATGGTCTAAATGCCATCAAAGTGGAAGGTGCGCATTCTCGTGAGACCATTCTGGCGCTCACCTCCATTGGTGCCATCTATACTTTCTACTTCTCTTTTTGTCCAAGCATACATTGGTCAATCGATCATCTTTTTCCATATTGCTAATCAGTCGTTGATATAGTGCTTCCTGCCTATGTCTATTTTCTTTAGGGTGTTTTGGAGTCAAATTTTGAATGAGTTAGTCAATGGTGGAATGTCTTTTCTGGAATATGTTCAATTGATTAATTAGTTTGTATGTTCTGCATATATTAGAAGAACAAGCCATTTATGTACTATGCTTCTCCCTGTCAGTGCATCTGTGTAGGCATATTAGCATATACTGTGGCATATGCCTCACATCGCATTGCTCACAGGTTGATCCTCATCATTTTTTGATTCTCTATTTGAATATCTGAATCCAAACTAAGAAATCTGATTTTGGGCCCATCTGTGACATCCTGAGATAACGTGCAGCTTCTTGGACTCGTGAGCAATTTTCACCTTCTTGGCAAAAAATGCTAGATATCATAATGCTACTTTGTGGGGTTTTTTTTTTTTCTTTATCTGAAGACAGGTGGTTGTGAAGGATATGAAACTGTATGAATCTTACCTGGTATAGAACTGTATGAGATATCAATTTTAACCATTATTGGAATACTTCAAATTCAATAAAAGCTTCCAAAAATGGGGGTGGAGTCGTGGAGATTACCGTACATAAGCGGATTTGACAATTGATTTTCTATTATGGCAATGTTGTCTGTCAAGTGAAAGGGTTGAGGTGAGTAGTACATGTTGAAGGAGTCAATCATTAAATTTCTACATAATCTGTATCTATACTATTATAGAAGTATGGATCTCGAATCTTGGATGTGTTTCTTCCCTTTGTGGCATGGCATTGATGCCCTTGCTTAATAATGATAACATTAGCAATAATTGATATTAAACAACAAGCAATTAAATGAGGGCCCTAAACCCTAAACCCTTACCTTGGAAGAAAAATGTCAGCTGTTGAGTCCTCTATGAGTTAGTTCCAACCCTTGCTTAAAGTGATGGCTAAGGTGGAAAATTAAGTTTAAGAGTCCTGTACTAATTGTCCTACATCTTTTTAAAATAAGTTCTTCCTAGAGTTAAAGGTCATTGGCTACAAAATAGCCAAATATCTAAACATGTCAAAGACTTTAGCTACAAACGGGGTTGTGGCTGCCAAATGGTGAAAGCTATACCAGTAAATGCATTTGCCTTCTCAATTTTTGAGAAAGAAGCATTGCATTTGTTTATAACAATCTCAAAAGTGGGATAAACTATGCATCTATAATGAACCAACTCCGAAAATCACTCTATGTAGTGCTAGAATGGACACGGCACTGACATGACTACGGCACGGGTTGGACAAGTAGAATGTTTTCTAGAAATTAAACAAAAAGTAAAAAATTCCAACAAAGGAAGGACACAACACCAATATGGGAAGTACATAGTGATTTTTCTTTTTCATATTTTATAAAGTTTAGGAGTTAAAATTTTTAACTAAAAATAAACTTCTAAAATTAATTAAAAAATATCATTATATCATTTCAATTTATTTTCTCTCATCTTGAATTTTTCTTTTTCTTTTTGCTTTTTCCTTTTTCCTGAAATATCATAGTTCCCAATAATAGAGATCCAACACTATAACTAGTATGAATATTTTTCTCATTGTACCCTTACCTGTATTTCTAGAAATCCTTTGTCATTTATATATGTAGATTTTGTGAGTCCATACTTAAAATTCTGTAAATAAGATTTATATTGGATAGTCGTGGTTGAGCGCGCCATGTTTTAAAATTTTTAAAAATTGCAGTGCCCATATCAGCGTGTTTGTGTACTAGAGCTATGCACTTACTATTTTACCAGACTTTATTTTTCACTAATTGGCTAGCATTACTTCACAACTATTTTTGGGCCAAAAAAAAGAAAAGATCATGATTATCTCGACTTTCTAACTTCATGTGCCTTATTTTATTTTGCTGTGTATATGTGGATCTATGTGTAACTTCACTATTAGATAGTTAGTCATTACATGTATACGTAGTTTATGGTATGGTCGCTCCCTATTTTAATGATTACCTTTGCTACTATGTAAGTTAAGAATGGAAAATCTATGTAATTTATTTCTTTTACAAATTTCACTCTGATTGTTTAAAAAATGGCATGGAAATATTTAAAAATTTGAGTTTGGCTCAGCTTCTGAAATCTGATTTTAGAATAGCAAATTATAAGACAATCCAAAAATGGTTCTATCAAATTGTGCCTTTTCTGTACCTTCTGAATTTCGCATTTAAAAACTCAATTTTAGTTTTGGATGGCCAATGTGTTTGAAAATCACAATAAGAATTAACAATTAATCCTAATAGTAATGAGCTCCTATGTAATGGGCCAGAATTGTGATAGTTTTTAAAAGTAACTAGTTGACTTGGTAAAAAAAAATTGATTAACCTAAACTTGCTTTTTCCATGAATTTAGCTTCATTACAATTTGCAACTATTGACTTGAAATATTGTTAATATGCAAGAAAGACTATAAGGGAAAACATCCTTCTAATTCATTTACTGAAAAATGATAAGCTAATTATGCATACTTTATGTGCTAACTAATTGACATACGTATTAGTTTGATGCGATCTTAAAAGATTTCATGTTTGAATTAGTATGGATTCATATTAGATTATTTTTATAGTTCAAGATTTTAAGATTTGAATTTAAAAATTCATTTACTACTCGGTCTGTCCGAATTTATCTCCTGTTTTCTTTTTGGGATGTCTTAAATAAGGCCATATTTCCTAAAGTGGGAACCATTTTCCCCCCAAAACAACCATCTCATTCAAGATGCAACACCACGGACTCTCAACTAATACATTTTAGGACAATAGCTTGAATATACATACATAGCTTTCATTTTTTCAACTGACATCTACTCCCTAGTAGAGTAATTCGCTATAATATTGGTATGGATGTGGTATAAAAAGAATGTTCTCTACGTGCAATGCATGTGTATTTTGCTAGTATCACTAATAGGATCAGTGTTTAGATTTGTTTATGCAGCAGGAATGTTTTCATGGTTGTTATTGTTGAGTAGGGAGTATGTTTGAGATTTAGTTACGCAGCAGGGATCTTTCTCATGATAATTATTGTTGGGACTTTTATGCAAGTCAAAATTTTATATATGTCACGTTATAAAATGCCTAAACATCATGTCTGTCATGTCTCATAAGTTTCATACAGACAGGAGCATTGGAGAGAAAAAACCAAGGACATCAGGGGAGGAGGGTGTTTCTATGAAGGAATTAAGTGGATATAATTCTAAGAGGCAAGAGTTTGAAATTGAGTATGACAATGATGCTGAGCAGTTACTAGCTGACATGGAATTCAAGGAGACAGATACTGAAGCTGAGCGTGAACTGAAACTACGAGTTCTGCATATATATTCAAAACGGTAATGTTTAGCTTCTTTGTCCACTATCTTCTTCTTCTTCTTCTTCTTCTTCTTCTTCTTCTTTTCATTTCATTTTTTGCTCTCTTCAATCCTTTGATTGATGGCTGCAAGGTTAGTGCATTATGGGGAAAACTGAGTACTCTTTCACTCTCTTTTTTTGGTTGGTTTTTCTTAGCATTTTGTTAATTTACCTAAAATCAATGCTGAAGTTCCCAGACCTTTTTCAGCAATACAATTTGGAGATATGTGAAGACAAGTATAGGTTACTGCTCATCGCAATGTAATGCTAGCATTTTCTACTCAAGAAAATATATTATTAGTCAAAATAGAAGAATCAAAGATGTGTATCTCGGTGGGTGTTGCCAACCATGTTATGTTCTTAGGTTTATCATTTGCATGAGCCTTATTTCGCGGTGGGTATGAAGCACTTCGAATATTTATTAGATTGGAGGCTAGGGCTATATTTTTTGTTCAGAATACTTTTATATGTTCGATTTGGATTTAATGATCCAATCAATAAGGTGCAGTTTGGTGAAAAATCAAGTTCCAGATTTTGCAATCTTGGGAATGATCCAGATATTGAGCTACCTGTGTGATAATAATTTTGCTTTCATTTGGATTCAACACTCAAATAATTTATAACAATCAAAATTGGAGGAAGCTACTTGAGGCAGCTGTTTACTGTTGAGGATCCCGGATATAAAAGAAAAGATTCTATATTGACTAGAATAAAGGGTTATAGGCTAGAAATTCAAATTAGTGGGTATCTATACTGCATCACTACTTTTTCTGGTATACTTTGGTGATAAAGCTGTGAACATAAACAAGTCAAATAACTGCCTAAAGAAGACTGGGAATGAGAATAAACCATCTTTCAAGAATGAGTTAAACCAATCCAAGTTGATTTTTTCGGAAGAAATTTTGGCTGAGACAATGTTAAAACACCCCATTTCCTTACCAATACAGCAGCATAACATTGGATGCCAGAGTCAAAACCTTCATATTGGATTTACACGTTCACCAAGTTACAAATACAGAAGCTTCTTCTGATCTTGAGAATACTATAACTAAAACACTGTTCAATCACATCCTATTTATTCATGATTTACCTGAAACTAAACTGACTGGGTGCACTAATGAATTTCTCAGAATCCACTCCAACCAGCAATTATTCTTTGCAATCTCAATTTGTTTGTAAGTCCCTTATTGTCTACAAGCATAAAGCCAGGGTACTCGTCATTAAAAAAATCTAACTTTCAGCTCTGTGGATGGTGAAATATGCCAATCTTATTAACAGATGCAAGAGTCTTTGACTTACCCTAACAAATCTCTGGCAACTTATCTCTTTATTTATACGCCTTAAATGTCCTCTGAGATCTCCTGCACTAAGGAGAATGAGGAACACCAGATCAGGTTTAATATGCCCCAGAAACATTCTGACTTTCACATGTGCCAATGATTTGTTTTAAGCGCTCCATTTCTTTATAATTCTACAGTTTCTTTTTGCTTTTCTTGATTTTCTGTTCCTTGTTGAACATGAACATTTCTCTGATGCCTTGAGCTCTCTTTTGATCCATAGTTTCACATGTAAGTGCTTCTGTTGCATTTAGATGTTCAAATATAATCTTTAGATATTTATTCAACTTTTCTGGTCATCATTGCTTGAAGTAATGACATAAATTAGCTCAGATGATAACACACCTTTCAGTTTGAGACATGCTTGCTACTTAAACTGGTGCATTCTCTTCTTCATTTTTGTTTTTCTTTGTTCCTCGTATCAATATATCAATGTTGCAGGCTTGATGAAAGAAAAAGGAGGAAAGAGTTCATTTTGGAAAGAAATTTACTATATCCTGACCCTTTTGAGGAGGACCTTACCTTGGAAGAGAAGGAATTGTGCCATCACTACAGGGTATTCATGCGATATCATTCTAAAGAGGAACATGATCAGTTGCTAAGGAGTGTTGTCGCAGAGCATCGAATTATGAAAAGAATACAACACCTTCAGGTACGATGTACACTGTTGTGCTATTCCTAAGTATCATCTGTAATATCATCTGTAATATAATCATGGTTCTCACGATTTCTGTAGCAAGCAGGTATTTCTCTTAATAAGATTCACTCTTCATTCTGAATGCTGTTCAGAAGATAATTATTATTGAAAATTTTTGGTCAGTGGATCCTACTGGACCATGGTAAAATTTTCATTTGACAGAATTTTCGTAATTGACACTTAAGATTGTCAAAGTTGAGGAAGATGGGATGACTGATACCTTTTTTCCTTCCCCCCCCCCCCCCCCCCCCCCTCTTCCTTTTTCATTTTTTCCCCCTCTTATGGTTGCTTCATGTGTTAGCTGTCATTTGTTTATTGCTTTCTTTGCTCCATTTGATTTGTCCTGTCAGGTCATTGTTGTTGGTAAAAACTGGGTAATCTATATCGTGGTTTAAAAGCTGAACTCTAATTGGCATGATGACATATTAATCCTTAAATTAATAAAATAAACAAAATTTTTGGCCATAGGTTTTTCTTATTTTGGAATCAGCGGGAAATATCGGACTTGTGAGCTGCTGGTTTGAATTTTAGCTATATGTCCAGTGAAATTTGTCCAAAATAGTTACAGAAAGAAGTATGTTTATCCAATAGTTTGCTTCCAACTTAGTGCTCAGCAGAACTCTTTTCACTTGCAGGCTGCTTTTATCTAAAAGCTTTCTAGAGTTAAAATGAAACTTCTAAGTGAAAGATGAACTCTCTCAATTTTTGTTTCTAATTTTTCAGCCTAAGTAAGAATATCAGCTTAAGAGACAGAAAAGTGCTGAAAAGAATACAATGCTTGTACACATTGATGTGGTAAAACTAAATTAATTGGCATTTTTTTTTCCAAAAATTGCAAAACCTAATTGCCTGGCCTGTATGGATGCTGAATATGCCAAGAACATGGTTGTTGCTTTGGATGCATACTTTTATCTACCTTGTATCTGGAACAGGTGACTCAATCAAACCGTCCAGGAAGGCAAATAGACCCGTTCACCAGCAAATGTTACGATTCCCTCCAACTGCTCCACCTTTCGTTTCCTTCAACATCATTGATTTCATGTGTGTTGTGAGGCCAGCAAGAATCTCTGTGGTGAATTATATTTTAGCTATTCTATAGAAAGTCAGAAAACTACTTGTAATATAAAGAGTGCCTTCTCCACTTTTTATATAGAAAAAAGGAGCAGCTAAGCGAGAGGACTAGATGCACCTGCATTTATAAGAAGAACATAGCCTATATCAGGAACAGAAAAGCAATATTAGGACTCTGTCTTATCCTTTATAGTTCGTTTAACAGCTCACTTTATAGACTAATCCTTCTTAATTTGTTGTCACACCAAAATCTTTACAGTTTACACCTTGGCGCCAACCAATGAAAATAGAAGAAAAGGTCTGCTTCTCAAATTGAATCATTGGTCTCTGTTGACGTACCACTTTCGCTTGTTAGAGGCTTGTCGTTAGATAAGCTGGAGTATTTATTGGCAAGCAGTGAAGGAATGGTCACCGAGATTGCTTTTATCGCTGGTCAGCCTGCCCATATGGCACAATATGGAATTGATTTTCTCTAAGTTTGGATAGTTTCTCGGAAAGAGTAGATGCTGCCACACTATTTTAATGAAAGCAATCTCCTTAAGGAGATATGCTCCACTACGCTCCTTGGATTTCATTACCTTTTCTCTTTAATCCTTTCTCTCTCTTTTGATGTCTTTCTTTTATTCATGTTCTGCATCCTAGTAACGGGGTAGGGGTCCGGTTACATACAAGTAGGAAGCTTAGAGAAGAGATTCCCTTCCTTATGCTTGTCATCACTGTTCCAATTTCATTGTAAATAATCTGAAAGTACTGCTTGTGCAGGAAGCTCGAGCTGCTGGTTGCCGCACGTCTGCTGAGGCTGAGAGATTCATTGAACAGAAAGTGAAGAAGGAAAGTGAGGAAAATGCCCGTCGAGTGAAGGAAAGTTCCCAGGCTGGTCCCAGTGGCAAATATTTGCAAAGAGTTAATCATCATAAAGGAGAACAAGATACCAGCCCTTGGGTTGGTAACAAGAGCCCATCTGTATTAGATCTCGGTGAAAAGGACTCTTCATCAAACGCTAAAGGACTCACTGGTTCTGACATTTCAGATAACTGGGATGTCACTGGATTTCTAGGAGCTGATATACTCTCCGAAGCTGTAAGATTTACTATTATATCTCTAGTTGCTCATTTCCATAAGATTTAATGATTGAGTTTCCCAAAATGATCAGAAGCTGTGGATATGCTGATTAAATCTTTGCCAACTAACTCTTTTCATTCTTCCTTTCTTTTTTGGGCACAAGTGCTTGATTTCAATGAGCGGTTTGTATTGATTTTTGACTGAATCTCTTGTGAACTGCACTCGTGCAGGAGAAACAGCTATGTGGGGAGATCAGAATCCTACCAACACATTATCTCAACATGCTGCAAACCATGTCAATGGGGATTTTAAAGGGAAATGTAACTAAGAAATCTGATGCACATGGCCTGTTTAATGTTGATCCAGGCAAGGTCGATAAAGTATATGATATGCTTATAAGAAAGGGGATTGCTCAAGGATGACCAGCATCATTTATCCTTCGATTCTCTGCTAGGATGAAAAAGGTTGCATGCAGCGTGCTATGTACATGGTAGACCCGGTAAATGGATTCTTGTCCCTATCGCCATTACTTGGTCGACTTAGCCTAAATCATTAATATCCACAGTGACTTTCTGAGATTGCACCTCTAAATTATTGATAGGGAGGTATTTGTTAATAGGTTATGAGTTAATGCTGTAGCCATGCAGCACACATTAAGATGAACGGTGATCGGCCAAACTAGAAGATTTACCCTGGCTGATTACCAGAGAACTAGAGTTGCCCGTAGTATTAAAAAATGACTGTGTTGATGGCCTGAGAAATTTATGTCATATAAAAACTTATGTTTTTATCTTGATTCCCGATAAATTCTTATTTCAACTTGAGAGATCCTGGACTGCTCTATAGGTTGAGATTTATCAAGGTTTTGCTGCATTAAATTCTGTGGGATGGGGGTAGCTTCTTTCTATTTGGGTGAAAATAAGATGCCAATGTCTTGAGATGATGAGGACATTTCAAACAGTACACTTTTTGGCTGTATACAAATTACAAAGATCAGTTGGGATCTTAGCAAGGAGGTCTCTTCTGATAGTAGTTTGCTACTGAAAAGGATGGCCCTAATTAAATTAGAAGGACCCTTTTCTTTTGCTGCTGTTGATTTATCAATATTCTACATAGTGGTATGAGAGCAGTTAGAACTTGCGTGTCTTCTCTCTCTCTGAGTGTGTGTGTGTGTGTGTGTGTGTGTGTGATACAAGTGTCTGCAAAGTGCAGTGGGATTTGTTTCTTTTCCAAGATCTTTTCTGTTTACCTTTTATCTCTTGTTTCTTCATTTTGTATAGTTTTGATCCAGCAGTTGTGTTCACTTGTTTTTCATCAGTTGAGACCCTAATAGGCACTTAATATTTTGTGCTTTCCAAATAACAAAAATAAATGAAGTATTATATGCGACTTTGATTGACTTTTCTTATTGTCTCATTAAATGGATAAGAACACGACGTTATCTTTGGGGATTAGGTTAGGAAAATGATGTTCAATGCAGAATAATTTGTTCATGAAACTCAAATATGAGGTTTCATTTTCATAGCTCTCGAATGATTTTCCTTTTTAAGAAAATGATCAATTATATTATTCGGCGCATCAAAACATATCATATTATTTAATGACTAATAAATATTTCTGAAGGAAAGAAATTACTGTTAACAGTCCACCAATACTTATTAATAGATGGAATCATAACTAATTTGAATAAGACCCCACTACCCGTGGAAGAAGTTCTATTTATGTATGTACGTTTAAACAAAGTTATATAAAAGGGAAACAGGAAAAACTATACAAAATAGTATTTTATAAAACTATACAAGAAAAACTAGCCATGGAAGTAGTATTGTATAAGATGATTTTCAATTAATCATTTACAAGTTATGATCCAATCCTAGTGGGCAAGTGCTTTGGATGCCATGATGCAATGATGCTAATGACAGAAAAGGAGTCAGAGTAAAAGTTTTCTCTCTATAAATTTATCATATCAAATCAAATCACCAATCCCTATATGTTAATCAATGTCAAATCATATGTTAATTTTTGTGGCCATTGATATGATTTTCTTGCAGAAAGTTACATAGTCATGTGGGGTAGAAGAGATCATTTATGTATGGCGTACATATAGATGGCCTTACAGAATTAAAACTATGTGTTTGACTTTTACTCCAATTTGGCACAAATGCCACAGCAAAGTACATATGATAGAAGTTGAGAGGGGGTAAGTTAAAAATGTGAAAAATAGTTGTTGGGCTTTTCCTGGGCCTTCTTGTAAGCTTGTGGACAACTATATATCAAATTTCCCCTCATGATCAAGAATCACCAACCTGTGCTGTACTGCTGTTCACGCACACACCCACGTGTGTGTGTGTGTGAAAAATGTGCTCATCGAACAAAAATCCAACACAGTAGAGAACAGTCATCTGTGACAAAAGACAGTTTCTTCTGTGGATTAAAATCCAACACCTTAAGACAATCAGATGAAATTCTGTGATCATAATTATTCATAAATCTTACTTCTCTTTTATTAGACGGCTTAAATCTTTTGTTTCAATAGGTTTAATCTTTTATTTTATGTCATAAAACAAATAGGAGATATGTTTTAACACTTCTTCTTGAAAATGCCTGATTGTGAATTAAATAAATTTAACATGGCTTTGATAGGTCCAACTCCCAACAACTTTTTGACTTAGTATGCTCTATTTACATCGGATACCAACATTTCCTGATCAATTCAGTCTAAGCATTTTGCCAAGGTTGTCTAAATAAAATTTTTGTCCTAAGCAAATGATTGCATACTCTGCTTCTTGATTTCATTAACTTGTCAACCTATTAAGTGGTTGTATCCATATTTTTGGGTATGTAAGTGTTAAATTTCTCAAACACTTAAACCCAAAACCTCAAAAGTTTTATCAAGATCAAGGTATATTTGATTAAGTCTCATGTCCAAATAAAATGGTGGGATTTTGTTTTGCATATGTAAAAGAATGAAAACACGTGACTTTGATGAGAGCTTCCATGTAAAGGAACCCTAATCATCAGCAACAACAAAACAAACCTCAATACACACACACACACACAACGTTTACTTGTTGACAACAATCCCACGATCAAACAACGTTCACTAATGAAGGGCCCTCTCCACTCAATAGTCAATGCATTAAAAACAAACAATAAGGCAATAATTTTCAATTGAATATACCACCTAACTCATACTATTTCAATGCATATTAATTTGTTATAGCCTTATAGGGAGGGGTTACCCCACTTGTCACCTTTCCCTTTGGCCTCTTCTCTTCTTAGTTAGATACCACCACAAACATATACACACAGAAAAAGTGTTAGTGTGTGTTTTTCAATACTAACTTCCCTACTCTACAAATAAAAATAAATGTGAAAATTGCTGCTAATAGTATTCATAAAGTGATAATAATAATAATAATAATAATAATAATAATAATAATAATTTTTATTTAGTCATGATAATACTCTTGTAAATTTAGTATCAACACAATTAATTTTATTTTATTACATAATTATTAGCTAAGGTACTTAATAAAATCGTTACAAACTAATAACTTGTAAAAATAATTTTATTGCTATTAATAGTTAACAATAGTAATTTAGACTCAGTGTGTATTTTACTTGGAATATTCTCATTTGCCTGTCCAAATCTGTCTATTTGTGATAAAAACGTTCACGACTTTTGTTTCTCTTTGCTAGGTCTTGCTTGAGATCCAAACCTGAAACCATTAAAGGTTAGGGTCGTTAGGAGAATTTCAATAATAATTATATGAGTTTTAAATCTATCCAGGATTTAAGGTTTAGGTATTCTACTAGGATGATACTCAAGGGATGGCTAATTAGGTGATGGGTTATGATTAGGTTAGATCTCATCCAATTCATTCAAAAAGACATGAATTTTGAAGTGTAAAAGAATTATGTAAAATAATAAAAGTAAAATGAATTTTTTCAAAATTGACAGCATCAATTTCGAATTTATAAAGCAAAATATATAAATATCACTAAATATATGGAATGACAATTTTGCAAATCAGCTATTAACATCTTATATATTTTCTTTTCTTTTTTATTTTGTTTTTTCCTTGAGGTGTTTTCTCTTCCTATAAATTCACCCAACTTATTTCCTCCACAGCTTTCTATTAATACATCAAAAACATTATAAAACTGCCCATTCTTCCACAAATTTGAAGAAACTAATTAGCGTAAACATGGTGCAAGTGCATGAGCTACCAGAGTATGAACCCCCAGAGAAAATAGAGAAGAGGGCCAAGTTCTGCATCAATGACAATGTGGATGTGCTCATTGAAATACTCAAACGGCTCGACGACCGCTCGCTGGGTGTCGCCGCCTGCGTCTGCCGCCTCTGGTGCGCATTGACTCGGAACGACTCGCTGTGGGAGCACCTCTGCTTCCGCCACCTCTCTCCGCCGCCTGAAGGCGTGAGGACAGTGGTGGCTGCACTGGGAGGCTACCGGAGGCTGTACATGGTGTGCGTCAAGCCGGTGCTGAGCCGACTGAGGAAGCTGAGAGTGGGCGGCGGCGGTGAGATCGAGATGCGGGTTTGGACTCGGCATGAGTTGGAGCTTTCGTTGTCGTTGTTTTGTGTAGATTATTATGAAAGGGTTTTTCTCGGCAGCGGCAGCGGCGGCAGACTCGGTGGTGAATCTCCTTCGCCGCCGTCGTCGCTCATGTTCCTATGCAAAGCTGTGAACGTTTGACATGGAATAGCTTGACGTATCTACTTGTATTTTTCTTTCTTTCTTTCTTTCCTTTTTTTTTTTTTTTTTTTAAGTTTAATATTTTTTGATTTTTGGATTTAATATGTTTAGGTTATTTATTCCATTCATTGAGACAATAAAAATATACCATGGATTAATTTGCCCTTTTCATGTCTTATTTTCTTTTCTTTTTTCAATTTCTCCTTGTATTTGGATCAATTGTATGGTGGGTTTTATGTTATCTTTACTTTTATTACACTCTTTTTCGTTTTAATTATTGTTCTTAATTTTTCATGATAAGGAGCGTATCAAATTAACTCTTGCATTAGCATGTGCTAATATTGTATTTTGAAGCGAGTTATAATATTATCTCGATTTTTTATTATGATTGATCTAAAATAATATTAAAATATTTTGTTTTTTTTATTAGAATGTATAATCCAAGAATAATAAAGGGGGATAAATTTAGAAAAAGATCATTCATAAAAGCATCTCTCGTCTCTTCCTACGACAATAGACAATACAATAGTGTAACATGTAGCATTATCAAATGAAGGAATCCCTCCTAATTATTTGCTTAAGGCATACATTGAGAACAAGCGAACAAACGTTGGCTTTGTGTAATGGAATTGATGAGTTTTGGGTTGGACTTGGAAAACATCAAAACTTGGGCTCCTACTGATTATTGGCCCACTTGATCAACGTGTAAAGCCCAAAGATTACTTAATGTGGTGGGCCAAAAGATTTAAAAGGTGATTGGGCTCCTTCCTATTGGTTCTTGGAGCTCTAAAATGAGTACAAGTATAACTAAGAGGGTGTTTGGGTGAGCTCATAAGTTCTCAAAATATCTTATACGATGTTTAGGAGCTTATAGGTTAATAAAAAATATTTGACAATTTTTTTAAAAAAGAGTTTATAAGATTCTAAAATAAAATATTAGGAGCTTATAAGTTCTTTTAAAAAAAGTAAGGAGATCCTAATTTATTTTTAAGATCTTAACAAGCTCATTTATTTTAAACAATTTTAATTACAAAATTATCATTATTAACATCTTATAAGATCTAATATCTTATTTTATCCAAACTCTTTAACAACTTATTTTAAAAATAAGATCTAACATTTTATAAACTCCAAAAATATCTTATAAGATGTAGGAGCTTATAAGATATTTTAAATAAGTTTAGCCGAACACCCTCTAATTTGTTTGAAAGGGAAAATTGAAAAACACAACAAAGAAAGGCCTTTTGCAAGTGGTGTAAGAAAATATTGATGACTAATTCTTTTAGGAGGTAAAAAAGAATAAAAAAAAATGATGGAGCAAGCATCTTCAAATAATAAATAACAACATAAAGTAGGTTCCTTTTTAATTACAAAGATAATTTTATTACAACATATGATGGAATCTATTGGAGGAGCATTAACAATTAAGCAACCTAAAGTAGCTTATCAATGCAATATTAACTATATAATATTGGAAAGTTGAGATTTTTTATGATCTCCAATCCCAAAAAACAATTATATAATCAGAAGGGATTTTAATTTTATTGTTTATAGCAAGAAAACAAGAGAGTGTGTACTATTTGAACATGAGAATGTAGCAAATAGGTCATAGTTTATATATGCTCATAATCATCTTTTTATTCCTTATAATGATCAATCAAGTTGAGGCCAGTAAAAACACAAAAATTGAAGAACAAGATGATAGATGATGATAGTGACAACAAACATATATAGAAACACAATCAATCTAAATTATTAGGTTACTATGATGATATATTGAGAACAAGAATTATTTTGACAAGAAATTGTTAGCGACTTAATAAATGAGTGTTTGAAATTGATGTGGATGAACTGTTGAGGGTTATTGTCAAACTGTTAAAAAATGAAATGAGAACTTGATTGAATTGATAATGTAAGAAGCGTATCATATAATTATACAAAATTCATAATCATCTTTTTAGGACTTGCAATAATCGAAACAGTACTAGCGAAAATCGGAGAACCATTAGATGATGATGTCGAAAACAAATATAGAGATGTATTGATTTTAAATTACTAAAAGTGTGTTCTTATACTTTTGAGCTCGAGTTTGAGCCTATATCTAATTTTAAATATAATAAAATAAAATATACTAATTTTGATTTTTTTTTATAAAATAATTTAACTTTTCGAGTTTGAACCCAAATCAAACTCGAGTCTATAGTTTGATTATGAGTTTGATTATGAGTTTGAACCTAATGAATCGAATCGAGTCAAGTTGAGCCCAAACAAGTGATCGAGTCGAGCTTGAGCCTCAAGTTCTTATACTCGTCAAGCTCGAGCTCAAACATGAAAAAATTATCAAAACTCAACCCGACTCGTTTGCATCCTATATCAAACTAACTTACAAAGTATCAATCCCGTATCTTTTGCCATTATAGATTGGAGAAGGCATGTTTGGGGAACACGTTTCAAGCAAAAAAATTATTAGCCAACTTTTTCCTTTTAAACCTCCAAATTATTATCATATTACAAAATTGAGCAAAAATAAACCACATTCACATGGCCCACTTTTCCATGTTACTCCTCACAACCTAACACTATAGAAAATGTAATGACTTTGCTACCCTTTTTCTTCTTTTTCTCCTACCCACCTTAATTTTATTAATAATTAGCTAAAGTATATACAAAATATAAATTAAAATGAACTTTTCCTTTATTTATTTTTGTTTGTAAGGGGGTGCGCACAACGCACAGGGGGTGCCCCATTGGCTTACCCCATATTAAATATGATAACTGTTACTTTCACTCACATTAATAATATTAATAATTACATAATCATTTCATTTTTAATTTATTTTATTTATTTCTGTATGTTAATTTTTATATATAGATATTAACATATTTTTAACTGCTGCGTATAGTTGTAGTTGTACTGCTACTTTAAATAAACTCTCAACAGTATTTTTATTTTTTATTTTTTAAAATTTTTTCTACTCGGCGCTTTGACGGAATTTACCGCCGTCAGCTGCCGGAAAATTCCACTGGGAAATTTTTAGTCCTCCCCTGGTTTGTACTTGCCACTGAGTAAGCCTTCCTTTTTTCATTTATGTAGTGAATTTATTTATTTATTTAAAATTTAGTGATAGTGTTATTTGCACTTTGTACGGTAGATTTACTTTTTCAGATTTAACCCTAGATTTTGTGTAGATCTGGAGCTAATTTTTGAGGATCAGGAAATTTTGTGATAATCTATGTGTGGGTTATTTCTAAATCTCGGTAAGTTTTTCATTTTTTCTTGTTCTTTTTTATTTTGTTCATTTTGAGCTGAAAATGGTGTTAAAGTGAGTTCTTTTCAGATTCTTTTGCTGCTTTGTGCAGTTTTTCGCTTGGATCTTCAGGTAATAGAGACATTATGCTAGAATTTTGGTGATGTTTTCCTTTTTCTTTGTGTAATTTGAATTTTGCTTGAAATTGTTTGACTAGGATAGAACATCTTAAAAGGGCAACTATAGTGAAATTGAATTATGATTCTGAGTTATTTGTGGTTTAAAAAGGTTGCTGCTTTTTCATGGTTTGTCGAACTGGGCTATTTTTGTGGAGGGCAAGATTTGAACTTGGGATTCATCTTCTTTAATTGGAGTTGAAGTAAAATATAATGCATGTTTCTGGATTTAATAATCATTTGGTTTGATTTTCATAGGATCATTTTGCATACGATGCTGAATAGTTTACTGATTTCGTGATACTTATTTGGCAATCATGTCATGCACGAAGAGAAAAGTGGATATTCATCATCTGCTTTTAATAACTTGCAGTGTAATAATGGCGATCTTTGGCATAGAATTTGGACTGTTACCCCATATATGCTGCTTGTAGTATTCCCTTGAAACATTTGGGTCTCAGTTTGATTTGAATCTGAACTTGAGATGGAATCTAACATAGAGGAAGCTCTTAAAGCTAAAGCATTTGCCGAGAAACACTTCGTGGAGAAAGACTTTATTGGTGCAAAGAATTATGCTTTAAAAGCTCAAATGCTGTGTCCTGAACTGGAGGGTATATCACAAATGGTGGCCACATATGGAGTCTTCATTGCTTCTGAGGCAAAAATTAATGGAGAACTTGATTTCTATTCAATTCTTGGACTGGATCCATCCACAGACAGGTCCAAACTAAAGAAACAGTATAAGAAAATGGCAGTACTACTCCACCCTGATAAGAATAGAACTGTTGGAGCTGATGGGGCATTTAGACTTGTCTCAGAAGCGTGGACGCTTTTATCTGATAGTGTTAAAAGAAGCTCTTATGATCAAAGGAGAAATTTGTTTGCTGGATACAGTGCTGGGGCTGGTGTTTATGATAGCTGTTCCAAAATTTCAGCTTCTCATTCAAAACTGGATACATTTTGGACTGTGTGTACCTCCTGTCATGTTCAGTATGAATATCTCCGGAAATATGTGAATAAACGACTTTCTTGTAAGAACTGTCGTGGTGTCTTTATTGCCGTTGAGACTGGGTTAGCCCCAATGAATGGTTCTTTCCCATATAGCAATTACTCTTATGTGCCTGAAAATGGGTATGGAAGTCATGGTTGTGGGGTTACATATATTCCAAAAACTACTGCATATTGTGCACCTAATGGGCCCACAGGACATCACACGGGATATAGATCCGAGTGTGTGTCCAATATATCATTTCAGGGTAACCCGCCTGTAAATTCTGTTGGTGTTTTAGATCCTAATGGTCTCTCTACATCCTCCTTTGTGTTTTATCAGGCTAATGGAGAGGCAAACAAGAACAACACAAATGGAAAACATGACAGGGTAAAGGCTACAGATCATTTGGCATCTAATGGGTGTGCTGGTCAGGCTGATGTATCAAGACCAAGGCGTGGTAGACCTTCCAAGAAGCGAAAAGTGGACTTTGGAAGCTCGTTGAGCAATGGACGTGAAGAGATTTGCCCAAATGTCGATGCAGAAATTAAAATCACCACTGGGAATGGAATATTGAAACCTGCTTCTAGGATTTCCTCCCCGCCTGAGACTTCAACTAGACGCTGTTCAGTTGCCCCTGCATTTGATTCTAGGCAGATGTTAATTGCTAAGGCAAGATCAGAAATTCTTAGGAAACTAGAAGAGATGAGGTTGGCTTCAGAAGCGGCAGCTACAGAGGTTGATAAATCATGTGAGACAGCGAAAGTATCAGGTGCAACTGGTGCTGGTTTACAATCAGAACTAAAGAGAAGTGCTTCTATGTCAATAACAGTTCCAGATTCGGACTTCCATGATTTCGACCAGGACAGGTCAGAAGAATGCTTCAAGCCAAAGCAGATATGGGCCCTGTATGATGAAGAAGATGGTATGCCGCGTTTGTATTGTCTTATTCGTGAAGTCATCTCAGTAAATCCATTTAAGATTTACATAAGCTATTTGAGCTCGAAATCTGATTGTGAATTTGGCTCAGTCAATTGGTTGGATTCTGGATTTACGAAATCTTGTGGAAGTTTTAGAGTGTTCCATTCCGAAATGGTTGAGCAAGTCAACATCTTCTCCCATCTTCTGAGCAGGGAGAAGGCTGGTAGGGGAGGTTGTGTAAGAATCTATCCAAGAAGTGGAGATATATGGGCTGTATATCAAAACTGGTCACCAGATTGGGACAGAACAACCCCGGATGATGTGAGGCACCAGTATGAAATGGTTGAGGTTCTTGAGGACTATTCTGAAGAGAATGGTGTCTGGGTAACTCCTCTCATTAAACTGGATGGATATAAGACTGTATATAAGAGGAATGCAAACACAAATGCCATTAGATGGATCCCAAGAAGGGAGATGTTACGATTTTCACATCAGGTGCCATCATGTTCACTTAAAGTTGAAGGCACCAACTTGCCTGACGGTTGCTGGGATCTTGATCCTGCTGCAACTCCAGATGAGCTCCTTCAAGGAGAAGTCGAACTTCCTAATCATACTAGGCCTGGTCATACAGAGAATACAGAGAAGACTACAGAATCTCCTCCAGATGAGCAATATCCAGCTAAACCTGAACGAGAGTCTGAAGAAAATTTCAATCATAATGAAATCTTTGATTCAGCTCAAGCCAAGATGTCTGAGGTTGAAAGTGAAGCATGCATTGAAAAGAGCACTTCTGTGGAGCTTTTTCGAGGACGAGATAGAACTCCTATAGAGCTTCCTCAGGGAGAATGTATAATGAAAGCTGCAGCTGAACTCCCTCAGACTGAACCAACTGCAAAGGTTTAATAAGAGCTAACTTAATGCAAAAAATTCCAACGCTACTGTACAAGTGAGTCCTTACAGCTGAAATACAGGCTTGGCAAACGTGAAAGTGAAAACAAAGTAGGAACCGAATTTCAAGAGTCTTTCCATTGGGAGATTCAAAATGTACAGATTTAAATACAGCCTAGATCCTATTCTCAGAAATTTAGTTAGTTCGAGGAAAATACTAATCCTTGGCCCTAATGTTTTGGGGAGCTTTATATCTATTCAGCTATTTGTAACTGGAATTTAGACCTATTGACTCCTGATTTTACAGAAATGCTTTATATTTGACTCTAGTATGTGACAAGTGATGGGGCACAATACTAGTGCCCAATGTACTACATTTGCCAATATTTTTGGCTTAAACATAACAGAGACTCATGAAGTTCCATTGATATGTGGCTTTGAGGTTAATCTGCCCTTCATTCCCAGCAGCACTCGGGTACTGTGGATTTATTATTTTGCAATCACCTCCTCTCCAAGTAGATTTGTATGTGGGGGTACATTAACAATCTCTTCCTGCTCCTTTTCTTAGATTTTTGAATGTGTATTGACTTTGGGGTGTTAGCTTTTACTGCACTTCCTAAAGTTATCTGGCAGATGTTTTCAGACAAGGCATATGCAAACCTGTAACCAGTAATGTGCCTATGGAGAATGACACCTTAATGTTTTCCGTGCTCCCATTGCATATTAAGACGAGAAATAGAATGGAGCAGCACATTGTTTGGCAGAACCCTTAACTATTCATATTTGGTGGTGTTTAATGCATTTGCAATTCATTGTTTGTAACAAAAGATGTTCAAGGGAACAGCAGTTGACATAAGGCAACTAACATAACACGGGGTGGTAGAATCCAATAGTATACTCCTTCACGGCTTCACCCAAGATTCATTCACTCATGTTTTTTTATAATCGAAAGACTGAGGGCTCCATGCTCCAGAGTCACAGGCACAACAGCACGAGTGAATACAGAGAACAAAAAAAAAATCAGAAGCATTGATAAGTTATCGTTCTAGTTTCGGTCTGAAGAAAAGAATCTGTTACTGTATGCAGCTTGTCATGCTCTGCTTTTATGCTAAAGCTCGAGTATTAACATAGAAATGGAAGAATATTTCCATAAACAAATTCTGTGTACTATGTACTCAATTGTTCCTATGATCATATCTCAAACAGCAAGTCTTCATGGCAGCACTGAAGTCAATAAAATATTCCAAATTGTTGTTTAAAAGAAAGTCCTGTTTTCAATTGCATTTTTTGTTCTGCTGATAAAATCATCAACTGCCATGGTCCCCAACTCTCCGCCAAACCTGGATCTAACTGTTACTGTTTCTGTTTCTACTTCTTTTGGCCCCACCACGGCCATCAATGGAATCTTAAGTTTTTCTGAGGTTCTAATAAGCTTGGGCAGCCTCTCACCACTGCAAACTTCAGCCCGAATACCATTAGCTTTCAATCTCTTGTTCACCTCATTGCAGTACTCAAGCTGTAAAAATCATGCAGCAAAAATCAGCAAACTGCAGCGCATGAATCACAAGATAAACAGAAATAAGGATGTATTTTACTTTACTAGAAGGAAAAGAATTCAATAGGGATGATTCTAATAGAGTACAAGCACCATAACATCATATTAAGGCTAACAGTGAATATCTAGTCATGCAAATTTCAGTAGCTTAGAGCCCATTTGGTTTCATTCTCAAACCCCCTCTTCGTATTTTTTATTATTTGAAAATTGAAACACATTTTCACTCGACATATTTTCATTTTCCTTCTGAAAACACATTATACAATAACCTATATATTTTTTTTTTCTCTCTCTCTATTATCATTGTTACTATCTCTCTCCACCCGCAACCTACTAAACCCTATATAATTATTACTTTTCCAATAATCTATTTAAATACAAACTCATTTTCACTAACTACCTTTTCAAATTTTGAAAATGATGGAAGTGAAAAATGGGAATGAAAATAAAACCAAACGGGCCCTTAGTTCATAGGTGACGAAAGTGACAAGTGTATAAGCTGTCAATACAAGATTTGCTTCATCCAGTAAGCTATCTAGCAAATAAAATGGACTCCCACTATAAACCTTGTGGAAGATAGTGGAAGCTTTTTCTTCACCTGTGAGTCAGTTACTGGTAAAAGTCGAGCTTGAATTGGAGAAAGCCATAATGGAAAATCTCCAGCATAATGCTCTATAAGAACACCAAAGAACCGCTCTAAGGATCCAAGAACTGCTCTATGTATCATGATTGGTCGCTTCTTCTCTTGATTTGAATCGACATATGTGATGTCAAAGCGCTGAGGCAAATTAAAATCAACCTGTACAAAGAAAAAGATTTTGCCAAGAAAAGTTGATGCGGTACATTTAGCTCACATAAGAATCCACCAATATATAATTGCTACTTTTTCTTTTTATTTTTCTATTACCAATGGAGTTGGCAAGGAATGACGGAAGATGAGCAATGAAATAGTTAGGGAAGACCTTCATGTTCATGCTTTCTTCCGATTAGGTCATCGGGAACCTAAAAAGTGAAAAGTGTCAGTCAAACAATACCTGTATGGTCGAGCACTGCCACTTCCTTCCCAAAGCATCCTCTATTTTGAGATCAATTTTGGGGCCATAAAAGGCACCACCCCCATCATCTATCTGATAACTCCAACCTTTGTCATTTAAGGCATCCTTCAGAGCAGCTGTTGCTTTCTCCCATATATCATCGCCTCCAACAAATTTCTCTGGTCTTGTTGAGAGGTTCACTTCATATTTGTCAAAACCAAATTGCAGCAATATTTCCTCTGTCAGATCCAGGACAGCCCCAATTTCATCTTTGATTTGATCATCTAAACAAAATATGTGAGCATCATCCTGTAAAACCATCCCAGGTTAAACTAAATATAAGACTCTGGATCATTTTATCAGTATATGTTTGGTAAATGAAAATATGGAGCAGAACTGGATGTTTTTTGAACAAATACAGCTATCAGCGAGAACTCCTATTAAAAGCATGACCCTGTTAGAAATAATCAAAGAGTAGGGGGAGCCTATGGTGCAGAAATCCTATTCTTAATACAAAAGTAATAAGAATCCCAATGCGTATTAGATGTATACCAACTGTGATTCTTCAACAATTACTTGAATGGTTTCAGGCGAAAATTTTGGAAGCTTCTATACCTTATCTGCATTTATTTTACTCTGATGTGAGAAGCTCAATCTATGGTATCTCGTCATATGAGAAAACAATGTGTTTATCTGGTTTCTACAGCTACCTAGAGGAATCATGACCACCCAAGTCTTGTAGATGATTTGTTTTCCTAATTGCTGCAGCTACATAGAGGCCTTCTGCCACTTTGCAGACTGATGGGTTTCACAAAATTGATGGTCTGCGATTTAATGAAACCAAATCAATATGTATGATAGCAGGTTCAAAACTTGGTTCCGTACCATAAAGTTACTCAGGTATGCCATTAACTTCAACAAGACCAAACTCAGCCACATGTAAGACCTCATTGGATAGGAAATTTCTAGTGTTAAAAGCTGGGCTGTGGAGAAGTTGTGCAGTGCTGGAAGTCTCCAACTTATAAGATCAGTGTTATTTAGCTTGGACATCTTCTTGCCAAGCTGCTTTGTCCTGCCTAAAGAGTTTGCATAGAGATTGAAAGCTTTATAAATGGATAGTTGCGACCTCAATACTTGCACAGGTAGCTAGAAATCAACCTTAAGAGAAAGATGAGCTTGAGTGTCTAAAATTTTGAGGCAAAAGTACTAGCACAGAGATGAAGTTCAAATTGGAATAGGGATAACAAACAGGTCTATAATATATCATCGGCATCTCCCAGGCCACTGGCTGTTTTTTCCAATTTGAGGATGCAGTATAGTTTACCAGATATGTTTTGGTAGAAGAAAGTTTGATATGTCTATTGGAATTGGCCTGGAGAAAAAGAACTGCTGAAATGAGGAGATAGATTGCTGCTACAACAGAGAATTTCTTGCCTATGCCTTCTGCACATGAAATGCTTTGCTTGCTTTCTGTCAGCTAAGGTCTCATTGAAAGTGCTTGGAATGCTAGTAGAGAGAGTTTTACTAACTAATCTTTTGTTTTTTTGCTTTTGGCATACAATAAAAAGAAAACTCTCATCTATCATATGGATTTCAAGTATAGACATGACCCCATATGGGTGTTGCAGTGGTGAGCAGAATCTACCATTCATCTATTTTTTCAATTTCCATCTATAGCTCAAATTTTGCATCACATATTCCAAGTTGCTAGAGAAAAATGTTAGTCCCTCAAAACTTGAGCTGCGGCAACTGCATCAACTGACCAACTTTCAAGGTTGGCTTGCTTGAGGTCAGGTTGTCTCTTGTACAAGATATAAGGACAGACACAGTAAGATTTATCGGAAGCAAACCAAAAGGTCTATGGAGGAAATCAAGCTACATGAGGAGTATCAGGGAAATAGGTTGTATATGGGGCAGTATTGATTTTTCCCACCAATAGGAGTTATTTTCAGATTAAATGCCGTAGAGAACACGGAAACATCCCTCTCAATGAAAATCAAGTTATCCAAAAGCAAGGGCTTCAACAAGCTCTTACATGGGGAGTGAAAGTTGTCATACTTGAAAACTTGTTAATACTGCCATAGTTTGGTTTTGCTTAATGGTCATTTTGACAGGCATTTTAGAAGCATGATACACCTTACAAATTTCTGAGGGAAAAGAATTTGCAGTTGAGTGTCTCAAGTAAAGACAATGGATTGTCAGCCGAAAAAACCGTAACATGGTCCACAAAGCAGGCAGCTTTGAGGACTTAGAAAAGTAGAAATGAGAGAACTATTGTTGAATGACATACATTAGATGGTCTAATGCCATTACTGAATCCAAAACAAGGCATGCAAGGAGCATATAGAAGGTATATAAAAGTTCAATGAGAAAAGAAAATACCTGGGTAAATCCTCTTACACGGAAAAGGCCATGTAAACTTCCAGACAACTCATATCTATACACTGTTCCAAGCTCTGCAACCCTGATTGGAAAATCCCTGTAGGAATGTAGCTTCCGTTTGTAAACCAATACATGGTAAGGGCAGTTCATTGGTCGTAGCTGATAAAGTTCTTCCTCTATTTCCATCTGATCAAACATGTTCTCTTTGTAAAAGTCCAGATGACCACTGATCTTCCAAAGATCTGCTTTTGCTACATGTGGAGTGTAGAGTAAATCATAGCCATGCTGTATGTGAATCTTTTTCCAGGCATCTTCAATTATGTGCCTTACAATAGCACCTTTGGGATGCCAGAAAACCAAGCCTCCACCAGCCTCATCCTGCAGGTATTTATCTAAGATACATTGATAAATCATCTAAGAGAGACAAATAATTGTATATGAAAGTGAAAAATGTTAAAAAATAAATTTTCATCAAATTGTGAACCATTGACTAGTAGACCACAAACTAAGACTTATTGTACGTAAATAGAACATTTCACCTTATTTTGGGGGGGTGGGGGTGGGGGGTGAGCTATCTGGTGCCATACATAATTCCAAATGGCACTCAACGGTATTGCTAATATAGCATACATCAGATTAGATTTGAATGCTGACAGGGAGCAAACTCTCAAATTGATCAAAAGGGTACCTGTATAGAGAACAGATCAAGATCTTGACCAATTCGACGGTGATCTCGCCTTTTGGCCTCTTCCTTGAAGTGAAGATAAGCTTTCAGTTGTTCCTCATTCTCCCATGCGGTGCCATATATTCTTTGCAGCATGGGCTTGTTTGTGTCACCTCTCCAGTAAGCCCCAGCAACAGATTCAAGTTCAACAGCTTTTCTATTGATGTTGCCAGTGGATTCAACATGAGGCCCAGCACAAAGATCCCACCATTCATTGCCTACGAAAGTATGCATTCAGTGATAATTGCCCTAGCATAACTAAATAAATAAGACCCATTTAAAGAGCATTTCCTTGAGTCTTTTTAATGTAATCCAGCTATGAAAATGGTTTAGTAGGCATAATTGGATTTCACAGAAGGAAGGAGCAGACCTCACCTATATGATAGATGGTGATGGGCTCCTCTTTAATGCTCTCCAGAATCTCCAATTTGTAGGGCTCCTTGAGGGCCATTATCCTTTTCTGGGCTTCATCTCTGCTAACTTCTTCTCTAATTAAAGGCAAATTTTTACCAATAATGCGATCCTACAGATGATTCAAGAAATAAATTCTGTAGCCAAAAAGTATAATCTAATGAACATTTTTGCAATTTCCACCCATAATGTTGTTGAATAACACAGAAAAAATGGACTGATACTGATCATCATCATATGAGATAAAGTAAGCTTACCATTTCTTTCTTAATTTTCTTCAGGTCCTTATCGGTCAGAGGCTCCATATCAAAGTCGTAGTAAAAACCATTCTCGATCCAAGGACCGATCGTCACTTTCGCATGCGGAAAAATCTTTTGAACAGCCATGGCCATTACATGAGCGCACTGCATTTGTTAAGACTAATTAAAAGCCATTACGATAACAACTCAATAATGCAGAATTCACATTTTGAATCTGCAAGAAGATTTCACAAGCCAAATATAACTAGACAAGAAAATAGCCAAGATATCATCAGATGTCAATTGTCATGTCAAAGCAGCATGGACTTTGAATTTCAGAGTTCCAGGCTGTCCATTTAGTCACACGCATGTATGATTCACAGGACCGAATTGGCACCTGAGTAAATTAAATTTATGAAGAAAAAGATTTGATCTTGATTGAGCTGTTTCTCTTGCCGGTTTCAATATGCATCAGCTGAATGCTGCTAAACAATACCTACTAATTCAGAAGTTGAAAGAAACTGAAGGTTCTTGCACTTTGTTCAGATTTCGGATTCTTCTGCTTGAAGCATAAGGTCTGAGCACATCTCTCACCACATGCTTCTCTAAACAGTTGATAAGAAGGGAAACAAGAAAAAGAAAAAGTAAAAAATGAAGGTGGTACCGTGTGGCGAATTCTGAGTAGTCTCTCAGAAGACTGGTTAGTAGGAAGGACAATTCTTCCCCCAGACTCAGAGGCATCGCTATCTGTGCCTTCTCCGGTCGGCGCAGCAGTAGGCGTTTCCTTGTCTTGGGTGGCAACGGCGGATAATTTAGGCGTCCGCAGGCCATTGGTCCGATTAAAACGATGATTGAGAGTAAGAAAAGACGGGCAAACTGCAAATAGATTGAGATGACATTTGGGAGAGGAATGAGAGAGGTTATTGGACGGAAGAGTGAGAAGAGAGTGCTTGGATAGTGATGAAGATAAGGCCATCACAGTGGTTTTGTGGGCAAGAAATATGGCTAAGAAAGAGTGTATTTGTTCTGGACTCAGTGTGTGTGTGTGTGTGTGTGTGTGTGTGTGTGTGTGTGGGGGGGGGGGGGGGGGGGGGTTGTGGTGGAGGTTCAGGTTTGTGCTCCGTATCTCCTGCTGCGGACTATCTCCATAACCAACCAACCATTCACATATCACCGTCGGAGGAGGATTTTAGCAAAGGCCACCATAAATAATAAATAGTAAATACAAATTACAATAATCTTTTCTTTTGTGTAAGAAGTGAGAACCTCATGTTTGGGCTTTGACAAACAAAATGTTAAGTCATTACTAAAACTCTCACCCATTATGGGATTAAATTTTATTTTTTAGGATCATAGTACTTTTGTGAAGAACTCGATAATTACAAAATTGATAAAAGCTTCAATTTGACTAGCATTAGAATGTTTTTTTAGTGCAGTCGTAATGAGTAATGATGGATGGATCTATTCTTTGGGACACTAATTATGAGTGGATCAAAATATTACCATGCTAACAACAAGAAGACTCTTTTTACTTTTGTATTTCAGTTCATGTTTGTAACAATTTTATAGGCAACTGAAAATAACGGCATTGGCAGGCAAAAAGTTAATCCTTGAGCCTATCCGTAATTACCTTACCTTACACAAGTAATTAACAGTTATATGAACCCTCAGAAACTGTTAAAATGGTGTTAGAGAAAAGCTGTTAGATATTGATATGAGATGACCCAATAGACTCAGCCCAAAGACTATAGATCCGAGGCTGTAGCATCGAGCCCATTTCATCCTTAGGGCCCAATCGTGCTACCGACTTCAGTTGACCCAGGTCGACCAAGCAGGTTAACCTCTCACGTCTCCATTGAAAGGGTGCAGTCATTCGACTAGGCTGCAAACCGGAGTCAGATGCTCGAGCCGTTCGACCATGGCACTTGGCTACCTCTTACACCGGTCACCAACCCACGGTGAGGTTGACCTTATCACTGACTAGGGAGGTCGACTCGATGCAGAATCAACTCTCTCCCATATTAAATGTCTTGACAGACAACATACCTCCGCATTAAAGGCGCATGCCACCCCAGTACCGCCCATACTTCTGCACTAGGCAGGAGGTGCACCTATAGTGTACTATTCTATCAATAAAACTTGGAAATGCAGCCACCTAGAATAGTACAAGAATGGCCCCTCACGCAAGGACAACGACCCTTCCTACATGTTAAGGGCATCTCAGACAAATCCCTCTCCAGGAGAAGGCTATAAATATCCCCTTCCCAGCCTCACTAAAGGTATGCCATTCTATACTACAAAGCCTTCACTCTGCTACTCATCTTATCTGATCATTCTCATACTGACTTGAGCGTCGGAGTGCCATAGCCGAGGGCACCTTGGCTAGCCTGACGTTTGCTTGTGGTTGCAGGACTCAGTCTAAGTATCTGTGGAGCTCATTTACTCGACTAGGCAGGTTGATCTACCCAAATTCCATCCCAATCCAGTTATATACAGTTTTCACCCTTGAATTGAGCTTTAAAGGTTTCTATGTCCCGCCCTCCTGCAGATGCTCACGGTCGGCAAGGGCCATCTCCGACCTCCTATAAAAATGGTAGCCTAGCTGGCTCACCTAAAAAATAAAAATTCATGATAAGAGAACAATACTCGACCTACAAATAAAATTCGACGAGACAAGCTTATCGACCAAAACCCTACCATGTTTGAGTGATAAGCTAGAGCTCTGAGTGCAGCGTCCTGGCTTAATTCCATGAGTTTCTTCTGGTCGGATGCAAACAGTCCGGCCATCATCACCTTTAGAAGAGCAGCCTCGGTCGACCTCACCATCTCCATCGAGTAAGAATTATGCACAGCCATGTTCGGCTCTGTCCCGAACCTTGGCGACGATAGTTTTGGCAACTGGAATAGCACGTCGTCCTCGTGTTGATCGAATAAATCATATCCAGAAGGTTGGCCCGACCCCGTGGCTTTCCCTTTGCCCTTCTCGGCAGCCGTCCTCTTAGGAGTAGGTCCGACCTGTTCAACCATGGGCCTCTTTCCTCGACCTGTGGGGCTGCTCCCCGTAGTCGCCACAGGTCGAGTCGGCGACGGAGTGGACGAAGGCGATGGCGTCATCATCTCGGGCTACGCTACCATGACCAGAGCAGCCCCTTGTCGGGCTTGTTCCTCTCAGCCCTCGCCAAAGCCTCTACTTGTGAACGATTCATAGTCTCATCTCAATCTACAACCACACAAATAATAAAAGATCAAAATTGAATAAACAAATAATAAGTAAACAAACAAATCGAGAATCGACAGCACTAGCTACCTAGTCTATCGCCTGCTGGCAAGTCCATCGCCAGCTAACACCAAACTCCTCTCCTTGATAAACACCGAGGCCTCCACCAGACCAAACTCCACCAAGTCCCGAATGGACATATTGGGCTAGGTTGGAACTAAGTTACCCGGCATCTCGACATGACCAATCCACCAACCCCTCGGAATATTGAAGCCCCCAGCCACCCAAACATACAGGTAATGTTTTTTCCACTTTTGCTCGTAGGAAGAGGCCGGAGTGACAAGAAATTTTCGACGGGGTTGAGCAGTGAGATAATAAAAACTTGACTCGTCGGTGCTATCCGACTTTCGGGACATGGGTAAGTGAAAAATATTGGAAAAATTTGTGAAAGTAGCCGGCTGGTCGAACAAGTGCATTAAAATAGTAAAGCTATATATGATCGAAAAATAATTTGGCAGCAGCTGGGTTATACACACTTCTAAACCCCTCAGTAGCTCGACTATAAGCCCAACTAAGGGGAACCTAAGACCACATCGAAAGGCCTCCTGGAACACAGTTATATGCTCAACCCAAAGACTCTAGACCCGAGGGTGTAGCATCGAGCCTATTTCATCCTTAGGGCCCAATCGCGCTACCGACTTCAGTTGACCCAGGTCGACCTCTCACGTCCCTCTTGAAAAGGTGCAATCATTCGACTAGGCCGTGGATCGGAGTCAAATAAGCGCAATATTTCTTAAGAAAAGGAGGAACTCGAATAAAACGGAGGAAGAAACTTACTCGTTCTCGATGGAATATAAGGCACAAAATATTGGTAGGAAAAGCAGTTGGCTCAGAATTCGACAAGATGCAAAGCGGTAAAAGTAACAATAAAGGCTTTAACCGTGCCTATTTATAGGCATGCGAGTCGAGAAACCCAAGTGTCTGTAATAATGGCGTAACCACCGATGGATGTGCGTCTGGCATGATGTAACCAGCTCATTAAATGCGCTAACACCAGGTCGACTTTCAAAAACCCTCATCAACGGACCCTCGTATCTTCACAACAGACTACTTCCCAATCCTTCTTGTCGATCATCTCGTTCAGAATTCGGAAGTGGGGGGACCATGATGGGGATGGCCCAATAGGCTCAACCCAAAGACTATAGACCTGAGGGTGTAGCATCGAGCCCATTTCATCCTTAGGGCTCAATTGTGCTACCGATTTCAGTTGACCCAGGTCGACTAAGCAGGTTGACCTCTCACGTCCCCCCTGAAAAGGTGCAGTCATTCGATTGGGCTGCGGACCGAAGTCAGATACTTGACCCGTTCGACCATGGCACTCGGCTACCTCTTATACCGATCGCCAACCCACGGTGAGGTTGACCCTATCACCGACCAAGGAGGTCGACTCGATGCAGAATCAACTCTTTGCCACATTAAATGCCCTGACAGACAGCATGCCTCCGCATTAAAGGCGTATGTCGCCCCAGTACTGCCCATACTGTCGCACTAGGCAGGAGGCGCGCCTACAGTATACTATTCTGTCCATGAAACCTGGAGATGCAGCCACCTGAAATAGTATAGGAATGAGAGATGACCTAAAGCCCCTCTTGCAAGGACAATGACCCTTTCTACATGTTAAGGGCATCTCAGACAAATCCCTCTCCAAGAGAAGGCTATAAATACCCCATTCCCAGCCTCACTAAAGGTATGTCATGCTATACTACAAAGCCCTTACTTTGCTACTCATCTTATCTAGTCGTTCTCATACTGACTTGAGGATTGGAGTGCCATAGCCGAGGTGTCAAGGATCGCTCCTGCTATCGGGCCCCTTGACCGTCTACAGGGCATCTGGGCCGCCTGAGCCGTCCCTCAATAGCCTGCATCAACGGACTTGCATTTCAAGGAGTATCTACTATGTCCTAGGTGTAGGCCTTTTCTTTTGTTTTCACTATTGCACATATGTAGGCAGGATGCTGCCGTTTTTGCTGTAATTTTTAGCTTTTCAGTATCTAATGTTGTAACAACATTTTTCTTTTTTAAGCCTATTATAGGGGGAATGAGTATTCGAAGCTGAGTTGTACTGTGCATTGTTTGAATCCCCCTAACGTCTAGCATTGCTCTAACGACTATTGATATTATATTGTTGCTGTTATCTATGAAATGGAGTTTTCTTTCCAAAGCGTTCCGGCTTGTGAGTGAGTACCATTGGGGATTGTGCCTCTAAAGTGTCCCAGCGTGGGCGTGAGTGCAACACATAATCACCCAACGGCTATCAAGCTTGACGGTAACTAAGCTCTTAATAATTACTGAGACAGTTGACGATTGTTGTATTTCGGCGGACATAGCATGCGGCAAGCTTCTAGCCGCACAGTGCACAGTTTCCTCATTACTTGAGAAGCGCCCTGTGACAAGTGGTATCGGAGCCTCAGCTCTTGATCCACTAGCTGAGGCAAATGGCGCTAGAACCTACAGCTTCCGCAAATATGGCGGGGCAAGAGAATGAATCCCCAAGACGGGTTGGTACTACAAAACAATGGTTGGACGCACTGGAAGACGAGAACTCCAGGCTGCAATTTGTGGTTGAGACCTTAGAGGAGAAGGTCGAAGGGCTGGAAGCAGAGATCACGGATCTCCATGATCAATTGGGTGGGAGTAGAGATGTCTGTCAGGCCTTGACAGAGGCCCTGAGGGAAAATAATACAACTGATTTGAGACGGGAAATAGAAGCAATGTCGATTCAGATCGGCTTGCTCTAGAGAACGGTGAGTAATAGGCCAAACCCGGTGGCCAGGCTTCGGATACCAGAGCCTAGAGCTAACGGGGGTGCAAGAGATGCAAAGGAGGTTGAGAAATTCCTGTTTGACATGGAACAGTACTTCCTTGCCGCTAATATTAAGGATGAGGCAAGGAAAGTGGCGACTGCTGCCATGTATTTGACGGGAGATGCAAAACTATGGTGGCGGACCAAATATGCAGATATCCAGGCACGACAGGTGCATATGGATACATGGAATCAGCTCTGGGAAATAATTAAGCAACAGTTCTTCTTGGAGAATGTCGAGTATAATGCCAGGCGGGCCTTATGAGATTTGAAGCATACAACCTCCATCAAGGAAGTATGTGAAAGCTTTTTCTACCCACATGCTAGACATAAGGGATATGTCCGAGAAGAATAAGCTTTTCATATTCTTGGAGGGATTGAAACTATGGGCGCGTGCCGAGCTACAACACCAGAGAGTGGCCGATTTGAATACTGCTATGGGAGCAGCAGATCGGTTAATGGATTACAGTTCAGAGCCCTGAAAGGAGAAACAGGTAGCCTCTAACACTAATCAGTCAAAAGGGGGTGGGGCAAAATCATTCAGGCCGAATCTGAGCAAAGGTGGGGGAGAGAGGCAATCCCACACCCAAGGGAGCTCACAGGCGAGTTCCAATAAGGCAAAACCAGAGAACAAGCAGGGAGCACCACAGAAGAGCAGCGGATGTTTCCTTTGTGGTGGTCCACACCGGATGAAAGATTATTTGAAGCAGTATTTACTGAATGCTTTGGCGAGCCTTGCAAAAATGGGGAGGGCGCATAAGTAAGCTGAGACTTGAGCTTTTACTGCTGGGGAGCAAGAGTCAAATGAGGGCGAGGACAACCTTGGGGCCATTTCACAGTGGTGCAATACAATTTCATAGGTGGCAGCTAAAAGAACAATGCCACCAAAGGCGAGCAAAACTACACCAGCCCTAACTGAGAACCAGCCGAAGGAAGGATCACAGCCTCGAAACTATAGAAAGAAAGGGTTGATGTTCGTTGATGTAAAGATCAATGGCAAGCCAGTTCGTGCCATGGTCAACATTGGTGCCACCCACAACTACCTAGCAAGTGCCGAAGTGGAGAGACTCGGGTTTGTACTAGAGAAAGGAGTTGGTCGGGTGAAAGCTATTAATTCAGCTGCTCAATCGGTTGCAGGAGTGGCCAAATCTGTGCTCATCAAGGTGAGACCATTCAAGGGGAGGACAAACCTTTCAGTGGTCGTGATGGATGATTTCAAGCTTATCCTTAGGCTTGAATTTCTATGGGACACAAGGATAGTGGTGATGCCGCACGTGGATTCATTGATGATGATGGGAAGCAAGCTGTGTGTCATACCTATATTGACCGGGAAGCTGGGGGACAAAAATCTCTCAGCCATTCAGTTTGAGAAGGGTTGCAAACGAAACAAGCCGTCATTTTTGTGCACCCTTCTCTTTGAAGAGATGGATGAGGCATCGAGGCCAATCCATGGTTTTCTGGATGAGTTTGTGGTGGTGTACTTGGATGATATTATGGTGTATAATGGGACCTTAGCCAAACATCTGGAGCATCTGCGAAAGGTTCTCACTCGACTCTGTGAGCATGAACTATATGCCAAGCCATTGAAGTATTCATTTGCTCAGGAGAAAATTCATTTCTTGGGTCACATCGTGGAACGAGGGAGAATTTATATGGACCCAAAGAAAGTGCGGGCTATTCAGGAGTGGCAGCCTCCTGAGAATGTTCATGAGGTGTGGTCATTAAACTATTATCGCAAATTTATGAAGGGCTACTCTGAAATAGCACGACACCTCACTGACCTCACGAAGAAGACAGAATCTTGGAATTGGACACCCCAATGCCAAGCAACATTTGAGGGACTGAAGAGAGCTATGGTGTCAGATCCTATGTTGGCCCTCCCGGACTTAACAAAGATGTTTGAAGTGGAGACTGATGCTTCGGACTTTGCTCTTGGAGGAGTTCTGATTCAGGACGGGCATCCTGTTGCTTTTGAGAGCCACAAGTTGAAGGAAGCAGAGAGGCGCTACTCAGCGCACGAGAAGGAATTGCTAGTCGTAGTTCACTGCCTCAGACTATGGCTGCATTACTTGTTGGGCTCTCCTTTTGTGGTCTGGACAAATAATACTATAGTCATCCATTTTATGAGCCAGTCTAAACTGACTAGTAAGCAAGCACGGTGGCAAAATTTGTTGGCAAAGTTTAACTTTTCCTTGGAGTACCGTGCCGGTGAGAGCAACCATGTGGCAGACGCCCTGATCCGGAGGGCGGACCATATGAGGATAGTGGCCGCTTTGTCCTCGAGTGTAGCTACCACTTCTATAAAGGACCAAATACGGGAGCTCTTACCAAAAGATCTTGCAAAGCAGTATTTGGTTGACCTTGTCGAGAAGGGCAAAACTTGGCAGTTTTGGATGGATGGAGGACTCTTTATGACTAAAGGAAACCGCATGTATATCCCAAAAGGTGGGGACCTGAGGAAATCATTGATTTCGGAATGCCACGACACTCTTTGGGTGGGACACCCAGGAGCAAAGCGCACCTATGCCTTGGTGCACAGATCGTATTATTGGCCGTAGATGTGGGATGATATTGAGATTTATGTCCGTACTTGTCTAGTGTGCCAGCAGGACAAGCCGGACCATTAGAAGAAACCAGGTTTGTAAGAGCCACTTCCGATTCCCCAACAACCTTGGGAGAGCATATCTATGGATTACATCATTGGGTTGCCTAAGGTGGGAGATTTGGGGACTATCATTGTCGTGGTAGACCGGTTCTCTAAGTATGCTACTTTTATTGCAGCCCCTAAACATATTACAACAGAAGGGACGGCTCATCTCTTCTTCAAGCACATTGTTAAGTATTGGGGACTGCCGAAGGACATTGTCAGTGATCGGGACTCTCAATTTACTGGCATCTTTTGGACTGAGCTCTTCAAACTCCTCAGATCTAAACTGAATATGAGCTCGAGCTATCATCCACAATTTGACGGCCAGACCGAGCGCTTCAATTCCATGTTAAAGGAATATCTTTGATACTTTGTGAGCGGCTCTCATAAGGATTGGGTGAAGCTCTTGGATGTTGCTCAGCTGTGCTTCAACCCCCAGAAGTGCTCTACCACCAATAAGAGTGCTTTTGAGATTGTGACTGGGCAGCAACCGCTACTCCCACGCACTCTGGACTCCCCGCAAGGTGCGCAGTCTCCTCTTACACGGAGTTTCTCGCAGAAATGGAAATAGAATGTTGATTTAGCCCCAAGCTACCTCGAGAAAGCTCAGAAGCGGATGAAAAAGCATGCAGATCAAAATCGCTGCTTCAGTGAATTTCAAGTGGGAGATATGGTATTGGTGAAGGTCCCTGACCCGAGACAGTTGAAAGCAGCAAGGGGGAGAGACCCTCGCTTGATGCAAAAGTACATTGGATCGTTGCCTATCATTAAACGCATCAGGAAGGTAGCCTACAAGATAGCGTTGCCTGACTGGTGGAAAATTCATAATGTCCTCCACGTGAGCCAGCTTAAGCCCTATCATGCAAATCAGGATGACGCATCCAGCAATAGACCCAGCCGCCCACAGTTGATGTTGACGAAGAAAGAGAAGAGGGTGGTGGAAGCAATCCTAAATCACCGAGTAACTGGCACATAAAGCGCAACTCAGATGGAGTACTTGGTGAAATGGAAGGGATGTAGCAGCGAGGAGAACACTTGGGAGCAGGTGACGGACCGTGAGGCGTTCCAACCTCTTTTAGAGGCATATCAGGCCTCAGTGTCGCCGAGGACGTCGCCATCTCAAGTGGGGGAGAATGTCAAGGGTCGCTCCGACCATCGGGCCCCTTGACTGTCTACAGGACATCTGGGCTGCCCCTCAACAGCCTGCATTAACGGACTTGCACTCCAAGGAGTATCTACTGTGTCCTAGGTGTAGGCCTTTTCTTTTGTTTTCACTATTGTACATATGTAGGCAGGATGCTACCATTTTTGTTGTAATTTTTAGCTTTTCAGTATCTAGTGCTATAACAACGTTTTTCTTTTTAAGCCTATTATAGGGGGGAATGAGTATTCGAAGCTGAGTTGTATTGTGCATTGTTAGAGTCCCCCCCAATGTCTAGCGTTGCTCTAATGATTATCGATATTGTACTGTTGCTGTTATCAATGAAATGGAGTTTTCTTTCCAAAACGTTCCGGCGTGTGAGTAAGTACCATCGGGGATTGTGCCTCTAAAGCGTCCCAGTGTGGGCGTGAGTGCAACACACAATCACCCAACGGCTATCAAGCTTGACGGTTACTAAGCTCTTAACAATTACCGAGACGGTTGATGGTTGTTGTATTTCGATGGACGTAATTGGCGTGTGGCAATCTACTAGCCACACAATACGCAGTTTCCTCGTTACTTGAGAAGCGCCTTGTGACACAAGGACACCTCGACTAGCCTGATGTTTGCTTGTGATTGCAGGACTTAACCCAGGTATCTGTGGAGCTCATTTACTCGACCAGGCAGGTCAATCTACCTAGATTCCATCCCAATCCAATTATATACAATTTTCACCCTCATCAAATATAATTCTTATAGCGAAAGGAAAACACATCACTAGAAATAAATTGCCTTTAATTTGTAGTAATATTCTCATTTACAATATAAAAATTTGCAAATATGCATGCATACAAGAAAGAATCAATATCAACCATGTATATACACAACAACAGCTGCTGAAATTGCTATGCAGACTAAAAAGTAACACTACACCTCATGAGTACATCATCTACACTTGGACAATCAAATCTCCCAGAAACAAAGACAACATGTAAATCTGCTTTGCTTTTATTTCTCCTCTATATAACATCAATATCCACTGCCGTTTGGTACATCAAACTTACAACACCTGCTCTGCTGCTCTGTGACGCCAAAGAACTAAATCTGAGGGACCGCAAACCGAGCGACTTATCATCAATATATCCTTTCCAGTGGGAAGTTTTAGCAAGTGGAGATGAAATTATCATCATTCATCTCACAAATATTGGACATAAAAGTATTTAGCCGTTGTATTTTGTATTCAGAAATTTCCAAGCGGTGCATGTGTCGATCTTGTGTGCTTGTTAGATGGCTTGCCCTGAAAAAAAAGGGTTGTTATGTATGCAGTTAGCAAGCATTCCTCTTCTTTTGCTGCAATGCCCCCAAAGTACTACTCTTGAAATACCTACACAGCATTCATTATATAATCAGATTTTGCAGCCTCCAGTCCTGTTAGAAAATAGAAAGACAAACTTCAGCTACCTCTTATGTTTCTATAGAGAAGAAAAATCAGACAAGCAAGTAAAATAAGATAGTCTCAGCATCGTGTAAAAATGATAAAATTTCTCCAGGAGGAAAGTCATAATTCAGCTCTTCTGCCGTTCTACACCTCTTTTCCCGTTCCCATTTGTTTGTTGGATAATTTCTTGTGGAGCCATTTAAATCACTTCTCATTTTGTTTTGATATCCAAGGTTTTTGTGGCATACTAGAATTTTATGTAATTATGTCAATCCATGGCTCGCTAATAATTTCAGAATGCTCATCAAGCAAATGAAACTCTAAAGGAATTCCTTCTAGCAGTATTTTCAATTTTCATAATATGAAAATTCAATCAGAGCAAGCGAGCCAGCGAGATCTAAAACAAGGAATGTGGAAACTTACCACATTAGACCTGCAAAGCATATGATCTAGCCAAGCCTATGGCCCAGTGGTAGCAGAGATGGGAATACACTAGTCAGTGGTCAAATGTCTGAACTGCTAAGTCCTTAACAAGTCCATCATCATCATCATCCGTGTACGCTGGGTAATCAGTTCTCATCCAAATCATCCAGTCTCAAAGAACCGTGCTACAGCTGAATAGAGTTGTCCCTCTCCAAATGGCTTAGATACGTAATCATCCATCCCACACTTCACACACGCTTCATTTGTTGCTTGAATTACATCTGCTGTCATGGCTAATATTGGAGTGTGCCAGTGAGAGACAACTGATGGTTCACCAGATGTAATTCTTTCATTATATTCTTTTTCAAGGCTGCGGATTTGTCGGGTAGCTTCAAACCTACAAAGTAACAACTATGAATTAGACAAGTCTTACTTCATTCAATATGCCAAAGGGAAAATGATCACCTGAATCAATTCATTAAGGACAGAGATAAGTTGATAAAATTAGGGAACTGAGGCTCAAGATGCAGCAAGCTTACCCATCCATTTCTGGCATTTGGAGATCCATAAAGCAAGCATCAAACCTGTGATGTGGCTTAAGCAACTCAACAGCAAGCTTCCCCCCCTCCGCACAGGTAACAACTGCACCATACTTCTTCAAAGCACCTTCTGCCACTCTTCTATTCACAACATTATCATCCACCACCAAAATTTGTTTGTCTTTGAGCACACTTCTTAGTGTAGATGGTTTACTCCTTGTATCAAGCCTCTTTCCGGTTGCTTCCTGGAGGATGGATATTAATGCACTTAATCTTAGAGGCTTTGTTATCAAGTCATCCACTATATCATCTAACTTCAATTTATTGCGGTCAGTGGAGCTTATGCCGGTTGCTAATAAGAATATCTTCAAAGGGAATCCTGATTTATCGCTGGAACAGTCATGTCTCATCATTTTTACAAGGTTTCGAAACGGAAAGCAGGACTCTTTATCCCAGTCTTCTTGGTCAAGGAGAACCATGGCGAGGTGCTTGGTCTCAAACACACTGCCACACAAAAAGTAAAGCCATTAGCCAAATCAATATCATGGTATAATTAAATGATTTAAATCCTCTGCAGTGTAACCTTGAAACGTCCTTCACTTTAACAGATTCTAGAGAAATATGATTATTTACGTGGCGTGTATATCTCCATGAAGAGGGAATGATTTCTGTCAATTAAGCATAATAATGCCACAGAAACAAGCTTATCAACTGAAACAAAAGCAATCGCGGGAAAAATAAATTATTCTGTGAGTTTCACATACAGGCTTTCTGCACAATACTGCAAGTCTTTTAATTCATTTCAGCTACTAACTTAAATATGAGCTAGTAACAGGTAGTGATTGAAAATCTCTTCAACTTGTTCACATAAACTCAATGAGGAAGAAGTTGGATGTTCTATGGGGCAAGGGCAAGATATAAATATCTCCAACAGCGCATATTAAAACCTAGGTGTCAGCTAGTTCATTTTCATTACATGCATTTATTGGTAAGAAAAGAAAACAAAATCCCTATACCATAGGATTCCCAGACAGAATGGAAAGAAGAATACCTAGTTTTGGAATTATATAGAAGATAAGAGCCGGTAGACTCCATCCTGGAAGTTATGTCCACAGATATTCCCAGTCTCTGCAGATGGTATCTTGTGACCTCTGCTCGGATTCTTTTCTCATCAATTACCAATGCTCTTAGTCCCTGAAATTCTGAAACAGCTGGATAACACAGCTGCCACATTTTGTCCAGGGATGTCGCTTCTGCTTTTGTGAAGGTCACTGTAAATGTAAAGGTACTGCCAGTATTAAGTTCACTCACAAACCCAATTTCTCCACCCATAAGGTCTACTAGACGCTTGCTGATGCTCAATCCTATTCCAGTTCCACCATATTTACGGGATGTAGAACTGTCAGCCTGCATAAAAGGCGTAAAAATCCGGCCCTGCGCTTCGGGAGGTATTCCTGTACCTGTATCTTCAACAGTCACCAATAATTTGATTTTTCCAGATTCCTCTGCAGAGCCACCAAGATTTTTAAAATTTTCCCAACTTCTCCATCGATCGACTACCCGAAACCCACTCAATGTATTAAAAGAAGCATTTAGATCATCTTGAACTGCATTCAAGCTTTGTCTGAGAACTTCATCCTTCACGTCAAGGGGAAACCTCACTTCATCTGCTAAATGCACAGAGACAAATATATGCCCCTTGTCATGTGTAAACTGCGATATAAACAGAAGATAATTATTAGAAACACAATGCGATTTATCTTCCAGAACATAAAAAGAAATCACAAGAATTGACAGGTTTGAACTATCAGAACCCTCATTTACTGAGATCTCAAGGCATATATTACCACTTGCAAATGAGATCAATTAAGTTCATTTCAAGTAAATGACTGGACTGAACTACAATATATGGATGTGATGTTTCACTGAGTTCAATTACCTAATAAAGACAATTTCTGAAAATAATAAATGCATGATAAATATACTCGGCAAACCTTAATTGAATTCCCAACTAGATTTGTGACAATCTGCCCAAACCGTTCCTGGTCTCCGATAACCACTTCCGGCACCTTATTGGATACATAAACAGCCAGCTTTGTTCCACCAGGAGAATAGAGATGGTGCAAAACAGAAATTGTATAAGGTACTAGTCTGAGTGTAGAAAAGTTTCACATACACAACCACAGAGACATACATGCACGCACACACAGGAAGAGAAGAAACGAATTTGGCTGTCTACCTCAATCCCTTTTTCATGAGATTTTCCAGAAAAAATTGACAGGACCTTGTCAAGCACAGCACGCAGATCAAAGGGCACAGCCTCCAACTCAAGCCTGCCAGATTCAATCTTTGCCTGATCTAAAACCTTGTTGATCAATGATATCAAATCTTTTCCGCTGTCATGAGCAGTCTGCGCATAATCCAGTTGGCAAGCATCCAGATTTGTGTTCATAAGCATCTCTAGCATACCTGCATTAAGAAATATTTTAATATTACTTGCAATAGCTTGACATACGAAACCTTGCACAACACGCCCAGCCCTACCCCGACTGGCAGGAATGTTAAACTCAAATCTGAAACATACCCAAAACTCCATTCATTGGGGTCCTGATTTCATGTGAAACTGTTGCTAAAAACTGCAAAAGAGAGAGAAGTTAGTCAGGAAAAAGCAAGAAACAAAATCAACATAAGGAAAAGTGGATTACAGAATGAAAGAAAAATAGAACTAAGATGTTGAGAGGGGGTTAATCAGGTACAAAGTAAGAAGCAGAAGTCGTCTGAAAATGATTTAAGCTGCATAAATGCAGATGCCTAAACTATAAGATCTGAAACTTACCTGAGACTTTGCCACATCAGCTGCCTCAGCACGGTGTTTGAGCTCCATCATCTCTCGATAGTCATGTTCCACTTTAGCAATTTGATTTATGGCTGCGTGAAATATATGACCCAGAAGTAAAGTGATAACCAGTAGTCCAAAAGACGCTGTTATCGCTTGCCAGGGAGGAGGAGGTTTCTGTTTAAACCTACAGCAAAAGTCACAACAGAATATTAGAAGCATGTGCAGTTTCTCAGCTGGCCCATTTAAAAACAAATGTCTAACCTGCAATGCATCTCATGCTTCCTAGTTGGATCACCAAAATCAAGGTGGCTTATATGCGGCAATTCCATGTCGGCCACATCAGGGCCATACATTTTGATGCGTACAACTTGGTTGGTTGTATCATATACATTCACAATAATAGTCTGTTTGCTAGCAAGCTGATGTAGAAGCTTCTCAACTAACGATGGAACATCGTAAGAAGCACCTAGATACCTTTTACGGAGTGGAGAAACACCCACAACAAAAAGAAGTAGATCATTCATAAGTTGAAAACATGATGAAATCAGATAGAAGCATGACCTACTACTATACTAAAAAACTAAAACGGTTTATTTACCCCACTGTAGCATTGATACGCTCCTCAGGCATTGCATCAGAAGGAAGATTGGTGTTGTAGACAGCAAAAGTAAGTACAACACCCAAGTGATTGGATTTTAATAGCTTGAAAGGTGATGTCAGAACTCCCTTTCCAGAAGCTCTAGCCCGTAATATGTTCTCACGATCTTCCTGTATGAAGAAAACAATAAGAGTAAGTTGATCAAGTGAGCAACTGAAAGACAGCAAGAGGAAGATAAGACTGTGACCCATCATTCATCTTATACCTTCAGCAAAAACACACTCATATTCTTAATCCTGACTGGTTTTATGAAATCTTGTGGTGGTACTTGCTAACTACAACCCAGTCATGAAAATGCAATATAGTTTGTTTTAAACAGCCTCAAAGCTAATGGAAGAATCTAATCTTCAATTTTCAATTCTCTACACAATAAACTAGATATAACTAACTGTATATATTCTGCTCCATCCAACCAAAAATCCAGGTCCACAAGGTTATCTTGGTGATTTCATTGCAAAATCCAAGGAAGAATGAGAAGTACAACAGTCTGATGCATTAGTTTACATGCCAAGACCATGTCTAGGATGCTAGGAGCTAAATATGTCAACCAGCACATTCCGACCTTTCTGAGATGCACATGAATCTTGAATATGTGAATATTTGAACAAGTCCATAACACTAAACCACAACCACAACAAATTAACAAGTTGTCTTATTTTCATGTTGGTTATTCTGAATAATATATTATTACTAAGACAAATGCTGTTCTAAACACTTATTTACTGACAAATTTATGGAGTATGTGTTTGAGGAGTCCTAAATGTAGCTTACAACTGAATAAATGATATTATCTTGCACCTGAAACCTAACAAATTAGGTGGAGAAGCTATCTTCAAACCAAGCCCACAAGGAATGCATGTGAACCAACTTGAATCAGAACTGCATTTCTAATTAGCACATCAGACACTAGTTCCACACAAAATACTTCAATAATCCATTTTAACATCAACGCTTGTTCTTAATTTTCTTGAAAACCACCTCAGCCTGAAACTTAAACCTTATGCTCTTAGGAGTTTCATAGTTCTACAACAATAACCATATTGTAAACACCCTAATAGAATCAAGAAGTAAACAGGAAAACTTTCCTTTCAAGGAAATGCAACCTTTAATCTTTTCATGTTATCACTGTCCAAAATTCTCCAAGAAATGATAACATGTTCATTCTCATAAAACTTCCCACTAACTGGCATATTTTTGCACTTCTTTTTTCTCTCACTTGAACTAGTTATGTCAATTAACAGTGCAAGGGATTAACAGAAGTCTCTTAATTAGTATTTCTGTGTATTGTGGCATACGAAAGAAATTTCTAGAAGCACACCTTGCCAGACATCATATCAATTGAGACGATATGAGATACAGTTTTCTGTGAGAAAATAACAGGTGCATATTCGTCTTGAACAGGTGAAGTGCTGAAGTTTTCTGGGTTACAGTCTTGAGCTAAAGCTTGATCTTCAGTATCCATTTTCTTAATTGCCCATCCATACTGCTGCTCAATGTGCTCCCTTTCAGAGTGAAGAACTCTTAAAGCATACGCAACACCACTTGTAAGTGGTCTTTCAAAAGCTGTTCTCTCAGTATAATCTTCAAAGGTTTTCTGTGATCCAAAAGTTGCCAAAGAAAATTACATTGCAAGAACATAACCACACATGTTGCATAAATGGGAAAACAGAGGTCGCTCGATAATCAGAGGAAACAAAGTTACTAGGAAATATTAGCATTTGTACCTGATCTATAGCAGAAGGCAGTATTCCATGGTGAAATGTAGAAACAAGAATAGCCAATGCATGAACATGGTTCATGCTAACATTAAATTGGTCCTGAAGCATCCGAGCGCGCTCATCACACATGCTTGCCAGAGTTTCTTTCCTTCTCAACATTATATCTTCATTCAAGTGCCAAAATAACCAAACAGAAGTAAGAACACCACCTAAGACAAACACAACCAAAAGCTTTTTTCTCCACTTTCCAGTACTTTGGGAGGAACACTGGTCCAGCTGTTGCAGCTGAGGTTGCAGCAACAGTGGTTGTTGTTGTATCATCTCATGCTTTTGACTCCTAAGTTTATTGTAGAACTTGCAGAGGTTGTAGCTTATAGCCATTCCAACAAGGATCCACAAGCAAACTTTTGCAAACCTGATATATATGCCCTCACAATGATCTGTGGCATGAGTAGGGAGTTCTCTCATTTGCAATTCATTCTGCTGGAAGCCCAGGCAAGAAGATAAGAGTTTACAGTTAGACTTCAAATTCTTTCAGAATTTGTTGAAAGGAATAAGACAAGTGGCAATATATATCAACTATTTAAAGTATTCTTCTGTTCTTAGTGGTTTGGGGTTGGGGGGGATGGGGTCAGGGTGGGAAGGGATATAACAAGAAAATTCTCTCATATCATATCTAACTAGCAAGTTAATAATACTTAGCATGGAATTCTAGATGAGGGTTGAAAAGGTGAACTTTTTGTCTGTATTTACACAATTGCCCTTGAAAGTATTGGTTAGAGAGTTAAGAGGATAGTATTAGGGGAAAAATTCACTCTAGGAGGTGCAATCTTATTTTGAAATGTTCCCAAAGGGAAATAGCTATTTTAAGACTCACCGTACAGTAAACTACAAAAAAGGCATTTCCTTAGAAGTCAATATTCCAGTTGACATTCAGTTCAACAAATTCAAGCCCTATTCAAAGACATTCTTCCCCTATCAATTATCATATATAGCTAGCAAGCTAATAATTTATTTAATCATCTCTATCAATCAATAGCTGATTTTAAGATTCACAGTATAACACCAACAAAAAAAGATTTACTTGAAACAAAAAATAATCCAATTGACATTTAGTTATAGTAAATCTTTGAAGACCTGTCGAAAAGACTATTTGCGAAAAAAAAACCTGAGATAGATGAAATGACTTTAGAGAAAGATAGCTGATTATGATGATATATTCCCTCTTTGCATCATCACCTTCAGCAAATAAATGAATATACTTGAAATACTTAAAGAAATCAGTAGAAGTATAGATTCACAATATTACACAAGAGAAGATGTTATCCAATGAAGCAACCGCAAATTGAGGGGAAAGTTTGTATCTCAGGATCTTCATTCACATTCTGTGTAAGCTACTCAGAGGGCATTTTCCAGTCAAAGGCTTTTAGACTCATAGAATCACATAAACAGACCTTACCTCTTTGCAACAGCGATGCACAGATGAAATTGCTGAAAATGTAGTATTCGGAATGAATGATGCAGACATATCTTCGGACGATTGTAAGCCAAGACAGTCTGCATCGCCTCCCTCTAAAGATGGGCAATGTGCACTGGATTCTACATTTGCAGTCACCAATTCACACTGCCTATGGAATATCTGATTCTCAAAACCTAGCATCTTTAGCGCACATATTATGGTACTACTTGGAGGCATTCCATATCCTGATTCTCTGCAGCATGCCAAAGATGCAATCTGGAAGATGAAGATAAGAGTAAGTAGCTGAATGAAGAAAAAGGCTCACACAGAACCAGTGGCATAGAATTTTTTGCCAGTTATGAATGAGACCAAGTTTTAAATGGTAAGATGGGCATAGCAAGAAACTTTTGTAAGTGGAATAAACTTCTTTGTAACAAGTTTAACATCAAGAATGTGATTACTTAGCAGATATACAATGTACAAAACAAAGGGTCATAATTTCTATGTGACTTATAAACAACTTGTTGTATTTCTGTCGCTGAAGCCTTTTTATTCTTCTTATTTTCTTAAAAAGAATACAGTATAATGGAGCTGATGTAAATTTGTTTTTCTTGGCTTAGTTCATTTTCAGCACTGACATACATGAGAGCAAGACTTATGGAGTTGATATGCCCTACTCACATGTTATCATGAATCTCTTTTTCCTTTTCTCAATTCTCATTCTATTAGGGCTTCTGTATAGGGATTGACAGAAAAAGGTGAAAATTGGGCTATTACCTGCAGGAAGGTAATGACTTACACCACTTCAATGAGGTATGGTCTTTTGTGGGAATGTTTCAGTATTTAGTGAGGGACATTATCATTTAGATGCTTTATCTAAGATAGCTCTGAATTCTGAGGATACTGACCCCACATGAGCTTTGCTGACAAATATCATACAGCATCATAATTCATTCCAGAAATATATTTCAGCTTATTGGGTGGCTGTGAAGAATGGACAAGCCTATTAAGGTGCTAAGGAATGAAATTTCAAGCAACCTTTTTTTTGGGTACAGGAATATTAAACTATTACTTAAGCTATTAATCCTCCAGAGAGTTCTCTTAAATGAAGGCTTTATCTATTAATCAAAGAGAAATGCTTCAAATTAGAAAGTCAAAATTCCTGCAATAACATTTTCCAGGCAATCCCCTTGACCCTCCAAACCCCTTCCCCCCCGCCCCCCAACCCTCCCCGCTTCACCCTGAAGTTCAGAGGAAGAGGACAAGTTTTAAGTGGAGTGATAAGTAGAAGATAGGCTTAATTTAGAAAAGAAAATATTCGCTATCCATAATAGAGGTGATATTTCTGCCTCAACACCTCCCCATTTCTCCAGCACTGATCTCACATCTATCTCAATTGTTAAAGAGCATATTCTAAACATAAAACTATAAGGAATAATTCATGTACCTTTATGATACAAATTAATTAGTGCATAAGTATTATGTGAGTCATTCAAACCCCATATGATGGCACCACGCTTTACAATGTCATGCAATGCTAGTGTCATCATTTACCATCCAAGTGTTCACATTACATGTGACTAGTACATATATTCGTGTAGTATGGAAGAGCCGTTGGTTCCGATTAAGAGGCAAAAGAAAGAGAGAGGAAAAGGGACAAAGAAGCACTGAACATTTTACAAAAATAAATGAACATAAAAGCATCATCGGGCAACACTTTCATCTGGTTATCCATTTAGATACAGCCCACTTGAAGCAGTTCTGAAATGGAATTAGATCAAATACTGAAGATTTTCTAAAACTCAGCAATGACCACGCAAAATGGAGATAATGTTCTCCTACAGAACCTTTCCATCATCTAAATTGAACTTAAAAGGCAAAGGTGACTATTACTCAGTTCCCATGTTTCCAACAGTCCATCATTATTCAACAACTTCTTAACAGGTGGAGTTGACAAGATAAATCATCATCAAGGGGAGATAACACACAATTGATTACCATGAAACCAAAAGCAGGAAGAATCAGAAAAAATGAAGATCAGTACTCTAAATCTTTTAAGGTAATGAACAACTGACAGGTATCTTTCAACCGATAAAGAAGCTAAAGCACAACAAACCTTTTCCATGCTTGCATTGCAATTTTCAAACGAATCTTGAGTATTATCTTCAGCTATAAGAGGAGTCTCCGCTTTCCTGCCCAATTTTCCATCATTCAAGCTAGACAAGACCCAAACGAACACAAAGAAAACAACCACAAGCCACAAAAGTACAAGTCCTCTTCTGCACTTGCCGTCACTTGCTTTTCCATGCAATGACTCGTTAGCCTCCTTTGGGTTATAGGAGGAACACACGTTTCCATTTGAGCCAGAATGCTTGTGATTTGAAGGCATCTTCACCAAAAACCACTCACATATCTTGAGAAGCGGCCTCGAGACCTTCAAAGTAACCCCAGTTAGAGTTGAGAAACTCATCCAAAATCAAGCACAGGTTCAAGAAAGACCCACCATTAGAACGCCAACACTTCAGTTGACTTGCATATTCTTGGGCACAATTCAACTAAAATATATGAAAACTTAAGGGCCTTTGAAGAAGGAAAGTTTGAAGAATTATTAGACAGGACATATAAATTTGTAGATTCTGCAGAGTAGAAAAAGTACCCTAAATCAAGAGCTCGAAGAAAGACACCAGAAAAGCGCCAAGAATTAATTTGAAATGGAAATTCTTGAGCACCCTTTGGCAATGCAATCTTCTCAAAATTAAGGACCTTCAGGAAGGGAAACCCTTTAAAAGAATTAGAGAGGGAATCAAAAACTGCAAGAGTAGGCAGTATGACAGTAGATTCTGCGGTGCAATAAAGTTCCAAATTTTCTCACAGCAACATGTGAAAGAAAGTGGTACGCTCTCTTAAGGCAAAAGAAAACCACCTAAAAACGCTTAACTTGATTTGGTGAACACTTACAGGAAGGACAATCATGCCAAACAAAAAACAACTTAGAAACTGATTTGGCTGCTGCGACTGGAATGAGTAAAAGGACAGAAAATTCAGGCCCTTTCTTTGATATATCAACAAGTCACACGCAAAACTCTCTATAATGTGTGAAATGGAAGGGGGGGTAATGAATGTAGAAACAAAAGAAGTACCAAAGAAGACAACTTTATCAAAGAAAACGCATCATCAAGAGGAATTGGATTGAAAGAAATCCAGTTGGTTTCACCGCAAATCCAACTGGAATCAATTATCAATCTGGGATAAAAAGAATTTGCTTTTGTTTTTCCCTCTTTAACCCCCCCTCTGTCTCTCTCTCTCTCTCTCCAGTTCTTGAGAGACTTGTGATGTTTGGTACAATACATCATTATCTCATAATCTATGCGGGGAAAGGTTGAGAAAAACAGAACAAACCAAAAGAAAACCAATATAAGGCCAAGTATTGGTACCTACTATTACTTGAGTAAAATAAAGAAATGTAGAGAAACATTAGTATTAGTTAGTAGTAAAAAGTTGTTCTTCACACAAGTTAAAAGAAGACCACTCAATTTTAGAATTATCTTTTCTTTTATTTTCCTTTTTTTTTTTTTTTTTGTTATGTACAAACTTCTTTCATTTACTTATTATTGCCCCTCCTTTGCACTTCTTTTACTTTTTGAGAAATGGTGGTGAAAGAGACCCAACCATTCACATTCAGCGTTTAAAGATGAGTATTTTGTTTTTTTCTGCTACTCTGTTACAGTCACAGGACCTATGATAGATTAGATGTGTGTGTGTGTGTGTCTGTATATATATAAATATATATATAGAGAGAGAGAGTGAGGGGGGGGGGGGGGGGGGAGAGAGACAGGGATGGTTAAAACTTTATAAAGGGTGGTTTAGGAAGCCAAGCCAGTGTGTTTTTTTTTTTTTATGTTCAGGTCAGAGTTCTGAAAGAGGAAAAGCAGAGGTGGGGTTGGGGTGGGGTGGGGGTGGGGCATCTATTCTAAGGCTGCTTTTGATGATAGGAGGAGGCACGGACCGCAGTAAAAAGAAAAACAGAAAAATTGGTGGTGTAATTAATTGGGAAGTGGGATAGTTGCTAGAATGCGCTTTAGTGGTGGAGATTCTTAAGCTACACTTTTACTCTATCCATGACCATAGTATGTATAATGTATATATTTTGTAAGATAATAATAATAATAATTGATGATATGGTCAGCCCCAGCCATGGCCTATGGCCATGCATGTCTGTTTTTGTAGTACCTTACCCTACACAATACATTAATTAAAAGAAATTGAATCAGATGTGGAAGTAAAGCACAACTATACCAATCACTTGTTTGACCATTGCTACTACAAGATGGGATACTATTTCTTAATCAACATATTTTTAAATATGACTGACAATTGGCGTATGTTTAATGTTTTGGACCTACGCGACACTCCCTTGATTTTTTTACAAATTTCTTCACAATTATCTTTTGTTAAAATATTTATTATGTCACACTCATCCACGTATAATTGGAGTATTCAATTGGCTATAAGTGTAGGGTTAATTTTTCTGTTCTTTAAACTTATTTATTGTATTGATTTTGACGAGTTTTCTATTATAATAAAATTGCTATATTCGAGTAGATTTTTCTTTTAAATTTCTTTCGACAATTGAATTTTGGCTGCTTCTGTGCTGATATATTAAGTAGTTTTTCTTTTGTAAGTTATTAATGTTGTGACAATGTCGAAGTAGAGCGTGAATTGGGTGGTGTTTCATATTTATAATATCTATCTTAGGGAATTTGACAAGTTTAGGGATTTGAAGTTTGTGTCTTAAAATGTTGGATTTTGTATGGTAGTTTTAAATGGTGGGGGTGGGTGGATGTGGATGCATCTGTATGGCCATGTGTGGATGTGCAGCTCTAAATATAGAAAAATGGGTTGACAAAGGCAGCATTAGCCATTATGGACAATTAAATGAATTGGGGATCAATATAGCATTTGATATTATGGTAGAAAAGTATAATAAAGAAGAAAGATTAGATTGATAAAGTATTTAGTAAAGCAGCAAATGTGTGGTGTATTCATGTATGACGGGTTGAGTGGTTCCTACTACCTCACTTGTACATTTTCAGACTCTTTCATTGTTCTAATAAATAATGGCTTTGAATACAGTTTATGTTTTGAGATCTTTCAAGCTGTGCTAGATTTATTTTTATCAAGATATCCATCTGTACGTGTGTAGATGGATGGGGGATTTCGACCCTTACTAATTTATTAAAGGAAAAGATTAATAATTACATGTTGTAAAATTTTAGGCACAAGTACGTACTAAAAAGCTCCTGCGAAGTTAGGAGTAGTATTCTCTTGCATTAATTAACTAAAATCAAAGCTTTGTAATTATAAATTATCTAATATACCATCATACTGTAAAAATTAATCAGTTCGATTTATAATCATTTTATTAAGACCTTGTAGAACAATTTTTTAAATTTGTCAAATTATTTCAAAACATCAGAACAGCCAACTGCTAATGATATTCTTTGCTGCTCTCTCGTTTGGTCATAGCCTAAAGGCTTTAAATGACATTGTAAGCTTAATGAGTCGACGGAAGCCGTCCATAAATGTCTTTTTCGGGCACATGATTTGTTGACCAGCATTCGCAGCCACAAATTCCAGAAGCTCATTCCCCTTTCCAGTAGATATGGCTGTGCTTGAATTTTTAATGAGCAAATACTGTACGCGTTGGCCTGATCGCTACGTTTGACCCAATCGAATTATCAATTCCGTGACAGGCTCCGAAGATAAGCTTGCAATTTGCAAGTGGTGGTGGTATGCATACAATCTAATTTTATGTCTTAAAATTGAGATGTACTCAGTTCTATCTTATTTGAAATTTTGATACATCATAAAATATTATACACATATATCTTTTAAATTAAGTACTTTAATTAAGCAATACAATTTTTTTCAGTGGATGGCCCAAACCAAACCCAACGTAATTTGGGCCCAACACACCCATACCGTGAAAGGCAACCATACCAGACTATCAATAACCAAAAATGTAATGTTTCTGTGAGAACAAAATTACATTCCGCAATCCATCTGACTGCACAGCACAACAGACTAAAATGTCCGTTAATAACTTATCCCTAATTTGCATATACCAATCTGATCAATTGGTCATATTAAATGCTCTACCTTTTGTAATGATCTACCATGCATGCATTTCCGCACTTTGCCGGCCTTCAACTATCATTTATGACCGCCAGCTTCAGCAGGCTCGACAACTTCAGCTTCAACTGTCTCAGGTATATTTGTGGTGGGGTGCACTTGCCCATCGCCAGATGCACCCCACTTCCCTAAAAGAGCCATATTCATCATCTCATAGATCTTTCCTCCAAGCTGTGCCGGACTCTCAGGCTGCACCCATTAACACAACATTAATATATGTTATATTTTAGAGAATGTAGCAAGCAAAACATCATCCAACACTAGTTAGTTTCCTGGCAAACTATATTAGCATTAGATACTGCATTCGCGGATGGCAAGTTCCACAACTATTAGTTTATCAAAACACATCATTACCACATCACCACTGATAGAAAAGCATTATGCTACCACCACCAAAAGCAAGCGGAGCTTTATCAGATCAAATTATCAAACCTAATCAAATTTTAAGCCATATTTCTATTCTTAAATTTTTTAGCTGCTGAGACTGAGAAAGACACTCACAGTGAAACCACTGGAAATTAAAGCTGTGTCGTACAAAAGATCAATGGCCCTCAAAGCTTCCTCATCATTTGGACTACTCTTGCAAGCAGCCTGCAATATTCACAAACATATAATTTACAAGTGGAAACAACAAGGACGACATTTAATAACAGGAAATTCTGCTTATTCACCAAGCAACCATACATTTAAGGTTTTAATGATTGGATGTTCTGGATTGATTTCAAAAACTCTCCTGCTTCTCATAAACTCCAGGCTGGAGGGATCACCAACTGTTTGTGCCTTCATCAGCCTGCAATGAATTCAGAACTAACATCACCATCCATAAAAAAGATCTCATAGACATAGGCACGTATATATCTATATAAACGCATATATGAGCATATTATTCTGCCTCAGAAATTACTCGAGACTTCACCTCTCCATATTGGCAGACCAACCAAACTTCCCGGATGCAAGAACACAAGGTGATGCGCTAAGACGACTTGAAACTTGAACGCTGGCAACTTTGTCACCTAAGCGTTTTTTAATCCAGTCACATGTCTGACCAAACTCTTGCTTTATCTCTTTTTCCTTCTCCTCATTCTTGTCACCTACAACAATCATTGATACTACATAAGGAACCCCAGAATGAACCAAACATCATAGAAAAGACATGTTCAATGGGGCCATTGACAAAGTACACCTGAACCAAAATAAATAGATCCTCAACAAGTCCCAATGTAAGACAGAAACACAAGGGCAACAGAAAGCAATTCAAGTCCTTAGTTCAAGCATACAGAAATTGCATGTAGACACAGAAAAGCATAGCTATGCCATTTCTAACTTCAAACTGCTAAGAATATAAAAGCAGAAGTTACTGGACTCTCCCCAAAAAACAATATAAATAAATAAATAAACTAACCCAAATCTAAATCTTCTTTGCTGATGTCAACAAAGTTCTTGTCCTTGTATGATTTCAGATTTTGGATGGCAACCTCGTCTATAGGATCCACTAAGAATAGAACCTACATTGAAAAAATAAATTATGGTCATCAAGCAAGTAAAAACTAGATTAACAGCAAACAAACTCAAGTCAGAAGATAGAAAATACCTCAATGTCCTTTTCAACAAGTTTCTCCAAGAAGGGTGTATTTCTTGCACTAGCTACACTGTCTGCAGCAATGTAATAAATATCTTTCTGCTCAGGTTTTATGTTTTCGACATATTCATCCAAGCTGATCATATCCTCCTCGCTTTGAGATGAGAAAAATCGTAGCAATGGAGCAATGCGTTTGTGGTTCTCACGATCTTCAATGCAGCCTAACTTTATATGTTTGCCAAAATTCTCCCAGAACTTCACATAGTCCTATTTAAAAACATGTATGTGACACAAAGATAGAAAAAGGAATTAGAGAATTGTCAACTCATTAGGCAAGCAACACATTCTACGCTTTTCTAGATGCGGCATCATAATATCATATCTGAAAGGGAACAGATGCACAATCATATATAGGATCGCAACAAATTCTTCCCCAGAAATGCCAAGAGAGTTTAAGAAGTAAGAAGTATACATCTTTATCCTCACTCATTGTTATGCCTAGAATCATGTCAAAGGCCTTGCGCACCAAACGTTTCCTCATAATCCGTACCTAACCCAACAGCAAGCACAAGTAATCTTAGAATTAGGATGTAACATAAAGTAGAGAGCAATATTGACATTGCAACAGGCAGAGCAGTTATATTTTTCATACTTACAATACGGCTTTCTTGAAGGATTTCACGTGAGACATTCAATGGAAGATCATTCGAGTCTACAACACCTTTAATGAAGCTCAAGTATCGCGGGAACTATTACAGAGAGAAGAAAGGAATGTATGTTTGTTACCATTATTTTCAAAAAAACAATCCTAGCTTAAAGAGCCTTATTATTTTCTCACCAATTCACCATCAAAGTCATCAGAAATGAATACACGCTTGACATATAGCCTTATATTCTTTGTCTTGGGGTTGACTATGTCATCCTTCCCCGTCGGTGCTATAGAAGGCACATACAGAATAGACCTAAACTCCACTTCACCCTGCAACAACCAAATAGAATGGTTCAGTTAATTGACCAGCCAGAAAAAGAAAATTAACATATTGTATTGAGACCCATTTAACTCTCAACCTATTTTTATTTTCAGAAAGGTTATTTAGTACCTCACTCCAAGGAATATTAGTGTTGAGTAATATCCAGAAAAATATGCAGCTCGTAGAACAGATACTGAACAGAAGGGCGTGAAGGGGGGGAAAAAAAAGAAAAAAAAAAAAGGTTCATGGTAATAGGAATGAATATAACCTCAGTTGTGAAATGTGAAGAAGCAAGAGGTTCCAAGTATTCATTAAACGTTTTCTTGTAGAACTCGTTGTATTCCTCCGCAGTGACTTCCTTAGGGTTGCGGAGCTGCATCAAATATAGTAACTATTAAATTCTGAAAGAGATGCTCTAACAAAGAAAAGTCAAAAGTAGCATTTTGTAGGCTTACCCATATCGGCTGGGTCTCATTAGTCAGCTCCCAGTCCCAATATCGTTCAACTATGGTCTTAGTCTTCTTTTTCTGTTATAAGCATCAAAAAAAATTTCACCAAATGAATTGAAAGGCACATGGTTTTATACCATGATTATACAATAAATAAGTTGGCAGCCAATACCTCAGTTTTGCCATCTTGTTCATCCTTGCTGGCTTCAGCAGGATCCTCATCAACCTCAACCTGCAAAAGCGCCAACTTAGAAAGTACTTAGCAAGAAAAGTGCATAGCTTCATACATGACAGATTACAGAAGCACGTATGTTCTAGAAAGTAAAGTGGTAGCACAGTGTTCTAACGTTAGGAGCAATCTTTATCCAGTCTGCACAAGGATCTATTACTTTTTGCAACATGTATAATAAGCAATGCTATCTATCTATTTTCATATATTCAGGAACCTTTTTTTTTTTTTTTCCTTTTTCGTTTGAGAGGAGCAGTGGAACAAAGTAGAAAGTGCTAGGTCAAACCAACATCAAAAAGAGAGGCCTACCTCTTTTGTGTATCCCTTCTCTTGCCATGTGTATATCGGAAAGGAAACAAATTGCGAATAATTTTTCACAAGCTTCTGGATTTTTTCCGGATGTGCAAATCCTTTGTTATCATGCTGATCACACACACACAAGAAATGTTAAAAAAGCTCAAAGATTCAGCAAAGAAAATGCAGAGATACATTCTATCAGAAGTGTGTGGACCAACCTTAAGATAAAGGGTGAGACGGGTTCCCCTGGGAATGAGCTTAGCAGGATCGGTCTCTTCTCGGATGGTATAGGAACTAGAGTTTGCTTCTCCTTCCCATATATATTGTTTATCAGATTTAGGGCTCTTTGTTGAGACCTCAACCTTTCATTGAAAAATGACAATAAGCCTAACATGTCAACAACAAAAACCAAAAAAACGTTGGGCAAGGGATAGCCTTCAGCTTCAGAGGAGGAAATTAGTTTTAACTTATACAGTACATACCCTCTCAGAAACAAGGAAGGCTGAATAGAATCCCACACCAAACTGACCAATTAAATTGCTGTCAGCACCAGCATCCTTGCTATCCTGTCAAACGATACAATATGAAGTGATATATGAATTGATACATATTTATGATCGTCAAGAGATACAGTTAACAAAATTTTTGTATCATCAAAGGAGTGTACCTTCAATGCTTTTAAGAACTTAGCAGTTCCACTTTGTGCAATAGTACCAAGACAATCAACAAGCTCCTGGCGCGTCATGCCAATGCCAGTATCTCTGTGGGGAAAAATATTAACATCATTCACGTCTAATACCATATAGATGGAAGCAATTTTCAAAGATCAAAAGACTTACATAATTGTAATTATTCCATTATCTTTGTCAGTCTGGATATGAATATCAAGATCAACTGCATCCTTCAAAAGCTGGGGCTCAGTTACACTAAGGAATCGCAACTTGTCCAAGGCATCACTTGCATTGCTGTAGATAAAAACCACAGTTTATGGAAGATTAATAAATTGTTATGAGTGCAGGGAAACATGGACGGAAAAGACAGAGGTAATGCTTCACATGCAGACACAACTTAAAGTAGGGATTCATGTCATGTATGATGAATATAAAAAATTATGTAGCAACTTACAAAACTAAGGACGTTTACCAATAGTTAAACATCATCAATGATAATAAGATATTCAGAAAAGAGTAGGAAAGTAGTTTGCAATTAGATTATAAGATAGAAGCCAATATTGAATGGATTTAGCAAAAAAAAAAAAAAAAAAAAAAAAAAAAAAAGGCCAAAATGACAAATGGCCCAAAAGAAAATAAGTCATGGATTATCACTCTTTTCTTTTCCTTTCTGCCTTCCAGTGAACTTAATTCCTATTCTTGCTTTCCTTTGAGCATGGAAGTTTTGGATATCCTAAATTATCCCCTTTTTTTAATGATCCAAAATGAAACCAGCTAGTCAGACTCCCTCCACGGATCGCAACTAGTCTTTAAAGAGTCCTTTATCTTGTTTATGGTACTGCCAATGAAAGAAATTAAGGGAAAACAAAAAATTAGAAAGCATTATCACCATACCAGATACCCATCCAACTCAAGCACTTTGCAGCAAGAATGTCTTTGCTTCATTTTGTGACATTAAATCATTGGAAATCACATTTGCTGGCAAGAATTATATTAAAAGAGCACGTAACAACTTCAACAGACATATCAAAGTTATTCTACTGGTCAATGCTGGTCAAGAATATTATAAGTAAAAAGTTAAGAAATAAGCACCACTATTATCCTCATTCGACAAACATGAACTGAATCTAATAGCATATTGCATTAACCCACCAACCCACTGCCCAACCCCCAATACATAAAAAACTAAATAAAAATAAAATAAAATAATTGTAGAATCATATTGATATTCATGCATGTCTCATGCTGCCACCAAACCTGGACCCTGACGTAATCTCAACATATCTTACAATTTTTTTCTGATGTAAACTATCTTGCTCATCAGTAATCATGGCTGCGCAGCACCTAGCTCATAAAAGCCAATTTAAAATGCTTAATAATGAATGGATGATTGAAAGACATGCCTGACAAGTTCCCGAAGAAACACCTCCTTGTTGCTATATAAACTATTCACGATAAGGTCCATGAGTCGGCTAACCTGCCACAAATGGCATAAACATAAACATCTTATGAATTTTAGGTCAATAAGAAAGGTATCGTTCAATTCAAGTTCACCTCTGCTTGGTACTCATATTTTTCAGCAGAAGGGGTTGATGTGTCAGATGCAGCAGCAGTTGACTCATAACGAAGGCCCACAACAAGCTCCTTTTTTAGGTTAAATGGATTGGTGGCCCCAATACCATTGCTGCTACCAGATGTTAACACAGAGCACCATCTCTCTGTTGTATCACTCTCTCCTGACTATTCAGAACAGAAGAAGAGGAGTTATATAAAAGAAACAAGAGTAGTTACTGAGGCCTTATCTTAATTATTAAGGAAAAGATAATGCCACTCAAAGTATTAGGTGATCACTGTCAATTTTGTACCTTGTAATAAATTTATGTTGCCATGCAGAAATACCATATAAAATCTCAAGAGGATATAGACCCTATGGAAATAAGATATAAAACAGCATAGACTTTCAAGTACCCTTAACAAGAAACATGCAACTTTTTTATTTCAGAAGCACAAGTACTGAAACCGAAATTAGGTGCTTGTACAGATCGTATGCATATAGTAAAGCTGAGATTAAAGACATCGAAATTCATTTAATCACTAAAAAGAGACACACATCATAATGCTGATAAGTTCCGGTATGGTAACCTGAGAGCAAGATAAGAGTGTATTTTTTACACTTAGATGACAACACCTAACTTACCCAGAAAAAAGTTAAAAGACGTTCTAAGTACTCAAGTTTCATTTCTCAACATCGCAAATTGGTACATCCAAATAAGCAAAAAAGATAAGCTGCTTTGAAATGTGGAGAATGCTCTGAATTCTAAGCTCGCACTTCATTAAGATGCTCTTTAACACGTAAATTCATTGTAATCCAACCCAAAAAGAGAAATATAGAGAAATGTACAGAGAATTAATGAAGACTGAAACTCAGACACATAATTCAGGTGAATGTGAATAACAAACAGATTATGAAAAGGTTATATTACCGGGTGAAGATCGAAGGGAAAGGAGGAAGAAAGTGGTCGGTAGCGTGCAGCGGCGTTGCGGAGGACAGCGGAGACGGCACGCCTCGACAGCCTGTGCATTTTCGCTGATTGTGTAGTGCGGCACAGAGAGGAGAGAGAGAGCTGCAGAATTTCGTGGTTCTGGTTGCAGAGGTTTAGGGTTTTAGAAGAAAAATAGGGGGTTTAGGAAGGTTCTGGAGATGATGATGATCACTCAATTTTGTGGGACGTGTCAGACAATCTTTCGTTTTTCAAGGGTCTTTATGTCATTTGAAAGTTGAAAACGTTCGCCCCTGCGCCCCACGCTGCATTTGTTGTGGTATGGGCTTTATGGGCGTGGGTTTCTAAATGAATATGGGCTACGCCTACGCCCATTAATCCATTACGTATATGTACTTTTACTCAATATTTGCTTAAGCCCAACTCATTGTTTTATGTCATCAAATGGGGCCTTTGGAGTTATATAAGCAGTTCAAGGCATTCATAATGGAAAGGGCTAAGGAGGAGCCCAAATCCATAAACACTAGCTTGCTTGCAGTTGCAGTTGCAGGTGCACGGCAGTGTTAGAAAAATCGGACTGTTTATTAAACTGAAAAATTTATCTATTTATGGTTTACTGGTTCAATCGTTGGTTGGATCGTAATTGAACCGTGACGTCATAATTACGAAATATATATATATATTTATATTATATATATTACTTAAAACATAATAAAATGCCAAAATATAAAACATAAAAAACTTAAATGATATTGTCTAATATCACAATTCAAATTTCACAATTCATATTATAAATTATCACAACAATTTAAATATCTCAAGTCTTAAGTTTAAAGTTGAGAGTGTGTGAGTTAATTCTAAAGTTTAAACTCTAAATCAAAGCTTTTTTTGACTTCTAAATAGCTTGTGAAGTGTACCTTAGCCTTCAAACTTTTTAATTAGATAAAAAAATGAAATAAAAAATAATTTCATTAAAAACTAAATGAAAAAAATCGGTCTGATTCAATTGAACCGTGAACGGTCCACCTAACTGGCCGGTCTGAACGATTTTAACAAAATAGGGCATTGTTTTTTAATTTTTTACTTTTTTGAGAAAATTGGACTGATTCACCAGCCAGTTGGTGGTCTAACCGGCCTGTCCGTTCTGATTTTTAAACAGTGGTGCACAGTTGGGTTCAATCAGTTTCATGATGAATTAAAAAAATTGAATTGATCTAATATGTGTAGATTGACATAAGATTAATTAAATTACGACTGTCAACAACATAATTCCATTTACCTCTGCAAATAGAACAAATGGATTTACTGAGTGCATTAGATTAGTAACATATTTTCTTCTAAAAGATTTCAGTTTGAGTACATTAACTTGATTATATATATATATATATATATATATATATTTGTTACTTCAATTAACTTTACCTCAAACTTAGTTTAATTTGAACATAATTTAAAAACATTACCCAAGAGCGAGCTAGCTTGAACTTACATATAATCTCCCTGCATGCCAAATTTTAATTATTTTAGCACATGATCATAGTTACAAATTTATTGGCCGTTCTTGCAAGAATAGATAATACTTATATGTTCCCTTGCATGTTTTATGTATATAATACGAGAGAGACTTCTTTATTGTCAATTTGATTTTAAAATCGGCCAATTGATTTTTTCAAAAATAGCTTAGGAAGGGTAAGGGAATTAAGAAAGATCACTAATATCAAATACTACTATCACATTCGACGATTCAGATACCGTGAATCTTTTATTGAGAACTACGTACGATGCTCTTTTCTTTGACTTCTAATGCCTAAATATAATAAATAGTAGGCAAAGGAAAGAATGCTCTTCACCCCTTAAACCATCAGAGGTGTCTCATGTGCGAATGGGAAGCGTAAATGCTATTTGCTAGCCTAAGATGAAAAAGAAAGTGGACGAAGATTAATGCACCGCTATGGAATTTAACTTTGAGTGAGGCTTCCAATTTCAGTGAAATAATATCATCCATTAATAAATATAGCACTAAGTAATTATGTCATTGAACAATGTCTGTGTTTTTTAATCTTCTCGATTAGTTATTATCAGTAACGAATGACAGTTGATCAAACAAAGCTGTGATATGTAGTCACATTCTCAAGCTGCAGGTAATGTAAAGAAAATCAAGTTGCTATCACTGCATACAATTAAGAGCTGCAACATTCTCACATTAAGGGATACAGACAAACAATATTGCAGATACATATGATCTATATATATATTGTTATGATCTGATCATCATTTTCCAGGCACAAAGTTTGTGGCATATGCCCATGCATTGTTGGCGACTGGATCAGCAACATGGTCGTACAGGTTCTCAATTGGTCCCTTTCCAGTAACAATGGCCTGCACAAAGAATCCAAACATTGAAAACATGGCCAATCTTCCATTCTTGATTTCCTTAACCTTCAACTCGGCAAATGCTTCGGGATCGTCGGCCAGGCCCAAGGGATCGAAGGCGCCACCGGGGTAGATCTTGTCGAGCCCCTCCCCAAGCGGGCCTCCTCCGACTCTGTATCCCTCAACAAAGCCCATGAGCACAACTTGGCAGGCCCAAATAGCCAAGATGCTTTGGGCATGGATGAGGTTGGGGTTGCCAAGGTAGTCGAGGCCACCTTCTGAGAAGATTTGTGCTCCAGCCTTGAACCACACCGCCTCACCGAATTTAACACCGTTCTTGGCAAGGATTTCGGGGAAGACACAGCCCAATGCACCCAGCATTGCCCAACGACAGTGGATCACCTCCAGCTCACGGTTCTTCGCGAATGTCTCGGGATCAGCTGACAGTCCAGCAGTGTCCCATCCGTAGTCACCCGGGAATTCGCCGGTTAGGTATGATGGGGTTTGCTCCGAAAATGGGCCCAAATATTTGGGTCTGTCTGGGCCATACCTATTCAAACATTAATAGAAAAACTTTAATTAATTAGTAAATTAATGTAAAAGTAAAATTTATTAATTAATATAACCATGCATGTTAAAAAAAAAAAAAACTTGGTATATTCTCAAAATATATATATATATACACACTAGTTCGTGGCACGCCGTTCCTGTGTGCACATTAGTATATCATGTTGTTGATGCTAAATTATATTAATAAATAAAGTACTTAATTTTTTACACAATATACATTAACAATAACATAATTTTAACAATAATCGTATCAATAGTAATTATTCATTGATATAAACTCATATTTAGAAAATTATTTCTGCATCAAAAAGTTTAAAATTGTTAAATTTATCTACCTATGCATTTCACAAATTTGTTAATTATGTTTTCACTATATTATTTGTATTTCTAATGTTAAATTAAGTGATAAATTCACTTTTAAAATTAAATTCAAAATTAAAGGTATAATTGGTAAAGTAAATTTTGGTGTAGTATAATAGCATCATGTAATTGTCACTTTAAGTGTGTAAAAAATCTTTCAGTATAGATAGATGTATAGTAATTACCAAATGCTTTGCGGCGCACTCTTGACGGTACGCCTCATGGTGAAGCGGCCTCCGGACGATCCGCCGATGTTGCCAACTTTTCTGTTGAGCTCATTCTGTGGCTTCAAAGCTGCCTTCCCAGCTGCGAATGCAGACTGTAATTGGACTGCTGAAGTTGCCATATGTATGAACTACTAAATAATTTGTTAGCTTATCGATCGAGTTGGAGTAATTGATTGGTTAATAATATATGAATGTGTGTGCTTGCGTTGTTTAGAATTGGAGCTGTTGAAAGGTTATATATGGAAATTAGATGATTTTGTGGATTACAATATCCACACCTCAGCACCACCTGATTGGTTGATGTTTGGGATATGGATTTCCCTCTAGATTTTTTCCCATCACATTCAGGTCCTTATTTTGCCACATGGCACTAAAAAATCTAAATGGCTGCTTCAATATCCCTCCAACGGTTTCTTTATTGGCCACAAATTAAAACTGGTAATGTGTAGTAGTGTTGTTAGGGGTGCCAACAAATTCAACTCAATTTAAATCTTTTATTTCATTTTTTATTATATTTTTTATTTTAGTTTATGAATATACAACATATATATTAAATATTTTTTTTATAAAAATAATTGATTGAAAGTCAAGTACACTTGACATAAATATAATAAGTTGGAATAGAAGATTAGGGGTATAAGATAAGTCGAGCAGGCTCACAAGCCTAGTGAGCTGGCTCGACTCAAGCTTGAGTTTTTCGAGTTGAGGTTTAACATGAACCGAGCTCGAGCTCTCCTTTAATTGTTCAAAAGCTCGTGAGCAGGCCCATGAATTTTTTTCTATTTTAAAATATTTTTTATACATTAATAATTTACTTTGTCTAATTTTAAATAATTATAATAATTATTATAATATATATTATAATTTAATATATTTTATGTTAATAGTAATAATTTAAATTATTTTATTAATTATTATTAAATAATTATATATTAATAATTTAATATTTAATTTGATTTAAAAAAATTTTACAAGAGATCGAGCCTGCAATTTTTGTCAAATTCAACTCCAACTCGACTCATTTATTTTCTTATAAAAGATAAAATAAAAAATAAAATTCAAAGTGAGTGCAACTACACACTGGCCCGCAGCGCGACTTTTGGCAATTATGGATGGGGACAGCAAATAACTTCTAATTATCTCATAAACGTAACCTATAAATTATTTTTCACTCATAAGATAAACACAAATTCACTTAAATGGTAATATATATTACAAGTAAAATAATGCCGTTGCGATTCCACCGGTACCAAATGAAAATTCAATTGTAAAGAATAATATTTTGAAAAATCTTAAGCAATTAAATGAGCAATTTAAGAAGTCAAAAGGTAAATATGACACGTCTAAAATATTATTGGGTGAAAAATTAAACTATCAATTGTTTACGCATGTTTGGAAAAAGTGAAGGGTTAAAGCACGGCGAAAGCAAAAAATAAAAATAAAAAATGATAAAATATTAAACAAAAATCATGGTGGCACTTTTTTATTGTTATTAGATAGTTATTATATATGTGTCATTAATTGTCAATAGTAACAATTTACAACATTATTCCTAGTTCTCATCAAATTATTGTGACTGATATGGGATGGCTCAAGCGCCTAGTCCCAAACCAAGTTAGACCAGAGACGTGGCACCAGGCCCAGGCAGGCGCCCGAGGCCTATATGCTTCGTCGACCTCACTCGACCATTGGGAGGTCGAGACAGTACAGTACTCGGCCACCGCATTAAATGCACTGATGGGCGTCACGCCTCCGCATTAATGGCACATGCCATCCCCTCACCGCCTGACACAGCAGGCGTCGCTACAATGTACTATCATGTTGATGAGGGTTCGATCCTTCGGATAGGAATCCGGTTTTGAATAAGGGTGGAACTTGGCCTGGATGGCTTATGTTCCTGCTGGGTTAGGGAAAGAATCTTGCAATCACAATAAACGTTAGGCTAGCCGAGAGGGCCTCGGCTTAGGCTCTCTGACGATCAGGTCAGTAGAATTCGACCTCAAGAACCGATCAGAGGAGTATGGGTTTTTTAGGTATATATGAGTGCGTACCTCTAGAAGGCTGGGTTGAGGGTATATATATCCTTCCTCCGTCTAGGAAATGTCCGGGAAGCCCTCGGGTACCCCCAGGAGCCCCTAACCTTGGACCAGGGGTAATCAGTTATTTCCCCCATTTGAATATTTCCAGTCAACTGCCCTTCTAGGATTCAAGGACAAGATAGTACATTGTAGCGGCGCCTACTGTGTCAGACGGTGAGGGGGATGGCATGCGCCATTAATGCGGAGGCGTGGCGCCTACCAGTGCATTTAATGCGGTGGCAGAGTACTGTATTGGTCTCGACCTAGGACTCGACCTCGACAAGGTCGACTGAGGTCGAGGAGTGCCAGGGGCCGAGGGAGCCTGACTGGGCCTGTGCAGATCTATTCAAGTGAAAGTCGATGAGACAATTGGGCAGCCATTCCCCACTGGGCCTGGGCTTTGCTGGTTTGGGCCAAAGCACTTGGGTCATCCCATATCATGAGTCTCCCCACTTCGCAAGGCTGAACGAGGTATCGACGAGAAGCATTGGGAAGTAGCGAAACCGGTGTTAATGATAGTCGACTCGGGTTTTTGAAAATCGACCAGGGTTTGGCACATTTATTGAGCGGTTACATCATGGCGCGTGTGGGGCGGCGTGGCGGTTATAGTTATTATTGCAGACGTTTGGTTTACCGCGCCCCTTTCCCTATAAATACCCACTGTAATTCTGGCCATTTTTACTTTTACCACTTTTAAATTTGCGCGAGTACTTGTAGAAAACTCTTGGGTGCCCAGGCTTTCTGAATCTAACCTTCGTATTCTCTCCCCAGGCTTCCTGCATTTAACTTCCATACTCAGTAAGTGTTTCGCTGTTTTTACTTCATGTTATCTGCTTTTCTTTTGAAAATCATGTTGGGATTATATAGTTCTGAGGGTAGTGAGGGGGGGACAGTGAGGCCACCATGTCGGAAAGGCGTAGGGATTCGCCTGCATCGTCTAATGATCCCTCGCGGGACGATTCTAGTTCGAGCAGCTCGAGCTCCAGTAGCTCAAGTAGTAACCGCGGGGGGGAAGAAGCTGGGCCAAGCCAGATACCCGCGTTGCGAGGTCGACTGTTTACCCCCCATCACTATAGTGAAATAATATCGACCATGAACCCTGGGGACTTGAGGCGTCTTAGAGAGCTATACCATATTCCTACTGAATACCAGCTTTTAGTTCCTGGTCCACCTGGTCGAATACGTCGTGCTCCTGCGGGTTGCATAACTATGTTCGAGGATGCGTTTAGATGTGGGCTTAGGTTCCCTCTAAGTGATAACCTGATAGGTCTACTTAGGGGTCTTCAAGTGTGTATAACACAACTTCTGCCCAACTATTTTTCCACCCTTTGTAGTTTTATAGTTTTGATACGTTTGTTCAACCAGCCCGCTAGCTTCGAAAATTTTTCCAGCTTATTCCATCTCCCCATGTCCCGCAAGTCGGGTAGTGCCAACGAGTCGGGGTTCTATTACCTCACTGCTCGACCTCGTCGAAAGTTTTTGGTAGCCCCCACTTCTTCGTATGGCTAGGAGTGGAAAAAACGCTACCTCTTTTTTCGAGTGAAGGGGGGTTTTAATATTCCTCGGGGTTGGTTGAGGGGGCATGTCGAGATGCCAGGTAATCGTGCCCCGACCTGGACGAACACGTTTGTACGGGACTTGGTCGAGTTCGGCCCCATAGAGGCCTCTGTCTTCATCGAGGAGAGGCACTTAGTGTTGGCTAGGCTGTCACCGACCTCGATAGATTTTCCTGCGGATTATGAAATAGGTAGATAAAGTGTGTTTTGGTACTTGTTTATCTTTGATAGTGTGCATGGTTCTTTGTTCTGATCTCTGTTAATTTTGATGTTTGGCAGACCGCTACGAAATCATGAACAGATCGAGAACTGAGGCATTGGCACGAGCAGAAAGAAACCAACAGCGACAGCAAGGCGCCACTGCTTGTTAAGAGCCGACTGGCTCTGAGGAGCCTCGTCGAATTACTGCACCTTTGCCGACCCCTTCCCCCGGTTGGGCTATAGCAGCCGCGAGCGAGAGCCCCGCGGGTCAAGGTAAAAGAGCAATGGTCAAGCAGGGAAGTCCTCCGCCCAAGAAAGCGGTTGCCAGAAAAGGCAAAGGGAAGGCAACAGGGTCAAGGCCACCGACCGAGAATGATCTCTTCAGAGATCGAGGGGACGATGTGCTGTTCACCTTGGCGAAGTTCCCATCTCCACGATTTGGGCCCGAGCCAAGCCCCATTGTGCATAATTCTTCCAGCATATATACGGCGGGGCCCACAGGGATGGATCCTTTGAAGGTGTTGATGGCGGGTCAGTTTCTGGCGGACCAGAAAAGATTTATGGGGATGAGCCAGGCTGCAGCTCTTTGTGAGTTTGCCTACCACGCCAACATGGTAAGGCATCATATTTTATTCCTGCTTGTTTACCTTTTCCTCGATCAAGAAGTAATGAACCTTATGTGTCAGGTCGGGCAGATGGGCTACCATTTCTACCCTCGAGTAGAGCTAGCCCTTGCTGATCGAGAGTAATTAGAGGGTGGCGGGGACGCCAAAACTTTGAAGGCTCAGCTGGAGTCTTCTCAGATGCGGATTGACGACCTGGAAAAGCAAGTCAACCAGCAGGCCCAAGAGCTTGAAGAGAAAGATGAGCAGGTCCTCCTTGCTGTTACAGAAAGGACCAAAATGTACGAGAAGCTGAAGAAGCTGCAGCTGGATGTGCAAGTTGCTTATGAGTCTGGTCGAGCTACTGATCGGAATGAACGTCTGGCCGAGGCCAGAACTGAATTTGTCCGGGTGTTGTCGGAAGTGCACCGGGAAGCTGTGCAGCAGTTTATGGTGAGCCTAGCTTTCCAGGATGCGAGTGTTGTGCTCACTTTGGATGACGCCCGGAATGCTTTTCAAAAAGCGATCTAGCAAATGCAGTTTTTGGGCTATGCCCTTCAGGCTGAGGACCGCTCCAGAATGAGCCACGCTCTCGACGAGCAGCTGCATCCTTATCCGGATGAAGAGGCCGATGCGGCGGAGCCCGTCGTCGAGGCCACGCCAGAGGTCGAACTTACGCCCGAAGAGAGAGAGCGGGCTGAGATTGACAGAAGACTGAAGGCAGTGGTCCGAGAGTTTGAGTTTGCCGGCGACCTCGCCTACGATGTATTAGAGGGAAGAGCTAATGTGGCCTCCTTCTTCCCGACCTCCGAGCGGCTATTCTTACAAGATGCAGCTGGCCCTTCTCGGCCCGTGACTGCCGCTATACCTATGTCAATGGCACCGCCTGAGCCCCAACCATCTGGTGCAACAGCCCGTGCACCTGCTCTTGCCCCCGTCCCTGCTGTTGAAGAGACCGGTAGCTTCGGTTAAGCCTGGTTCTCCTACTTATTTTGTATACGCCTCGAATAGGCTTTTGATAATTTTTATCCAATTGTTAAATTGTTGTCTCAATGGGGCTTTTTGTTTGGAATATTAGATGGCGATTCGGCCTTTTCTCAACTACAACTTTAATCATAATTGTCTTTGCTTTTGCTATGAACTGCTTTGATTGCCATTGTGTTTGGATTGATGAAAAGCATGAGATTTGTCAAACATTAAATTGTTGTTCTTTTTGTCGGAATTTCTGAATGGATGCCCACGAATGTGGTAAGTAATTTCCATTCAAGTCTCACGTCGAATGAAAGTTATGCTTCCCAACTTGATTTTTAGCTCTTGTAGAGCAAGTTGTAATCAATCTTGTAGCATAATAGTTAATGTTCAAGTTTGGAATAACTTTCGACTGTGTGGTCTCCAGCCTTTTGTCGACTTCGGGGTCGACTGTTTGGTCTCGGCGCGATGGCCTCGACTTGACGGTGTGAAGCCTTTTGTCGACTGCGCGGTTGACTGTTTGGTATCAGCGCGATGGCCTCGACTTGATGGCGTGAAGCCTTTTATCGACTGCGGGGTCGACTGTTTGGTCTCGGCGCGATGGCCTCGACTTGACAGCATGAAGCCTTTTGTCGACTGTGCGGTCGACTTATTTCGGAAAAAATTGTCCTTGTTTCACATGGTTTGAACATGTTGCGATTTCATTTCTTTGGGCGATACAAAGGTCATCGATGACCAATTATACAAAAAACTTTTTCAAGTTTACTGCATTCCAAGGTCGAGGTAGCTCGTGGCCTGATGCATCAGCTAATCGGTAGGTATTATTTTTAGACACCTTGATCATTGAGTACGGTCCCTCCCATTTTGGGTTGAGTTTCCCGACAGGCTTGGATACTTCCACTTTCTTGAGAACGAGGCCGCCCACCTTGAAGCTCCGCGGTCATATTGACCTATTATAGCGATCTGCCATCTTTGAACGATATCGTTGCATTGTGTTGTAAGCTACATGGCATTGTGCGTCGACGGAGATTAGATCTAGCGTCCTCTCCGATGTATTTGTTATCGGGTTGTAGTGGATCACCCTCGTTGTGTGCTGGATTAATTCTGACGGGATCACAGCCTCAGATCCGTAGACTAGGCTGTACGGGCTGTGTCCTGTGGCTATTCGAGGTGTTGTTCTATAAGCCCAAAGGACACTAGGGAGGTCATTCGCCCAGCTAGCCCCTGTCCCCACTATTCGACTCTTGATGTGGTCAAGAACAGTCCTGTTAGTAACCTCAGTCTGTCAGTTAGCTTGCGGATTTCCCACCGAAGTAAAGTGCTGGGCGATCCCCAAGGTCTCGCACCACCTCCTCGTGTTTTTGCTCTAAAATTGGGTGTCGTTATCTGAGATTAGGACTTTAGGCAACCCAAATCGGCATACGATATTCTTCCAAATGAAACTTTTGATGGCAGCATTGGTGATCTTCGGGACTGCTTCAGCTTCTACCCATTTTGTAAAGTATTTGACGGCCTTTATGATGAATTTTTGCTGGCCGGAAGTTTTTGGGAGCGATCCGACTGTGTCGATCCCCCACTGGTTGAATGGCCAGGTGATGTTAACATTGATCATCGGTGCGGCTGGCTGGTGTGGAATGTTTGAATGAATTTAACAGGAGGAGCATTTTTTAGCAAAGTCGACAGAATCTCTCAACAAAGTTGGCCAAAAATATCCATAGCGAATGACCTTATATGCTAGGGATCGACCGCCAGAGTGGTTGCCGCAAATGTCGGCATGTACTACCTGCAATACTTTGTTTGCCTGGTCGAGATCCAGACATCTGAGTGGCGGTTCTGCTATCGACCTCTTGTACAGTTGCCCGTGCTCGTCTAGCGCATATTTAGGTGCTAAACCCTTGAGTCTACGGGCCTCCTTATCATCGTCGGGTAAGATACCCCGACTTAGATAAAGTTTGATTGGGTGCTGCCAAGAAAGGGTTGTTTCCTCGAGGCACCCGACCAGGCCTTAGCCGGGGGCAGGGACACAGGGCTGGTCGGCGACAAGGAATGTTATTGTTCTATCTCTAGTGCCTTTCGTCGAGCTGGCGAGTTTGGAGAGCGCATTTGCTCGCTCATTTTCTAATCGGGGGACTTGGCTCAACGAAAAATTTCTGAACATTTACCTCAATTGGTGCACTTCTGCCAAATACTGTGCCATTTTATGCTCTTCGCCTCAAAGTTGCCTTCGACCTGTTCTGCAACGAGCTGAGAGTCTATGAATGCCGCTAGTTTCTCGACCCGCGGTCTGTAGCCATGCGTATTCCTGCAATAAGAGCCTCACATTCTGCTTCATTATTAGTGATCGAAAAATCGAGTTTCACAGCGAAATCATAGTCCTCGACTTGTGGGGATCGAAGGGATATCCCTATTCCTCCTTCGGATGAGGTTGCAGACCCGTCGACGTGCAAGGTCCACCACGGTAGGTCGAGCCTTTCGACGATGAAGTCGGCCAACACCTGCGCTTTAATAGCAGTCCGTAGTTGAAATTGGATGTCGAATTCTCCGAGCTCAATGGCCCATTTGGTGAGCCGACCTGAAGTATCTGGCTTCGACAACACCTACTTTAGCTGCTGATTTGTCAACACCAAAATTGTGTGGGATTGAAAATAAGGCCGCAGTTTCCTGGCCGACGTGACTAGGGCCAGAGCGAACTTCTCAATCTCTAAATAATTGTGCTTGGGCTCCTGGAGAGCCTTGCTGCAATACTATACTGGACGGGGGTTTCCTGCTCTCATTGTCGTCAACACTAAACTAATGGAGGCCGAAGAGATTGCCAAGTATATTTGTAGTACTTCTTCCAGCTTGAGCTTGGCGAGCATAGGTGATGAAGAGAGGTATTGCTTGAGGTCGAGCAGGGATCGATCACACTGTTGATCCCACTTGAATCCGGATTTCTTCGCGTTTCTTAGGATTTTGAAGAAGTGTAGACTTTTATCTGCTAGTCGAGCTATGAATCTGCCCAAGGCTATAACCCTGCCGACCAGGCACTGGACTTCGCGAACTGTGCGAGGTGGGGTGATGTCCAAAACTGCTTGAATCTTCTGCGGGTTGGCTTCAATGCCTCTCTAACTGACCATGTAGCCAAGGAATTTACCTCATCGAACCCTGAAGGTACATTTGCTAGGATTGAGCTTCATACCGAAAGCTCTCAAATTGGAAAAAGTGTGGCTGAGGTCGATCAAGTGGTCTTCGGCTCTTTCAGTCTTTACAATCATATCATCCACATAGACTTCCATTGACTTCCCGATTTCATTCTTGAACATGAAATTAACCAATCTCTGGTAAGTTGCCCCTGCATTTTAAAGTCCAAATGGCATAACTAGGAAGCAATACATGAACGACAAAAGAGGTTTTGTCTCTGTCTTCTGGTGCCATGAATATTTTATAATAGCCTTGAAATGCATCCATCATGCTAAGCAATTCGCAACCAGCCGTAGAATCAACAAGTAAATCAATACGAGGCAAGGGGTAAGGATCCTTAGGGCAAGCTATATTTAAATCTGTAAAATCATTACACATCCTCCACTTTCCCTCATTCTTGGGGACAAGTACAACATTACAAAGCCAAGAGGGATATTGGATTTCTACAATGTAGCCTGCTTGCAAAAGCTTGCCGACCTCCTCCTCGATAATTTAGGTTCGCTCAACATTGAAGGTTCTTTTCTTCTGCCGCTCTGGCTTGTGGGCTGGATCCACGTTGAGGCAGTGGACAATGATGTTGGGATCAATGCCTTGGAGATCTGCAGCCTTCCATGCAAAAACATCGATATTTCGCTGGAGGAAATCGACCATAAGGCATTCTAGTTGATCTCCCATCTCGGTCCCAATCTTGGTGGTTTTCTCTAGATTCCCAGGTTTGAGCTCGATCATTTTGAACTCCCCAACGGGCTCGACCCTAGTGTCCTCCAACTTTCTCTTCTTCGACGAGGATCTCTCCTCGGGTTTCGCTACTGGGGCGTCCCCCGAGGGCTTCAGTTCAGGTCGCTTCTTCTGGTTGGCAGAATTAACAGAAACGGTGTAGCATCGCCAAGTATCTTTGAGATTGCATAAAAGTTCGCCCATTCCAGCTGAGGTCGGAAATTTTATTTTCATGTGATATGTGGACGCGATGGCTCTGAAATCATTGAGGGCTGGTCGACCTATGATGACATTGTATGCAAAGGGGGCATCGACCACCAGGTAACTGATCATCAATGTTCGGCTGCGCTGGCCCTGCCCGACTGTGGTGGAAAGATCGATGGACCCTACTGGGATAATCTCTGACCCCCCGAATCCAACCAAGGGTGTCCTGACTGAATCAAACTTCAACTGCCCCAACTCCATCCTATTCAAAGTCGATAGGAAAATGATATTCACTGAGCTTCTGTTATCGACCAACACTTTTCGGACCTCAAAATTAGCTATTTCCAGAGCGACCATCATAGGGCAATCTATTCTACGGTCAGTTTCTCTATTTTCCATATGGTCCAAATCTATGTTAGTGAACGAGATTGGTTCAGTGTTGGTTGCTAGTTGGAAGACTGTCTCGACCTTGGATAGCCAGGTCGAGCTGAGCTGCCTCTGTGTTTGCTTTCTCACTTTTCGAGAATCTCCTCCCGTGGGCCCCCCGACGATCATGTCGATGACGCCCCTGATGGGTGGGTGGGGTTCGTGGGCCGGTCTCTTTCCTTTGTCCTCTCTCCTCGGGCTGACCGACCTTTCTCTTTGGGGAGTCCGGTCAATCACGCCCTCCTCTCTTCGGGCCTGCTCCTCGATGAATTTTTTTAAGTGGCCTTGTCTGATTAGTCTCTCAATTTCGTCTTTCAGATTAAAGCAGTCCTCGGTGTCGTGCCTTTTCTGCTTATAGAAATAATAGTACTTTTTTGACTTCTTCATGGCTTCGGTTTCTGTGATTTTTCGAGGCTTCCTGAGCAGGTTGTCGTGTTGAATGGCGAACAACACTTCTCTCCTCGGTAGGTTCAACGGAGTGTATTCATGGAAGCGCTTGATTGGGGAACAGCGTCCCTCCTTGTTTTGTCTATCATCTTTCTCTTTGCCTCTCTTCTTGTCAATTTTCATGCCGCCATATTTCATCTTGTTCATCTCTTCTTGGGTTATGTACCTCTCTGCGAGGTCGAGGAGCTCCTCCATTGTTCTGGGCTGTGCGCGCACCAAGTCATTGGCGCACTCTTTGTGTCTCAAGCCTAAGAAAAGTACATCTATCAAGAACTCAAGCCTCGGGCTATCGATTTTTAGCACTTCTGTGTTGAATCTGGTGAAAAAATCCCGAAGGGATTCTCCTTCAGCCTGTCTCACTGTATGCAGGTGGGTGTGAGTGAGTTTTGCTTTCTTCCTGCTCGCAAACTGGTGCAGAAACTTGTCACACAACTGGTCGTAGGAGAAAATGGACGCAGGTTCTAGCTTCACAAACCAATCCAAAGTCACCCCTTGAAACATGGTCACCAGCATTTTTGCATAGATGTACTCGTTGTGCCCATGCAACTGCATCATGTGTTCAAACTGCAGTAAGTGCTCGTTCGGGTCTGTGGAGCCATTGTACCTCGGGAGTCCTGTTGGGATCTTTGCATCAACGGCGATGCGCTTGTCAATAATCTCCTGCACGAACGGCAAATCTCGCTCTCTCCTGAACCTTTGTGGCCCGTCTGGCTGAACAACTCTGTCAGCGTTCCTTTTTCAGATCTCCTCCGGGCGCTTGTTCCCACTCTTGCTGATCTGCCTGGGACGCATGCCTGCTAGGCCTAAGCCTGAAATGGTCGGCCCTATCGTGCTACGGGGCTCGAAGGGGCCGAATGTCATGGTCTACGGAGTCTGCCACCTCCTCTCTCAGTGGGGGGCGAGTTGCTTCCCTAGGGAAACGCCCCGGGCTCAGTTTTCTTCTGGACTGGTGCCTTGCGTGGCGCTGACTGCCGGCTCCGGCTGCACAGCATATCTGTTTAATGCTGCGGATAGTTGGGCTAAAATCTATGCGGAGATTTGTTCACTGATGAGCTGCATTAACTGTGGCATTGTGAGTGTAACCATAGGCTCAGGTTGAGCGCTGGGTCCTTGTGTATTCGGCTTTTGGTTCTGTCCAAGGAGAGGGGAGCTGGACCTCCGATTTTCTTCTCTCCCCGATGGGGCTCGCCTACTGTTTACCATTTTCAATACAAGATTCAGGGTTTCCTACAGACGGCGCCAAATGATGAGGGTTCGATCCTTCGGATAGGAATCCAGGTTTGAATAAAGGTGGAACTTGGCCTGGATGGCTTATGTTCTTGCTGGGTTAGGGAAAGAATCCTGCAATCACAATAAACATTAGGCTAGCCGAGAGGCCCTCGGCTTAGGCCCTCCGACGATCAAGTTAGTAGAATTCGACCTCAAGAACCGATCAGAAGAGTATGGGTTTTTTAGGTATATATGAGTGCATACCTCTAGAAGGCTGGGTTGAAGGTATATATATCCTTTCTTCATCTGGGAAATGTTCGGGAAGCCCTCGGGTACCCCCAGGAGCCCCTAACCTTGGGCTAGGGGTAATCGGTCATTTCCCCCGTTTGAATATTTTCGGCAAGCTGCCCTTCCAGGATTCAAGGACAAGATAGTACACTATAGCGGCGCCTGCTGTGCCAGACGGTGAGGGGGATGGCATGCACCATTAATGCGGAGGCGTGGCGCCTGCCAGTGTATTTAATGCGGTGGTAGAGTACTGTATTGGTCTCGATCTAGGACTCAACCTCGATAAGGTCGACTGAGGTCGAGGAGTGCCGGGGGCCGAGGGAGCCTGACTGGGCCTGTGCAAATCTGGTCGAGTGAAAGTCGATGAAACAATTGGGTAGCCACTCCCTACTGGGCCTAGGCTTTGCTGGTTTGGGCCAAAGCACTTGGGCCATCCCATATCACATGTCCTTGAAACCTGGAAGGGCAATTAGCTGGAGATATACAAGTCAGGGAAATGACTGATTGCCCTTGGCACAAGGCTAAGGGCCCCTCGGTGTACTAGAGGCATCCCAGACATTTCCTTGAAGGGAGAAGGATATAAATACCCTCATTCCAACCTTCTAGAGGTACGCACTCACATACATTTAAAACCCTTACTCCACTGCTCGATATTTCTGGTCGATCATTATTGATTTGAGCGTCGGAGGACCAAAGCCGATGGCTCCTCGGCTTGCCTAACGTTTGCTGTGATTGCAGGATTCATCCCACCTAAACAAGGATCCCGACCATCTAGGTCGAGTCTCATCCAAATCCGTAGTTGGACCCATATCCGACGAATCGAACCCTCATCATTTGGCGCCGTCTGTGGGATAACTTGGATCCTCTATTGAAAATGGTAAACACTAGGCGAGCTCCATCTGGGAGAGAAGAAAACAGGAGTTGCAACTCCCCTCCTCTTCGATAGTACCCAGAGCCGAATGTCAAAGTATCCAGTGCTCAGCCTGAGCCCGTGGTCACATTAGCGATGCCCCAATTAATGCAGCTCATCAGTGAGCAAATTTCCGCGCAGATTTCAGCCTAACTCTAGGCCGTATTAAACAGACATGCCGTGCAGCCGGAGCCGGCAGTTAGTGCCACACCCCAGCCTGCAGCTCTAGAGAGGACGCGACCAGAAGAGCACTCCCAGTTACCGGAGTCATGAAGGCCCCAGTCAAGGAGGGAACTGAGCCCGAGTCGTTTTCCTAGGGAAGCGGCTCGCCCCCTGCCAAGGGAAGAGGTAGCAGATTCTATTGACCATGGCGTTCGGCCCCTTCGAGCCCCGTAGCGCGATAGGGTCGAACGCTCTAGATTTAGACCAGGCAGAAATGCATCTCAAGCGGATCAGTAGGAATGGGATGAGGTATCCCATCAGGTGCAACAACTGAACAGGCGCCTGGAGGAGATCTCAAAGAGGAACTTGGACAGAACTCTTCATCCAGATGGGCCATAGAGGTTCCAAAGGGAGCGAGATTCACCATTCGTTCAGGAGATCATTGACGAGCACATCGCCGTCGATGCTAAGATCCCAACCGAACTCCCGAGGTACGATGGTTCCACGGACCCAAACAAGCACCTGTTGTAGTTTGAACACATGATGCAGCTGCATGGGCACAACAAGTACATCCATGCAAAGATGCTGGTGACCAGGTTCCAAGGAGTGGCCCTTGATTGGTTTGTGAAGCTGGAACCAGCATCCATTTTTTCTTATGATCAGTTGTGTGATAAGTTTTTGCACCAGTTTGCGAGCAGGAGGAAAGTAAAACTCCCCCACACCCACTTGCATACCGTGAAACAAACTGAAGGAGAATCACTTCATGATTTTTTCACCAGATTCAACGCAGAAGTTCTGAAGATCGACAGCCCGAGGATTGAGTTCTTGATTAATGTACTTTTCTTGGGTTTGAGACACAAAGAGTGTGCCAATGCATTGTTACGTGAGTAGCCTAGGTCAATGGAGGAGCTCTTCGACCTCGCGCAGAGGTACATGACCCAGGAGGAGATGAACAGGATGAAATATGGCAGCCTGGAGGTCGACAAAAAGAGAGGCAAGGAGAAAGATGATCGACAGATCAAAGAGGGACGTCGTTCCCCGATAAAGCGCTTCCATGACTACACTCCACTCAACATACCGAGGAGAGAGGTGTTGTTCGCTATTCAGCATGACAACCTGCTTAAGAAGCCTCAGAAAATCACGGAGACCAAGGCCATGAAAAAGTCGAAGAAGTACTGCCATTTTCATAAGCAGAAAGGGCACAATACGGAGAAGTATTTTAACTTGAAGGACAAAATCGAGAGGCTGATAAGACAAGGCCACTTGAAAAAGTTCGTAGAGGATCAGGCCAGAAGAAAGGAGGGCAAAACCGATCGGACTCCCCGAAGAGAAAGGTCAGTCAGCCCAAGGAGAGAAGACAAAGGGAAGAGACCTGCCCGGGAACCCGACCCGTCCATCAGAGGAATCATCGACACGATTGTAGGGGGACCCACGGGAGGAGATTCCCAAAATGCAAGAAAGCATACGCAGAGGTAGCTTGATTCAACCAAATCGTCCAGGGTTGAGACAATTTTCCAACTATCAACCAGTATTGAACAAATCTCTTTCACAGACTCGGACCTCGATCATATGGAGAACAAAGGAGTTGACCGGAAGATCGATTGCCCCATGGTGGTCACCTTTGAAATAGCCAACTTCCAGGTCATGAAGGTATTGGTCGATAATGGGAGCTCGGTGAATATCATGTTCTTATCTACTTTGAGCAGAATGAAATTGGGGAAACTGAAGTTTGATCCGGTCAGAACACCCTTGGTCAGATTTGGTGGGTCCGAGATCATCCTCGAAGGATCCATCAATCTTTCCACCACAGTTGGCTAAGGCCTCCGCAGCCGAACATTCATGATTAACTACCTAGTGGTCGATGCCCTGTTTGTATACAATGTCATCGTGGGTCGACCAGCCCTCAATGACTTCAGAGCTATCGTCTCCACTTACCACATGAAGATAAAGTTCCCGACATCATCCGAAGTGGGAGAGCTCTTATGTAATCTCAAGGATGCATGGCGCTGTTACACCATTTCAGTCGACTCCAGCGAGCAGAAACCCGAGGAGGGACCTTTATCAAAGAAGAGGAAGCTGGAAGACACCACGGTCGAGCCTGTCGGCCAATTCAAAACATTCGAGCTCGAGCCTGGGAACCCTAACAAAACCACCAGGATTGGAAGTGATCTGGGGGATCGATTGGAATGCCCTATAGTCGATTTCCTCCGGCGCAACATTGATGTTTTTACATGGAAAGCTGTGGATCTTCAGGGCATCGACCCTAACATCATTGTCCATCGACTCAATGTGGACCCAGCCCACAAACCAGTGCGGCAGAAGAAAAGAACTTTCAATGTTGAGAGGACCCAGATCATCAAGGAGGATGTCAGCAAACTTTTGGAAGCAGGATATATTGTAAAAATCCAGTACCCCTCTTGGCTTTGTAATGTTGTACTTGTCTCCAAAAATAAGGGAAAATGGAGAATGTGTAATGACTTTAAGGATTTAAATAAAGCTTGCCCTAAGGATCCTTACCCTTTGGCTCGTATAGATTTATTAGTTGATTCTACTGCTGGTTGTGAGTTGCTTAGCATGATGGATGCATTCCAAGGCTATTACCAAATATTCATGGCACCCAAGATAGGGACAAAACCTCTTTCGTCATCCCCAACGGAGTATATTGCTTTCTAGTATGCCCTTTGGACTTAAAAATGCAGAGGCGACGTACCAGAGATTAGTCAATTTCATGTTCAAAAATGAAATCGGGAAGTCGATGGAAGTTTATGTGGACGATATGATTGTAAAAATCGAAAAGGCCGAGGACCATCTGGTCGACCTCAGCCACACCTTTGCCATATTGAGAGCTTTCGGCATGAAGCTCAACCCTAGCAAGTGCACCTTTGGTGTTCGAGGGGGCAAATTCCTCGGTTATATGGTCGGTCAGAGAAGGATTGAAGCCAACCCACAGAAGATCCAAGCAATTTTGGACATCACTCCACCTCGCATAGTTCATGAAGTCCAGCATTTGGTCGGCAAAGTTATAGCCTTAAGCAGATTCATATCCCGTCTGGCTGACAAGAGCCTACTTTTTTTCAAAATTCTCAGAAACGCAAAAAGTCTGGATTCCAATGGGATCAACAGTGCGATCAAGCTTTGCTAGAACTCAAGCAATACCTGGCTTCGCCGCCTATGCTCGCCAAACCCGAACTAGGAAAAGTGCTACAGCTGTACTTACCAGTATCCTCGGCCTTGATCAGTTCGGTGTTGACGTTGACAAGAGGAGAAACCCCCCGTCAGGTATATTATTACAGTAAGGTTCTGCAGGGGCTGAGCACAATTATTTGGAGATCGAGAAGTTTGCTCTAGCCCTTGTCATGTCGGCTAGGAAGCTACGGCCTTACTTTCAATCCCACACAATCTTGGTATTGACGAATTAGCCGCTAAAGCAGGTGTTATCGAAACCAGACACTTCGGGTCGGCTCACCAAATGGGCCATCGAGCTTGGGAAATTTGACATCACATTCCAACCGCGGACTGCCATTAAGGCACAGGTACTAGCCGACTTCATCGTCGAACGGCTCGACTTACCGACGCAGAATATTGAAAACACCTTCATGTGGACCTTGCACGTCGACGGGTCCGGAACCTCATTCGGAGGTGGGATAGGTATATCTCTCTGATCCCCACTTGCCGAGGAGTATGATTTCGCGGTGAAACTCAACTTCCCGGTCACCAACAACGAAGTGGAATATGAGGCTCTCATCGCAGGGATGCGTATGGCCACCACTTGCGGCGTCGAGCAGCTTGCAGCATTCACTGACTCCCAGCTGGTTGCAGAATAGGTTGAAGGAAACTTTGAGGTGAAGGAACACAAATAACACAATATTTGGTAGAAGTGAACCAATTGAAACACGTGTTCAGGAGTTTTACGCTTAGCCAAGTCCCCCGATCAGAGAATAAATGAGCATACGCGCTTTCGAAGCTAGCCAGCTTGACGAAGGGTACCAGAGAAAGAATAATAATATTTTTGGTGGCCGACAAGCCCTGTGTCATCGTCACCGATTAGCACCTCATCGGATGCGTCGAGGAAACAACTCTCTCTTGGCAGGAGCTAATCAAACTTTACCTAAGTTGAGGTACCTTACCCGACGATGACAAGGAGGCCCGCAGACTCAGGGGGTTAGCAACCAAGTATGTGCTAGACGAGCATGGCCAGCTGTATCGGAGGTCGATAGCAGGACCTCCACTGAGATGTCTAGAACTCGATGAAACAAACAGGGTATTACAGAAGATACATGCCGGCATCTACGGCAACCACTCGGGCGGCCGATCCCTGGCACACAAGGTCGTCTGTTATAAGTATTTTTGGCCGACGTTGCTGCAAGACTCCATCGACTTCGCTAGAAAATGCCCATCATGTCAGATCCATTCGAACATTCAGCACCAGCCGGCCACACCGATGATCAACGTTCAGATCACCTGGCCATTCGACCAGTGGGGGATTGACATAGTGGGGTCGCTCCCGAAGACTTCGGGCCAGTGTAAGTTCATCATAGTGGCCATTGAGTACTTTACTAAATGGGTGGAAGCTGAGGCAGTCCCAAAGATCACCAACGCGGCCATCAAAAGTTTCATTTGGAAGACTATAATATGTCGATTTGGATTGCCTAAGGTCTTAATCTTGGATAACGGCACCCAATTTCAAAGCAAAAACACGAGGAAGTAGTGCGAGACCTTGGGGATCACCCAACACTTCACTTCGGTGGGAAACCAGCAGGCTAATGGACAAACTGAGGTCACCAACAGAACTGTTCTCGACCATCTCAAGAGTCGAATAGTGGGGACATGAGCCAATTGGGCAGACAACCTCCCAGGTGTGCTTTGGGCTTACAGAACGACACCTCAAACAGCTACGAGCCACAGCTCGTACAACCTAGTCTATGGATCCGAGGCAGTAATTCCGTCAGAATTGATCCAACACACAGCGAGGGTGATCCACTATAACCCGATAATAAATGTATCGGAAAGGACTCTGGATCTAGTCACTGTCGACGAACAGCGCCATGCAGCTTACAACATAATGCAGCGATATCGCTCTAAGATGGTGGAGCGCTATAACAAAACAGTGAGACCCCGAAGCTTCGAGGTTGGCGACCTCGTTCTCAAAAAAGTAGAAGTGTCTAAGAACGTAGGAAAACTCGACCCAAAGTGGGAGGGACCATATTCAGTGGTTAAGGTATCAAAAAACAAAGCTTACCTACTGGCCGATGCATCAGGCCGTGAGCTACCCCGACCTTGGAATGTAGTAAACTTGAGAAAAAAATTTGTGTAAAGGCCCATTGGCAACCTTTGTATCTCCCCACCGAAATAAAACTATTACACATTTGAGCTGTATGAAACAAGGTGAATCTTTCTCACATAGTCGACCCCGTGGTCGACAAATCAGGCTTTACGCCGCCAAGTCGAGGCCTATGCGCTGAGACCAAGCAGTCGACCAAACAGGCTTTACGCCACCAAGTCGAGGCCTATGCGCTGAGACCAAGCAGTCGACCCCGTAGTCGACAAAACAGACTTTACGCCACCAAGTCGAGGCCTATACGCCGAGACCAAGCAGTCGACCCCGTAGTCGACAAAACAGACTTTACGTCACGAAGTCGAGGCCTATGCGCCGAGTTAATTACAATTACAATGGTTATAAACCGACTCCACAATCGTTAAGTTCATTCAAAACCTAAAGACTAGGTATTGTGCTAGCGGATTAATTATAATTTCCTCGACAAGAGGGAAGAATGAATTTGGCAAAGCACAGCCTTCGTTCGACGAAGAACATGAATGAAAGTTACTTGCCACACTCGAGATCATTCACCCAAAAATTCTAATATGCAGAATAGTAGACACTCCAGTTAAAGCTTTGCAAGACACGTACACATCAACTAAAGCGATTTATAACCAAAGCAAGAATAATCATCATCGAACTTGGAGTAATGAAAAAAAAAAAGAAGCAATAACCATTTATCAGTTGCAAAAGCCTCATCGAGGCATGAATTCCACAATTGTTTAAAAGCCTCGTCGAGCCATATACATCTCCTCAGCAAATAAAAACAAAAACAAGTAACAGCAATAGAGAATAAGGCCTATCTAGAGCCGCCAACCTCTTCAACATCAGGGCCAGACTTTTCAGCAGCAGGAGCAACAGAAGTAGGAGTAGGAGTAAAGGATGGCGTAGGCTCGAGTAAAGCCATTGAAATGGGGACCACGACAGTTGCTGGTCGAGAGGGGCTAGCAGCGTCTTGTTAAAATTGTCGCTCGAAAATGAGGAAATAGGGGGCGGCATCAGCTGTCCCTTCTGATACCTCGAAGGCGAGGTCGTCGGCGAACTCGAACTCCATGGCGGCTGCTTTCCATTTTCTGTCAACCTGGGCCAGCTTTCGCTCTTCCTCAGTGAATTTGGCCTCCGGCGAGGCCTCCACCCCACCAGCCTCAACGATCGGCTCCTCTGCATCGCTCTCTTCTTCAGGGTAAGGCCGCAGTTGTTCGTCGAACAAATGGCTCATACATGACCGGTCTTCAGCTCGAACGCTGTAACCCAGGAACTGCAACTGTTTAAGAGCTTTTTCAAAGGAGTTCCGGGCGTTGTCCAGGGCGAGAACAATGCTGGCATCCTGGAAGGCAGAACATAACATGAATTGTTGCACGGCCTCCCGACGCACCTGCGGCAGTATCTGGTTGAACTCAGCCCGCGCCTCCTCCAGACATGCATTTCGGCTCGCTGATCGACCGGAATCATAGGCCACTTGCCCATCCAACTGCAGTTTTTTGATGATTTCATCCATCTTGGTCCTCTCCTTAACAGCTAGGATCACTTGTTCATCCTTCTACTCCAGGTCCTTAGTCAACTGGCCGACCTGTTTTTCCAGCTCGTCGACCCGCATTTGAGAAGACTCGAGCTGAGCCTTCAAAGTTTTAGCATCCCCTCTAGCCTCCAGCTGCTCCCGATCAGCTAGGGCTAGCTCGGATTATCGATAGAAATTGTAGCCCAGTTGCCCGACCTAAAACATAAAATTTGTCATCTACTCGAGCAAAGTGTAAGCATATAGGAATAAAAGATAGAAAACCCTACCATGTTGGCGTGGTAGGCAAACTCTCGAAGGGCCGCAGCCTGGCTCAGCCCCATAATCCTTTTCTGGTCAGCCAAGAACTGACCCGCCAGTAACACCTTTAAGGGGGCGGCCCCAGTCGACCCCGCAATGTCCATGCACAAAGAATTGTGCACGACGGGGTTGGGCTCTGTCCTAAATCAAGGAGAGGGGAATTTCGGTAGGGTGAACAGCACATCGTCCCCTCGATCCCCGAAGAGGTCGTTATCAGTCGGCGACCCTAACCTAGCTACTTTTCCCTTGCCCTTCCCGGCAGCAGCTCTCTACTCGACCATGGCCCTCTTACCCCGACCTGCAGGGTTGTCGCTTACGATCACCAGTGGGCGACCGGGTGAAGGAGTGGGCGCCACGGCCACCCGACGTGGCTCTTCGGCTGCAACAGCTGCTCGATGAGCTGCAGTCCCCTGTTATCGATGATGATTCTTTTCTGCCAAGCCAGTACTTCTGCTCTCTACCTGTTCATTATTTCTGCTCGATCTGCCAAACATCAAATTAACAATGGTCAAGAACAAAGAATGATGCATGCCATAAAAGTAACAAATCAAAACATACACTCTCTCTACCTATTTGATAATGCGCAGGGAAATCTAATGGGGCCGACGACAGTTCAGCCAATATTAAGTGCCTTTCCTCAATAAAAATGGAGGCTTCCAATGGGCCAAACTCGACCAGGTCCCGTACAAAAGTGTTTGGCCAGGTCGGAGAGATTCCCCGGCACGTCGACATGCTTCCTCCACTAGCCCCGAGGAATATTAAACCCTCCAGCCACCCCAACAAACAGATGCCATTTTTTCCACTCTTGCCTATACGAAGAAGAAGGGGCTACGAGGAATTTATGACGGGGTTGAGCAGTCAGGTAATAGAAGCCCGACTCGTCGGCGCTAACCGACTTGCGGGACATATGAAGGTTAAAAGATTGGAATTTTTTTCAAAACTAGCAGGCTGATTAAACAAGTGCATCAAAACTATAAAACTACAAATGGTAGAAAAGCAGTTGGGAAGAAGTTGTGTTATGCATACTTGAAGACCCCTGAGCAGATTAACTATACTATCACTCATGGGGACCCTAAGGCCACATCTAAACGCGTCCTCAAAGACTATTATGCAGCCCGCAGGAGCGCGATGCATTCGATCAGGTGGTCCGGGGGTCAGAAGTTGATATTCATGAGGGATATGGTACAGCTCTCTAAGACGTCTCAAGTCCATAGGATTAATTGTGGATACGATCTCACTATAATGGCTTGGGGTGAACAGTCGACCTCGTAATGGGGGAATCTAGCTCGGCCCAGCTTCTTTCCCCCCGCGGTTGCTGCTCGAGCTGCTAGAACTGGAATCGTCGCTTGACGACTCACTCGATGATCCAGTAGCATACTTACGTCTATCAGACTGGGTGGCCTCACTATCCCCCCCTGACTACTCTCAAAATTGTATAAACCCAGCATGATTGTCAAAGAAAAGCTAAACGATAGGAAGTAGAAGCGAAGGAACACTTACTGAAAAGAAGAACTAAGGTCAGGAAGTCTTGAAAGCAAGGGCGTTTGGACAAGCGCTCGACCAGAAGCTAATGCGGTAAAAGTAAAAATGGCCTGTTTTACCGCAGGTATTTATAGAGGAAGAAGCGCGGCAAACCAAGCATCTGCAATAATGCTTGTAACCGCCATGCCGCCCCACGCGCGCCACGATGTAATCGCTCAATAAATGCGCCAAACCCTGGTCAATTTTCAAAAACCCTGGTCGATTATCACCAATACCGATTTCGCTACTTCCCAATGCTTTTCGTCGAATCCTCGTTCAGCCTTGCAAAGTGGGGGGACTCATGATATGGGATGGCCCAAGCACCTAGACATAAACCAAGTTAGACTACAGACGCGACACTAGGCCCAGGCAGGCGCCCGAGGCCTATATGCTTCATTGACCTCATTTCGACCATTGGGAGGTCGATTCGGAGGTCGAGACAGTACAGTACTTGGCCACCGTATTAAATGCGCTGATGGGTGTCACGCCTCCGCATTAATGGCGCATGCCATCCCCTCACCGCCTGACACAGCAGGCGCCGCTACAGTGTACTATCATGTCCTCGAAACCTGGAATGGCAGTTAGTTGAAGATATACAAGTCAGGGAAATGACTGATTGCCCCTGGCATAAGGCTAAGGGCCCCTGGGCATACCAGGGGCATCCCAGACATTTCCTCGAAGGGAGAAGGATATAAATACCCTCATTCCAGCTTCTAGAGGTACGCACTCACATACATTCAAAACCCTTACTCCGCTGCTCGATATTTCTAGTCGATCATTACTGACTTGAGCGTCGGAGGGCCTAAGTCGAGGGCTCCTCGGCTAGCCTAACGTTTGCTGTAATTGCAGGATTCATCCCACCTAAACAAGGACCTCGACCATCCAGGTCGAGTCTCATCCAAATCCGTAGTTGGACCCATATCCGACGAATCGAACCCTCATCAGTGACCAAATAAAAATGATTGTTGCTTAAGAAGTAACGTTGGTGATGTTATAAAAGACAGTATCACTTAATATATTTTTTTAATGATAATTTTTATATCGTTATTTATTTTTTTTAGTGAAAAATATTTTAGTATTAATTCTGTTTAAGACAACATTGAATATTGTTTGCATATAATATAATTATAATGCAACTATCACTATAATAAATTACTCATTAGAGACACTAAAAAATATGATTTAATAAATTATATTATAGTGAAAATTTGTAGTATTTTTTTAACAAAAAAATTAGTAGTAAACTGGTTAATATATATATATATATGTTGATGTCTTCGAAATGTATATGTATATATTTATTATATTGGCATTTTTATCATTATTTTATTTGTCATTTAATAATCAAATATCATTAAATATTATACTATAGTAGCATTCTTTACAACTATTAACATATTATTTTTTCGTGTTATTACAATGTAAAATGTTATTAAGTTAGTACAGGCCACATATATACTAACTTCGTTGTAGTGTATTCGTATTAGGCAAAGTTAGGTTAATTGATTGAGTAGCAATACTTTCGTACTTATATGTGTGATGCATTGAATTCAAAATTGGATGGGTTCCAGTCGTATGTGCTGCATGTGTTATTTTTTTGTTTTTTCAAAAAATCCTATTAGGATTAATTAGGCAAATTAACATTAATTCCAACAATTAAATATCTATTAGAATATGGCTTAATTAATAATTCTTAGGTTGCATTTGATTTCAACTAATAGCTAGGGTCTAATAGCTGTTTAGTGGCAGATAATTTGTTGCTTGATACCCACGATTATGGTGATTGGGCTCGAACACATTAGCTCCAAGCCTGTGCCAAGCCCATACTATAGCGAAGATTAGAGTCTATTCAAACTTTGGGGTTGGAGAAGAGATTCGTAATCTCTTCAGGTTGATTAACATATTGACTGATCAATATATTCTTCAAATTGTAAAATAAATTTCCAGGAAACCCCCAAAATCAATTTAAATTTAAAAATTTGAAGGTTGCTAACTTTGATGTCTATTTAAAGCATTGATACCTAGGCAATTTTTTTGCATACATTGATGCATATGCATGTGCAAAATGCCTAAGCTACATTAATATTTTGATGCATATTCCATATTCCATATTATCGTGCCTATGCGATTCTTTTCTTGGTAATAAAATATGCACTCTCTGGCGCTTCAGCTATCACGTTTTGTATGAATGTGCACAAATGTTACCTACTTTTGTGCAAACGAGTATAACCATGATGTGCCTATGCTTAAAGCATATACAATAAGACCATTATCTCCTAACTAGTCAATGGATAAATTATCAATTTGTCCAAATATTATATCACCCATATTGCCACACTCGTTTTTCCATTTTAATTCAAACATAGTTATTTCCAAATTCGAAAACCCTAATCCGTGCAAATTCAACAAGCACTTCGGCCAAACGTAAACAAATTCATTCTCCATAACCATCTTCAACCTCCTTCATAATAATGTTAGCTTCTTCATATATTTTTTTTATATCTTTACTATTATCAAGCTATATTTTTTTCTTAAGATAATTTGGTTCAGAAGTCATCAAACGAAGGATGCTCTGCAAGAAATGTATGGAATAGGCGCAAATTTGGGATAAGATCAACTTTTCATATAATATCAAATTATGTATCAAACGAGTCATTGGATGTGAGGGCATGATTGAAAAACCAAAATAATATAGCAGTCCATAGCTAGTATCAAACATGAAGTAAAAATTTGAATACATTGTAGTGTAAAGTTTAATTTACAATATCAAATATAAAATTACACTAATACAAATTATGATAATCTCACATAATTTTCAACTAACCGAAATTACATTACATTACTAATAGCAGGAATTGTTGGTTCCAAGATTTAGGCCAACATGCAGTAATCCAAAGCAATAAACAAATATTGCAAATCAGATTATCAGGAATGGATCAGATAATCATAGTTAAGGCAATACGTGCGTTTTTATCAATATAAAATCCAAACAAAGCATGTGGTATAAGAATTAAACATACAACATGCGTTATCAGAATTTAAACATACAGCATGCGATATCATATTTTAAACATACAACATGCGTGATCAAAATAAACGTCAAATTCAAGGCAAATCAGAATTTCAAATAATTAATCAGATACAAGTCCAAGAAAAGCCAAAATTCATATATTAACCGAGGCAATAAAACAATAAAATATGCTGTCAGATTTATCTAATATAGATACTGAATTTTAAAGTAAACTTATCTTAAAAATTCTGTATCGTAATAGAATTAATAGGGCGACCAAATCACAGAGAAATTCTATTTGCCTTGAAGAAACGAGCGCCTCGACTCACCAGTGCAACAGGTACAGTGCAGCTCCTCCCAGGATGAGATGGTCCAAAACGATCAGGTGCACTCCGTCTCGTTCACCACGAACAGTACTCAGTAGCCAAAATCCGAATCAGATAGCCAAGTTACCATAATATAAATATATTTGGCTGAATATTAGAACGAGAGAATTATGACGAGGAAGTAACTGGAAAATCAGGGGGAGAGGAAGAATACCAGCAGAAGATGCTGCCTTTGGTGTGTATTTGGTGTATGTTCAAGACTGCCAGAGGCAGTCTATTTATAGTGGAGGATTAGGGCTGGCAGAGGGCATTGGGCCGACGGCCAAGACCTAATTTTAAGCTAGGGTTTGACGGCCAGACCTAATTTCTACTAGGGTTTGACGGCTGTTAAGGGCTGATTAGGGTTTGACTAAGTCAAACCCTAATCCATGTCTGCCAACATCCCTAAAAATCCGGCCATGTCCGCCATCATCAATCCAGCTGTGATCTCCAACGGGCATGACTCGGTCAAGCCTTTATCCGATCAAGCCTTTATCCGATCAAGCCAACAGTTAAGTTCAAATTTTAATTTTAATTTTTAAATTCAAAATTTCAATTGAATTTCGTCCAAAATTTTTAAATTCAAAATTACAATTGAATTTCGTCCAAAAAATTAAGACTGAGACTTTCGCCCTAACGCCCGCGACTTGGACCCGGAGCTGGGCCGGGCGGCGGCGCGCGTGTGGTCCACTCATATGAACCCCTTAAAGAACACTTTATCAAGCATTCTTACTTGAGTCCAATATAAATTAGTCCACACTAGTTTACAAAACCAATATGGGACAAGTAAAGGGTTAAAGACCCTTCAACTCCTCCACTTGGTTTTATAAGTCACAAAAAAGTGTCCACTCTCTTAAGCTTACAATGTGGGACAACTCAACATGTAATACTTATCCATTTTCCTTCCTCTATTCCATCAAATTCAACACTATAATTATCTTTTGGATTCCAACCATAATTGGCATCCATCCAATAAATAATTAAACATATAAATAGGCATACTTGTGCCAATTACAACAATCGAATGCAACCTTAATAAATTAGAGCAGATACATTATGTTGCAATGGGTCAAAGGCCACGTGAACCACACCTTAAATACATTTATCGAATAAATATTGGATCCGAAGAAATGAAGATTAAGTAAACCAAGCCATAGATTTGCGGGGTCTAAGTTGATTCTCCTTTGCTGTAGTAGTTCTACTTTTCTCCGTTAACTAGTAAAATAAGTGTTCTAACAGTACAACGAGTGAAAGTAATTAATAAATCGCTAGTAATTCGAATATTTTATTGTATAATAGATTTGCCAGTTTCAAATATTTTATCATATAATAGATAATAGATTTGCTAGCTAGAATAAGTAAGACGTATACGTTTAAGTCATGAAAAATATATATATTATGGGACAAAGTGGATTATGAAAATGATCAATCTACGTAACATCCTTAATTAGAATAAAACTTTTCAAAAAATCCTTGAAAGTACTCTCCAGAAATAGAATCCAACTGATCTTACGCTCTGTGTTTGGATCATGCATGCAACAATTTTGTCATATTTATTACATGCCAACGTACATATCATTTTATCTATAATTAATTCAATGTTCCTAGCTAGCTACGAGAAGAAATTACTGGGCCATCACAACTTTATAAGGATAACCTTATTATATATATATATATATAACCTTTAATTGTAATTTTTATTTTCAACGATCTCTCATGTAGAATTTGTTAGAGCCTGTTTGGATTCATTTTCATGGGTCATTCTCATTTTCAAGTGAAAATAGAGAGAGAAAAGTTGGTTAGAATAGTTGAATTTGAAAATGAGTTTTATTTGGATGTGTTGTAGAAAATTATAGGTTTATATATGTTTATATATGTGTGAAAATGAGATGTATTTGGATGTTGGGTGTTTTTGTATTAAAATTTGTGTAATTTTTGAATTTTAATTGATGATGTGATGTGTGATTGTTTGAAAAAATAATATTATAATTATAATTATAATTTTAATTTTTAATATTTTGTGGGGAATGGTGTATGAGAAGTATTAGGAAGATAAAAAATGATTAAGGTAATGATATGGGTTGAAAAAAATGAAAATGGAGAGAGAATATAATAAAAAATATTTTGAAAATAAAAATATTTGAGAAAACGGTGTAGATAGTGATAATTTTATATTTTCATTTTTAGGTGAAAATGAAAATGGATTGTGAGAATGAAACCAAATGACACCTTAGTAATCATGGGCCCTATAAATTGTGATGGAAGATGCAATAAAGACGCGTCAAGACACTTTTTTTGTCCAAAAAATTTACATGTCTCCATTTCTAGTCTTCTTAAATGTAAAACACATAAAATGTTGAGTATCGTTTTCATGATCGATCTGTACCACCAATTTTATGACAAGTTTTGCCGTAAGATTCGAAGAATACTCGTTCAAAAATTAAATGTAAAACACATAAAATATTATAGTTGATCAACTATGCTACACACACACACACATCTCACATTTGAGAGAATAATTTTAAATTACTATATATATATATTAAGCACATTTAAAATCCACTAGAATGACATAGAAAAAAAAAAAAAAAAAGGAAAAAAAAGCTCAAAATAACATGTTAAGGATTTGAAATCCGTACCAGCAAGAGTTGAATGATCAATTAAGTGAATATATTTAATTTTGTGCAGTATGTAAAGAAGACTAATATCATATCTACAATATGTATATCCTATCAACAAGGTAACTATATGGAAGACAAATGCAAATATATAATGTAGATTCTATCAATAAGGATAACTGATCATGGGTTATTAATATATATATATATATATATATAACATGAAACTATACGTACAAATTACACATTCAATTGATTTGTTGTTATGGATTAAAATCCTTAGTTTTACTAGCTAGCTACTTCTATTTATCAAGGCTGCAGTGTAAAAAATAATGAAAGATTAATTAAAAATAGACATCATGCTACCCTCTCTCTGAATGAAATTAATTATTAGCCTCTCTCGAGGTGAAATTACCTAACTTTGTGTATGCTATGTATAATATATATCATCACAGGATATCAATTGATGATATTTGAGTGCTCTTTAGGGTTTTGATTTCCAGCTATATATATAAAGTTTTTATTTGCTTAAAAATTAAACTTGATCTTATAAAATATCATTACAATACATGATTTATTCAAACACGTGAAATTAAGGATTACAACGTTTCTAGATTAGGAAAAAAAAACCATTAGTACATGGAGGATATTATCGTCCATTCAACTTTATTAAATGATGTTAAATGGGTGGTCGAGTACCTGATCCATCTAAAAGTTTCACCAAATTAATGATGAATATATGCTACTTATTGATTATTTCATATATGAACAGAACTCTCATATCGTCATACGCCTATTTATTGCTATATCAATGTGTAGCTAACTGCATGTAAATTAATTAAACATGCTTAGTGGGCACAAGGAGAAGAGCATTTTTCTTATGCATGGTGAGTCCCGGCAACGCATCAATGCCAATATTGTCTTGTGGCTTTAGTATCCCACCTGCTGCTGCAGGCAATGCCCAATCAAATGAGTAGAGAAGATTTGCCAATGCAAGCTCGATCGATATTAGCCCCATTCCCATTCCGGGGCACCCTCTCCTCCCTCCTCCAAATGGGATCATCTCAAAGTACTCCCCAGCAGTACATTTAATATCAAACAAACTACTGTTGTTACTGATGAATCTTTCGGGCAAGAACTCATCTGGATCCTGCCAGATTTCAGGGTCTCTTGCCATGGCCCATCCATTGATGATAACCGACGTGCCGCGCTCGATTTTGTATCCCTCTACGGTGCATTCTTGGTCCGATATTTGGGTTCGGAATAATAGTGGAGCTGGTGGGTATAGCCTCAGAGCCTCCAGCACCACCGCTTTTAGGTATGGGAGTTTCTTGATGTCGTCTTCGTCGACTGTTCCTTTTCTGCCAATCACTTCCCTGATCTCTGTCTGTGCCTTCTTCATAATTGGAGGCCTTAGCATAAGGCCAGTCATCGTCCATACTACTCCAGCCGCCACTGTATCAGTTCCAGCAACAAATAGATTCTGCAAAATTAATTTAATTTTAAGCATATATGCATCAAAAATTAATATATCTATATATATATATATATATTGTTAATTAATTAACCATGTACGTCGTTGACAGTACAGTAATATATATGCAAGTTTAATAAGACAAGCAGATAATTAATTGGAACTGCTAAACAGTGCGTAGTATAGCTAGATTAATTAAGATCGATGATCCAAGATTATTAATAATTGTAATTATAATTAATATATACATACCATGAGCAATGCTTTGATATGATCCCAAGTTAAATCTAATGATGAAGAATTTTGGTGTTTGAGTTGGATCATGATATCTATAATATCTTGTCTGGTATCTGCTGGTTTTGATGATCTGCAGGATGGATTGAGGTGCTCGTTGATGAGTTGTTGGTAAAATACATCCAACTCCTTGCAGTTTGTGTGGAGTCTATCTAATAATCCCGACACCCTATCGAGCCAACGTCCTAGTGCGGGAAAATGATCCGAGTAATAGAAGCTGACCATCAGAGACTGAGCTTCTATTATAAGCCTATCGAACCTTATCTTGTCGTATTCATTGTCATCGTACCTCCTCCCGAAAGCAACTCTGCAGATGAGGTTGCTGGCCAGGGACATGGCTATATCACTTAAATTAATAATTACGGACGACGTCGAGGTCCGAGAAGAATTGATCTTGGTTATCATTCGAGAGACTTCGTCTTCCCGAATTGGACGAAATGAGAGGACTTGCTTGGGAGAAAACAAATGAAGGACGCAGATTCTGCGCATCTCCTTCCAGTGTTGATTGTAAGGGGAAAAGGCAATGTCTATGCCGCCGTAGGAAAGCTTTTGTTGGCCCAAAACCGGTGGCCTGCTGCAGAAAGAGAGGTCATGAGTTTTGAGTATTTGTCTGGCAATTTTAGCAGAGGAGACGATGAGTACTGGGGTGGAGAAATGTTTCAAGTAGACGAGGGGCCCGTATTTCTGAGAGAGCTGCCATAGGTAGATATGAGGTTTGGATTTGTCAAACTGAAGCAAGTTTCCGATGAAGGGCAGCCCCGGAGGGCCTGGCGGATTATTAGTAGTATTAATCTTCCTTCTATTCATGACCCCTTGCTTGATGGTCAGGGAAATTATAATACTCATGATGATCAGTGCAAGAAGAAAAAGGGGTGGGAGTGGTAAAAACATGGTTGGACAGAGGAAGAAATTGAACTGCTGAATATTGTCCAAAGATGGATGGACGGACTGGACTAGTAGTGGGCTATTTATAAGGCCAAACACATGTATATAGAGCAGACTAGATATATAGCTCGTACTACAAAAGATTAGCGGCAAGCAATTAATTAATTTTCCCAACATAAAGCCGAGTTTGCTTATGTTTTGAAAAGAAAATTTAAATTTTTAGTCCAAAATGTTTCCAAATATGCCATAAATCTTGGAGAATATCATTTTTCAAAATACCTCAAGTATTATTATTATTATTATTTATTTATTTTTATTTTTTTTTAACACTTGAAAATTCACAATCCTCGATTTAAGGGTGTCAATTCGAGTAGGCTGGGTGTGTTCGGGTTGGGTTGAGAAAATGGTATAGTATAAAAATACTAAATCCAAATCTAACTCAACCCGATGCTACACCCAAACAGCTCAATCTTAACTTGACCCATAAAAAATCGAGTTAGGATCGAGTTGACATGATTTTCTATCAAGTCATCCAACAACCTGATAAACCTGAACCAAACCAACCCAACTTTATCTATATATTTTATTTTTCATATTTATAAATTCTTATATTATAATTGAGTAAAAGTTTGATCTAAAATCTATAATTCTACATAATCATTAAGCTCTAAGAAAGTAAGAAACTTAATAGAGGTTCTATGGTCCTGTACCCATAGTTTTAACTTATCATTACGTACCTACTTTTTATCCGTTCATATTAATTTGATTTAATCATCACTTTTGAACCATCATAAAGTGAAAGAACTATGGTTCTTCCATGGAACCATCTTTTTTTAAAATTAAATTATAAAAAATAAAATAAAAATTATTATCTTTTTGATACTAAATTATCAAATTAACCTTATCAATTTTAAGAAATTAAAAACCCCTCTTTTCCTTATATTAAACCATAATTCAATCAGAATTCAACCAGAAGAAATAAACCCTAATAAATGAATTCAATAGAAGAAAATTAGAGAAATTTTTTTTTTGAAAGATGATGTTACGTCCTCTTAAATATTATTAGTTTAGTAATTAATCGGTTCATTAATATTAGCATCACAAAAAATATTTAATATACTTAATATATATTTATGAAATAGAATAAAATAAAAAATTTAGAATAATTAATTTAAGATTTTGGACAGCCTTTTGTTTCCACTTTTAATACCTTCAACAGCTGCAAATTTTTAACTCAACAAGAATTCGAATTCTTTGAACAAGAAAAACGATTATTAATAGACATGTATATACACAACACATTAATGATCAGCACCAGCGACTAAAATTACTTTGACGACATTAATTTCCCTTACATCAATTAAATTAAAAAAAAAAGAAGGCAATTATTAAGAAGAAAGAATTTCAGTCATGAATAGAATGTCTGATGCCGATACTGTTGCCCGGTGCCGTTAGACAAAATTAATTTTTTGTGATGCTGATATTATTGAACTAATAATATTTAAAATGACGTGACATTATTTTTCAAAAAAAAATTCTTCTTTAATTTTCTTCTATTGAATTTGTTTATTAAGGTTTATTTCTTCTTGTTGAATTTTGATTGAATTAGGGTTTAATATAAGAAAAAAAGGGATTTTTAATTTCTTAAAATTAATAAAGTTAATTTGGTAATTAAATATCAAAAAGATAATAATTTTTATTTTATTTTTCATAATTTGATTTTAAAAGAAGATGGTTCCATGGAAGAACCATGGGTTCTTTACTTTATTGTGGTTCAACCATAGTTCTTTATTTTATGATGGTTCAAATGTGAGGATTAAATCAAATTAATATGAACGAATAAAAAGTGGGTTCGTGATGATAAGTCAGGACCATAGGTACAGGACCCTAGAAAACCCCAATATAATAACTTTAAAACCTGTCAAGTTCATAATTACCGCAAATAAAAAAAAGTAATAAATCATTGTTCAATAAACAATTTTGATGACAACTGTCAATGCAAAATTAACTACTAAATAGTAAAAATTAAAGTTTAAAGACAAAAACATCAAATTAAAGTCCAAAGACAATTACGATGACAACCATCAAATCCAAAATCATCTTTGCATCAATAGCTAGTTTCCTCCATGAATTCATAGCCCAAAACTCCACAAAGAAATCTTCTTTTGATGCGTGTTAGAGATTTTAAGATTTTTGAAATTTTGGATATAAAATTTTTCTTGATTTATAGATTATTAGATATAAATTTTTTAAATTTTAAATTTATTTTTAATTAATCAATTATTTTTGAGTTGGGTCAGGTTTATTGGGTTATTGAGTCACCCATTTATTATTTTCAGATTTACCGAGTTGATCCAAAATTAACCCAATCTTATTCTTTTTTTTTTTGATCCGACTCAATTTGACCCAAACTCAAAAATATCAAATTCAAATTTGATATTCTTAAGGTGATCAATCATAGTCAAATCATCGTGTTGTGTTTGATTTTGATACGCTTAATCCTCATTCATAATCCTCATTCATTACATCATTATTTAACAATATTTTTCCTCGATATTGGGTAAACTACTCTATGTGGCAATGAGGACTTCTTGCCATAGTTAAAAAAAGGACGAATAGACCCACCATAAACAAGGAAAACTTTTGTAGCATTCTTCTTTACAGTTCCCTTTCTCTATTTTATTTTTTATTTTAATTTATTATTTACATAAAATATATTTCATTTTTAATTAATTATTTTTATAAAAGATATTTACTACACATATTATATATTTATAAAATTAAATAAAAAAAATTTACCGTCGTCTTAGATGATTATACCCACATAAATACATATGATTCTTGACGTATAGGCGCTATTTTTGTATTTGTTCGATTACGTGGTGCTATACACATCATATATATTAATAGATAAAATATAGTCTATTTTCTATATTAAATTTATATAGTCTATTTCCCCTTATTAAATTTTATATAACACTTACTTCCTGGTAGTATGAAAATCATCATTTACTTCTTCAATTTGGAGGTAATCATTAACACTGTTAAATATCATAATTATATTATAATTAATTATAGCCACAAAAGTTAGAGGATTTACCGTTATTGCTCTTAAAATTTGGTAATTAATTTGATATTTTTAAAATGTTCATTCTTAATTAGTGGTGAATATATATATATATATATATATACCAATTACATATGCAAAATATGAAGGATAACAAAATCAGCTTTTAAGGGAAAAAAATTGGTCTTTATTAATACAATTGAAGTGTAAAAGCAAAAATCCAAGGTGGAAATAATTTTTACATACTGATTTAAATGGTGGAGTAAAATTAGGGTTAGAATATACTATAAACTTAGAAATTATGATTATCATAAGAAATTATGTTTATACTTGAATATTTTGCACAGTAATATTGACATATGTACGTACAATTTATTAGATTATGCTTTTGTAAAATTTTTGTTTAAATATCTTTAGTCCTTTGATAGATTCATAATTAATTTTACACCATAGTTTCGTCTCCACATATCTCAAAAAGATTAAATACTCTTTCTTGATTAAATTTCAATGTTCTCTCATATTAATAATTTCTTTTTCAATTATTTTCTAAATTTTTAATTTTTTTTTTCCATATATATATAATTATATTCCACCGTCCACATTAATTCTGGAATGATCCCTTTCCCCAAGCACATTATTAAATATTAATGCAACGGCGAACGGACCCTCCCTACGCTACTGCTTTTTGTGATCCTCAAAATTAGTTTTATAATTAATTAAGAGCATTTCAATATGTATGAGACCACTTTCACACTTTGATTTGTGATTGATTTATGCGCTTGTGATTCAAATTAAGCTTAGTGGTCTGTGCACGTATATTAATGTCTACTTTAATTTTGGTTTAATAATTCATTTCTGATCTTTCATTTCATTATATATATACATATATATATATAATGAAAAAAAATGTATTTTATATATTTTCTTTTAAATTGCTATGGGATTTTATCTCTCTCTCTCTCTCTCTCTATATATATATATATATGATGTATTTAATTGTTTGCCATAGATATATAATATGTGCTTTGGAGTATATATATGTGTAGCTAGCGCAGTTTTGATTATTTTAGTGTGGGATCCTAAATGATTTAATGCCACTTAATTTGCGTTAGAGTGAAAAAATTAAGTTAACTAGTTAATTATCTCTTGTTCCATTTAACATGCACAAAAATAATGAATGTGTAGTTAATTATCTCTTGTTCCATTTATCTATATCTATATCTATATCTATACTAAACTATATCTACAAAATTATGAATGAATATACTTGTTTCTTCCTTTTTATGTGAAGACAAAAATGTCCCTATCTAATAAATTAATTGGTAAATTATTATTAAATTATTAAATGAAATTTATGCATATAAACCACATTTATTATACCTTTTGACTTATCAAATGTATATGCAAATATGTATGTACATTCTATTTATTACATGCATGCATTACTAACTAAATTTATCTTAAACTTTAAATTAAATAAAACTCATAAAAAAGTCACTAAATCAATTCTATAGTATTGCATTTGCTATCTATGGATTAGTGTTAAATTATAATTGAATTATTAAATTAAATTTATTTATATAATTTATTTTTAAACTTCTCTTTATTTCATTATGCTATTGATTTGAAATGCTTTTTTTTGGGTTATTTATTTATTAACATGTGTTAAATTCCATTTACTTGAAGAATACGAATGGTGTAATTCTTTTCATGGTTTAGCTTCTTTGTACCCTTAACAAGTTAGTTGTATTTATAATTGAATTATTAAATAAAATTAATGTATATAAATCATAATTATTATGCTTTTGACTTATCGAACGTGTATACATTTTATTTATTACATGTACGCATTACTAATTAAATTTATTTTAAATTTCAATTAAATTAAACTCATAAAAATATTCACTAAATTAATTCTATTGTATTTCATTTAACATATATGGATTAGTGGTAAATTATAATTAAATTCTTAAATTGAATTGATGTACATAAACTATATTTATTACGGTTAATTAGAAAAAAATCTCTAACCCTACTTTCATTGTAGTGATCAGTCCCCATTTGAATTGTTACACACTAAACTCCCCACTTTTTCATAAAACTTAGGAATCACTCCCCATATCTTTTAGAAAGACCTATATATCCTTGTAGATGGAAAAAACAACAAAAATACTTGAGAAATGCCTTTTTCTCTTCAAGAAGGATGCTTTCCTTTCTTTCTTTCTTTCTTTTTTTTTTTTTTTTCCTGAAATCGACGACTACTCCAAGCGGCCAAACAAAAGGGCGCAAAACCATTCATCTGCCATTGATGTGAGAAAGAAAAAAAAAGACACCAAAAATTCTGTCATTTTTCTGCGACAATGGAAGGAGAAACAACAGCAACAAGAAACGAAATACAAAAAGAAGTGATCAAAAGAAACCAAGGTATGTTTCTGCATTTATAGTTTTAACTGTCTGTGATTTTTAAGTGTTACACTTATTTCTTGTCTATTTTCTCATGTTTAGGGTTTTTATTCCTTTTTTAATTGTTAAATACTTGAACCCATTTGATATTTATGATTTTTGTTGTGAGATGGGAAGTTTCTGATTTGTACTTGAAATGCATGAAAGTTGTACTTCACCTTTTTGGGATTTATACTTCTTTTTACTTGAAATTATATAGTGAAATTTTACGGTGAAATTATCTAAAAGTGGTAGTATATTATCTGTAGTACAAACATCAAAACTTGCAGTACACATTAGTCAAAATTATAGTATATAATTTGTGTAACTGCAGTACATTTTAGAAGCAAATGTAGGATAAACATTCAAGCTTGCAGTACACATTAGGCAAAAATGCAGTATATAATCTGTTTAATTGCAGTACATTTTAGAAGCATCTGTAGTACAAAACATTCAAGCCTACAGGTTAAATGAAATTATAGTATATAATTTGTTTACATGCAGTACATTTTAGAAGCATTTGTAGTACAAAAACATTCAAGCCTGCAGTATACATTAACTGAAAATGTAGTATATAATTTGTGTATCTGCATTACATTTTAGAAGCAACTTTAGTACAAAATATTTAATCCTGCAGTATATATTAAATGAAAGTGTGTGTATTTACAGTATATTTTAGAAGCAACTATAGTATAAAATATTCAAGCCTGCAGTATATTTTGTACCCCATGTTGGTGATATTCAATTTGTACTTAATGTGCTGATGTTTTGTATTCCATGTTGCTGATATTTGTACTTAATACGCTGATCTTTTGCATTCCATGTTGGTGATATTTGTACTTAATACGCTGATCTTTTGTATTTCATGTTGGTGATATTTGTACTTAATGTGCTTATATTTTGTACTCCAGTTTGGTGATATTTGTATTTAACGTGCTAATTTTTTGTATTCCATGTTGATGATATTTGTACTTAATGGCCTAACATTTTGTACTTCAATAGTTGATATTTCGTATCTAATGTGTTGGTGTTTTGTACCCCAGGAGACAGAAGATATCAGCACAATCCAGGTAGCAGATGAACTACCCAACTCAAAGATTGAATCGCTTGATCCCTATAAAGGAAGGACTGATTATAGAGGTCGTGCTCATATTTCAGTAAAAGAATTTGAGTATAATATGAGGGCAATAATGGTGTTATGTTGAAATACACTTCAATTAAATTGAAACTGAGAAGTGAATTTGAGTACAATATGATGGAAATGAAGTACAAACGTAGAACAAATAAAGTATAAATGATGTTATATTGAAGTACACTTCAATTAAATTAAAATTGGGTAGTGAATTTGAGTACAATATGATCGAAATGAAGTACAAACGTAGAACAAACAAAGTATTAATGGTGGTATGTTAAAGTACACTTTAATTAAATTGAAATTGGGCAGTGAATTTGAGTACAATATGATGAAAATGAAGTATAAATATAGAACAAATAAAGTATAAATGGTGTTACGTTAAAGTACACTTCAATTAAATTGAAACTGGACAGTGAATTTAAGTACAATATAAGGGAAATAAAATATAAATGTAGAACAAACAAAGTATAAATGGTGTTATGTTGAAGTACACTTCAATTAAATTGAAAATGGGCAGTGAATTTGAATACAATATGAGAGAAATGAAGTACAAACTTAGAACAAACAAAGTATAAATGGTGCTATGTTGAAGTACATTTCAATTAAATTGAAACTGGGCAATGAAATTTGAGTATAATATAATGAAAATGAAGTACAAACGTAGAACAAATAAAGTATAAATGGTGTTATATTGAAGTACACTTATTGCAATTGAATAATTAGTCTCTAATAATTATAGTGATGGTCAAGTATAATATTTTGAGATTATCGGATCAGGCGAAGTACGTATTTGAACGGGTGATAGGGTGGATATTATTGTCAAATGCTCATTTGTTTACATCTTTGAAAGCATAAGTATTCTTTACATTACTGCGATTGATAACATTCATTCGTTGAACACTAGTGACTAACACTTTAAAACTTTAACATTATTTTATTCATATGATAAATATTACACACATTTCTAGAGTTTGGTTATTAATTACCAAGACTTAAAAAGCAAATCATGGAATAAATTTCAATTCAACAATATTAGTAAAAATATTAAGGAATGAAGTACATAATGGCCGAAATGAAGTACAAATGTCATGAAATTAAGTATAATTCTCCCAGATTGGGGTACAAAATAATTGATATCTCGGAAAACATGCAAAAATGCTAATTTCACGCTAAATCAAATACATAATTGCGAAAATGAAGTACAAATGTCATGAAATCAAGTATAATTCTCCCATATTGGGGTACAAAATAACTGATATCTCAGATAACATGTAAAAATTCTAATTTCACGCTAAATCAAATATATAATTGCCGAAATAAAGTACAAATGTCATGAAATCAAGTATAATTATCCCAGATTGGGGTACTAGCTGATATCTCGGACAACATAATTCTCGTATTTAAATGACCGCAAAGTAGACACCGCATAATTCTTAAGCATAATTCTGAACTCCTTGGCATCCTTGAATGTCTGACCCTCTCCATATATGCAATTCCTCCATGCATCAGTTGAGTTGCTAATTAAAGCCAATTCATTGTGTGATGCATTGGTCGAACCAATTTCCTCCTCGACTGCATCCCTTGAGGTTGACAAATGAAGTACAATTTTAGGTAAAATAAAGTAAAATATGTAGAATAATTCATTATGGTCGTGTAATTTCAAATAAACGAAGTACGATTTCAGAACAATAGAAGTATAAAACGCTATCAATTGCAGTACAATTTTGGATAATCAATAAGCAAAGCACTTGAAGTATAAAACTTTAGGTAAAATGAAGTATAAAATTAATAGAACTTTATAAAACTTAAATAATGGGGTACAATTTTACGTAAAAGTTTAAGTATAATTTTATATAAAAAGAAGAACAATTTTAGAACACTTGAAGTATAAAACCTTAGCAATTGCAGTACAATTTTTGGATAATCCATTAGTAGAACACTTGAAACTTAAATAATAGATTCGGATAACTAAAGTACAAGTTTATATAAAATGAAGTATAATTTCAGAACACTTGAAGTATAGAACTTCAATTATTAGAGTACATGTTTAGGTAAAATGAAGTATAATTTCAGAAAACAGAAGTATAATTTTATGTAAAAAGAAGTACAATTTCAAACACTTGAAGTATAAATCCTTAGCAATTGCAGTACGATTTTGGATAATCCATTAGTAGAACACTTAAAATATAAAACTTAAATAATAGATTCAGATAATTGAAGTACAAGTTTAGATAAAAGAAGTACAATTTTAAATAAAGTGAAGTACAATTTCAGAACACTGGAAGTATAAAACCTTAGCAATTACAGTACAATTTTTGATAATCCATTAGTAGAACACTTGAAGTATAAAACTTAAATAATAGATTCAGATAATTGAAGTACAAGTTTAGATAAAATGAAGTATAATTTTGGAACATTTGAAGTATAGAACTTCAATGAATAGAGTACATGTTTAGGTAAAATGAAGTATAAAATAAAGTATAATTTCAGAAAATAGAAGTACAATTTTAGATAAAGTGGAATATAATTTCAGAACACTTGAAGTAAAAAACCCTAGCAACTGCAGTACAATTTTGGATAATCAATAAATAGAACACTTGAAGTATAGAACTTCAATGAATGGAGTACATATTTTGGTAAAATGAAGTATAATTTCAGAAAATCAAAAGTATAATTTTAGATAGAAGACGTACAATTTGAGAACACTTCAAGTATAAACCGCTAGAAGTTGTAGTACAATTTTAGATAATCCATTGTAGAACACTTGAAGTATAAAACTTACATAATAGAGTACAATTTTTGTGAGATGAAGTACAATTTTAATTGCAATGAAGTATAATGTAGAACGCTCCAAGCAGAGAAATATTTTCAAATAAACAGAGTACAATTTCAAAACACTTCAAGTACAAAACTTTACAAACTGCAGTACAGTTTAGATTCTGTAGAAGTATTACCTTAAAACATCACTGCTCTACTTTGCACTGCTGCTTGATTCATCCTTTTGGTTTACCAGAATGTCAACAATGTTCATTTTCAATGTCAAATACAGTAAGACCATATTCATGACATCGTCGTCATCAGTCAAAGTCACGTACAATCTTTGATGTTGAGCTATGTATTGCAAACTGAAGAGCTCGGCATTGATTTCACTCCATTTTCTTGCGAGATTAATGTACATGTCCATTAAAGTCATACTATCCTTAATTGACATTATATGGAGTTGGTCTTTGTAGCGGCAACTCTTCAACACTTGATTGAACACTCCTGCTTCACTATTGGTTGATATCGTTGAAAAGATACAAGAAACTCAGAAACAACTGAGAAGAAACCGAGAAGAAGAAACCCGAAAATGATGAAAACAAAAAGAGAAGAAGACAATGCAGATGTCGGGTTGGTGGTTGTTGGCTCCGACAATTATTCTCGTTCCCGCCGTGGAGCTTGTTGCGTTTTTTCTTTTCTTTCTATTTCTGGTAATGAAAGTACATATGCTAGGATTTACTGTTTGCTTATGTGGATGATGAAGAAGTGAAAAAAATGAGTGAAAAATATTATACTTAAGGGCTTTTTTTTCAAATCACGTGAGTAGGGAGTGATATTTAAAGTTTTAACAAAACTAGGGAGCTTATTATAAAGAAAATCAAGTGGGGACTGATCACAAATTTGGAAAGTGCTTTTGGTACTTTTAAATAAGTGACCCTATTTATTATGCCTTTTGACTTATATGTACATTTTATTTATTACACACATTACTAATTAAAAATTTTATTTTAAATTTATATTAAATTAAACTCGTAAAAACATTCACTAAATTAATTCTATCAATTTTTTCATCCTAACAAGCATATATACATTAAATATAAATATATCACACCACATTTATAAAAAGTATGAATATATAGATAGTATATTAATGAATACATTTCACTAGATAAAATATTCCATAAATGATGTGCATTATTCATATCTTACGATTATATCTACCAGATACATGGTATCTAATATAATAGTTGAAAATCCCTATGAATATTGAACTATATATTTATTTCAAATAATGAATTGCATTTAAAAATTTCATGTATAGTTTATATCAATACATGACATGATTCATGAATCTAACTTTATGTTTAATTCTCTATAATAATTATGTTAAATTCATTAAGTCAATTTTCCTACTTACCAATCATATATTATATGTATTGAGATTTATTCTTCTATCAATGTATTTACTTAGACTCATAGAAAACAATTAAATTAAAATGAATTAATTAATTAAATTATATCCCATCTCATGAGACTATAGTTATCATTTGTTACATATGGTTTCATGATAAATTGCAATCAAATTAAATTTATTTTCGTTAGACTTATATAAAATAATAATAACTACATTGAAATTAATTAAAAAAACTCAATTGATTAGGAAATATGTCTTCATAAATATGTCACGAAGATATTCTATTTAGGTTCTCCCTTAAAAATAAAACGAGAAAAATATTTATTATATATCGAAGTATGTGTTTAATTAAAATATAATAGTAAATTTAATATGCATGTAATAAAAAGAAATAGATTAAGTTTTATAGGTACATGATTAAAAAAATTCAAAATTGATGAGGAAATAGGATATTTATTTATAAATATATTAATACAAATATGGGTTTCTTCTCAAGGATTAAAAAGAGAAATATATTTGTTTATAACTAAATAGGTGTCAAACTCAAATGTAATAGTATATATAGTATGATAATGAAAATGGATAAACTAAGTCTTATTCAATTTTTTTTTTGATTTATTTATGTATGTGTGTGTGTATATATATATATATATAAAATATATTTTGGTCAATTCTTACATTGAGAAGTCTACAGCTATTTTCTTGGGAACTAATAGCAAAAGATGCTTTTATAGTATGCCACAAATATGAGAAAATTTTGTATTCCTACTTATTTAAGTTAAAAGACAAAAAAGAGTATTATAAGAAAGTTAATATATAATTGATAATGCTATTAGAAGCCGTAAAAAAGAACCAAATAAAACATTTTCACTTAAAGTGATAATAAGATATTACTAGCTTTCAATAAATTATTTTTAAAAGATAACAAGATAGAAATATACATAATTTTATTTAGAAATATATATAATTATATATTTTTCAAATAACCTTGTGCAATATTAAACTAAATTTGTTATTTTGGACATGACAGAGGATGAGGAAAACCTTGAAAGATCAAATTTGGTATAACCCAACTAATCATATGGCAAACATTCTTACAATGTACATTAATGATGTAATAAATATAATTCGTTCATTATATAATTGACTTGAATTTTTTCATATTTAATTCAAACTTGAATTTTTTCGGAAAAGATGTATTGTTGGATTGATAATTATGTTAATTATTTAAAATTAGAAAGTGTAAATATATATTAGTTTTAGTAATAATGTGAATATGGCATAATGAAATATTTTCATTTACAAAATGATATAGAAGATAAACAAATACATTTCACTAGATAAAATCTCATATTGATATGGGATGACCCAAGCAGCTAGGCCCAAACCAAGTTGGCCCAAAGGCACAGCTCCAGGCCTAGTCTTGCATCCAAGGCTAATGGGCGCAGTCGACCCCAGTCGACCTCGAGGTCGTTCGACATGCATTACTTTTCCCTTCAGAAGAACGTTGTCAGGTCGAACGCTTGATCGACTAGAGAAGTCGATATAGTGCAGTACTCCTCTATCACATTAAATGCACTGGCAGGCAGCATGCCTCCGCATTAATGGCGCTTGCCGCCCCATTACTGTCTGACGCAGCAGGCGCTTCAACAGTGTACTACCCTGCCCTAGAACCTGGGAAGACAGCCACCTAGAATGGCACAGGGAGGGGAGTTGAACAATTGCCCCTCATGTAAGGACAAATGCCCTCTCTACACATCAAGAGCATCACAGACAAATCCCCAAGTAGAGAAGGTTATAAATACCCCCATTCCAACCTTCTAAAGGTATGCTCTGATATATACAAAAAACTCATACTCTGCTCCTCATATTATTTAGTCGACCCGTATTGACTTGAGCGTCGGAGGGCCTAAGCCGATGGCTCCTTGGTTAGCTTGACGTTTGCTAGTAATTGCAGAATTTAGCCCACCTATACATGTATATCGACCAGAGAGGTCGAGTCTCACCGAGTCTTCTAGTTGATCCAACGGATTCAACCCTCATCACATATTAATCCTTGTGTCATCATCCATACCCTATGAAGTATATACCAACTAGATAGGAAATATATATCCACTAAATATATAATATTCAACAATAAAAAACTTTTATTTCTTGTATTATTAAATGTTAAATAATTAATAAGATACAACTATTTCAAATGATGAAATTACATTTAACAAATTTATTTCACATTATATTAATGTCCAACTTAATTCATAATTCAAATCTTGCAAAAACATACATCAACATAGTCATCTTTTAATCAAATATTCTTCGCACTTTTTTCACCAACAAAAATTTATAAAATAATGTAATATTCTTATTTGACATGATGATATTTTAAGGTCTAAAACTATTCAAAATTTAACTTCCACATTTTTAGCTTGACTAAGAAGAGAATACTTTTGTTAAAAAGTGGGAATAGATTCGTTATATATAAACGGTACGGTCGCACACATGAATTGTTTCTTTTTTTCTAATTTTATATCAAAACAAATCGTCTATTAAAAATCTAATATTAAATAAGTAATACAAAATTTTTTATTGAAATTTAAAGGGAAATAATTTATAGATTGCTCTAAATTATTCTCAAATCATGTCTTTGTTTTTATTTTATAAAATAACAATTTAAATTTATTTCTTAGAAAATTCAAACATAACAAATAAGTGCACATGCTTATAAATTTTCAATAAACAAAAAAGTAAAAAATTAAATTAAAATAGAATAAGAAGTTGCACAAATTAAATTTATGAAATTTTAAAAATAAAAGTTTATTAAAATATCACCCAAAAATAAAATAGTTCAATAATTTCGGCTGCTATTATAGTCATTAGATTGTAAAGAAATACATGTAAGTTGTATCTTTTAATATGAAGCTCTTGAAGATATATTTTATTTCAATAATTTTTCAATTCACATGTTTCATTATTCCATTTTTCAGAAAAATGTTTCCTAAAATGGTAATGTATCGATAAATTTCTACCATGAATTCAACTTCATATAAATAATTTGTACTGGATATTTTGGTGTATACTTAAAACATTATCATATATGGTTATTTAGAAAAATTTCACCTATATTTTAAATATATGACATAATTTTCTAATGCTATTTTATAGCAGATGTGTTTTGATAATGAAAATTAGATAGGATAAAGAAGAAACATATCATACTAAGTACTGAAAAGAGTCAAGAATGCATAAATAAAACTTAAGAGCCTTCCCCCCCAAAATGAAAAAGTCAATTAAATCATCAGTGGAGCAAAAACATAAGGAACAACAAATAACACCTCTTCCTGAATTGTAGCTTTGGATGAAAAAGAGTTGGTTTCTAAATAATGCAATTGTCAGTATTTGTCCATTCAATATCTTCTAAGATTACAAATGATTCTTATCAATCAAAAAGTCAGTAATTGTTAATAAAGATATACTTCATAATAAGACGTACTTTATAATTTTAAATAAATATCATACATGCGGACAAAAAATTGTTATATGCGAAAAAATTTAAGTCTTAATTTCATTTTTTAATTTGATTAGATTTGATAATTTATGATGCTCGAAGATTTATGAAATAAGTAAGATACCTAATTGCATCATAATAATGTTGTAAGATTTGAATATGAGCCTCACATATTTTATTATGGTAATAGAAAAACTAGCTACACTTATTCAAATGCCAAATAAATTGCATAAGTTGTAAGAGGTCGTGAACTTATGAAAAAATATTTGAGTTTTGAATTGCACATTCTCTTTTATCTTATTTTGTGTAAAATTAGATAAAATGTTTGAATCTACAAAGGATGGAGTTTATATCTTTCAACACAAGGCATGCTATATCATAATCTTCTAGGACTAATTCCAAACGGAAATGAGCTTGGTACCTTTCAGTTTTATTTTTGTCAAAGCTAAATATGAGCTTGAGAATAGAATGAAGATAGTAGGAAATCATACTTATGATTAAAAGCAATTGTGAGGAAACTTACAAAATTAATCAAGATAAATCCATATGCAAAAATCTTTAGAAGGTTAAAAAATTACCTTTTCAATGAACGACATTCAGCTTCATATCTCAAAAAGCGTGAAATTAGACAAATGTGTTGTGGCAATTTAGGTTCAAGGGATAGTCATAATATATTAGCGGAATGAGATGTTGCTGTCCATGCACATTGAAGACATAAACATAGAATTATGGATGTTACGACCTATTGTAATATCCATTTATTTTCCCAAGAGATAATACAGTATGTCACATTAGAAAAAAAAAGTTTTAAAACATTCAATAATGCAATTCAGAATAATGAATCTATCCAAGCAACCACTTAAGCAAAAGATGCTTTTATAGTATGTCACAAATATTAGAATATTTCGTATTCCTACTTATTTAAGTTAAGTGACAAAAAAGTGGATTAAAAGAAAATTAATAGATAATTGATAACGCTGTTAAAAGCTGTAAAAAAGAACCAAATAAAATCTTTTCACTTAAAGCGATAATGAGATATTACTAACTTTCAATAAATTATTTTTAAAAGATAATAAGATAGAAATATATATAATTTTATTAAAAATATAAATAATTTTATGTTTTTCAAATAACCTTATGCAAGATTAAACTAAATTTGTTATTTTGGGCATGACAGAGGATGAGGAAAACCTTGGAAGATCAAATTTGGTATATCTCAACTATTCATATGGCAAACATTCTTATAGTGTACATTAATGATGTAACAAGTATAATTCATTCATTATATAATAGACTTGAATTTTTTCATATTTAATTCAAACTTGAATTTTTCGGAAAAGATGTATTGTTGGATTGATAATTATGTCATTTAAATTATTTAAAATTAGAAAGTGCAAATATATATTAGTTTTAGTAATAACATGAATATGACATAGTGAAATGTTTTCATTTACGATATGTTATGGAAGATGAATAAATACATTTCACTGGATAAAATCTCACATTAATCCATGAATCAATCCAAGAAACGATGGATAGCACCGTCAGAGAGAAAGACAAGGGCTAGTGAAGTTGAAGAAATAATTGTTCTTCAATATCTTTCATTGGAGGCCCAAGAGATATGCATCATATATATCTGATGTATTGGTTTTTGTCCAAAGATTTGGAAAACTATGGCTATGTTTGGTTACATTTTGGCGAAACAATTTGTATTGGTATTAGTCCAATTTTGTTTTGCCAGAATGTAACCAGACATACAAATTTTTTTTCTCCAAATTGCCAAATTAAAAATTTCAAAATACCTTCTTTTATATTTCATTATCCCAAAAACTTTCCCATTTTTCAATATATACATACATATTATATATATTATCATTCATATTTTATTATTACTTTAACAATAAAAAATTCACTCAATTCCATTTTCACTCCAAAAGTCCAACAAAAAAGTATTGATTTGACTGGTACAATAGAATTTGTCTTCTCCCAAAACATAAACGAACATATCAAAATTCTCCAAAACAATTTTCTTATTATTCCCAAAACATAAACAAACATACATCACATTCCCCAAACTTACTTCCAAAACTCATTCTCCCAAAACATATAATCCAGAATATAAAATTCATATCCAAACATTATCTATATCTTTTTATTACAATAACTTGCAACCAAAAATGAAAATACAAGAAAACCTCTATGATGGTCAAAGAGCTCAAGATTCACCAAATTTAACCTTTAGAATCTTTTGAGCAAAAGTAGAATGTCTGAAAACCAGTTATTTATGAAGCAAATATTTGGAAAAGTTGTTGCATATGTCTAAATTATTGAAAAAAAGATCGCCACATGCTCATATAGTGATTATTCTAAAGTTTAAGTATAAAATTACAAGCCTAGATTACTATAATAGGTTTGTGTATACAAAACTTCAAAATCTTAAAAAACATCTTTTACTTTATGGCTTAATTCTCAAGTAGATGATGCATGAATCATATATAGATAGAAACAAGTATAATTCTTGTACGATTGATGGAATATGTAAATATCTTTATCCACATCGTATTGTGAAAGCACTGTTTATGAAAAATATGTATATTTGATTTAACAAAAGAGATTGTATAATAATTAGGGTTCGATTGCATAACTCAATAACCAGTGGTTAGTATGCTATCTGAGTATAATTGTCATATCAATATGAAGATATGTTTTGTAGTGACATCAATGAAATATTATATATATCTACAAGAGATATGATATAGTGACCATTGACATCACCTAAAGCACTGAAGAAAATAAATAATGAAATTAAGCATTTTAAAAGTGCTCAGAGGGTCTCTGCTCTAGATTTAATGTGAAACACTTTTTAATTCAATTTGAATAAAATATATATGTAATTATTAATCTACAACCGCATTATAAATCAACAACCTGCCACTTATTGTGTGAATTAAAATATATAAAACATTCAATGTGACCACATCTCCAAAATATTGCTCACGGAACATTTCTCTATGTACTAGAAGTGATAAAGAAAGAAATTATTCCTATTGAGAATATCCAGAACACTATATTTGAGACAAATAACGTAGATATTGAATGAAATGAACAAATGAGATGTGAGAGGTCGTATATGCAGTGCAATCCCATAGAAGGAGAAAGAGATTGGCTTAAAATTTTCTTAAACCACATTGGAGGCACAACATCATTTCAAGAGTTGGTAATAGTAAATGGAATATGATGCTCAACTTTCAAAGAAGCAACACAAAAATGAGATTACTATAGTCTTATCAGAATATTCTTTAAAATCCAAATGAATTCCTTACTATTTATACTTCAATATCTGTATATTGTTTTTATATATTAATCATTTAGTTTGATGAATGGTAGTTAAGATATCAACTTTATTAGATGCATATTCTGCTTTTTAATTAACCTTAACTAAATTGCTTGTATTTTAATCTACTATATAAATTATGTTTAAATTGTCAATTCAAGTTAGTGACTATAAAGTATTGCAATCTAGAAAGTAGACTTATATATTTTCATTGGACAATTCTTTGGTTGTATGTTTCCTAGCTACCAAAGAGTTTTTCAATTTATGAGATGCTTTAGTTTTTATTATCAACTTTGAGATATGAATTAGTTGGTTCTATTTGAATGAAATTCATATTATTTATTGCTACTATTACAACTCAAAATGATAATTTATTTTTTATTTTTTGTCTGTCTTTTTTATAAGCATTTAAATTAAATACAAATATTGAATAATTCATAGAATACTTAAACATAAAAATTATTAAGTCACGTGCAGTGCGTGTGCAACTTTCTAGTTTAATAAAAGACTTGAAAGATCGAAAGAAACAAAATATACATAGTGACTGACTTTTTTTATTTTTTATTTTGATGGTAATCATATCAATATATATAGTGACCGACTTGTGTAAGAAAAACTTAGGAAATGTTTGGTTATATTTTTTGTTTGATTTTATTATGTATTTATTATGTGTTTTGGGAGAATGAATTATTGAAGAATGTGAAAATTATTTTTTGATATATTTGTTTATGTTTTGGGAGAGACATCTTTCACTGTAGCAGTCAAATCAATATTTTTTTGTTGAATTTTTGGGATAAAAATGGAATTGAGTAATTTTTTAATGTTAGAATAATAATAAAACATAATATGTATTATGTATGCATATATTAGAGAATGTGTGTTTTGAAAAAAAAAATGGAGATATGTTTGATTATGTTTCTCCAAAACAATGTTGTTTCATAAAAACATAACCAAACAAAGCCTCAAATTCCAAGAAGAGTTCCTTTTCAAAATATTAGATATATGAACTAAAATTTCTATTAATAAATTATCTATAAAATTAAAAAAAATAGTTCCTTTCTAATTATATACCTAAATTCAAGCAGTCATCCGTTCACTTTGTACTGTTGCTAGTTTATAGGAAAGTTTAACCCAAAAAATAATTAAAGCTATGTATATATGTAGACTTATAGCTATATATATAGCAGTTTCAAATTAAATTCTTTCACCTTTTCCACTAGACTCTAACTACAGCTGGTTGCAAATAAATTCACCCCTCTATTAAATCTATATTAAATAAAAAACCATAATTTCATTAATATATACATATATATATATATATAGTATGGAGAATACAAATTAAACTTAAAATAATCCCACATAAATTTCACATCGACTCTATATATGTACATTGCTTTAGAAAGCATCTCATAAATTTCACTCTTATTTTTTATTCGTGATGCACCTGCTTATTTCTGAAAACTAAAATACAAACTAATTAGATGATATTATTGACAACTTAAAATTAAAATACAGCATGCATCAATGTCTCGATCGTTAGAGATACTTGGTTAATTCCTCAACAAACCCAAAAGAAAAAAAAAATAAAAATAAAATTAAAAATAAAGAAAGGCTTTGACAGCAAAAGGTTCTCCAAAGAAGAACCAATTAATGTGACATTAATGCTTAGCAAAATTTAAAGATAAATTAAAGGAAATATAGATATATGTATTCTTTACTATACTATACTATACTGAATTAATCTAGTTTAGTGCATGTACAACATGTATGCATGGATCATGGATTATCGTGGATCATGGTTCCAGCTTCAACGAAGCGAAACAACTCGCGAGTGCCTGTTGCGTTTTCCAGAGTTGGCGAATACTACTGAAAGACAAGATGGAGCCCACCAAGGTCGCCCTACCTTTTGCTCCCCTTTCAAGCAAGCCACTAATATATTAATGTATGATTAGAATCAGTGGGCAGTTGAAGCTTGCTTCATACATATGTACTAGAGAGTAAAATGTCATCAAGATGAGGATGAAGATAGATAATAATCTCCCATAACAAATTAAGTTGCATATATGTGGCTGCACATGCATAATTGGAAGGAAGGAAGGAAGGACGAGTTGTAGGAGGAATTGGACGGGGTAAAATGGAAGATAGTAATATATATGCATGTAACGGGGAATAACATATATACTCCCAAACAACAAATAAATAAATAAAAATGGACAATGGGAAATATACATACGCTCTTTGATGCTTCATGCCTAACAGCACCATAATACTTTACTAAAGCCAAATGATGCCAATTCATCAGCAAAGAGTTCACCAAGGATGACTATAATATCATATTATCATATTCAAGTGCTGAGACAAGATATTCAAGATCATTTTGAGTCACAGTGATGTTACAAATACGGTATTTTCAACAGACCTGACCATTAATGCGCTAACAAGCAACTGAATGCAGAGAGAGAAAGAGAGAGAGGAGTGGAATTAGAGAGGGAGAAAAGGGACCTTTTATTCTCCTCAGCCCCTTGCACAAGGTTATAAAATCACCCCATTTCATCTGGCACTTCCTTATGAACCCAAGGATCTGTTCAGTTGTAAACATTGACATCCCTTCCAGATACTCTCCATTAACCCCATTTTCTTTGAATATTTGGCGATAGCTACCAAGGTTTATCTCTTCCAACCACAAGCCAACATCCTAGAAAGATAAGATAAATCCAAAAGATTGGGAATTGATCAAAATATTCTTTAACAATAATTTTCTCTCCCCTCTAACTCTTCTTTTCCTTTTGGGTCCTTCCAAATAACGCACAAGTTAACTCATCCTTTTGACTTTCTTATGGAATTAAGTTGTTATATACTCTTTTTTTTTAAGGAAAAAAGAAAAAAGAGAAAGAAAAACAAAAACAAAAAGAATTCCACCTCTCTTGGTTGCTTGGACATCTCCAAAGTAAAAAGCACTTTTTATTTAAACAAAGGAAAAAGGGAGCACGACCTAAATTACACATGCTTTAGTCTTTGGGCGTACATATATATGTTCAAGAGTAGATTTGATATTTAGGTTGTCAGGGATCAAATGTAGGAATCAGCATGAAACTTAATTCAGCGATAAGAGAAATCATGCGTTGCAGTTTCAGTTCAGTCATTACATGAGATTGGCTGGATCTAAAAGATCAGGAAATTCTTTGAAATGCATACTAAGGTACAACAGAATGTAAGAAATTATAGATTCTCAATTAGCTGTAGACTACATTACTCTAACAAATGAATTAAAACTCTGTCAAGGAACCAAAAAATTGATCTATTAAAACTCCACTAGAAATTGTTGAAATTTCTAGAAAACAAAATAAGCATAATGTAAACTCTTAAAAGGAAATGCATCACTTTATTTGTAAAATTCTAAAATAATTCTCTCAGCACAACAAAAGCTTACCGAAAAATTACTGGATTTGGAAAAGCAAGTCAAAACATGTAGAAGGAAGTATTTGAGACAACATTATTAAGTCATTCACTATCTAACTTAACTGCAACTAAAAGTCTATATTTGTAAGCTCACTGCTTCCACACATCCTACTCATAGATGAACTAAAACCAATTTGAATTCTGGACTTACCCCTAACTAGCCTAAGTTTTATCCCTTAACTTTGAAGGAACTGCATCAACAACCCAGTAGGCTCTCAAAAGCAACTGTTCTTCATAGAAGATATGATATATGAAGAAAAAAGAACTCCAGAAGTACATTATGGTTGTTGATACATAGCTGCAAGGTATTTTCATGACCAATATGACTCAACTTACACCAGCTGTTACGCAACTGCTAGTTCCATTAGTTGAGACCCTATATGAAACCACAATCTTAAAGCAAATTGTGATGAGCTCCACAGGAATTAGTCCTTCGTACCCTTGCACCAATTCATGCCTTGTCCACCTTGTTTGTGTATCCTCCAGTCCCACCTCTTCTTGTGATGATTAATGCAATCTCAATCCATGCCAAACATGTCGTTAAATACCAACTCCACTCTCTCAATTAACTAAATTAAATCTGCAACTGCAAATTTTGTTTGAAAAACTTAGAACAAACATGACAGGAATCAGGATGACAGCAACATACAACATTAGGATAACAGAAACTGGAATTCTGTCATCTGGACTTTTGCTGCTAATCTCTATCAATCTAGGCTCTTCTCAATTATCCATCCTTCCGCTATATACGGACTTCATAACCAACAGGCACAGAAAATTCTATAACTAAACAATTTTACAGTAACTGAAAATGGCAAGGTTACATTTATTCTCTGATGATGAAAAGCAATACTAAAACAATACGGGTTACAGCTATAGAAAATAAACATGGGTCAGCAAAATTTCCACATCCAACAGAAAAAGGAGTCAATGGTACCAAAATTATTCAAAGATTCTATAAGATAAATAATGGACAAAACCCATCAACCTAATAGAGAAAAAGATGTACTTTGACAATTAGGTAAATTGGTTATCCCCAATTCTCACTAACCAAATAGCAAGAATTTAATCAAGGGATAAAAGTATTAATCTAATTAAAGCAAAATTAACGAAAATTGCATTGACAGAGTGCAAAATCAAAGAATCAACACGAGATCAACAAAAAGTAATTTAGTTAATTACCTCAACAGTCCAAATGAAGAAATCAAGAGGCTCCGGTGGCTTCTCTTTGTCTTTCTTCATCTCGCAAAACCCAGATATTTGAAGGCGACCACTTTTGAGCCAAAAAGAAGCTAAACTTCAAGAATGGAATAAAAGTTTACATGTCGTTGTATATGCATTGTACATTAACAATTACTGCCAAAATCCAAACCTGCAACTAGGGGTACTTATTTGTGCTTAGTTTTAACGGGTTAGAGTGTGGGACGAGACCGGAGGGGTGGTGGGGGGGGGGGGGGTGATGGGGGTTGGCGGGGGTCGTACTTGGATTTTTGAGTTTTACTTTAGGAGTTTGGCCTATTAAACTAAGTAGCTTTCGCGGTTTTTATGGTTGCAACTTGCAAGTCAAATGGGCCATATCCCATTTTGCTTTGTCTAAACAACACTTGCATCTGCCGCTTTTGATGTTTTGAGTCAATAATTATATAAAATATCTGTAGATTCTAGAACACCTTTCTGTTGGCGTCACGATGGGGAATTAAATTTTACTTTTTACGTATCTCTAAATTGTATTTGATGGTTTAAATTTTTTATTTTAATTTATATTTTATTTTTTATTTAATTTTATAAATATATAATTTATATACTAAATATTTTTTTATAAAAATAATTAATTGAGAATCAATATACTTCGACATATATAAAAATAGATTGTTGGGTGCCTTCATATATATATATATATATATATAGAGAGAGAGAGAGAGAGAGAGAGAGATATGGTTGAGCGGGTACTATACCTAAGTGAAGAAGGAATTAACTGGAGTAACAACAATTTGAGACTAAGAGTAAGAGTGTAAGACTATAAGAGAGAGGTCAGCCGTCTGCATGCATATATATGTACACGCATACGTGAGACGAAAAAAAGGAAGAAAACTCTTTCTCTGTTCCAGATTTAATTGGTGGGTTTTTCATATCTAATTTTCCTTCAAGATTCTTGACGTTTATTTTCATGTTTCTCTCATTTCCCTTCTTTCTTTTCCGGTAGGCTATGTTAATTAATTTCATCACAAGGATTTGAGCAACCATATGGGGTTTTTCTTGGCTTCCCCCAAAATGACTTGTTAATCAGTTCTTGAGACAGAAGAACTTTGCGTTCTTTTGCTGCCTTATGTACGTGTTTCCTGCTCATGCATGCAGTGTAAGGAAAAATTAAATGGCTTGTTTTCTTGAAAAATATTTTTAAACAGTCATGATTGTTTTGAAGAAAAGATGAAATCCGGGGTTCAAATTAAACAACCATGAACTTTTCCTGTTTTCTTGATTATATAATAAGAAGACGAACATGATTACGATTCATTTGCTTCGAGAAAATTCGCCTACCCACATAGACTTGCGGTTTTCTTTAATTACTCGCTCCATTTTCCAGTAAATCGAATTTCTTCATTGTTCCTTATTGAGAAAATTCACAGTTAACTTTATTCTTTTATCTTTCTTTTATTGTTCCGCATTAATAATATATATATAACATGATATGCATACATATGTCAGGCGGCGTCCTTCTTGAAAATGGTATATGTAATCCACCATTAATTCTTGAATTTAATTGTGTAGGTTTATTACGTCATTGTAAACATATCCCAATCGAGCTCCCTCTTTCACGCGTAACTAAAGAAGTGAATTCATCAGTTGGAATTGCTAGCTGTTCTATATATATATATATGTGTGTGTGTGTGTGTGTAATCTTGTTTCCTTGTCAGCTGGTTGAACAAGTATGATGGCGTCGTACCAGCAGCGGCAGCTTTTTGAGTCAATGAGGGCAGTTTCAGTGAGAATCCAGAATCTGCAACCTGACGTTGATTTTAAGAAAATCATAGGGTATGCCCTGATACAAGGTTACACAGAGAATCAATTCATGTTGTTGGCTATTAGTCCCGATATTTCCATCCAATCATTCATCACTAGAGCTCTACAAGACCTTGGTATTATGACTACGAGGTTGACATCGTCGTCGTCACAGGTGGTGTCGTACTCCTATCCCTACAGCCAATATTTTTATCCTCAAGTAGTCCCTTTGACAGGCAATTACATGAGTAGTGGTAGTAGTCCCGTATTGTTATGGTCTCCAGGCGCAGGCCAATGGTACTATACCGCTGATCATCGTCAAGTTCATTATCATCAACTCTCTTCGACAGAGACGACTCCTCCCGTATTGTTACGGTCTAATTACTCAAGTACTAATTCTCCGGTTCCTCCATCTCCTCCTCCTGGAGCTAATTACACGGGCCAATGGCGGCTTCCTCCTGATGATCAAGTATTGCAGCATACTACCCAACCAATTACAAATGATGACGATGATGCTGCTGAGTATGCCGACGCACTTCATGCGGCCACTTCAGTGTATCTGGGTTTTTGTCCTGACAGGAATTTTGGTCCGGCAGATGTTGCCAACTATTTTAACGAGTAAGGAAATCATGCATGCATGCTAATTAATTCCAACATGAGGAAGCTAGCTAGATCATATATATACGATTGAAATTGGATTGAAACATGTATATACGTACAGATATATGTCCCTTGTCTAATTAATTGTCTTCTAATTAACAAAATCTTGTTCTTAATTTACAATTGCAGCAACTTTGGGGCTGTCAAAAATGTCTCACTTTCTGCAGGTAGGGCGTTTGGATTTCTGACTTTCTGGGACGTAGATTCGGTCCAACCTGTCCTGAAACAAAGAACTCATTTTATATGTGGACAGGAAGTAATAGCCAAACCTTATAAAATTAAGACGTACAACTTGCATTAATTGGTACGTATTAATTAGATATTTTTCAGTACTCTATCCATCAATAAGATTTTCTTTTTCCTTTTTTGTTTATCCATGATCATATATGGTTCACTCTTTAATTTCTGTGACACTTTTCGGCACACACACACACAAATTTGTTTCATTTCTGTTTGCTATGTTCGTTGGGCTTGTCAACATACATTAGTTCTGCTTAATTTAAAAAATGTATTATCTTTGGGTTAAGTTGGTTATCAATATGTGATTATCATCATCATTAAACAATGTATAATGCATTTTGACGTTTTCCTACATATAGCAAATTCTAAAATGAACGTTAATTACACATTTATGGTTACATATATATAATTATTTGTTGATTAAAAGTTTCATCAGCATTAATCTTTTTGATCTAATTAATTGTGTAATCATCACGAATATATATATATATATATATACTGTAATTTCAGTTGGTCCTAGAATATATATTTGATTCATATTTGTTTTATTCGGTAGTACTGTTTGTTAATGATGAAATTGCATGCAGGTTTGGAGAAGAAAATGAGCTTGCGGGTTGGCTATCTGGACTTGAGGTTGGTCATGAATCTCACGAATCCGGTACTACTTAAATCAGATCATCATCCTGCGGATAGTTAAGAATCAAATACATCATACTAGCTTACTCCATGCATTAAAGGTTAAGCTAGTTGGATTTAGAATTTAGAGTTCTGAATATTATTTCGTTGTTTTTTTCACTTACATTTTATAAGCTCGTATAGCTAGCTAATAACTGGTGTAGCTGGTTACGTACATATATAGGAATTAATATAAGAGTTTTTAGTGTTATAATTTTGTATTAATGTTGGATGTTAGTCGTCAGCTGATCCTGAAAGCAGGACACGGAAGCTTTCGTCAGCATACCCATTAATGATAAGAACAAGTTTAAGATAATATGATGCTCGATCACACAAGGGTTAATACCATGATAAGGAGCTGGATACAATTGCTACAAATTTGCAGCTGCCTCATCTAATTAGCCTGTCCATTAATCATTTCCACTCTATTCTTCTCCATATTTTACACTAAACAATCCATTTATCATGACAAATTAGCGCATTTCTTTAATTTAATCTATCTACTGCCATTAATTGACAATAAACTCACATTTTGGTATTTGATTTGTCGTTAAGAAATGGGTATATATATCTTCCAAAAGCAGCCTTCTGATCACTGCCAAATCTGTCCCAATTAATACAGTACTGTAGTGATCACAATGAGGATATCGTGCATTGTGCCAGATAATTACAAATACTGAATAAAAGTCATATCAAACAGATAAAATGCAGCCCAAGAATATTTGTCATTAGATGCTAAAGAGTAGTACTTTAGTAGTAACTTTCTGAAGTATTCAACTTTCAGATGATCTTACTTTCTGATGAGTAAAATCCATACATAGAAGAAGTCAACTGACGTAGCAGATCTCTGGTCATGATTATAATCACCAGATATTAATAATCTTACAAATAATCAAATATCACTGCCAGAACGATCGGAGAGAGCAAATCCATATATGTTTTGATTTTGCAGTGGGAGTAGAATGAAAATTTTAGCACTACATTGCAATTTTTAGGTTACCTTGGGTAATTAGGATTGCCTTTGTCCAATTTCTGCTCAAATTAAGTTTGAACAACATGCCGTAATTCACTATTAGCTAGCTAGGTTTATTCAGCCGAGTCTACTGTCATCATCAACATTAATTAATTTCTCTCTTCCTGTTACGTACAGAGGCATTAGCTAGCCAATAGCCATCATGATATAATTGATAGTTAGCCCATAGTCATTATAACTATCTATATATCGAATAGAAAATGCACAAAGCTTCAAGATGAACGTCGACTGGACAATCATCTTTATCATTATTCTCATCATTTAATTTGACTGGGAAATTAATCTCACTTGAAACCAGGGTCTATTTTTGGATTTTGCCTGACAACCTGGGGTAAGTATATTTGTAATAGCTTCGAATAAACTCATTTCCTTTGACAATCTTCTGTCCATATTTTCTCCAGTTATAGCCATCATCTAGTCCTTTTTCTAGTACTTTAAGAGGTAATGCTTTCAAAATGAGACCAACACCAGGGTCTGCGTCGCTTTCTTTGTGAAAGTCTATTGATCATATTCTGCAGATTCAGGTGCCCCAACGCTCAAGCTGGGAATTTCTAACAGATTCTCCGAGAACGTCTCCTTTTATATGCTAGTATATTTTTCTCCTTGGCTCACCAATTTATGATTTCCGTCATCTAAGCATTGTTTTGGCTACGGATCATTAGATTTAGGTTCATCTTTTGGTGCGATGGGCAAGTTTTCAAGGACACTTGAAGGAATGCTTTCTTGATCATACTGTGAACTACAACCTCCACTATCCGGGTTCCGCCTTGGCTGCAATTTCTCCAAAGCTTTGTCAGGTCTAGAAGAGTAATTGGACTTCTGTTCATGAGACTGTGATGTAGGCACAACATTGGAAACATTTACTGGCAGCAAATTATCTGAAGCAATTTCACTCTTTACAGAAAAGTGTCTTTCTCTGTCACAACTTTCTGAAGTTTGGACTCCAAAATCAGGGTTCTCTCTCGACTGTAAATGATCAGGTTCATCATTTGGGACTTCAGAAAGATTTCCGGGTACTCTAGAGAGAGTGCTTCCTTGATCAGATTGTGACATATGAATTCCATTGTCCAGGTTCTGTGTTGGCTGCAACTTTTCCATAGCTTTCACATGTCTCTTTGGATGATAGACTTGGTTTTGATCAGATTCTTGTGCAGGCACCCCAGGATTTAAACTTGGTATCTCTGAATCATTCGCACTCTTACAAGGCCCAGATCTGTCTTTTTCATCGGTATTCTGAAAAATCGTGTCCAACATCAGAGATTTGTCTCTGATGCAAATCATCGGGTTCTTGTTTGGTTGCTGGAGAGGCCTCACTTAATTGTGATGCTCGTCATTCTTTGGGTTCTGCTCCTGATGCAAAATATCCAGTTCTTTCCTCGGCATTATGCAGGAGTTCTCTTCTCGGTTGGATTCCGACAAACAAGTAGCATCATGTTGATTTTTCCGATGCTGCATGTTGCCGGCTATCTTCTCACAGATGAGAGGGGATTCAGCCTCCTCTGGATTAGATTGTGATAGTTCAGATTTTAGATTAGGCTTCACTCTCTTCTGTAGATTGCCTGATACATCCTAGCTTCTTTAGTATTGGTAGATGTGTACCCTTCCTGTTGATAAAATCCAGTGTCAGAGTCCTGTTTCTGCTGCAATTTTGAGAAGAAACTGCACAAAACTTGCCTTTAGGAGTACCCACTGAAGCAATACGTAGTATTAGAGGACTCGGTCAATTCATCTGAGAGAACCATAATAATTTCCAGACTTAAAGTGGATTGTCAAAACTATAAAGATGAAGCCAAAAAAGTGATAGTAACAGTGAAATCATGCCACACGTTTCATGTATAGATTGACATCCATGCATATAAAATTATTAGTGAGCAAGCAGAAAGGCAGAATGATTCCCGATGTCAAAACAAACACAGTGGACGCCGGCATAAGGAAATAATAGGAAAGGAAATGCTAGCAAGTAATAAACTAAGACTTGAATGCCAAACCAAACTATTCAAAATCAAAATCATAATGCCACATGCATCGAGTAACTAATATCAACTGGATCAATTCACTATAATTTTGAGACACCGCTTTGAAAATGGAAAAGGGCATAATCAACCAACCAAAGCTGGATTAGTGATACACAGACAGACCCGTAAAAAGAAAAATAATAATAATTATAAAATACAAAAGATATCCTCAAGAAAGAATTCTGAAGTTCATTACCTCAACTGTTTTCATCTTTGAATAAATAATTGACGGCAGGGAGAGAGACGGCGGCGAACAAAGGACGGCCGTGGATGTCGGAGTGTGGGTGTGAGAGAGAGGAAGCGCTTTACATCAACCTGATTCACATAAGCGATATCATGTTATTTTCTTACAATACAACCTACAACACAAAGAGTAAGTTTATTATACACATGCTAAATATTATCAGTAGAAGGGGAATCCATACAAACAAAATGCACCATTTCTTGCACTTTCAGCTCTGCCCCCTATCAGCCCTTGCCCTTGCCCTTGCCCTTGGATGTATGTGAATGAAACCGTTCATATTTCTGAAGCACTTATTCAATTTCAATTCCAATGCCGTGCATATTTCGGAAGCATCGCATAATAAAATGAAAACCATGTAACATATAAAAGTTTAAACTTAAGCAAGACAGTATTGTGAACACAGATGATTTTATTACAGAATCAATGAATGCATAAATAAGCAATAAGCACTGCTAATGAAATCGTTAATTTAATTGCTTAACAGTCTCTTCAAGGTTTTATTTTTCACATGGTGTTAGGAACTTTTCATTCGTCCCAAACACACGGTGCATGCTATTCCTAACAAACAATATGAATCTTTGTAAACTGAGGCCTCTTGCTCCAATAGTATTTGCCTAGCATTTTCTGCCTCTAATACAGTGCTTGTAAACAACTTTTTAAGATACAATGATTGTCTCCCAACCTAGCGGAGCCAAGCCGTCGGATGGATCGTGCATATATTTGAATCTCTAGGCCAAACTCATATACATATAGGTCAAATTGAATCTTGGCTTTGGGTGTTTGCTTAATACTCGTTTCTCTAGGTGTCCTGAACTAAACTAGTTCCTTAGTAATCAAGTTGGCTTAGCTCATAGGCTTAACCTAGGAGGCTCTCTCTTGTCAGCCTTATTTACTCCATTCCGCTAGGCCCATATGAATTGAACTAGGTAATATTTTATAAAATATTTTTGAAATTTATAAAAAATTAAATATTATTTTAAAATTGAGTTCTTAAATATTTGTATAGAATATTATAAAATTTATAAAATATCAGTAATAACAATATTGTAACTTTTATGATCAAAACAAGCACCTCCTAAAGCAACTCATTTGTCACACCCCCCGCCCCAAAATAAAGCAAAAATAAAAACATAGCCTATTTGTTGAAACCCAAAAAGACCAAATAATATGATTGAGAAATAAAAGTAAAGTAATTCAATGAAACTGACAATAAGATTTAACAAGGCTCGGCGATGTGCGTAATCTACTCGACAAAGAAAAGAATTTATTGATTACAAATCAAAGTGACAAGTACAATTTGAGTCCCATAAATCTCACGAGAACACCCAACACTCTCGTTCTAAACTTCGTTATGAGAGAATATCTCTAAAGCAGTTTAAACTCAATTTTCTAGGGTTCCCTCTTCTCAACTAGGAAGAAATCGGGGTTTAAATATCCAAATAAAATAGCCAAACGGGCCATGGGCCAAGCACGCTTTCACTTCTCGTCATTTGAAGCCTAAATTTCAAGGCAAAATCAACAATTCTCCACATTGACTTGAAATTCTTCATCCATCTTCTTTGTCCCCCCCACCCCCACCCCCTCCCCCCCCCCGGGGCCATCATTTGAGTTTGCAAATGTTAATCAAATCCAAGCAATGCTTGAATTTGATTTCTAGAATAGTCTTTGTCAACATATCTACTGGATTATCTTTAGTCCCAACCTTGTTAACCAAAATGATACCTTGAGACACCATATCCCGGATAAAGGATTCCTTACATCAATATGCTTTGTTATCTCATGGAATGCTTGATTCTTTGACAAGTGTATGGAACTCTAACTATTACAAAGTATTGAAGTAATCTCATAATTTATATCCATATCCTCAATCAGCCCCTTTAGCCGAATGCCTTCCTTCATGCCTTTAATTAAAGTCATGTACTCAACTTCTATTGTGGACAATGCAATTGACGACTGCAAAGTTGCTTCCAACTAACCGTACAACTCGAAACACAAAACACATATTTAGTGATGGACCTTCTGCTATCCAAATCTCCAGCATAATCCACATCACATAGCCAATAATTCTAGCAATAGAATTCAATTGACTATTCTTCAAACATCTATTTGCATAGCCTAACACATACCTCATGATTCATTCCACTATCTGTCAATGAGTCTTTCCCGACTTGTGCATGTACTTGCTTAGAACACTGACTGTATGTGAAATATTTAGGCTAGTGCACACCATGACATACATCAAGCTACCCATTGCACTAGCATATGACACATTTGACATGTGCTCCACCTCCTCCTCAATACTTAGTGATAGATCTGATGAAAGCCTGAAATAAGCTGCAAATGGGGCACAAACTGGCTTGGATTTATCCATCCCAAAATGCTTAAGTACTTTCGCAATGTAATTTTATTCAGACAATTACAATAATCCCGAGTGTCTGTCCTCAGATGATCTTCATGCCCAAAATCTTCTTTACACTGCCCAAATCCTTCATCTCAAATTCATCATTCAACTGAGCCTTTAAAACATTGATATCAAATATGTTTCAAGAGGCAATCAACATACAACAATAAATGTACAAGAAGGTTATCACTACATTTCTTATGATATACACAATAATCATAAATACTTTTAGTATATCTTATCTTGGTAATAAAAGCATCAAACCTCTTATATCATTGCCTGGGAAACTGCTTCAAGCCATATAAAGACCTCTTCAAAAAGATATGCCTGATTTGTTTTTCCGAAAACAATGAATCCCTTTGGTTGATTCATGTAAATTTGTTCCTCCAACTCACCATGTAGAAATGTTGTTTCATATCCATCTGCTCAAGCTCCATATCAAATAGAGCTACCATGTCAAGTAGCACACGAATGGAAGTATGTTTTATAAATGGAGAGAACACTTCATAGAAGTCAACTCCCTCTCTTTAAGTAAAGCCCTTTGCAACCAATTGCGCTTTATATCTCGCATCCTCAACCCTAGGAATCCCTTCCTTTTTCATGTAGATTCATTTGCAACTTATAATCTTCTGCCCTTTAGGTACATCAACTAGCTACCATGTGTTATTCTTATGTATAGACTCCATCTTTTAACTCATAGCTGCTACCAATTTATCAGAATTTGGACGAGAAATGAACTCTTTGTATGTAATTGGATCATCTTCCACAAACTCCTTGCCCGAAGTCAAAGCATAAGCAACCAGATCTAAATATGCAAACTGCTATGGTGGTTTGATTTGCCTCCCCTGACTATCACGTGCCAAACGATAGTTTTATAGTAAATCATTTTCTTGCTGCTGATTAGATGACAATGAATTCTCACCAGCTTTATCTACCATATTCTATTTCCCTTTTGAAACTTGTGGAATGTCAATTTCAAACTCCACCTTCTTCTTGATGCCCTGTTGACTACTTTTATCCTGCTCCACCTTTTTTATCATAGCAAACACGTCAAATGTCATATCCTTACTGATAATAATCTTGGAGCCTTTGTCATCATTACACCACTATTAAGTTGCATTTTTTCATTTAATTCGTATAATTTTCCCTTATGATTAATAGTAAAAATGCTTAATTATTGGATTTTAACTTTCATTTTATATTTTGTGAAGCAAATTGGATATTCGAGCTAAATGCAGTTGAAAATCGAGTATTTGACATGCTAGGAGCAAAAATTGCACTCACGAGGAGGAGAGAAATGGAAGAAGGAAATAATTCGAGTGCGAACGTGTTTTGGCAGTTGTACATTTTTGGGATATTTTAATTTATATTTCTTTAATTAGGAGAATTTAAGTTTTCCTACTTTGGTAGAACTCTTAATTAGTTTCCCAATTGTATTAGGAGTAGTGGGCTATTTATAGGGAATTAGGAATCTTTCATGGAAGCTTTTTCATATCTTTTCATTCAACATGTTTTATTTTTCCTGCGTTTTTCTTCTCTTCATGAGTTGCTAAACTCTTTTTCTAGCCTAAGGGATTATCGAAGTTTGGATTATTTAGTATTGTGAGATCTAAATAATTGATTCGTATTTCTTATTTCTTGAGTATTTATTTATCTTCTGTTTTCATTACGAATATTCAGGTTTATTGAATTTAGAGCCCAAATTTGATAGATTGGAATATTTGTTTTGTCACTTAGAATGTTAAATCTGTAATTGTTTAATTGCTCTAATGCTTGAGGTAAATAACATAGTTATATGTGGGGATATGCATAATTTATATTATATGGGTAAATAATCTAGTCTAAACGAACCTTGCTTGTGTGTGTTTGTTGGTTAGGGCTGGGTTTCTCTAGTTTTTAATGTTGTTGACAAATTAAATCATAGGAGTGTTTCTTTAGGATTGTTTATTGGTAAGGAAAATAGCTAACGAGCTTCTCTTAGTTATCGAGATAGTAAGGAGAGACTGGTTATTTGGGCGTTCGAGTAACTATAACCAGTCTATTCAAGAAAAAGGAAATTTATCTTTGCATCAATAATCAAATCTATGAACTAAATTGAGATTTTACCTTAGGCTAGATTTTATTCTCATTGATTTCTTATATGATTTATTTTACTTTTAAAATTCTAAGTCTTTCGTTTCATAAAACCACCCATTTTTTCCTATTTTATTAATAAGTTTGAAAGATATAAAATTTACCAGTCCCTGTGGGATACAACCATACTCACCACTAATTACAAATCATATCTTTGGAATAGGAATTTATTGTTGTTGGATTCGACACCTATCAACCACAAATGATAACCCTTGACTCCATCTGCATAGCCTAGGAATATGCACTTTCTAGCCCTCAGCTCAAGCTTCCCATTGCAGACATGAGCATAGGTTGGACAACAAAATACTCTCAGATTTGAGTAATCAGCAGGAGACCTTGATAAAATTTCCATTGGTGTCTTGCAGTCCAATGGTGACCTATTCACCAAATAACAAGCAGTATTGATTGCTTCTGCCCAAAAATCTTTAGACAATCCGATGTTAAAGAGCATGCATCTAGTTCTCTCTAAGATAGTCCTGTTCATCCATTCTGCTATGGTGTATGTACAACTGTGCAATGCCTCACAATTCCTTCCTTATCGCAGAATTCCTACAATTCCTTGTTGCAGAACTCCAAGCCATTGTCAGTCCTCAAGCGTTTGATACCCTTTTCTGTCTTCTTCTCGATCAAAGTCTTCCATTGCTTGAAGTTGACAAACACCTCATCCTTATATTTTTCCATGTACACCTATATTGTCTGTGAGAAGTCATCAATGAATGTTAGCATATATCTGGCACCACTATTTGAGGGAACTTTAGAAGCCCCCCAAAGATATGAGTGAATGTAATCTAAGGTACCTTTGGTCTTGTGAACTACGGTGCTGAATTTCACCCTATGTTGCTTGCCAAGAACACATTGCTCACAGAAATCGAACTCTCCAATCTTCTTCCCACAAAGCAAACCTCGTTTGCTCAATTCTGACATCCCCCTCTCACTCATATGCCCAAGCCGCATTTGCCACAATCTCGTAGTATCATTGTTTGATGAAGAAACTATTGCAGTACCAAAAACTGTGCTACCCTATAAAATATAAAGACCATTCCTCTTGTCTCCCTTCATAATTAGCAGTGCACCTTTGAAAATCCACAGAACTCCATCTCGAGCTTTGTACTCATAGCGATTTTTGTCGAAAATACCTACCAATATTAGATTTTTCTTTAGATTAGGAACATGACGCACATCTATCAAGGTCCTCACCATACCGTTATGCATTTTGATACTTATTGTGCGAATCCCTACTGCTCTGTGGAAGCATTGTTTCTCATGAGCACTCTACCACCATTATATTTCTGATAAGTGTTAAACTAATCCTCTCATTGGCATATGTGGTAGGAACAACCACTATCCAAAATCTACTCCGAACTTAGAAGACTCTCAGTAACGTTAAGAACAAGTCCACCATCATAATTATCCTTAACAATTCTTGCAACATCATCCTATTTCTGATTAGAAGATTCACCTGCATCCTTTGTCTTTCCACATTCCGAACAATTTCGTTTCCAGTGCCCTTTTCCTCTGCACCTAAACATTTATCATTTGTTCTAGGCTTGGTTCGGGACTTAGATCGGCCTCTAATCCTCTCCCTTTCTCTTGATCTCCTCTTTGCAACTAACTCTTCCCCACTTTCACTATCATTGCTGCCCAATACATGTTTTCTCAATTCGTTGGAATTCAATGAAGCTTTCACATCTTCCATTGAAATCGTATCTTTTCCATACAACAAAGTAGTAACCAAGTGCTCAAAGGATTTAGGCAAAGAACAGAAGAGAATTAAAGCTTGATCCTCATTCAATTTGTACATCTATACCAGTGAGATCCAGAATCACCTTATTGAAATAATCAATGTGCTGAGTAATAGATGTACCTTCTTTCATCCTCAATGTGTATAATTGCTATTTTAGATACAACCGATTTGTGAGGGACTTTGCATATAGCGACTTTCCAGCTTTGACCACAATCCTGTTGGCGTACTTTTTGTGGCAACCTTTTTCAGTACGTTATCTGTCAATGATAACACCAGAGTACCATAAGCCTTTGCCATAAACTCGCCCTTACAGCATCTCTGGCAAGAAATCTCTACCCTTTAACGCTCTCTGTAAACCTTGTTGACGCAAGAGGGTTTGAACCTTTATTTTCCACATTCCAAAGTCATTCTTCCTATTGAATTTCTCTACCTCGTACTTCATAACTAACATTTGGTCAATCATGGCTTTTGATACCAATTTGTTGAAACCCAAAAAGAAAAAATAATATGATTGAGAAATAAAAGTAAAGTAATTCGATGAAACTGACAACAAGATTTAACGTGGTTTGACGATGTGCCTAATCCACTCAACAGAAAAAAGAATTTATTGATTCCAAATCAAAGTGACAAGTACAATGTCATGCCCCAAATTTGGGACATAACACGGTAGTGCCATAAGCACAAAGACTCAGAGACACTAAGTCTCAGATCCAATAGAGCATGCTAAAATCCCAAAAACTTTATTAAACAAATTCCAAAATAAATCGTCACAATGAAAGATAATTCCAAACATTCATCTTAACAATCAACTTGAATATCCAAGACCTCAAAGAAAATTTCCTAATCAATCTAACTAGAAAAGTTAAACATCAAATACACATATTCTAAAAACACCAATCTCTTGTCACCATTCCCAAAAATTGTTCATCTTCCTCGTCCTGAAACTAAGTTATTTGCAAAATGATAAATCAATATCTTATGAGTGACATTTCGCCTAGTAAATAAATCTCCTTCTCCTCGTACCGGATTTGAGCATGCATAAATATCAAACAAAAGAAAAAAAAATCATTGAAGACAAGAATATTCACTTTCATTTTTTTTCTTCTTTAAATAACAATCCAATGCGAAAATCAGGAATCATCTTATTAGAAAAATTTCAAGACACGCTTTTAGAGTAATTCTGAACAAAAGTTACACAATTTATTAGAAACTTTCAATTCATTAATTAACCATACTCATGAACTCTCGGGATTCTAATCGGTTATCTTGACCAAGATCTTAACTACAATGTCGTTAAGTGGCTTCGAAATTCTTAACTACAACGCCATTAAGAGGCTTCAGAAATCTTAACTACAACGCCGTTAAGGGGCTTCAGAAATATTTCGCTACTGTAACCCCATAGCACAATTACGAAACTCATTCCTATCGAAAAATTTTCAATTATTCAGAGCATAGACCCTTTTATTATTTATTTCGACAAAAAATACTATATATTGTGCAAGTATTTATAAAGATTTTATTTTACCTGCTCAAATCCTAAAAAAATAAGTTTTATGCATGCATAAAACTCTTATAAACAGTCAAATATTTGCAGATGGAAAATTCTACAATAAATACCATTAGATCTAAAGTTCAATAAAAAAAGAACATGTCATCTATTTTGGATGCATAAATCATTCATGCAAAAAATATTTTCAATAGAAAAAGAATAGAGATTTACGTACATCAAAATCTTAAAACCGAAAGTTTCCCTCATATTTGATCTACCACTTAAGCCTTCTCCACTAATTCCACAACAGAAAAAAATAGGATGTTAGTACCTCAGAATGAAATTTCCTACGGATATTTAAAGAATAAATAGAAAAATTGGTATCTTCTTACCTCTGAGTTTGGCTTCTTTATTTCCTATTATATCGGTATTTATACTACTAGGCTAGGTATTTTAGATAAACTAGAATTCGTATCTTATTGAGATAAGAAGGACACTCTAATTCTAACTCCTCAGATTTGATCTCTCAATCCTGGATAATGATAACTCAAAGCTGCGGAGATAATTTAAAAATCCTAACCTTATTAGGATTAGGTAGTTACTAAATATCCTAAAATCTTTAACTTATCAGGATTGGATTGTTACTGAGATTCCCAAGCTCATGACTGAATATCTGAAATTCTAATTTTTTTTAATGATTTAATAATTCTGGATTTTTAGTTGACTATTACCATAGTAAAGTAATTAAATAATAAGGAATATCTATGATGAATTTTCGCATGAAAATATAGTAGTACAAAAAAAGAGGTCCTAAGATTTCATATCACCTATATTTATATGGTTTTAGCTAACCAATATGACTAGATACCTTATGGGGGTCAACAATTATCCAAATAGAGTTTTAAAATGGTGGAAAGACCTCTATAAATCTATCCATAAATCCAAAAATTTCATAAAAATAAAATTTTGTCATCTTTAACTTATTTTCTATACCACTTATGGGCTTCATTTTAACTTAAAATAAACTAAATAGATTGAGCTTAATACATCGAACAAGATATGGACCAAATATTAATAGTTCTTTCATTATAAAAATATAATCAGGGCCTATATCATATTGCCAATTCCCAAAAGAAACCCAATCTTCTAAACATAATTTGTCTACCTCTGATGTTTATTCACATACGATTCATATAATAATGGCTCTAGTCAAATAACCTTGAATGAAAGACTAATTTTTAGCTCCAAAATTGATATCCATAGCATCTATCTTAAAACCATTAAAATAACTCAATAAATAAAGTTCCATCAAATAATTGACCTAATAAATTCTACATCTTCAATCATCACCAAGCAATTGTAAAAATCTAGAATCGATATCCTTGGAATTGCAAATAAAATCAAATTGAGTCCCTAAAATAGGATTCTTAATAACCCAAAAAGAATTCAATCTATATCCCATATTTATTTCCAATTAAGATTCCTAAAATGTTAATCGAGTCCCAAAATAAATTATATGTTCAAATTCTAGGAGAAGAGTAACCTAAGAATATCAGTGAAGATCAAAATCAACTAATATTACTCTATAATTACTAACATCCAATATCATATGTATATATATATATATATATTATAAAAGATAGAAGTTCATTACTAACCATGCATTCTTTTATTCTAAATCCCATAATATTGAAGTCAACTCTTAATGAAATTCAAGTACTTCAAGAGGTATAATTAATAACACTTCTAAGATAAACTATAATAATTTGTCTAAAGACTTGGGGGATTACATACAATTTTGAATCCCACAAATCTCACAATAAGACCCAACACCCTCGTTCTAAACTCCGTTCTGAGAGAATATCTCTAAGTAGTTTAGACTCAATTTTCTAGAGTTCCCTCTCCTCAATCGGGAAGAAATTGGGGTTTAAATACCCAAATAAAATAGCCAAAAGGACCATGGGCCTGTAGGTTATGGGCCAACCACACTTCATCTTCTCGTCATTTGAAGTCTAAATTTCAAGGCAAAATCAACATTATTCATTTGCATGACCTCTTTAGATTTCATCCTATCTACACCCACAGTTACTTTCCTAATAATCCTGTCACCACTATCCTTAGATATTAAGCTGACTGATGCCATTTACTTTAGTATATGTGAGAATTTTGGGTTAGAGATCCATTTGAGGATTCAATTTCTCAATAATTACATAAGTTTTACTTAATAAAATTGGTGAAATTATATATATATATATATAATTACACTTCATTGTGAAGATGTTCATTGAGTATTTGCTTATCAAGATTCACTAAGGATTGAATGCAAAAATTGAAGCTAAAGTTCATGAGTTAATTAAGATAGCGACAAAAATAAGAAGTAACAAAAGTTACCATCCCACGTCGGAAGAAGGAAGTTAAACAAGCTAGTTTACAAAATTTGGTTCTTCAATAAGGGTTCGAACCGTTTAGGGGTATCAAATTGTTTGGAGGGGGAAGACCTATATTTGTGCTAGTGCAACATAAATTACTGTAACATATATTTAGCAGAGCACAAGAACAATGACATAATTTGAAAAAACAACTAACAAAATATAGTAGTATTCAATTTTATTGGGTGGAAAACATCAAGCAAGATAAATTAACATTTAAATGGAAAGGATCCTACTTGTTGTAAACAAAACAAAATATGCAAAAGCAGAAACAAGACTTATGGAACCATAACTTCTTCAAGGCTTTCTTCATCCCCAAACTGGTGCTCGAAGGTTTCTTGACATATAGTCTCCCAAGATATGATGTTTCTTGACACAATCAAAGGCAGCACTCTACTTAATTAAGATGCCGAATCTACTAACTTGAAACTCTTTCTTAAGAATGTTGTATTGCAAGATGGAAGTATGTTCTATATGTATGCTATAACACATGCATATGAATATTCTTCCAGTTCTACCTAGTCCTACTTGTAGATGTGCAATATAAATACTCTGGTAGGACACACAATCTAATTAAATCACATAACTGTTTGTGTTAAGCTTTATAGCCCTTGATTAAATGGCAATTAAAATACAATGATAGACACAAAATTATAAGATAGACAGAGTCACCTTGTGTAAAGGTGTGTGACATCTAAAGCTCAAAATTAATAAATTTCATCCCAAAAAATTTAGTCCGAACAAATCCACACCAATACCGCACCAAGCTACGCCAAGCGGGCGAGCAAGCAACGCACATGTGGAGTTTGAACCAAAACCACAAGCATACAAGTCCTCCCCTACTTTGATGATACCCACGGGTTTCAACTCATTGTTCCTCATCCAAATGAAGCCACACCTCGTAATAAGTTTATCAATATGGGATAACTTGGTATAATCCTTTGTTTGACCAAAGAATTGCCTTTGCAAATGGCCTACTTTGAAATTCATTTTCTCATCCAATCTTTCATCAAATTTAATTAGTCAAAGTATAAGTTCCATTAAATTTAAGTTCAAGACCACCCTTTTGATTGCACATCAAGTTGGTGAAATTAATATAGATGTCAAATTCACCAATGATTGGGTTGGGATTATAAAACACATAGCTAAGCTGAGTTGATAGTAACAGTTGCAAGAGCCAAGGATTAATCCCTAAAACCAGGGATCCTCATCTATGAGATAAGTGTGAGGATTAGGTGACTGAACATGGTACCCAGGTAATTCATTTAGGAGGATTCTAGCTTTGCATAATTGAAAGGAATCCCAGTGTTCTAACTAGTTGGTGTCGTAAATCAAGTAAATCAGCAGAGCAACTGCAATTTGATGTGTCCATTTGGTAGGCTTAATTTGATTTCTCCATATGAAATGGATTGGGCTTCGTTTAATCAAGTCATATTCGAATTGAATTATCTAGATTGCCCATATCCTTTTTGGTGGCCTGCTGGCTGATGCTAATTTCCACCATGAATCTTCTTCATCTCAATATTTGGATATGTAGTTTTTCTCACGCAACTATTAAGTCCAATCTCTTTTCTTATCTTCCTCCTTAATAATTTCTCCAATTAACTGAAACGAGACCAACCTTGAAAAAACCCGTTCCTTTTGGTACCAGAAAGTGATTGATGAGGAGGAATTGTAAATAGCTTTGATACAGATCCATAATGTACATTATGTCAATTCATTAACACAGAATTTGATATTGAATGCTAATTCACTCATAATCTATTAGTAATTAAAAGAAATAATAAATTCAATAAAACGAAAAACAACAGTGTGAGCCACAGCGCGGATAGCCTCCTCTCTTGAGTTTGAGAACAGAGACTTGAAAGACGAAAGGTGGCAATTTAATTCTTATAGCTTATGATTTTGTTAAGTGCTGCCCGCTAATTTCAGCAGCACTAGACCGTCCATAAGCACACTGGACATCACCATTATTGTATTTCTGCAAACATAATGAAAGCTTTTCTAATTGGAAAGAAAATTGGAAAAAAACGTAAAAAGCCTCAGAATTGCAGAATTACAGCAAGGCCTTCATAGAAAGGCCATTCAGCCCCGAAAGATGGTGTAATTTTTTCAAGGATTTCTTCACAGGCAAAATCACTACTCGAAAATAGAATATTAAAATAATCGATCTAATAATTAATCAAGAAAACAAATACGTAGAAAAAGATAGTAGACGAATGTAATGTCATTCTCATGGCCAATCCCAAGAAGATAATAGCAGAGAATCCGCTACACAAGGCGATAGGATATGAGATCACCCCCCACGCCTTCGGAAATCTCAATCGAGATCTCAACAAAGAAGGAGGCTTTTTCTAGCGACGATTTCAATTTGGGTCATACGAACACTGTCAAAGCCCGCCCCAATTTAATGTTGATCGTCGCAAGTAAAATCCAACGAACAGGAATCAAAATGAAAAAATATATATATATATATATATATATCTCAAAAGAATCGAATTTCTGTATGAGCTGCGCATGTATATGCAGGGAACCCTAATCCCACCATCATTAGTACAAGTCTTGCTGCAGCTGGCTTGGCACTGAGAAATAAAATAGGTGTAGGGCATGTATTTATAGAATCGACCGAGCAGATTGTGGCCACTAGATCTGGATCGTGCGGTCTTACTCTCCCTTTTTTTTTCTACTCACACCAAGGCGTTGCGGCCAAATATCCTCACTGTCACTAGTACCAAGACTTGGGCCTTTAATCGTGCCCTTAGTACCATATCGGCCCAAACTTCATCCATAGCTTTTTTCCAAGCTTACCGCACTTCTAGCATTGAATATCAAAATAAATAACAAAATTAGTACTATGAAGTAAACAAAATAAATATATTAAGAAAAAGCTTGTAGGTTAAAAATTTTCAAATATTATAGTCATCATGTATATTAATCAATCTCTAGGTAGAGAATAAATATGATTTTTTAAAAAATTATAATGCTCAACACTTAATTATTTCGTAGTTCAAAAAATATATATCCTATAAAATTAAGTTATACTCAATTATACGTAGATCAGACAGTTGCTCGATTCAATTAACAATCATACAAGCTTTTACCTCCTTTTATACTAAAATTATTTTTGACTGACATGACTTTCTTCTTCCTTTTTTTTTTTTTTTTTTCAATATATATTTACCATGTTCTTTCACTTATCATTAATATGTTTTGTAGACTCCTTAGATGACTATACATATAAGAGTAGTTGCAGTTTGGATCTTCTATTCATTTTATATTTTATCTCCTATTCCATTTAATATATATATATATATGTGTGTGTCATGAATATTAAATATATTTTTATAAAAATAATTAATTAAAAATCAAATATACGTGACATATATTTATTATATAAGTAGGAACATAAGATGAAATATAAAATGATATAAAAAATAAAAAATGAGTACTTCATGTATGTGATCACCCAAGAATTGTATAATTTCATGCATGCCTTTCATTTCATTCTCATGCCAAGAATTAAAAAATACATTTACCTCGTAATTTTTATTTATTGAACCAATTGATCCAACAACGTAACTTTCTGTAAACAACTAGCTAATAATTAGTATCAAACTGCTCAAATCAGTGAGCACTGTTAATAATAGAATTAGGAACTGCAGGTAGCATATATCTAGCTAGCTATATTTTAATTTTCAAGGAATTAGCTAGAGATGGATGTACATATTTATGGTCAGGAACAATGTGAAGGAACTTGATCAGCTGGTCCTTGAAATTTATCTTCAGCATTGGAGCAGGCAGCAGTTGTGGGCTGGCCATTGAATTTTAGGTTAAGGCCAAAGAACTCTATGTCTTGGCATGGCTTACTCTTGCTACACATAACCTGTACTGCTGTCTGTGATGATGAGTTTCCTCTTACATTTATGAACTTCACCCCTTTAATCGCAACGCTGGACTCTCCCTGATTGCTGCACGATCCGTGGGGGCAATAGTGTTGATCTATAATTATTGGATTACGTACCAAGTTAATGCTAATGTCTGTAAATGTGACGTCAGAAACAACGTTTGCTGAAGAGCTGGGCGCCCATGTTTTGATCCTCAAACCATTGTCCGCATTGTTAAAATTGCAATTCCTCACTGTAATTCCGCTGACATCCTTCTCTTGGGGGTATTTTCCCAAGCTTCCAATGCTGATTCCATGGCCCGGCCCACACGAAACCCCTGAAATGTTAACATTTGTGCATCCTGGTCCCATAGACACGCAGTCGTCTCCTGTGGCTATGTGGGAATCTATGATCTTAATGTTGTTGGAGTTTCCCAGGTGGATCCCGTCGGTGTTGGGGCTGTCTTTGGGGGCCAATATATGCACGTTGTGGACTACCACATCCTCGGATTCGTGGATTTGGAGATGGAACATCTTGCTGTTGACCAAGTTTATGTCTTGAATGAAGGCATTTGTCACATTAATTGTCTTTATCGTCTGTACATAAATAATTATATAACTACAATATTATATAATTTCCAAATGAAGTTAATTAATTCTTAATGCAAACTGAGAATTAAGTAAGTAATTAAATTAATAAATCAAAATTGTTGATCAACTAGTCGACTAATTAAAAGTTAAAACTAACTACTCACGTACGTACAGTGGGGGGCAGGTTATTGCAGTGAGCCACACCGTTGCAACGGGACCAAGAGGAGGCTCCATTGCCATCAAAGACACCATTTCCAGAAATTGTCAATCCATCCACGTTTGAGAATGAGATCCAGTAGTCTTGATCATCAAGTGTGGGATCATCAGAAGCAACTAGCTTTCCATCGATGTGAAACATGGTTTGGCCATTGCACGGCCCTTGGAATTGTGCACCACTCACAAAGAAAGCCCCTCCTGGGACTGAAACTATGCCTCCCACAGTTTCACAAGCTTTCTTCCATGCATTCAAAAAAGCCTGCATGCATGCGTGCATTGCTAATCCATCAGCTAGCTAGCATTAGTTAGTGGCACCGGCCAACACCCACAATTTAATTTCCAATATTCTCAAGATAAATAATAACACGCGTGCGCGTATATACATCAAATTGATTTTCAGTTGAAACATCATGGAATCAATAAATAATTAGTAGAAGTACGTACGTATGCTTACCTGGCTGCTATCTGTTTTTCCATCTGCAGTGGCACCAAAATCATTAACAATGAAATTGTTAGTTTGTCCATGGACATCCATCTTCCAAATGGACAAAAACATGAGAAGATAAATCCCTGAAGAGGTCACCAAATAATATGAATCCATTTATACCAATAATTAATATTTGTTCTATATATATATATATATATTAGCTAGTCTTGATCTAAACTAAAGATAATTAGCAGTATATATCCAATATTGTTTAGTAGTGTTTATACTGAAAAATGAAACAAGAAACACCATGTATATATACATATTCCTACGGGCTGCATGCAGAAAAATCAAAATCTACCTAATTAATTATCAAGAAAACTAATGAAGGAAGGATATATATTCGATCTTTTTCCTGCAATTCATATGTACCGCTTAATTTTGTGCCGATTTTCATTTATTGGGATAGCGGGAAAGTTGCCTTCCCTAATTAAGTATAGAATTAGTACTTGAATAATTTAATATAATATTGTCGAGATGAAGAATCTAGTCCATTGTTGGAACCCTTTTTTGTTACGTGGAAATGGAAATAGAATCTGACCTATTTTGTTAATTAAATCATCAATATCAACACAAAGGAAAGGAAACTACTCTTAAATTTGGTTGAGCCATTAATTTTAGTTAGCAACCTAACTTAGAGATTTAAATCATGATTTGTTAAAACGCAGTCTTTTCCCGATCGGAATTAATTGTTTGGACAAGTGAAAAAACTGAAAATCAAAACTATATAATATCGATTTGACATTGTGGCCATGCAATTAGATTAAACAGAGGAATTGTACGTTATTAAGTATGTATCTCTCAATTCCCCTGTTGTGCGCCATTTTTTTAAATATGTATATATACTATGCAAATATTGCTCCAAAATTATATATGGGATGCCATATCTTTACCAAATATATATATATATATATATATATTAGCACCATATATGTATTATTTTTTGTCCTCCACCATTAATCATTAGTCTTAATTATACATTCCTAGCTATACATACATGTGTGTGTTGAACACTTTATAATACATGATATAGTTTTGATGAGGGTTCGTTTCGTTGGGCTAGGATCCCGGCTAGAACGATGGTCGAATTCGATTCGGATGGATCACGTTCCTGTTATAGTAGGGAAAGAATCCTGTAGTCACAATAAACGTTAGGCTAGCCGAGTGGCCCTCGGCTTAGGCCCTCGGCTTAGGCCCTCCGACGATCAAGTCAGTAAGATTCGACCTCAACAATCGACCAGAAGGGTAAGGGCTTTTTTGGTGTATATGAGTGCGTACCTCTGAAGGGCAAGGTTGAGGGTATATATATCCTTCTCTTCCTAGGAAATGTCCGGAAAGCCCTTAGGTATTTCCCCGGGCCACTAACCTTGGGCCTGGCGTGTTTAGTCATTTCCCCCATTTGAATATTTCCAGCCAACTGCCCTTCCAGGTTTCAAGGACAAGATAGTACACTGTAGCGGCGCCTGCTGTGTCAGACGGTGAGGGGAATGGCATGCACCATTAATGCGGAGGCGTGGCGCCTGCCAGTGCATTAAATGCGGTGGTAGACTACTGTACTGGACTAGACCCCAGGTGAGGTCGAGGAACTTTCGCAAGTCCAGGGAACCTAACTGGACTTGTGCAGATCCAGTCGAGTGAAGTCGACGAGACGTATGGGCCCTTAGTCTCAGTTGGGCTGCCGTCTCTCACTGGGCCTTGCTGGTTTGGGCCCAAGCCTTTGGGCCATCCCATATCATGAGTCCCCCCACTTCGCAAGGCTGAATAGGGTACCGATGAGAAACGTTGGGAAGTAGCGAAAAACGGTTCTGTTGACAGTCGACCAAGGTTTTTGAAAAATCGACCAGGGTTTAGTACATTTATTGAGCGGTTACATCGTGGCTAGTACGGGACGGCGTGGCGGTTACAGTCATTATGGAGACGTTTGATTTACCGCGACTCTTTCCCTATAAATATCCACTGTAATTCTGGTTATTTTTACTTTTACTGCTTTAGAATCCGCGCGTGAGCTTGTAGAAAAACTCTTTGGTGCCCAAGGCTTCTGAATCTAACCTTTGCATTCGCTCCCCCAATTTCCTGCGTTTAACTTCTGTTTCCAGTAAGTATACCGCTGTTTTGACTTCTTATCGTCTGCTTTTCTTTTGAAACATCATGCTGGGATTGTATAGTTCTTAGGGTAGTCAGGGGGGGATAGTGAGGCGACCTCGTCCCAAAGGCGTAGGTACCGCTCTGTGGCGTCTAACGAGTCGTTGCATGATGATTCTAATTCCAGCAGCTCAAGCTCCAGTAGCTCGAGTAGCAAACACGGTGCGGAGGAGGCTGGGCCTAGCCAAGTACCCCCATCGCGAGGTCGATTATTTACCCGCAGTCATTTTAGCGAAATAGTGTCTACCATGAACCCTGGGGACTTGAGACGTCTCAGGGAGATTTATTATATTCCCCCTGAATACTAGCTTTCAGTCCCTGGGCCACCTGGTCGAATGCATCGCACCCTTGCGGGTTGCATAACTGTGTTTGAGGACGCCTTTAGGTGTGGGCTTAGGTTCCCCCTAAGTGACAGCATGATAAGTTTGCTTAGGGGTCTTCAAGTATGCATAACTCAACTTCTGCCCAACTATTTTTCTATTCTCTGTAGTTTCATAGTTTTGATGCATCTGTTCAACCAATCGGCCAGTTTCGAAAACTTTTCCAACCTGTTCCATCTTCCCATGTCTCGTAAGTCTGGCAGTGCCAACGAGTCGGGGTTCTATTACCTCACTGCTCGACCTCGTCGGAGATTTCTGGTAGCCCCCTCTACTTCATATGGTCAAGTGTGGAAAAAATGCTATTTCTTTGTTCGAGTGAAGGGGGGTTTTAATATTCCTCGGGGTTGGAGGGGGTATGTCAAGATGCACGGGCACATGACTCCGACATGGCCGAACACATTCGTGCGGGATCTTGTCAAGTTTGGCCCCATCAAGGCCTCCATCTTGATCGAGGAGAGGCAGTTAGTGCTGGCCGGCTGTCACCGGCCCCTATAGATTTTCTTGCTGATTATGAGATAGGTAGATGGAGTGTGCTTTGTGCTTTATTATTTGCCTATCTTTGATAATTTGCGCAACTCTTTTGATTTTGACTGCTGTTGAATTCGCTGTGCGTAGATCGAGTAGAGATCATGAACCGATCAAGAGCCGAAGTGCTGGCCCGAGCAGAAAAGAACAAGCAACGCAAACAGGGAGCTGCTTCTCAACGAGAGTCTTCAACGAGCGACGAGCCGCGTCGATTGGAGGCAGCTCCCACCCCCTCGCTTGGTCGAGCAGCAGTAGCCTTGAGCGGGGTACCGCTGGTTGAGGAAAAAGGCCGATGGGCGAACGGAGTAGTCCCCCGCCCAAGAAAATTGCAGTGGGGAAAGGTAAAGGAAAAAGCATGGGGTCGAGGGTGCCGACGGGGAACGATCTTTTTGGAGATCGAGGAGCCGATGCACTATTCAACCTGCGAAAGTTCCTATTTCCTCGGTTCGGGACAGACCCGAGCCTCGCTGTGAGCGACTCCTCGAGCATGCTCGCGTCGGGGCCCACCGGGGTGGATGCCTTGAAGGTGCTAATAGCTGGTCAGTTATTGCCTGACCACAAGAAGATGATGGGCATGAGCCAGGCTGCTGCCCTTTGTGAGTTCGCATATCACACGACCATGGTAAGATTTTATTTTCAGCGTCTCTGCGTATTTATACTTTTGTTGGTTTGACAGTTGTGACCTTTATGTCTCAGGTCGGGCAACTGGGCTACCATCTCTACCGCCGCTCGGAGCTGGCCCTTGCTGATCGAGAACAGTCGGATGCTGGCGGTGATGCTGAAACTTTGAAGGCTCAGCTGGAGTCTTCCCAACTACGACTCGAGGAGCTAGAAAAGCAAGTTAGCCAGCATGACCGGGAGATGGAGAAGAAAGACGAGCAGGTCCTCCTCACCGTTATAAAGAGGACCAAAATGGACGCGAAGTTGGAAAAATTGCAACTGGATGTGCAAGTTGCTTATGAGTCTGGTCGAGCTGCTGGCTGAAGCGAGCGTCTGGTTGAGGCCAAGGATGAGTTTGCCCGGATATTACCGGAGGTGCGTCGGGAGGCCGTGCAGCAGTTCATGATTAGTCCGGCTTTTTAGGATGCAAGTGCTGCGCTGGCTCTGGATGACGCGCGGGATGCCTTCGAGAAGGCAATTCAGCAAATGCAGTTCTTGGGCCATGCTCTCCGAGCTGAGGAGCGCTCCAGAATGAGCTACACTCTTGACGAGCAGCTGCGTCCGTACGTCGAGGAGAGTGCCAATGCAGGGGAAGCCGCCGTGGAGATCGGTCCAGGAGTCGAAATGTCGCCCGAAGAGAAGAGGCGGGCTGAACTTGATGAAAAGTTGAAGGCTGTGGCCCGGGCGTTCGAGTTCACTGGCGACCTAGCGTACGACATATCGAAGGGAAAAGTTGATGCGGCCTCCTTCTTCCCGGCTACCGAGCGGCTGTTCCTACAAGCTGCAACTGGCCCCTCTCGGCCCATGCCCGCTGTTGTCCCTGTCGCAATGGCCCCGCCCGAGCCTCAGCCGACTTCTGTTCCGTCCGGTGTACCTGCCCCAGTCCCCAGAACCGAAGAGATGGGCAACTCCAATTAGGCCCGGCTTTTTGTTTTGCTTTTGATGTATAGGCCCTGCTGAGGCCTTAAACATTTATTGAATTATCGCTTCGATGAGGCTTTCACTGAATTGCTATGGAATTTAACTGCAATTTCGATCATTATCGTGTTTGCGTTTGCGTTTGCGTTGAATTATTTTGACGGCTGGCTTTACGAATGTGGCGAGTAGCTTCTCCTCTTGCCCTTCATTAGACGATGATCTGCTTTTCCGACTTGATATTTAGCTTCTGTAGGACAATTTGTCCTAAAAATGCAATAAGATAATAACTAACGTTTGAGTTTTGAACGTCTTTCGCATAAGTTTATCATCGATAGCTTGGTTTCAGCGCATAGGCCTCGACTTTTCGACTTTTTGGTCTTGGCGCGCGGGCCTCGACTTTTTGGGCGTGAAGCCTGTCGTCGACTATGGGGTCGACTTTTTGGTATTGGCGCGCAGGCCTCGACCTTTTGGGCATGAAGCCTGTCGTCGACTACGGGGTCGACTTTTTGGTTTTAGCGCGCGGGCCTCGACTTTTTGGGCGTGAAGCCTGTCGTCGACTACGAGGTCAACTTTTTAAAGGAAGGTTCGCTCTGCTGCACACGTTTGGATATTTTGCAATTTCATTTCCTTCAGTAATACAAAGGTCATCGGAGACCAATTATACAAAAAATGTTTTCAGGTTTATGGCATTCCAAGGTCGAGGTAGCTCACGACTTGATGCATCAGCTAGTCGGTAGGCATTATTTTTAGCCACCTTGATCACCAAGTACGGTCCTTCCCATTTTGGGTCGAGTTTCCCAACAGGTTTGGATACTTCCACTTTCTTGAGAACGACATCGCCCACCTTGAAGTTCTGCGGTCGCACCGACCTGTTATAGCGATCCGCCATCTTTGAACGATATCGATGCATTGTGTTGTAAGCTGCATGGCGTTGTTCGTCGACAGTGATTAGGTCTAGCGTCTTCTCTGACACGTTAGTTATTTGGTTGTAGTGGATCACCCTCGCTGTGTGCTGGATTAATTCTGACGGGATCACTGCCTCAGATCCGTAGACTAGGTTGTACGGGCTGTGACCTGTGGCTGTTCGAGGAGTCGTTCTGTAAGCCTAAAGAACACCATGGAGGTCGTCCGCCCAACTGGTCCCTGTCCCCACTATTCGACTCTTGACGTGGTCGAGGACAGTCTTATTGGTAACCTCAGTCTATCCATTGGCTTGCGGATTTCCCACTGAAGTAAAGTGCTAGGAGATCCCTAAGGTTTCGCACCATCTCCTCGTGTTTTTGCTTTGAAACTGGGTGCCGTTATCTGATATTAGGACATTAGGCAGCCCAAATCGGCATACAATATTCTTCCAAATGAAACTTTTAATGGCTCTTCGGGACTGCCTCAACTTCCACCCATTTTGTAAAGTATTCGACGGCCACTATGATGAATTTTTGCTGCCCGAAAGTTTTTGCAAGCGACCTTACTATGTCAATCCCCCACTGGTCGAATGGCCAGGTGATGTTAACATTGGTCATCGGTCCGGCTGGCTGGTGATAGATGTTCGAATGAATTTGATATGATGGACATTTTTTAGAAAAGCCGACAGAATCTCTCAACAAAGTTGGCCAAAAATACCCATAGCGAATGACCTTATGTGCCAGGGATTGGCCGTCAGAGTGGTTGCCGCAAATACCGGCATGTACTTCATGTAATACTTCATTAGCTTGGTTGGGATCCAGACACATGAGTGGCGGCCCTGCTATTAACCGCTTGTACAATTGTCCGTGCTCATCCAGTGTGTATTTAGGTACTAAACCCTTTAGTCTGCGGGCCTCTTTATCATCTTCAGGCAGGGTGCCGCAACTTAGATAAAGTTTGATTGGGTGCTGCCAAGAAAGGGTCGTTTCGCCGAGGCACCCGACCAATCCCTGGTCGGGTGAAGGGACGTAAGGCTGAGCGGCAACAAAAAATGTTATTGTTTTTTCTCTGGTGCCTTTCGTTGAATTGGCCAGCTTGGAGAGCGAGTCTGTTCGCTCATTATCTGATCGAGGTATTTGGCTCAGCGAGAAGTTTCTGAACATTTGCCTCACTTGGCGCACTTCGGCCAAGTATTAGGACATTTTGTGTTCCTTCGCCTCAAAGTTGCCTTCGACCTGTTCTGCCACGAGCTGAGAGTCAGTGAATGCTGCTAGTTGCTCGACCCCACGGTCTCTAGCCATGTGCATTCCTGCAATAAGGGCCTTATATTCTGCTTTGTTATTAATGATCGGGAAGTCGAGTTTCACCACGAAATCATATTCCTCAGCCAGTGGGGATCGGAGGGATATCCTTATTCCTCCGCCAGATGAGGTTGCGGACCTATCAACATGCAAGGTCCACCAGATGGTGCTTTCGACCCCCTGCGTCGGGAGGTCGAGACTTTCAACGATGAGGTCGAGACTTTCAACGATGAAGTCAGCTAACACTTGCACTTTAATGGCGGTCCGCAGTTGAAATTAAATGTCGAATTCTTCGAGCTCAATGGCCCATTTGGTGAGCCGACCAGAAGTGTCCGGCTTCGACAACACTTGTTTTAGCAGCTGATTCGTCAACACCAATACTGTGTGGGATTGGAAATAAGGCCACAGTTTCATGGCTGACGTAACAAGGGCCAGAGCGAACTTCTCTATCTCTAAATAATTGTGCTCGGGTCCCTCGAGGGCCTTGCTGCAATAGTATATTGGATGGGGGTTTCCTGCTCTCGTCGTCGTCAGCACTGAACTAATGGAGGCCGAAGAGACTGCCAAGTATATCTGTAGAACTTTTCCCAGCTCCGGCTTGGCGAGCATGGGTGGCGAAAAGAGGTATTGCTTGAGGTCGAGTAGGGCCTGATCACACTGTTGGTCCCACTTGAATTCGGATCTCTTCGTGTTTCGCAGGATTTTGAAGAAAGGTAGGCTCTTATCTGCTAGTCGAGATATGAATCTGCCCAAGGCTATGATCCTGCCGACCAGGCGCTGGACATCCCGGACCGTGCGAGGTGGGGCGATGTCTAAAATTGCTTGGATCTTCTGCGGGTTGACCTCGATGCCTCTTTAGCTGACCATGTAGCTGAGGAATTTGCCTCCTCGTACCCCGAAGGTACACTTGTTAGGATTGAGCTTCATTCCGAAAGCTCTCAAAATGGAAAAGGTGTGGCTGAGGTCGATCAGGTGGTCTTCAGCCTTTTCTGTCTTTACAATCATATCATCAACATAGACTTCCATCGATCTCCCAATTTCATTCTTGAACATATAATTAACCAATCTCTGGTAAGTTGCCCCGTATTTTTAAGTCCGAATGGCATAACCAGGAAGCAATACACTCCATTGGGAACGACAAAGGCTGTTTTGTCCCTGTCCTCGGGTGCCATGAATATTTGATAATAGCCTTGAAATGCATCCATCATGCTAAGCAATTTGCAGCCAGCAGTAAAGTCAACAAGTAAATCAATACGAGGCAAGGGGTAAGGATCCTTAGGGCAAGCTTTATTCAAATCTGTAAAGTCATTACACATCCTCCACTTTCTCTCATTCTTGGGAACAAGTACAATGTTACAAAGCCAAGAGGGATATTAGATTTCTACAATATAACCTGCTTGCAAAAGCTTGCTGACCTTCTCGTCGATAATCTGGCTTCGTTCAACATTGAAGGTTCTTTTCTTCTGCCGCACTGGCTTGCGGGCTGGGTCTATGTTGAGGCGGTGGACGATGATGTTGGGATCAATGCCTTGAAGATCCGCCGCCTTCCATGCAAAAACATCGACGTTCCGCTGGAGGAAGTCGACCATAAGGCATTCTAGTCGATCTCCCATCTCAGTCCCGATTCTGGTGGTTTTCTCTGGATTTCCCGATTTGAGCTCGATCGTTTTGAATTTCCCAACGGGCTCGACCCTTGTATCCTCCAACTTTCTCTTTTTCGACGAGGATCCCTCCTCGGGTTTCGCTACTGGGGCGTCCCCCGAGGGCTTCAGCGCGGGTCACTGCTTCTGGTCAGTTGAGTCGACAGAGAATGTGTAGCATCGCCAAGCGTCCTTAAGGTTGCATAAAAGCTCACCTACTCCGGCTGGGGTCGGGAACTTTATCTTCATATGGTAAGTGGACACAATAGCTCTGAAATCGTTCAGGGTTGGTCGGCCTATGATAACATTATATGCGAAGGAAGCGTCGACCACCAGGTAACTGATCATTAGCGTTTGATTGCGCTATCCCTACCCGAACGTGGTGGAGAGACTGATGGATCCGACTGGGATAATCTCGGACCCACCAAACCCGACCAATGGCGTTCTAACCAGATCAAATTTCAACTGTCCCAATTCCATTCTGCTCAAAGTCGACAAGAATATTATGTTCACTGAACTCCCGTTGTCAACCAGCACCTTCCGGACCTCAAAATTAGCAACTTCCAGGGCGATCACCATCGGACAATCTATCTTACGGTCGGCTTTCTCCAGGTAGTCCAAATCTGCGTCGTTGAAAGAAATTGGTTCGGTACTGGTCGTTAGCTGAAAGACTGCTTCGACCCTGGGTGGCCTGGTTAAGTCGAGCTGCCTCTGTGTTTGCTTTCTCGCATTTTGGGAATCCCCTCCCGTGGGCCCTCCGACGATCATGTTAATGACACCCCTGATGGGTGGGTTGGGTTCATGGGCTGGTCTCTTTCCTTTATCCTCTCTCCTTGGGCTGACCAACCTTTCTCTTCGGGGAGTTCGGTCGATCAAGCCTTCCTCTCTTCGGGCCTGCTCCTCGACAAATTCTTTTAAGTGGCCTTGTCTGATTAGCCTCTCAATTTCGTCTTTCAAATTAAAGCAGTCTTCGGTGTCGTGTCCTTTCTGCCTATGGAAATAGCAGTACTTTTTTGACTTATTCATGGCTTCGGTTTCTGTAATTTTTCGAGCCTTCTTGAGCAAGTTGTCGTGTTGAATGGCGAACAACACTTCTCTCCTCGACAGGTTCAACGGAGTGTATTCATAGAAGCGCTTGATCGGGGAACGGCGTCCCTCCTTATTTTGTCTATCATCTTTCTCTTTGCCCCTCTTCTTATCGGCTTCCAGGCTGCCGTATCTTATCCTGTTCATCTCTTCTTGGGTCATATACCTCTCGGCTAGGTCGAGGAGCTCTTCCATCGTTCTGGGCTGTGCGCGCACCAGGGCATTGGCGCACTCCTTATGCCTCAAGCCCAAGAACAACACATCGATCATAAACTCGATCCTCGGGCTATTGATTTTCAACACCTCTGTGTTGAATCTGGTGAAAAAATCCCGAAGGGATTCTCCCTCAGCCAGTTTTACTATGTGTAGGTGTGTGTGTGGAAGCTTTGCCTTTCTCCTGCTGGCGAACTGGTGCATAAACTTATCACACAACTGGTCGTAGGAGAAGATGGATGCCGGCTCCAATTTTACAAACCAGTCCAAGGCCACTCCCTGGAATGTAGTTACCAGCATCTTTGCGTGTATATAGTCATTATGCCCATGCAGCTGCATCATATGCTCAAACTACAGCAGATGCTCATTCGGGTCCGTGGAGCCATCATACCTTGGAAGCCCCGTAGAGATCTTTGCATCGACAGCAATGCGCTCTTAAATGATCTCTTGGACGAACGGCGAATCCCACTCCCTTCTGAACCTTTGCGGCCCGTCTAGCAGGGCCACCCTATCCGCATTCCTTCACGAGATCTCTTCCAGGCGCCTATTCAACTGTTGCACCTGGTGAGATACCTCTTCCCATTCTTGCTGATCTGCTTGGCAGGCACCTCTGCCCGACTTGTGTCTGGAACGCTCAACCCTATCGCGCTGCGGGGCGCGAATGGGCCGCACGTCATGATCCACGGAGTCTGCTACCTCTTCCCTCGGCGGGGGGCGGGCTGCTTCTCTAGGGAAACGGCCAAGGCTTGAATCTCTCCTGAAGCCGTGCTTTTTCTGGGGCCGCGGGTTGCGGCGTGGCGCCGACCGTCGGCTCCGGCTGCACCGTATGCTTGTTTAGGGCGGCGGAGAGTTGTGCTGAAATCTACGCAAAAATTTGCTCACTAATGAGCTGCATTAGCTGCGACATCGTGAGTGTGACCACCGGCTCAGGCGGAGCGCTTGGTCCTTGTGTATTCGGCTCCGGGTCCTGATGATGGGGGGAGGGGGGGAGCTGGACCTCCTATTTTCATCTCTTCCCGATGGGGCTCGCCCAGTGTTTACCATTTTCCGACAGAGGATTCAAGTTTCCCACAGACGGCGCCAAATGATGAGGGTTCGTTTCGCTGGGCTAGGGTCCCGGCTAGAACGATGGTCGAACTCGATCCGGATGGATCACGTTCCTGTTATAGTAGGGAAAGAATCCTGCAGTCACAATAAACGTTAGGCTAACCGAGTGGCCCTCGGTTTAGGCCCTCCGACGATCAAGTCAGTAAGATTCGACCTCAACAATCGACCAGAGGTGTAAGGGCTTTTTTGGTGTATATGAGTGCGTACCTCTGAAGGGCAGGGTTGAGGGTATATATATCCTTCTCTTCCTAGGAAATGTCCGAAAAGCCCTTAGGTATTTCCTCGAGCCACTAACCTTGGGCCTAGGGTGTTTTGTCATTTCCCCCATTTGAATATTTCCAGCCAGCTGCCCTTCCAGGTTTCAAGGACAAGATAGTACACTGTAGCGGCGCCTGCTATGTTAGACGGTGAGGGGAACGGCATGCGCCATTAATGCGGAGGCGTAGCGCCTGCCAATGCATTAAATGCGGTGGCAGACTACTGTACTGGACTCGACCCCAGGTGAGGTCGAGGAACTTTCGCAGGTCCAGGGAACCTAACTGGGCTTGTGCAGATCCGATCGAGTAAAATCGACGAGACGTATGGGCCCTGAGTCTCAGTTGGGCCGCCGTCTCTCGCTGGGCCTTACTGGTTTGGGCCCAAGCCTTTGGGCCATCCCATATCAAGTTTATTCTCATTAATAGATTGATTGACTGTAGAAAATTAAACCATAGACTATGAAAGTGATGAGTAGGACAGTAAAGGAATTAGAATTGCTAGATTAATAGACACATAATCAAATGGAAAATTATAATTTGGATTAATTAACGTCCTGTAAATATATATTTACCACCGTTAAATATGTGAGCTTCAATTTAAAAGTCAGCATAGATGGCACGTAATTTTGGACTTAGGATTGCCTCAACTCACAACTTCAATGAGAGAAAGCAATTCCAAGGCAGTAAGTACTTATAATTATAGCTGTCTATTACAAATATCAATCAATGCTGACAAACAAGCAGCCAAGAGTTTGTTTCTTCCTCGGACCTACTCAAGTTTATTGCTAATATCACACATGGGCATGGCAAGGCCATTTTCATTATAAAAAAAAAAAGGAAAAAGAAAAATAAAAAGAAAAGAAATCAATTCTGTGCCTACAAGAGCAGGAGACAGAATATTAAAAGTCTTCCATTTTACATACTATATCATTCTAGCAAACTAGCAAAGAGCATTATTATGCATCATACATATAGCAATTGGCCAAATTATTAATTCTATACATGAAATTGACCAACTGGTACTACTGCTAGTAAAGCCTGGGTCTAAGATTTGGATAATATTAATGCCTGTTGAAGCCTGTTGCAATCAACCAAATACCCAAAACCATAGGCCATGTTCTTCAAAGTAGCCTCGTGCAACTCCAGTGATGAGGTTGCTGTTGCATCCGTTGAGAAGAATACTCTGAACCCTCTAACAAAAGCCTCTCTAGCCGTGGTCTCACAGCACAAGTTGGTCATCACCCCACTCACTATAACCTCCTTCACTCCCATCTCCTTCAGCCTCTCCTCTAAACCCGTACCTGACCATAATTAACCATTACTAGTTATATATTCATATCTATCATATTTGAGCCAGATCAGTTATAATATAACAAATGATTCAATCTGCAACAACATAGAAGCCAACAACTGTATCAATTATCATATGGTTATGGTTATAAATGCTGTTGCTATGTATAAAGGGTAAATTTGATAAAATGGTTACCAGATGGGAAAACTGGAAAAGTAAAGGGAGATCTACAATGCTCTACATAGTTCAATCAATTAGATAGAATGAGCAATTTTGTTATATCAGAGACAAAGATAATGTTCTCTGGTTATTCTAAAGCACCAAACAGAAATTAAACCATAAATCATCTCTCACACATTTCTCATCCCTCCTTACTTCTCTCAGAACTGTTGGGGAACATGAAATCAAGAGAGTTCTTCGAGTGTATTTGTTGGCTATGATTCCCCCCAAATCTTACATACAATTTGAAGGAAAGAGTAACTACTAGCTAGATAAAAGATATTAATACCTACTAGGGCTAGGCTACTCCAATTGGTGCAGTACAGAACCCCTCGTGTTTAAAGATGCCACCTTTTCAAGTCACCTTAACAGGTTTCAAATCAATTCATATTAAAATACCCTGCACCCAATGGATAATAGGAACAGAATGAATTAAACCTAATTCTTTAATTAGTTCTCCAAATTGAATGATATGATATTCAAAACAAGTTGCAGTAAATATGTTTCGAAGAAAGAATTTTCTTTTGTTGTGATTATAAAAAATTCGAAGTTGATGAGTAGTGATAGGAAGGAATACCTCTGAAGGCACTGTAAGTGTTCTTTAGGATAACCGGGTCAGAATCTGTCCGGTGCAAATCGGGGATGAGTTGCGAGTCGGGGGTTCCATCGAGGATGAGGTCGCCGTTCCACCACTCGTACAGCATGGAGTAATCGGCGGGGGACTTGTGGCAGTGGCGGGTGAAGAAAACCGGCACGGAAGAGCGTCGGCAGAGGTCGATTGTGGCGTTCAGGGCCGGCAAAATGGGGCGGGCCATGGAGTCGAAATAATTCTGGATGTCGATCACTAACAAAGCGGCGGATTTCGGGTCAGGATCCCTCTTCCGGATCTCGAATTTCTTGTAGGAAGACATTTGGAAAATTGCGTCAAGCTGTAGAATGTAGACGTTCCCAATCCCAGCTAGATGAATTTATTTTTGTATTTCCTACAATTTTAGTAGGAATAAAAAAAGGCGATAGGCGGTCAGATCATTGTACTGTAACTTAGCCAACTGATGTGTGGTTTAAATGCTCAATCCTTCTAGAGTTGTCTCTGAGCTTCTTGAAATAAAGCAACAAAATAGTTGAGGAATCAAGACTTTTTTCGTATTCCTTTTCTTTTTTCCACAAAAAAAAAAAAAATTCCTTTTTCTTTTTCATGGATAAAAACTGTCAAAATGTCATAACAATGTGCACTTCTGAGCAGTTTATAGAATTAGAATTTCAGAAAATTGCTTAATATAATTTTCGCGACTTGATGTCTTGATTATCATGCATGTAACCTGAATTAGTGAATAAGTCAATATTTATTCAAATGCAATTGTTACGTAGGGTTAAGCTTCCAACCAAAAAGTATCTATATAGTTTGATACTTTGATATGGTAGCTAGCTGTTATATTCGGGTATTTCAATTTTTGAGTGGTAATGTTCTAAAAATTAGATGGTTGGTGCAAATATGTATATATATGGTGCATGCAACCCAATTCCCATTGTGCAGATGCAGATATTGGTGCAGTTGATCATTGATCAAGACTGGGATTGCCGGACTGGGAGGGAGCCAGAGCCTCTCTCCCTGTTGGCTGTTCATGTGCGGGTTGATCCATCAGTACCGTATTTTATATTTTACATTGCCAATTGCCAAATTGCTTTCATTATTTTAGATTAATTGATTTATTCATCTTGTTCTACTCGTTTGGATGCTTTCATAAGTCAGAACACAATTTACAAAAATGATCGAAGCGATCAATTCTTCATTCCCAACTGCCCCAATTTTGTGCTTCAAAATCATTGTGGTGTTACTGTTAAGTGTTAATCCCTGTAATATTCAAATCTGATGAAGATGTTGGGGATCTGTGAGAAAATGATGGTTAGTAAAAGTCATCATAGTCTTTGGCGCAAGCTAAGAAATTATTTGCAGTTTTTGAGAAATTGAGCCAGGCTTGCGTGTGTGCGTGCCGTCTTGGGCGAAGCTTCGCCTACCTATAAACTACACTAATTCCATTTCATAACTTGTTCCGCACTTCATCTGCCTCTTCTTTCTTTATAACCGGCCACCTTTTCGCTTTTTCAATGCGTTCTCTTCAGCAATCTATGCATGCCCGGCCCCCGTCCATCCATTCTTGTACAATTAAAAGGAAAGAAAATAATATTATGTCTAGTGATACATGGATGAAAACAATTTTAGTACTTAGGCCTCAACAAAATGAGGCAAGATTTCAACCATTCCCAATAGTCAACAATTCCCAATAGCTAGTTAGCGCTTTTGAAGCCTTAAAACTGGGTTTTTGAGTTCCACTTGTGTGCCTACGACTTTGACAAAAAATTTATCAATCTCTGCGACAAGCACATAAACCCACGTACATTTCTCATTTTTTAATCTACATATTTCTAGAATTCCAGAACCCCTCCCTCTAATTTTATTGAGCATTCCACCCTTTCCATTCTTTGATATAATTAGTTTCAAACATTCATCCCCCATGTAAGATGATATAAGTTCCAACAAACGCATGTTCCTATTTTAAGTGACAAGAATTCATTCAGCTGCAGAGCGCTGCAAGTGTCCAGATATATATTATTATTCCTCACACAGCCAAATTAATTCTTTGATATGTTGAGAAAATAAGATGGAGGTGACGAGCCCTCTAGATTGTTCGCTGTTTTCAAGTCCATTGTCATCTCCAAATGTTGCTGTCTTACTTAAGATCAAGATTCTTTCATGGTTGGAATTGGATTTATCATCGCCTGATACCTTCTAACTTCTTTTTCGTTCTTCTGTTTCAACATTCATTTAATTTATTCCGTGGCATCTGATTTTCTTATCTGATTTGTTTCTCAGGAGCCAAGAAACTGGCTTTCCTGTCTGCATTTGCATTCGGATTGCTGATAGAACCTTCAATCTACACAAGGTAAAGAGGATACAGTACAGTTCTATGTTGAATTTTAGCTCTAAAGTTCCCTTGTTAATAATTCTCGTGTGCGGCAAAGATGATTTAATTTGATCTCCAACTTGAATTTGCATATTGGGCCCGTAAAATTACTGACTACACCAAGATATGATCATTTGTCAATTACCAGAGGATACTGCAGTTACATAAAGATGTGATAATAGAATTGAATTCAGGCCACTTATCTGACTGAACTCAACACTTGGTGTATGGAATTGCAGAATCCATTGACTTGTAAGAGCGGCTATTTCAGGGAAAAATTGAAAGAATCCAATGAGGTAGAGCTGCCCCCCAATTTTCCAGGGGGAGCAGAAACCTTCGAGTTGATTGCACTCTTCATCTACGGATCCTCCACATTAGTAGATCCCTTCAACGTAGCAGCTCTAAGATGTGCGGCAGAATTTCTCCTTATGACAGAAGATTATGGCACTGGAAACCTCTGTGAACGATTCGACATTTATCTCAACCAAGTTGTCTTGCAGAGTTGGAACGATACTTTAATTGTGCTCCAGAAATGCCAAACTTTACTCCCATGGGCTGAAGATCTTCTGATCGTGAGCCGGTGCATTGAGACTCTTGCTTTCATGGCTTGCATGGAGATTCTTGATCCAGAGAGGAGAAGGGATCAACCAGTTGTTACATTGGAGGCTTTGGCTTGTAGGCCGTGGGGCGATCAATTGGTGAACAACATCATTAGCCAAGATTTGTGGATTAAAGATCTTATTGCTCTGCCCCTTGAATTCTTCAAGAGGGTAATAGGATCCCTTAGACGGCAGGGTATGAAGGAAAAATATGTGAGCCCCATCATACTTTTCTATGCAGACAAATGGGTGCTTTCGAGAAACAAGTGCAAGTTTTTGCATAATTCTGGTAAGGAAAATGAGGGAATTGATGATTCAATGAAAAAGAATCTCCCAGTTTTCCTGCAAGATGTTATTGATTTGCTGCCCATGGGAGTGAAGGCAAGTAAAGTGATTCCCGTCGGTTTCTACTTCTCTTTGCTTTCTACGTCGGTTGAGCTTGGTTTGAGAATCGACAGTTTGGCAAAGCTGCAGAATCAGATTGCCTCTGTGCTACATTTGGCTCGGGTAGAAGATTTTCTGCTGCCAAAGGATGTTACCCAGCTGTCCATCATGGAGAATATATTTTCAGCATATTTGGAGTCAGATTGTACTCCTCTAGGGAATTACATCCATGTTGTTGCAGAATTATGGGACATATATCTAAATAAGATAGCTGCTGATTCAGAGTTGGGTTGCAAAAGATTCATCACTCTCATCGAAATAGTTCCAATCTCCAGCAGGCAAACCCATGATCATCTCTATAAAGCACTAAACACGTTCTTCCAAGTAAGCTCTCTAGCTAGATATATACTACTTGATATGGATACAATTATAACATACTATCTATCTACCTATCTATCAAGATTACCTTTTGGAAAACCAAACCTTGTGTATCGCTGTAGCCCAATCTTTTTTCAGTTGAAGCGCAAATTTATCCTCCTCATATGAGAAAAGTTTTCTGCTTGCAGTCGCACCCAAATTTATTGCAAGAAGAGAAAGGTTTGGTATGCAAATATCTCAACTGCCAGAAACTATCACAAGAGGTTTGCATTGAAGCTGTTCAAAACGAGCTGATGCCGCTGCGACTGATCGTCCAGGCACTTTTTGTGCAGCAATTAAACACTCAACAAGCTTTAAGAGAATGTTCAGACTCATTCAGATATACCACCCACTGTGGAGAATTTTCTGGAAGCCTTACAAGCACTAGATATGCAAACTCCAAAAGCCAAAATCTAGGTGAGAGTCCATATATGAACGGAAGTGAAGGAGGCAATAGGCCACTGAGCTTCTTGCTGCAAAAAGATACATCAATCCGAAGGCCTGAGTTAGACTCTGAAATCTCAAAAAAGGATTATGAGTCCACAAGCTTCAGAATCCAGAATCTAGAGAAAGAAGTTATGTCCTTGAAGCGGAGCCTTCAACTACAGCAAATTTCAAAGAAAACAGAAAAATGTTCTAAGAAAATTGAGCCAGTTTCAGAAAACTTGCAGACCATCAGACCATATGGTTTGGTGGAAAGAAGAATGAGCAAGAAGAAAAATCCCCTCGGACAAGTGACCAGTTGCATAGGAACTGTGAATTTTTCTTCCCAGATAAGGTATGCAAATAGATTACTCAAGGTACTCCAGAGGATAAGTTTGTTTGGTAGAGGCAGGTCAAAGAGAAAGCCAGGTGCTTCAGCCATGAGTATGTGATTCATGACTTTAAAACGACATTATATATTATATGTTTGGTTATTAAATTAGTGCAGAAAAGCATCGAAACAAATAAGCCTTAGGTTGCTGCTACCATAATGCCTCAATCTTCTCTGCTGTCTCATTTTAAGTGTCAGAAAAAGGAATTGGGAAAAGATTTAGTTGTGTAATAGTTGCAGAATATATATCATCACTCAATTGCTGGAAAGGGAAGTGGTTTGTGTTCATTACTACAAACAGCAGCAGAAACATAATCATTGAAATACATTATTCTCAAGCGTGTTGTTCCTTATTCAGACAGTGACCATACGTGTCAAAGAAACGTGACATGAAGGGCAGCCAGAGCCATGGTCCGAATGCTTTAAGATTAGAATTTTTTGATGAAGTCATATATGTGTTCACTGACTTCCTCTGGCTTTTCTTGGTTCAGAAAGTGTCCCACTCCTTCCATCACTACTACTTCTTCTAAAAGCGGAATATATTTCTTGAAATCACCATTGTGTATGAATTCCTTCACACCAGGAAAATTGTGAGTCAAGTCCAGGTCACCAATGATGAATTTGACAGGCACTTTTATTTGTGATCCTGTCCACGGCGCACTCAGTTCCCAACTCCTGCAACAGTAGATATCAAAAACAACAAGTGAACACGACTCGTTAATTTCTTGATTTCCTGAGCACGTACGTAGATTATCATACAACAATACTACGCACTCAATCTCTGGAATTAATTTTTAAATGTATTTCCCCCCTCAACGTGCACACAATCAAACAGCAAATAGACAGACCAATATTATCATGCAGGAATGACCATACCTTACAGCACTCAAAATTATAGATCAATAAAGTTTTGGCAAAGTAACTTACAAATCAATGGCTCGATAATAGTTCAATCCCCCAGTGAAGCCAGTTTTTCCGAATTTACTTGCATAGTAGTTCACATCTTCCTCGGTCAGCCAAGAGGGCAAGTCGACAGGAGTTTTAAACAGCATACTTATATCTTCAGGTAAGCATGGAGGATTTGGATCCCGGGTAGAAAGAAATGTTTTTACCACGGTTTTGATCTCTGTGGATGCAAATGCTTCTTCTGCTTTTCCTGGTTCCTATATATAAACCAAGGATGCAACTACTTTTGAATTCTACTGCAATTAATTACTTAATGGTGTTTCAGTCATACTGTTCAATTAATTAACGAAGACAAATTAAATCGTTTCTTTTTCCTCCATGCATCATCATTTGACATCTATTTGACAATCAATTTTTCATTAATGACTTAATTTGTGCTACCAAACAAAAATTATTAAATGATTGGACATTCCACAATACTATTCATTAATCAATATTCAACTCTTATTTGTGTCCTTTGACCATCAATATTGATTGATTATTAATTGGGCAATATATATATATATATATATATATGGTCTTATTGGAATGAGCAGATATAGATCATACAATAACAATTTTAACGATATATGACTAAGAATAGGTTACCACGCATTAGCTTTAATTTTGAACAAATTAAATTAGTTGAATTAACTATATATTCGGTGCGTCAAGTTAAGAAAGAAAAGGTAGCATAATATAATTTTGTGATGAACTGATGATAAAAAATGAGGACATCAATCAAAAAATATACGTACCTGGAATCTGCACATATAGAAGCCGTCCCCAAGCGCGGCCCGGTAAGCCTGGATGGGTTTGACGAAAGGATTTCTGGGCTGAAAAACAACGCTGGTGTTGACCAGAGCCTTAATCCTGTCAGGCCTAAACAGGGAAAAGCTCCAGGCAATAATAGCGCCCCAGTCGTGGCCCACGAGGAACACCTGCTCCAAACCCAACGCATCTAGCAGTGCTACCAGGTCTCCCACTATGTGGAACACCGTGTAGCTGTCGACAAGTGACGGCGCGTCAGTGTCTCCATAACCCCTGAGGTCGGGAGCAATGGCTCGGTATCCCCGGGCGGAGAGGTGAAGCATCTGGTGGCGCCATGAGTACCAAAGTTCCGGGAAGCCGTGCAGGAAGAGCACACACTCGGGGCCTCGCCCAATCTCAGCTACGTGCATGTTGATGCCATTCACCTTCAAGTTTTTGTGCACGATCTGCTCCATCTAATTTCAATCTCACTTCCGATTTCAGTTGGCTCTGCTGTAGTAATTCACGGCCGTCGCACCCGTGTGTGTGTGTGTGTATGTATGTATATGTATATATGTGTGCGTGTGTATATGTGTGTATGGAATTCATCGATACTTGATATTTTACGCCGTGTCATAAAATAAAGACACATGCACCGATTAATTGAGACAGATTAAAATAATGTGACGATATTAACTAAGTTTTTTTTTTTTTTAAAGAATTATTTGGACCAAGTATATATGATTTTTATAAAAAGAAAAAAGATTAAAAACTCTGTTAAAATATATATGCATTGTTTATGGGAAGGAGACAATTAAGTAACAGCAGGAATCAACGATGAGAACAAGACGTTGTTGGAATTAATTAGGACTCTAGATAGTATGTTAAGTGGAGAAGAGATGAGAATTCTTTGAGATCTCAATCCCACATTGGAAAAATAAGAAAAGGAGAGTCCCTTTATTAAGTGAATATCTTGTTATGCTTTCTAAGGTTTTAAAAAGTGTCTAAGTGCATGAGAATTATATATATTGTTTGAATATAATATATATATATATAATAATCAAGACTTAGCACTTAGCATTTGGCACGTGCATGACGCGGCACGGATTAAATTCAAATTATATTTTAATTTAGTATTTAATTAAATACATAATTTAATTAATTATTTAAATTACGTTTTTAATCAGAAACAATGTGACTGTTAGAAAAAAGACAAGACTATTATAATCAGTGTGTTGTTTAAACTAACAGTCATAATTGTGTGAATAGTTGTTGTAACACTATATAAGGGGAATTAATCCACATAAATTATGTATGCATTTTTAAAGCAAAGTATTATTACTTTGCAGCAAAAAATATTTCATACTCTTTTCAATTATTCTCAACATCAACAGAAATTCTTAAGTAGGAATTTCAGAATGTTGATTGCAATTTCTTGGGTGCCTTAGTTGAATTTTAGGGGTGAATTGTCATAGTCCCTGCAGCACAAATAGTGGAGGCAATTATCATCTTAAGAATAGTATAAGAGTTTCTGCATATAATTAGGCATATCAAACTTCCAACTTTTCAACATATTTTTCTAGCAGATGTTGTATGCTGTCACTAACCGACAAGACAACTTTAATAATAACCAATAAGTTTATTTTATGAATACTTCAACTACTATTATGTATATACAGATGCATATATATTTATATATGTATAATGTATATTGCTAGCTGGCTGGGTTTGTCGGGCCCAAAAAATCCCATTAATTAAATGCTAAAAAGTACTACAGTTGAAACTTGAAGGTAGCTATACTGACATGAGTTGTTGCAAGTGCCTCTTCAACTCTATATAATTATATGCTGTCCATTAATTTGCAACTGAATTAGGAGTACTCCGTACGTACTTTCAACATTTATGTGTCGGCTAGATGTATGATTGAAAAGCATGCATTTGTCTTCATTTCTTGCTTCTTCTTTTTTGTTTTTAAAAAAATCTTTAACTGAATTAAGAGCTTCTACGAGCACTAAAATCTGATCCGACAGGGGAAATTGCCGTCACATTTTTTTCCCTGAAGAAAATAGCACTATTTCGACTAAATAAGAATATTGTTTAGAGTAGTCTTGGACCAATTACATTAGAATGGGTTTCATTTATACAATCCATGCATTATTAATCATGTATTAATGGACTAAATATACAGATAGTGGCACCATGTGTTACACAGCTATTGGAACACATGCGTGTGTTTGTGAGATTTTGACATGCTAAAAGGCATTTAATAAATTAAAATATAGTGAAATTTATGCCTAAAAGTTTATCTCATTGAGGAGATGCTCATATAGTATGTGTGTGTGTGTGTGTGTGTATATATATATATATTAAAATTGAATAATTAAATTAGAAAATTGAGTTAAAGTGGCAATAAATAAGGACATCATAGTGGATAGCTAGAATGAGGATGTTCAATGTATGTGTGTGTATATAAAGAGAGATTGTCAGTGTGTTAATAAAGAATTTTTGAAAAAAGATATTTTCTTAAATTTGTCCCAGTTAACACATCTATACATAAATAAAGGTTAGCTCATAAGCTAGAGTTGTGAGTTTTGCTCCTAACTTTTAGGTGGAGTTGTGATTCTTAGTTGGGGAGTTCTAGCATGAGACATTCTTATAGATGATTAATCTTAGTCATAGTCTAAAATTATAACACGCGTACTTTGTTAATTTTTCTACAATAGGTAACTTTTCCATTAATGTTAAATGCAACTTACTACTATTATTCGGATTAAATCTCTTTGTTGGCATGAAGACTCAATCCTGAGTCTGTTGGTTGTAGTTAAACGATAAAAAATGCTGAAGTTGGGATTTGATCTTGGGTTCTTTGATTAATGGAGAGTATAGAATTCTTGACTTATAAAAAATAAATATAATTTTAAAAAAAAACCTTCAAATTTTAAATTAAAAAGAGAATTGATTCAAATCAATTTTTATTTAGGTTGATTACATAGAAACCCCTAAAGTTTGACTCATTTATAAATAAACCCCAAAAAATTACAATAACTCCCTAATTTCTTTTTGTTTGAATTTTTAAAAAATTATTAGCCTCTATTAACCAATTTATTGACACATTCTATTAATTTATGTGAAAATTTAAAAATATCCTCCAATGATTGTTCACATTATTTTTGAGGCAAAAATACTCTTAAACCTATTTCTAATATTTTTTATATTATTGTGTAATTTTAATATTATTTAAATATATTTCATTTTTAGTAAAATTTTTAAAATATTGAATAATCTTTAAATTCAAGTTGAATTAAAAATTAAAAATTAAAAATGTAAACAAATATAAATAATTAAATCAAGTTTAATTAAACTTATTTATTAATTAAAAAATAAAAGCAATAAAAAATAGAAAAAATAAAAATAAAACTAAATCAATCTCTTAAAAGATATAATTTTATAATTTTAAATTATGGGCTCCATAGTATTAAAATAATAAATATATTTAAAATAACTTGATAATTTAAAATTTACAATATAATTTTAATAATTTTAAATAAAATAAAGTAAATAAAAAATTAAATATTTCCAGTAATGTTAAATTAATATTTAATAAATTAAAAAACAAATAAGTAAAAAATTTAAAAAATAAAAATAAAAAGGTATCTTTTCCTCCCCACCTCCACCGCCATCCTCGCCACATGCCCCAAACCCCCTAGCCCCCCTTCCTTAAAGGATTGTATCTTGTAGTTTTATTCTTTAACCGTATTCTTAAGAGGTATTATGATTCTTAATAAAGAATTATGTCTCATCAAACAAGCTGCATTGCACAATTAATAATAAAATGTATTAGAATCTAGAAAAACGAACTGAAAAGAATACACATAGCGTTTGTGTGATCACTACAAAGCACACGCTATATCGAATATTTTCATTGAAGGAGTTTCAAGCCATTAAGATTTAGAGTCACAATTAATTAGAGTGCCGCCTTAGGTTGTAAATAGAATCGTTGTATCATGAAAAGCTGTTCTTTAGAAGACCTTGATGCTTTCTACTTTCAATTTTCTATTGTGTATGCAATATAATATTATGCATTGTTTAAAGATTTTATGCTATTATGTTGTGTAATATGAAGTTATAGTTTCTTTATATATGTTATATTTGAATATGATGCTAGTTGCACGAATACAAGTATACACTATAAATTAAATATTTCCAACAATATTAAGGCTTTATCCCATCCGATTATACTTGTGTACTGTTTTGAGAGTGTCCCATTAGTTGGGTGTGCTCGTCTTCCCCTTACAATTCTTTTGTATATTGTGAATCATATTCTGTTCTATTTAATCCTTTAATTTGTTAGATATATAGTGTGCTGAAATTATGTTGACGTTTGTGTGCAATTAGGTTAGCAAGCGGAAATTCTTTCTTCAAATTAATAGCGCACTTTATTTATGCATGCAAAATGTATATGTTGTACTCATTGATGAGGGTTCAGTTCGTTGTGTATTGGTTCAGTTAGCAGATTGGATGAAACTCGACCTCTTTGGTCGATATACTTGTTCAGGTGGGCTGAATCCTGCAATCACCTGCAAACGTCAGGCTAGCCGAGGAGCCCTTGGCTTAAGCCCTCCGACGCTCAAGTCAATATAGGTCGACAAGATCATCCGAACAGCAGAGTCTAAGCTTTTTGTATATATGAGAGCATACCTTTAGAAGGTTGGAATGGGGTATTTATAGCCTTTTCCAATTAGGGATTTGTCTGTTATGCCCCTGACGAGTAGGGAGGGCATTTTTCCTTGCATGAAAGGCAATTGGTCAACTCCCCTCCCTCTGCCACTCTAGGTGGCCATCCTTTCAGGCTTTAAAGCAGAGGAGTACACTGTTGGAGCGCCTGCTACGTCAGACGGTAAGAGGGGGCGGCATGCACTATTAATGCAGAGGCATGCAGCCCGTCAGTGCATTTAATGCGGAGGCAGAGTACTGTATCGTATCGACCCGACACCATTCTGGGAAATAGGTCAGAGGCTCGGGTCGAGAAAGAGGTCGACCGAGGTCGATTGCGCCTATGGGCCTCTAATGCAAAGACTGGGCCTGGCGCTGCATCTTTGGGCCAGCTTGGTTTGGGCTGAGCTACTTGGGCCACCCCGTATCATGAGTCCCCCCACTTCCCAAGGTTGAACGAAGATTTGACGAGAAGCGTTGGGAAGTAGCTTGATGGCCAGTTTTAAGAGTCGACCAGGGTTTGGCGCATTTATAGAGCGGTTATATTGTGGCGCGTGTGGGGCGGCGTTGCGGTTACTTGCATTATTACAAAGCTTGGGTTCCTGCATTCGCACCCCTATAGTACCCGCGGTAAAACCAGCCATTTTTACTTTTACTGCATTAGCTTCTGGTCGACCGCTTATCCAAACGTTCTCGCATTCAAGATTTTCTACTTTTAGCTCTTCGATTCAGTAAGTGCTCCTTAATTTCTACTTCATGCCCTTTAGATTTTTGACATCATGTTGGGTTTATCAAGTTCTGAGGGTAGTCGAGGAAGGGATAGTGAGGCCACCCAATCTGATAGGCCTATATATGTTTTTGGGGAGTCAGTGAGTTGTCGGGTGAGGATTCCAATTCCAGCAGCTCGAGTAGCAACCGTGGGGGGGATGAAGCTGGGTCAAGCTAGATTCCTCCCTCGTGGGATCGATTATTTACACCAAATCATTACAGCGAGATTGTGTCCACCATAAACCCTGTCGACCTGAGGCGTCTTAGGCAGTTATACCATATTCCGACTGAATACGAACTTCTAACTCCCGGGGAGACTGGTCGAATGCATCGTCCTTCTGCAGGTTGGATAACTGTTTTCGAAGATACTTTTAGATGTGGTCTTAGGTTCCCCCTGAGTGGTACCATGTTAACCTGCTTAGGGGCCTTCAAGTGTGCATAACTCAACTGTTGCCCAACTATTTTTCCACCATCTGTAGTTTCATTGTTTTAATGCATCTGTTCAATCAACCTGCCAGTTTCGAAAACTTTCAAACCTTTTTCACCTGCCAATGTCTCGCAAGTCGGGTAGCGCCGACGAGTCAGGCTTCTATTATTTAACTACTCGACCGCGCCGTAAGTTCCTCGTAGCCCCTACTTTCTCATATGGGCAAGAGTGGAAAAAATTATACCTATTCGTTCGAGTGGCTAGGGATTTCAGTATCCCTCGGGGTTGGTGGATGGGGCATGTCTAAATGCCAGGTACTTTACCCTGACCTAGCCCAATACCTTCGTTCGGGACCTGGTTGAGTTTGGCCAGATGGAGGCCTCGATTTTTATCGAGGAGAGGCATTTGGTGTTGGCTGGGTTATCGCCATCTCCGCTAGATTTACCTTCCAATGATCGACTAGGTAGATAGTGCTTTCTTTAATTTGTTGCTTTTTTATTGTTGCTGTCGATTTTCATCCCTGTTATTTTGCTGTTCGACAGATCATGAAGGAATCATGAACAAGTTGAGGGCAGAGGCTTTGGCGAGGGCATAGAGAAACCGATAATGCCAACAGGGTACTACAGCTCGCCAAGCAGCCGATGCGATCGAGGAGCCTCGCCTAGAGGTTGCGGTGCCTACTCCTTCTTCGACGCCATCACCTGGTCAATAGCTCGCGACCATAGGCAGCAGCCCCATGGGTCGGGGCAAGAGAACAATGGTGGAGCAGGGGAGACGTGCTCTGAAGAGGGCTGCTACCAGCAAGGGAAAGGGGAAAGCAGCGAGGTCAGGACCGCTGTCCGGGGATGATCTCTTCGGTGATCGAGGGGATGAACTGTTGTTCAACTTGCCGAAATTTCCTTCTCCTCGATTCGGGATGGAACCCGACATGGTCGTGCATAATTCACTTTCTATGGACTATGTCGGGCCGACTGGAGCTGCTCCACTGAAGGTTTTATTAGCAGGTCAGTTCGTGGCTGACGGGAGGAGAATCATGGGACTGGGCCAGGACGCGGCTCTTCGGGAGTTGGCTTATCATGCCAACATGGTAAAGTTTCCTTGCTTACTATTATGTTGCTACACGTTGATCGAGTATCTAATAGTATTATCTTTCAGGTCGGCCAGCTGGGGTATAACTTTTATCGGAGGTCGGAGCTGGCCTTGGCGGATCGGGAGCAGCTGGAGGCTGGTGGGGACACAGAGACTCTGAAGGCTCAGCTCGAGTCTTCACATATGAGAGTCGATGAGATGGAAAAGCAGGTCAAGGAGCTGGCTAAAGAGCTCCAGCTGAAGGACGAGCAGCTGATCGTAGCCGTCCAAGAGAGGACAAAAACAGATATGCTGGTCAAAAGTTGCAGTTGGACAGGTAGGTCGCTTGGAACTTTAGTCGATCAGTGGGTCAGAATGCAGCTTTAGACGAGGCACGGGCCGAGTTCGATTGTACACTGCCAGTGGTGCGTCGGGAGGCAGTGCAACAGTTTATGTTGAGCTCGGCATTCTAGGATGCAAGAGTCATGTTTGCTCTCGACGACGCCCGGAGCTCGTTCGAGAAGGCCGTTAAACAACTGCAACTTTTGGGCTACTGCTTTCAACCAGAAGATAGGAGTCGCATTAGCTACTTGCTTGATAAGCAGCTATAGCTTTATCCGAAGGGCGGGGGTGTGGCCGAGGGATCAGGCATCGAGGCTGCTGTAGTAGAGGAGGCTCTCCCACTGACTTTGCTGACAGACGAGCAGAGGAGGCAAGCAGAGGTCGAGCAAAAACTGAAGGCCGTCGCCTAGGAGTTTGAGTTCGCTGGTGACTTCGCGTTTGAAGTCAAGGAGGGAGAGGTTGACGTAGCAGAATATTTTCCTACTCCCAACAGGCGATTCTTGATCGATGAGGCTGGTCCATCTCAGCCGGCCACTACCGTTGTGCCCGTTGCTGTGGCTATGCCCGAGCCTTTGTTGGTGGTTACCCCCCTGAGAGGCTGGTGAAGAGGGTGCCGGCTCAAGCTGAAGTTTTTGTTCATTTTTTCTCTTTAATATGTAATGAACATGCCTCGATGAGGCGTTTGAATTTTGGTTTATTCGTACTAATGTATAAACAAATGCTTTTTAGTTTTCAGCAAGTTTAGCTAATCTTTTGCTTCCTTTGCTTTTATTCTTTTTTGCGAATAAATTTATGGTCGAATGTTCGCAGTGTTATATTTTGCGAGATTCACTCAAGATCCTTGTCGAGTAAGTTGTGATTGATATGCAAGTGAAATAAATAGCATTGAAATTTTGAATAACTTAGCAACTGTGGAGTCGATTTCATGTCATGAATCGATAAAGTTCAAATAAACTTAGCGACTGCGGAGTCGATTTTATATCATGAATGGTAAAGTTCAAGTAATTTTATCGACTGCGGAGTTGAATGTTTGGTCTTAGCTGATGGGCCTTGACTTGGCAGCATGGAACATGCTTTGTCGACTACGGGATTGACTTTGTGGTTTTGGCTAATAAGCCTCAACTTAGCGGCATGAAGCCTACTTTGTCAACTACGGGGTCGACTGTAGAGAGCAGATTTTGCAGGTTTCATGTTGCCGGAATGTGCTATAATTTTATTGCTGGAGAGAGATACAAATGGGGCCAATGGGCTTTTACACATAGCACTTTTTCAGGTTTATTGGGTTCCAAGGTCGTGGTAGTTCGCGGCCTGTTGCGTCTGCTAGTCGGTAGGCATTGTTTTTGGATACTTTAATCACTGAGTAAGGTCCCTCCCATTTTGGGTCAAGTTTTTCCATGTTTTTTGACACTTTCATTTTCTTGAGAACGAGGTCGCCAACTTTGAAGTTTCGGGGTCGTCCTGTCCTATTATAGCGTTCCGCCATTTTTGATCGGTATCACTGTATCGTGTTGTAGGCTACGTGGTGCTTTTCGTCAACAGTGATTAGGTCCAGCGTCCTTTTCGATACATTTCTGATCGGATTATAGTGGATTACTCGAGCTGTGTGCTAGATCAGCTCAGACGGAATTACTGCTTTGGATCCGTAGACTAAGTTGTATGGGCTGCGGCCCGTGGCTATTCGAGGTGTGGTTCTGTAAGCCCAAAGCACCCCTAGGAGGTCGTCTGCCCAACTAGCCCCTGTCCCTATTATTCGAGTCTTGAGGTGGTCGAGAACTGTTCTATTTGTGACTTCGGTCTGGCCATTAGACTGGGGATTTCCCACAGAAGTGAAGTGTTGGGTAATTCCCAAGGCTTCGCACCACTTCCTAGTGTTCTTACTTTGAAACTGAGTGCCATTATTCGAGATTAGGACTTTAGGCAACCCGAATCGACATATTACATTTTTCCAAATGAAACTCTTGATGGCGCGTCGGTGATTTTCAGAACTGCTTCGGCTTCTACCCATTTGGTGAAGTATTCGATTGCCACTATGATAAACTTATGCTGGCCCAACATCTTCAGGAGAGATCCAACTATGTCAAGCCCCCGCTGGTCGAATGGCCATGTGATCTGGACGTTGATCATCGATGCAGCTGGTTGGTGCTGAATGTTTGAATAGATTTGGCACGACGGGCACTTTCTAGCGAAGCCGACTGAGTTTTGCAATAAGGTGGGCCAAAAATAACCATAACGAACAACCTTGTGCGCTAAAGATCGACCACCGGAATGGTTGCCGGAGATGCTGGCTGTATCTCCTGCAGTATTTTGTTCGCCTCTTTGAGTGCTAGGCATTTCAGTGGGGGTCTTGATATTGACCTCCTATAGAGCTGTCCATGTTCATCTAGTGCAAACTTGGCTGCCAGTCCTTTAAGTCTACAGGCTTCCTTATCATCAGTGGGCAGGGTCCCTTGACTTAAGTAAAGCTTGATTGGCTCTTGCCAAGAGGGGGCTGTCTGTACGACGCACCCGATGGGGCTATGGTTGGTGGTTGTGACACAGGGTTTGTCAGCCACCAAAAATGTTATGGTTCTTTCTCTGGTATCCTTCGTCGAGCTGGCTAGCTTCGAGAGTGCGTCTGCTTGTTCATTCTCTGATCGAGGGACTTGGCTCAGGGTGAAACTCCTGAATGATTATCGTAATTATTTTACTTCTGACAGATATTGAGTCATTTTGAGCTCCTTCGCCTTGAAATTGCCCTCCACCTGTTCCGCGACCAGCTGAGAATCAGTGAATGCTACAAGCTGCTCGACGCCGTGAGTTGCGGCTATACGTATTTCTGCGATGAGAGCTTCATATTTTGCTTCATTATTTGTGACCGGGAAGTTGAGTTTTATTACAAAATCATACTCATCAGCGAGTGGTGAATGGGGGGATACACCTATTCCACCCCCTGATGTGGTTGTTGATCCATCCACATGTAATGTCCATGCCAAGACGTTCTCAACATTTTGTATCGATAGGTTGAGTCTTTCGACGATGAAGTCGGCTAAGACTTGTGCTTTTATGGTTGTCCGCGGTTGGAATGTGATGTCAAACTCTCATAGCTCGATGGCCCATTTGGTGAGTCGACCTGAAGTATCGGGCTTCGACAACACCTGCTTTAACGGTTGATTCGTTAACACCACAATTACATGGGACTGGAAGTAAGGCCGTAACTTTTGGGCTGTCGTAACGAGGGCTAGAGCAAACTCTCAACCTCCAAATAATTGTGTTTGGGCCCATGCAAAGCCTTGCTGCAATAATACACAGGACGGTGGGTCCCTTCTCTTGTCGATGTCAATACTGAACTGATCGAGGCTGAGGATACAACTAGATAAAGCTGTAGCACTTCTCCGAGCTCGAGTTTGGCGAGCATGGGTGGTGAAGACAAGTACTGTTTGAGCTCTACCAAGGCCTGATCGCAATGCTGAGTCTACTGAAACCCATATTTTTTGGCATTTCTGAGGATTTTGAAGAAAGGTAGGCTCTTGTCGGCCAGCCAAGCTATGAATCTGCTGAGGGCTATGACCCTGCCAATTAGATACTGGACTTCACGAACTATGCGAGGTGGGGCGATGTCCAAAATTGCTTGGATCTTCTGAGGATTTGCCTCGATCCCTCTCTGACTTACCATATATCCGAGGAACTTGCCTCCGCGTACACTAAATGTGGACTTGTTAGGGTTAAGTTTCATGCCGAAGGCCCTTAATATAGAAAAAGTATGATTGAGGTCGACTAGATGGTTCTCGGCTTTCTCGGTTTTGATAATCATGTCGTCGACATAGACCTCCATCGACCTCCCGTTCTCATTTTTGAACATGAAGTTGACCAATCTTTAGTACATTGCACCCGTATTTTTGAGTCCAAAGGGCATAACTAAAAAGCAAAATACTCCGTTGGGGACGACGAAAGAGGTCTTGTCCCTATCCTCAGGTGCCATGAATATTTGATAATAGCCTTGGAAGGCATCTATCATGCTAAGCAATTCACATCCAGCAGTAGAATCTACTAATAAATTTATACGAGGCAAGCGGTAAGGATCCTTTGGGCAAGCTTTATTTAAATCATTACACATTCTCCATTTTCCCTCATTCTTAGGGACAAGTACAACATTACAAAGCCAAGAAGGGTATTGAATTTCTAGAACATATCATGCTTCCAAGAGCTTGCTGACCTCCTCCTTGATGATTTGGGACCTCTCAGCATTGAAGGTTCTTGTCTTTTATCTCACTGGCTTGTGAGCTGGGTCCACATTGAGTCGATGGACGATGATACTAGGGTCAATTCCTTGAAGATCTGCAGCTTTCCATGCGAACACATCAATGTTGCGTCGAAGGAAATCGACCATGAGGCATTCCAAATGGTCGCCCATATCACTCCCGACCAGAGTGGTTTTGTTAGGGTTTCTAGGGTCGAGCTCTATTGTTTTAAACTCCTCGACAGGCTTGACCTGGGTATCTTCCAGCTTCTTCTTCTTAGATGAAGTTCCCTTTCGGGTTTTGCTACTGGGGCGTCCCCTGAGGGCTTCAGTTGAGGTCGTTTCCTCTGCTCATTAGAGTCGATGGAAATGGTGTAATAGCGCCATGCGTCTGTGAGGTTACATAAGAGTTCTCCTACTCCTGCTGGGGTCGGGAACTTTATCTTCATGTGGTAAGTGGAGACGAGGGCACTAAAGTCATTGAGGGCTGGTCGGCCCATGATGACGTTGTATGCAAATGGAGCATCGACCACCAAATAGTTGATCATCAATGTTCGGCTCCAGGAGCCTTGTCCAAATATTGTGGAGAGGTTGATAGATCCTTCAGGGATGATCTCGAACCCACCAAATCTGACTAGCGGTGTTCTGACTGGATCAAACTTTAGTTCCCCCAATTTCATTATGTTCAAGGTAGATAAGAACATGATGTTCACGGAGCTTCCATTATCGATCAATATCTTTCTGACCTTGAAGTTGGCAATTTCAAGGGTTACCACCATGGGGCAGTCTATTTTTCTATCGACTCCCTTGTTCTCCATATGGTCGAGGTCTGAGTCACTAAAAGAGATCGGCTCGGCATTGGTTGAGAGTTGGAAAATTGTCTCGACCTTGGATGGTTTGGTTGACTCAAGCTGTCTTTGTGTTTGTTTCCTTGCGTGCCTGGAATCCCCTCTAGTGGGGCCTCCCGCGATCATGTCGATGACTCCTTGAATGGGTGGGTTGGGCTCTTAAGCATGTCTTTTCCCTTTTTCTTCTCTCTGGCCAACCTTTCTCTATGGGGAGTCTGATCAGTCTTGCCCTCTTCACGCCTGACCTGCTCCTCAACAAATTTTTTCAAATAGCCTTGTCTAATCAGTCTTTCAATCTCATCCTTCAAGTTGAAGCAATCTTCCGTGTCGTGTCCTTTCTGCCTATGGAAATGACAGAATTTCTTTGATTTTTTCATGGCTTCGGTCTCTGTGATCTTTCGAGGTTTCTTGAGCAGGTTCTCATGTTGAATGGCGAACAACACCTCCTTCCTTAGGAGGTTGAGTGGAGTGTAGTCGTGGAAGCATTTTATTGGGGAACGACGCCCCTCTCTGACCTAGCGGTCATCTTTCTCTCTGTTTTTCTTTCTGTCGAGTTCTAGGCTACCATAATTTAGCTTGTTCATCTCCTCCTGGGTCATGTACCTCTCAGCAAGGTCGAGAAGCTCTTCCATCGATTTGGGTTGTTCACGCACAAGCGTATTTGCACATTCTTTGTGTTTTAGGCCCAGGAAAAGTACATCAATCAAGAATTCAATCCTCGAGCTGTCAATCTTCAACACCTCTGTGTTGAATCTGGTGAAAAAATCACGGAGGAACTCTCATTCGTTTTGCTTTACCATATGCAAGTGCGTGTGGGGGAGTTTGGCTTTTCTCCTACTTGCGAATTGATGCAAGAACTTATCACACAGCTGGTCATATGAAAATATAGACGCCGGCTCCAGCTTCACAAACTAATCGAGAGCTACTCCTTGGAATGTACTTACTAGCATCTTCGCATGGATGTACTCATTGTGTCCATATAGTTGCATCATGTGCTCAAATTACAACAAATGTTCATTCGGATCCGTTGAGCCATCATATCTCGGCAGTCCGATTAGGATCTTGGCATCGACAGCAATACACTCATCTATGATCTCGTGGATGAATGGTGAGTCTTACTCCCTACGAAATCTCTGTTGCCCGTCCAGATGGAGAGTCCTCTTTACGTTCCTCCTTGAGATCTCGTCCAGGCACCTATTCAGCTATTGTACTTGGTGGGATACCTCTTTCCACTCCCGTTGATCCGCTTAAGATGCATTTCTGCCCTGTCAGAATCTTGAGTGCTCGACCTTATTGCGTTGCGGGGCTCGAAGGGGTCAAATGCCGTGGTTAACAGAATCTGCTACCTCTTCCCTGGGGGGGACGGGCTATTTCTCTAGGAAAATGGCTTGGGCTCAATTCTCTTCTCGATGGGGGCCTTCGCGATCCTGGTCACTGAGAGTTCTCCTCAGGTCGCCTTCTCTCCGGGGCCGTAGGCTGGGGCGTTGCACTGGCTGCCGGCTCCAGTTGGATGGCGTGTCGATTCAATGCGGCCGAAAGCTGGGTAGAAATTTGTGCCGAAATTTGTTCGCTAATGAGTTGCATCAACTGGGGCATCGTCAACGTGAAGGGGAGGGGAGCTGGACCTCCTATTTTCTTTTCTCCTAGAGGGAGCTTGCCTGGTGTTCACCATCTTTCGATAGAGGATTCAGAGGTTTCCCACAGATGGTGCTAAATGATGAGGGTTCGGTTCGTTGTGTATTGGTTCAGTTAACAGATTGGATGAAACTCGACCTCTCTGGTCGATATACTTGTTCAGGTGGGCTGAATCCTTCAATCACCAGCAAGCGTCAGGCTAGCCGAGGAGCTCTCAGCTTAGGCCCTTTGACACTCAAGTCAATACGGGTCGACGAGATCATCCGAGCAGCAGAGTATGGGCTTTTTATATATATGAGAGCATACCTTTAGAAGGTTGGAATGGGGGTATTTATAGCCTTTTCCACCTGGGGATTTGTCTGTGATGCCCCTGATGAGTAGGGAAGGCCTTCATCCTTGCATGAGGGGCAATTGGTCAACTCCCCTCCCTTTGCCACTCCAGGTGGCCATCCTTCCAGGCTTTAAAGTAGAGGAGTACACTGTTGGAGCGCCTGCTACGTCAGACGGTAAGGGGGGTGGCATGCCCTATTAATGTGGGGGCATGCCGCCCGTCAGTGCATTTACTGCGAAGGCATAATACTGTGCTGTATCGACCTCTCTAGTCGACATGGTCGACTCGACACCGTTTTGGGAAACAGGTCAGAGGCACGGGTTGAGAAAGAGGTCGACTGAGGTCGATTGCGCCTATGGGCCTCTGATGTAAAGACTGGGCTTGGCGCTGCATCTCTGGGCTAGCTTGGTTTGGGCCGAGCTACTTGGGCCACCCCGTATCACTCATGAAGATTAAATTTATTAATTCTTATACTAAAACTAAGCCTGCTGGCTAGCTTGTTCGCACTAAGTAAATTATGTCTTTGTCCCGTTGGCTTATTTATTTGAAAGCATTCTATTTCAGTGCCTATCATTAAGAAGACATAAATTTTGTATCAAAATTATTTCTACTTATCTCGAAGTTGCAGAATCGGTCTAGAATAATTTATTCGTAAATACTTGTCTATTGTTTAGTTTAATCTCACTTATTTCTGCTACTATATGAAACCACTATTTTGATGAATTCATGCAAAGAATTATAATTTGAAGTTCTGTGTATTAATTTGAAAATTTCTGATTATTCAAATATTTGTCAAAGTGTTAAATTTGTTCTTGTGATAGATTTGTTGGTGATACGTTCTTATGGTAATTATTGCTGTGGGCGCATTGAAAGACCATCCTACCCTTCATTAATATAAAAAATACTACCATAAGATAGGCTCCACGTCTTTTTACATGGGTTGAGTCACGACTCGATTGAACCCAACCCGAACCAGGCTGCGACCCGAATGCTAGACAATAGATCAACCCATGATCCCACGCTTGGAATAGCGCCAGCATGATTCGTACGGAAAGGACCAATCGGTGACTATAAAGAGCACAATTCCAGGTCACGTCACACATCTATTGATCATAAGCTATCTATATCAAGTTTCCTCTTGATTTAGAACTCGAACTTAATTAATCACCTTACTAACTTAGGCATCGGAGGGCCTTAGCTGAGGGCGATATCAGCTAGCCTAACGTGTTCTCTTGTGATCAGGTTAGCGGCCCAAATTTCAATTGTGTGGTTCTAGGTCGAAATGGTTACTGCGATCAAGGACACCTTGGACATTTTGGCTCGAGGTCATAGCCATGGAACTCGAGCCGCATCAGTTGGCGTCGTCTATGGGAAGTCTGACTTGATTCATCTATAGTAAGAGTCAGTTGTGAGTAATGGACAGAACTCTTGGAATGACCCTGGATACTCCAATCCCCATATCGCCGATGACCCCTTCCTCACCAATATCGCCAACCTCCGCATTACCACCTGTGGCGGTACTATAGAATGCTCAAACAGGTGTAGAGCCAAGAACCTTGTCATTGGATCCCGATGGAACACAGATCATCCAGATTAGCAGGAGCAACCTCAAATAAATGGTCTTTGAGATGAGCCAGTAGTTATGGGATGAACGCGAGCGTCGAGCTCGAGAAGAAGTAGTGGCACCCCTTCAGGCATGTCCCGCATTAGTAAACCGGTCTCCTGTTCCAAGAGAGAAGGCCAGGACCCTCGCTAGCGGAGGGGGTGCAGGAATTGCGGATATCCAGGAGAGAGGAGATTGCAGACTCAGAAGAGAGGGGGAATAAGGTGGCAAAGAGGGTATATCACCCACCTAATGTTTACTGAATGGAGGAATGGTCAAAGTTGGAACCGCTGACACTAAACAAGGATGACCCATCATTTAAGAGACCCCAACCTTCGCTCTCCAAGGAGGAAGTTGACGAGATAAGTGACCAGGTTGAACAGTTGAGCAGGAAGATCGACGAGCTTAAAAAGAAAGGGACTTGGGCATTGCAGAAAAGGAACTCATTGTTCTTGGCAGAGATACTGGCCGAATTGGTGGCATCACACTTCAAACTGCATGACTTGCCTAAGTATGATGGGAATAAAGACCCCAAGAACATGTAACAACCTTTGAAAATATCATGAATTTATATGGTCAGTCTGACGCCATGAACTCTAGGATCTTTGTAACCACGTTCATCGGGAGGTCCTAGGAACAATAGTATCTTATGATCTGCTCATAAGGAGGTTTTTATACCAATTTGCTAGTAAGAAGAAGTCCAAGAGATCGACAACTTATTTGTTCACTATACGGCAAAGGGAGGACGAAAGCTTGAGAAGCTTCATGAGCAGATTCAACAATGAGATGCTGGAAATGTAAGACCTGTGCATTGATATGATCACAAGAATCCTCATACATGGCTTGAAAAAGGGACCATTGGCATCAGCTCTTGCCAGAGAACCCCCGGAGGATATGGAGCAAATGATGGAAGTGGAGCAACGCTATGTCCAGGAGGAGGAGATCAACGCCATGAAGGATCATAAGTAGTCCAAAAATGCTCCACGCAAGATTGAGAAAGACCAGAGGAGGTATGAAAAAGACCAAGGTCCCCCCAAGGCTCGGTCTAAAAAAGATCGTCAGGAATCCCCGCTGAGGAAGTATAATCACTATGCCCTACTCAACACCACGAGTTCACGTGTACTTAAGGCCATTGAGGGATCGAAGATACTGAAATGGCCTCAGAAGATACGGGATACCCCTACGAGGCGAAACTCAAACAAATACTATCGTTTTCATACAGATCAGTGTCATGATACTGAGGATTGCATTCAGCTCAAAGATGAGGTTGAGAGGCTCATCAGGTAGGGGTATCTGAAGGAGTTCGTCATTAGAACCAGAGGGCACGAGTTCGAGGGTGAGTCTGAAAGGAAGGGGGATCGATCTCGATCTCGGAGTAGATCCCGTAGTAGAGAAAGAAGGGTAAGGAAGTAATCAACGACCCTGTGGGGGACAACTTACCCAGGCGAGGAGTCATATACATGATAGCTGGGGGTCTCACATCTGGGGATTCCCATAGCTCGAGAAAGAGGCACATTAGATCCTTCAAGAACTAGGTAAATCAGAAAAGAACTAGTACCGTGATGAATATTGCGAACGAGCCTGTTATTACATTTGATGATAGGGACTCTCTGGGGGTCGTAGGTCCCCAAAATGACCCTATGGTCATCACCATGGATATAGCAAATTTCGCTGTACACAAGGTCTTGGTGGACAGTGGAAGCTCAGTGGACATAATATTTTTGGAGGTCTAAAAAAGATGGAGCTCGCGCTCGCAAGGTCTCCCCGATTTACACACCGTTAGTAGGATTTGGAGGGGCTGAGATCATGCTGATGGGAACTATTGATCTCCCGGTGTCTCTGGGAAAAGAACCGTGCCGCAAGACCCTGATGCTAAAATTCTTGGTGAGGGATGCCCCATTTGCATATAATGTGGTCCTAGGTAGACCTGGTTTGAACCAGTTCCAAGTAGTAATATCGATTTTCCACCTCAAAATGAAATTCCTAACTAGCGGAGGAATTTGAGAGGTGAGTTGCGACAAAAAAGAAGTAAGGGAATGCTACCATGTGTCTCTGAAAAAGAGGCTTAAGGGTGAAACCTTGGGATTGAGATCAGGGTCGGGGTGGAAATACGAGGAAGGAGGATCAAGGTCAAAGGGAAAGAAAGCCCTCATGGCCTTAGCAAAAGACTTATCAAACTTGAAACCCCAGGATGAGAATAAGAAGAGGCGAGTCAAGGATTGCAGGATCAAACTCGCAAGCGGGATCAAGGAAATCAAGTTAGTACCGGGGGACCCGAGCAAGATGACAAGGATTGGAACTCAGATGACCCCAGAATTTGAATTATTGACTATCGAATTCCTGTGACACAATGCCGACGTCTTCGCTTGGAAGCCCTCAGATTTTGAAAGGATAGATCCTGGGGTGATAGTACACAGGTTAAATGTGGATCCCTAGGTTTGACCCATCCAACAAAAGCAGAGAAATCACGGGGCTATGAAGAACAGGATCATAGAGGATGAAGTAAATAAATTGCTGGAAGCGGGTGATGTTGTTGAGATCAGGTACACGAAGTGGTTGTCGAATGTGGTGGTCGTGCCAAAAATAGGTGATAAATGGAGAGTGTGCACAGATTACTCAGACCTGAACAAGGTCTGTCCTAATGACCCCTACCCTTTGCCGCGAATTGATGTGTTGGTGGACTCTACTGCGGGATGCGCTCTCCTTAGCATGATGGACGATTTCCAGGGATACCACCAAATCTTTATGGCAGAAAAAGATCGAGATAAAACAACATTCGTAACTGAAAGAGGGATCTTCTGCTATAACATCATGCCCTTTGGGTTAAAGAACGCGAGCGCCATCTACCAACAGTTAGTTAACAAGATGTTTAAGGAACAGATTGGGGTCATGATGGAAGTATGATATGCTGGTCAAGAGACTGAGCGAGCTCGATCACTTGGTGCATTTGGAAGAAGCCTTCGCTATAATGAGAAAATACAAGATGAAACTTAACCCATCTAAATGTACCTTTGGAGTTAAAGAAGGGAAGTTTTTGGGGGACTTGATTAGCGAGCGGGGAATAGAGGCGAACCTAGAGAAGATTAAGGCCATTACCGACATGAGCTTGCCTAAGTTAGTAAAAGATGTGCAGAAACTTACGGGTAGGATTGCATCTTTAAATTGGTTCATCTCGAGGTCAGCCAATAAGAGTTTGCCCTTTTTTAAGATCTTGAGGAACATGAAGAACTTCCAATGGAATGAGGTGTGTGAAAAGGCTTTTCAAGACCTTAAAGGGTACTTAGTCTCACCTTCTATGTTGGCAAAACCTATTTTGGGGGACCCCTTCTACTTGTATTTGGGAATATCAGGGTATGCGGTCAGCTCGGTACTGGTTAGAGAGGAGGACGCGGTACACAAGCCCGTGTACTACATGAGTAAGATACTGCAAGGAGTAGCGGGCCGATACCTGGAAGTCGAAAAGCTGGCGTTGGCCCTTATAATGGCAACAAGAAAGTTGAGACCCTATTTCCAATCTCATAAAATAATTATTTTGACTAACCACCCCTTGAGACAGGTCCTAGCTAAATCGGACGTTTCGGGTAGATTGACCAAGTGGACAATAGAGTTGGGAGAGTTTGAAATTGAATATCGAAGCAGAAGTGCAGTGAAAGCCCAGGCCCTGGCTGATTTTGTAGTCGAGATGGTGGGGCATGACCTCGAACCGAGTAAAGTAACATGGATGATGCATGTCGATGGATCCGCCATGTCCCAATGCGGAGGAGTAGGAATTTTCCTCAAAGGACCCGAGCACGTAGAGCTCAAGTTCGCTGTTAACCTGGTTTTCGGGGTCACAAATAATGAAGCAGAATATAAAGCTATGGTTATAGGGCTGAAGGCTGCCAAGCATATGAATATTAAGAAGTTGAATGTTTACACCGACTCACAACCTGTTGCTCTCCAAATAAAAGGAATCTTTGAAACCTGAGAGAGGTCGATGACGGAATACCTGAGAAAGGTAAAGGAGCTCATGGCGGAGTTTGAATTCTACCAAAAATAGCAAATACTGAAGGAAGAGAATGAAAGGGCGGATGCCTTGGCTAAGTTTGGCAGTTCCACCGTAGGAACCCGAAACGCAAACATAACCTTGCTGGTAGTTGAGAGATATGAGTTAGAGGATGTCATCCCTGAAAAATAGATGGTGATGCAGATAGGGAAGGGGCGGCTTGGAAAGACAGCCTGATTCAGTACTTCACGGACGGGACCTTACCCGAAGACTAGAAGGAGGCTAAAAGACTAGCTTTCAGGGCAAATCGATTTGTTATGGCCAGTTGGGATTTATATGAGAGATTAGTTGAAGAACCTCTATTAAAATGCTTGGGACCTGAGCAGGCTCAGTATGTGATGTGAGAAATCCATGAGGGTAGCTGCGGGAACTACTTGGGTGGAAGGTCTTTAGCCATGAAGGCCCTCCGATAGGGGTATTTCTAGCCCACGATGAACTAAGATGCGGCTACCTTAGTAAAGAAGTGTGAGAAATGCCAGATCCATGCCAACCTATCCCATTGACCCGCTATCTCAATGGAGCCGGTTCCTGTGTCATGTCCTTTTAATCAATAGAGGATAGATATATTGGGCCCGTTCCCGAAGGCTCGGGGTTAGAAGAGGTTTGTAATAATAGCGGTTGAATATTTCAGCAAATGGGTAGAGGCAGAGGCATCCGTAAAGGTCACAGAGAAGAAGGTCATGGGTTTCCTCTGGAAAAACATAATATGTAGATTCAGGATCCCTAGAGTTTTGATTTCAGATAACGGAACTTAATTTAATGGGAAGAAAATCAGAAGCTGGTGCGAGGAGCTCAAGATCAAACAGCGATTCACTTTAGTTGGGAACTCGAAAGCGAATGGTCAGACAGAAGTGACAAATAAGGACCTTTTGAAAAGCTTCAAGGCCCGATTAGATGACGCTAAGAGGGGATGGGTTAATGAACTCCAGGGGGTTTTGTGGGCACATTGAACCACCCCAAAAATGGCTACGAGAAAGACCCTGTGTTGCTTAGTGTATGGAGTCGAAGTTGTGATCCCTGCTGAGATTGGGAAACCGACCCGGAGAATTTTGGAGTATGAGCCCAGAGATAATGTTGACACTAGAGAGTTCGAGTTGGAGATAATAGAAGAAAAGTGGGACAAGGCGTGTATCAAGATCCAAGAATCTAAGAATCTCATGGCACGGCAATACAACAAGAAAGTTCAATGGAGGTGCTTCGGGATAAGAGATTGGGTCTTGAAAAAGGTGGAGGTATCCAAGCACGTAGGAAAGCTGGACCCAAATTGGGAAGGACCATACAAAGTGGTGAAGGTAACTAGGAAAGGGTTATATAAGTTGGAAGATGCTAGGGGAAAGGAGCTACCGAGATCGTGGAACGTGCAGAATTTGAAAAAAATTTATATTTGAAAGTGTAATGAACTTTATAATGCCAATCTTCCTTGTAATGCGGTTCGCTCGGCCTGCTTTATTTAATTCCAGGAACTTATTTTTCAAGCAATATTGCCTATGTTTTTTCCATGTAGTAAAAAAATTCCCAAGTGAATGGGATTGAGTTCCGGTGAGGGATCTGTGCAAGATCTCCACGGCGAGAAATTCCCAAGTAAATGGGATCAAGTTCCTATTAGGGATCTGTGCAAGATCCCCATGGTAAAAAAATTCCCAAGTAAATGGGATCGAGTTCCAACGAGGGATCTGTGCAAGATCCCCATGGTAAAAAATTCCCAAGTGAATGGGATCGAGTTCCCGCGAGGGATCTGTGAAAGATCCCAACGATGAGAAATTCCCAAGTAAATTGGATCGAGTTCCCGCGAGGGATCTGTGCAAGATCCCCACGGTGAGAAATTCCCAAGTAAATGGGATCGAGTTCCGGCGAGGTATATGTGCAAGATCCCCACGACAAGAAAATTCCCAAGTAAATTGGATCGAGTTCCGACGTGGGATTTGTGTAAGATCCCCATGGCAAGAAAATTCCCAAGTGAATGGGATTGAGTTCTGGCGAGGGATATGTGCAAGATCCCTATGGCGAAAAATTCCCAAGTGAATGGGATCGAGTTCCCGCGAGGGATCTGCGCAAGATCCCCACGGCGAGAAATTCCCAAGTAAAAGACATCGAGTTCCAGCGAGGGATTTGTGCATGATCCCCACGGTGAAAAATTCCCAAGTGAATGGGATCGAGTTTCCATAAGGGATCTGTGCAAGATCCCCACGGTGAGAAATTCCCAAGTAAATGGGATCGAGTTCCCATGAGGGATTTGTGCAAGATCCCCACGGCGAGAAATTCTCAAGTGAATGGGATCAAGTTCCCACAAGGGATCTGTGCAAGATCCCCACGACGAGAAATTCCCAAGTAAATAGGATTGAGTTCCTGAGCAGGACCCCCTCAATGAGATGGGATATTGAGATAAAGCATCGAGTGTTATTAAAGTGATAATTAATGAAAACCCTGTACTTCATTAAGTTCAAGCGTTTACAATATCGTTTGGGTTCTCGGGCTTGCAGTACAATGGGGGATTGGGGCTGGGGGAACCCGACCTGGGAAAAATAAAAATACAAACTCTCATTTTAGTGAATTTCTACTATACTTGTTGCCCGATTTCTGCGGCCGCTTCAGGGGAAGTAGGAGCTTCGTGAGGAATTTCACCTTCCTCGACATCTGGGGGAGGGACTTCATCCTCCTTGGCTAAGAATGTGAACTCATCCTCAGCCTCATCTTCTTCTGGGAGCTCGTTCCAGGGGTAATCTTTTAGATCTGCGTCTTTAGTGGGGTCGAACTGCTTTAGATCAAAGCCTTCAACGATCCCACCCAGTTTCTGAAGTTGGGCTTGGCACTTCAAAAAACTCATGTAGGCATATTCAACTGTTTTATTCTCGACCATGGACTCAAAAGTGCCAGACTTCTTAAAGGCTAGTGCTCCTGCCATTCTAGTGTTCTCGATCAGCTACTTATACTCAGTGGAGCTCTCGAATTCAGCACATCCCTTGGAGCAGCCCAACTCATAGGACGCTTTCTTCTCTAAGGCTAAGGACTTTTTCATTTTTGAAAGCTTCTGTTCTAGGTCCTTGATCTCGCAGTCCCAATCCACCAGTTCCTCTTTATGCGATGCGAGTTCGCTATTGATGGACTACTGAGTTATTTTCAGATTGGCTTCGAGCTCTTCTTTGGCATCCTTGAGCTCCATGACCTCCATGTCTCCGGGCCATGAAACGGCTTCGCTAGTAGGCGCATTGGAGGGATAGCTGATGCATGTATGTGATCCCCTGAAAAAGAGACAAACGGTGTTAACTCATGAACCATAGTAGTTTGAAAATTTTTGAAAGATCCTATGAGGTTCTAAACTTGCCTGCATGAGGGCATGGGCGTCGTGCTCCTCGAGTCAAGAAAAGTTCATGGGCGCGAGTAAGGCGTGGTCTTAGGGCATCGGCACTCTTTACAAAGCTCAAATGAAGTCTCTCCTGATCTCGACCGCAACACGGAGCTTTAATCTATAATTTTCCAGTTCGGGATCAAAACTAGACGCAAATAATCACTGGAAAAGCTTGAGTTGATGGTCTTGTAATTTTTACGTTCATCGTTCAGCAGGACCTCGCGTCGGGCGATGATGTCGAGGTCGCAGGATTAAGCCAGAGGAGGATCTGGTTTGGTCCGCGCTTTCTTACCTGAGAAGCCCTCTTCAATCGACCCTTTTTTCCCTTGGACTTCTCTGAGAGGCTTTTACTGGATTGACTAGGAGAGGTCAACTTTGGGCTTTTGCTCTTGGATCCATGCTTTCGCTTCTTGCCCTTACTCTCGAAGGTACCTTTGGTAACGACCTCGACCTTCGGAGTGGGTTCGGTTTTCGAACTAGGGATTTAGTTGAGAGGAACAGGTTGTTCAACTGGAGCTACTACGTTGGTGGAATGGATTGGGGTCGGTGTCGGGGTCGCAGTGGGTACAACGGGCATGAGCCCAGATAATTGTGCTTTGGCCAACAGGGCCTCCTTCTAAGCCTTCATCTTATTGATTATCCTCAAATTCTTGCTCGTCATGACTGAAAAAACAAAAAGACAGAAAGAGTTATACTTTGGCCTGTTACAAATAAAGCTAAAGTAGGAAAATAATAGTTAATGGTGACAGAGAAGACCATCTTCTAAGGTCCTTTAGACCCGAATGTTAGCTGGCGAAAGGCCAGTGACCTTGAGAACTTTCTTTTTCAGGAGCTCGTTCGCCTTATATATATGGGTGGTTAGAGTGTTTATGAAGTTTTCTCCCTACGTGACCTCATCCGACACGAAAAGCTTAGGCTTGCTATGCCTCCAGTCGGATCTGAACCACCAAGGGTGATTGGCGAGGGCTCGGATAAAAAAGAACTTTTCCTTCCAAGGGCCTAAGGAGGAAGGAATTTTATCTACAAATTTACACGATGGTTGCGCGATAAGATAATAAAACTCGCGCACTCCGAATTGGGTCGATTTCGTGATCGAGTAAAGTGACCAGAAGTGGGCGAAGGAAGGCTCGACCCCGAGATGGGTCATTACAATGAAAAAACAAAGGATATGTCTTATTGTGTTGGGGATGAGCTGGGCTGGGCACACGTTTAACCCTAAGAGGATGTCCTCTATTGGGTCAGGGATAGAAAACCTCAACCCCCCCTCCAGTATCCCTACCGAGAAGGTGGCACAGCCAGAAGGGGGGAGATGCATCTAATCTAACTTATTGGGGAATATTATTTCATAGTCCGAGGGGATGAAGAATTTTGACCTGACCTCGGTGACCACTAAAGACCCTAGGTTTGGGATTATTACTAGCCAGGGTGACATCGCGAGAACATATTCCTCCATCTCGGGATCTTGGACTGACTCACTTATTGGGGTTGGAAGCGAACTCATCGGGTTCGGGTTCGAAGGATCAAGATCCTGGGATCTGAGAGGAAGAGGAGAAGATAAAGGACCTGAGAAGGGTACAAGTTGAAAGGAGGTCACGCCCTCAGAGCCTGAGGAGGAAGAAGTACTTTCATCTGACCCAGCTGATAAGGGCTTCGAGTCCCTTCAAAGGAAGAACTCGAACTCGAACTCGAGTTTAAGGCCATTATTAAAGGAAAAGACAAACTTAATGAAGTGGGGTCTTGGGTTGGTGATAACAGAGGGATATCGGAATCTGAGAAGGCTAGCAGAGGCAGAGTGGAGAAAGAATCAAATGAAGTAGTAGAGTAACCCTCGAGAATTTATAAAAGAAGGGAAGACGGTTCATTCCCCGAGGCGGCATCAACGACCCTGATTAAAGGGTCTTGATTGGACGGCTATGAAAAATCAGCATCTACTTCCATAATTGCATAGGTTCATCTCCCTAGGGAGGAGTAGGAACCAATGCACTTAGGAAGTGGGGGAGTCAATGATGGTAATTATTGCTATGGGTGCATCGAAAGACCATCCTACCCTTTATTAATATAAAAAATACCACCACCAGACAGGATCCGCGCCTTTTTACACGGGTCGGGTTATGACCCAATTGAACCCGACCCGAACCAGGCTGCGACCCGAATGTTGTACCATAGATCAACCCATGATCCCAAGCTTGGAATAGCGCCAACATGATCCATACGAAAAGGAGCAATCGCTGACTATAAAAAGCACAGTTCCAGGTTACGTCACACATCTATTGATCATAAGCTATCCATATCAAGTTTCCTCTTGATTTAGAACTCGAACTTAATTAATCACCTCACTAACTTAGGCATCGGAGGGCCTTAGCTAAGAGCGATCTCAGCTAGCCTAACGTGTTCTCTTGTGATAAGGTTAGAGGCCCAAATTTCACTTGTGTGGTTCCAGGTCGATGTAGTAACTGCAATCAAGGATACCTTGGACATTTCGAATCGAGGTCATTGCCGTTGAACTCGAGCCGTATCACGTTCCGCAAATTAACTATGGCTAGAAAGACTTTCAACTAATATTTTAAATGTTGAGTCCAACACCAATAGTGTTGGTAGTGGAGCTTGTATAGCTTCCATTTCTGTGACTCTTGTTATAATTAGACAAGTTGTGAAATTCGAAAAGCCCAATGGTAATAATTTCAAAGTTGACAACAAAAGATGTTGTCCTGCCTTATAACCTTAACTTGGCGAGGTTCTTGTGTGAGGGTTGCTCAGCTTTAGGAAAAAACCCAGATATGCAGACTGTGGCTGCAGTTGAGGCATAAAATCATGACTTTTCTATGCGAGAATTATATCTTTAGAGGATTATAGAATGAGGATGCCAACATGAAGGAACTTGTTGTTGATAAGTTCCTAGAGTTCCAATAATGGATTCCAAGTTTGTGATATCTCAAATCAACGAGTTTTAACTAACTCTGCACGAGTTGGTTGTTTGTGAGAGAATATTTGAAGGAGTTCAAGAATTATCACCTAGTAGGAAGTAGTTCTTGTGAGACTAAGGATTGAGGAAATAAATCATGCTCTTGAAAAAAGACCCAGTGGTAACTTCCATAAGGCCAAGGTAAATGTGGCATAAGTGGACCACCTTTGATGGTGGAGTGAGAGACATGAACATGTCAGCTCTTATGTCATAAGGGAGCTTGGTGAAGAATCAAGCAATGGTAAGTGGACATTGCGGCCACTCGACATGTATATGCTGGTTGAAGGTTATTTATAGCTTATCATAGTACAGAGAATGAAACTTTATACATGGGAACTCATCCCGCTCAATGGTGCAATCTAAAGCCAAGGAAAAAAAAATGTTTTTATAACTTTCATTGGTGATTGCATAGGTATTGTAGTGTTTATGTACTTTTGAGCAAAGATACATTAGACATTTGAAATATATAAACATCACAAAGATGAGGTCGAAAACAACTTAGAAAGAAAATAAAAGTGTTTCGAAGTAATAGAGGTGGGGAAGATAATTTGCCCATTTGAAGAGTATTAGCTGAATACGGAAGAAGCCATGAAATATAATTGTTTTATATGCATTGCAATCAAATATCGTAGCAGAGCATAAGAATCAAAGTTCTAAAGTGATGATGAATGTTTCGTTTAAACAACTTAGAAAGAAAATAAAAGTGTTCCGAAGTAATAGAGGTGGGGAAGATATTTGCCTATTTGAAGAGTATTAGCTAAACACGGAAGAATCCATGAAGTATAATTGTTTTATATACATTGCAATCAAATATCATAGCGGAGCATAAGAATCAAAGTTCTAAAGTATAATTGTTTTATATACATTGCAATCAAATATCATAGCGGAGCATAAGAATCAAAGTTCTAAAGTAATGATGAATATTTCATTAACTAGTGCAAGAGCACCTAAAAAAATATGGGGGAGGCAATATTAAATATGGTCTACTGAGGAAAAAAAAGGGGACACTTTTGAAACATTGAAAGGTTATCCACTTTCCTCCTAATATCTTTGAGTGCGGGGGTGTTTAGTTAAGGTAGGAGTTTCATCTCTTAACATGGTCAAGATAGGACCTAAAACAATTGATGGAATCTTTATTAGATATGCAAAATATAGTGCAGCATATAGATTCCTTTTACATACATTCAATATAGATGACATTCATGTTAGTACTATTATCGAATTAAGGAATGCAAGTTAATTTCCTTTAGGATGTATTTCCTTGGAAGAGGGAAGAAGGGAAACCTTTGATTGAGAGACCTCGAGAAGTCCAAGGCAAGACAAAGAGGAAAATAAACTTAGACATAGCAAGAGTACTAGAACGTTTAAGTCCTTTGGACCCAACTTCTTGACTTATATGCTAAAAGATGAACCATGAACCTTGTAAAACAATGACAATACCAAAAGCTCCATTATGGAGAAAAGCAGTAAATTGCAAAATCGAGTCCATCATGCAAAACTATATTTGGAAATTGCTGGATCTTTCTCTTGAAAATAAACCTTTAAGGTTTAAATAGATTTTCAAGAGGAAGATGAGAGCATATGGTGTTGCAGATAAATACAAGGAGAGGTTTAGTAGTCCAAGGATATAGATAAAAGAAGGTCTTGATTATTTTAGCACTTATTTGCTAGTGACTAGGATACATCCATTAGGTTATTGATTGTATTTGTGGCACTCAATAATCTTGAAATTCACCAAATGGATGTTCAAATAATATTTTTAAATAGTGATGTAGACAAGAAAATCTATATGATACAACCTGAAGGGTTTGTTATTCTAGTATAAGAGAAAAAGATGTGTAAGTTAACAAAGTCATTGTATGGCTTAAAAACAAACACCTAAGCAATGGCATGCAAGACCAAGTATTGCTTGCAAATGACTTTACGATCATTGAGTACGAAAAATAAGTGTATGCTTGGGGCACCACTTTTGAGTATCGTTATTGTGTTTGTATACTAAGAAGATATGCCAAGTTTGGGCCAGAATGGAGTGATCAGAAAGATGAAAAAGTTCCAAAATGGCAACTTCTATATGAAGAATATGACAATGGCCATGTGAAGACTCTCATGGACATAAATCTATGACTTACCAAGAACAAGGGTAAAGCAAAGGCTCAATAAAAATATACGTCATGAGTTGCACGAGGCTAGATCTAGCATATGTTTTTGATAAGTTGAGTAGATTTACTAGTAATCTTAGACAAGAATATTTGATGGCCACCTAAGAGTTTTAAAGTACTTGAAATATACCTTAAACTATGGATTCATTATACAAGATATCCAGCTAGCTGCTAGCTGTAGTTGAGGAACATAACAATTGGAGTGCATGAGTGGATATGTGTTTATAAAATAAAAGAGAGAACAGAATAGCTATGCTAAGTTTTGGATGATATTTCAAATTAGCATAAACTTGTGATGGTGATTTGGAATATGCAATTGGAAGGGCACAAATTAGTGAATATAATGATAAGTCTTGACATATATGTCATAGACATAATACCATCAGACAATTGCTCTATTATGGAATTATCTCTATTGACTATGTGAAATCAAAAGATAATATTGCGGATCCTCCACAAAAAGTTCAAATAGGGAGCAAGCTGATAATTATTGAGGTGAATAGGACCTAAGCCTATAAAATGACTAAGTCACCATAACGGGGGTCCTACCTATGTGATTGGAGATCCCAAGAAATAGGTTTAAAGGGAAAAACAAGTTGTCCTGTCTCAATGTGCAAGCATTGTGGGGGGCTAAAGCCTCATCCTATTCCCATGATAAGCAAAAGTGCCATTTGCAAAGGTGTGAGGTTAAATATTGCTTTTAATAGCTTTTATATCTTGAATTTTCAGGTGGAGCTGCGCATCTATATGATTAAGGATTGGGTCGGTCCAATGAGAATTTTTAAGGTTGAATTCTCATAGAGTACTCATGAATACCAATAACTGTTTAGGGCTTAAATGAACACAACATTTGAATTATAGTACTGACTATTGAATGATTACATGTGAAGTTCTATTGTCTTCTTATACACAAAAGCCAAATAGTTCAAGACATCGCATTCACTGGTTGCCAAGTACATCTGATAGTTCTCATTAATGAAGGGTCAAAGCTAAAAGCTATCTCTCCCGATGTAGTATCACTTGAGTTGAAACTCATTTGTGTGTTTGTATTCATATGCATATATAACTAGATAATTTTCTAATTCATGTGGGGATATTTGTGAGATTTTGACATGTTAAAAGGTATTTAATAAACTAAAATATAGTGGAATTTATGACAAAGAGTTTATCTCATTGAGAAGATGCTCATAGAATATTTATATGCCAAAATTGAATAATCGAATTAGAAAATTGAGTTAAAGTGGCAATAAATAAGGACATCATAGTAGATAGAATGAGTCTATTCAATGTGTGTGTGTGTTTGTGTGTGTGTATATATATATATGTATATATAAAGAGAGGTTGCTGGTGTGTTAATAAAGAATTTTCAAAAAAAAGAAAAAACATTAAATTTGTCCCCATTATCACACATATACATGAAGGTTAGCTTAAAAGCTAGAGTTGTGACTTGAGCTCCTAACTCTTGAGTGGAGTTGTGATTCCTAGTTAAATGATTTTATCTTGTAGTTTTATTTTTAACTGTGTCCTTAAGAAGAATTATGATTCTTAATAAAGAAGCATATCTCATCAGACAAGTTGCATTGCACAACTATAAATAGAATGTATTAAAACATGAAAAAACGAATTAAAAAGAATACCCATAGCATTTGTGTGATCACTACAAAGCACTCACTACACTGAACATTTTCATTGAAGAAGTTTCAAGTTAGAAAGGTTCGGAGTCACAATCAATTGGAGTGTTGCCTTTGGTTGTGAATAGAATTATTGTATCTTGGAAGGCTATTCATCAAAAGACCTTCGTGCATAAGTGGGGGACAAATAAAGCCTTAAGAAAACTGTGTGTTACATAGGCCTCGATTTTGCATCTTTTCATTCTGCATTAACATTCAAGTAGGCTTTCTTTGTTCCATACCTTATTTTAATTTTCTGCTTTCAATTTTCTAATGTTGTATGTAGTATAATATTATACATTGTTTAAAGATTTCATGCTATTATGTTGTGTAATATGAAGTTGTAGTTTCTTTATATATATGTGACATTTGAATATGATGCCACTTGCACGAAAACAAAATATACACTACAAATTAAGACAGTGTTTCTGGTTAAGAGTTGGATTAGCAAATAATAAGTAGATTTGAAAGAAAAGTGGGCGTCTTAGAAAGTTGCAAGTGAAGACTTGGGACGAATGGTTGACTATTTCTTATGTTTGGAATTGGAATGGAACTTGAAGTTTTGATCATCTAAGTAGTTAATTAATTTAAACGAAGCTAAACTCCAATTTGGTATTGCTGATTGATTGGTCCGAGTCTCCAGCTTTCACTCTCCTGCTTTCACATGATTTTTTTCTTGATTTCTCTTTATGAAATGTATTATATATTAGCTTTGCATGAGTAAATTAAGCAAATAAGAAAAAGAATTCTAGTCTTTGTCCTCTAGCTCTCTAGCTAGCTGGCTTGGGAAACCCAAATGAAGCAAGCATGCATATACATAAATAAGGAAATTCCTAGTAAATGTGTGTAAATGTCGATTTAGGTTCTCAATTTTAATTTATATTTTTGATGAGGGTTCAAATCGTAATACAAGTGCTCCGATTCCGATCTCTATAGGGGTTAATCCCAAAGGTGGATATCTTCCGTTGATGATATTTGAGAATCCTGCAATCAAGGCAAACGTTAGGCTAGCCGAGTGGCCCTCGGCTTTGGCCCTCCGACGCTCAAGTCAGTATTTTCGGTGTCTCACAATGAAGTAAGATAGGTTTAGTGTGTTTTTTGCATACCTTGTGAGGCAAGACAGAGGAGTTTTTATATTCTTCCCCTTGTAGGAAAATGACTGATAAGCCCTTGGCTTACCCTTGGGGTCTTCAGCCTCCTCCAAGGGGCAATTAGTCTATTCTCCCATTTGAATTTTGCCAACTAGATGTCCTTTCAAGCTACAGGACGGGACGGTATACGGGGTGGCGCCTGCCGTGTCAGACAGTGAGGGGATGGCATGCGCCATTAATGCGGTGGCGTGGTGCCAGTCCACGCATTTAATGCGGTGGCAGGGCGCTGTGCAGAGCTCGACCTCCTGTCAGCCTAACTGGGGTCGAATATGGTCGATATCGTCCGAGGGCTCTGAGGCGCCCGCCTGGGCGTGAGGGGGTTGGTCGAATATTATCGACATGTCCCATGGGCCCTGGGCTGTTGTCTGGGCGTTGGGCCCTTCGGGCCACTATCTAGTCGAACATAGTCGACGTGGGTCATGGGCCCTGGCCCGTTGTCTAGACGTTGGGCCCTTCGGGCCACTATCTGGTCGAATATGGTCGACGTGGGTCATGGGCCCTGGGCCATTGTCCGAAACGTTGGGCCTTTTGGGCCACCCTATATCATGAGTCCCCCTACTTCGCAACGCAGATCGAGGGAATCGAAGAGCGGCATTGGGAAGTAGCAAATATTAACGTGTCTCGACTGGGGATTTTTAGAAATCGACCAGGGTTTTGGGTGTCTACTGAGCGGTTACATCGTGGCGCGCGTGGGGCGGCGTTATAGTTTCCCCCATTAATGCGGACGCTTGGATAACCGCGCCTTTTCTTTTATAAATACTAACTGGTATTCAGGCTGCTTTCGCCTTTACCGCTTCAGATATTCCTTGCTGGAAGAATCACTAACCTTTGCGCTTTCTTCAGAGATTTTCTGGGTTTTAGCTTTCCAAATCTAGTAAGTACTCTTCCCCCTCTATTTCTTTCCACCTTTCTTAGAAGAAAATGTTTGGGCTATTTAGTTCTGGTGGTACTTCTGGTGGGGATAGTGAGGCGACTGTGTCTGAGGGCCGCGGGGAGTTTTCTGACTCAAGCCGTTCCAGCTCCGGCGGCTCGAGCGGCGCGCGGGGGGGGGGGAAAGCTGGGCCCAGCCGGGTACCTTCTTCTCGCGGGCGATTATTTACCCCAAACCACTATATCCCGTTAGAACTGACCCGCGTTCAAGAGCTTTATCACATTCCTCGCGAATTCCAGCTGTTAGCCCCTGGGCCTGCTGGTCGAATGCACCACGCGCTTGCCGGTTGCATAACTGTTTTCGAGGATGCACTTAGGTGTGGTCTTAGGTTTCCCTTGAGTGAGGGTATGGTAGGTCTGCTTAGGGGTCTTGGAGTGTGCATCACGCAACTGCTGCCCAACTGTTTCTCGACGTTGTGTAGCTTTATAGTTCTAATGTTCCTGTACAGTCAACCCCCAACCTTTGAAAATTTTTCAAACCTGTTTTATCTTTGCGTGTCGTGTAAATCCGGCAGCACTGAGGAAACAGGCTTTTATTATCTGAGCGCTCGGCCTCGTCGGAGATTTCTTGTGGCGCCTTCCTCGTCCTATGGTCAGGCGTGGAAGAAACGCTACTTTTTTGTGCGGGTAAAGGGCGGGTTCGATATTCCCCGAGAGTGGGCGAGGGGTCCGGTCGAGGTACCAGGGAATCACGCTCCAACCTGGTCAAGCACATTCGTGAGGGACCTGGTCGAGTTTGGTCCCATCGAAGCCACTGTATTGCTCGAGGAGAGGCAATTGGTGTTGGTTGGGTTGTCGCCAGCCCCATTAAATTTTCCCGCTGATCATGAGATAGGTAGACTAACTGCATGCGCCGTACCCTGTCGTTTACTTATGAACATTCCTGCATTTGATATTTTCCGTTGCTTATCCTGTGCAGACCGCGGCGAAATCATGAACAGGTCCAGGGCTAGCGCGATGGCTCGAGTTGAAAAGAATAAGCAGCGCCGATAAGGCAGCGCGATTTGGGAAGAGACATCGGGGGCCGACGAGCCACGACGATTAACTGTTGCCCCCGCGCCCTCCAGAACACCTTCGCCCGCTCGACAAGAAGAGGTCGAGAGAACCGTGGGTCGAGGAAAGAGACCCATGGACGAGCCGACCGCTCCCCCCCGAAGAAGGCAGCTGTAGGGAAAGGGAAGTCGAAGGGCACGGGGCTGAACGTGCCGACGGGAAAAGAGCTCTTCATGGACCGAAGCCCCGAGGCACTCTTTAGTTTGAGCAAATTCCCATCTCCTCATTTTGGGTCGGATCCAGGTGTAGCTGTGGGCGACTCGTCTAGCATGGTATCCTCCGGGCCGGCTGGGTTGGATCCCTTAAAAGTGCTGATGGCTGCGCAGTTCATGGATGACCAGAACAAATTCCTAGGTTTAACCCAGTCTGGGTTGCTGTGTAAGTTCACCTATCATGCAAATATGGTAAGATCTGGGAACCTGGATGTCTACTTGTTTAACTCTTCTTTTCCTTCATTTAGTTGCCTTCTGACATAGTCTCGTGTTTCAGGTCGAGCAGCTAGGCTATCACATGTTTCGCTGTTCCGAAGTGGCGCTGGCCGATCGGGAGCGATTGGAGGGGGGTGAGGACGCTGAGACCTTAAAGGTTCAGCTTGAGTCCTCCCAGATGCGGGTCGAGGAGCTTGAGAGAGCAAACGCCCAGTATGCCAAAGATATGGAGGCGAAAGACGTCAGGTGATGCTGGCGGTAACGGAGCAGACTCTAATGGAGGCGAAGTTGAAAAAACTGGAGCTGGATATTCAAGTCGCCTACGAGTCTGGTCGTGCAGCCGGCCGAAGTGAGCGACTGGTCGAAGCCAGGGTGGAGTTTGCTCGGGTGTTGCCCGAGGTGCGGAAGGAGGCCGTTCAACAATTTATGGTGAGCCCAGCCTTCCAAGACGCAAGCGTTGTGCTTGCTTTGGATGACGCACGGGGTGCGTTTAAGAGGGCCATCGCCCAATTACAACATCTGGGTTACGGCATCAGCGATGAGGATCGCTCGAAGATGGGCCTTGGCTTCAATGAGCAACTGCGCCCACTGGTCGAGGAAGATGTCATTGAGGCCGATACTGCTGAGGTCGAATCTGCCGATGTTGTCGATATGAGCCCCGAAGAGCGGCAGAAGGTAGAACTCGAGAAGAGGCTGAATGCTGTGGGCCGAGAGTTCGAGTTTGCTGGCGACCTTGCCTATGAAATTTCTGAGGACAGGGCGGATGCCACAGCATTCTTCCCCGCTACTCCACGGCTGTTTATGCCCTCTGCTGCCAGTCCCTCCTACACGGTTACCGCGGCCGTTCCCGTTGCAGAGGCACCACTTGAACCTCCGTCTATTTTGGCTCCAGCGCTTGCTGCTGAAGGGTCTGGCAATTCTAGCTAGGCCTTTCCCTTGTATTTTTGACTTTTCATTCTGTATATATGTCTTATTGAGGCTTTATGAAATGATATTTCTTTGCCCATTCTCTGCTGGTGGTTTGCTCTATATTGTCGTTTGTCTACTGCTTTGTCTTCGTTGGTTTAAAGTTTTGTATTGACAACTTGTGTAAGTCGATAGGATGCAAATAGTGCTTGTCGCAGAACACATCTTACACTGGTAATATAAAATGGTTTCGCTAACTTTTTTGTAGCTAACGTGCATTTGCGAGCGGGGCTCGACTTCCAGCTTTAAGGGTGTTTTCACCATGCGAAGCATTGGTCTCCTAAATTTGGCGGCATGGCCGAGCCCATAAATATGCATCGAAGGTGTCGACTCTGTTGTTTTGAAAACTTTTGGCGACTGCGGGGTCGCTTAAGGTGGTCTCAGCCGGTGGCCTCGACTTAGATGTTAAATCCTTTCGTCGACTTCGGGGTCGACTAAGGTGGTCTCGGCCGGTGGCCTCGACTTAGATGTTAAATCCTTTCGTCGACTACGGGGTCGACTAAGGTGGTCTCGGCCGGTGGCCTTGACTTAGATGTTAAATTCTTCGGCGACTGCGGGGTCGCTTAAGGTGGTCTCAGCCTGTGGCCTCGACTTAGATGTTAAATTCTTCGGCGACTGCGGGGTCGCTTAAGGTGGTCTCGGCCTGTGGCCTCGACTTAGATGTTAAATCCTTTCGTCGACTTCGGGGTCGACTAAGGTGGTCTCGGCCGGTGGCCTCGACTTAGTTGCCAGATCTTTTCAAGTTTTCAATCGCGATGTGCCCTGCTTCTTATAAGCGGTTCAACAGATGTCAATTAAACAGTTTATACAAAGAATTTTTTTAAATTTACCGCATTCCATGGACGAGGAAGGTCGCGACCTGTAGTGTCCGCTAATCGGTATGAGTTATTCTTGCATACTTTGGTGATTGCATAAGGTCCCTCCCACTTGGGGTCCAGCTTCCCGACTGGTTTTGAAACCTCCACTTTCTTTAGGACTAGATCGCCCACTTTAAAATTTCTCGGACGGACTGTTTTATTGTAGCGGTCCGCCATTTTTGAGCGGTACCTCTGCATCTTGTTGTAGGCTATTTGGCATTTTTCATCTACGGTAATTAAATCGAGTGTCATCTCCGATGTATTCGCTATTGGATTGTAATGAATTACTCTAGCTGTGTGCTGAATCAATTCAGATGGTATCACTGCCTCAGAGCCATAAACTAGACTGTAGGGGCTGTGGCCTGTGGCCGTTCGAGGGGCCGTTCGATAGGCCCAGAGAACGCCTGGGAGATCGTCTGCCCAACTGGCCCCTGTCCCTATTATCCGGCTCTTAAGGTGGTCTAGGATTGTTTTGTTAGTAACCTCGGTCTGGCCGTTGGCTTGTGGATTGCCTACTGAAGTGAAGTGTTGCGTGATGCCTAAAGTTTTGCACCATTTTCTGGTGTTTTTGCTTTGGAATTGAGTGCCGTTATCGGAGATAAGGATCTTAGGTAGCCCGAACCGACACACGATGTTCTTCCATAGAAAACTCTTGATAGCCGCGTCGGTGATCTTAGGGACTGCTTCTGCTTCCACCCATTTTGTAAAATATTTGACAGCCACTATGATAAACTTCCGCTGGCCAGAGGTTTTGGGGAGCGACCCTAATATATCGATGCCCCACTGGTCGAACGGCCATGTGATACTAACATTGGTCATTGGTGCGGCTGGTTGATGCTGAATGTTCGCATGTACCTAACAGGATGGGCATTTCTTAGCGAAATCCACAGAATCATTGAGCAGGGTGGGCCAGAAATATCCGTAGCGGGTAATCTTGTGAGCTAGAGACCTTCCACCCGAGTGGTTGCCACAGATACCTGCATGTACCTCCTGCAATACTTCGTTCGACCTCCTGTACTCCTGTCCATGCTCCGATTCCGATCTCTATAGGGGTTAATCCCAAAGGTGGATATCTTCCGTTGATGATATTTGAGAATTCTGCAATCAAGGCAAACGTTAGGCTAGCCGAGTGGCCCTCGGCTTTGGCCCTCCGACGCTCAAGTTAGTATTTCCGGTGTCTCACAATGAAGTAAGATAGGTTTAGTGTGTTTTTCGCATACCTTGTGAGGCAAGACAGAGGAGTTTTTATGTTCTTCCCCTTGTAGGAAAATGACTGATAAGCCCTTGGCTTACCCTTGGGGTCTTCAGCCTCCTCCAAGGGGCAATTAGTCTATTCTCCCATTTGAATTTTGCCAACTAAATGTCCTTTCAAGCTACAGGACGGGACGGTATACGGGGTGGCGCCTGCCGTGTCAGACAGTGAGGGGATGGCATACGCCATTAATGCGGTGGCGTGGTGCCAATCCACGCATTTAATGCGGTGGCAGGGCGCTGTGCAGAGCTCGACCTCTTGTCAGCCTAACTGGGGTCGAATATGGTCGATATCGTCCGAGGGCTCTGAGGCGCCCGCCTGGGCGTGAGGGGGCTGGTCGAATATTGTCGACATGTCCCATGGGCCCTGGGCCGTTGTCTGGACGTTGGGCCCTTCGGGCCACTATCTAGTCGAACATGATCGACGTGGGTCATGGGCCCTGGTCCGTTGTCTGGACGTTGGGCCCTTCGGGCCACTATCTGGTCGAATATGGTCGACGTAGGTCATGGGTCCTGGGCCATTGTCCGAAACGTTGGGCCTTTTGGGCCACCCTATATCAATTTTATTTTTTATTTTATTTTATGGATATATGATGTGTATATTAAATATTTCTTTATAAAAATAATATATTGAGAATCAGATGCACTTAACATATATATATTAAATTGAAATAGGAGATGAAACACTTGACATATATACATCAAGTTGGAATAATAGCATGCATGATTTGTTTTCTAAATCTTTAAAAATAAATGATAAAATACAAACAACATTTAAGAAACATTGAAGGAATAGTCCATGCTCACTTGCGTGGACGCGGTAAAATAATCGGTATGAACAGTGGTTTTTAGTTAAATTCTTGCTCTCAATTCCCACATCCAATTATTTTTTTTTCAAATATTTTTATTCAATCATTTTTAATTTCCCACATTCAATTAATTCCTTATATATTCCTATCTAGCTCCTGTTTTGGGAATTGGGATGGAGCAGATCATGAACGAAAATGTGGGGTAGGCTGGGCAGGCCTTCCTCGCGAGAGAATAAATCTCAACTTCATTTATATATAGGGGTGTAAATAGATATTAAATGAATCGAATACACTGTTTTCATATTCGTATTCATTTAATTTTTTGAATATTCGGATACGAATTTGACGGATATTTAAAAATAATATCCAAATTCGTATTCATCGGATATCGGTCGGATTCGGATATATATGTATTCAATTAAAATTATTCAGATGCATTCATATTTTATTAAACTTATCCGTATTCGAATTATTATTTTATATTCATATTCGATAATAATTATTTAAATATCCATTTGCGAATATCCAAATATGTAAATCTATGAACCTATAACAAATACATATTTTTATTAATAGAAGGAACTATATAATTTCATTAAAACGAAAGCAATCAAACAAATAGCACAATTTCTAATTAGTAATTGACTTTATAATTGATTATTAGTACTTATTAATAATAATAATGATATTTAAGTATATTAATTATAAAGTTAATCAACAATAATTATGTTGATAAACTTTATTCTTCAATTTTTTCTTTATATTATAATAATTTTTTAAATTTATTCTTTTTTCTTCCAAATTCTTCAATTATAATATATATATATATATACATATATGGATTATAAGTTTTTTATTGAAAAATATAAATAATATATTATTTAATAAATATATATTCGGATCGGATATTAAACGGATCGGACACGCATTTAACATATCTGTATCCATTTATAACTGGATATCTACTAATCAAATACGGATAATATCCGCTTTAAACGGATGCGGATAAATTTTGTATAAACGGATATGAATGCGAACGGTAAATGAATTTTCGAATATCCATTTACAGTCTTATTTATATATATATATATATGTTATATTTATACGCTCAAAGAGGCAACTTCTAAGCAGCTCCATCCTTCAGTTTATAAATCAATGGCACTAATTAATGTACATGATAAATTTTACAGAAAAAGCCAAACTGAAAAAGGAAAGCTCAACAAAACTCTAACGGGAACTAAAAATAAACATATATTATTTAATTTACAGAACAAGATTCTTCTCATGACAGGAATTGGTTAAACTGAGGCGCAGCTGGTCAAATGTCTATGAGACCTTTCGAGATGATAATTTATTTTTTTAAATTATGAAATAATAAATTTTGTAATTGATCTTATTTTATCAAAATAATTTGTTTTCTTTTAAATGTCATCAAACATTAATTTGACTGGTTTTTTAACATTTTTTGTGAAACATAAGTGTTGAGGATATTTTCTATCACACTGTTTATCTCGACCTGAGAGATGATCTGTGAAGTGGAGTGGGGTAGAACCTGCAACCAAGGAAACAACCGTTAGGCTAGCTGAGAGGGTCCTCGGCTAAGACCATCCGATGCTTAGGTTAGTTACTCAACCTTAAATAGAATGAAGCAGAGTGCCAGCTATATAAGAGTCTTTTCTTACCGTTTCACCGGGAGGATTATGTATTTATAGTATTTGTTTGTGAGTAAAAAGACGAATTTCGCCTCGAAAGGCTTCTTGCGTAATTTCCGCGAATAGGAGCAATTTAGGTCATTTCAACTTGAGCCCATCTTTGTAACTATTTACTGGCTTAGTACTATTTGGGTGATTTCGCTGAACGGAGAGGGAACCATGCTGCCATTAATGCGGAGACGACATCATTAACAGCGGAGGTGACATGCCGTCATAACAATAAATCCAGACAGACAGGTGGTTGAGGCATATTTAATGCGGTGAAAAGGCCGGTGCAGGCCGTCAGTATTAGCCATTAAACATTCAACTTTGTTTAAATCAAAATAGAGGTCGACCAAGCTGACCACACAGGTCGATCAAAAGCATTATCCTCCGACCTCACGGTCGAACTTGGGCCTGGTTTTGATTGGGCCCAATAAGCTTATTAGGCCTAAAGGGTCCGAAAGGGGTGGTCCCATCTCAATAAGAATTTAAGAAAAACAAATAAATTTAGATCTAACATTCTATAATTTTTTTCAAAAAAAGATATTTAATACTTTATGAAGTGCTAAAAGTATTTCATAAAGTTTAAAAATATTTTAAAATGTAAGAATTAATGGATGCCAGCTGCAACTTTTTCTTTTGTGAACATGATGTGAATATATATATATCGATCGATGACAATGAAGGAGGTCTAATGAGTAACTTGCCCGAAACCTTTCCCACAAATGATGAGTTTTTTGTAAAAGAGTTTCAAGAAGTGCCTCAAATTTTAACATTCGCACCAAGGTCCATGTGTTTCAAGTGGAAAATTTGGTGGGGAATTAAAATGAAAGTATTAAAAATTGTTTGCTTTAATATATATATATATATAGTGCAAGTCGATCTTGTCATTTATAAATTTTACATAGTATTAATTCCTTATTATTTTGACATTTTTGTATGTATTGAATTGGTATAAAAAGTTTTATATTTAAAATAGATTGTGAATTTATACATTGTATTTGTGCATTTGCTGTCTGCATGCCCCAGTGATATTTTCTTGTATAATATAATAATAGGTTTGCGCAGGCAAAACAGAATTTTCAACTAGTGCTATTTATAATAGAGCTGTTAGCAGCGTACATGTTAAAATTAGCAGAGTAAGTCGTTGGAGTTGGATGTGGATATGGTTACGTCCGGGTTTTATTGGTGCCGCTCCTGCCGTTGTTTCATTTAAGAAGGAATTCAGACCACTGACTGATTGATTGATTGGCAATTTAGCATTGCTGCTCTTCAACTTCAAAGAATCATTATCAAAGGGAGTCTTCTCATTTTCCAAACTGACCTCACCTGGTAGGAGATATCCTCTTCCTTTGCTTTTTCTTCTTTTTACCTATCTTTTCTTCTCCATTCAATTCTTTACCTCCTTCTCTCCTCCTCTGGCTTTTACGTATTTTCCTTTTTCTTTTTTGGTTTCTTTTAATTGTTTTCTCATCTTTATATATATATAATAAAACTATGCATGTTGTATTGTGCCATTGCTTTTGATTTTGGTAAAAATCCAAGCTTTTCACCTTTTTCTCTTTATTCAGATTTTTCCAAGGTCGCCCGTATTTGTAATTTGCATAGTTCAGTGGTGCACAAAATGGACTTTTTCTAAAACTCCGAAGACCCCACATCTTTTTATGGGTTTTTATCTCCCCTCTCCCGTGGCCAGTTCCTTTGAATCCTATTCATTTTGAAGCTCTAATAAGCCTCTTTCTTTTGTCTGCCTTCCTTTTTTTTTATTTCCTTACAAGGAAAAGCTGTCTATTTCCTCTCAATTCGTCAACTTGTCTTCAAATTCTTGGGTCTTTTTTTGTTTTTTTTTTTTTTTTTTTGCCCTTTTCCCCTCCGATAGGCTGATAGCACTAGTATTTCTATCCTTCATCTCATCCATTAGTAGCTGTGTCTCTGCATAATATTACACAGAAAATAATAACGAGAAGAAGAAAATGATGTATGGAGGTAGTGGGACACATGGCAGGAGGGACCTGGCATCAGAGTACCAGGCTCAGATATCTATATTGAGGCCAAGCATCCGTGCAATAAGGGCAAACATGACGGTGAAATTCCAAGATCTGTATGGTTTCACAGTAGAAGGAAATGTGGATGATGTCAATGTGTTGAATGAGGTAAGGGAGAAGGTGAGGCAACAGGGGAGGGTGTGGTGGGCTTTGGAGGCCAGCAAAGGTGCCAATTGGTATTTGGAGACTCATGTCTCCTCCACCCTTAAGTCTTCTCTCAAATTCTCTGCGTTGGTGAATGCCATCACTCTCAAGAGGCTCATCAAGAAGGGAATCCCTCTTAATTTGAGGCCCAAGGTCTGGTTTTCCTTGTCCGGTGCCGCCAAGAAGAAATCCACTGTTCCCGACAGCTATTACAATGATTTGATCAGGGCTGTTGAGGATAAAGTTACCTCTGCAACCAAGCAGATTGATCATGTATGTGAATTTGTTTTCCTTTCTTTAATTATTTTTGGGCTTGGATTGAAGCATTAGCCTTTGGTATAATTCATCAATAGTTGCTTATGGTTTGAAGCATTATGTTATATCACTGATGGTTGTGGCTTGGTATTCTTGATTGGGATTTATTTTCTGTGTCTTTACTGATGGTTGTTTCAGTTCCTGAACCATTCTTATTTTATAATTTCATTTGTTGATGCCACCAAAACATTGTGTTGTTTTTCAAAAAATCTTTGGGCACTACTGGGTGTTACTACAGTTTTCAAACTCTTGCATAATCATAACAATTGTGCATGGATTACTAGAAAAGCTCTTCCCTAATTAAGAAAGTTTCAATTCGTAGGTGGAGGGAGGTCGGTGTGGGGGTTAGGGTGCTATGAAGTCTCCTGCTTCTTGAAGTGAGTACTAAAACTGAAATGGTGACAAATTACTGTCTAAGCTGCTGCATCAGCTTCTTGAAAACTGTCTTGCACATGGATCAAGGACTTTTCGACGCGATCTTTTGGAAGAACTAAATTCGAATTTTGTCAATTTTTTTAGGAGGATTGGCAGGATTATTGTTGAAATTAAGTAACAATCTGGCTTTTGAGGTTTAAATGACGATTCAGAGTCTCCATTTAAACATATTTAGGAGAAAAATTAATTCATGAGTTGAAAATGCTAGCACTAATTAGGATTCCGGTAGATATTCTGCTTCTCTGTAATTTTTAAAATGGAAATGTATTGAATCGGCAGAAAAGTTTTGAATCTATATATGCATCGTGATTTTGTCTTTCTGGCAACCAATATGGGTTATATATGAGCAGTCAATATGAGTGAAAAGACTCTTGCGCCTATCATGTTCCACGTATGGTGGCTTAATAGAATAAGGAATGGGTAGGGGTGTTGGGGGGAGTGGGGGAAGACTGGATAAGGAAGATTTTGCCCAATTAACTTTACTTTCCCTCATAAACGTTCGAAAGTTTCCATGTGAATATGCCTTACCCAATCTTAGGAGTCATGAATTATCTTATCCATCATCGAGGTCGTCCGTCTAACAAACTTTTAAGTTACCGATTGTTGACATTCTTTCTTTCATTTCTTCACTCTTTTTTGTGCATTTATTACCTAAAACCATCGTCTCTTCTTATAGACAACAGTATGTCAATTGAGGAAGACATTACACCTATACTCATCTCTTGGCTAATTACTTATCAAACCTTTTCTTCTATCACTTTCTCTAATGAATTAACAAGTTCTAATAAGCCACCAACCGGACATTGCAGTTCTTCTGTCTACTCAGTTCCATTACCTGTTTTTTTATGGCTGACAACCTAAGTAATTTCTCAGGGATGAAAGCACTTGTCTGACAATATGGGGTGCATGTTACTGACAACACTGCACCAGGCGAAAAGAAAGAAGTTTTGTCCATAAATTCTTTGCACCAACGAGAAATCAACCAGCCTATGATAGTTATCTTGAATCCGGGACTAAATATGGTTAATAGTTATGGGACAAATCAGCGTTACCCCTTGGTTACTGCACGAATGATGCAAATTCCATACTAGGTTACCTTACTTAGAAAGGATTCTTGCAGTATTAATATTAAATAATGGTGGAATTCATCCCAAGAATTCACATCTTTATATTGAATACAATATGCAAGATTGGATATATCCTTCAGTTGATGATAACTTCCCCGCCTTTAGCTATGTTTTGAGCTGAATACTGTTGTTGATGCGATAATCTCATTGCCTCCTCCTCCATGTTGTTTGGACATTCAAATTTTTCAGTGCAGAATTACCGTTCCATCTTAAAATCTTTAACAAGCCGTTGATTATTCAGCCTCCTCATTTATTATGTCTGGGTTTCTGGTCATGAAAGATTTGATGATGCTGATGAGACACCTTTCTCTGATTCCTTGTTTTTCTTCAATTCTGTATGTCATGATGATAATGGAAGTATAGATACTGAAAAATAGTCAAAGTGTACACAGAGCATATAACTTTTTAGAAAATTAACAGCATTTTTAGGACGTGTGCCATTGTGCCCAGCTCTCACCTGAGTCACAAAAGTTGTGATGAACTTTAATAAAAACACAAGCTCTGGGGTTAACAGAATTGAAAAACATAATTCTTGTAGCTAAGCCAACAAGTATCTGGGATAAGTGTTTCTAAGTTTGATGTCAATTGGCTCTATACTTTTACTGATTGAGGTTGCAAGAGCGAGAATTTAAGTCACTTATAGCTTAGCAAAATCTCAGCACAATATACAGACTGACAAGAGAAGTAATTCTAAAGAACCCTCTTTTTTTTTTTTTTTTTTTTTATCACTTTCATTGGTATATTCCATTATAATACATTTTCTAATTAATATGGGTGCAGGACCTCCCACGAACTTTCCCTGGTCACCCATGGTTGGATTCTCCAGAGGGGCATGCTGCTTTAAGGCGTGTTCTTGTAGGGTATTCTTTTAGAGATTCTGATGTTGGTTATTGTCAGGTAGGTTCTCTTCTTATTACTGAGAATACAGTATTATTTGCACGAATTGTAATCTGGATTTGTTAGTTTGGTCAAGTTTTCCTAAATGAATTTCTGGTGCAGGGTTTAAATTATGTTGCAGCATTATTGTTGCTTGTCATGAAAACTGAAGAAGATGCTTTCTGGATGCTTGCTGTGCTCTTAGAAAATGTGTTGGTTAATGACTGTTACACAAACAATTTGTCTGGATGCCACGTTGATCAAAGAGTATTCAAAGATTTGCTATCGAAGAAGTGTCCGAGGTTGTCTCTCATTTTCTTATGTTTATGGCTTTATTTGCAATTTCTTGGTGGTTTGGTTTATTTAAATTGATGAAAAAGAATCCTTCAATTCAGGATAGCTGCACATTTGGAATCTTTGGAGTTTGATGTTTCTCTTGTTTCCACAGAGTGGTTTTTATGCCTATTTTCTAAAAGCTTGCCTACGGAGGTTAAAACATCTATCCTTGCTTCTCTAACAGTAATCAACACACACACACACACACATATATACCTTGATTAGAATTAATAAATAGTTGACTTGGCTGGCTCATCACGTTCACGTACTATATATTATTTTCTTTGAGCAGACAACCCTGCGAGTGTGGGACATTCTTTTCTTTGAAGGGGCAAATGTTTTGTTTAATGTAGCATTAGCAATTTTTAAGGTAATTACAAAATTCAAAAATCAATAAATGAGCTTGCTTAATTTCTTGTTGCTTCAATATATAGCTGAATAATATATATATATGTAGAGGTAAAAGTTGATCTTGTATTAATGAATTGATGCAGATGAACGAAGAAGAGTTGCTGATGACACATCAGGAAGGTGATGTGATTAATATAATACAGAGAAGTACACATCACCTCTTTGATCCTGATGAACTATTGTTGGTAACAACATAGACCTTCATACTTAATTTGGGTATAAATAGAGGTATAGAGGAGGAGCTTGCATGACAAGAAGAAATGTAAATGTTTCGTTTCACATGCATGCAGGTTGCCTTTGACAAGATAGGGTTTATGACCACCACCACCATATCAAAGCAAAGGAAAAAGCAGGAGCCGGCAGTGATGGCAGAGCTTGATCAGAGATTACGACGACTCAATTCCATCAATTCTGATGACAAATAACACACCATTTTCATTTTTTCTTTATTGTTTTTTTAATTATTTGAGGAGAAAAATAAGATAGTAGTAAGTAACTAATATATATATATATATATATATATATGTTATAGATTGGCAACATTATCATTTCATGATGATAGCTGGAGGAATTAATTAAGAAGAAAACAGGAAACAGAAAAACAGATCATTGTCAGGGTGAAGTAGGTTCGTATTAGTATTAGTATATATAAATGTATGGGTCGATGTAACTGTAAATTTGAAGTAGTAGTCTTTGCTTGCGGCCACGCAGTGCATGCAATTTGGCAGTTGTGTCTATGTATGTATGTATGTATGTATGTCTGTCTGTCTGTCTAATGCATTCTTGACCAAACCAATGGATTAATTAATGCCATATACGAAAGTTGGTTGATCCTGATCAATGATCATAATATCCAATTCTCTAAAGTTAAAATAGTTTTTAATAAGAAATCCTTATCAAAACTAGTTGTAGCTTCCCCAAGAGGGTACTATATAAAGTAGGAGTAGCAATTTTCGAAACGACACGATATTATTGGGTTTGGGTTGGTGGTTATTGGATTGAGTCGATATTAGGTCGATTGATAAACAACACGAAATTATGGGCTGGTTCGGGTTACCCGATAATAACTCGATAACACGATAACAACCTTATGTTTTTTGCATTTTTAAATAATGATTTGTTATTTTTGAACAATTTAACTCTAGATTGATTTGTAGGAATTAATGATTATTATTTACTACGTAAATCTTGACTACTTTGTAATGTAAGGATGATTATTAATCATTGAATGAGATTAATTATATTTTTTTGCAGAAAGTCGACTTTCTTGTTGTTAAAATTAAGTTATACAAAACTTTTGGTTTAACATGAAAATTTGTATATTATTGATGCTGTAGAGAAAATTAAATGAAATTCAATTATCAAATTGCTCTATGGTACAAAAGTTGGGCTACTATAGTATAATATTGACTTTTTTTAAATTTTTTGTATAAGTTGACTTTTTTCAAAATTTTGGTATAAATTGATTATTTTATTAAGATTCTAATAGAACATAAAATGTGTAGGTTTTTTAAATGACTTATTAAGGAAAAATAATTATATGTTGAAACGGATTGAGTTCGAGTTGACACGAAAACTTTCAAGTTGAGTTTGGGTTGAGGCTTATTGGGTTGAGTGTTTATTGAATTGGGTTTGTGTTGAGCAAAATTTGGTAATATCCCCTCTTAACTCGACACGAAACAATCCAACACGATATGATTGTCACTCCTAATATATGGGCACCAATCCATACAAGAAGAATAAAGTATGCAAGCCTGTAGGCCCGAAATGTGTCATGTGATATCATGATTAATTGAAAGGTTATATATATATATATACATATAAATTCCATTGATATAATAAATTAATATATATGTATACATATGACTATGTATATATAATAAATTAATATAGATGTATTTATTGAACAATAAAACAAAATTAAAGTGAGAATAACAGTTCTCAGAGCTAGTCAAACTAAGATCCACGTTATATTTGATATGATACTAGACTAATAAAACAACCAAAAACTAAGATCCACGTTTTATTTGATATGATACTAGACTAATAAAACAACCAAATATGTTGCCATATAATTATATCTATCTTTGCATGAAAATCTATGATGTACCAATATTTCAAAAAATTGTTCATGTATCAAATACATTTAAGAATATGCTATCAAACATGATAAACTTCTAAAATGAGTTCAATATATTATTTGGCATTTTCTGAAATAAACAAAAATGAAAAAAATTATGACACTTCCAATGGCACCTCGAACACCTCAAATGCATAATCAATGAGATGTTATTTATTTTTGACCAATTGAATCTTTTTTAATATATTTAAGTAATACAAAAATAACCAGGAATTAGAATTTCTTTTTTTTTTTTTTAAAAAAAAATGGAAAATGTTGCCCTCATTGAAAAGTATCTTTTTCCACATTTTGTGAAAGTAAAAGCACTCTCCACCCCCCGGCCCCAATATATATTGATATCATAGAGGTCACATTGATAACATTCAGTACAATTATTAATATGAATTTCTTTTTCTGTCTTTTCTAAATTTGTTGTCAATCTTATATGTACAATATGTATATATATACTTGCAAAAAATAAAAATAAAAAAAATTTATAGACGAATCTTTACCCTATTTTGTGAAAAAATTGTTAACAAATTATTGCGACAATGCATTTTTGCCCCTGCGTCATAGATGAAAGCATATAAAACAAAATATATTTTCATTCCACATCACCTAAATTCATTATATCTATCAACCCCGCTAATCATAGCAAACTTTTATTTCATGTAACAACTCATCCAAAAATTGCACGAAAGCAATTATATGAGAAAGGAAAGCGTTAGAAGGAAAAACTAATCCCCTTGGAATCCTAAAGGAGCACAGGCTGATGTAATTATACCAAAACAATGCAAGCTAATCATCTTTATAGGAGCTACCTTTATTTGATTATTTCTTTCTAGCTTGCTCCCTTAGTCTAGCATGAATTGAGCTACTAAATCTAATACAACTTGCTTTGTCCTTGCCAAATAAATATTTTAGGCGCTTATCGTCATTCCTTATCAGAACCATTTTCTTTTTCACCAGACATTGAATTATTCGCATTTTCACTTTGTCAAGAAGACTGTTCACTGCTAATTTCTGGGGAAATGACAGCACTTCATGCAGCGGCATCACTCTGCAAACTAAAATTATCACCTTCTTGAACCAATTCATTGTCACCATCTGCGGATCCTGCTGGAGCTGCATTGCTCTCAGTAGGAGATGATTGCTCGGGCTCTCCAGCCTTCTGCTGCAGGCTCCAATACATGATGCTTGCTGTCAAGGTGAGGATCATTTTCTGGTTCACCTGTCACCACCAGTTGAAACAGATAGGGAAAATAATTTTTCAATGGATATGGATGATGAACCTGTTTAACCAATCCTTGTATGCTTATGTAAAAGAGCAAATCCGCTGGAATGGAACTAATTAGTAACACTCCATATGAGTTTAAAAGATGGTATGCACATCCTCAATTGCTACAATAACAATTCACAGAAACTACCACGACAATGGAAATGTGCTCTCATGTCATCATTGCTATTGGCAAACATACCTCCATGATATCCTCTGGCAATAAAAATATGGAGCATCCGAGCTTTCGGGCAACGCTGATTATGTATGTTGCATTTAACTTCCTATCCTCATCTGTGGTTAGAATCAAAGCCATTTTCAGTTCCAAAAAGAATTATTGGACTAGATTATGTTCAGAAGCACATTCAGAAGAGAAGGGACCAAAATATGAAGAAAAAAGCAGTGAGCTAAATGCATTTGAAAAGATATCATGAATTTAAGGAAGGTTTGGGGTGATGGGGAACCTAAGAGTTCCCAAAATGGTTTTACTCATGGAGCAGAAAATGCAAATATGACAAGTTAGGGCTATTGCCTCATTTGGCTCCTAAAAGAGTCCCCTTCCTGGTGACGCCACATACTTTCTCATACAATCCTAAGAAAAGTCCTAATCTGATAAAATGAAACAAAACTTCCTGAACCAAGCCATTCCATCAGAGGGAGTGGAAGAGGAAGAACTGGTGGCAAGGGTTGGGGCAGGTTGAGTGAGGATTTGCATACCGGTTTCACCTTTTGTGACAAGGCCCCAGTTAACCACCCTTGGCTCCACGGCACTTAGTAGTTCAAGAAAGAAAGTTCCACTGGAAAGGGTTTTGTCCTAACAATGCCAAACAGATTACAGAGGTATAATAGCAAACAAAATAAATAAACTGCATGATCAAAGTTTTCAGGATTACCTTGAAGCTTTCCATTTGAGAAATTCTACCAGATTCCTTTACTTTGTTGTTTGCCCAATTTAGTATGTCAGCATCCGTTATCTCCTTGCCTTGGGAACGAGATCTCAAGTTCTTCAACAATTGAAGCATACTAAATCTCATCAACTGCCAGAGAAAAGCTGGGAATAGGGAAACAAATTAAGTTACAACAGATAGACGTTCATAAACCAAGTGAAAAAAGAATAAATCTAGTGTAAAGGCACCAATGATGCTCTTTCTGGCTTTTTCTAAACCCCACACATTTTCCAACAGTTTTATCTGTCTATATTAATTATCTACCTGTTGCATGCATCTTAAGAAGAGATTAAGTAGTAATCTCATAAGACACTCCATGCTCGGAGCTAATGCAACCTTGGTATGATGATTCAGATGTACAGTAAATGAAAGGCAAATAACTGATGTCTTTGAGGTGCTAACATAATGATGTACCATTTCATCCTCAAGCATCCTCTACCCAATACCACTAGTCTGCTGCATAGCCTGCTCAATCCAGAAACCGTTGCCTAAACCTAACTGCTTCCCGACTCATATGGCATTTTCATCCTCCTCCTTTTTATCCATCCCTATACAAACTTTAGTATCATTTCTCAGATGAGTTACCTCAGAGAGTTGCCCGTGGGGTATAAAAAATTCAGCAGCCTTCACTATTGTCTAGTTTACAGCGTCTCTGACTCTCTTATGTACAGGACCTTCTCTTTCAAGAGTCTCTATGCTCATCCTAATTCAACTAGCTTTCATGGATGACTTATCCATAAGAGCCTCTTCCACTATTCTTCCTATTCTTTGTTATAACAGAATATTATTTCCGTTTGTATCAGTATCAACCAGGGGTAAGCTGAGAAAATCAGATGCTACCAATTATTTTCCAACTCTACATGTATCAGCCAGATAATATCAGATTACATTGCTTGGATATTGTTAGGAAAAAATCTGATGATATTAGATTATTTCGAATGTTATATTCTATAATGTAGGTTACAATTCTCTTTTAGAGAACTGCTTTATGCTATAACTTAGTGGACATGGTATTATTTTGTGAACTACTTAGCATTACAAACTTTCTTGAGAATGATCTTACATTTAATTTATTAATATTTGATACAACAGAAGTTTTGACAATGTATTAAGAGGTGCTACTTTGTGTAATTATATTTTGGCAAAAAGTCATTTTTGGTCCTATAAATTGCTGTTTTCATTTTAAATCATTTATTGATCCATTTAACAATTTTATCCCAATAAATTTTGAATTAGTGATATTTGAAGCCTAATTTGTCGTGATTTTTAAATTCCTCACTAAAAACATCACACACCCCACATGTGACACTCAAATTGGTCATTTTTGCAGAACGGAGGGGAAATAGTCAATGCGGCTACAACTTGGATAATTTTTGGAGGGAAAATTAAAATAACATTCCCTTCAAATCATATACCTTATTGCAAATTCCCTATTTTAGTTGAAAGAAGACCAGAATTTGAGAGGAATTAAGGGAATTTGATCTGGGCTTACCAGGAATTCAGAAAGGAGCTAATATTGTGGATAGTGTCTTCTTCCACAAGTCCTTCTCTGTGAACCGTTATTGCATAAAGTGATCTTTAATAGAAGCTAAAAGACGAGAATAGGATACTAAAATAATTAGGATACAAAAAACATGTTCAGTTATGCCCATTCCTAATTATAAATGAAATCCTTTGCTTTCTATGATGCATAAGAACTCTACAACCATTGGTTAAAGCACCTTACTTAATTGAGGGAACACTAACCATGACAGTTTTATTATTGAAACTTGTTTGGACATGAATAAGAATAAAATATCTTTTTAAAGAGATTCAATCAAAAAATCTTAGATGTCAAGGTTCATTATCAAATATAATTTCAGTAGTTCTCCTGTAAAGGAACAATAGGATCTTGGATTAGGCCCCTCCAAGCACCTGGATTAGGAAAATAAAAAGTCCATTCAAGACATCATGGACTGGTGAGAATCCAAGGAGGAGGTCCCATGATTGCTTCGGTTTCAAGGTATGATATGGTTAATTTTTCCTCAAATCCCCTCTCTTTTTACAGCATTGCTCCCTACTTCTTTCTTAATCTTGCAGTTTTCAATGCAGAAACGTGGATGTGGGGTTTTCTTGTGATAAGCTCCACCTAGCTATGTGACACCAGCTTCAACTTATCTGTCGAAGAAGTAATTATACCATCTTCAGCTAACCTTCACATATAATCTTCATCTCTCGGGCTTGCGCTACCGATCCAAAATATGTGATGGGGATTTGGGGGGAATAGGGTTCTGTGTTGTGTTTTTTGGGGGAAAGACTAGGGCCAAATTAGGGACATGGAGTTTATTAGCTTTGTTCCTCTTTATGGTCCTTACTTATATTGAAAGTGATGAGCATCTGTTCATTGTCCCTCCAACACATTCCATTTAGTTTTCCATGTGCATCAATGCCACCCATTTGCCATGCAATATGCAAATCCTCAAATTAAATTTTACGTGCTGGGCATGAGAATTTTTTTAGTATTTTTTTGAATTTTCTAACTCGAATTTGAAGATTCTCGCTAAACTAGACATAAATTGCTACTAAATCAAAACTTAGTGGACTCAAGCTATGAAATGCTAGTCAAACCACGAAAAATGAAAATAGGCCAACTTATAGGATCAAAATGGCATTGTTCCTAAATTTTTTTCTATAATATTAGTTCTTTTAAAGAATTTTTAATGCTATAATACAGTTGTTTCATATCGCCCGCAAACAACTTAATATGCCATGACTTATGTGGAACATCTATCTGTATTATCATTTATGTCATGACTTTGAACCATGTTTAAGCACCACGCCAAATGGAAGTGAAGGTGAGACTTGAGTATTATTGTTCAATTTCAACCTGTCTAGACTCCTAGCATATCAAGAAGCATTGGCATATTCTTTTGCCCCTCATAGATTCACTTGAAGAGCAGAAGTACTCTTCTGTGATTTAGTGATGGGATTTATTATCTAAAGAATTCAAAGAAACATGATGAATCATGTTTCCCTTTACATGAGAATTAGGAAAAGCCATTTACAAGGAATAATGAGCGAGAAGTCAACACAAAGATCTATAAATGATTAGTAAGAGTTCCAAAGGAATTAATTTTTCGAAACAATTTTCACCCATGTTGATTCGTTAACTCATGTCTGTAGTAGCTGTGGCAATGTAGTGGAACAAGTTCCAACGATTCACGTGTTTAACTCCATGTGCAGCTTTTTCAATATGACAGGAGGGAACTCAATAATGCTATGGCAGCACTTTTAAGATTTTGAAGCTAGGCAGGTGTTAACATGATAAGCCTTAGTTGAGGTTCTACAATGATTGCCCCAAATGGCCGTCTAACCTTCACCAATTATTTAGCAGGAAGTTATTTCAATAACATATAGGCTACTATACAAGAGAAAAAAATGTATATATTCCTTAACTGGTATTCATAGTGGAAACATTGGTTGGGAAACCCAACAAAAATTAATATAGCCTGTGTCCTCCTCGTCAAGTCTTGCTGCATTTATGTGGTGCTATCAGAAGATAAAGTTAGGTGCCGGAGTTCTTTTCTTAACTCCATCCATTAGAGTCAAGGAAGAGATCTATCTATCCAACCATCTACCTACCTATGTATCAATCTCTCTCTCTCCCTCTATATATATACATATACACATATATATAAGTTGACAGGTGAATATTCTGACCTTGCATACTTCCTCTAGAAGGTTTTGGACATACCTTCAGGAGAAATTTCTTTTTTTCATTTTCTGGTATAATTAGTTTGGAGCATAACTCAATAGCATGCTTTTTGCATTTATTACAATTCAAAGTTTCTCACTGCTGAATGTAAAGTACAAAATAATACTATTAACTTAAGGGTCAATTAATAACATAAAGCACTTAAAGAAAGTTGCGCAAAACTTATGTGGACTTATATGGTGCTGAGAAAAAATCATGCAATTATCAAAAAATTAAACATGAAACATGAAATACGTCAGGATGAACGCAAGCATGAAACTCTATGAAGCTAATTCAGTGGCGCAACGTGAAATGTAAACTGGTCCTGATAGTATCTTATAAGTACCTAAAACCTATGGATGAACCAAAGGTTACTATTTCTGCATGAAAGCAGAGGTGGGAAGCTTAAAATATTAAACATGTATATAGATTTATCTGTGCATTACATTTTAAATATTGACGTAAGAGAATTTCCATTACTTTTCAACAAGGATTCAGAAAATCGGAGTGCTCTTACCTAATATGAGCTTCTTGTTTCCCTGCACGATATCATTTCCAGCTACATTCACAAGGGAGAAACTCAAATCCTTCCCAATGCTTATGACTTGGTTGCAATTCTCAACTTTCCTAAAAGGCATCTTAATAGGAGGTCTTGTGGCCTGTTTCCAATTTACAGACCCAGAAGCAATTTTATCAAGCACTTCCAAAAGAACCCATCTGCATGCAGGATAAATCAAAATCAAGAGAAATTCATAAAGCTCAATGCAGGACAAATGAATGGAAACTTACCCTGTCCTAACATCCTCAAATAAATTATTGACATAGGAATCGATTCCAAGGCTGTTAATCCACAGCCGGAAGCATCTCTCCTCCCGTGAAGTTTCAGCATCATCTGTCATCATCTCAGCAAAAGATATCTTTTTGTCGTCCACTGATAGTCCATTTCTGAAAGAAAGTAACATATGATCTCCACAAACATATGGTTGAACATAACATAAGTAGAGCACAGAGGAAGATATTTGGAATGAGCCCTGGTGCAGTGGTGCTAAACCCAGAGCGTATTAGGAACACTAAACCTTTATGATGCTTTTCAAAATAAAGTTCGACAACCAAGTAAAAATGATACCACAAGAAATTAATACATAATCATTCTGCCAAGAATTTCCGGAAGTAGACCCTTCTTATGTCATCAAAATAAGCACAACAAAATTTGTATAGAGAACATTAGACAACTATAACTAACAAGATTCATTTAAACCTTTTTAAAATAAACTTAGTTCTCTTCTCTTGAAACAAAGAATAAAATTTGCACTAAAATGACTTGCTGAAGTTTTGTCTCCATTCCGCCTTCAATTAGAGCTCTGTCCTTCATAACTTGTTCCAGAAAATATAATGTACCTTTTAAGCTTCCTTTGCACTGGTGGCATCAATTATCTGTGAAATATTGCTACTATAACCTAATCAATAAATATTTGAGAGGTCTCTGGAATCCATCATGCATATAAGCTGCTTCTTTTTCTCCATGTGATAGCAAACTTTCATCTTTGGGCTATATGTAGCCTTTGCCATCATATTCAAAATCCTTTGACATAAGTCATGCTTCATTTCATCTTAGAAATACTATAATTGTATCCTCCAAAAATTTGATATAGTTTTTTTGGCTTATATTGGAGGCTTCACATGCCATTTATTTCCTCATCTGTAGATGTAACCAATTATGATAAATACAAAGGTTCTCGTGCCACTTTGTTGGCTATTTAATTTCTGATTGAGTTGTCATACACAACTGCTAGATCTTTTTTCATATTTGGGATAGTATGTTAGCTATAATATAACTGATTTGTATTATTTGTTGATGGCTTAAACGTGTGCAACTAAGGGCTACTATCCATGCCACCCTTTGGAGCAGTTTAGTCATTAGGAAAACCAAACACTTGTAGGGAGTTTATCAATAGTGTCATTTCATTGTTGTGGACCCATCAATTTGTAGAAGCAGCTGAGAAAGAGGTTTAGTTGGAAGCTGAGAAAGAAAAGTCACAAATGGAATGAGACCTGTGAACTTCTGCATTGGAATGAAAGAGAAGTTGCCGGCATTTAGTTGACTTACAAGATCTAGTTAAATGCCAAAACCATTTAGAGTCACAAAGAAAAATCATTTTCAAAGGGTTCATTGAAAAAACTAGGCATTGATTTCTTGGACAATGTTTATTTAGTGGCAAGTTTTGAAGTTGGAGCCAATAATGGTATTGATTGCACTTATTGCTCAAAAGACGAAAATTGTTTTCAACTAGCTGTCAAATATGTTTTCCTAAATAAATGGCCAAGAAGAATATATGTTAAACAACCAAATGGATTTGTAGTGGAATGTGAAGAAAAGAATGTAAGTTGAAAAAGGCGCTCTATGGGCTAGAAACAATTTTTTCTTTAAGCTTGGTACAAAGAGGTTAATAGACATTTAGTAAAGCAAACCTAAGGTCTACATGACTATTTTTGTGTGTATGTACGTGATTTGACGTTCATGGAAAAGCACCCGAAGTTCATGTGAGATTTTAGAGCAAGAGATGATGTAAGATTATGTGATGGTTGGATTTGGCTTGTTGCAATTTATTTTTAGGATACAAGTGCCTCGAACGGAAGATGTGTTATTCATTTTTCAAAATAGCACGCAAGTAGAAATATGAAGAGGTTCAACGTGAATGAATACTGGTCTGTTGATAATCTCTAGCTCCAAATGGAAAGTTCAAGAAATCGATACTTCTAAGAGACTAGGCCCTTTAATTTATAGAAATTTGATTGGGATTACATAATGTTTCACTACAACTAGACTTGATAAAGTGTTTGCTACCATCACTTTCCAGATTTACACACGAACCTACTTAAATTCATTTGGAGCTGTGTGCGAAGGGTCTTTGAAATGCCCATAACACTCTTGACCATGAAACTTTATCAAATTAATTGAAGGTACAAAACTAGTTGGATATTTAAACACGACTGGACTGGGAATCTTGATAACATGAAGAGCATACCCAATTATGTTTTACAATCAGATCAGGCATAAAAAATCAAAATGTTGTGGCAGAATTTTGAATTAAGGCTGAAATGTCGCAAAGAAAGCAACTTAACAAACAACACGATTGTTGTAAAGAATCCTTGAAGATATAGGATAAGATCAAAATGGAGGGACTGTGCTGAATTGCGACAAGTAATATCTACTGCAATAGGAAAGAATCATGTCAGCCATGACACAACCAAGAGTACTAGAGAGATGAGATTCAGATCAAGTACCGCAAGACTCTGGAGCAATTGCTGATATTTAGACCAATGCACTGCCAAATGATTGTTTCTATCATTTTTGAGAATTGCTTGGAGTTGTAAAAGAAGTGCACAAGAAATGTTGCAGCAATGAACTTTCAAGATGACCCTCTATAGTTTAAAGTCTGGATAACGTATAGAATTATAAATAATGGAATGAGTGTTTGACTGCTTGATCATCTGCCTGAGGCATGCTTATTTTCAAGTTCTCAAGTAGTCTAGCATCCTCCAAATAGTACTGTACAAATAGGAGCACTTTGACATATAGATTGTAATAATCAATCAATACAAATCAACTCTATATCTAAAATAATCTGCCCAGTAACCTTATGTTTATTTTTTGTGGTATCAATTGAGTTTTAAATAGTCAATGAAATTAATAAAGCAAGATATCTCTCTAAATTTTCCTTGTGGTATTTCCCATACCATGCAACATTTAGCCAAAAGATATTTTACCAGTGGTCTTGGTTTGGCGTGATATGATGACATAGAAGTTTGTAGGTAATTCAAATCCCTTTTCATTCAGATATTATGCTTTTTGTGTCATCACCTCTATCTCTCTCCCCTCTCCTCTTTCCCTCATACATACATGGCCACACATTATACTGTCCCATTCTAGCATAGTCATATAGCCATGGCAGCCAAAAAAGGAGACTACCAAACTCTTCTCTATTGTCCCTTACTGCAGGTACCTTCAACAGCTCTATCTACACATCTAGTTACCAGCATTTTCACTAATCCCCATTTCATTGATGGTAACTATGCATATGCTTAGTGTATTAGGTAGTCATAGTTTTCAATATTGAAACATGATAATGACTAATGATGAATGTTGAGTGCAGGACCTAACAACCATTGGATGGTCGATGAAGTAAATGTTACAATGGATGTCAAGTTCAACAAATGTGATCTTATAGTTTCCCTTTTGCAGATCAATAAATTTGTGTATGTAAATTTCCATTTTCCCTCATTTCAATTAGTAATCAAGGGCACTTAGTGCTACAGAAACCCTGTAGAAAGTAAATTTTTCTATTCATCATAATAATTTTGGAAACCCCAATATATAAAAGCAAGTGTTGTTACCCTGCAACTTTTATAGAGTTGGCACAATCTCAGTATGTTTATTATTGCTTAAAACACATAGAGCACAATTTACTATGTCTGTATGCTATGTCAAGAGGGTATATTGATGTCTGGTAAGAAAAAACCAAATGTTTCTGTAGTTCTATTGTTGAGTCATTCTTTGTTGTGGATGCATATTAAATAATTGCCTTTCATTAAATGATTAAGAAAAGGATTTTTCTCAAAATTAACATCATAAATATAAAGTTGAGGCACAATGCATACACATGATAGTTTACATGAAGGATAAAATAAATTCATTTGTACCATGAAAGTAAGAAGTAGCTTGTAGTCTAACCTGTGTTGAAATATTTGAGCAACAAATGCAAGATTTAAGTTTGGTGATCCCTCAACAATGTCCTTTGGAGTAACATATCTTTTGCAATCTAGTTTCTCAGCTTGCTCAATAATCAATTTTGCTCTTTCAGTGGGATCTTTTGCTTCTAATGCCGTAGTTGTGCCAAGTTCTGGGGCAAGAGCATTGAGCAAGTGAGCATAAGCTTCTCCATCCTGCAGCGGAATGAACGTGTTATATTATTTTAGATAGCAAACCCTGTGACTTACACAATATATACCATACTAGCAGTTTTAGGAGATATTAGTTTGGACAACAAACCATGTGAATTACACAATATATACCGTACTAGCAGTTTCATCTTGAGGATAAACCACATTTGTGAATCTCTCCAAAAATAAGACTCAAAAAGAAAACGAGGCAGCAAAAATGTGTAACTATACAAGTAGCATAATATCCTCAAAACACCATTTCAGAAGCTCAGACTTAGTATTGAATCAGAATATTTCTCAGATGATAGCAACAGTGAAAGATGTCATCCAAGAATAACCAGACAAACTTGTGAGTGGGCTGTGTATATAATGAAATAAAATATGCACCCTATGGTCTTTCATTATTTTTTCTTTCTGTCTGTTTTCTACACTCATCACCATCACCATTGTGATTAAAATCTTCAATCTTAATCTACACCCTGCTGTCTCTTCTACATGTTAAATTAGTTATTCTTTTTTCTTGTCTTGTAAAATTTTATATTGACAAAAAGATTTCAAAAATCATCAATCACTTGCACATACCATGAAAGAAATACCTCTAAATGCCTAGCAAGGCTAACAGAAGTCAGAGTACAAATGAAACTTAGACTAAGACAAACTGACCATCAGATGAAAATATTATAAGCACAATACTACAGGACATTTGAGTTGACATTGTTCATTTTACTTTATTTCTTATCTTCTTCCATACAGATACCAACATAAGGAATATCACAAGCAAGGTTTTATCTGAAACCGAGCAATGCTGGGATCCTTTGAATTTTGGCAGCTTAATGGCGTAACTGCATATTCAAATGTCAAGTAAAGAAGATGGCTATGATACACATGAATAATGCAATGCGAAGACATATGCCAAAAGACAAAAGAATAAGCTAAGATACCTATCCTGGTTCAGTAGAGGTACGACTAGTAAAACAAGCTAATTCCTATCCTGGAGAATAGGGTTTCATGGCAATAAGGAGAAAAATGAAATTGCTTTCATATCATCATTCAAGGTAAAAGATACCACGACTAGCTTCCTTTCCTATTTTGAGTTTCCTTTGGATTGTGGCCAAACCAGTAACTAAACATTCTCTTCAGAATCCCATCCCCCTTCCAGAAGAAGATAAAAATGGGGAAAAAAAGAAAAAAAGAGAAGAATTACAATTGTAAGGCATAAAGAACAAAAAGGTTGGTTTCTATTAAAAAAATTTGAGAAACAAGAAGAGCACATTATTGGTAATGCACATACAGTTTTCAAATTACGTTTAGTTGTGGCCGATGTGTTTCAGAAGCAATTTCACAATTCACAAACACACACGTGAAAGCATAAAATTGAGATACTCTCAGAAAACAATGATATTTATGGTTCACCTATTAGTAGCTGCATACTTAATATTATCTAAACAATAATGCTCAAAATTAAAAATCTCAAGCCACTAACTGTTTGAAAAATAATGTTACAACTCTTCTTACCTTTAGATCAGAGGAAAAATTTGTAACCTCCTTCTTAAATCCTGCTTTCTTCAGATGAAAATTCATCCATTTCAATAGAACTTTCTCTGGAGGTAAGCTAATAAGCTCTTCCACGTCCTGCACTTTGTGGAACCAATAATAAGCATACACAAAATAATATGAATTATTAGAATATGGTACAACACGAAAACAAATCAACTGCTTATACCTTGCTATCCTCCACCAACTCAACAAGTTGCGGAGTCTTCTTTAGATTAAGATCAGCTAACAGTTGTATCTGATGGTTGACAACATTAAGGGTAATTAAATACTCAGAATATATATTCAGTGTATAATCATAACTTTAGGGACTATAGAATTTTACTTACCTTGATTATTTGAGAAATCAATCCAAGGACTAGATGGGGCTGTCAGATAAACAAAAAGACTAACATAATCAATTTCCATGCACATGATATCTAGAATTTGTTAAAATTGCGCTTACTCTTGCTTCAACTAGGTCTTGTGTGCCAATGTTCACCACAGTGCATCCAATTGCCTTTGCAGAATTGAGGCAAAGGGTATGGTTCTCATTCCTCTCCCATGGATTTAGCATAGACTTAGTATTGATAGCTCGCTCATCTATAGTACCAGGCACTGCCACGTTAATGAGTTTACTGCATAAAATAATTAAATGGGTCAACAACAACACAAATATTATGCTTGTTCACATACATATGCACCTAACTGTGGATGACTTTATACAGATTCCATATTGCAAAGGATTGCTAGGTGGAGCCAGTACCATAAAAGAACACCATTCCTTGCGAAGTCGAAGAGAGCATTGGTTGATGGATCTAGAGGGAGATACTTCTTTAAGAATGGATCTTCTCCAAGAAAGCTGTTGATGTGAGCAACGTAGGAGGACTTCTCAGATTCACTGATTGTGTGTCGTAGAGTAGTTGTAGTGGCTTTGAGAAATGAAGATGAAGTTTTGGAATCACCCATTTTCGCTGTGGCTCTTGCTTGTAGGTTCAAATATTCCTGCACATTACCAAATAGAAGTTATGAATTTTATTTCTTTTATCAATTCATTCGACCATGTAATCATAATCTATGCCAAATGAACATGTGTACATGAACAAGAAGTGATAAAGCAGCCAGGAACGTCGAGAAAACACTTTTTCCCACTAATTTGGATAGAGCTAGCAAGGATCTTATAGAAGATACATGAAGAAAGAAAAGAATGGGAGTTCTGAGAAAAGATTAAATGCATACCCGAAGGAAGGATTCAAAATCAACTTCTTGGTCCAAGTCAGAAGACGACTCACTCAATATGTCCTTGATCTCGTCTTGTGTTAACATGTCAGTAATGGGCTTTAATGTCACCATAACTGGTGGCAAATCTACCAATGTAACCTTCCCAGATTGATTTCTTGCTGAGAGAAACTGTAGCAGCAACATAACCGTATTATGTCGTCTCAGAAATAAAGATGGATACATATAGATCAAATTTATTAATTAAAAAGTGTGCAATTTCGCGAAATGGCATACTTTGGATTTAAGGCTTCGCAGCTCCACTTGAGTGAATTGGCTCTGAAGCCAAGGATCAGAGACAAGAACTCCCACGAAACTGGACATTTTCTCTTGTACTTTATAATGAAGCTCCAGAGAGCAGAACAAAAAGTGATGATCCACAAACGAATATCAAAATCGAAGAGGAAACAAGACACAGTTAATTCAAACAAGACAATGCACCTATATGCAAGAATATCAAAATGCGAGGGATTACATATGTGCAGAAACCAGATTTCAGAAGACACGTGGAAGAGCAGTGAGGGAATACATATGTTCAAAATATACACGATTGTTAACAAGAGTAGAAAATGAGAGGCTGGAATCAGTATTTCCTGATGTTGATGTATATGATGAAGAATCACATTCTTTAGTTTTTCATTTCTTTGTTGCAGTCTGTGTGTATAAGTGTGTGCGAAAATGGGGAAGGAGAGAAAACCGTTTTGGCTTGCGGACCCGCGAATACTGAGGGATGCAAAAGCAAATCAGGCTTACACATGATGGAGCAACACGACCTCTATTTTCACTTTCTTTGCGTTTTCCTACCTAAAAAACTTCAACTATTGAACTTTGCTACCTAAAAAAATTAGAAAATGCTATATGGTTTTGATGTTGCCTCAACAATGATATATCAATTTGCTACGCTTAAAAGAAAAAAAAAAAATTACTACATTTCTGTTTAATGATTTAATAAGCTTAGAACTTTCTTAGCTAAAAAATTTGAGAAACCAATATGACTTGAAAATAAAATAAACTTTACCACCTAAAGTACCTAGACACCTTTCCTGCTTAAAATAAAAATATTGACAAAATTTATGCTAATTCAAATTAAGCTCAGTTAAGATATAAGAAACTACAATAAGCAATAATTTTTTTTTATTATATTTCTATGTCGTACCTTTTGAATTGCTAGGTTTCTCTTAAAGAAATTTGGGTAAAATAAATTAGTTTAAACAATTATATATTTTGAAAATGGTATGTATCACAAATCATTTAATTTTGAATTGGGAAAATACCAAAAAAATAATTCTAGCTGCAGAAAATTCTTGAAAACTTTATCGCGTGTGTGAAATAGTTTTGGCCAATTTTTGTATAAGACTGTTTGAGGTATTAATTTTAGCTTAGAATAAACTTATAATCTTTTTAAAATGTCTCATAAAATGTCCTAATATGTTTGCTAAAAGTTTTAGAAGATGAATTAATAAACTTCAAAAATAATATATTAAGATTTTATAAACTTCATTAGAAAAATAAGAAGTCATTCTAGGTTTAATTACGCCGCTCGCCCCTCTCACTTAGGGAAATTATTAATCCTTCACTTTGAAAATAAAAGTTAAAAAAACTTTCTGACAAACGACCTAGTCAATAATAATGGAAGTCAAGAATATCTATAACACTTTCACCTATTTTTTGTAATTCAATCTATTGTCGCTTCTGTTCTGTGTCCCTATAGTGTGTTTTTTCATTTGTGCAGGGGTGCATGTAATTTTTGGGGGGTATATGTAATTTTGCAAATTCATATAGTACTTACGTGATATATGCATTTTTGTAGAGACTTATTAAGTTAACAAATAAGCTGGAAATGTGCCACACATATTCATACCAACTAAGGACAACTTCACTCTAGTATGACGTTAAGAAACTTTTCTGGAGCAACTAGGTGTACGACGACATTTTTTGTAGTTATTAGAAAGGTACACATGTGCTGTGCACGTTACTTATTAATTTTTTTATATATTTATTTATTTTATAAATTATTTTTTATTTATATCTAATTCAAATGCTTCTCAAATAGATAAATAAAAAAATAAAAAATAAATTATCGTTTGAAGTTATAAAATATGTTAAGCCTCTAATATAGTTTAAGAACAATTTAAGGTGATATATTTCTTCTTCTCTGGAATTTACACCATGTATGCAACTTATTATATTTTTGCTTCCTTCCATTTTAATGTCTATATTGTTTGTCCCCCACATAATATTTTACTAATATTTATATTATTTGAACCCCCACTAAATTATGTTAAAGAACAATTTTTTTTTTTTTTTTTTTGCAATTTCATTATCCCTTGTCTCTCATTTTACAGTGATATTCATTATTCTTTAAACCTCCATTTCTCCTACTCGTTGTCCCCCTTGCTTTGCCCTTCCCCTAAGGGGTTGTTGTGTAACAAGCGCATAATGTCCACTAGAATGTACATGGATTTTATCATCAACTTGATTGTAATTCAGATTTCGAATTTGATAGGTTATGGCTATAGAAATCAATCTTATAGTTTCTAATGTTATGTAGAAAAACCAAGAACATAATTTTTTTTCCCCAAAGGAATTGTTACAAGATTGATGGCAGATATTTGATCTCTATATAGATAAATTATAATATTTAAAATTTTATTAATAAAGAATAAACAAATATATATTCATATTAGTTTAAAACTTCAAATTTTTAATTATATAAGTGTTTCACGGATTATTTTTTGCATTTGTTAAACTTTGCATCTTAATAGGAAAAAGAAAACAAGTATCTCTTTCCAACATAAGAATAATAAGCAATAGAATAAATTATAAAATAAAATATAAACCTATTTATTGTTGTCCAACAATAGTTGCACTACTTGTAAGAGTCATTTGGATGGATTCATTTTTTTGGATTTCATTATTGGATGTTTGGTAACTTTTTTGAGTGTTTAAGTATCATCCTATATTACCTCTTAGGAAAAGAAGTAGATATTACAATAAGTTGTAACATTCATAATAATGTATTATTCTATATTTATGACCTCAACATGCATAGACAATACTAACTTTTCTACTGATGTATTATGATTATTTCTTCAACCAAAATTGCCGCAACTTGATAAATATTTGGAGAATAATAAATTAAACTAGTCTAATTTCATGTTCTTTACAATATGGAACTGAATCGTTCTTTGAAAAGTAATAATTTAACCTTCTGAAGATTTTTGCATATGAATTAATCTCCACAAATATTATAAGATTTTTCATAATTATTTATGATAAATAATCTTTTAATATTTTCTATTATGAAGCTCATTTTTTATTTTGGCCAAATACAACTAGAAGTTATCATACCTATTTTCATTTGGAAATTAACCCCGAAAGACAATGACATAACATGCCTTGTATTCGAAAAGTATAACTCCACCCCTGCAGATGCAAGTTTTTATCTAATTTCACATCAAATGAAATAAAAAGGAACATGCAGTTCAAGACTCAAATATTTTTTAAAAAGTTCATAACCTCTTCTGATAGAAAAATAAACAATTTATACAATTCTTTGGACATTAAATCGAAGCAACTCTAATTGTTTCTATTTGTCACACAGAAATGTGGGAGCTCTTTTAAATCTTGAAATCTCCTAATAGATGTAATTAAGTACCTTTTTTAATTCGTGAGTCTTCAAGCATACAGGATTATAAATTCTCAAACCTAATCAAAAAATGAGATTAAATTCTAAAATTTTAGCATATGACAGTATTTCCCTGCATATATGTTAGTTATTGAAAAATCATATATAGGGTATATATTTATTGAAAACTTACTAACATTTTGATTGATAAGAAATCATCTATGCTGTTAGAAGCTATAAATTATTGAATATTGACAAATTGAATTCTTTATGAACTAACTCATTTTCATTCAAAGCTACTCTAAAAGAAAGGTGCCAACTTATTAATTTTTATGTTATTACTCTTTCCATAATTTAATTGACTTTCTTATTTTTTTGGACTCTTCAATTTTATCTATATATACATCTCTCTAATATACTCAGTGCGGCATGTTACCTCTTCATCTTATCTCATCTTTATTCTCAAAATAAATATGGTATAATAATATTATTAGAAAATTATGTCCATATATATCTAAAGATATAGGTAAAAATTTTCTAACAATCATATATACATATATAAAAGAATATCCAATACTATCATAAGAATATCCAATACTAAATTAATTAATATGAAGTTAATTGAAGACAGAAATTTATTGATTCATTACCATTTTAAGAACCCTTTACTGAAAAAGGGAACAATGAAAACATGTGAATTAAATAATGACTAAAATAAAATATATCTTAAAAAACTTAACATTTGATTTATATGTATATTTTAAAATATAACGACTAATAGTAGTCGATTAGTGATATTTGAAGAAGCTTCTTTTTTTTTTCCCCCTATCATTCTCAATGAATTAAATTTGTGCCAGTTGTTATAGGATTGATATTAGAAGCTTGATCTTTGTGTAAATAAATTACAATTTGCACATATGAAAATTTTCAAATGAAAAATGTCTAAAATCTTGATAATGAGGAATAGACAAATATATATTCATGTTAGTTTAAAACTTTAAATTTTTAATTGTATCAGTATGCTTCACAAATTATATTTTGCATTAGTTGAACTTTTCTATTAATAGCAAAAAGAAAACAAATATCTCTTCCCAATATAAGAGAAATAAATAATGAAATAAACTATAAAATAAGATATAGACATATTTATTGTTCTCCAACAATGGTTGCACTATTTTAAGAGTCAACTAGATAGATTCATTCTTTTGGATTACATATCATTGGATGTTTTGATACTATTTTTTTTTTTTTATGTTTAAGTGTCATTCTATTTCACCTCTTGGGAAAAAAAGTGGATATTATAGTAGGTCGTAACATTCATAATAATGTACTATTCTATGTTTATGACCTCAATGTGGATGGACAACAATAACTTGTTCTATATATTATGATTATTTCCTTCGAACAAAATTGTAGTAACTTGATAAAAAAATGTAGAGGATTATAAATTAAATTAGTCTAATTTCAAATTTTTTAAGATATGGAATTGAATATCATTCATTGAAAGGTAAACATTTAACCTTATGCAGATTTTGTAATATGAATTTATCTCCATAAATTTTATAAATTTTCTCATAATTGCTTTTGATAAATCTGATTCTTTTAATATTTTCTATTTTTAAGTGGATTTTCTGTTTTGACAAAATGCAACTGAAAGTTATCATGCTTATTTTATTTTGAAAATTAACCATGAAAGATTATGATATAGTAGAGTTGCAGCTTGTCGACTAGAGTCCGCAGTGATGTCTCGCAAAAGTATTTAGATCGACCGTAGAGGTCAAATTTGGGCGACAGCCTCTCAGCTGCATTAAAGGCTCTACTAGGCGGCGTGCCTCTATATTAATGACGCATGCCTCCACGGTACTACATTTTCCAGCCACACTAGACTATTGCGCGCCTTCAGTGTACTACTTTTTCCTAGGTAGCTGGAGGCCGCGCCACCTAGAATAGTACACAGACTGGAGAAAACTTAAATGCCCCCAAGGAAGGACAAAAGCCTCTTATGTGCAACAGTGCCTTATAGACATATCAACTACATTGGGAAGGCTATAAATACCCCAATACCAGCCTTCAACAAGGTATGCCATTTATCATTCTAAAGCTCTCACTTTATTACTCCATTTTCTAGTCGATTATACTTACTTGAGAGTCGAAGCACCTTAGCGAGGGCACCTTGGCTAGTTTGACATTTGATGTTGATTGTAGGACTCGACCTTGATACTTCAAGAGCATTCTCATTGACCTCTACCCAATCGATCAAATTGGATTTCAACCCAATACATTTCAAAGCAATTTCTATCCTCATCATTTGGCGTAGTCTGTAGGAAACTTGAGTCCATGGTTGAGGAAAATGGTTAACACTAGGCGAGTTGTTTCTGAAAGGGAGAAGAACAGAAGATCCTCAACCCCAACTCCTCAACCCCAACAAGAACCAAACATGGCGGGACCCAGTTCCCAACCAGAGCAAATGATCTCATTGACAATGCCCTAACTTATGCAGTTGATAAACGAGCAGATATCTACCTAAATTTCTACTCAATTATTAGTTGCCCTCAATCGACACAATATCCAACTTGGACCAGCTGCTAGTGCCACTCCTCAACCCACTTAATGCAAGAAAAGGCTCCCTAGAGAAGAAAGGGGTCGACTAGAGGCCAGCAACCACCCACTCGACTAGAAGACAGTCTTGGATGATTCACAAGGGAAGAAGCCCGATAATACCCTCGAGAAGAAATTGTAGATTCCGTGGATCATGGTACTCGACCCCTTTAAGCCCCGTAACGTGATAGGGTTGAGCGCATAAGGCCTCAGATAAATAGAAACCTAAGTTACGTTGATCTGGAGGAATGGGAAGAAGTTTCCCATCAAGTGCAGCAATTAAATCGGCGACTCGAAGAAATTTTGAAGAGAAACTCTGAGAGGAACTCACATTATGATGGCACTCCCCATTTTCATCGAGAAAGAAAGTCACCATTTGTATAGGAGATAGTCGACGAGCAAATCGCTGTCAACGCCAAAATCCCAACTGGGTTTCCCAGATGTGATAGCTCAATAGACCCTAATGAGCACCTATTGCAATTCGAGCACATGATGCAGCTGCATGGGCACAACGAGTACATCCATGCCAAGATGCTAGTTACCACAGTCCAAGGAATTACGCTTGATTAGTTTTTAAAATTGGAACCAGCATCGATTTGCTCCTACGACTAGCTGTGTCACAAGTTTCTTCACTAGTTTGCTAGTAGGAGGAATGCAAAGCTCCCCCATATCTATTTGCACACTGTCAAACAAAATGAGGGAGAGTTCCTCTGTATTTTTTTTTTTCACCAGGTTCATCACAGGAGTTCTGAAGATCAATAGCCCCCGGATTGAATTTCTAATCAATGCGCTCTTCCTAGGCCTTCGACACAAAGAGTGCGCCAATGCTTTGGTCAGGGAGCGACCAAGAACCATGGAAGAGTTTCTCGACCTCGCAGAGAGGTAAGTGACTCAAGAAGATATGAATAAGCTCAAATATGGCAATTCTGATGCCGACAAGAAAAAGGCCAAAGAGAAAAATGACCTTCAGCATAAAGATGGTCATCGATCTCCGATCAAATATTTTCACAACTACACCCCGCTCAATATTGCAAGAAATGAGGTATTATTCACCATCCGGCAAGACAACCTCCTCAAGAAACCCAGGAAGTTGATCGAGACAGAGGCCATAAAAAGGTCCAAGAAATATTGCCACTTTCATAGATAGAAAGGCTATGACACGGAGGATTATTTCAACCTCTACGATGAGATCAAGAGGTTGATTCAACAAGGCCATCTAAAAAAGTTTGTCGATGAAAGAGCTTGATAAGAAACATGCATAACCGACCAGAGTCCCCATAGAGAAAGGTCAGTTCGGGGAGTCTGGTCGGTTAGCCCGAGGAAAGAAGATAAGGGAAAGAAACTTGCCCTCAATCCCCGCCCACTCATCAGAGTAGTAATTGACACTATTGCAGGAGGCCCAATTGGAGGGGACTCAAAGTCAGCCAGAAGTAGAACCAATGGAGATTGGAGTCGATCAAATCCTCCCCGATTGAAACAGTCTTCCAACTCTCGACCAGGACCGACAAGAAGCTGGATCGCACTTTAGTAGTATCTATAGAAATAGTAAATTTTGAGGTTAGGAAAGTATTAGTCAACAATAAGAGCTCGGCAAACATAATTTTTCTATCGACCTTGAAGAGAATGAACATGGGCAAGTTGAAGTTCAAGCTTGTCCACACCCTGCTGGTTGGATTCAAGAGGTCAGAGATCATCCCTGATAGATCTATAAGCTTGTCCATATCATTTGGGAAGGCACCTTAGAGGAGAACTCTCATAGTTAACTACCTAGTTGTCGATGCTCCATTTGCCTACAACGTTATCATCGATCGATCGTGTTGAATGACTTTTGAGCCATTATCTTGACCTATCATATGAAGGTCAAGTTTCCAAATGCCGTCGGGACGGGCGAGCTTCTATGCAACATGAAGGAAGCTTGGCGATGCTATACAATTTCAGTCGAGGTAAATGAACAGAAAGCTTGACCTAAACTGAAACCCTCAAGGGATGCCCCAGTAGCAGAACCCGAGAAGGGATAGATGAGCAAGAAGTGAAAGCTGGAGGAGACCAAGGTTGAACCTATCGAGGAGTTCAAAACCATTGAGCTGGAACTAGGGAACCCCAACAAGACTACTAGGATTGGGACAGATATGGGCAGTAGCATGGAATATCTCATGGTCGATTTTCTCAAGAAAAATGTTGATGTTTTTCTATGGAAGGCTTCTGACCTGTATCGAATCGACCCTAGTGTTATCGTCCACAGTCTGAATATGAACCTCTCATTTAAGCCAATGAAGTAGAAGACCAAAACCTTCAATGTTGAACGATGCTAGATCATTGAGGCAGGATACATTATAGATATTCAAGATTCAAGTTGGCTTTATAATGTAGTCATTGTCCCTAAAAATGAGAAAAAATGGTGAATGTGTAATTATTTCACTGATTTGAATAAAGCTTGCCCTAAGATCCTTACTCGCTGCCTCGAATAGATTGACTAGGAGAGTCTACTGCAGGTTGTGATTTTTTGAGCATGATGGATGTATTTCAAGATTACTGCCAAATATTCATGGCACCCGAGGACATGGATAAGACATTTTTCGTCGTCCTCAATGGAGTGTACTATTTTTTGGTCATGCCCTTTGGGCTAAAAAACACAGGTGCAACTTATCAAAGACTTGTAAACTTTATGTTAAAAAATGAGATTAGGAAGACCATAGAGGTCTATGTCGACAACATGATCATCAAAATAAAAGAAAAATAAAATTACTTAACCGACCTCAACCATACATTCTCAATATTGCGAGCATTTGGCATGAAACTTAACCCTAACAAATGCACATTTGGGATGAGGGGAGGTAAATTCTTAGGCTACATGGTCAGCTAAAGAGGTATCGAGGCCAATATATAGAAAATCCAGGCTATTCTGGACATCACACCTCTTCAAACAATAAGAGACTTTCAACATCTAGTCAGCAAAATCATAGCTCTGGGTCGATTTATTGCTCGACTAATTGATAAAAACTTACCATTCTTCAAATCCTCTAAAATGTGAATAAGTTAGGTTTCTAATGGACAGAATAATGCGATCAAGCACTGGTCAAATTAAAGCAGTATCTTTCATCAGCACCAATGTTAACTAAACCTGAGGTCGAAGAAATCTTGCACATTTATTTAGCAGTCTCGTTGGCGTCCATCAGTTCAGTTTTGGTTTCGACCAGAAATGGCACCCATCGACCAGTGTACTATAGTAGCAAAGCATTGCAGAGCCCCGTGCAAAACTATTTGGAAGTTAAAAAATTTTGCTCTTGCCCTAGTCATGGCAGCCAGGAAACTGAGGCCCTATTTCTAATCTCATTCTATCATGGTCTTGACAAATCAACCACTGAAACAAGTACTGTCCAAGCTAGATACGTTGAGCTAGGCAAATTTGGCATCACATTTCAGCCCTGAAGTGCTATAAAAGCCTAGGTTTTGGCTGATTTTGTCACTGAGAGACTCGACCTACCCGACCAACTCAACCACAACTCCCTTATATGGACTTTGCATGTCGATGGTTCAGCAACTTCCTCAGGTGAAGGAATTGGAGTTTTTCTACGATCTCCATAAGTTAAAGAGTATGACTTCACAATCAAACTTGACTACCCTATTACAAACAACGAAGTAGAATATGAGGCCCTTCTAGCTGGCATGAGGATGGCAATCACCAGGGGAGTCAAATAGCTAGCAGCTATCTTGCAGAGCAGGTTGAAGGGAACTTTGAAGCCAAAGAGTCTACAAGCTGAAGAGGTTGCAGCAGCGGTTCAAAAAATTCACCCTCAGCCAAGTCCCTCGATCAGAGAACGAGCAGGCTGAAGTGCTATCCAAATTCGCAAGTTCAACGAAGGGACCAGAGACAGCACAATCACATTTCTAGTTGCCAACAAACCCACTATAGGTGTTGTTTTCAGATATACCAACATGCAGTAGTGCACCACAATAGATATCACAATTGCAGATTATCAATCAAAATGATGAATCAGATAATCATAAGAGAGCATAACATACATTTTTATCAAATGAAATCTAAATATAGCATGATTCAAGTTATACAATAGGCATAATCAAGGCATAATAGAATTCATGCAATTTATCCAGATACGAGTCTGGGAAAAGCCAAAATTACATATATCAACCAACGCATAAAAAGCAGTAAAGCATGCTGTAAGAAATACAAATATAGATGGAAATTGTTAAAGAAAGCTTGGCTTAAGGATTTTGTATCGTAACAGAATCAATCAGACGACCAAATCATAGAATTCTGTTTGCCTTGAAGAAATAAGCACCCTGACTTACCAGTGCAACGGGTACAGTGGTGCTCCTCCTAAGATGAGATGGTCCAGAATGATCAGGTGCACTCTGTCTCATTCACCTGGAACTGTATTCAGTCACCAGAATCAAATAGCTGAAAAAATAGGATATAGGGAAAGCTAGAGGGAAAAAGAGAATGAGAATATCAGTGTTTTAAAATGAGGAGAGGAATAACATAAGAAGTAAGCAGAGGGATGCTATTTTTCGTGTGTTCTCAACTCTACCAGAGGCAGGGTATTTAGAGCTGTAATTAGGGTAAGTAGTAGTTAGAGTCCGCCAGTTAATGGACTCTAACACGTCACCCATTTGTCGTCCGTCCAGTAGCAATCCGCCACATCGCCTTTACACGTCACGCATATCCAGCAGCACTAAGCCACGTTGCGTAACCACCTCTGCCTAAATCTCGATTAACAGGCTAAATCTTGGCCTTATCCGATTATGAGCTTCAATAATCTTGACTCTTATCCTTAAGTCCTAATTCGGTTAAGTATTTTGAATTTTAAAATTTAAATTCAAAAATTCAATTGAATTTCATCCAAAAAGATAAGACTGAAACTGGGACATTCGCCCTAACGCCCGCGACCCCCGATCGGAATCCAGAGCCGGGCCGGACGGTGGTGGCGCGCGCGTGTGGTCTACTTATATAAACCCTTTAATAAACACTTTAACAGTATTCACACTTGAGTTTAATATAAACTATTCACCACTTGTTTACAAAACCAATGTAGGACAAGCGAAGGGTTGAAAACCCTTCAACTCCTCCACTTGGTTTTATAAGTCACAAGCAAGTCTCCTCTTTCTGAAGGTATCAATGTGGGACAATTCAATATATATCACTTGACCATTTTAATTCCTCCAATTCAACACTTTAATTATCTTTGGATTCCAACCATAATTGGCATCCATCCAAATCTAATTAAACATGTAATTAGCCTTTGATTATGCTAATTACAACAATAGGTTCCCCCGACTAGAGCTTGGTGGGGCATATTGAAGAAGCACCTCCTCCTGGCAAGACACAATAAAAGCTTATTTGAGAAAAGGCATAGTTCTCGAGGACAAAGGTGAAGCACGTAGGCTCAGAGACCAAGCATCCAAGTTCACCTTCGACGAGCACAACCAACTTTATAGGAGGTTGATTTCTGAACCACCGCTCAGGTGCTTGACTCCAGAGCAAGCCCACAAAGTCTTACATGAAGTCCATTCGGGTATCTGGGGCAACCATTCGGGAGAATGATTGCTTGCACACAAAGTCATTGGATATAGATACTTTTGGCAAACTCTGTTAAACGACGCAGTCAACTTTGCCAAGAAATGCCCATCTTTTTAACTCCACTCGAATATACCTCACCAACCGCCGCAGCGCTTGTGCCCGTTCAGATCACATAGCTATTCAACCAGTAGGGAATAGATACAATCGACTCTTTTCCAAAAACCATAGGTCAATGGAAGCTTATAATCATTACGATCGAATACTTTACCAAGTGGGTGGAAGCAGAATTAGTTCCTAAGATAACCGATACGGCCATCAAAAGTTTCTTGTAGAAAAATATTATCTGCCATTTCGGTTTGCCTAAAGTCTTCATATCAGATAATGAGACACAATTTCAGAGTAGAAGTATGAAAAGCTAGTGCAAAAACCTCGGGATTCGATAACATTTCACGTCAATTGGAAATCCATAAGCCACTGGCCAAATAAAAGTCACGAATAGGACTGTCCTAGACCACCTCAAGGCTTGACTGGAAGTGACTAGAGGGAACTGGGCAGATGACCTCTCTGGAGTACTTTGGGCATACAAAACCACACCTCGAATGGCCACATGTCACAGTTCCTATAGTTTGGTTTATAGGTCAGAAGCAGTCCTCCCAACAAAACTGATACAACACAATGCTCGAGTAATCCACTACAACCCAATTTGAAATGACTTTGAAAGAGAATTTAACCTCGAGATAATTGACAAGTTGTGTTAGCAAGCATACACAACGATGCAACGATACAGGTCGAAGATGGCATAGGATTACAATAAGGGAATTTAACTGTGAAGCTTCAAAGTAGGGGACCTTGTCCTCAGAAAAGTCAAATTATCGAATAACGTAGGGAAACTCGACCTAAAATAGGAAGGACCATACTCGGTGGTCAAGATAGCAAAGCATAATGCCTATCGACTTACAGACATGAACGGCAATGAGCTCCATCGACAATGAAATGTGATAAATTTGAAGAAGTATTATGTATAAAGAGACCAAAGTCTCCACCCGACTGTATCACAATATGGTTTTAGATTAATGAAAACTACTTATGATTCATGCAACCATTCGTCCACACCAACAACTAAGTTTCAAAGTCAACCTCATAGTTGACAAAACAACGGTTTCAAATCGTAAAACCCAGGCTTCTAGCCCAAGTTAACAAACAAATTAATCATTCACAGTCGACTCTATAGTCGACAACACGATAATTTCAAACCGCAAAACCAAGGCATTTGGCCTAAGTTAAAGAACAAATTGATCGTAGTTGACAACATGATGATTTCAAATTGCAAAATCAAAGGCTTATTAGCCCAAGTTAACAAACGAATTAATCATTTGCAGTCGCCCCGGAAGTTGACCCGATGCCGTTTTCAAACTATATCACAAGCTTTTTGGCCAAAGTCAACAAATGAATTAATTATTTGCGGTCGCCCAGGAAGTCAACCCAATGCCATTTTCAAACTGTAGACCAAGGCTTTCTAGACTACATCAAAGAACAAGTGGATCGTTTATCATTAATCTCGCAATCGACCTCAAATCATTCATTAATAATAAATTATGGCTTTGGGCCCAAATCGATGAACACACCAAATTAAGAATTTGGCCTCGTAGTTGAAGACAACGCTTGTTTGATTACAAAAAAATAGTTTAAGTCGACCTTAACATCAACGACAAACAATATGCTTGTTTTAAAGTGGGTTAGTTCGATATAAATATTTTGGTTCAATCCCATCATTTTTGTGCCAATCGATTTTTCAATCGACTATAAGCTTGCTTAAATTCCTTCATTTAGGCATAACATTATGTGATTTCCTATGGGAGATCAAATCGTTTATTAAAAATTGGCAATCGACAAAATGAAAATCATCCAAAAGAAAACAAAATCGAGTACACATAAATGAGTGCAAAGTCTTTTTTCATTGAATTGGGGTAGATTCGACCACACAATTGCCAAAGTTTTTACATAACATATACTCCAATGCCTCACAGGGGGGACAAAATAAAAAGATAAAATAAGAAGAAAATTAGTGACTCAACTCGAGCTAGTGCCTTCAGCTCCTGACTCCTTGGCGGCAGCCCATCGACCGCCTAATCCAGCTCGTCGCTAGAAAGTACTAGCACCACAACTTGAGCTCTTTCTATATCTTGCTAGATTACCACGGCTGGTTGAGAGGGCCCCGCTTTGTCTGGCAAAAATGCATTCCCAACTGGAAGAAATGGGGTGGCCAAGTCGACTTTGCCCTATTTAATCTCAAAGCAAAGTCGTTGGCAAAGGCAAACTCCTTAGCCACCTTGAACACCTTATGGTGCGGAGTAGCAACCACTCCAGGTGCTGATGGATTCTCTTCAATTGAGGTGATATGAGCACTAGAGACACCGCAGGGCAAGATGGCCATTTTAGCATTGGTGGGCAAAATGGAGATTGCAACCTGCCAATGGGACCTATCATAAGAGCAAAAGCAAAGAGGCTAAAAGATGGCTTTGCAAATTTGGCTAAGTCATTTGTTGAAAAGATGCATCAAGAATGGGCTAAGAAAGAGAAGAACATGTCAAGAAGCCAAAAGAATGAAGTTGGACATCCCATCACCTTATTCTTGGTTTATAAGGCTTGAAAAGGCCCAAGAAGGCCAAAATAAGTCCCAAACGTGTGGGACTCACTAAGAAAAGAAGAAGTTGTGACCAAGTCAAACTCTTATTTCTAATTAGATTTGGGCTTGGATTATTATCCGTAGTCTTAGTTTATATCTTATTGTAATTAGGGCTTGCAATGAGAGTATAAATACTCTCTTAAAAATGTGTATGGCAGATTTTGATGAATTTTGAATTATTTTCTGCATTTTTCTCTCAAGAAAAACCATAACTTCGCTTGTTGCATCAAGAAATTGAATAAGTTCTTTCAAGGTACTAATACCTGCTAGTATTTATTCAATTTTTTTATTCTTATTCCCAATTATTTGCGTTTCTAAGATCAGGTATCTTAGGGGTTCAATAGGAAAGGTTTTTATTCTAGGGTTCGTTCAATATCAATTTGTGTGTTTGAGGTTTCGGGATCAATATATCCTCGGGTTCTGCATCATTTGGTATCAAAGCCAACTTGAGATAAATTTCTATTTATCTTGTTTTTATTTCCAGCAAAAAAAATTCAAAAAAAAAAAAAGAAAAAAGAAAAGAAATCGGATTGTGAATTGACTATGGTATTGTGATTCTTTTGCAATAGTTTTCATATTCCTATCTTGGAAAATGCCAATTGAACACAAAAGGTTGAATTTGCAGAATATACACCTTGGATTGCTCTAATTTTGAGAAATTAAATTTAGGCTTCTTGAATGATTCAAGTTGGGGGTTTTTGACCTAGGCTTTCAAATTCAAAAATGCTATTGCATAAGCTAAATTGGCTACTTTTAGTTGTTGTTCGGAGTTGATTGCACATCAATTGGGTTAGAATTGAGTCATAATTGGCCTTCCATTGGGATTGACCGAATTCTTTGCGTATTTTCTGTTTTGTCGCTTTTTTATTCATTCTTTTTGTTTTCTTTCTTTGTTTTAGCCTAATTTGCATCTGTTCATGTTAGATAAGTAACGTATCACATTCTTGTTACTTACCTTGCATAAAAATCACATGACACTTATTCTTTCTCGTGTGTCATCACATAATTTTTCTTGCTGGTCACATTTACTTTGCCTCTAAACTTTGTGCTTTTCTTTACTTTTATATAAATACTACTGTTGAATTTGCTTTGAATTGAATTATTTTGATTTTTGAAGTGCAACATTCACTGTAGTCAAGAGAGGTAAAATGCATAAATAAATAAGCACATAAAGAGGGCAAAAGCCAGAATTGAGTGCAAACACGAGGGTTCACATCTACTTGAGTGAAACACGTGAGGGAATGTTCTTTCGTGAAGCTGTTTTTGCTAATACTTTTTGCAGGTTTTTTTTTTAAAATGAGTACTATTTTTCCAAGAAGGGAGCTAAAGAAACCCCTGATGAGGAAGCTAATATGACACTAGATATGAAGGTGATGTACAAAGCATTCACAAGTCAATTTTAAAAGTTGAATAGCAGGCTTGATGAGATAGATGAGTGGAGAAAAGGGGTAGCACAGAATATTTCTGGGAATGGTAGACGAAATAGACCTGCATATGGGTTTAATCAAGAGATGTTTAAGGATGAGTTTAATGATAGTAGTTTGGCTAAGAATAGATGGGTGAAGCTAGATTCGAAGCTAGGAAGGACAACAATTTAAATGCCATCAAAATGAAAATTCCATCATTTAAAGGGCGAAATGATGCTAAAGTATACTTGGAGTGGGAGAGAAAGGTGGAGTTGATCTTTGACTGCCATAACTACTCTAAAGAAAATAAAGTAAGACTTGTAGCAGTTGAATTCATTTACTATGCATTAGTTTGGTGGGATCAATTAGTGTAGTCTAGGAAGAGAAATGGCGAGAGACCTATTGAGACTTGGGCAGATATGAAGGCTATTACGAAGAAAAGATTTGTTCCATCTTACTATTATAGGAAGATATACCAAAAACTACAAAGACTCATTCAAAGGTTTAAGTTAGTTGAGGACTACCATAAGGAGATGGAGATGTTGATGATTAAGGCCAACATAGAGGCGAATACAGAAGTGACTATGGCTAGATTTATTAGTAGTTTGAACAGAGAAATTGCTGATGTTGTGGACCTACAACATTATGTGGAGATGGAGGATTTGGCGAGTATGGTTATGAAGGTGGAGAAACAATAAAAGCAAAGAGGAGTAGCCTATGCATTTTAGAATTCCAACTCAAAATAGGGCTCAAAATGGCAAAATCATTATAAAAGAAGAGAGATAGAGGCTTAGTTTCCAAGGAGAAAGGGTTGGATGCATCAAGGAATAAGGATAAGAAGTCCATTCTACAAAACAGTACTTCTAATTCTTCTTTTTTCACTACTACGTCCAGACATATAGATATTAAGTGCTTTAAATGTCAAGGTTTGGGTCATTATGCATATAAATGTCCAAACAAAAGAACTATGATTCTTATGGGTAGTAAATTATATATGAGTCTGATGATGATAATAAGTCTGATGGTAGTGATAATGATATGCCACCTTTAGAGGATGTTACTTGTGATGATGATAATGTTGAATAGGTGGTAAGGTGTGTAGCTTAATAATTGATGGGGGAAGTTGTGCTAATTTGGCTAGTACCAATTTAGTTGAGAAATTGGGGCTAAAGTACGATGAACACCCTAATCCATATATGCTGCAATGGTTGAATGATAGTGGAGAGGTGAAAGTTACTAGGCAGGTTGTGGTAGCTTTTACTATTGGGAGATATAGTGATGAGGTAGTTTGTGATGTATACCCATGCAGGTTGACCATATGTTGTTGGGTAGGCTATGGCAATTTGATAGGCATGTAATATATGATGGGTACAAGAATAGATATTTCTTTGAGCATAATGAACATAAAGTCACTCTTGCACTTTCACCCAAGGAAGTTTACCTTGACCTGATTAAACTTCAACAATCTTCTTGTGGGAGTTCGGGTAGTGAGGTTAAAAAAAGTAATGAGAGAAAGAGGCCATGAGAGAAAAGAATAAAGATAAAGGCCTAATGGTGAGTGATTGCACAAGTGCAAACAAGAAAGAGGGATTTGCAGGAGAGAAAAAGTAAGTGAGTGAAAAGACAGAAAAGAATGAGAAAGTTGAAGGGAGTGAAAAGAAAAAGTTAGTAAAGAGTGAAAAAGTTGAGAAAAAACAATACTTATATACAAAAGAGAGAGATTTAAAGAATGCTTTTCTAGGCAAGGGAGCTTTGATAGTGATTAGGTATAAGGAGACTTTATTATCTGAAACTGACCTTAACCCCGATTTGCCTAGTGTTTTTGTCTCTTTATTGCAGGAATTTGATGATGTATTCCCTAATAAGATGCCCACGGGTTTACCACCATTGAGAGGAATTGAGCATCAAATTGGCTTTGTACTTAGATCTCAAATTCCTGACCGACCAGCCTACAAATGTAATCCTGAGGAGATGAAGGAGTTTCAAAGGCAAGTGGAGGAGTTGCTAGCAAAAGGACATGTGAGGGAGAGCACGGATCCGTGTGCTGTACTTGTGCTATTGGTTCCAAAGAAGGATGAAACTTGGCAGATGTGTGTGGATAGTAGAGCAGTCAACAAAATTACAGTTATGTATGGCTATTTTATCCCTAAGTTGGATTATATGCTTGAAGAATTACATGGTGCATACATTTTCACTAAGATTGATTGGAAAAGTAGTTATCATCAAATTAGGATGAAACTTGGGGATGAGTGGAAAACTGCATTTAAAACAAAATATGGCTTGTATGAATGGTTGGTTATGCCATTTGGTTTGACTAATGCACCTAGTACTTTCATGAGATTAATGAACTATGTATTGCGTGATTTTCTAGGTAAATTTGTTGTTGTTTATTTTGATGATTTCTTATGTATAGCAAATGCTTAGATGATCATATAATGCATGTTAAGGTTGTTTTGACTCTTCTTAGGAAGGAGAAGTTGTACGCAAACCTTAAGAAATGTACTTCCTGCATTGATAGACTTGTATTTCTTGGGTTTGTTGTGAGTACGCATGGCATTGAGGTGAATGAGGAGAAGGTGAAGGCTGTTAAAGAATGGCCAACTCCTAAGACGGTGAAATTAGGAGTTTTCATGGATTAACTAGCTTTTATAAGAGATTTATGCGTGATTTTTCTTCTATAGCTACTCCATTGACTGAGATTATTAAGAAAGAAGTTGTGTTTAGATGGGGAAAGGATCAAGAACATGCATTCAATACATTGAAAGATAAATTGTGTTCTGTTCCTATTCTTATTTTACCTGATTTTAATAAGACTTTTGAGATTGAGTGTGATGCATCTAAGATTGGGATTGGTGCTCTTTTAATGCAAGAAATTAACCTGGCAATTGGGTACCCGTGGGTAACCCAATAACGGGTACCAAAAGGTTGGGTAAATTTACCCACAGGTAAATTTACCCATTTTTTATTGGGTACGAGGTAGGGGACCCGTGATTTTTTTTTTAATTATTTAAAGGTAAATATGATATTACTCAAATATTAATTAAATAAAACTAGAAAAAAAATTACAAATTTCAAATATTAAATTGAACAAATACCTAAACATATTAATAAATTATAGTTTAAAAGTTATATCTTAAGTATTCAAAATCTAACAAATTTAAAGTACATCACATTCAAAAGTTCAAACTTAAATTCCATTACATGCCAAAAAAAATTTGAATTGAAAATTTAAATATCAATCAAACATTGTTGTTCTTGTAGAAGAAGATGTTAGATCCATAGGAATATGCACAACAACTTGTTTTAGAATATAATTTAATTTAATTTGCTATAGATTTTTAATTTTTGAAATCAAAAATTAATATTTAGATTAAAAATATTTACATGTAAATATAAATATATTTATAAATATAATATAATATATATATAAATAAATAAAAATATTTACGGGTTACCCATAGGTACCCGCGGGTTGGGCCAAAAGATGGCGGGTAAATTAGGTACGAGTAAAATTACCCGCAATTTTTTGGGTAGGAGAAACAAGGTCCATTACCTGTATTTTTTTGGGTACCCGTACCCACGGGTATAGGTTGAATTTTGCCAGGTCTACAAGAAAAACATCCCATTGCATACTTTAGTGAGAAATTTAGTGGTGCTCAGCTTAGATATTCCACTCATGATAAGGAATTATATGTCTTAGTTCGTGCATTGGATGTTTGGCAACATTACTTGCTTCCTAAAGAATTTGTTGTACATAATGATCATGAATCTTTGAAGCATTTAAAGGGCCAAGGGAAATTGAATAAAAGGCATGCTAAGTGGGTAGAATTTATTGAATAAAAGGCATGCTATAAGCAGGGAAATGAAAACATTGTTGTTGCGGCATTGTCAAAGAGATATGCCTTAATAACTACACTTACATCTAAGTTGTTAGGGTTTGAGCAATTTAAAGATATGTATGCAACTGATGTTGACTTTGCCGATTTGTATATTACATGTGAGCATGGTGCATTTAATAAATTCTACAGACATGAAGTTTTTTTTTGTTTCATGGTAATAGAATTTGTGTCCCTATTTCTTCTGTGCTTGAGTTGCTAGTTAGGGAATCATATAGTGGTGGATTGATGGGTCATTTTGGTGTGCATAAGACTTTAGATGTTTTAAGTGACCATTTCTATTAGCCTGGTATGAGAAAAGATGTTGACAAAGTGTGTTCTAAATGTATTGTATGTAAACAGGCTAAATCTAAGTTTATGTCTCATGGATTGTATACACCTTTACCTATTCCTACCGCACCTTGGGTTGATATTTCTATAGATTTTGTACTTAGTTTGCCTAGAACTAGGAAGGGTAGAGATGGTATATCTGTTGTGGTTGATAGATTCAGCAAGATGGCACACTTTATTACTTGTCATAAAACTGATGATGCCACTAACATTGTTGATTTGTTCTTTAGAGAAATTGTCAAATTGCATGGTGCCCCTAGATCTATTGTTTCTGGTAGGGATTTTAAGTTCTTAAGCCACTTTTGGAAGGTTTTGTGGAGTAAGTTAGGTTGTAAACTTTTGTATTCTACTACTTTCATCTACAAACTGATGGACAAACTGAAGTGATAAATAGAACTTTGGGTACCTTGTTCATGCTGTTGTAGGAAAGAATTTGAAAACTTGGGAGGATTGTTTGCCTTTCATTGAATTTGCTTATAATAGGTCAATATATTCTTCTATAGGTTTTTCACCTTTTGAAATTGCATATAATTTTAATCCTTTGACTGTTTTGGATTTGACTCCTTTGCCTTTGTGTGATATTGCTAATTTAGATGGTGAAAATAAGGCTGAAAAGGTTAAAACTATACATATGAAGGTACGTGAGATGATTGAAAAGAGAAACAGATTGATTGCCCAAAGAGTGAATAAGGGGGGAAAACAGGTGATATTTGAACTTGGTGACTGGGTTTGGGTTCATTTGAGAAAGGAAAGGTTTTCTAATCAAAGAAAATTCAAGCTTGATGCTAGAGGAAATGGTCCATTCCAAGTGCTGGAAAAGATTAATGGTAACGCTTACAAGATTAACAATCCAGGTGAGTATAAAGTTTTTACTACTTTTAATGTTTTTGATCTTTCTCCTTTTGATATGGATTCAGATTGGAGGACGAATCTTTCAGATGAGGGAGAGACTGATATGAGCACTGGAGGCACTGCAGGGCAAGATGGTTATTTCGGCATTGGAGAGGAAAATGGAGATTGCAACCTGCTAACAAGACCTATCACAAGAGCAAAAGCAAAGAGACTGAAAGATGGCTTTGCAAATTTGACTAAGTCATTTGTTGAAGAGATGCATCAAGAATAGGCTAAGAAAGAGAAGAACATGTCAAGAAGCCAAAAGAATGAAGTTGGACAGCCCATCACCTTATGCTTAGTATATAAGGCTTGAAAAGGACCAAGAAAGCCAAAATAAGTCCCAAACGTGTGGGACTCACTGAGAAAAGAAAAATCTATGACCAAGTCAAACTCTTATTTCTTATTGGATTTAGGTTTGGATTATTATCCGTAGGCTTAGTTTATATCTTATTGTAATTAGGGCTTGCAAGGAGAGTATAAATACTCTCTTAAAAATATGTATGGCAGATTTTGATGAATTTTGAATTATTTTCTGCATTTTTCTCTCAAGAAAAACCACAACTTTGCTTGTTGCATCAAGAAATTGAATAAGTTCTTTTAAGGTACTAATTCCTGTTAGTATTTATTCAATTTTTTTTTATTCTTATTCCCAATTATTTGTGTTTCTAAGATCATGTATGTTAGGGGTTCAATAGGGAAGATTTTTATTCTAGGGTTTGTTCAATATCAATTTATGTGTTTAAGGTTTCGGGATCAACATATCCTTGGGGTTCTGCATCACAGGGATACTCATCAAGCTGCTCAGTGCAGAGCAGGTTGATGCCCTCTCTATCCTCAGGCCGAATCTAATAGCCCAAAAATTCAAGCTATTTCATGGCTTTCTTGAATGCCTACTTCGCATTATTGAGCGATAATACAACGCTTGCATCCTAGAATGCTGAGCACAACATGAACTGTTGCACAGCCTCTCGTTGAATGTTGGGGAGTACACAAAAAAACTCATCCCAAGCGCACTTGGTCACGTTGTTGTATTTGTGCATTTGACTAATATTATATGAGGCCTCACCCTCCAGCCTAGCCTTCCGCAGCTGCTTCTCTAGTTTGCTTTTCTCGGCCACTGCCACCAAAAGCTCCACATCCTTGGCCTCAAGCTCTTTGTCGAGCTGTTCAATTCTCGACTGCATAGATACCAACTTGGTCTTAACCACCTTAGTGTCACCCTGTTCCTTCTGGAGTTCCTTGCGATCGCCAAAGGTCAATTCTGACCTCTTATACATATAGTACCCATTTGGCTCACCTAGAACAGTAGTAATGACAAGTTCAGTCGACGAGATCAAACACGGACAAAGCAACAATAAAAATTTGACCAAATACTTTACCATATTCGCATGGTAGGCGAATGCCTTCAGATGTTCAGTTGGTTTAGCTCGAGTAACCTTTTTTGGTCGGACATAAACAACCCACCATCATGACCTTCAATGAGGCTCCTCTAGTTGACTCTACCAGCATCATTGAGTGCAAATCATAGATCCCTAGCTCGATTCCAAACTGTGGAGAGGGAACACTAGGAAGCGGGAAATACTCATCGTCGGAACAATCTCTAAACAAAGCCATCCCTGTTGGGCTAGTCGAGACGGCGGCCTTACTTTCGCCTTTCTTGGCTGCTGTTTTATTTTGAGTAGGCCCCCTTGTTTGGACGTGGGCCACCTTCGATAAGGAATTAGCCCACCCAGCTCAGCCAAAGCCGTATAAACGACTGCGAGAGAAAGTAGAATAGCTAGAGGCGCTGGTGGTGGAGGGGCTTCCTGACCAGCAGCCTGTCATTGGGTGGACGCTTGTCAATGATCTTGAAGCCTTTGTTGATGGGTGATAGTCTATTGGCGTGTGTAATTCATGACTTCTTCTGGATCTGCAAGGTGAAAATAGAGTTAACACAACTCGAATAGAGAGATAATCAATTCAATGTAAAATGAATTAATGAGAATATCTATCTAGTTGACCATCCGCGAGCAAATCGAACTGGCCAGCGATAAGCCTGCCAGCACTAAATTTCTCTGCTCGAATACTCTGAGGCCTCTATTTGCCCAAACTCAACTAAATCCCTGATAAACGTGTTGGGCCAGGTCGGGGTTTCGTTCCCAGGCATGTCAATATGAGCCCTCATCCAGCCCCTAGGTATATTAAATTCGACCCAACCTGGAGATCGAACAAAGAGGTAATGGGTTTTTCAATTATGGCCAAATGAAGAAGTAGGGGTCACTAAAAACTTTCAACGAGGACGAGCTGTGAGGTAATAAAATCCCAATTTCTCAGTACTCCCCGACTTTCGGGACATGGGGAGATGGAACAAGTTGCTAAAATTTGCGAAGGTTAGGGGCTAGTTATGAACAAGCATAAGGATGATAAAGCTATATATAGTTGAGAAATAATTTGGTAGTAGCTGGGTGATGCAAACCTGGAGGCCTATCAGAAGCTCGACTGTTGGTGGGCAATTAGAAACCTAAGCCCACATCTAAGGGCATCATCGAAAATAGTAATGCAGCCGACAAAAGGTCAATGCATCCTATCGTTAGGCCCAGGAACAATTAATTCGAACTCCAGAGGAATGTTGTATAACTGCCTCATAAGGTCAAGATCCCCCTCAGCTAGTATCGATATAATCTCGCTATAGTGGTTGGGGGTAAACAGCCGGCCACGGGAAGTGGGCGGATGACTTGGCCCAGCCTCAGCCCCTGCGCCAATTCGAGTATAGCTAGAACTGCTAGAGGTCGAGCTGTCACTAGAAGAACTATTAAACTCTCTAGTCGAGTCACTCTCCCATTGGTCAGAGCCTGATCCGACCTAGTCGCATCGCTATCACTCCCCTGACTATCATTGTTGCTAAAGATACTTAACATGATTGGTAAAATTGTGCGATCGAGATATAGAAAAGGGTTATGAAGGACTTACACGGTTTGAGAGTTTAAAGTATAATGTAGTTGGCAATAAACGCAGTGAAATACTTACTCAACCTCACGAAATGCTGTAAAAGTGAAAATAAGGATTTTTACCGTGCCTATTATAAGCATCGGCGCGTGGTAACCCAAACAACTGCAATTATTAAGTAGTCGCCGCCTGACACTTCACGTGACCTAGTGTAACAGCCGCATTAAATACACCAAACCCTAGTCGAGAAAGCAAATCCTTGGTTGATTGTACACAATTTGCTTGGCTTAGCTATTCCCCATTCCTTCTCGTCGATGATCTCGATCAGGACTTGAAAGTGGGGGGGACTCATAATATGGGCAATAAGCGTAGCCCAATAACACTCTACCAGAGCCTAATTATCCTCGATCAGACTAGAGATGGCCCAATTAGCTATTTGGAGATGATCGCATTATCAACAGGATCTCAACCTCACGGTGTAATATTTGCTCTATTAACCAAGTTGCGGTCGACCACCATCAGGAGTGCCTCGCTCAGCCTTCTGCTAAAGAGACTCAGCTACAGCAGAGTTGCACCTTGTCGACCAGAGTCCATAGTGATGTCTCGCAGAAGTATTTAGATCGACCATAGAGGTCGAATTTAGGCGAAAACCTCTTAGCCGCATTGAAGGCTCTTTCCAGGCAGCGTGCCTCCACAGTACTACCTTTTCAAGCCGTGCCAGGCTAGTGTGCGCCTCTAGTGTACCATTTATCCTAAGTAGCTGGAGGCCACATCACCTGGAACAGTACACGAACTGAAGAAGACTTAAAGGCCCCCAAGCAAGGACAAGAGCCCCTCTTGTGCAACAAGGGCATCATAAACATATCAACTACATTGAGAAGGCTATAAACACCCTAATACCAACCTTCAACAAGGTATGCCATTTATCATTTAAAGCCCTTACTCTACTGCTCCATTTTCTAGTCGATTATACTAACTTAAGTGTCGGAGCGCCTTAGTAGAGGGCACCTCGGTTAGCCTGATGTTTGCAGTTGATCGCATGACTTGACCACGATACTTCGGGAGCATTCTCATCGACCTCTACCCGGTCGACCAAATTGGATTTCAGCCCGATACACTTTAAAGCAATTTCTATCCTCATCAATATCTTACATCATTGCAATGGATATAATTAAGTACCTTGCTTAATTCATGAGTCTTTGAGCACATGGAATTATAAATTCTCAATCCTAATCAAAAAATGAGATTAAAATTAAAAATTTTCCCACAAGATAATTTTTGCCCGCATATATGATATTTATTGAAAAATCACAGAGTACATATTTATTGAAAATTGACTAACATTTGATTAATAAAAAATTAATTATCTATACTTTTAGAAGCTATAAATTGGTAAATATTGACAATTAAATTTTTTATGAATTAACTCTTTTTCATTCAAAGTTACGTTGAAAAAGAGGTGTCAACTTATTAATTTTTATGTTTTTTCTCCTTCGATAATTTAATCGACCTTCACATTTTTTTGGACTCTTTAATTTTATCTATATATACATGTCTCTCTATACTATTTAGTGCGGCTTGTGTTCTTTTCATCTTATCTCATCTTTATTGTCAAAATAAACATGCTATAATAATATTATTTAGAAAATAATGTCCATTTACCTAAAAATATGGGTGAAATTTTTCTACATAGCAATATAAAATGATGTTAAATATATATATGATGAGGGTTCGTTCGGTGGATAGAGAACCGATTCTGAATACGGGTAGGACTTTGACCTAAAAGATCTACAATCTTGCTTGGATGGGGAAGAATCCTGCAATCACAGTAAACGTTAGGCTAGCCGAGGAGCCCTCGGCTTAGGCCCTCCGATGCTCAAGTCAGTAGAAATCGACCTTAAATATCGAGCAGCGGAGTAAGGGCTTTTGAGTGTATATTAGTGCGTACCTCGTGGGGAGGCTGTAATGGGGTATTTATAGTCCCAAGTAGGAGATCAAAATGTCCATGGTACCCTTGCTCTTGCAGGGAGGACCTTTGTCCTTGCATGAGGGTTTTTAGGTCTTTTCCTTATCTGAAATCCTCTTTCCAGGTGGTGCCCCCACATCCTTTTGGGATATGGTGGAGATCTCTCTATATTTAATGCAAGGCAAGCCATCTGTCAGTGTATTTAATGTGGCAGAGTAGTGGTTGAGTGCATTTAATGCGACAGCGACTGGTGGTGAGAGAAACCTTCCCGTCTCGTAGGTCGACCTCTTCTGGTCAAGATATCTCCCCAACCGTAGGTCTCACCGCACACTCTGGTCAAATGCATGACCTCTCTGGTCGAATCTCTCTTACCACTCTGGTCAAATGCATGATTCTGGTCGACCTATTCTGGTCGAGATGTCCGGGGTCGTAGGTCTCTCTGCTCACTATGGTCACATGCATGACCTCTCTGGTCAAATCTCTCTGACCACTCTGGTCAAATGCATAACCTCTCTGGTCGACCTATTCTGGTCAGTATGTCTCCCCGACCGTGGGTCTCGTCGCCCACTCTGGTCAAATGCATGACCTCATCAAGTCGAGACAACTCTCATGCAATGGACTTTTTGACCATAACCTGATCGATTGAAGGAAGACTGATAGCCTTTATTGATCAATTAGCCCAATGTATTCTTGGGCCTGGGATGATTCTATTGGGCCTGTTGGGCTCGTCTTACTTATATATATATATCACAATATCCTATTAAATCAACTAAACATGAAATTGATTCAAGACGCAAGTTTATCGATTCATTACCATCCTAAGAACCCTTTACTGAAAAAAGGAACAATCAAAACATGTGAATTGAATAATGAGTAAAACAAAATATGTCTTAAAAATTTAACATTTAAAAGCCATGATGTATATGTATCTTTTAATGTAATGAATAATAGTAACCGACTATTGAATTCTTTCATTTTTAGGTGATATTTGAAAAAAAAAAAAAAATTAATTTGGGCTGTTGTTATTCATAATTTTAATTTAATTTCTATTTCTCTTTTTTGTTAATTGAAAAGTTCTTTTTGATCTTTTAAATAATAAATTTCAAATGTTGCTTTATGAAATAAACTAAAAATATGGTTTAGATGATTTAGAGCAATTTATAAATTGATTTCCTCTAAATTGAGATAAATAAATAAAACTTATATTATTTATTTAATTTTAGATTTTTAATGGACCACTTATTTTTAATCTAAAATTAGGAAGGAAAAAAAGGGATTAATCCTATGGGCTCCTTTGCACATTATCCCCCAACCATTGTCAATGTGCAATTTTACCATCTAAACTAATTAAATGTGCGCCGACACCACATTTGCTCATTTTTTATGGAATCTAACAAGAATAATCCGTTTTCTTTAGCCCACGTGTCCAATGTTCATTGGTTGGATTACACCAAAAATTAGCAAATATGGTGTCGGCGCACATTTTAACTAGTTCATATAGTAAAATTGCACATCAACAACGGTTGGAGGGCATTGTGCAAAGGAGGCCATACATTGGGGGGGCTAACTGCAATTATCTCAAAAAAAAAACACAAATTCCCTCATGTGTTCGATTTATTTATAATGATTCTATTCTCACTTTCATATCTTCTTAGTTAAGCCAAAAATAGAAAAAATTAAATTCTAGTCAATTTTAAACCTTTAAATATCATTGTGTAAAATAAAAATATTATATTATTTTATAACTTTTTTTGGTAAAAAAAGAGTGTGAAACTTTGGCTATTAATATAATATATACTAAATTGTTAAATGAAATACATTGTTTGGAATAAACATTTGTATTTTATTAATTATTTAATATTTAGCAATATAAAAAATAAAAACTTTTTATTGTTGGATGCTATGTATTTAATAGGGTATATGTTCATAGGCTATGAATGGGGACATATGGGCTAATGTGATATTTTATCCAATGAAATGTGTTTATTGATATTGTCTTTTATATATTGATAGAAAACCTTTTATTATAAAAACTTGTGAAAATGATTTCCTTAAAAGTTTGATAGTTCATAAATTTGTAAGAGTTAGATTATGAATTATGTTAGCCATAATTATAACATATACCTGAATTGTTATACGAAATTCATTGTTTGAAATAAATATTTTTATTTTATTAATTACTTAATGTTTAGCAATATAAAAAGATAAAGATTGTTGACCGATGAATATTATATATTTAATGGAGTATATGCTTAGCACCCAGGAAGAATATATTGTAAGATATGGATGGAGAAATATGGGCTAATGTGAAATTTTATCTAGTGAAATGTATTTATTGGTATTCCACTTTATATATTCATAGAAAATATTTCACTGTATCATATTAAAGTTATTATTAAAATTGAACAAATATTTTTTAAACATAATTGTTTGAATTACATAACTAATCAGTTAGTTCAAGTCAATTATATGATAAGTGAATTATATTTGATATGTCGTTGATGTATACTTTAACAATGTTTATCATATATTTAATTAGGATGTCATGCAAAACTTGGTCTTAATAAGATCTTCCTTATCCTCCATCACACCCAAATAAAATATTTAGTTTGATTCTTCAAAAGGTTATTTGATAAAAGTAAATTTTGTATATATTCTATCCTATTGTCTTTTAAATTAATTATCAAAAGTTAGTAATGCCATATTATTATTTTAATTAAAAATAATTTATTTAAAAACACTATTTAAAGAAATAAAATTTTAGTTGATTTTTTTTCATGGCTTCTAATAGAGATATAAACTATATATTATTTTTTATTTTGACCCATCTTTGTCTTTGAACTTAAATAAATAAGGTTAAGAAATTTTCACGAAGTTGCAATACAACATGAAAGCATTTCTTGCTATTAATTTTCAAGAAAATACAATGTGCACATTGTTATATGTAAAAATTAACCAAAATATATTTCAAATATATATATATATAAATACACAAATATATACAAAAATAAAGAATTCAAATAGACTTAGTTTATTCTTTTTCATTATCATATTAAGTATGATATTACATATGAGTTTGACACCTATTTTAATATATAATAAATAATTTTTTCTTTTTATTTTTGAGGAAGAACCCATATTTGAACGGATGCATTTATGAAATATTATTTTTTTCCCTCATCTATCAAATGTGTGATTGTAAGATTCAATCTATTCTTGTGCATATTAAATTTACTATTACATTTGAATTGAACACATATTTAATATATAAAAAATATTTTTTTCCTATTTTTGAGGGAGAGCACATGTGAAGTAAACATATGTACAAATGTATTTATGAAATACGATTTTTTCCTCATCATTTGATTTTTTTAAATTCTATTTAATTATTATTTTTTATGAGCCTAATTATAATAAATTTAATTTAGTCATAATTTACGATACAACCATATGTATTGAATGTGATAGAAATAGTCTCGTTAGATAGGGATAATTTAATTGCTTGATTTTAATTGAACTTCTATTTTATATAATAAAAGGTTAACTTTTAATATACATAATTACATTTGCTAAGTAGGAAATTTTAATTTAATTAATTTAATATAATTATTATTTTCTCTATGTCTAATTATAAATACACTTACTTTGAAATAAATTTAATGCATACAATGTATATATATCAATGTATATACATTTGTTAAGTGGAAAGGCTTTTAATTAATTATAGTTTTTATTTTCTGCAAGTTTAATTGAAAATAAATTTAATTTGGTTGTAATTACCATTAAATTGTGTGTATTAAACATGATAATTTCAATATATGTAATTTCATTTGCTAAGTAGAAATTTATTTAATTAATTTTAATGTAATTATTATTTTATATAATTTTAATTAAAATATATTTAATTTATAACAAATGTAATAAATGTAATGATATACATTTGATGTATATTCATTATTTTAGATGAAAGACTTGATTTAATTCATTGTAATTATTATTTCTATGAGTCTAAATACAATGTATATACACTTGTTGTATAAACTTAATTTGATTGTAATTATCATTAAAATATTTGTATTAAATATAATAATATTATTAGAGAAGAATATTTTTGTCTTCATATAAAAGTGAAGAAACCACTATACCCATTCATACTTTTATAAGTAGTATAAATAGATAGATAAGGTGAGGAGACCTCTTTAGCTTGTGTTAGGAATTTGATTTTTAATGGAATAGAAGACAAAATAGGAAATGGGATAAAGAATTTAAAATTGTTAACTTTACACTTTAACTGCACGCCCCCCCCCCCCCCCCCAAAAAAAAAAAAAACCCTTTTTCTTATTAAATTCCTTGATCCAAATGCAACGTTATTGAATAATAAACAAGCTATAGAAAATAAATTGTCTGATCTTTTGCATCTAATCAAATCTAATGTTGTAATGGTGCCATGTTGTGGGGGCAAGAGCATTGGGCAAACGAGCAGAAGTTAGCTTCTCCATCCTGCAGTTGGAATGGACAATATATGCAAAGGCAATATTAGCAGTTTTGGTGTTGGGAACAACCATTAGGATTGTATCAATATCAATCACATTTATGCATCTTTCCAAGCCAGTGAAAAGTATGCAAGTCCATGTATAAGTAGCATATTAGTTTTAAGGGTTAATTATCCAGATCCCCCGAAGGTTTGACCTACTTACAACAAGGTCCATAGGTTTCAAGAAATTACAAATATTCTCTTGATGTTAACGGCTGGCCGTTATGTTGGATAGTTTTTATGAATTGTCCATTTTACCCTTGTCCAAAAATTAAAAAAAGAAAAAAGAAAAAAAAAGGCCAAAGACTAAAATGACCCTTACTTACCAAATTGCCCATGAAGTGGCAGTAAAGAAAAAAGGAAGACAATCAACTTCCTCATTCATTCATCTCCTTTTCATCGGGAAAAAAAAAAAAAAAAAAAGGAAGAAGAAGAAACAGAAGAAAACTCCCCAAATCATTCGGCCTACAGTTCGAAAACCCCACTCGTTCCCAAACTCATCATTCTTCACTCCATTTTGGAAGGTGATAGGCAGCCATTGGAGTCCCAAGCTTTGGAAAAGTTTCAAAAATACTATGGTTTTCAAGTTTGCCAAAGGCATGATTTTTACTTTCAAAATATGTTGTTTTTGTTAGACCTTATTGTTAGGTTACATATTTCTTTGGAATATATCGAAAAATATCATTTTTTTTTTATCATAGTGTATGGATGTTTTTTCTACTTTTATGGGGTTTTTTTTTTCCCATTAGAAATGAACTTGAATCGTATTTTAAACATGTTTTAGTCCGGGCATGTTGTTAGATTTCAATTTTTTCATGAATGGTGTGGTAAAACATTTATTATTGAAATGATTTGGCCAATTTTAGAATGTTAGATTGTTCTGTCTGTTATAGGAAATCAAATGTCATTATATTCTAATGATCATAAAACCAGAAGGGGGAAATGTAATGTTTGACTGATTGTAAAAATTTGTATTTTTCTTTCTTTCTTCTTTTTTTTTTTTTTTTGTTACTGATGGTGGAGAAGGTGATGGAGAAGGTTTTAGTTAGACAGTGGCGGAAGAAGTTGATGCAGCTGGTAAGAGGGCTGAGACCAATGAGAATGACAATGTAAGTATTTTTGATATTTTTTAAATTTCAATAAAATGTTAGGGTTGTATTAGTTTTTTATTTGAAGTATGAGGGTGGTTTATGTAATATATATACAAGTTAATGAGGTATGCTGAAGTTTTATTTGAAGGATGTGGATTTATTTATAAGTTTGTTATATATATTGTTTTGTATTAGGTTGTTGATGATAATGGTTCAGAACTTATCAGATGAGAAAATTCTAGCTCTACATCTGCTGAGGAACCTGTGCACTTGTGGGGTGAAGGACAATCTGCAGATGCTGCTTAAATCCGTCCTTGTTATTTCTTTTGTTAATGTGAATTTGTGAAACTCTATGTTTTGGTTGGATTTTTATTGGTTATAATTGGATTATATGGCTGTTTTGGTTTCTTTAAATGGTTGTTTTTGTTGTCTTGGTAGATAGCCTAACTATATTTTGAAAGTATTTTGGATGATATATTTGTCAAACTCTGAATATTTGAAGAACTGAAATGTAAGGTTACTACAATATTTATTGTTGGTGCAGCAATGTTAATTTTTCTTTCCCACATGTTCTGTAGTTTTATCTAGGGGTGTAAACGAGTCGAGTTGAGCCTGAATCTAGTAGGCTCAAGCTCGGCTCGTTTATTAATTCGCGAGCTCAAGCTCGGTCGAGCCTAAATAGCTAAACTCAAACTCGACTCGTTGGAATAGGCAAAGGCTCGACAAGCCTTATTAAACTTGATTTGATAAGGCTCGTCATAGAGAATTAGAAAAGCTCGGTCGTATGAGTTCATATGAGCTCAAGCTCGAGCCCATATAAGTTTGGATTAACTCGAGCTCATTTAGACTCAAAACAAAATTTATAAATATAAATTTTTTTAAATAAATTTGTTATATATTTTTCTAAAAGTAATTTAGCCTAGCCATTAGTTGCCGTTAGGGTTTTATCAAACGTTCGGTAAATTTTTTGGGTGAAATTCCAAAAATTCCCTTAGGCTAATTGATGAAATTTTTTATCTGGTTTGACTTCTTTTAGGGGACAAAAATACCCTCATGGGTGGTATTGTAATATTTTTTAATTTCGTAAGGGTTTATTTGTTATTATTGTTTTGCTTGGGGACCTAATTGTAATAAAACAAAGAAGAATCCAAGGTGAATTTAAAATAGTAAATGTATTTAAGATAATTTAATTATATTCAATTGAATTTAATAAGTAAGAAAAAGTAAAAATATAAATCAAATCTATCATCTTGGAACATATAATTTTAATAATTGAAATGATATATTTAATAATATAAAAAATAATCAACATATCTAAAATAATTTAATTAAATTTATATCACTAAAATATAACATATTAAATTATGTTAAATATAAATTTTTATAATTAAAATAATCTATTAATATTAAAATAGTAATATATATATATATATAATATTTTAATTAAATTCAATTCAATTTAACTAAAAGTAAATAAGTAAAAAATTAAAATAAATTAAATCTATCATGATAATATATTTCTAATAGTTTTCAAAGTTAAGAAATAATAATGACATGTAAAATAATTTAATTAAACATTTTTATTAATTAAAAATAGAGTAAACTAAAAATTAAAATTAATATTAGGGGTCAATGTGAGGCACTTAGAAAGCTGAAGGATTCAATTGAAATTCGAGAGGAAGTTTTGGGGTGGAAATTATAATTTCAAAAGGTTGAAAAATATATACACAAGAGGCCTCCCATTGTATCAAATTCTTCCATGCTTACCGTTACCATCCTCTCCAACCAGCACCTCTCCAACACTGGAAAAGCAACCAAGCTAACCATTCTCTTTCCCTCCTCACAAGAAATGCATCGGTACCAAATTTGCCTAGAAACAATAGGTGAATCGCCAAAAATTAAGCTTCGAACGGAGCCTCACGGTGGTGGTGACAGGTTGCTTAGTTCTAGCGACGGAAACTCATAAACAAAGAGTGAATTTTGATGGGCTCGACAAGAGGAGTGTAACTGTGGTTTCAATTTTGTGATTTGACCAATGGAGAAGGAGAATCGAAGGTGGAGGTGCGTGGCGGCGTCGAGCGGTTTTACTTGAAATTAGCCTAGATTATAATTATATATGTGTACATGTATATATATAATGAAAAAGCTTATTTAAGCTCCCGAGCTTTTCAAGCCGAATATTACTGAGCTTGGCTCGACTCGTTTGACTGACGAGTTCGAGCTCGGCTTAGACTCGAAAAAATTGAGTCTAATACAAGCTTTCATTGAACTGAACCCGAATCGTTCACGATTCATCTCATTTACACCTCTAGTTTTATCTAGAGTTCAAGGAGAGTATTTGCAATGTTCCAAACCTTTTATTTATAAAAGAATTATCATATTCAACTTATGTAATCTTCTGAATTTTCTAGGCGGGTAAAAGTAAAGTTATATCTTGCAATTTATTGGATAAAAATTATACTTTGAAATGTAAAACCAAACATTAAAAATATAAGATTATTAGTAAGTTTCTCAAACTGCTAATTGCAATGACATATAAAAAATTAACAAATAAAACTTTATAGTCGTAAAAATATTACGAATAAGTCCAAGGGTATTTTTATCTAAAAAATAACCATAACAATAACCAAAAGGCATTTCTAGATTTTTATGTGAAATTTTTTATGACGTCAGCATTTTTTTAGAAAAAAGCTAACAAAATTTCAAAAATATAAGACAAAGCAAAACATTAGGCAGTATTGATAATTCGTCAAACCTTTAAATTTTTGGGTAAATAGATCAAACCTCGGGGGTTCTAGCTAATTAATCCTAATTTTAATTATCCTAAACACGCACCAGGGTAGGCGCTATCTGAAGAACTAAAAGATGCGACCAGGTTTCTAGTTAGATGAAGCTGAACCATGAGATGGAGAATGATACAGCTGGAATACATTCCAAACGTTCACAGGCCAGCACATATATATTTCATGCTTTATTACATCCTTTTGTAAGGTTTGGAGCATATACATCTGAGACTGCCGCAGCGTTTCAAATGGAAATTGCATGTGGACAAAGAATATAATAGCTATTAAGTAATTAACAAAAAAGAACTGGATGCATGTAGTGGGGTGCTGATACATAATTAAATTATGTGCTCTCTCAGACGTTCAACAAAGAGCCAGCCGCTGATCACCAGAACAAAATTACCCCACCCGCAATAGCCGACATGATGGGATAGCTCAAGATCACTCCCAAATTCGAATTAATCCTGTTGGAAGACGAAGGTGAAGAAGTTGGGGATGAGGAATCACTTCCCCCTGATCTATCAGCTGGAGCATCAGCAGCAGGTGCAATTTCTGGAGCTGGAGCTGGAGCTGGGATTGGTGGTATATCAGTGCCAAAGATTGCTTCAGGCAGCAGAACTCCATCGGTCTCATAAATTGCAACCGGATCAGTAGCATGCACTGCACTGATGACTTTGGTTTTAGTCCATCCCGAATCAATACGAACTGTTCCAGAGTTGTCAGTAAAATTCAAAGCATAAGCGCCACCAGCAAAGGTAGGAATGGGGCTTTGCTGGCTGAGATTTTTGAAATCTGCCAGAGAGTAGTAATGCGGCAACGCATGGAAAAGGCACAAAGACTTGAGCTGATCCTGCGTGAGATTGGAGAGAGAGGGCTTCTTCTGCGATGAAAAGGCATCGTCTTTGGGCACAAAGATGGTGATTCCTTCATCGGTGTTATTGGCTTGGTTTTGGAAAGTCTCAATGACTTTGGTGGACTCAAGAAGGTTGAGAAAAATGCGGAATGGCCCAGCCACCGACAGCAGGTCAGTGAGGTTCACATGTTCTGGCGCTGGTGCGGGTGCTGGAGTAGGAGTTGAACTCGGGGCTCCAACACCACGTTGTGCATTTGCTGATGCAAAACATAGGAGGACCAGTATACCACACACCATGACATTCTTTTTTACGAAGTCCATCACCAATTAATAAGTCTATACCGGGCCTCTTTATCTATTAGCTAGTGAAAAAAGTTGAAGCTTCTGCAGGATATATAATAATAATGAAACATCTACTAGATCTGATGAGAATATATATATATATATGTATGTATATGTATACACAGACATACACGCAGTAATTTCATTCAAAAAAACACACATGGCATTAGTTTTTCTCACAGATCCAATTAAAATCAAAATCAAGCTATACATTATCTGCTTTGAAGCAGATCGAACCATAATTATCAGAAACAAAAAAATAAAATAAAAGCAGATCGAACTATCTGCCAAAGTTCCAAATTAATCCTGAAAGAGGAGAGCTAAAGTACCAGATCTTGACAATGACAAGCTCGTCAATTTACACAAAAATAATAATAGCTATTAGCTAGCTCGTAATTAACAAGGCGCAACAAGTAATAGACGTATATAATTCGGTAAAAGAAGCCAGATCTAGATAAACTAAGAACAAGGAAATTATATATTCCATCACATATAAAGAAACAATTTTTAATCTGCTCAAGGATGAACGGATGGAACGCAGAGAGAGCAAACTCACCTGTCCCAGAGAGAAAATAGGCAATGCAGCTCAGGCGCAGCAGTTTGAGTAGTGGATTTCAGAATAAGTACTACGCCAGCCCCATATAAAAAAAGAAAGAAAATGTAGGACTAGCTAATATTGAAAATCAAGCCAACCCAGCTAGTAGTGGTAATCAATAAGGAGATGCTGCTGGACTACTATAACAGACAGCTGGACAAGAGGAGAGAAAAGTGAATTTCACCACCACCCACCGTTAACACCTGATACATATACATGACCGATGAACCCCACCCCCCTCCCAAAAATAAATAAATAAATAAATAAAAATCGACAAATTAAAGCAAAAAGGACGAATCGTAGACCAAATTTCAAGAAAACAATCTGATGTAATATAATGTAAGGTGGGCTTTCTGTGTCAACATCCACTTACCACTAACTTATTAGTATAATAATAATATGTTAGTTTTGACTCTCCCAAACTTGCACGCTAATCAAAGCTTCATTGTTTTGCCAGTTAAGCTATTACTCCAATTTATTAGAAGATTCTTGCCTCTCATTATTTCTATTTTGCACATCTAGTTTTCGAATACTATTGGCTCCACCATTTTACATATTTTAAGACAAATTGAATTTGAATTTAGTTGATAATAAAAATGGATATAAGTAAACAATTTTTAATATTCAGATAATCTAAAATATGGAAATTAAATTTAAAAAATACAAATTACATCCCTCTATATTATGTTTGGTTTAAAGATTTTGATAAGAAAAAGAAAAATATTTGAGAAAAGGAGAGAAAATAAAAAATATATAAAATTTCAAATTTATTTGGTTGTTAAAGAAAATAATGAAGAAGGAAATGAGAGAAAAAAGAGGTGATGAATATATTGAAGAATGAAGGGGAGTTCAAATAGATTTTTTTCTCATTTTTCTCACCATTTTACGAAGAAAATTTAATATTTTTAAATAGACTTTTTTCTAATTTTTTTCAATCAAACAACTAAAAGTATTTTTTTTTTAATATTTTCTTTTCTTTTCCTCATAAAAATTCATAAACCAAACTATGTGCTAAGTTTTGGCTAGTTAAGATTGAATCAATAAAAAGACAGTGAATCGAGGCCCTCTCTTTGCAATACAAAGTCACACGCAAAGCTTTATTTAACACGGCAGCGAAAATAAAAAGAAAAACAAGAAAACTTTAATAAAGAAAACAAATAATCATGAGGAATTTGATGAAAGAAATACAGTTGGTTTGACCACAAATCCAACTGGAATCAATTATGAATGTGGATATAAATGGTGGGACCGTCGGCATTGGGTGTAAGACTCTATGATCTTACGTAAGCAAATGATTACGATGTTCAAAAATTAATTTACGAGAATTTGATGGCAAATGTGCTTTTCTTTATCCCCAGCAGTAATCTTTAGTAATATATAACTGTAACGGGTTAATATCATATCATTGCCTTTAGTGAGAAGACTTATGGCCCATTCTTTTAATGCTTTGGGGGGAATTAAATTCATGAATACCTAAGTGATATGGGATAGCCCAAAGGCTTGGGCCCAAACCAGCAAAGCCCAGCGAGAGACGACAGTCCAACTGAGACTCAGGGCTCATACGTCTCATCGACTTCATTCGATCGGACTCGGGGCCCATACGTCTCATCGACTTCACTCGACCGGATCTGCACAGGCCTAGTTAGGTTCTCTGGACCTGCGAAAGTTCCTCGACCTCATATGAGGTCGAGTCCAGTACAGTATTTTGCCACCGCATTTAACGCACTGGCAGGCGCCACGCCTCCGCATTAATGGCGCATGTCGTTCCCCTCACCGTCTGATACAACAGGCGCCACTACAGTGTACTATCTTGTCCTTGAAACCTAGAAGGGCAGCTGGCTGGAAATATTCAAATAGGGGAAATGACTAAACACCCCAGGCCCAAGGTTAGTGGCCCGGGGAAATACTTAAGGGCTTTCCGGACATTTCCTAGGAAGAGAAGGATATATATACCCTCAACCCTACCCTTCAGAGGTACGCACTCTTATACACCAGAAAGCCCTTACCCCTCTGATCGATTGTTGAGGTTGAATCTTACTGACTTGATCGTCGGAGGGCCTAAGCCGAGGACCACTCGGCTAGCCTAACGTTTACTGTGACTGCAGGATTATTTCCCTACCTTAACAGGAGCGTGATCCATCCGGATTGAGTTCTACCATCGTTCTAGCCGGGACCCTAGCCCAACGAAACGAACCCTCATCATTTGGCGCCGTCTGTGGGAAACTTGAATCCTCTGTCAGAAAATGGTAAACACTAGGCGAGCCCCATCGGGAAGAGATGAAAATAGGAGGTCTAGCTCCCCCCCCCATCGTCAGGACCCGGAGCCGAATATACAAGGACCAAGCGCTCTGCCTGAGCTGGTGGTCACACTCACGATGCCGCAGCTAATGTAGCTCATTAGTGAGCAAATTTCTGCGCAGATTTAAACACAACTCTCCGCCGCCCTAAACAGGCATACGGTGCAGCTGGAGTCGGCGGTCAGCACCACGCCGCAGCCCGTGGACCCAGAGAAAGCACGGCCTGAAGAGCCTTCTCAACGCTGGAATCGCTAAGATACCAGTTCAGGAGAGATTCAAGCCCTGGCCGTTTCCCTAGAGAAGCAGCCCGCCCCCCGCCGAGGGAGGAGGTAGCAGACTCCGTGGATCATGATGTGCGGCCCATTCGCGCCCCGCAGCGCGATAGGGCCGAGCGTTCCAGACACAAGCCAGGCAGAGGTGCCTCCCAAGCAGATCAGCAAGAATGGGAGGAGGTATCTCACCAGGTGCAACAGTTGAATAGGCGCCTGGAGGAGATCTCGAGAAGGAATACGGATAGGGTGGCCCTGTCAGACAGGCCGCAAAGGTTCAGAAGGGAGCGTGATTCGCCGTTCGTCCAAGAGATCATTGAAGAGCGCATCGCTATCGATGCAAAGATTCTGTGGGGCTTCCAAGGTATGATGGCTCCACGGACCCGAATGAGCATCTGCTGCAGTTTGAGCATATGATGCAGCTGCATGGGCATAATGACTATATACATGCAAAGATGCTGGTGACTACATTCCAGGGAGTGGCCTTAGACTGGTTTGTAAAACTGGAGCCAGCATACATCTTCTCCTACGACCAGTTGTGTGATAAGTTTCTGCACCAGTTCGCCAGCAGGAGAAAGGCAAAGCTTCTGCACACACACCTACACACAGTGAAACTGGCTGAGGGAGAATCCCTTCGGGATTTTTTCACCAGATTCAACACAGAGGTGTTAAAAATCGATAGCCCGAGGATTGAGTTTCTGATCGATGTATTATTTTTGGGCTTGAGGCATAAGGAGTGCGCTAATGCCCTGGTGCGCACGCAGCCCAGAATGATGGAGGAGCTCCTCGACCTAGTCGAGAGGTATATGACCCAAAAGGAGATGAACAGGATGAAATACGACAGCCTGGAAGCCGACAAGAAGAGGGGCAAAGAGAGAGATGATAGACAAAACAAGGAGGGACGTCGTTCCCCGATCAAGCGCTTCCATGAATACACTCCGTTGAACCTGCCGAGGAGAGAAGTGTTGTTCGCCATTCAACATGACAACTTGCTCAAGAAGCCTCGAAAAATCACAGAAACCGAAGCCATGAAGAAGTCAAAAAAGTACTGCTATTTCCATAGGCAGAAAGGACACGACACCGAAGACTGCTTTAATTTGAAAGACAAAATTGAGAGGCTAATCAGACAAGGCCACTTAAAGAAATTCATCGAGGAGCAAGCTCGAAGAGATGAAGGCCTGACCGACCGGACTCCTCGAAGAGAAAGGTCGGTCAGCCCAAGGAAAGAGGATAAAGGAAAGAGACCAGCCCATGAACCCAACCCACCCATCAGGGGTGTCATTGACATGATTATCGGAGGGCCCACGGGAGGGGATTCCCGAAATGCGAGAAAGCAAACACAGAGGCAGCTCGACTCAACCAGGCCACCTAGGGTCGAAGCAGTCTTTCAGCTGACGACCAGTACCGAACCAATTTCTTTCACCGACGCAGATCTGGACCACCTGGATAAAGCTGACCGTAAGATAGATTGTCCAATGGTGATCGCCCTGGAAGTTGCTAATTTTGAGGTCCGGAAGGTGTTGGTCGACAACGGGAGTTCAGTGAACATAATATTCTTGTCGACTTTGAGCAGAATGGAATTGGGATGGTTGAAATTTGATCCGGTCAGAACGCCCTTGTTCGGGTTTGGTGTGTCCGAGATTATCCCAGTCGGGTCCATCAGTCTCTCCACCACGTTCGGGCAGGGACAGCGCAGCCGAACGCTAATGATCAGTTACCTGGTGGTCGACGCTCCTTTCACATATAATGTTATCATAGGCCGACCAGCCCTGAATGATTTCAGAGCCATTGTGTCCACTTATCATATGAAGATAAAGTTCCCGACCCCAGCCGGAGTGGGTGAGCTTTTATGCAACCTTAAGGACGATTGGCGATGCTACACAATCTTTGTCGACTCAACGAACCAGAAGAAGCGACCCGGGGGACGCCTTTATAGCGAAACCCGAGGAGGGATCCTCGTCGAAAAAGAGAAAGTTGGAGGACACAAGGGTCGAGCCCATTGGGGAATTCAAAACGATCGAGCTCGAACCGGGAAATCCAGAGAAAACCACCAGAATTGGGACCGAGATGGGAGATCGACTAGAATGCCTTATGGTCGACTTCCTCCGACGGAACGTCGATGTTTTTGCCTGGAAGGCGGCGGATCTTCAAGGCATCGATCCCAACATCATCGTCCACCGCCTAAACATGGACCCAGCCCGCAAGCCAGTGCGCCAGAAGAAAAGAACCTTCAATGCTGAACGGAGCCAGATTATCGACGAGGAGGTCAGCAAGCTTTTGCAAGCAAGTTATATTGTAGAAATCCAATATCCCTCTTGGCTTTGTAACGTTGTACTTGTTCCCAAGAATGAGGGAAAGTGGAGGATGTGTAATAATTTTATAGATTTGAATAAAGCTTGCCCTAAGGATCCTTACCCCTTGCCTCGTATTGATTTACTTGTTGACTCTACTGCTAGCTGCGAATTGCTTAGCATGATGGATGCATTTCAAGGCTATTATCAAATATTCATGGCACCCGAGGACAGGGACAAAACATCGTTTGTCGTTCCCAATGGAGTGTATTGCTTCCTAGTTATGCCATTCGGACTTAAAAATGTGGGGGCAACCTACCAGAGATTGGTTAATTATATGTTCAAGAATGAAATTAGGAGATCGATGGAGGTCTATGTTGATGATATGATTATAAAGACAGAAAAGGCTGAAGACCACCTGATCGACCTCAGTCACACCATTTCCATTTTGAGAGTTTTCGGAATGAAGCTCAATCCTAGCAAGTGTACCTTCGGGGTACAAGGAGGCAAATTCCTTGGCCACATGGTCAGCCAAAGAGGCATCGAGGCCAACCCGCAGAAGATCTAATCAATTTTGGACATCGCCCCACCTCGCACGGTTCGGGATGTTCAGGGCCTGGTCCGCAGGATCATAGCCTTGGGCAGATTCATATCTCGACTAGCAGATAAAAGCTTACCTTTCTTCAAAAACCTGTGAAACACGAAGAAATTTGGATTCAAGTGGGACCAACAGTGTGATCAGGCCCTACTCGACCTCAAGCAATACCTCTCTTCACCACCCATGCTCGCCAAGCCCGAGGTGGGGGAAGTACTACAGATATATCTGGCAGTCTCTTCGGCCTCCATCAGTTCAATGCTGATGACGACGAGAGCAGGAAACCCCCATCCAATATACTATTGCAGCAAGGCTCTCTAGGGACCCGAGCATAATTATTTAGAGATCAAGAAGTTCGCTCTGGCCTTTGTTACGTCAGCCAGGAAACTGCGGCCTTATATTCAATCCCACTCAATTTTGGTGATGACCAATCAACCACTAAAATAGGTGTTGTTGAAGCCAGACACCTCTGGTTGGCTCACCAAACGGGCCATTGAGCTCGGGGAATTTGACATTCAATTTCAACCGCGGACTGCCATTAAAGCGCAGGTGTTAGCCGACTTCATCGTTGAAAGGCTCGACCTCCCTGGCGCAAGAGGTCGAAAGCACCATCTGGTGGACCTTGCATGTCGACGGGTCCGCAACCTCATCTGGCGGAGGAATAGGGATATCCCTCCAATCCCCACTGGCCGAGGAATATGATTTCACGGTGAAACTCGACTTCCCAGTCACTAATAACGAAGCAGAATATAAAGCCCTTATTGCAGGAATGCGCATGGCCAGAGACCGTGGGGTCGAGCAACTAGCGGCATTCACCGACTCTCAGCTCGTGGCAGAACAGGACGAAGGCAACTTTGAGGCGAAGGAACACAAAATGTCCCAATATTTGGCAGAAGTGTGCCAAGTGAGGCAAATGTTCAGAAACTTCTCGCTGAGCCAAATACCTCGATCAAAAAATGAGTAAGCAAACTTACTCTCCAAGCTGGCCAGCTCGATGAAAGGCACTAGAGAAAAGACAATAACATTTTTTGTTGCCGCTCAGCCTTGCATCCCTTCACCCAACCAGGGTATGGTCGGGTGCCTCGGCGAGACGACCCTTTCTTGGCAGCACCCAATCAAACTTTATCTAAGTCGCGGCACCCTGCCTGACAATGATAAGGAAGCTCGCAGGCTGAAGGGTTTAGCACCTAAATACACGCTAGATGAGCACGGACAATTGTACAAGCGGTCAATAGCAGAGCCGCCACTCAGGTGTCTAGATCCCAACCAAGCTAATGAAGTATTACAGGAAGTACATGCCGATATTTGGTGCAACCACTCTGGCGGCCGATCCCTGGCACATAAGGTCATTCGCTACAGGTATATTTGGCTAACTTTGTTGAGAGATTCTGTCGACTTTGCTAAAAAATGCCCATCCTGTCAAATTCATTCGAACTTCCATCACCAGCCAGCCGCACCGATGACCAATGTTAACATCACCTGGCCATTTGACCAGTGGTGGATCGACATAGTAGGGTCACTTCCAAAAACTTTCGACTAGCGAAAATTCATCATAGTGGCCGTCGAATACTTTACAAAATAGGTGAAAGCCGAGGCAGTCCCGAAGATCACCGATACCGCCATTAAAAGTTTCATTTGGAAGAATATCGTATGCCGATTTGGACTGCCTAAGGTCCTGATATCATATAACGGCACCCAATTCTAGAGCAAAAATACGAGGAGATGGTGCGAAACCTTAGGGATCGCCCAACACTTTACTTCGGTGGGAAATCCGCAAGCCAATGGACAGACTGAGGTTACCAACAGGACAGTCCTCGACCACATCAAGAGTCGAATAGCGGGGACAGGGACTAGCTAGGCAGACGACCTCCCTGGTGTTCTTTGGGCTTATAGAACGACTCCTCGAACAGCCACAGGTCACAGCCCATACAGCCTAGTCTACGGATCTGAGGCAGTGATCCCATCAGAATTAATCCAGCATACAGCGAGGGTGATCCACTACAACCCGATAACTAACGCATCGGAGAGGATGCTAGATCTAATTACTGTCGACGAACAACGCCATGCAGCTTACAACACAATGCAGCGATATCGTTCAAAGATGGCGGATCGCTATAACAGGTCGGTGCGACCGCGGAGCTTCAAGGTGGGCAATCTCGTTCTCAAGAAAGTGGAAGTATCCAAGCCTGTCGAGAAACTCGACCCAAAATAGGAGGGACCGTGCTCGGTGATCAAGGTGGCTAAAAATAATGCCTACCGACTAACTGATGCATTAGGTCGTGAGCTACCTCGACCATGGAATGCCATAAACTTGAAAAAGTTTGTTGTATAATCGGTCTCCGATGACCTTTGTATTACTGAAGGAAATGAAATTCCAAAAATGTCCAAACGTGTGCAGCAGAGCGAACCTTCCTTTAAAAAGTCAACCCCGTAGTCGACGAGAGGCTTCACGCCCGAAAAGTCGAGGCCTGTGCGCCAAGACCAAAAAGTCGACCCCGTAATCGACGAGAGGCTTTACGCCCGAAAAGTCGAGGCCCGTACGCCAAGACCAAAAAGTCAACTCCGTAGTCGACGAGAGGCTTCACACCCGAAAAGTCGAGGCCCATGAGCCAAGAACAAAAAGTCAACCCCGTAGTCGACGAGAGGCTTCACGCCCGAAAAGTCGAGGCCCGTGCGCCAAGACCAAAAAGTCGACCCTGTAGTCAACAAGAGGCTTCACGCCCGAAAAGTCGAGCCCCGTGCGCCAAGACCAAAAAGTCGACCCCGTAGTCGACGAGAGGCTTCACGCCTGAAAAGTCGAGGCCTATGCGCCGAAACTAAGCTATCGATGATAAACTTATACGAAAGACATTCCAAACTCAAACGTTAGTTATTATCTTGTTGGATTTTAGGGCAACTTCTCCTACAGAAGCTAAATATCAAGTCAGAAAAGCAAATCATCATCTAATGAAGGGCAAGAGAAGAAGTTGCTCGCCACATTCGTGGCCAGCCGTCAAAATAATTCAACGCAAATGCAAACACGATAATGATCGAAATTGCAGTTAAATTCCATAACAATTTAGTGAATGTTAAAGGCCTCAGCAGGGCCTATACATCAAAAGCAAAACAAAAGGCCGGCCTAATTAGAGCAGCCTATCTCTTCAATTCTGGGGGCTGGGGCAAGTACACCGATTGGAGCAGAAGTCGGCTGAGGCTCAGGCGGCGCCATTGCGACAGGGATAGCAGCGGTCACGGGCCGAGAGGGGCCAGCTACAGCTTGTAGGAACAGCCGCTTGGTAGCCGGGAAGAAGGAGGCCGCATCAACTTTTCCCTCCGATATGTCGTAAGCTAGGTCACCGGTAAACTCGAACTCTCGGGCCACGGCCTTCAGCTTTTCATCAAGTTCAGCCCGCCTCTTCTTTTTGGGAGATAGTTTGACTCCCGGACCTGCCTCCACGGCGGCTTCTCCGGTATTGGCACTCTCCTCGGCGTATGGACGCAGCTGCTCATCAAGAGTGTAGCTCATTCTGGAGCGTTCCTCAGGTTGGAGAGCATGGCCCAAGAACTGCATGCTGAATCGCCTTCTCGAAGGCGTCCCGCGCGTCATCTAGAGCCAACGCAGCACTTGCATCCTGAAAAGCCGGACTAACCATGAACTGCTGCACGACCTCCCGGCGTACCTCCGGTAATATCCGGGCAAACTCAACCTTGGCCTCAACCAGACGCTCGCTTCGGCCAACGACTCAACCAAACTCATAAGCAACTTGCACGTCCAGTTGCAATTTTTCCAGCTTCGCGTCCATTTTGGTCCTCTCTGTAACGGCAAGGAGAAGCTGCTCGTCTTTCTCCTCTATCTCCCGAGCATGCTGGCTAACTTGCTTCTCCAGCTCCTCGAGTCGCAGTTGGGAAGACTCTAGGTGAGCCTTCAAAGTTTCAGCATCACCGCCAGCATCCAACTGCTCTCGATCAGTAAGGGCCAGCTCGGAGCGGCGGTAGAGATGGTACCAGTTGCCCGACCTGAGACATAAACATCACAACTGTCAAACCAACAAAAGTATAAATACGCAGAGACGCTGAAAATGAAATATTACCATGATCGTGTGATATGCGAACTCACAAAGGGCAGCAGCCTGGCTCATGCCCATCATTTTCTTGTGGTCAGGCAAGAACTGACCAACCATCAGCACCTTCAAGGCATCCACCCCGGTGGGCCCCGACGCGAACATGCTCAAGGAGTCGCTTACGGCGAGGCTCGGGTCTGTCCCGAATCGAGGAGATGGGAAACTTTCGCAGGTTAAATAGTGCATCGGCTCCTCGATCTCCAAAAAGATTGTTCCTCGTCGGCATCCCCGACCCCGTGCTTTTTCCTTTACCTTTCCCCGCTGCAATTTTCTTGGGCGGGGGACTACTCTGTTCGCCCATCGGCCTTTTTCCTCGACTAGCAGGGACCTCGCTCGAGACGGCTGCTACTCGACCAGGCGAGGGGGTCAGCGAGGGTGTGGGAGCTGCCTCCAATCGACGTGGCTCGTCGCTTGTTGAAGACTCTCGTTGAGAAGCAGCTCTCTTTTTGCGCTGCTTGTTCTTTTCTGCTCGGGCCAGCGCCTCGGCTCTTGATCTGTTCATGATCTCTGCTCGATCTGCGCACAGCGAATTCAACGGCAGTCAAAATCAAAAGAGTTGCGCAAATCATCAAAGATAGGCAAATAATAAAGCACAAAGCACACTCCATCTACCTATCTCATAATTAGCAGGAAAATCTATAGGGGCCGGTGATAGCCCGACCAGCACTAACTGCCTCTCCTCGATCAAGACGGAGGCCTCGATGGGGCCAAACTCGACAAGATCCCGCACGAATGTGTTCGGCCATGTCGGAGTCATGTGCTCGTGCATCTTGACATGCCCCCTCCACCAACCCCGAGGAATATTAAAACCCCCCTTCACTCGAACAAAGAAGTAGCGTTTTTTCCACGCCTAACCATATGAAGTGGAGGGGGCTACAAGAAATCTCCGACAAGGTCGAGCAGTGAGGTAATAGAACCCCGACTCATCGGCACTGCCAGACTTACGAGACATGGAAAGATGAAATAGGTTGGAAAAGTTTTTGAAACTGGCCGGTTGGTTGAATAGATGCATCAAAACTATGAAACTACAGAGAGTAGAAAAACAGTTGGGCAGAAGTTGAGTTATGCATACTTGAAGACCCCTAAGCAGACCTATCATGCTGTCACTTAGGGGGAACCTAAGCCCACACCTAAAGACGTCCTCAAACACAGTTATGCAACCTGCAGGGACGCGATGCATTCGACCAGGTGGCCTAGGGACTAAAAACTGGTATTCAGGGGGAATATGATAAAGCTCCTGAGACATCTCAAGTCCCCAGGGTTCATGGTAGATACTATTTCGCTAAAATGACTGCGGGTAAATAATCGACCTCGCGATGGGGGTACTTGGCTAGGCCCAGCCTCCTCCGCACCGCGTTTGCTACTCGAGCTGCTGGAATTAGAATCATCATGCGACAACTCGTTAGACGCCACAGAGCGGTACCTACGCCTTTCGGATGGGGTAGCCTCACTATCCCCCCCTGACTACCCTCAGAACTATACAATCCCAGCATGATGTTTCAAAAGAAAAGCAGACGATAAGAAGTCAAAACAGCGGTACACTTACTGGAAACGGAAGTTAAACGCATGAAACCGGGGGAGCAAACGCGAAGGTTAGATTCAGAAGCCCTGGGTACCAAAGAGTTTTTCTACAAGCTCACGTGCAGATTCTAAAGCAGTAAAAGTAAAAATAGCCAGAATTACAGTGGATATTTATAGGGAAAGAGGCGCAGTAAATCAAACGTCTCCATAATGACATCTGTCATAATGACTGTAACCGCCACGCTGTCCCGTACTAGCCACGATGTAACCGCTCAATAAATGCACTAAACCCTGGTCGACTATCAACAGAACTGTTTTTCGCTACTTTCCACCATTTCTCATCGGTACCCTGTTCAGCCTTGCGAAGTAGGGGGACTCATGATAAGGGATGGCCCAAAGGCTTGGGCCCAAACCAGCAAGGCCCAGCGAGAGACGACGGCCCAACTAAGGCCATACGTCTCATCGACTTCACTCGACCGGACTCGGGGCCCGTACGTCTCATCGACTTCACTCGACCGGATCTGCACAGGCCCAGTTAGGTTCCCTGGACTTGCGAAAGTTCCTCGACCTCATCTGAGGTCGAGTCCAGTACAGTACTCTGCCACCGCATTTAATGCACTGGCAGGCGCCACGCCTCCGCATTAATGGCGCATGTCGTTCCCCTCACCGTCTGACACAGCAGGCGCCAATATAGTGTACTATCTTGTCTTTGAAACCTGGAAGGGCAGCTAGCTGGAAATATTCAAATAGGGGAAATGACTAAACACCCAAGGCCCAAGGTTAGTGGCCCGAGGAAATACCTAAGGGCTTTCCGGACATTTCCTAGGAAGAGAAGGATATATATACCCTCAACCCTACCCTTCAGAGGTATGCACTCATATACACCAAAAAGCCCTTACCCCTTTGATCGATTGTTGAGGTCGAATCTTACTGACTTGATCGTTGGAGGGCCTAAGCCGAGGGCCACTCGGCTAGCCTAACGTTTACTGTAACTGCAAGATTCTTTCCCTACCTTAACAGGAGCGTGATCCATCCGGGTCGAGTTCTACCATCGTTCTAGCCGGGACCCTAGCCCAGCGAAACGAACCCTCATCACTAAGGAACAAACTCTTTTAGTGTTTTTGGGAGGAGATAAATTTATTAACACTTAAAAGAACAAATACAATATATTCATATAGCCAATAAAGCATACAACTTGATAATAACAAAACTTAACAATTAAGAGAAGCCTAAGATACAATTCCTAACAAGGACGTAAATAATATGAAATCAAGAATACGGGAAGCTATCATAGTAACAAGTAAGCATAATGCTGAAGAAAAATGCACCTTACATAGTCAAAAATATGTTTTTCAAGAAGCATTTTGATTCTATTAAAGGGATATACTTATAGCACATTTTCAATTTGGAGAAGCGTTCCCCTTATATGTGTTCTTGATGTTTGTTAGCTCTCATCTTTTTACTTCTCTTTGCAACATATAAAAAAATAAGTCGTGCAAAAACTTAAAAACTCATATGAAGTTATTGTATTCTCATTTCTCCTCTTGGTTAATATATATATAAGAAGATAAACTATGTGAAAATCTGAAATCTTTCCATATGAAGTCATTGACTGCAAGTTTTATTTATATCTTTTGAATCAAATTTCTTTGATGTAAGTGTAACATCAACTATGAAAGCATTAAGACCCGGGTGACAATATTCTTATGATTCAAGGGAATATAATTGATACAGTAAATAATATTTAGAATATCAGTCACCTTGTTTTTAACACAATCATTGATCATTAAATAATCTATGCCTCCTTGAAATTAGAAGGTAGAGCAGTGAAAATTCTCAAATTTACCAATATCCAATAACGCTGTTAAAACATCATCGTAATTAAGTAAACACCATGAGATCGCAAAGACAAGGCTTCGAGGAAGCGAGTTGTGAATTGCCAAAAATGTAGTTTTGAAGCACAGATTGGAGTACAAGCTGGCAAAACGGATCTAAAGTGTTGTATGAGCTGGTATACTTACTTTTTTAAGTGGCCGTCCTCTTTATGACCGAAAAACGTAACCGAAGGGATTTTTAGTTCCGCTGATCGTTGAATAATATCAAGGAAGCGTATTTTCTGAAGGAATTTATACTGTTCACCCTTACAATTTGCCACTAACACGCATTTGATTCTCGTTTTGCTTTAGAAGGATTACTTTTACGACAAATGAATATGATAATGACAGTGTAGAACGATTTTAGGTGTAAGAATAAATTTATTGGCTCAGACGCATGTTCTGAACAGTAATAAATCAAATCCGTTCTTTATGAGAGTCAATAACCCAAGAGGCAGGAATTAAAGTTCCGTGGGCAATATAGCAACAAACACAATTACAATCTTTCAAGCGTCTTAAAATTCAGATGCATAATTTCAACCTATCAGAATTCAAGATTCAAAAGTTAGAAAGCAACATAATTATGTCTAAAAGGGAAAAAGAAATCATTTCCCGAATACTCAGCCATAGGTAAGCATGCTACCATAAAGAGCCTCTCAGGACACATCTAAAGGACACCTCATCAAAATCTCAAGATGTGTACCAGAGCACACCACCACAAACTCAACGCCCCCGTTCCCGAGAGGATTGCCAAGAGGACCTTGGGGCACCAGCACCACCATAGGCAGGTCTACGATCATCCCGCCATCGGTCACCATGCTGAGGAGTTCGATCATCCACCCTGCTGCCACTAGTCCACTTGTCAGTTTCGGGAGGTGGGGCTTGGCCCCCACCCTCAGCTGCCATTCTTTTGAACCTGGGTACATACTTCCCAGCTGAAGGTGCAGCCGCAACTCCAGCTGGAGCAGCAGGTGGAACCTCAACAGGACGTGTCATGGCAGAAGGCTCAGTCCTTGAGGAGACCGCATCTGATCTCCCCAAGACCTCATCTCTCCACTGCCTTTCCTTTTCCTCCAACTCCCTCTCCCGTTGCCTTTGCTTTTCAGCAATTTCATCCAGCTTGGCCTTTCGCTCAGCTTCCTCCGTCTTTCGCCTCTCCATCTCTGCAAAACCCAGTAATCCTCAGTTAAGCATTACATCATAACCATTAGTGTCACGTGAATAAAAAACCATTAGTATATATACAGTCTGTCTTGAATTCATGTAATTTTCCAACTCCAAAAAATGCTTAATTTAAAGGGTCAAACAGAAAAAGTACCTTCAAGCTTCTGTGCTTCCTCCTCTTCACGCAATCTTTTTTGCCTCTCCTCTTCAGATCTCAGGAAATATATCATTTTCCTCTTAGCCTCGCGGTCCTGTTTCCGTGACTGGACAATTTGATTGATTCTCACTTCTCTCTCCGCCTTAAGCCTGTCATATTCAGCTCTCCTACAAGTCAGCACTCTTTCTTGGAAAATTTTCTGCATAAAATCAGGAAATCAAGCCACTCCAAAAATTAGCATTCAAAATTAACCATTGAAGTTACAAAACGGAAATTAAGAAAAAGGGGGAACTCTCTAATGGATCAGCAGAATACAATTCAAAACTACAAAAGAATCCCCTTGAAGTAGGAATGTAGTTTATTAATAGCTTTATTCAGCAGCTCATTTCTTGTTTCAACCTTCTACAGTAAAGATGAACCAAGCAACAAGTGGTAACTCAGGGCGCAACTTAATTAAAAAGGCTAACAATTTGGATGATGGCTAACATACAGAATTGTACACAAAACCGGCGTGAAATGATATTGCCTGACATGACTACCTCCACCAAAAAAATTCCTCTCTCTCATTTTGCCTCAGGAATAAAAAATCATAAAGAATTAGTCCAAGATCTACATACAACAAAATTTCCTAGCTTCCGAGCCAAAGATAAATCCAACTATAGCACTCAATAACCATACAAAGAGGCAAAGGATTTAAAGTTTCCAACCCTGTATTTTTGATAACACGACTTTTCTCAACTCTAGATTGACAAATCTAAGAACAAAACCCCTATCTGTAAATGTTTTTGTCAGGTCACTGGCCAGTCCAATTTTTACAAAAAACAATTCACACACACAGCCACATGCATTTGTCTAGATCCAACTAATATAATAGTGTTCTCCTAGAAGCCACAACTATCTGAATAATCTTGATAGCTTGAAGAGTGGGATTCTCTTTGAAAGAAAGGTAGAGTTTTATTAAATAAATAAATAAATAAATAAAAATAAATAAATAAAAAAAACCTTGCTCTCCAGCATCCGGCCAAGCCTCCTTTTTTCCTCTAGGTCTCCAGCATGTCGTTGCCTGCTCACATCAATCTCTTGCTGCATCAAGATAAAAAAATACCCTCATCAATTTATAAGCAATCACGCATATAGAACTAGACAAAATTCCTTTCAAGACAATGAAAAAGATCTCCCCATGAAAAGGACGTTATAAATTTAGCTTCCAGCCCAAAACAAGATCACATTCAGACCTGCTGCTCAAATTCATGTAGAGCTTCTTCTTCTGCTAAACGCCGCTGGAATGCAGCTTCAATAAGGGGGGCTGCCTCTTCTCTTCTTGCCCTCTCCAAATAATCCATAGTCTTGGCTAGCTTCTGTAATTTTTTCTCCATTTCTTGCTTCTCCCTGAGTTGCTCACTAAGAGCTAGCTCCATCAAAGTCTGCTTTGTTATTTTTTCCTAAATCCATATTACAGCTGTTAATTCAAAGAACCAGGTTTAGCAAAAGAACAAAGAAATCTAACTGCACATATTAGTTAACTCACTCCCTCTAAGACTGGTTTCTTCCCTTTCTTCTTACTGCGTTTTTCAGCTTCTTGCAGCAATGCTTGGGCTTCCTCAAGCTCACGTTCCTCTATTTCCCTAAGAATTCTTTGATTCTTCATTTGCTCAAATTCAGTGGCAAGCCTTCTTTGTTCTGCCTCTTCAGTTATTTTCTGCAACTTCAGCCTCTTTGCCTCCTCCTCTCGTTCCTTGAGAATTCACAAGACAATATTACTAAATTAGATATATTATCTACTTTCCAGTAATAATTACAACTGATGAAGGCACCAGAAGCCATCATCTTATCCAAGAAACAAAAGACATACCATCTCCAAAAGCTGACGTTCTTGCTCTTCTTTGCGTTTTTCAATTATTGACTTGCGTGCAAGAAGTCGCTTGTGCTCCTTTTCTACCACATCCACTAAATCCAAAAGTGTTCCCCCTAACTTTGAAGTTTTATTCACAGGAGGGCAGATCATTACCCTTGCTTTGCTAAGGGATTCAGCAAATGTGGACAGGTGATCCCGTAGGCCTTCTGATTCAAGGCTCTAAGGCAAATATATGATAAGTTAGAAATCCCAAATTGCAGATGAAAAATAGCAGGACCAATTTGTAAAAGAGGATGGAAAAGAAAAAAAAAATAGAAGAGGCAAAAATTATCTAAAACGGAACTAATTGCATATGCATAGCATCTATGGATGAACCACATGTCTAAAAGATATGCAGAAGGCTCAAAATACCCTTTTAGATAAGCTTTTTACCATGACCATAGGTATAACATGGAAACTATATAGGTTGCCCCCTCAGCCAATAAAAACTACTTCCCATCGTCAGTGGAGTGACTGATAGGAAAATTTTTAAAACAAATTTGCCAGTTTTGACATTTAGCACAAAATGATTAGTATCATATGAGTAAATGAGGCAACACCTATCAAGATTGATTAAACAAGTTGACAAACAATCATTGGAAGAAAGCCAAAATATGCTAGCAAAATATATAAAAAATAAATAAATAAATTGTTACCTTGTTACCAAAGAAAACGGCACCTTTCCTGTAATCCACTTTCATTGCTAAGAAATTATTCTTGACTGCGTCCACAGAGATCTTCTCAACAATTGAAAAATCAAAGAAAGGAATTATCCTTGATAGGTTATCAATATTCATAGTCTGATACACCTGTGAGACCTGGACATATAGAATGTATAAAGACAATAAGCATGATGTCAAATTACCAAAACTGTATGGAACGGAGGAGCATTGTGACAACACATGGTAAAACATACCCGTTGCAGCAACCTAAGAGCAGCAAGCCTCTCGAGAGAAGGAACATACTGAGACAGCTGTACTTCTGGAACAGAAGCAGCAGAAGCAAGTTTACCTCCAAGCTTTGAAATTTTTGTTAACAACGGCTGTACTTTAAGTGCCTGGTCCAAAGGGAGAAATTCATGTTCCAAAATATGGTAAAGATCCTTCACTTCCTGAGTGACACAGTTCATTACACCTTTGGCCACCTACACAAAGGCCATAAGAAGAAAGTTAAAAGTAAACCAGCACACAGATGATGAAATACCCAATGCAAATCAATCCAACCCAGGAAGGCAAGATTGTTCCGTGTTGATATAGCTGATTCAGTGAGATTGTTGAAAATAAAAGAACTCCCCAAAATCATAGAAGGACCAAATCAAATGATGTGAAATGTTGCTTACCAAATCCAAGAGAAGCGATGACCTGGAAAGCTGAAACAAAACAAAATGGAACAGTTTCAGTCAAGCAATTAAAATGATATGACATGGCCAAAGATCCAGCTAAGCAATATATTACCACTTCTCTATTCTCAGGTTTGGATTCAACATCAAATGCAATAAGGTTTGCCACTCTGAAACTCCTTTCTTTCTCATTTTCAAGCTCCAGATGAGATGCACCATACGAGCGATCATAAGGGGGTACCGACAATGCAGCTAAAACAACTGATGATGCTATCAACTGCAAATCCTTCTGATTTAGGTTCTTATTAAAGCTTTTTTGAAGTGAAAAAAGCTTAAGCCATGCACAAGCATGATAGAGATGGCTGGATGACATCCAGAATATCTCCGAAAGCTTGGAATAGTAAACAACCATCAAGGAAGGTTTAGGTGTTTTTTTAACCATGCACATTAATCCATATATATCCTCAATAGAGCGAAAGGCTTCCTGCAAAACAAAGGCAGTAACTTAGTAAATTCAGAAATCTCCCAGACAAGTATTAGTAACCCATGACTGGGGAGCAAATGTGGGCACAAAAAACAGAGAACTGAACAAACCTGCCAAAGTTCAAGTTCAGTAGCAACTTTCAGTTGCTCAAATCGCGTATCCAGATACAACTGCAAGCTTTCAGGAGCAGCAAGATCAGGCCTATCTCGCTGGTCCCTGTACTTGTTAAGATTTGCAAGGTGATTCCTAATTATTTCACACAATCTCCGAAACTCAGTAGTTCGCTTGTATTGCTTGCAGAATTGAAAGGCACGATGCGCGGTCATCTGAACATTTAAGATTATAAACTCAATAAATCCGCATTTAAACATAAATTGCATAGAAAACAGAACTCTCCTACATGATGAAAAGCAGAAGCTTTTCCAACCCCCAATAAGATTCTGATGTTGACAAATAACATAATTCAGAAAAAAGAAAGTGCCTAATTATCCTTCTAAAAAACAAACAAAATCACAGGATCACGGATGGTGGAACCGTGGCCAATTGTTTTATCGCAACAATCTCATAGAGAACAAATGTTGTTCCCCAGAGAGTAATGAAGTTCAAACAGAAGAAAGCAACAAATGTAAGTATTTAAACACCTTGGTAGTCTATAGTCAAGATGCTGGACAAAATTGCTTCAGGAACCTTGACAACAACAAGCTAATAAAATAAAGAGATATCCAATTATAAATACAAGTGCAGTTATATGTCAAGAGGAAGAACACCATGAACTCCCTACACCCTGGACCAAACTGAATACAAACATAAGCAAGAGAACTTACTGCATACAGGGCTTCCAATCTTGAGTTGTTGCGTAAAATTTCCAACACTGTTCTGTACGTCTCCCACAAGAACTTAAACCATGGTGTAACAAGCTCACGATCAGATCTGTCTTTTCCTTTTTCACCACTAACATAGCTCAACATCAGATCTTCAGGCCTTTTGTCTGCTTCTAAGTCATCTATATCTAGTGCCTCTTCCAAGGCCTGTGCTTCATTACGGGCGAGCTCGGCTTTCTCAGTGGCCAACTGCATGAAATGCTTTATCACCTCCTCTAGTGATGTAATGTTGACCTGTTGGCAGATACCACGGTACTGTATAAGACCATCCTTAGCATGCCTTCCCCTCCTCATGTCAACACATAGCTCCACATACTTAAACATTATCCTCTCATGTGTCCTTGTCCAAGCTCTATACCTCCTTGACGTAATAAAACTATGAAGAGCCTCAAGGGCTTCTTGCTTTTGTCCAACATTTATCAACTCTGCATCATCACATGTACATATTAAAAGTGAAGAAAAAAATAACTGTCATCACACAACATAAGGGAATAGATGATCCAGTCAAGAATATTCACAAAGTGGCTCTTTTGCTTCTGCTTGTCCAGCTCTAATTGTTTGACTTAACAAATAATAGGGGAATAAAGTTCAGCAGGAGCTCTTGAGCACTCTGTACTAAATATTCCTCCCACCACTTCTGAGATGGAATAAATAGAAATAGAGCACACATCCTAAGAAGACTATTTCAGAAGAAGAAAAAAGATCACTCTGATAGTTCTGGAATCATATGTATCTTGGCAAAAGCAAATTAAGATATGGCAGTGGTTCTTGCTATTTCTATTTACTTCAACTTAGAGAGTAAACTAGATTAATCTCTATGTCATAGATGAGTATTGTGCAGTCCACACCAGCATAGAGTTCAAAATCCAGAAAAAGAACAGAAGAAGAATTCTATAGACCAAAAAAATGCCATATTGAACGGATTGTTTGGGCAAATCACATGCAACATCTTAGTTGTAACTTACCTTCAGCTCGCTTCAAAGCATTCTCAGGTCTGGCAAAAGTTGCCATCTCAAAATTCCAATGGGAAAATAATTCAACTGTTCAGGTACAAAATATTAAAATTAGATCAACAATAGAACCACACTGCTGATATCAATCATAAGAAAATTGATCGTTTATCACAAAACTAGGGTAATTCTGCTCTGTCTAGCAAGGATAGTGTCAAAATACATTGGTTAAACACACACACACACCAAAAAAAAAAAAAAAAGAGTCCACATGCAATCTGGACCTAATACTTTATAACTGAATTGAACTCCCACCCATAACTCTCCCTCCCACTCTGTGTGGTTTGTTCAAGGGTAAAAGGCTTCATGGCAAAATGGGTTACCATATGGCTATAATTTTATATCAAGACTTGGGATTATATCCATTCGATTGAGATTCTATCGCCATATGCCATCTATTATTTTCCTGTGCGTCAATGCTTATCGATCTGAGATACGAATTACCACCCACATTTTTGAATGGGCTATGATTAATATAAATCTTTTTATGGCTGTTCAATTGGTCTATAAACGATAAATTAGACATGCGTATTAGACTAGTTCGTAAATTTCGCGGAGAAAAACATGAACAGATACAATCACGTCAAATTTGCTAACTCTAAGCTTAACTTATCTAGGGTTTTGCACATTCTGAAGTATCAAACTCAATTCGGAAAGGTTTCACTCGATGATATATGAAAAATATATCAGGAAATAAGATAAACGAAAAGATCCGTACAGATCTTAGTATGCAGACTTACGACAAGAAGATGGTGGCGGCGGCGATGAGCAGAACGAAGGATGGAGCCCTGCTTCTGGCTCTGCTGCCAAATTTTTTCGAGATAGGGAGTATCTTAATTTTTTTATAATATATATATATATATGTATATCTGATTTTTTTTTTTTACCGTGTATTGGGCCCAAAGAAACGTGGTCACGCTAAGACGACCAGTGAATTCCGTCGCGAGTTGGGATTTGGGAACAATGCATAACTTGGTGAGGCCAGAATCCTAATCCTAATTGTTTTAAAAATAGGCAAATAGGTAATTGTATTTGTCTTGCCTAGAATTGATGCATCAATTATTTAACTGTACCTTGCTATAAACTGTTGGTTTCAGGATTTGTGCCAACATGCAGTAATCCAAAGCAATAAATAAATATTGCAAAACAGATTATCAAGAAAGTAATAGATAATCACAGTGGGATCAAACATGCGTTTATATCAGTATGAAATTCAAATAAAACATGTGTTATCAGAATTTAAACATACAGCATGTGTTATCAGAATTTAAACATACAGCATGCGTGATCAAAATAAACGTCAATTCAAGGCAAATTAGAATTCAGTACAATTAAACAAATACGAGTCCAGGAAAAGCCAAAATTCATAAATTAACCGAGGTAATAAAACAATAGAACATGCTGTCAGATTTGTAATATATAGATACTGAATTTGAAAGTAAACTTATCTTAAGAATTCTGTATTGTAACAGAATTAATAGGGCGACCAAATCACAAAGAAATTTTGTTTGCCTTGAAGAAACGAGCGCCCCGACTCACCAGTGCAACGGGTACAGCGCAGCTCCTCCCAGGATGAGATGGTCCAGAACGATCAGGTGCACTCCTTCTCGTTCACCTCGAACAGTACCCAGTAGCCAGAATCCGAATCAGATAGCCAAGCTTTCGGAATATATATATAAGTGGAATAGGCCGAATATGAGAGAACGAGGGAATTATGGCAATAAAGAAACTGGAATGTCAGGGGAAGAGGAAGAATACAAGCCGAAGAGGCTGCTTTGGCGTGTATTTGGTTTCTTTACTAGACTGCCGAATACTGTCTATTTATAGAGGGAAATTAGGGCTGGCAGAGGGCAATGGACCGACGACCAAGACCTAATTTCCTGCTGGGGTTTAACGGCCAGACCTAATTTCCAGCTAGGGTTTGACGGCTAGACCTAATAATCACTAGGGTTTGACGGCTGTTAAGGGCTGATTAGGGTTTGACTAAGCAAAACCCTAATCCATGTCCGCCAACAACAACCAGAAATCCGGCCTCATCCCAAAAAATTCGGTCATGATCTCCAACAGGCATGACTCAGTCAAGCCTTATCCAATCAAGCCAACGGTTAAGTTCAAATTTGAATTTCATTTTTAAATTCAAAATTCTAATTGAATTTCGTCCAAAAAATTAAGACTGAGACTGAGACATTCGCCCTAACGCCCGCGACCAGGATCCGGAGCCGGGCCGGGCAGCGGCGGCGGCGCGCGTGTGGTCCACTTATATGAACCCCTCAAAAAACACTTTATCAAGCATTCTTACTTGAGTCCAATATAAACTAGTCCACACTAGTTTACAAAACCAATGTGGGACAAGTGCAGGGTTAAAGACCCTTCAACTCCTCCACTTGGTTTTATAAGTCACAAGAAGGTCTCCACTCTCTTAAGCTTACAATGTGGGACAACTCAACTTATCATACTTAACCATTTCCCTTCCTCTATTCCACCAAATTCAACACTATAATTATCTATTGGATTCCAACCATAATTGGCTTCCATCCAATGAATAATTAAACATGTAAATAGGCATACTTGTGCCAATTACAACAATCCCCCACAAATCCATAGATAATGGCTATCAGATTCAACATAGCTCGCTTTCAGAAGTGGTACCTTCCGGTTTAAACCACTCCCTAAGTTATCCGACTTTTGCAATCACCGACAATGGATCTAAGCCTTGAATTTGTACCCATGATTGTGATTGCGTCCATCAGTAACAACGAACTAAAGGCTATGTACTGATCTTTAGGGTTGACACATTAAAGCCATGTGTCCCGATCCTGATTCATGAATGTTTGTCAAGGAACAACCCAATCCCTTTAGTCCCGGCCAAAGGACTACATTCACTTAGTTGGGCGTCTCCAGGAATGCACTGCTCGCATCTCATCCAAAAAATGACTTGACCCCATTTAGAGTTAAACTCTTACTATACCAGCAGTAGTCAACACCTATCAGGTAATCAGGGGAGAGACACCAGATACGAAGTATCAATCTAAATTTAGGTGCAACTTGATATGCTCAGCAGTTTGTTTATACCACATTGAACCTACTTTGTGGGATCTCCACTTAGTAGGTTAGGTTGCCACTGCAGGTATATCACTGATGGGTTTCCAGTCCCATCCCCAACCTGAATTTCTGAACTGAGGACAAATCAAGTCCTTTAGTTAAAGGGTCTGCAATGTTGTCCTTGGATTCGACAAAATCAATCACAATAACCCAATCAGACACTAACTCCCTTATAGATTTTAATCTAATTTGGATATGTCTGTTAGTCTTTTGATTGAACTTTGAACTACTGATCTTTGCAATTGTGGTTTGATTGTCACAATGTACAGCAATTCCCGGAAGAGGTTTGGTTACCATTGGCAATTGTACTATCAGCCCATATAACCATTCTGCCTCTGTCCCAGTTGTGTCCAAAGCACACAACTCAGCCTCAAAGGTGGACCGAGTTATCAAAGTTTGTTTAGAAGACTTCCAGGAGACAGCGCCTCTACCCAAGGTAAATACATACCCTGTACACCCATTACTTCCAGAGTTTTTGGCAATCCAGCTAGCGTCACTAAACCCTTTCAACACTGCAGGAAATCTCTTGTAGTGCAAGGCTAGTGATGCTGAGCCCTTTAGATATCTAAGTACCATATCCAAAGCCTCCCAATGAGTTCGATTAGGACAGCTTGTATATCTAGCAAGCTTAGAGACCGCAAATGAGATATCTGGTCTTAAACCGTTTGCAAGATACTACAAGCTACCAATTATTTGAGAATACCTCAACTGAGACACTGGTACACCAGTTTCATTCTTAAATAGTGCCACTGAAGGATCATATGGTGTTTTTGCGATTCTACTTTGTTTATAGCCAAATTTCTCAATTATCTTCTCAACATAGTGAGACTGAGAGACTGCTATACCTTCAGTTGAACGAGTCAACTTAAGTCCAAGAATCATTTCCGCAACACCCATATCTTTCATTTCAAACTTGTTCTTTAAGAAACTTTTAGTCTCATTGATAATCTCAATGTTGGATCCAAACAGCAGAATGTCATCTACATACAGGCATAACACAATACAGTTATCACCTTTAACTTTGCAGTAGACGCACTTGTCATTATCATTAACTATGAAACCAAATGACAATATTGTTTTGTCAAACTTTTCATGCCATTGTTTAGGAGCTTGTTTCAAACCATAAAGTGATTTAACAAGCTTGCAAACTTTCCGCTCATCTCTAGAAGCTACAAATCCCTCAGGCTGATCCATATAAATTTCTTCCTCAAGATCACCATACAGAAAGGCTGTTTTCACATCCATCTGGTGAATGGGGAAATCATATATGGAAGCCAGTGCTATTAGCACTCGGATAGTAGTCAAACGAGCTACTAGGGAATAGGTGTCGAAGTAATCTATTCCCTCATTTTGCCTAAACCCTTTAGCAACTAGCCTGGCCTTAAACTTATCAACAGTTCCGTCAGACTTAAGTTTCTTTTTGAAGATCCACTTGCTTCCTATAGTAGTACACCCGGGAGGGAGATTGACTAATTCCCATGTCCCATTCGAGATAATAGAATCCATCTCACTCTTAATGGCTTCCTTCCAATGCTTAGCTTCAGGGGAAGCCATAGCATCTTTGAAGGTAACAGGATCACCCTCGACATTGTAAGTAACGAAGTCACTTCCAAAGTCCTTAGTGATTCTAGCCCTTTTACTTCGTCTGGGTTTATCTAGTTCTTCAGGAACTGTGTCAGTACTACTAGGACCAGCCCCCACATTTGACATCTTTTCCACATGATCTGGAATCGATGTAGACTCAAGGGTTGAATCTAAAGAAACATTTTGAGGTATCCCAGTCTTCATGGGAAACACGTTCTCAAAGAACGTAGCATCGCAAAATTCGACTATAGTGTTCGCATCTATGCCCAGAATTTCTGATTTAATAACCAAAAATCGCATAGCATAAGATGTTTCTACATAGCCTAGAAAGATCGCATCAACAGTTTTAGGACCTAGTTTCTTCCTTTTGTGTTCAGGGACTAGAACTTTTGCAAGACAGCCCCACACTCGGAAGTATTTTAAACTAGGTTTCCTGCCTTTCCAGAATTCAAATGGAGTGCTTTCTTTATGTTTCAAGGGAACTCTATTCAGAATATGGCAAGCCGTATTCAGAGCTTCCCCCCATATGTATTTGGGCAATCCAGAATTCAAAAGCATACTGTTAATCATATCTATAAAGGTTCTATTCTTTCGCTCAGCTATCCCATTCGAAGCAGGAGAATAAGGAGCAGTTTCTTCATGAATTATGCCAAAATTACGGCAGTATTCATGAAATGGGTTGGACCCATACTCTCCACCCCTATCTGACCTTGACCGTTTAAGTTAATCACATACTGTTAATCATATCTATAAAGGTTCTATTCTTTCGCTCAGCTATCCCATTCGAAGTAGGAGAATAAGGAGCAGTTTCTTCATGAATTATGCCAAAATTACGGTAGTATTCATGAAATGGGTTGGACCCATACTCTCCACCCCTATATGACCTTAACCGTTTAAGTTTTCTACCAGTTTCTGTTTCGGCTTCATTTTTGAACATAATGAACTTATCTAGTACTTCATCTTTATGTTTTAGTAGATAAACATAACAATACCTACTGCTATCATCTATGAAGGTGATAAAGTATCTTTTATTGTCTTTTTTTAAGACCCCATTAAACTCACAAATATCTATGTGCACTAAGTCAAGAATTTCAGTGTGCCTTTCAATCGAGTGGTAAGGCTTTCTAACTTGCTTGGCTTCAACACAGATTTGACATTTATGACCACATTCAATTTCATGTTTAGGAATTAAATTTAAGTTCATCATTCTTTTGACCGAACTATAATTCAAATGTCCTAAACGGTTATGCCAAACAGATGAATTCTCAATAATGTTAATAACCGAGAGAATTAGAAAAATCAACTTTATTAGAACCAATAATGTTCTCAACTCTCAACTTAAACAAACCATCGGAAAGATAGCCTTTACAAATAAAAGTGCCATAATGTAAAATTACAACTTTATTTGATTTGAAAGAAATTTCATAACCCTCCCTAACTATTACAGAACCACTTATTATGTTTCTTCGAACTGTTGGGACGTGATGCACCCTTAATAGAGACAGTGTGCGCCCCGAAGGAAATTTTAGGTCCACGCGTCCTATCCCATACACATTGGCAGCACTTGAGTTCCCCATCGTCACAGTCCTTCCGCTAACAGGCTGGTAAGACACAAACAGTGATTTATCAGCACAAACGTGCACATTAGCATCAGTGTCTATTAGCCAATCATATAGTTCATAGATAGAGAATAGTTCGGGTTTGCAAGAAACATACGTCAATGGATGCATCAGGAACTCCAGCTTCGCTGGTGTCTCCAACAACCATGTTGACCACTGGTCCAGTAGACTGGGCTTTAGCTTTGGCTTTCTTGGAGGGACACTCCTTAGCCCAATGCCCCTTTTGTCCACAATTCCAGCAAGGCCTGTTTGCCTTTGGTTTCTTATTTATTTTGGCTTTTCCCTTATCAATAGTTTAGAGTTTTAGTTCATGTTGACTTTCTTCTTTCCTATTATTACATTCGCCTTAGGATGATATTAATAGGAACAGTATATGATTGATTTCTGTGCTCCTCTTCAATACTTATGGCAATCATCAGATCATCTAAGGTCAATTTCCCTTTTTGATGCTTCAGAGTCATGCCGAAACTTTCCCAAGATTTGGGGAACTTATCGACATCAACATGACCATAAATTTTTAAGGGAGTTTTATTTCAGCATCAGCTAGGGAATGCTCTAGATTAATCAATTCATGTGTCTGTTCAGATATAGATCTGCCCTCAACCATCTGATACTTCAGGAATTTGGAAACCGAATACTTTTCGAGCCTTTGCTCTTCAGTATTGTATTTCCTATCCAGTTCATCCCATAAAGATTTAGCCGTATAGGAATCAGAATAGTATACATCAAAGAGTGTATCAGACAGAGCTAACAGAATCACTCCTCGAACAATCTGATCCTTAGTACTCCAATCAGCTATTTCTTTAGTTTTAGGATCAGTTTCAGTTGGTTTTGGCATGGTCAACTGAATCAATGAAAGAAGACCTTTCATCGTCAACCAGATTTTCATGCGATGTTGCCAACGCCTAAAATACTGGCCCGTGAATTTTTTCGACAGCCCGGAAAGGTCAACTTTCGCTGACACCATATCACCAATAGCATGCGAAGTTGTAGCCATCACAGAAAATTAAAGTCCTATAACAGAATATCTAGGCAAGATATGTAGGAAAGATTCCTAGACAGGATATCTAATCAGAAATATCAGGCAAGATTCCTAGATAGGATATCTAATCAGAATTTCAATAGATGATAAACACACGAAATATATCGTTTCTTCAAGATTGTTGGTTTCAGGATTTGTGCCAACATGCAGTAATCCAAAGCAATAAATAAATATTGCAAAACAGATTATCAAGAAAGTAATAGATAATCACAGTGGGGTCAAACGTGCGTTTATATCAGTATGAAATTCAAATAAAACATATGTTATCAGAATTTAAACATACAGCATGTGTTATCAGAATTTAAACATACAGCATGCGTGATCAGAATTTAAACATACATCATGCGTGATCAGAATTTAATCATACAGCATGCATGATCAAAATAAACGTCAATTCAAGGCAAATCAGAATTCAGTACAATTAAACAGATACAAGTCCAGGAAAAGCCAAAATTCATAAATTAATCGAGGTAATAAAATAATAGAACATGCTGTCAGATTTGTAATATATAGATACTGAATTTGAAAGTAAACTTATCTTAAGAATTTTGTATCGTAACAGAATGAATAGGGCGACCAAATCACAGAGAAATTCTATTTGCCTTGAAGAAACGAGCGCCCTGACTCACTAGTGCAACGGGTACAGCGCAGCTCCTCCCAGGATGAGATGGTCCAGAACGATCAGGTGCACTCCTTCTCGTTCACCTCGAACAGTACCCAGTAGCCAGAATCCGAATCAGATAGCCAAGCTTTCGGAATATATATAAGTGGAATAGGCCGAATATGAGAGAACGAGGGAATTATGGCAACAAAGAAACTGGAATGTCAGGGGAAGAGGAAGAATACAAGCCGAAGAGGTTGCTTTGGCGTGTAGTTGGTTTCTTTACTAGACTGCCGAATGCTGTCTATTTATAGAGGGAAATTAGGGCTGGCAAAGGGCAATGGGCCGACGGCCAAGACCTAATTTCCTGCTGGGGTTTGACGGCCAGACCTAATTTCCAGCTAGGGTTTGACGGCCAGACCTAATAATCACTAGGGTTTGACGGCTGTTAAGGGCTGATTAGGGTTTGACTAAGCAAAACCCTAATCCATGTCCGCCAACAACACCTAGAAATTCGGTCTCACCCAAAAAATTCGGTCATGATCTCCAACAGGCATGACTCAGTCAAGCCTTATCCGATCAAGCCAACAATTAAGTTCAAATTTGAATTTCATTTTTAAATTCAAAATTCTAATTGAATTTCGTCCAAAAAAGTAAGACTGAGACTAAGACATTCGCCCTAACGCCCGCGCCCGCGACCCGGATTCTGAGCCGGGCTGAGCTGGGCGGCGGCGGCGCGCGTGTGGTCCACTTATATGAACCCCTCAAAGAACACTTTATCAAGCATTCTCACTTGAGTCCAATATAAACTAGTCCACACTAGTTTACAAAACCAATGTGGGACAAGTGCAGGGTTAAAGACCCTTCAACTCTTCCACTTGGTTTTATAAGTCACAAGAAGGTCTCCACTCTCTCAAGCTTACAATGTGAGACAACTCAACTTATAATACTTAACCATTTCCCTGCCTCTATTTCACCAAATTCAACACTATAATTATCTATTGGATTCCAACCATAATTGGCTTCCATCCAATGAATAATTAAACATGTAAATAGGCATACTTGTGCCAATTACAACATAAGCATCAACCATGAACTCGCACGGAGAAATTAGGACCCATGAGCCTCCTTAACGTTCTATAAAAATGCTGGGCCATTGCATACTAGATTACTGGACTCTGGGCAGACTGCTTAGAAGCTTCGGTTGGCCACTGCACATTGGACCTGGGAAGACTGACTAAGATGGGCCTGGCTCACTGGATTGAAGCTGTGAACGGATCGGATTTAGATTGGATTTGTCATATCTGAATTCGAATCCAATTAATAAAATTCATATCCGAATCTGACCCGAAATCTTATAGGATCTTTGTTAATCAATGCCATATTGGAATTCGATGAATATCCGAAATCCAATTAAAAAATCAACCCAATTTATTTTTCCTTTCTTTTTTTTCTCGTTAAATTTTATAAAAATATTGCATTTATAAAGTAAATATATGTCATATTTAAATTTTTAACAACTTTTTACTATACATTAGTCCAAAAGTTAAATATTTAAATACTAAACTCAATTTTCACATTATATTAATGTATAGATGAACTATTATATGTTATTTGACATTTTATCAATATTCTTCTTTTTTTTTTTAGGTTAAAAACTCAATATTAGTATAATGTAGACATTAATATAGATATTAGGTCAATATAATACATAAATTTTATTTTAAAATATTTATTAATATTATATATAAAAGTATTAATTTAATAAAAAATACTAAGGTTCGAATTTGGATCTTTAACGGATCGGATTGCTTAATTCCATATTCAATCCACTTATTTCGAATTTTGAATATTTATAATCGGATCTGATCCATCGAATATTTTAATAGGATAAAAATTCTAAAATTTGGATTGGATTTAAATTAAACTATGATCCATTAACAGACACTAGGCCAACGAAATTGGGCTAGAGCTCCTTGTTCTAACTGGGCTGCTGCTTAACTGGGCTGGGGATTCGACCATTGAATTGCTGGAGGCAAGCGACACTAAAAAATGCAAAAAGCTGGACTCGAACCAAGATCTCTGCAAACATTTAGCAAATTCTGAACCCAGCTAGGCTAAACCAATCATTTCTTTGTTTTTCATAGAGTTTCCAACTCCAAGCACAAACACTTGTACTCATATAACTATCAAGCTCAAACACTTATACTATTTTTTTGATTTGTAAAACCGGATATAGGTAGGAATGGCAGTGGAGTGGGTTTAGGGCGGGTTAGACTCGCCACCATACCTCGCCCTATACCTTGCCCCACCCCAAAAAGGTCCCGCTCCTCCTCATTCCGTCGATTTAACCTGCCAACTCAGAAAGAATTAGAAAAATTAAAATCAATCAATGAAAGCATCAAATGAGAACTACTTGATAGCAATTAAAATTCAAATTTCAGGTACAAAAATGAAAAATCCATGCAAACAAGATAAGATTCTATTAGCAAAATAGGAGATAAAAGTAAAATTAAAATAATAACCACACAATATCCAAATTTTTATACATTGTAAGTTGAAAATAAACTGAAACGAAAAAACTCAAAATTTTTAAGTCAAACAAGCTTCCACCATCTAGTGCTAATCCCTATCTAAATTAACTCATACCACATTCTTCAACATCTTCATCTTCATCGAGCATAATTGGATATTATTTTTAATTAGAAAATATAAAATAAATTATATATAATATATTTGTTGTTGTTGTTGTTGTTGTTGTTGTTTTTATTATTATTATTATTATTATTATTATTATTATTATTATTATTATTATTATTATTATTATATGGGCAGGTTTGGGACGGGGTTGGTAAACCTCATACCCCGCCCCAGATAATTTCGATTAGGAAAATCCGACCCCATACCCCATTAAGTCGCCCCAAACCTGTCCCATTCGGGATGGATTGAGCTCGGGTTCAGGTTTTGCCCCGCCCCATTGCCATCCTTAGATATGGGAAAACCATGCCCTATCCTTTCCCTAAAAAAATAGGCAAATAGTTATAATTGTGACTTGTTTATTTCGAATGATGTGATTATAATTAATATATAAATTAATGAATATATTTAAGTCCATCAAGATAAGATAGACTGATTTTTTATTTGGTTGACATGATTAATTGTAAAATAAATTATAACAAAAAATATAGTTTTACAACTATAACCTTCTTTTTTATTTATAATTCATTTTTCTCTTTTATTCCTTTTTTCTTTTTTCTATTCTTTTGTCTTCATTCTACTTCAGACCATCATCGCTGCAGAAGCATCTCCAGCACAGTACCACCATCATCTTCTTTTCTTTTGCTTTCCACTTGTCCTTTTTCATCTCTTCTTTTTCTTTCTATCTTTTTCCCACTCTAATTTTCTCCTCTTAATTCTCTCCTTATCCTTCTTTTCTCATCTCCTTTATCTTCCATCTCTTTTTTCTCCAACAAAGACCACCACCATCACCTGCCTTTTGCAATCAATGGCCTTTTCTTTAGATAGGAAAAATCAACTCAATAGTCTACATTTTATCATATCTAATTATATCCTCTTCTTTTTCCTTTTTTTCCCCTTGTGTTTTGGATCTTCTTCTCTATTCCTCTTCCCATTATTTCCTCTTCTTCTACGAATAATTACAGTGGTGCTCCAACTAACAAACTCATCCACCACATCTACTTAGTTCTTCCTATTTCTCATCTCTCTCTTTTTGTTTTTCTATCGTGTGTTGTCCAACTGTCGTATTTCCATCGGTGCCAGCGATTATTTCCATTTTATTTTGTTTTTATCTTGGTTTGATTGTTCCCGATTGTCCTGGTTTGATGGACCGCTTGTGCCATTGTTGTTTAGGGTTTGATTGGGTTATTTGTATTGGAGAAATAAAAATTTAATCAAGGATAATTTGGCCTTTTGAAATTCTATCTAGCATAAGAAAAAGGTATCACATCTCCCCTTACTTAATCTGTATTCCAAGATTATACTGGGGCCATGATATATCACGGGCCCTTTATCAAAGCAAGCAAATAACAAATTATATGTGATCATGCATCTATCTATCAAAGCAAGCAAACAACAAATTACATGTGATCGTGCATATATCAAGCACAATCAAATGAAGCAAATGTGCCCTTATTTTAAAACATTGGCCTTCCTCTACCCAACACAACCGCTTTTATTTTTAATTTTTGTTAGGTGTTTGATATGCAATGCATCATTCAAGCCCATTAAACAAAGCCTAATAATTGTTAAAGCCCACAAGGCTCAATAGGCATGTTTGAAAAGCCCAAGAAATACAATTTTAAAAATATAGATCTTAATATAAGAAATCACATCCTTTTTCTATTTTTTATAAATACCTCATATATTGTTAATTTCAAACATGGTGAATCTTGTGAAAGATAAAAATTAAAGCAATTTATTTAGAGTTTAGGAATGTTCATTTTGTTTGTCCTGAAGGGGGAACTCATTTCTAATTATATTTACTAACTTTACTTAGAATCTACATCATTTTGACATTATTTGTAGGATTTCCACCAATATCAACATTAAGGATGCATATGAGATTGTTAGGTTGACGCAAGCAATTGACACTCCTCAGCATATGGACCAAGCTAATAAAAATGAGATTATCCAATAAAGTGACCTATCCCCCATAGGTAGAAAGACTATTTTTTAAGAACTATGGAGATGTTGTTGAAGGACATATAATTTTGAATGGAAATGTTGATACAATAGTTTTTTTAGGGGGGGGGAATGAAATTAAAAGTTCAATTTACCTCTCCAAAGCAATTGTTGCCAACCAATATTCATCATGTTCTAGAAATTCCCAAAAATTTGGTGTCAACTTTGCTTCCATGCAAAAGCGGCTTGAAGACTGTTGTTATCTTCTTATTATTTACGACATCATTAATTACATCATAAAAGTTATCATAAGTTTTATATGTGATTGTGGTTTAAAGATAATAAGAATGTGAAATAAGAATGTGACACATGTGAATTAAAAGATATCTTAACTCATATAGAAAATAGATATTTTTATTATGTTTAATGAGTATTCACGGATTATATATGTTTATTTCATGAAAACTAAATATAAAGCCTTTGATAAATTCAAGACTTGTAAGGTCATTGTTGAAAAAATGAAACATAAGGAAAATAAAAGTTCTTTAAAGTGATAGAATTGTAAATATTTTCTAAATGATTTTTTTCTTTTACAAGGTGATAAGCCAAGTTAGAACCCTAAGAGTATGAAAATAAAATCCCAATAAATGACTAAATTAATTAACTAAAGAAGGTCCACTGAGGTCACCTAATTGGGCCCACTTAAAATCGGCTCCATAACTCAAGTGTGCCCAAACCCCCAAGGATTTATCTAGCATAAAAATAACTTTTATAATCAAAAAGACATCACTGACTTTGCACGAGTGCGCTCTGGAAGTAGAAGCCCACCATTTCACTAATTTATGGAAAGAATCCCAACCCCTATTCCGTGCAATATCATATGGCGACATTTGTGGAAAACTCCCTTCTGACTTACAAAATATTGAGAATGTAAATTAGATCCAGAGCTCGGGACTCCACCATAATAGTGACATCTCGAGGAGAAAATATACAAATCAATCAGATGGATGTGTAGCCTTCTTGGCAAGTAAGCAAGAATCCAACACATCCTCAACATCAGAGGTCCTAATTAAGCAGTAAGCTCCACATTTTGGAGAACTAATGTTGCAGATCATTCAAGAGGTACACTAGTGGAAGATACCTCCACAAGATGAGCACCGTTCACAGAAGTAACTCCAATCCTCTCACCAGAGTCGAGAAGCATCATCATTTCCTATGAGAACTAAAAGAAGGGTAAATGAGAAACGAGGCATGACCCCTTTGCTACCTAGCAAGTGGATATCCAATCTTTCCTTTAAGTTGATTAGCCTACTTGTTTAGCTGTTAAGCAGAAAGATGGAGAAGGCTTAAGGGAATATATCAGTCATTTAGTCCAAGTAGTTCATGAGATTCTCATCTTAATCGAGGAGCTCCTTGTCTGGGCAAAGAAGTTCATTCAGATTGAAGAATTGATGGCTATTAGGGATATACAATTGAAGCATGTCATAACATGAAGATTGAAATTGAGAAGTTGATCCAACTGGAATACTAGGAGTTTGTGACCTAAAGGCAAGATAGTGCCAAGAAGCAGGCTCAGCTCAGAAATGATGGAGAACATTGGTGCTCACTTGCGTACTAGTTAGATTCTCGAGAAAAGGCAGTGCCAACAGAAGCCTAATAACTCGCCCACGACTAGTATTATTTTTGTGATCTCCATAAGAGTCATAAGAGGTGACTCCTCTAATGTGTGAAAAGCTTTTGTAAGAGAATCAAGGCAAGCGTAGGCCCATGAAATGTGCATCCCACTTCTCTACGTCACATTTACAGAAGAAAATACAGAAGCAAAAAGGGGTGAACATAATAAGGTGCTTGTGATCTTAACTTCTCTTGTCAATTTTTTAGTAAAGAAAATTTTGGTAGACAATATAAGTTCCACATATATAATCTTTTATAATGCCTTCCTCCAACTTAGTAAGGATAAAGCCCAGCTATAGAAAATCTCAAAATAACATTCACCATTTTCTAAGTTCGAGTGCAACTTCTCTCTTCTTGGGTGGTCTACCTGCTGCACATTCATATTTAACTATTCATTTCTTTCTGGAGTTTGCCTCTTGAGACACCCCACAATATCATCTTTAAAAAATTAGACTGCTGAAACCCTTTGCTTAATACCTCAAGTCGCAAGTTGTGGCACTTAGGCATAGAAATAGGCTAGGCCGGGCTAGGCTTTAACTTAAATAGGCCAAGCCTATTACGCAAACAACGAGCCTAAGTCTATCCTATTATCTATGATAGGTTTTTTTTAATAGTTAGGCCAAGCCTTTTTAATAAACTCTAAAGTTTTAGTTTGGCCTGAAAGCCTACCTAAAAAGCCTATTTTTTACTAAAGCTTTAATTAAATCTAATCACATAAATCTAAATTTTTAATATACTCAAACTTGTAATAGAACTTGATAAGAAATAATCAAAATGATAAATAACAACTGCATAATTGTGAAAGTTGAAATTTAAGTATAAAATAATATCTTTTCAACAAAAAATAATATTAAATAATGTAACATATTCCATAAAGGACTAATTATAGAAATCAAATATAATTGTCATTTAATATTATATTACCATTATTGTACTTTTTAGGTGAGCAAGGATAAATGGGTTGGCCTGCTAGACTTTGCAAGCTTTTAGAAGAACCTAAATCTAGCCTATTTAGTTAAAAAAGCTACTTTTTAAGCCTTGACCTGACCTTTTTATTAAATAGACTAAGCCTATATAGGCTATAAGTAGGCTAGGCCATAGGCCCCCTAATGAGTAACCTGACCTATTCACATTCCTAGTGACACTTAAAAGTATTTGGTTATGACATGATTGCTCTCTAAACATTTTTGCCATTTCTAACTCAAATAGAATTGTGTGCTAGTGAAACTTGGTGGAAGCATTCTCAAAATCTAAGGATCACCCGACATAGACATTTTAGAAATCTCGACTGTGAGAGGCCTCTGCTCGACATCTCAAATAGCGACTCGTGGCACTTAGAGTGCTTGGCCACTACAACATCGCTCTCTAACCAATGGAACTTTCTATGGGAGAAAATGAGTGAAAATATTCTCAAAACTTTGAGAAGTACCACAAATAATATTATAAAAAAACTCAAATGCCAAATTTGTTAGCTCAATACCTCAAATCGAGACTTCTGACACTTAGAGTGCTTGGCAATTATATCACCACTCTCTAAACATCTTCGTCGTATCTAACTTAAATGGAATTGTCTCCTAGTGATACTTGGTGTAAACATTTCCAAAACACCAAGGAACACTGCACCAAAAATGTATTTCTAGAAAACTAGACCACCAAAGCCCTCAACTTATGTCTTAACATGAAACTCATGGCACATTAGGTACTACACCACCACTCTCTAAATATCTTCATCATTTTCAACTCAAAAAGAATTATTTGCCAGTGAAACTTAGTGGAAACATTCTTAAAACATCAAGAAACACCATACAAAAACATTTTTAGGAAGTTAGAATGCCAAAGCCCTCTATTCATGCCTCAAATCGTGACTCAAGTGCTTAGCCATTGCAGTGCTACTCTCTCAATATCTTTGCATTTTTAAAATCAAACAAAATTATATGCTCTTGAAACTCAATAATTTTTTTTTCCTAGAAAACTTGAATACCAAAGTCCTCTGCTCAATGCCTCAAATTGTGACTCATGGCATTTAGAGTATTTGACCACTATATTGTCGCTCTTTAAATATTTTCACTGTTTCTTACTCAAATGGAATTGTTTGCTGATGAAATTTGGTGAAACCGTTCCCAAAACATCAAGGAACACCCCATAAAACTATTTTTAGAAAACTCGCTACCAAGTCCCTCTACTCAATACCTCAAGTCGAGACTTGTGGCACTTCGAGTGCTTGGCAACTACACCATTCTCGACATATCTTTGTTGTTTCTAACTTAAATAGAATTGTCAACTGGTAAAACTTAGTGGAAATATTACCAAAACTTTGAGTAATGTCACAAAAAACACTTTTAGAAATCTTAACTTCCAAAGTCTTCTACTCAATGCCTCAAACCGCTACTCTTAGTGTTTAGTTTGCTAGGTAACTGCACAAGTTTTTTTGTATGCAAAAATTAAAATTACAAGACAAGAAAAGTTGTACAAATAAAATAAAATTAAAATCTATCAATTGTGGATTCAATATCTAATCTAATTCTTTGATTCTTTCCTTTCAAATATGATGTTGAAATTCAATAAACTCTGCGAAGAATGCTTTGAATGTCGTGGATCTCCTTGAATTTAATTTGAAGAAAATAACGCCGATTTGAGGGTTCCACACCTTAATCTGGAATCAAATGTCAAAATATATGAGCTCTGTGAAGAACGCCTTGAATACCATGGATCTCCTTGAATTTAATTTGAAGAAATAATGCCAATTCAAGTTGTCCATGGGAATCTAGTTGTTTAGGAGTCCCCAAATAAAGATGGCCATTGTCTTAGATAATCATGAACACCAAATTTCATCCAAGAGTTAACTTTTTGGCCTCAATTATCTAATATAGTTCCAAGTGAGTTGAGCGGAAAAGTCCTCGTTATGCGAAAACTTCTACATTAATTTACTAAGACTTTCATTCCTGATAGGGATGTTACTCACTGTATGTGCAATATTAGTAGGCAACTTTTGAGAGAGTTTATTGAAGCTCTATCTGCCATCATGCCAGAATTTTTTGACATATGTATGGTTCCCTCTTTTAGATGCTAGTAGATTTTTACTCGGCTTATCTATGTACTAATTATCATGCTAGAAAAATACATCTCCATTTCTTAGTGTCTAGAAGCATTGGGCTTTAGCCTCAGCACATACTGCACACATTCTTCTCTAGACTGGGGATGTATAGTACGAGGGCTTTTCCCAGGTGGGATGGAAGCTAGGGGTGTATTTTGAAGCCATGAATTTTGCCCACAATGTTGCATGGGATATAAATCTCCACCACATCTTGAAGCTATACACAATGATCATATCCTCTAATTTTCTAACTCCAAGTCCCCCTTTATTAATCGAAAAGCAATTTTGGTTCCATTTATTCCGATGAATTTTCTTTTGCTCGTTGTATGATCCCTAGAAAAATCGAGCAATTAATTTTTCAATTCATTCAATAATACATATTAAGGGGTTGAGAACTTGCAAAAGATAAAGTGGCATGGAAAAAAATACACTCTGAATGAGGACCAGATGTCCACCGTGTGATAATAATGCCTTCTCCTAGCCTGAAATTTTTTTTTTGTTGATTTTTTGGAGGAGATGCATGTATAATTCAGTCTTCCTATTGCCAAGGTAGATTATAAGGAGGTTCTTAAGCACCAAACCTATAACACGCTTGATGCGCTGCACTTTTATGGATGACGCCTTTTTGTCAACAACAAATACACTTTTGTTACAATTAAGTTTATGTCTTGACACCCTTTCATACTACTTGAGGAAATCCATAATTCTTTTCAAGCCTTTCTTCTCACTGTTTGCAAAAATGATAATGTCATCTACAAATGTGAGGTGCGGCACGATCTTAGACCCCCATGAATTAAACCGCAAGTTTTGGCTCCCCTTGAACATGTTGTTGGGTCCTCGAGATAAATATTCTGCAGCAATAATAAACAGTACTTGAAAGAGTGAGTCTCCTTGGCATAGACCTCTAGTAGATTTAAAGAATCCTGCACTTTCCTCGTTAATAACTAGCGAGAACCAACAATGCTCATCAATTCGTTTGACATGGTTAATCCAGGGTTCAGGAAACCCCAACTTCTCTAATATGTGATATAGAAATTTTCGTTGAATGCGATCATAAGCCTTCTCTATGTCTAGTTTAAGGACCACATTGGTTTCAGGGCCTTTTTTACACAAGTTGTGAATAAGCTCTTGAACTAACAAAATATTTTCTAAAATCAGTCTACCACTATGAAACCCGCTTTGAGTTGGCGAGATGATTTTAGGAAACAGATTAGCAACCTAGTTGTTTAGTGACTCAGTGAGGAACTTTCACACCACATTACAAAAGTTGATTAGGCAATAGTCCTTCCACGTCTTAAGGTTATCCACTTTCGGAATTAGTACTATTGAGGTAGCCATGAAACTGCAGGGGGACTGGGTTCCAAAGAAGAAATCCACCACCGCATGAGTGAAAATATCCTAGCAACATTAAAAAAATGGCTGAAAATCTATCTGGTCCAACTATGCTATCCGGGCACATTTCTATAACAATTTTCCTAACCTCCTCCATAGTCAGTGTACAAGTGAGCACATGTCGGTCTTCATCATTCAGGAGCTAAGGGATGTTAATGTCATCATCATCAAGATTCAATTCAGGGGGTGCCAAAATATTTTGAAAATACACCTTGCTAGATTGATTGACATCCTTTGGTTGAGTTTGCCACTTATTATTATCTCAAATTTTGTTGATTCTTGCTCAATTTTTCTCTTTCTTGACCATGGCATGGAAGAATTTTGAGTTTTGCTCTCTTTTCGAGACCCATTTACACACAACCTTTTGCTTTCAGTAAATTTCCTCAATTGTTAGTGCGTGTGTGAGTTCTATTGATTTGTTAACAATTCTATTAAGTGGTTCTTTACCAAACCAATTGTCATGCTAGAAAAACACCTAACATGCTCCCAAACTCCAAAAAAGATGAAGTTCAACAATAGTTCTAACCTTATATAACCTTTTCCATATTGGAGAGTCATTTTTTATGATATCAACATCTCCAGGATAGAATCCCTTTACGTACTTGTGTAGCATAAAACAAGCCTAAAGAGAATTTTGCTTTCTAAAATTCCACCATAATGTCCATGAAAAGCTCTCAACAACATCAAATAAATCCCTTACCTCTAAACCTCCCTCATTGTAAGGAAAGCAACAGTCTTGCCAAGATGCCTAGTGAGTTTTCTTTTGGCTGCCATAATCACCTAAAAAGAAACTTGCTCATAATTTTTTCCATCCTGTCAATAGATGTCTTTGGTGGTTTCAAAACTTGCATCATATATATAGGAATAGAATTTAAAACAATTTTGATAAGAGTAAGTTTTCCACCATGAGATAATGTTGTTCTATCCCATCTTGTTACCTTGTTTCTTAGAGCAAAAGTTTTTTTAAGGTTTAGGGTTTATGGTTCAGGGTTCAGAGTGAAGGTTTAGGGTTCAGAGCAAAGGTTGTTATTCTTGCTTTTCCTTTCTTTTTTTTCTTAGTAGGTATAGGTATTATTTACTTTAGATGTTGGATAACTTCAACACTTAGCTCAATCCGTGAAGGGTTGTTTCCAAAATGCTTTAGCCTAGGTTCAAAACCCGCATTTAACATTTTAGGTCACAAGTTCCTTAAGTATGTAGCTCACTTCCTCAGCCCAATTCTAGCACCCAATAATAGCCATTCACGGCCCTTATGATTAGAGGCCCATATCTAATCAGCCCAATATCTTTGCATAAGTTTAGCTCAAGTTTACGAATGCCTAGTTCATTGCCCTTTTCTTCTGTAGCCCATTTCGAACCAGCCTAATATTTTTGCAAAAATCTAGCAATCGACCCATTATTCTACAACACTTCCCAGCTACTACCTCAGGACCTATGGAAAGAAACCCAGAACACTTCTCATAGTTTGGTGTAGAGAGCCAGTGAAAGCAGATAAAAACAACTCCAATCTAAGGACCAGAGTAAATATTAATCCAAAATGAGAAAATCATCTTACACCGAATAATGTTGCTAATCTTTCCCATGATTTCTTCTTTCTTCAGGACCCTACTTTGCTATTGATTACATCCTTCATTGGCATACCAATCAGCTACTATGAGTGATTTTATAATTGACCTTATCAAGGTTACTCTTTATCTTCATAAGCATATGTTGGAGATACCATGTAGCTTGGAGAGGTTTTTTTGATAAAGTTAATGAACACGGCGACATCAATTTCGATCCATAAGTGATCAATTCTCCTTTCACAGCACAGTTTTAGGCCTCTATTTAGTGCTTGAAGTTTCGCCCTAACATTTGTGGTCCGTCCTAAGCCCTTATAATATACAAATATCACATCATCCCTATTATCCCTCACTACCCCCCTGTATCTGCCCTTCCTGGGTTTCCTCGTACAGCTGTATTAGAGTTCAATTTACACCAACCCTGAGATATTTAATCCATAAAACCTGGATAACATATCTTGTCTTTCTTGTATTAAAGTGGAAAACTTAGCTTTTCGCAACAATCGTATCCCCTTTCCAAAGTTTTCCATTCATGATTGTAAAACCCCAAAATTTTATAATTTATTGAATTTAAATTTTATATATTTAAAATTTGTGAATTTATGTTACTGTTGTTAAATTATTATTTTATGTAATTTTGGGAGTTAATTTCAAAGTTTATGAAAACTTGATTTAGCATTTTTTTTAAGAAAAAAATCGGATTTTGGGACACATGGCAGCCCCTTGTTCTTTCCTTCTTTTCTTTTCTTTCTTTTCCTTTCTTTCTTCTCCATTTTCCTCATTATTCTTCCCCGTTTCTTTCTTTTCTCCTTTTTCTCCCGAAAACACCACCACCACCGTGACCATCTCCACCACTCAAACCAGCCCCTAACTACAAACCAACATCACCATCTTCTTCTTCAGCACCCTCCAAACACCAAACAACCACCATGCACGGAGGAGACGTGGCGGCTGGAGGATTTTGAAGAAGACCCGAAAGTTGGGTGGTGATGGGTTTCCTCTTTTTCGACGGTGGATTGAGCATTTGAAGGGTGTTTTGGAAGCTGAGGGTGTGAGGAAGGTTTTGGGAAGGTTGCATGTGGCTTTGAATGGCCGGAATCCGAGAATCGAGGTGATCGGAGTTGGGAGAGCTTGACTGTAAATCGCACTTTTCCGGCGAATCCAGAGCTCAAAACCAAAATCTGATTGCACCGTTGGACTCAGGAGCTCGAAAGGAGTCGGACTGATAAGTTTGAGATTTTTCCGGCGGCGGCGGGCGGCGACGCTCCGGCGGTGCTCCAACGACCTAGGGGCAGTTTTCTCCTCCCGTCGTGGCGAACGCAGTGGCGTGATTGGTTCGTGAAATCGAGGTCTCGTTGTGAAGTTGTGGTAGAGAATTTAAGAATTGTTATATATATATATGTACATGCATATGTATATATTTTGCTATTAAATTATATTCATGCCAAGAATAGAATTTGAGGATGTTGAGATGATATATATACATTTGTTGGTATCCCATGCTATGGAATATGGATAAAGTGGACTCGGACTCATGCATAATGAAAAATAAAAAAATTGGACTTATTATAGTATTAAGGAGTATATTATAAAATTTTATGACATTGATTAGGAATTGATTATTTAAGATTAATCCTATGGCATGATTAGGATTATGTTTGACCTCGGAATAGGAATGAAATATTGGATTAATTGATAAATTAGTAATTTTGGATTATTAATGGAATAATTGTGATTAATAGAATTAAGTATGGATTTTTATTATAAATATTACTTCTTGGATAGGTAACGACGAAGTGGGTCCCGCGGACCAATAGGCTGCTGACTGTGATAGCATTTCTGAGATTACAGAGGTGAGGATCTATCCCTCTTGATATTTGTTATATCTATGAGGTTCTGCCACTTTGGCACCTATTGAGCTATCTGTTATTTGGCTTGACCCCTGTGTGGGTTTACTATTTTTGTACGTAATCCGAATCGTAATTGAAATCTATTATTATTTGATTCTGTTCTGAATACCCCTGTGAGGGTATAATGGATTGTTTATTATGTTCTACGAGTTATTATTTTCCCCTGTGAGGAATCTTTCAACTACTTATCACTTGTTTTGTTCCGAAGCCAGAGCATTCTTTACTTTGTCAGTTTTTATTCCATATAACCCAGCCTTGCCGGCCAAATCATGAATTTGATATTTTGGAAATGATATTTGAAATGGTCTTGTAGGCTTGATTATGTCAAAAGCTGCTTAAAACATGTTCAAATGCTTGTTTATTGAAATAAGCCTTGCCGGCTATTGTTGAACAGTGTTCAAGTGATTGTTTAAAAGTGAAATTGTTATCTGTTGGCATTATATTGTTATACCCATGGGGACGCCCTTGGGAAGTTATACCCAGAGGGATGCCACGGGAAGTTGGGCCCGGGGCTAGGTCCAGAAAGACGGCTGGGCGGAACGCACCGACAGTGACAGGTCTTCTGGCTAGTACCTACATACGATTCTGACTTATAGGTAGCTGGAGGTAGCTAACTGTGAGTGGCGGGATCAGGCATGCGGTCGACCATGCCATAATTATTGTTACATGCCGAGCTGTGTGCTCGAGCAGATGGAGGGATAAAGGAAACTTGTTCTTGTTCAAGTTCAAGATATTGAAATATTATTGCTTGTTCATCGAGGAGCAATAAGGAAGGATGCCAACAGGCCTACTAAATGTTACATGTTTCCTATTCTTATAAGAGTTAAATCTTATTCCTGTTAATCATGAATTGGTCATCTTATTGTTGTCTAAAAGTCTCGTTCACTACCTTTAAATCTTAATATTTTCCCTCACTGAGTCCTTATGACTCACCCTTCTTGTTATTCTTTATCTTTCCAGATTGGTCGAGGTAAGAGGCAGGAGACTATGTTTTGGGATGGAAGCTATTTTGTAATAGATTAGGTGTTCTGGTTGTATATATGCTTTACACCTAGTCCAGATTGATATCAGTATCATTATGTAAGACAATTGTGAACTTAGGACTTCGGTTATATATATTATGCTTTATGAGGCGATCTTTTGGATTGAGATGGTTGTTTTATCATTGAGTGGGTTAAAATTTCAGGTTTCTTAGTTTTATTTGAATGGTATTGTAAGATTGAACTGGTAGCACCTCCGCTTGGGTGCTGTCCCGAGAGGGGGTGTTATAATGATGTTGCATTTGTATAGCAAATTAAGGTGTTGACTCACCTTACTTATAATTCTGCTAGCTTTGAATGTTTGGTTCTTGTACTTAACATCATTTCTTTCAGCCCATGTGAATCATAACACAAGCATGGGTATGGTTAACTTGATGTGATTTTTACTTGCTGCTGCTGCCATTGATTTCCAAAAGCTTAGGAAAAGCTGAACACTAGAGGTGTTAGGGATTGTAACATGAAAAATTCCTGCAAAATATGCCCATACTTTTCGAATTTCAACCCCTTGAATAAAGGCGTGCTGTGTTATCTCAATGCTTTCACAGCAGGCATATTTTGAGGCCATTTGAATCCTTTTGATTTTATTCTCTTGTCAACTGGAATCCAATTATTGAGAAGTCTCCATAAAAAATCAGACATGGTTCTAGTAAGATGGGCACACCATATTTCTTCAAACATGTGTTTGATCGGCTTTGCTTTCCTAATGTGATCCCATGTTCTCTTTGTTGAGAAAAAGCTATTTGGCGTAAGCTTCCATAGTTGCATATCGCTTTCAAATTCCATGATTAGTATCTCAGTTACTTTCTGTGCTGTGGAGGTAGATAAGTATTGAAGTAATTTTGCGAGGTTCCATTCTCCATTATACTAGAAGTCCTTAATGTATGCATGAGACCAATTTTCTCTAGCAACTACTGATTCAGTTGGGTTTTCCCTGAACCAATTGTCATGCCTAAAGAACATGTCTCCTTTTCCAATTGCCCAAAAATATTGAGCTTCTGCCTCCAATCTTATCTTGCACAATCTTCTCCAAACTAGTGAATATAGTAGGGAGGCTTTTCCTATGTAGGGTGGAAGCAAAGAGCATATTTTGTAGGCAATAATCTGGCCCACATCGAATTTTAGCATCTAAATCTCTGCCATAGCTTAAAGTTAAAGATCGAGACCACGTCTTCCAACTTCTTAATTCCAAGCCTGCCTTCATTATAAGGAAAGCATATATGTGCCCACTTAACCCAATGAAGCTTTTTTTGGCCTCAAATGTGCCCCCCAAAAAATTGACAAATAGCTTTTTAATTTGCTTGATGACTAATTTAGGGGGATTTATTGCCTGCAGCAGATGAAGCGGCATCGAGAAGAGCACGCTCTTGATCAATACAATTTTACCACCATGGGAGAGAAGGGCATTTTCCCAACTAGAAATTTTGTTCCTTATCTTTCTATGAGCTCTAAAAAAGGCACAGATTTGCTATTGCCTGTGTATAGAGGGGCTCTCAGATAAATAATAGGAAGGAGTTTTAATACAAATCTAGTAGCATGCTAAATCTGTTGAATTTTTAGATTTGGTGTCTTGTTGTCTACTACAAAAGCACTCTTGTTGCGATTAATCCTTTGCCTGAAAACCCTTTCATACTGCGAGTTCAGGGTTTAGGGTTCAGAGCAAAGGTTTAGGGTTTAGGGCTTTAGGATTTTCATATTTAGCTTTAGGGTTTTAATATTCAGAGCAAGGGTTTAGGGTTCAGGGTAGGGGTTTTAGGGTTTAGGGCTTAGGTTTTTTTTTTTTTGGTCAAGCCGCTTGTGCCATGTCGGGTGGTTTAGTGGACCCCTATTTGTTTATTAATTGAAAATGAAAATACAAGAATGTTCCAATCTGTCCTAGTCTAAAACTAAGCTCAATGAAAATAATCTAACTAAGCTCAATCAAACTATTGCGAAAGTCTAAAGAAAAAAATCAATCAGACATCAAACTATTATGCAAATCTACATCTAAAATGGGAAACCCCATTTTTCTAACTTACATATTCCAATAATTTTCCCTTGCAGTTGCCGAGATGTCATCTCTTTAGATAGAAGAGTATTGCATGTTTCATTTGCCAAGAAATCAATTGCTTGATTTCCTTTTCGAAAGATATGGGAAATATGCACTGATAGAGTAGATATGAGCTTTCTGATGTTGCAAAGTGGTGAAGCTACCATGATCCTGAAGAGAAAGATTTAATAAGCTTGATAGCTGCTTCAACATCCATTTCCAACTAAATTTGTTTCATTCCTTCCCTAGCATAGAGTTGCAACCCCTTTTGGACTACATACAACTTAGAAAACATATTTGTTTATTCTCCTAAATATTCATAGAATGTAAAGAGAACATTAACATTTTGATCTCTAATTAAGTCTCCTTCGCCAGCTGGACCTAGATTTCATTTTGCTACCCATCTGTATTCAATTTAAACCATGAAACCTTAGGTTTAATCCATTTAACAAGAATGATTGGCTGATGTTTTTTTTAGTGAAAAAACATCCTAGTTGCGTTCCTAACTATAAATCTCCTTTCCAATGTTTGATGTTAAATCCATTTGCCTTGAACATAACATACACTAAGTGAAGCACCTTCCATGTAATTCTGCTGTTCATGAAAGGTATATTTGTATATTTTGCATCATTCCTAGCTTCCCAAATATGCCATAGAATCAGTATAGGGATAACTGCTCTAATATGTCCAACAATTATCACTGTAATAAAAGAGAGCCATGCTTGAATCATCATCGAGATGTTTTAGTGGATGGTAAAGTGATCTGGAACATGTCTGCAAAAATTCTCCAAACCTACTGAACTTTATCTCCATTTAAAAAAAGGTGTTGCAAAGTCTCTATATTTTGACAACATGTACATTTAGAAACCATTTGAAGACCTTTTCTTTGCATACGCTCATCCACTGGAATCCAATCATTGAAAATTCTCCATATAAAAACTGAGATAGTAGGAGTTATTACTGGCATCCATATTTGTTTAAGCAATTCCTTCACTGGTCTTTTAACTCTAATATGTTCCTTGGCAAATTTGATAGAAAACAAACATGTGGTAGTTAGCTTCCAAATCAAAACATCAGTTTTGTTTACATTAATAGAGATCTTGCATATTTCTTCTACCAAATCATTAGGAAGAATTTGCTCCAGTTTTTGTTTATCCCAAATCCTATTCTAACAAAAAGAAACAACTCTTTCAAAAGTATAATAATCTTTATTGATAAGTTGGAATCAAGGCTTATCACCAAGCCATGGATCATGCCAAAAGAAAACTTGTGCAGCTCTCAATCCCCAAAACATATAAGATTCAACTTCCTTTCTAATCTTACACATTTTTTTTTTCCATAAAGAAGAGTCATTCTTTGTAACAATTGCTTCTCCAGGATAAAATCCCTTGACATATTTGTCCAACATATATTGAGACCAAAGAGATGTTTGTGCTCTAAAGTTCCACCAAAGTTTCCATGAGAAACATTTAACAATATTATGAAGACTGCATACACTAAGACCTCATTCCTCATGAGGAAAACATACATCTATCCAAGTGGTCTAATACATTGTTTTTTTCTGATTTCCAAAATCCCCCCAGAAAAATTTGTTCATAATTTTCTTCATTTTATGAATTGATGCTTTTGGAGGCTGCAATACTTGGAATAGATATATTGGCATAGAGTTTACGACACTTCTTATAATTGTAAGTCTCCCTCCATGTGATAAAACTAATCTTTCCCATATAGTTAATTTGCTTCTCATATTTTTAATCAAGGATGAGAATAGTATTTCTTTTTTATTTCCAACATATATAGGTGCTCCAATATATGTTATAGGAAGATGTTTGAGCACAAAACCAATAAGATGTTGAAGCTTTCTTTGCTGGGATCTGCTGCACTTTTTGCCAACTACAAAGTACTCTTTTGATAGTTAATTAGCTGTCCAAATGAGTGCTAATATTGATGCAAAACTTCCATAAGCTTAGACACATTATTGTTACAACAACTCTTGCTAAGATTATAACATCATTAGCATAAGCAAGATGTGAAATTAGGATCTTTGACTTATGATCATGCCTAAGGGAAGGCATTTGTAAAAATAGATCATCTAATTTCCTGGAGAGCCATTCTACTGCTAAAATGAAAAGTTCTAGTGATAGAGGATCACTTTGTCTCAGCCTTCTAGATGATTGAAAGAATCCTGAAGTTGAGCCACTAATCAAGACTGTGAACCAACAATTTTCAATGCAGTTTTTGATCAAGGAAATCCATAGATTAGAAAACCACATTGTTGTTAGCATATGATATTGAACCCTATCATATGCTATAGCTATATTTGAATATTACCTTGTCTCATTTTTCTTTATGTTTTAAAGAGTGAACTAATTCTTGTGCCAATAAAATATTATATCCTATACTTCTTCCAGCTACGAAATCGCTTTGTGAAGAAGAAATAAGGGATGGAAGTAATGAGCTGAGTTTCTTATAGATAAGTTTAGAAATGATTTTATTAGTAACATTGTATACATTTATAGGTCTAAAATCTGACCAAGAAATAGTAGCTTCCTCCTTAGGGATTAAAACCAATGTGGTGCAACTAAAGCTTCTAGGCATTACATTACCTTGAAAAAAAAATCCTTAATTGCCTCTTCAATATCATGAGACACAATATCCCAATATGTTTGATAAAAAAAGGATGAAAATTCATTAGGCCTGGCTATATTTCAGGGTTTATACTAATCACAACCTCCTTAATTCCATCTAAATTAGGACATGAACAGAACCTAATAGATTCTATATCACTTACTACTCTTGGAATATGAGAAAAGTCTCCATACTCCAGCTAATAATCTTCATTACTTGATAATTTATTGAAAAAAAGAGCAGTTGAGTGTTTGATTTCATCTTGTTTTGTCAAAATTCAATCATCCTCCTTAATCTGATGAATAACTGACTTAGCTCTTTTCCTTTTAACAAATGAATGAAAGAATTTGGTTTTTCTTTCACCCTCGGCAAACCATCTAATTGCAGTTTTTGTTTTCCCATCTTCTTGTTCAATATCCAATACCCTTATAAGATTAGCATTACTTCTATTCATGTTCATTAAATGCTGATCTGAAGGGTTTTGATCTAACTTATCCTCATAATATTTTACTTCCTCTACAGCTTGTTTAACAGCCTTAAATATATTCCAAAAAACTTGCTTATTCCACCATTTAATTCGCATTTTAAGCCTGTATAATTTCTATTGTAATCTCTCCATACCCATTTCTTGAAAAGGTATCTCCCAGTTATGCTTCACTATATTAATAAAATCTCGATGTTTGCACCACATATGTTGAAATCTAAAGGATTAAGGACCTCTAAAACTTGAATTTTCTAGTGAAATTAGGAAGGGAGAATGATATGAGTGATGTTTGATCAGATGGTGTATTTTAGTATAGCTAAACATGTTATTCCACGAAGGAGATATCAAAACCCTACCAAGTCTTTGCCAAAGCTGTTTATCTATCCATGTAAATTGTTTTCCCTCATATTTAGCATTTAGCAAACCACAATCCTGTATCATGTCTCCAAATTCTTCCATTGATCGTCGTTTCGGAGCAGCACCTCCCTTTTTTTTTCTAACATATGAAGGACTATGTTGAAATGCCCACCAACTATCCAAGGTTTTGTTGTAGCTACCATTCATAGACCATCCTAGAGAGCATGCCGTTCAACTTTAGAACATTTTGCATAGACAAAATTAGCAAAGAAGGCTGTGGGAAGGAGATTAGATGAGACCCTTACATGTAGAAATTGACTGTGAATAACTAAAACCTTTGCTTAAAAATCCAGATCTAAAAAACACCAAATTTGATTAGAAACATTAGCATGAACTCCCTGAAAACCAAATCTTCTACATATGAAATTTGAATTCTCCAGTCCAAATTTCAGCTAGAAAAAAGATCATTTAGTTGGGCAAAATTTGCCAGAAAGTCGATGTGCCGTTGAGAGATAGATTTAAGGAGTTGAAGTCTTCTTCCTAGTTTCCTTTAATTTTGAGCAAATCAAGGTAATTCTCATACCAAATCTAAATCTATGGCATGTTTAGATCCTTGGCTTCATATGTAGCCTAGTTATTTTGGCATTTTTATGCTTTGATATATTGTATCCTGGCATTACATATGACTTCAAGTGGTATCAAAGCCTAATTAATGCTATAATTTGAATTTTTGATTGATTGATTCATATAATGAGTTGATCTAAATCTCCAAATACTTGATCCAACTTATGGATTGGAGTGTTTGGATGACGTTGTATGTGGCTCCTTTGCTTGATGAATTAAAAGCATTCTAATATGTGTTTTAAGTGTTAATTCATATGATTAGTATGTTTTAATTCATAGTTGCTAATGTTGAATTTTGATTTGGTATTAGTTGATGATATATGTTGATATAACATGTTATATTTGGCCTTAAGGCATTTTAGTCATTTTTGGATCTAACTGGATTGGATTTAATTGGAGATTTTTGAAGACTGTGATTCTTACTTAAACTTGATTTTTGAAGCAGATTGAGCACTTGAAATTCAATTTTTAAAAGGTGTTTTGAATCTAGAATTTCTTCTATAATGTGTGATTTGATGTTTAGGAAGTGTCCTAAAATTATTGATGCACAAAAATTGAACTAAAAATGGTATGATTCTGTCCCAACCCCAAAATAGGGGTGTGACTGCACCGTGGCAGTGCATAGATAGGGCAAGGGGCCCACCAATGATACACCTACCACCTAGCTCGGGCAGTAGTGACTAGTTTAGGTTAGGATAAGTTTTTGGCCTACTTTTGTGTTCCTTAAGTGACAAAAAATGATTCAAATCATGCTAGATAGATGCACAAATATTGTGCAAATTCTCAAAATTATGTTTGACATTTTTGATTGCCTTTAAAATCTTCTTAAAGTTGATGTTTAATTAATGTAAAAATGAGATGCTTAAAGGTTATGCTTATTTTTGCTTGATCAATTAATTTTTTATGAGATAAGCATTTAATTGTTGGAACTGAATGTCAATTCTATGTTTATTTATTGTTCATTTAATTGTTGAATGGTTGATGAATGAACGGAGATGATCATGAACTTTTAATATTGATTAAGGTTGTATTAAATTGGGCCTTGCATGCCTTTTAATTTCTATCTTATTGATATGGGATGGCCCAAATGTTCCCAAATGCTTGGGCCCAGACCAGACGGCGGCCCAACTGAGACTCAGGGCCCATACCTCTTGTCGACTTCACTCGACCGGATCTACACAGGCCCAGTCAGGTTCCCTCGACCTGCGAAAGTCTTCGACCTCATCTGAGGTCGAGACCAGTACAGTACTCTGCCACCGCATTTAATGCACTGATAGGCGCCACGCCTCCGCATTAATGGCGTGTGCCATTAATGGAAATTGGCTGGAAATATTCAGATAGGGGGAATGACCGAATACCCCAGGCCCAAGGTTAATGGCCCGGGGAGATATCTAAGGGCTTTCCAGACATTTCCTAGAAAAGGAAGGATATATATATACCCTCAACCCTGCTTTTCAGAGGTACGCACTCATATACACAAAAATGCCCTTACCCCTCTGATCGATTATTGAGGTCGAATCTTACTGACTTGATCGTCGGAGGGCCTAAGCCGAGGGCCACTTGGCTAGCCTAACGTTTATTGTGACTGCAGGATTCTTTCCCTACAAAACAGGAACACAATCCATCCGGGTCAAGTTCTACCCTTGTTCTAGCCGGGATCCTAACCCAGCACGACGAACCCTCATCACTTATAAATGTTATGAGAGTAGAATCACTAGGAGTGAGGATTTCTTTCTCTTGTAAATGTTACAAGGAGCAAGGAAGATCATTGGAGGCATAAAGACCTATGAATGTACGAGATACACTCATGTAATAGCTAGATTTAATTAACCCACTTAAAATCAACTAGGTGGTGCACCTATGGTGTTCTTTGGGCTTATAGAATGACTCCTCGAACAGCTATAGGACACAGCCCATATAGCCTAGTCTACAGATCTGAGGTAGTGATCCCGTCAGAATTAATCCAGCATACAATGAGAGTGATCCACTACAACCCGATAACTAATGTGTCGGAGAGGACGCTAGATCTAATCACTATCGACGAACGACGCCACGCAGCTTACAACACAATGCAGCGATATCGTTCAAAGATGGCGGATCGCTATAATAGGTCGGTGCGACCGCGGAGCTTCAAGGTAGGCGATCTCGTCCTCAAGAAATTGGAAGTATCCAAGCCTGTCGGGAAACTCGACCTAAAATGGGAGGGACCGTACTCGGTGACCAAGGTGGCTAAAAATAATGCCTACCGACTAGCTGATTCATTGGGTCATAAACTACCTCGACCATGGAATGCTATAAACTTGAAAAAGTTTTTGTATAATTGGTCACCGATGACTTTTGTATTACTGAAGAAAATGAAATTACAACATGTCCAAACATATGCAGCAAAGCGAACCTTCTTCGAAAAAGTCGAGGCCCATGTGCCAAGACCAAAAGTCGACCCCGTAGTCGACGAGAGGCTTCACGCCAAAGAGTCGAGGCCCATTCGCCAAGACCAAAAGTTGACCCCGTAGTCGACGAGAGGCTTTATGCCAAAGAGTCGAGGCCCATGCGCCAAGACCAAAAAGTCGACCCCGTGGTCGACGAGAGGCTTCACGCTGAAAAGTCGAGGCCCATGCGCCAAGACCAAAAGTCGACCCCGTAGTCGACGAGAGGTATCACGCCGAAGAGTCGAAGCCCATGTGCCAAGACCAAAAAGTCGACCCCATAGTCAACGAGAGGCTTCACGCCGAAAAGTCGAGGCCCATGCGCCAAGACCAAGAAGTCAACCCCGTAGTCGACGAGAGGCTTCATGCCCAAAAATCGAGGCCCATGCACCAAGACCAGAGGTTGACCCCGTAGTTGACAAGAGGCTTCACGCCAAAAAGTCAAGGTCCATGCGCTAAGACCAGAAGTCCACCCCGTAGTCGACGAAAGGCTTCACTCCAAAGAGTCGAAGCCCATGCGCCAAGACCAGAAGTCGACCCTGTAGTCGACGAGAGGCTTCACGACAAAGAGTCGAGGCCCACGCGCCAAGACCAAAAAGTCGACCCCACAGTCGACTAATTAGGCTTTACGCTGTGAAGTCAAGGCCACCGCGCCGAAACCAAGCTATCGATGATAAACTTATACGAAAGATGTTCCAAACACAAACATTAGTTATTATCTTATTGGATTTAGGACAACTTGTCCTACAAGAGCTAAAAATCCAGTCAGAAAAGCAACTCATCATCTGATGAAGGGCAAGAAGAGAAGCTACTTGCCACATTCGTAGCCATCCATCAAAATAATTCAACGCAAACGTAAAGACGATAATGATGGAAATTGCAGTTGAATTCCATAACAATTCAGTAAAAACCTCATCGAGGCGATAATTCCATAAATGTTAAAGGCCTCAGCAGGGCCTATACATCAAAAACAAAATAAAATAAATAAACGGGCCTAATTAGAGCTGCCCGTCTCTTCAATTTTGGGGGCTGGGGCAAGGTCAGGTACACCGGATGGAGCAGAAGTCGGCTGAAGCTCGGGCGGCGCCATTGCAACAGGGACAACAGCAGTCACGGGCCGAGAGGGGCCAGCTGCAGCTTGTAGGAACAGCCGCTCGGTAGCTGGGAAGAAGGAGGCTACATCGACTTTTCCCTTCGATAAGTCATAAGCTAGGTCACCGGCGAACTCCCGGGCCACTGCCTTCAGCTTTTCATCAAGGTTAGCTCGCTTCTTCTCTTCGGGCGACGGTTCGACTCCCAGACCTGCCTCCACGACGGCTTCCCTGGCATCGGCACTCTCTTCGGCGTATGGACGCAGCTGCTCATCAAGAGTGTAGCTCATTTTGGAGCGTTCCTCAGGCTGGAAAGCATGGCCCAAGAACTACATTTGCTGAATTATCTTCTCGAAGGCGTCCCGCGCGTCATCTAGAGCTAGCACAGCACTTGCATCCTGAAAAGCTGGGCTAACCATGAACTGCTGCACGGCTTCCCGGTGCACCTCCAGTAATATTCGGGCAAATTCAGCCTTGGCCTCAGCCAGACGCTCGCTTCGGCCTGCAGCTCGACCAGACTCATAAGCAACTTGCACGTCCAGTTGCAATTTTCCAGCTTCGCGTCCATTTTGGTCCTCTCTGTAACAGCAAGGAGGACCTGCTCGTCTTTCTCCTCCATCTCCCGGGCATGCTGGCTAACTTGCTTCTCTAGCTCCTCGAGTCGTAGTTGGGAAGACTCCAGCTGAGCCTTCAAAGTTTCAGCATCACCGCCAGCATCCAACTACTCTCGATCAGCAAGGGCCAGCTCGGCGCGGCGGTAGAAATTGTAGCCCAGTTGCTCGACCTGAGACATAAAGGTCACAACTGTCAAATCAACAAAAGTATAAATATGCAGAGACACAGAAAATGAAATCTTACCATGATCGTGTGATATGTGAACTCACAGAGGGCAGCAGCCTGGCTCATGCCCATTATCTTCTTTGGTCAGGCAAGAACTGACCAGCCATCAGCACCTTCAAAGCATCCACCCTGGTGGGCCTCGACGTGAGCATGCTCGAGGAGTTGCTTACGACGAGGCTCAGGTCTGACCCAAACTGAGGAGACGGGAACTTTCGCAGGTTAAATAATGCATCGGCTCCTCGATCTTTGAAGAGATCGTTCCTCGTCGGCATCCCCGGCCCAGTGCTTTTTCCTTTACCTTTCCCCGCTGCAATTTTCTTGGGTGGGGGACTACTCCGTTCGCCTATCGATCTTTTTCCTTGAATAGCAGGGACCCCGCTCGAGGCGGCTACTGCTCAACCTGGCGAGGGGGTCGGTGAGGGGGTGGGAGTTACTTCCAATCCACGCGGCTCATCGCCCGTTGAGGACTCTCGACGAGAAGCAGCTCCCTGTTTGCGCTGCTTATTCTTTTCTGCTTGGACCAGCACCTCGGCTCTTGATCTGTTCATGATCTCTTTTCGCTTTGCGTACATCAAATTCAACAGAAGTCAAAGCCAAAGAACCGCGCAGATCATCAAAGATAAACAAATAGCAAAGCGCAAAGCACACTCTATCTACCTATCTCATAATCAGCGGGAAAATCTATTGGGGCCGGTGACAGCCCTGCCAACACTAACTACCTTTCCTCAATGAAGACAGAGGCTTCCATGGGGCCAAACTTGACCAGATCTTGCACGAATGTAGTCGGCCAGGTTGGGGTGCGATTCCCGAGTATGTCGACATGCCCCCTCCACCAACCCCGGGGAATATTAAAACCCCCCTTCACTCGAACATAGAGGTAGCGTTTTTTCCATGCCTGACCATACGAAGAGGAGGGGGCTACCAGGAATCTCCGACGAGGTCGAGCCGTGAGGTAATAGAACCCCGACTCATCAGCACTACCAAACTTACGAGACATGGGAAGATGAAATAGGTTGGAAAAGTTTTCGAAACTGGCCGGTTGGTTGAATAGACGCATCAAAACTATGAAACTACAGAGAGTAGAAAAACAGTTGGGTAGAAGTTTGGTTATGCATACTTGAAGACCCCTAAGCAGACCTATCATGCTGTCACTTAGGGGGAACCTAAGCCCATACCTAAAGGCGTCGTCAAACACAGTTATACAACCCGCAGGAGCGCAATGCATTCGGCTAGGTGGCCCAGGGGCTAAAAGCTGATATTCAGGAGGAATATGATAGAGCTCCCTGAAACGTCTCAAGTTCCCAGGGTTCATAGTAGATACTATTTTACTAAAATGGCTGCGGGTAAATAATCGATCGCGCGATGGGGGTACTTGGCTAGGCCCAGCCTCCTCCGCACTGCATTTGCTGCTTGAGTTGCTGGAATTAGAATCATCATGCGACGACTCGTTAGACGCCGCAGAGCGGTACCTACGCCTTTTAGATGGGGTAGCCTCACTATCCCCCCCTGACTACCCTCAGAACTATACAATCCCAGCATGACGTTTCAAAAGAAAAGCAGACGATAAGAAGTCAAAACAGCAGTACACTTACTGGAAATGGAAGTTAAACGCAGGAAATCGGGGGAGCGAATGCGAAGGTTAGATTCAGAAGCCCTGGGCACCAAAGAGTTTTTCTACAAGCTCATGCGCGGATTCTAAAGCAGTAAAAGTAAAAATGGCCAGAATTACAGTGGATATTTATAGGGAAAGGGGCGCGGTAAATCAAACGTTTGCCATAATGACTGTAACCGCCATGCCATCCCGCGTACGCCACGATGTAACTGCTCAATAAATGCACCAAACCCTGGTCGATTTTCAAAAATACCCTAGTCGACTGATCAAAAACCCTGGTCGACTGTTAGTAGAACCGTTTTCGCTACTTCCCAACTTTTCTCATCGGTACCTCTGTTTAGCCTTGCGAAGTGGGGGGACTCATGATATGGGATGGCCCAAAGGCTTGGGCCCAAACCAGCAAGGCCCAGCGAGAGACGGCGGCCCAACTGAGACTCAGGGCCCATACCTCTCGTCGATTTCACTCGACCGGATCTGCACAGGCCCAGTCAAGTTCCCTCGACCTGTGAAAGTCTTCGACCTCATATGAGGTCGAGACCAGTACAGTACTCTACCACCACATTTAATGTACTGGTATGCGTCATTCCTCCGCATTAATGGTGCGTGCCATCCCCCCTTACTGTCTGACACAACAGGCGGTGCTACAGTATACTACCTTGTCCTTGTGACCCGGAAGGGTAATTGGCTGGAAATATTCAGATAGGGGAAATGACCAAATACCCCAGGCCTAAGGTTAATTGCCCAGGGAGATATCTAAGGGCTTTCCAGACATTTCCTAGAAAATGAAGGATATATATACCCTCAACCTTGCTTTTCAGAGGTACGCATTCATATACACAGAAATGCCCTTAGCCCTCTGATCGATTATTGAGGTTGAATCTTATGACTTGATCGTCGGAGGGCCTAAGTCGAGGGCCACTCGGCTAGCCTAACATTTATTGTGACTGCAGGATTCTTTCCCTACAAAATAGGAACACGATCCATCCGAGTCAAGTTCTACCCTCGTTCTAGCCGGGATCCTAACCCAGCACGACGAACCCTCATCACTTATAAATGTTATGAGAGTAGAATCACTAGGAGTGAGAATTTCTTTCTCTTGTAAATGTTACAAGGAGCAAGGAAGATCATTGGAGGCATAAAGACCCATGAATGTACGGGATACACTCATGTAATAGCTAGATTTAATCAACCCACTTAAAATCAACTAGATGGTGCACCTATGGCTCTAAGTGTACTACTTGGTTAAGGCTCTTGGTTATCCCACCCTAGAAGCATACCAAATGCATTTACTTATTTATGCTTTTCATATGTTATTGATGTATGAGATGTATGGTTAGGATATAGAAAACCTAAATAAGAAGATAAAATTGATGGGATCATTGCAAACAAGAAAAACCCTCCACTTAGAATGTCTAAGTGCTTTCAAATATTAAGTAAAAATGGATACAAATTAAAATGAGTTTTAATTCATCCATACCTTCTACCAATAGTATATGGCATGACGATGCTACTATCTTTTTGTGATATACATCTAGTCACGGAGGTCACACTTAGATGGAAAGTTGTGATCACATACTAAGCATATAATGCACTTTTGATTTGAGGCTTCCATGCATTATACATTCGGATACGGGGAATTTTGTGGAGCGATCTCGAATCAAAGTTTGATTGGTAGGTTAGACTTAACACCTGGTAATGTAGAGGTCATCTAGTTACAAGGATCTACATGAAAAATGAGGCAAAATATATCAAAAGTTGTAAGGGGATGCAATTAGCAAAAGTTGCTTACTTTTGGATTGTTTGTGGATATACATCCAGACACTGGGTCCACTTACAAGTTCTTAGGGTCTTGATTCTCACTAGAAAATGAGATTTCCTGAATTCTTCTAGGAGGTGAAGGATTTGATAAAATAATGTGAGAAAAACATGCTTGAAAGACCATGAACAAGTTTTTTAATTAATATCAAAATCCAATCATATGCTTATATTCTTTTTTATCATTTTTTTGTAGATTTTTGAAATCTTCAAACTCAAAATGGCTAAGAATCTACTTATTGCATTTTTGAAAACCAATAAACTTACCGGGCCAAACTTCCACGATTGGTTGAGAAACCTCTAAATTATTCTTGATTCCAAAAAGAGGACATATGTGCTTAATCAAAGTCCGCCGGACACCAGAAGCAATGATACTACCAATGAGGCAAGTGAATTGTTCACAATGTTTGTGGATGATGATCTACAAACAAGATGCCTTATGATGGCTGGGACTGTAAATTGATATTCAAAATTTTTTTTACCATTCGCATTTGTATCCATTTATACAAATTTATCCACATCCGTTTAAAGTGGATATTATCTAAATGGATATAGATATGGTAAATGCGTATTCGATCATTTAATATCCGATCCGAATATATTTATTAAATAATATATTATTTATATTTTTCAATAAAACTCTCATAATTCACTTGTGTATATATAAATTATAATTGAAGAATTGGGAAGAAAAAAGAATAAATTTAAAAAATTATTGTCATATAGAGAAAAAATTGAAGAATAAAGTTAATCAACATAATTATTGTTGGTTGACTTTATAATTAATATACTTAAATGCCATTAGTAAGTACTAATAATCAATTACAAAGTCAATTATTAATTAGAAATTATGTTTTTTGTTTGATTGCTTTTGTTTTAATGAAACTATATAGTTCTTTCTATTAATTAAAATATGTATTTGTTATAGGTTCATAGATTCACATATTTGGATATTCGTAAATAGATATCTAAATAATTATCATCGACTATGAATATAAAACAATAATTCGAATATGGAATGCATCTGAATAAATATAATCGAATACGGATATATTCGAATCCGACCGATATCTGACGAATATGAATTTGGATATCATTTTTAAATATCCATCAAATCCATATTCGTATCCGAATGTTCAAAAAGTTAAACGGATACAAATATGAAAATAGTATATCTAATGCGTTTAATATCCGTTTACATCTCTAATGATGGCTTCTATGTCTAAAGAGCTTCAAAAGTCTCTCACGAGCACATAAGATGTGCACACAAGATCTATTTACACCTACAAGAGTTATATGGTGTTAAAACTAGACATGAAAGGTTTTCATTATCTAAAGAGCTCTTTAGGACAAGAATGAATGAGGGCATGAGTGTCTATGATTATGGGCTAAAGACGATTGGGCTCATTGAGAAACTTGGTCAATTAGACTTAATTATGGACAATGAGCTCGAAGTGGATTTGATCCTTCAGTTATTGCCTAGTTCATTTGACCAATTCATTATGAACTTCTACTTGTCAAAGCAAGAAGTAACGATTAATGAATTGGTTAATATGTTGGTGACTGCCGAGGAAACTATGAATAAAGACAAGCCTTTTATGCTTACTTCCTCATCCAAGTCTATAGGTCTTAGGGATGTTAGAAAGGGATGTTAGAAAGAGAGGTAAAGGAAAAAAGAGTTCTTTCTCCAAAAGGAAGTAACCCTTGAAGAGTTTAGGGGGAATTAAGAGAAAGGAAGAGGTTAAAACCGATGCAAGTTATTTTCATCGTGGTGAAAAAGGACATTGGAAAAGGAATTGCAAAGCTTACATTGCAACCCTTGAGAAGGGTATGTACTTTATTGAAGTGCACATGACAACAAATTCTTCGTCATGGGTATTTGATACTACATGTGGTTCTCACCTTTGTAATTCAATACAAGGTTTAGAAAGAAGAACATTTTGTTACCACTTGTGGTTCTCACCTTCCTCATGGGTATTTGATACTACATGTGGAACTCCCAAATTGTGCCTGATATTTGTTATTGTGTACCTAATCTTGTTAAGAACATTATTTCTACTCCCGTTTGGATAACGAAGGATATGATTTTTCAATATCTAATGGGAATTTAAAAGAATTAAAGTCCTTAATTGTAGAAGGTACATTAAACAACAAATTATACATCTTGGATTCACAACCTTCATTGATGCACGCTCAATCAAGTAAAAGAAAATTAGATAACCAAGAAGATGCATTTTTTGGCATGCAAGACTTGGGCATATTTCTAAAAATAGGATGAATAAGTTTGAAGCTTTTAAAGCACTAAATGTTAGTAGCATTGAGAATCTTCCTACTCGTGAATCTTATTTGAAGGGAAAAATGATCAAGGCTCCTTTTGTAAGACAAATGGAGTGAACCACAAGTCTTTTGGATTTGATCTATATAGATCTTTGTGGCCCACTAAGAGTTAGTGCGAGAGGAGGATATTCTTACTTCATTACCTTCATCGATGATCATATTCGGTTCAAACACGTGTATCTTATGAAGTATAAGTTTGAAGCTTTTGAAAAGTTCAAAGAATATAGGAATAAAGTAGAAAAGCAAAAAGGACTAAGTTTTAAAGCTCTTTGATTGGATCAAGGGAGAGAATACTTGAGTACTGAATTCTTGGGTTATCTAAATGAGAATGGAATTCTCTCACAATGGACTCTACCTAACGTATTCCAATATAATAGAGTAGTTGAGAGGAGAAACTGTACCTTTTTGGACATGGTACATTCCATGATGAGCTCTTTCGATGCGCCTATACCCTTTTAGGGATACACCATAGAAATGGCGGCAAAGTTACTAAATGTAGTACCTTCAAAGTCAGTGCCAAAAATACTGCATGAGATGTGGTATGGTAAAGCACCCTCTTACCATTATCTAAGAGTTTGAGGGTCTCTTGATTATGTGATACGGCTAGTGGGAGACAAGTTGGATAGTAGATCCATTTTATACAAGTTTGTGGCATACCCAAGAGAATCTTTGGGTTATTACTTTAATGATCCTTGGGAACAAAAGATGTTTGTTTCGAGAAATGCCTACTTATTGGAAAAGCAATTTTTATTAGATAGAAATGCGTTATTGTTGAAGTTGATGAAGTTCAAGATGATCATAAAATCCCACAAGCGGTGGAAACAAGTGAGCATTAAGAGCCGGACACAAACTCTAAGAAGGTCAGACCGAAATAAGAAACCCAAAATGTTCGAATCCCTTTATGAGAAGGGCCAATCGGATAGTGCTTCGAAGACCTATAAGGAAGCTATATTGGACATGAACTCGAGACATTGGCTTGACGCCATGAAATTTGAAATGGACTCCACTTACTTCAATAAAGTATGGACTTTAGTAGATCCATCGAAGGAAATAGTCCTATTTGTTGCAAGTGGATTTATAAGTGAAAGCTAGGATTCGATGGAGAGGTAATAACCTTTAAGGTGCGACTAGTGGCAAAAGGTTACACTCAAAGAGCCAGTATCAATTCGAGGAAACTTTTTCAGTAGTAACAATACCTAAGTATATTCAGATTTTACTTGTCATAGCCACATATTATAACTATGAGATATGACAAATAGATATGAAAACCACTTTCTTCAATGGAAACATTGAAGAAGAAATTTACATGGAGCAACTATAAGGTTTTACATCCAAAGGGAGTGAGCAAAAGGTTTGAAAACTCCAGAGATCTATTTATGGACTCAAATAGGCATCTCGAAGTTGGAACATACATTTTGATAAGATGGTCAAATCGTTTGGTTTACTCGAAAATGTGTATGAACCTTGTGTGTACAAGAAGGCTAGTGGGAGTATTATATAGTTTATTGTGCTTTATGTAGATAACATTCTTGTCATTGGGAATGAGAGAGAAATGTTAAAGCATGGTCATCTACTCAGTTCTCCATGAAGGATTTCGGAGAAGCATCCTATGTATTAGGAATACATATCTATAGGGATAGATCGATGAAGATGCTGGAGCTTTCCCATGCCCTATACATTGACAAGATACTAAAGAGGTTTAGTATGGAAAAAATTAGGAAGGGATTCCTCTCTATGGGACATGGCATTCGTCTCTCCAAGTCTATGGCCCTTAAGACCGATGACAAGAGACAAAGAATGTCCTATATACCTTATGTATCTACCATAAGGAACATAATATATTCCATTCAATGTACAAGACCGGATGTGGCACACGATCTAAGTGTTACGAGCCTATTCTAATACAACACTAATGAATGTCACTGGATGGTTGTTAAAACAATCCTTAAGTACTTAAAAAGGACTAAGGACCTATATTTGGTATACGGCAATGAAGAATTGAAACTTGATGTTTTTGGATTCAAGTTTTCAATCTAATGTAGATCACCTAAAATCTACTCTTAGATTTATTTTTTGTCTTAATAGTGGCGCGGTAAGTTGGAAGAGCTCCAAACAAGACACCACAGCCGATTCAACCATAGAGGCTGAATATAATGCAGTTTTGGAAACCGCAAAGGAAGGTGTTTGGATAGAGACTTTATGTAAGAGCTAGATAAAGTGCTTAGCATGCATAAAGCTATAGTTGTCTTTTGAAGACTACTTTGGACTTGAGCCAAGATCTCACTAGTGATCCAAACATAGTTAAATGCATTATCATTTGATATGCATATCAATTGATAGAGGTAACATTTGAGTGGAAATAGTTACCTCAGAAAAGAATATAGCTAAACCACTATCTAAACCCCTAGGTACAAATGGTCTTTGAAGGACATGCCAAAACCCCCCGCCATGGCACATGCGGCTTTTTTAAAAAAAGAAAAAGGTCTTTGAAGGACATCTTGAGAAGATAGGTTTTAAGACTATGAGGAATTGGCTTTAGGGCAAGTGGGAGATTATAGGAATAGTGCTCTGCAAGCCAATTAGATTAGCATGTAAACTATTTCACTTGTGATACAATATTGATGGAATGATATTCATTAAATGGCCATCTTCATGTTATGCTCATATTCCTTTACTAGCATTTGGTTGAAGCCCTTAGATCACACTAGACTACAGGACTTAGTCACGCATTGGGTGGTGATCATAAAGCAAGTCTTACATGGTCGTAATTTTAAATCTTCCAAGTCGTAAGATCTTATGAGACAGGGCATTTAAGATCTGGATAGACTTGCTCTAATGATGCATAAATCCAAGGGTTGGATATTGCTCTGTTTCCTGAGTAAACCATATTAGATATGAGAACATATTAGTGTGTGCTTGTTAGAAATCAAGTTTACTGAAGGCCCACTCGAAGAATCCACTAGATAGCTGTAGTGGTAAGTCGATAGTAGCAAGTTCTTCAGCTTATGCTAGTATATATAATTAGTCTTTTAACTTGAGGATCCATGGTAACCTTGTGTTTAGGTCTTCATGCTTTGACTCTTTCTTGACCACCTATCGGTCTTTTAGGTTGAGGCTAGGCATGAGCTACTTAGACATGGAAATTTTGTCAGATCCAATATAGGATCTGATGCCTCGTCGTTGTGAAGGGTGAGCACATCTCCTATGTATTGTATAATTTTCAAGAAATCCTTGCACAAGATAGTATGACAATTTAGAAAAGGAGTTTTTCAAAAATGAGACCATAAAGGAGAATCAAACATTGGGAATAGAAACATAGAATCAAGGCTATTAGCTAGCCGACAAATATCTTACCTTAGGCTTCTTTCGGGAGATAGGAGACGAAATGACCATATTTGCATGGTACGCATAGAGCTAGAATGGTTCTCCAAAAGCATTTATTTTGGTCAATTAGTTGGACTCTATGGGCTTGAGGTTGGACATCGACCATGGAGATTGGGTACTCTTCAATTAATGGAGATTAATTGAATTGAGCCATTAGTTTAAAGGAGTTTAAACTAATGTGAATATTTGATATTCTATAAGTTACAAAAAGTTGTGAGCCCATGACCAATAACTGGTAGAACTTAATAGGTTACACACAAAGCTAATTGAAAATCTCACTTGTTGCAGAGGATTTTTCTAAATGTTAGAAAGGTTTCTTGATGATCGATTTTTGGAGGTATTCGGTTGATACAATTTATGGTCATTTTGGCTTGATCAATTTAATTTTTAAATTGATTCAATTAATTTAAAGAGTTAAATTAGATCAATTAATTAAGGAGTTAATTATTTGGTGTCATATGACTATCAATTGGTCAACTTAAGTAGTTAAGTTAACAATTACTAGCTTAAGGAGTTACGAAAATTGACTTAAGAGTTAAGTCAAAGGTTAATTAAACTAAAGAGTTTAATTTAATTAAAATAAAGAATTAATTTGGAGGAAAAATTCAAATAAAGAGTTCATTTAGTGTGACATTAGAATTTATTTGTATGTCATTTCATGAGATGAAATGAAGATTCCAAATGAAATTGAAATGCACATTAAATATACATGCAACTTGCTTGCAAGTTGGCGCCAATTTGAGAAAAGTATGATGCCACCTTGGCATTACACCTTCTCTCCTTCTATATATAGGATATGGAGGGTGGCCGACCATTCCACATGTGAATACAAGCAATTTAGATCTAAGGGTTGGATTCTCTCATTTCTCTCTAATTTCCCATTTGTTGCCTCATGTGTTGAAGTTTCACATTTCTTTATTTGTTAACTCCAAATCAAGCCTTCATCCTTGCAATTCTCTTCTTTATTCTTTAGCTAACATTGAAGAGAATTGGATTGTGCATTAGTATGTGGATCTTATCATTAGAGGTAAAATAATTGAATTGCTAGTCATTTGGAGTTCCTTTGTCTAGACAGTAACTTGGAGGTGTTTTTGAAGAGCCTTCTCATTTTCTGATTAGGTTGATTTCAGGGTTTAGGGCTTAGGGTTCAGAGCCTTTTTTTTTTTTTTTTTTAAAAAGTGGTTTGTGCCATGGCAGGGGGTTTGGAATAGACCCCTACCATGTATATTATTAAAATTAAAGGAGTGCATAAAAGTCAAGGAAATCAAGAAATAAGGAGGACTCCTCCCTTACAAGATAGAAAGAAGAAAGGAAAAAGAGAAAAGAAACTATTCATGGTATTGTTTTTGAATTTCTCAAGTTGCACGTTTGGATCTAATCATCTCCCTTAGTCTATTTGGATAGAGTGCGGTTCCAAGATTTTGGCCCAGGCTCGAATTTGGAAGCTGGCACCTTTTTAGTTCCAAATTGAGCCCAATATAAGGGGCCCAAGTTCTCGACCTATCCCAGTACCAGCCAGCATTTTTTAGTCTAGCCCATAAAACATTTAACATTCTTATAGCTTAAATCGGGCCCAGTCTTGCCTTCAACATAAAATCCAGTGTGCTCAGCTTAGCAATTTTTTGGCCTATCTAGCAAAATAAAGCACCTTCACGGCTCGAATTCTAGCCTAACATTTTTTTAATTCTTAACTGCAGCCTAAATCAAAAGGCCCAGCCTTCCATTTATCATCAACTTGCCATGTATGTTCTCATCAACCATGCAATTTCCAGAACTCCCACTATTACCAAAACTCATATCAATAAGGATCTGACCATCAATATGCCCTCTAAAACACCCGATATCTTGGTCCAGTGAAATGAGGTGATACATAGTCTCACTCCCATGGTTGTCTTGACCATGCACTAATAAATGAATATCATCTAATCCGTATATAAAGAATATTCATGCAATCACACCGTATGATCCCCATAATTTCTCTAGTCATATTCTCCTTCTTCAGCACCCCCGACAATTGTGTGTTACAAGCCAAATTTGCAAGCCAGTTTGCCACCATGTTTGCCTCGAGAAAGATATGCGAGATTTTGTAATTCAAGTTCTTGAGTTTATTACATATTCTTGCCAAGGTATGCTGGTATTCCTAAGCCACTTTTTATGGTTTGTCGATCCATTATATTATTGTCATCGCATCAATTTCGATCCAGATATTATTGGTGCCCATCTCATAATGCAGTTCCAAACCATGGTCCAATGCCTTTAATTTTGCCATACTATTCGTTCCAGTACCCAGAAATTGATGAAAGGCCACAATAACATCACTTTTCTCATTTCAAAGTAGTCCCTCAGCACCTGCAAGTTCTGGGTTCCCTCGAGAGGTGCCGTCAGAGTTTAATTTGGTCTATGGTGTTTCGAGCTTCTGCTATATCACTTTGGTGATTTTGGTCGCTTTCTTTTGCTCAACTTTGAACCCTAATTTGCGAGCTATTGTCAGGTCTCCTTTCCACATCCCTGCATGCATTATACCCATTCTTTCCAAGAGTTTTAGATGTTGTGTCACCTTGTAAATAATTTGTGAAGCTTTGAAAGCTTTCATTTTGTGTTTCACATCATTTTTTGCAATCTAAATAAGCTAGCATCTAAGCATCGAGATAGGCAATCTGGCGTGATTTTTGCTTGCTTGGGGGGTTGTTGTCTTCCAAAAGTTCAAGATAATGCTACTAGTATCCGGAGCTTTAATATTAAACATGCATGCAAAATGATCCCATATTTTTCCAACTTCCATACTCTCCAAGAAAACATGCTGAGTTGACTCCACATTATTGCAACAAACGAATTTGGATGCCATATGAATTCCTATAGATTGCATGTAATCATAGACAGACACCCATCCTTTAATTAATCTCCACAAGAAAATGATATAGTGGCTATTAAGTGGGGGCCCCATATTTCTTGAAATATTTGATGAATTGGATTTGCTTTTCTAATATATGCCCATGTTTCCTTAAAAGAAAATCTACCATCTTTAGATAATTTCCAAAAGATTTTATCTTGCTCCTGAGCATTAAACAGCATGGTGCATACTCATTGTGCTAATTGTTCCAGTAGGGCTTGATAAAGTTTTTGGTAGTCCCATGTGTCATTTTACTAGAAGTATTTAACGCTTACATGTCTCCACTTATCAATTGGATGTAAGGCCAGGAGAGGAGCCTCATCTAGCCAGTTATCAAACAAAAATCAGATCTCACCCCTCCCCAACTCCAAAAACGGTGAGACTTGAAGTCCTCATGAATTTTGCACACTTTTCCCCAGATGGGAGATGCATAATAAGGAGTTTTCTCCCATGTGGGGTGGAAGCAAGGGCAGTACTTCGCGATGAAGAACTTGGCCCATAGCGAATCCTGATTACGAAATCTCCACCACAGTTTATATTTGTAGACTGTTACAATGTCATCCATCTTCCTAACCCCAAGCCCACCTTCTTCTGTTAGGTAGCACAACTTGCTTCATTTAGCCCAATGAATTTTCCTTTGCCCATCATATGAGCCCTAGAAGAATTTTGAAAATAATCTTTCAATTTGTTCTATAATGCATTTTGGCGGATCAAGGACCTGCATTATGAAAAGAGTTATGTCATTTAGAACACTTTTAATAAGCATCAGTCTTTCCCCATGGGATAATAAGACCTTCTCTTAGCCTGTTATTTTGTTGTGAATTTTTTGTATAAGTCCCATAAATAGCGCACTCTTCTTATTTCCAGTGTAAATTAGAGCTCCGAGGTAGATAATAGGGAGAATTTTATAGGAAAACCTTGTGATTCTCTTAATACGTCAGGATATGGAAGTCGCCACCTTTTTGTTTATAACAAAAGCCCTCTTTTCCACATTGACTTTTTGCCCTAATACGTGCTTATATTGCATTATGATTCTTCTCAATCCTACGTTCGAGCAATTAGTAAATATTATGATATCGTCCACAAATGCAAGGTACGATATCCCTGAAGAGCCTCTTATTTTATATCTCATGTTTGGATGGGCTTCAAAGAGTTTATCCAAGCCTCTAGATAGAAATTTCATTGTGAGAATAAATAAGATGGGTGATAACAGGTTGCCTTGTCTTATCTCTCTAGTCGACTTGAAAAACCCTACACTTCCCCATTAACTAGAATGGAGAACCAGAGTTCTCAACTAAGTGCCTGACATGTGTTATGCAAATATCTAAAAACCCTAGTTTCACAAGCATTTAGGTTGTTATATGCTTTCTCCATATCCAGTTTAAACAATGCATTATTTTTCTATCCTTTGTTACCAATGCAGTGTACAAGCTCTTGGGCTAGCAAGATGTTATAAAAAATAAGCCTTCTTTAACAAACCTACTCTAGGCTAGGGATATTATACTCGGGAGGACTTCTGCTATTTAATTGTTTAGCATCTTAGATAGAATTTTGGAGACTACATTATTTAGACTTATTGGGTGGTATTCTCTCCAAGACGATAGGTTACTTACCTTGGGGATCAAAACAATTGAGGTAGCCATGAAGCCTCGTAGACATTGAGACCTTGCAAGGAAATCTAAAACAGCTTCATGGATATCATCCGAGATAATCTCTGAACAACATTGGAAAAATAGTGCAGAGAATCCGTCCAGCCTAGCTGCATTATTAGGACACATGTCCATAACTGCTCTTTTTGTATCATCCATCATAGGGATCCTAGTAAGCTGCTGCTATTGTTTAGCTATTGTTTAGTCGTCAAGGAGTAAGAGATCACGTCCAAAGGTGCTTTATTAATAGTCTCAGTTACTAAGGGTAAGATTTGTTGGAAATATGGTTTAGCTAAGTGCTTAATACGCTGTAGTCCAGTCATCATTCTCCATGATATGATGAATGCTTGAATGGTTTCACTTTTGTTTCACCAATGCATGAATTTTTTTTATGTTTTGTTCACATTTCTTGAATCATTTACATGCAGCTTTTTGTTTCCAATATATCTTCTCAATCGATAGTGCACATGTTAACTCAACTGTTACTTTATTAAGGGCTATAAGATTCTGTTTAACGAGGTTGGTATCATACTCCCTTTTAGTCTGATTTACTATTTTTTTAGCACGTTCAGTAGCATGAAATATGTTGCCAAAAATGTTTTTTTTATTCCATTCCTTGAGTGGCTCTTTCAGGAGATATAGTTTCTGTTGAAGTTTTATCATTCTTGACCCTCTCACAGGCAGACACCACACAGATTTAACAAAGTCCCGAAATGCATCGTACTTGCACCACATGTTTTGAGATCAGAAAGAAAAAGGGCCCCTCCTTTCAACCTTATTTGTCGAAAGCAGCAATGGGTAGTGATCAGAAACAAGTCGGTTAAGGTGTTGAATCCTTGTGTGCGGGAAGGCTTGGAGCCATTCACTAGAGTTGAAACTTATCAAGTCTCTGCCATAGGTTGCTTCTTGTCCAGGTAAACTATAACCCTTCGAACGAGCTATCCATTAGCCCACAGTCCAACAGGGCATCCCCAAATTCCTCTATTGCTTTATATCTTGGATTCACTCTACCTGTTCTTTCCTCTGGCCTAAGGACCACATTAAAGTCTTCTCCAACAATCCAAGGGTCTTGGTGAGAGCAAATATTTCGTAATAGATCCCACAATTCTCCTCTATTAGCCTTGAGTTCTTAGCATAAATCCATGTACACAGGATCTCAAAAGCACTTTGAAAATTAGAAATTCTCATGTATAATGCCTATTCATGATCAAGAAGTACTCTTACACTAGTATCAGTATTGCTGAAGCACTAGATTTTATTATTTATGTTAGCTACAACCTAGTTGAAACCAAATCGTCGAGAAAAATATTTAGGGTCTAGGCGAATCTTCGGCTCAATAAGAATCAGAATACTTGGTTTAAGAACTCTACATATTTGCAAACATGCTTTTTTTTAGTTGGGATCGCTACACCCGTAATATTCCACATGATTACACTCATTTCGATGATGATAGAGTTGATAGAGAGAGTGCTTGGGTGCATTTCTAGTTTGTATTATATGGACAATGATACCTTACCTTCTAGAAACAAGAATGCCTCATCAATAATTTCCTTTCTTTGTGCTTCTGGACTCCCATCCTTAGAGCATTCTTTTTTATTTGTTTTGGTAAAGAAAGAAGAATAGGATTCCGAGGTTTCCTCACTACCTTCAAAATTAATTGTATGCGTTTTTACCATGCAAGTTTTTTCATTGGCTAATTCAACCACTTTCTCTTGATCTTTATCATTATAATATTCCATGTATATTACCAATAAGAAAAGTGATTACAAGAAATCCAAATTGAAAGCAAGAAATACAGAGTGACTCACTCCATTACATTCCATGTATCTATAAGCTGTTGATTTAAATTGGTTTGTGAAAAGGACAATAGTTCCCATTTAGTTCAATTGGGTAAATGCTTCATGTGCCAAGGCCCCTGATCGTGGTTCGAATCCTAGTTGTCATGTCTATTTTTTCCATCAATCTAAGTAAGGTGCCCAATATATAGGCCCATCACACTCAAACAATTTAAGCCCATCACAATAACTTAGATTCGAGCCCCCCTCCCGAGTAACTCAAAGATTCAGCCCACCATTTAATTAAGTACAACCCATTAGACCATATGATTCAATAGCTTACAAACGAGTTCTTCAATTAGCCCAATATTGAAGATTCTTAAGATAACAACACCATGCACGTCCAAATTCCAGTAATACTATTCCTTCCCATTTTTGCTTGCTTGTTTTCCAGAACCTCATGCATTCTAGCACCACCTTCCAGTTGAAGCTTACAAGGTATAAATTAATGCCGGTTGAGTCCCTTATAACCCAGGAAAAGATTACTATCATTTGGGTTATAAGGGAGTGCCATCTTATCACACTTAATAATGCCCTTCAATTCTCCAAAGATTTCATTAGCATTTAGAAGCCTAGAAGCTATCTCATCATAAACCTTGTTTGAGAGCCAATTAGCTGCCTTATTGGCTTTTCTAAAGATATGAGATAAGTGATATGTCATACCTTTTAGTTTATTTTTCAAATCCTGGTGATGATATGGTGCCATTGCCAGTTAAAATTCTATCCATTTTCAATCATCGAAATGGCTACCGCTGCATCATCCATTTCAATCTATACCTTTCGAATAGTTTTGTTACAGCATAGACCAATCCCTTTCTCTAAAGCGGTATATTTAGCCTTTATACTATTTGCAATCCCCAAGTATTCGAAAAATGCACATGTTATATTCCCTTGGTCATCTTGAATAAGGCCGCCTGCTCCAGCAGGACCTGGATTTCTCCCCGAGGCTCCATCTGAGTTTGACTTATCCTAATCTTGGCTCGGTTTCTCCCATAAGGTTTTATGTACTTTTCTATCTGCGTTTTGCATAATTTGGCATCTAAATAGGAGTTTCAAGTGTGCTCCACTTTAAAGATAATGTTATTCACTTTAAACTTTCTATTTCTATGCTTCATGTCATTTTTTTCCAACTATGTAAACCAGCAAACAAGAATTGGAATAATAAGCCGAGCATGATTTTTACCTGCAACCGTAGCTGAGGTTTTCCAATAGTTTAGCATGTTGTAATACTTGTCATGGCTAGCAGAACTACATGAAATCGTTGGGCAAAGTATTTCCATACTTTAACTATTTCTGGCCCATTGATGAAGACGTGTTAAGTAGTTTCAGTTTGGTTGTAACAAGCATATTTTGATGCTAAGTGGACTTCTCTTCTTTGCATACGGGCATCCACCGAGATCCAATTGTTGAGGAGCCACCACATAAACACCGAGATTGTAGCTGAAAGTTGGGGACAACAAATTTCTTCAAAGAGCTGTTGAATAGGTTTAGATTTTCTAATCTGTATCCACATATCTTTAGATGTAAATTCCCATTTTGAGGATAGCTTCCAGATTAATCTATCTTGTTCATCTTGGTTGAATGGGATTTTGCACACCTTTTAGGTGATATCAAGAGATATGTTCTTTAATAGTTTTTGGTTGTTCCATTCATTTTTATATTAATATGTTCTAAACGGCTAATGGTTCCAATGGCTTTTCTGCACATAATTTTTGATAGCCTATTCTCCAAACAAGTTATCATGCTAGAAGTATACATTTCCTTGCCCCAGGGACCAATAATAAAGTGTTTTTGCTTTATTTCTAATTTGGCATATGCGTCTCCAGTTTGGTGACATGAAATAGGGAGGTATATCCCATGTCGGGTGGAAGCATGGGCTATATTTTAATGCCATGAATTTTTCCCAAAAAAAGGATTGACTTTGAAAGCACCACGACATGTTATAGGTGAATACTTGAGCCATATCTTTTAGTTTTCAAACTCATAATCTTCCTTCTTGAGTAGGGTAACACACTTTATACCACTTAGCTCAATGTAGCTTCTTCTGGCCTCTATACGAGCCACAGAAAAATTTGGCAAATATTGTTTTGATTATTTTTCCCACCTTATGACTTTACTATTAATTTTCTCAATCAAGTCAAGGAATAAATCATCTTTTTTGTTGCCCACGTACATTGGAGCTCATAGATATAACACTAGCAGAAAATTGAGGACAAATCCAGTAGCTTGTTGAATCCTCTACGCCCTTAAGCTAGCGATTTTTTTGTTTACAGTAAAGGCACTTTTAGAGCAATTAATTTTTTGACTGGAAGCTAGCTCATAATGTTTCAAAAATTTCATGATTTCATGCAACACTTCTCTATTGCTGTTAGTAAATATGACTATATCATCTGCAAAGGCAAGGTGAGATACAAGGTGAGCACATCTGGAATTATACCTCAGATGTTGATTCTGCTGAAATAAATTATCTAGGCCAAATGATAAGTATTCAACAACAATGATAAATAGTGTTAGGGATATGGGGTCCCCCTATCTCAATCCACGTGTAGACTTGAAAATTCCAGTACCCTTACCATTAACAATGATTGAAAACCAACAATTCTCCATAATTCTTGTAATCTAGGCAATCCGCTGTTCAGAAAACTATAATTTTCTCAGCATAAGGTAAATGAAGCTCTATCTCACTCTAAAATATGCCTTTTCCATGTCTAGCTTGATCACTGTATTGGCTTATTTACCTTTTTTGCTAATGCTGTGGATGAACTTCTTGTGCCAATAAGATGTTGTGTGAAATAAGCCTCCCCTTAACAAAGCCACTTTGAGCTGGCAAGATTATTTTTGGGAGCTAGTCAGCAATTTTGTTGTTCATTAGTTTGGTGAGGATTTTACTTATAACATTACATAAGCTAATTGGGCAATATTCTTTCTAAGTGGAAGGATTAATTACTTTGGGAATGAGAACAACGGAGGTGGCATGTAGCTCTGGGGGTTTGCCCATTGTTGAAGAAATCCAACATAGCTTCATGCAAGTCTTAAGCTATGATTTCCTAGCACTTTTGATAAAAATGGGTAGAAAAACCGTCTAGTTCCACTGTGCTGTCAGGATTCATATTCATAATCACCTTCTTGACTTCACTCAAACTCGATGGAGTCAACAACTTTTGTTAGTCCTCTATAGATAGATTCTGGGGTATATTTATGAGCTCCTCACTACTTTCTAGCTCATATGTTGGTGCAAGAATTTGTTGGAAATACGTCATCAGTTTAGGTTTAGGGTTTAAAGTTCAGGGTTTATGGTTTAAGGCAAAGGTTTGGGGTTTAGTAGTTTTTTTTTTTTTTTTTGGATAAAGCCGTCAGTGCCCTGGTGAGGGGTTTAGCGGACCCTACCTATTTATTAATAACCTAAAAATCATTACAATGTAGTTCAATAAGAGAAAGAAACAATAAGCTCCATCTAGTCTATCTATGAGCTTCAATTCTAAAAGTAAAAGTAAATTCCAAATAATCTAGCTATGAAAACTAACCAAAACAAAAGCCACTAATCAACCTAAGAAATCACTCAAACCTAAATGATGGAAAATTCAATTTATCAAGCCTAACAGAACAAAGAATCTCAGAAGGGATTTGATGAGGCTCCAAGACTACCTATTGTTGGGATTGACATGCAACATTAGCATGAAGATCAGGTGGTTGATTTCCTTTATGAAAAATGAGTGAGATATGCACTGTAATCTGCTTCATAAGCTTTTCAACCATGCTCAGAAGATGGCATAACTGCCAAGAGCGCTTGCTTCGTGACTGAATGAGCTGAACTACCATTTGTGCATCCAATTCAAGCAAAATAAATCTATATCCTCTGTTGAACCGCATAAAGTTCTGCATATACTCTACTTCTCTTTCCCAAATACTTGTAAAATGAAAAAAGAACATCACTATTTTCTATCTTTGAGAAGACCTCCAATTCTTGCAATTCCAGGGTTTTCTTTAGCACACCATTAATATTTAGTTTAAGCAATGGATTATGTGGCTTAATCCATGTAACATAAACTACATGTTGCTGTGTTTGTTGATGAAGTTTACATCCAAGTAGTCTTCCTAAGTGACTCTCATTTCTAGTGTTTCAGCTTGAGACCATTACTGTAATGCATCACATAAATGGAATGAGAAACCTTCCATGTAATTTTGCTATACATAAAAGGCAAGTTCCTATACTTGCAATCATTTCTAGCCTCCTAAATACGCCATAAAATAAGGATAGGAACCAGTACTCTAATATGCCCCTTTGTGTGATCACTAGCTGAGAAAATCCAAAACTTAAACATATTGATAATGCTTTCTATTTCAGGAAGAGTAACCTGGAACATATTAGCAAAAAATCTCCATAGTTGCTTAGAATGATCACCATTAAGAAATAAATGTTGACTATTCTCTTTTTGCTTGCAGTATGCACAGTTAGAAACAAGGTAAAAACCCTTTTTCCTCAATCTTTCATCAACTGGAATCCAACTTCTAATCAACCTCCACATGAAAACTGAAATAGTTGGATTTTGACAAGACATCTAAGTATTTTGAAATATATCATGAATGAGTCTTTTTCTTCTCAACAATTCTTAAGCAGATTTGATAGAGAAGGTGCCTTGATTAGATAACCTCCATATTAGTGAATCAACTTTGTCTGTATCAAAAGGAACATGACAGATTTCTTCAACCACACTAGGAGAAAAAAGTTGTGATAACTTCTGAACATCCCGTTGTCCGTCTTTTTAGTATGTATTAACATATTCAGATGTATATATTTGTCTAGAAATGATCTGATTAAGTGGTCTATCTCCCAACCATTGATCATACCAAAAGAAAACCTGACCACATCCTAAACTCCAATATAAATAAGGCTCAACTTGCTGTCTGATTTTACACATATGTTTCCAGATTACTAAATTATCTTTTGAATATATAACTTCTCCAGGATGAAAGCCTTTAACATATTTTTCTTTCATGTATTAAGACCATAGTGATGTCTGACTTCTGAAATTTCACCACAGTTTCCAAGAGAAACAATCCACAACATTATTCAAGTCTCTAATTCCAAGACCTCCCTCTTCATAAAAAAAAAAAATTTCTGACCATGTTGTCTAATGTATCTTCTTCTGATCCCCATAATCTCCCCAAAAAAATTTGTTCATAAGTCTCTCCATTTGGATGATTGATGATTTAGAAAGCTGTAACACCTGCATAAGATAGATTGGCATTAAATTCAAAACACTTTTAATAAATGTTAATCTTCCTCCGTGAGATAACATTGATCTCTCCCAACCACAAAGCTTTGATCTCATCTTATCAAGCAAATCAACAAATAAGATCGTAATTGGAAGCTTCTTGATTTTGAAACTTGTTATCCTGCTAATATATCTTTGTTGCATAATGCTGCTTTTGTTACTGACAATAAATGCACTCTTTTGAACATTAATCAGCTTACCTGAAGCATGCTCATATTGCTTGAGAGTATTCATAAGGTTATGCATATTGTTCCCCATAACTCTAGCAAAAATAATAATACCATTAGCATAACTAAGATGTGAAATCCTAGTCTCCAATTTGGCATCATATCTGAGAGAAGGTACTTGTGAATATAGTTGGTTTAACTTTCTAGACAACCATTCAACAGTTAAAATAAATAAAGCCCTTGAGGATTTAAAGAAGCCTGCATTTGTTCCATTTATCAATAAAGAAAATCAACATTCTTCAACACATGATTTGATCAGTGCAATCCATTCATCAAAAAACCCCAACTTATAAAGCATTTGATATAAAAAAGACCACTGCACTCTATCATAAGCTTTAGCTATGTCTAGCTTAAAAATCACCTTATCACCTTTCCCTTTGTAGTTTATATAGTGAACTAGCTCCTGAGCAAGAAGGATGTTGTCTGAAATATTTCTCCCAGCCACAAATCTACTTTAAGAAGGTGATATAAGTCTTGGCAGTATAGAGCACAATATTTTATAGAGAAACTTAGACAAGATTTTGTTAGTCACATTATAAAGGCTAATAGGTCTATAATCAACCCATGTATTAACCTCTTCTCCCTTTGGAATCAATACAATAGAAGTGCATTTAAAAGTTTTGGGCATCAATTTGCCTTGGAAGAAATGTTTAATTGATTCATCAATATCATAACAGATAAAATCCCAACAAACTTGATAAAAATATGAAGAACTATCAGGACATACACACTATCTGGATTAATGCTGAAAATTGGTTCTTTAATTTCTTCCAAAGTAGGGCATAAGGACAAAGCTCTTGAATCTTCATCAGAATGTGCTTAAAATTATTTGGCTCCAAAACAAAGTCCTCTTTACTTAATAACTTCTCAAAAAATCTGGCAGTAGATTTCTTTACCTCATCAGCTTTAGTGATCACATGATCTTTATCTTTGATTTGATGGATATTGTGGCCTTGGCTATTTTCCTTTTCATAGCTATTGTGGCCTTGGCCTTGGCGTTGGCTATTTTCCTTTTCACATTATTTAGTGTTCTTTTCACCTTCTGCAGCCCATTTTACAGCTACTTTCTACTTCCAATAATCATGCTCCATAGCCAATACTCTAATAAGAAGAGCACTACTTCTATTCATGTTGAGAAGATTCTTTTCTGAAGGATCTTGATCAAACTCTTTATCCCAATATTGTACTTCTTTTTTTGCATTAACCACTGCATTAAAAACATTCCCAAACACATTCTTGTTCCATCACTTAAGATGCATCTTAAGTTTATACAATTTTTGCTGCAACTTCACCATACCAGTTTCCTTGATAGGTAATTCCTAACAATGTTTCATAGTGTTATAAAAGTCATGATGTTTACACCATATGTTTAAGAATCTAAAAGCAGAAGGCCCTCTTAGATCTTTATTTTCCAACAAAACCAAAAGAGGGGAATGATTTAAGTGTTATCTAATCAAATGATGAACTTGAGTACTATTGAATAACTCATTCCATTTAGGAGAGATAAGCAACCTATCAATCCTTTTCCAAATTTTTTTTTTGTCCATGTAAACTATTTAGCAATAAAGCTTACATCTATAAGATCGCAATCCTGAACCATGTCTCCAAATTCAGCCATAGATTGAAGTTTAGGGGTAGAACCTCATCTTCTTTCTGTCATATTCAATATAGTGTTGGAATCTCCTCCAACAATCCAAGTTTCAGATGTTGCAATAGCTCTCAAACCATCCCATAGATCTTTTCTTTCAACTTTAGAACATTTTGCATATACAAAGCTACCAAAGAAAGACCAAGACAGCAAAGGACTAGATACCTTAACATGAATAAATTAAGAATGATTCATTAAAATATCCACCTGTAGATCTATATCATAAAAGCACCAAATTTGATTCGAACTATTGGCACACACATGCTGAAAATTAAACCTTCTTGTCATGAAATTTACATCAAAAATAGTCATGGGCTCCAAAATAACCATCAGCTTCAGTTTATTTTTCTTTCTTAAGTCATAAAGAAATCTTTGAATCTTAGCAATTTTAATTCCTATGACATTCCAAATCAATTAGTTCATCTTGATAATAAAAACTGTTTAGAATGCAAGCCAGAAGTTGTCCTTGAAGTACTTCTTATTTGAACTCTATGAGTAACCCCTTACTGTTTTTTTTCTTAGCCGTTGGATTGCTAGATTTTCCCTCCACATCAGAAGAGACTTTTTCTGTGATCTTGCTTCCTTAAAGACTTCATCTTGCTGTTCCTGAATATCTTGTTCTTCCATCAAATGAGAAGATAGATATGTACTGTCTGAATTATGATTTGGTTAATCTCCATGCGTTGGTCCCAGGCTTCCATAATTATCAGAACTTGAAGAGAATGCATATCCTTCCTTGTTTTCAACACACATATTTTTTGGGGAAGATTCTTGAATGTCCTCTTGAAGCCCTAAATTTTGAACTTCTCCATCATCCTTCTCTACTACTGGAATTTGAAGCATATTCTCAATGCTAACATCGTCACAATCTTCCTTAGACTACAAATTTTTGCCATGAATAACAATATTTTCAGTCAATTTAAGATCCCTCGTAGGTTTATTTTCTACCACTCAACTTATACCTAAGCAATCAATGAGAGGATGATTTTGTTGAAATGGCATCACATAACTTGATGGCAGTCCGATATCTTCAACTTCAATCACAACACCTTTACCCTTATCTCTAGGGTTAAAGTTAAGGTTAGGGTTTTCCTGACCAATATCTGGTACCATATCCCTAGGGTTAAGGTTTTCTAAATTCTTTTCCTGACCAATTTCTGATATAAGATTTTCCTTCTCTTGATTCTGTTGATCTACCACAACATTTCCACTTCCTTTCTTCCTTTGTTCATTAAGCTTATCTCTCAAATCACCTTGATAAACTTGATGAACCAATTTTGAATTATTTTTCCTATTAGGGTTTTCGTAGTAGGTTTCAGCACATAACCAATATGCCTAAAAATTGTGCAATAATCTGGTATTGTTCATATACAATCCTTTTTCGTCTCATGGAGGATCCTTCCCTATCCAAATTTCAGTTTCCTTTGGAGCAGTAAGATCAATCTCAACACATACTCTTACAATGCTAGGTCTAATTCTATCTACAGTGGGTTCATCAACCTAAAGTGGTTTTCCAATTAAACCTGCAATAGCAAATATAGCTTGCTTGTGAAACATGTGAATCGGTAGATTAGGTAACTGAATCCAGATCGGTGTAATAGGTGATTCCATCGTTAGATCAAAGTCATGAGTCTACTTCAAGATTCTTATCGAGTAGACAAAAAAAAACTATTCTCGCTTCATCTACATCTTGGTATAATCTTCCTTATTGGCTAAATAAATCAAAATATGCTTTAAATCCAAAACTCTAATTTCATTGGTTATAATCTTCAATCCCAACTTCAAAAATCTTGTTCGAAGTTGTCCAAATCGAGGAAAGCCACGAGAAAACTTCCCAATTAGTGCATACTTGTATGGCTTAATAAGAAACACCAATTCTTCATCCGAAAACCTTATAGCTTTCTTATCGCAATGCATTCCAGTTTGCCCTAAAACTTTTGGTATTTGATCAAAAATTTTCTTCAAAGTTCTTAGAGAATCCTAAAAAGGACCTCTAATCGTTGATGGCATGACTTTCAAGAAGGTTTTGCATGGAGGAGGTGGTGATTTATTGCTGGATCCAGTGGTTTTTTGTCCATGGCGGCTAGGGATGTTTGTCGCCTCAAGAATCATCTTTGGCGGGAGGAAGTATTCATGTTTCAATTCAGGTTTTTTATTTAGTGGTTTAGGGTTTAAGGGTCAGGGGTTAGAGCAAAGGTTTAGGGTTTTGGTTTTTTTTTTCAAAAGCCTCCTATGCCATGGCGGGGGGTTTGGCGTAGACCCCTACCATGTATATTACTAAAAAGAAGGTAAACAGGAGGAAAGCAATAAATGAGGAGGATTCCTCCCTTACACTCTTACTCTTCCTACCTCTAAAAAGAGAAAATTCATATTATAAATTAGCTAATTACAGTAATATTTAGCATTTGGGTTAGTTGGCAAAGAGTTGCTGTTTAATTTGTCAAGGCCCAAATTTGGTTTGAGCTGGCATCATTTTTAGTTTTACATTATGATGCCAATTTCTTCAGCCCCATTCTAGTTGCAGCCTGCTTCTTCAGTTAATCTAAGCTTTAGCCCATTCGGGAAATAATATTTTTGAGCTTGCCTGGGCAGCTAAAAAATTCGATCCACCATTTAATTCAGTGGCTCATCGCATCATTAATTTCAAAAGCCTAGTAGCAATCTGTCCACCATCCTTAGACCACCATCCTTAGTCTACCATCTTTAGAATTAGGCTTACCATCCTTAATCCCAACAAAATTAGAGTTCAGCCCATATAGCAATCTTATTTCTGTTCTCCATCAATTAGCTATGCACGTTCTTAGCCATGCACATTCCATCTATAGTATTCCTCTCCAATGCTTGCCACCAAATGTTCCAGAATTCCCTCAGAGTAAGCTTAATATCTTTATAACTCCATGGCTATATGATCTAGTTATACCAAGTAACAAGTAACACCACACTATAACAAGTAGAAATGCAAAGAGAATAGATGAGGACCATTTAATTCACATATACAGGAGCCCCATTTCTCACATTGAAAAATCATTTCAATTCCTCTTCAATGTCTGTGTTTTCCAATATCCAGTATCTTAAATTTTCTTTATTTCACACGCTATGTTTGCCATGTTAACAGCAGCTTTGTTTTCTTCTCGATAGAAATGAAAGTATATATGTTAGCTTGTGGCTATTTCCCTATCGACAATGAAGCTTATCCTCCATCGTCCCATTGGCCTACCTTGACCTCTGTTATAGTATTCAGAGTTTACCTCGATTTGGTACCGCTCTCGCGGCCCGCACCGAAACAGTTTGTTTCTGATTTTCAGCAATATATGTTGCATTTTACATGACCCATTTTCTTTTTGTTGCACCAAGCTGATCACGGTGGCTGCATCCCTTTCAATCTAGATGTTGTTAATCCCTTTATCGCAACATATTTCTAGTCCCTGATTAAGTACGTGAAGCTTAGCCACGAAATTTGTAACTTGTCCCAAATATTCATAAAATGCAAATATGGTGTTGCCTTGTTCATCCTTAAGTATACCTTTAGCTTCTGAAGGGCCTAGATTTCCTTTGGAAGAACCATCAACATTGAGCTTATACCAGTTTTTGTTTGGCTTCCACTTAATACAAATCACTTTTCTTTGCTTTTATGCTGCAAATATAAACCCCAGTCTCTTAGCAATATTTATGTCTTCCTTCCACATGCTTGCCTTTATTATTTTGCATTTATATAGTATCCTTAGGTGATAATGAACCTTTTCTATGATTCTAGTGGCTTTAAAAGTTTGCATTCTATGCTTTGCATCATTTCTTTCTAGTCATCATTTCTTTTGAGCTACAAGAGGTAATTATTCTTCCTAATCCAGATCTATAGCATGATTAGATCCTTGGTAGCTTGAGTAGCTTAGTAATTTTCAAGCTTAAGAAGTTTTAATTTATGGATCCTAATGCTACTCTTGCTTTTAGAAGTAATAACCCATAGACTCTCTAGGGTATCCCACAAACTTGCACAAGGTGTATCTATTATCCAACTTATCTCCCAATGTTCATCTCACGTAGGCAGGAGATCCCCAAACCTTGAGATAATGGTAAGAAGGTTTTTTGTCTTGCCATATCTCATATGGTGTTTTGGGCACCGACTTTGAAGGTACTATATTTAGTAGCTTCGCCACTATAAGTAAGGCATATCCCTGAAAGGATATGGGCACATAAAAAAAACTCATCATGGAGTGTACTATGTTCAATAAGGTACGATTTTTCCTCTCGGCTACTCCATTGTGTTGGGGTGTGCTGGATGGAGTCCATTGAGAGAAAATTCCATTCTCTTTTAGATAATCCAAGAGTTTGATGCTTAAGTATTCTCTCCCTCGATCCAATTGAAAAGCTTTAATACTTAGCCCCAATTATTTTTCTACTTCGTTCTTATACTCTTTGAACTTTTCAAAGGCTTTGAACTTGTTCTTTATAAGAAATACGTGTCCAAACCAACTAAAGTCATCGGTGAAGGTGATGAAGTAGGAATAGCCTTCCTCCTACTAACTTTTAGTAGCTCACAAACGTCAGTATAAATCAAATCCAAGAGACTTGTGGAGCACTCTGTTTGTCCTACAAAAGCAGCTTTGGTCATTTTTTCGTTTAAACAAGATTCACAAGTAGGAAGGTCCTCAATGCTACTAATATTTAGTGCTTTGAGAGCTTCTAACTTGCTCATCCTATTCTTGGAGATATGACCAAGTCTTGCGCCAAAGAATGGCATCTTCTTGGATATTTAATTTTCTTTTACTTGATTGAATATGCATTAGAAAAGGTTGAGAATCAAATATGTACAATCCATTTATTAATGTACCTTGAGCAACTAAAGAACCATTCTTTAATGGCATCAACTTCCTATTCGATATGAAAAAATCAAATCCTTCATTATCTAGAATGGGAATTGAAACAATGTTCTTAACAAGGTGGGGTACATAATAAACTGGATCAAGTACAATGCAAGCATTCCCCAAGTCTAACTTGATAATGCCTTGGAAAGTGGCCGCAACTCTTACTCCATTTCCTAAGTAGAGGATTATATCCCTTTCATGAAGGCTCTTTCTTCTTTCCATCCCTTGTAACGAATTACAAAGGTGAGAACTGCACGCGGTATCAAATACCCATGTGGAAGAATCAGTCATCATGTGCATTTCAATAAAGTACATACCTTTCTCAAGGGTTGCAAGGTAAGCTTTGCAATTTCTTTACCAATGTCCCTTTTCACCACAATGGAAACAACTAGCTTTGGTTATAACATTCTTCTTAATCCTCCAGGAACTCTTCTTGTGTTGCTTCCCTTTCGAGGAAGAACTCTTCTTCCTCTTACCTCCCTTCTTAGGACCTCTACGGCGCTTCAACTTGGAGGAGGATGCAAGCATAAGGGGCTTTTCCTTTCTCATAGTCGCCTCCATGGTCACAAACATATTGATCAATTTGTTAATCATAACATCTTGCTTGGACATATTAAAGTTTATAACGAATTGATCATATGACGGTGGCAATGACTGTAGGATCAAATCTATATAAAGGTTGTTGTCCATGACCACATCTAACTATCCTAGCTTCTCGATGAGTCCTATCATCTTGTTGGACATTGGGCCCTTCACTCATTCTTGCCATAAAGAACCCTTTAGACAAAGCGAACCTTTCATGTCTACTTTGTACACCATACAACTCTTGCAAGTGTACATAGATCTCTCGAGCATGTTTCATGTGCTCATGAGTCTTCTGGAGCTCATTGGACATGGATGCTATCATGACACACCTCACTTGTAGATCATCATCTACAAATTTTGTGAACATTTCATGTTGTGCGTCGGTGGCGCCATCACCAAGTGTGTCCACAGGAATTTGATCAAGGACCTAAGTCCGCTTTTCAGAGTCAAGAATGATTTTAAGGTTTCTTAACCAATCTTGGAAGTTCGGCCCAATTAGTTTATTGGTTTCCAAAATGCTCGCGAATGGATTTTTAGCCATTCTGATTAAAGATTTCAAAAATCTACATAAGGCAAAAAAAGAGTATAAACATGTTATTGATTTGATATTAAAAACATATTTATGGTCTTTCAAGCATGTTTTTCTCCCACTATTTTATCAAATCCTTCACCCCCTAGAAGAATTCGGGAAACTATATTTCCTAGTGAGAATCAAAATCCTAAAAACTTGCAAGTGAACCCCCACGACCGGATTTACATCCACGAATAATCCAAAGGTAAGCAACTTCTGCTAATTACATCTTATGAAATTCTTGATACATTTTGCCTCACCATTTCATGTAGATCCCTAGATGGACGACCTCTACATTACTCGATGTTAAGTCAAACCTACAAATCAAACTTTGATTCGAGACGGGCACCACAACATCCCCGATGACCAAGTGTATAATGTGTGAGCATTCCCAAATCAAAGGTGCATCTCATTCAAGTGTATGGTCACAGCTTTCCACCTAAGTATGACCCCCATGACCGGATGTATATCACACAAAGGTGGTAGCATCGTCATGCCATATACTATTGGTAGAAGGCTTGGATTAATTAAAACTCTTTTAATTTATATCCATTTTGACTTAATATTTGAAAAGCACTTAGACATTCTAAGTGGAGGGTTTTTGCTTGCAAAGATCTCATCATTTTATCTTTCTATTTAGGTTTCCTATATCCCAAACATGCATATATAGAAAACATAAATAAGTAAATGCACTAGCATGTTCCTAGGGTAGGGATGACCACGAGCCTAACCAAGTAGTGCACTTAGAGCCATAGGTGCACCATTTAGTTAATTTTAGGTGGGTTGATTAAATCTAGCTATTACATGATTGTATCCCATACATTTATGGGCCTTCAAAAGTCTCCATGCCTTTATTGGTCTCCATTACTCCATGTAATATTTACATGAATAGAAAATCCTCACTCCTAGTGATTCTACTCTCGTAACATTTACGGGTAGAAATAAAGAGGCATGTAAGCCTCAATTTAATACAACCCATTTCAACAATTTGAAACAATTAAAATCAATATTAAAGACTCATGATCATCCCTATTCATTCATCATCCATTCAACAATTAAATGAACAATAAATAAATCAAGAATTAATAATTAATTCGATCAATTAAATGCTTATCTCATAAACAAATAATTGAACAAGCATAACATTTATGCCACTATTGGAAGATAAACTTAACCAATTTTCAAAAGCATTCAAAAATGTTAAACATAATTTTGAGAACTTGCACAACGTTTGTGCATCTACTATATGTGGTGCAAAAACATGTCAAGCACAAAAGGAGTTGGAGAAAAAGCTTAAAACTCACCAAAACATCGAAACAGGGGCTGCTACCCAGCCTAGGTAGACCGTTGGGTAGGCAGCACGCACGGTGTGTGAGCAACGCTCGACAGTGGCTCAGTAGCCCCCTTATTTTGGTGTTTCAAGGTATTTCAAGCAATTTTCCACTCAACTTTTATGCACCAATAGTTTCAGCACATGTTCCTAACATTAAAACACACATTATAGATAAATTTTTAGATTTAAAACCTCTATTAAAAAAGGAAATTCAAGTGCTCAATCATGCTTTCAAAAAACAGAAAAGCTAGAATCATATTCTTCAAAATCTCTAATATAACTCTAACTAAATTAGATCCAAAAATGACCAAAAATCTTTTGATCAAACATCAACATGCTATATCACCATATAACATTAATAAATGCTAAATCAACATTCAACATTTATCACTATGAATTGAAACATACTTAAACTTGAATCAACACTTAAATCACATAATAGCATGCTTTCAATTCATCAAGTAATAGAGCCACAAGCATCATCAACCAAACACTCCAATCCATCACTTGGATTAAGTATTTGGTGATATTGATCAATTCATCACATGAATCAATCAAACCATAATCCAAAACATAACATGAAAAAGGCTCCGATACCACTTGAAGGTAAGAGTAGCGTTAGGATCCATAAATCAAAACTTCATAACCTTGAAAATAACTAAGCTACTCAAGCTACCAGGGATCTAGTCATGCTATAGATCTAGATTAGGAAGAATAATTACCTCTTGTAGCTCAAAAACAAGAAGAAGATCAACTATCTCTCTTGGGTCCAGAAATTGTCTGGAATCGGCACAGCGAAAAAATGGCAACCTTTGCCCGGGCTACACACTCCAAAAATCATGAAATTAAATGTGGAACACCTTACACACATCGAAAGCTACTGTGAAAAATTGGAGCCAAAAGGCATTCTAGATCACTCCAGAAAAATTCACCAGCTGGAAGCAGTTGTAGGTGGATCTCCAAAACCGAGCAAGTTAAGTGCCTTTCCTCTATTGATATGATCACACACCAAACAATCTCCTAATTTCCCCTCACTACAAGTTGGAGTTAGAGAGGAGAAAACAAGGTAGATGAGGTTGATTTTCAGGTTGGGAAGAAGAAGGAATACAAAGCTTTCAACACATGATGTAATGCTTGGGGGAGAGAGAGAGAGAGAGAGAGAGGGCTGAGAGAGAATATAAGAATCTAATTCTCACACTTTCATTAATGTGAATACCGAATTTTGCTTGCACTCTATATCTATATATAGAGGGTGGAAGGTGTGATGCTAATTGGCACCACACCTTTCTCAAGGTGACCGGCCAAGTGGCATGCCATGTTGGCAAAATTCAATTTAAGTCTTACTTGAATTTCATGTACATTTCAATTTCATTTGGAATCTAATTACAAATTAATTAAGATGCTAATTTAAATGAACACTTTATTTAAATTTTCCCGCCAAAAGTATTCTTCCCATTAATTAAATTAAACACTTTAATTTAATTAATTAACCTTTGATTTAACTCTTAAGCTTAAATTAGTCAACTTAAGTCAACTTGTTCAATTGATGGTCAATATGATACCAAATAATTAACTCCTTAATTATTAGTCTAATTTAACTCTTTAAATTAGTTGATTAATTCAACACTTAAATTAATCAAACCAAAATTGATCGTTAAATTGAATCCTTGAAAATCGATCACCAAAGGGGTGAATTTTCTTACACCTAGAAAATTGCTTTACCAATTTTGGAAGCTATTTAGCTTTTGTACGTGACCTAATAGGTTATACCATTCATTGGACATCGGCTTACAACTTTTTGTTACTTTTGAATATCTTATATTCATTTTAGTTTAAAACTCCCTTTAAACTAATCGACTCAGTTCAATTAATCTCATTAATTGTAGAGTATCCAATCTCTATTGTCAATATCCAACGTCAAGCCCATGGAGCCCAACTAATTGGCCAAAATGAATATTTTGGAGAACCATCATAGCTTCACGCATACTATGCAAATACAGTCCTTCCGTCTCCTATCTCCTAAAAGAGGCCTAGGGTAAGATATTTGTTGGCTCCCTAATAGCCTCAATATTATATCTCTATTCTCAATGTTTGATTCCCTTGTGTAACTTCACCTTTGGAAAACTCCTTTCTCAAATTGTCACACTACCTTGAGCAAGGATTTCTTGAAATCGATTATTATAGAACACATAGGTGATGCACTCGCCCTTCACAAAAGCGAAGAGTCGGATTTCATCTTGAATCTCACAAACCTCCATGCCAAGTAGCTTATACCCAACCTCAACCTGAAAGACCTGCTAAGTGGTCAAGGAAGAGTCAAAGCATAAGGACCGGGCACAAGGTTACCATGGATCCTCAGGTCAGATGACTAATAATATGCACTAGCATAAGCGGATGAATTAACCACTACCGACTTGCCACTACGACTATCTAGTGGATTCTCCAGAGAATCTTCAGTACCTTATTCTCTAACAAGCACCCACTAATATGTACTCGTATCTCATACAGTTTGCTCATGGAATGGAGCAATATCCAACTCTTAGATTTATGCATCGTTAGTGCAAGTCTATCTGGATCTTAAATGCCCTGTCTCATAAGATCTTATGACTTGGAAGATTTAAGATCATAATTGTATAAGACTTATTCCATGATCACCACCCAGTGAACTAACCAAGTCCCGTAGTCATGTGTGATCTAAAGGCTTCATCCAAATACAAGTGAAGTAATATAAAGCACAATATGAAGGTGGCCATATAAAGAATATCATTCAATCAAGATTGTTTTACAAGGAAATAGTTTTTTTTACAAGGCCAATCTAATTAGCTTGCCGGGTACTATTCCAACACTTCTTTGTTCCTTAATTTTTGGTTTCATCAAGGTTTTTTGCTATCTAAATCTGAATCATATGCATGTCTAGATCCTTGTGGATATGTATGGGTTAGTTTTATTTAGTTTTTCTTGAATTTTAATGGATAGCTCGACACATACCTTCAAGTGGTATCGGAGCTTTATTCATGCATGGATTTGGATTTTGCTTGAATGATTAGTTCTTGTGAAGAATTAATCAACATCACCATGTACTCAATCCATCTGATAGGTTGGAGTGTTTGGATGATCTTGTATGTGGCTCCTTGGATGATGGGTTAAAAACATGCTATTATGTGTTTTAAGTGTTAAATCATGTGATGAGTATGTTTTAATTCATTTATGCTAATGTTAAATTTTGATTTGGCATTGGTGGGTGTTATATGTTGGTGTAGCATGTTGTTAATGGCCTTATGTTGTTTTGGTCATTTTTTGATCCAATATGATTAGAGAAAATTGGAGATTCTTTGAAGAATTTGATTCTTGCTTAAACTTATTTTTCAGGCAATATTGAACACTTGATATTTTAGTTTTAAAAGGTGTTTTAATCTGAAATTTTCATCCATGTTGTCTGCTTTGATGTTTAGAAGCTACTCTAAAAATCTTAGTGCACAAAAGTTGAGCCAAAATTAGCTTGACTCACTCATGACTCAAAAAAGGGGAACTGTTGGCTATGGCAGCACACAGGGCAAGGTAGTGGCTGAGAGCTGCTGCCTAGTCGTGGGCGTACCTCGGCTAGCAGCGCCCAATTTTATCTAGAATGAGTTTTGATGCTTATTTTAGGTTTCTTTTGTGACCAAAATGATATTGAAACACACATAATGGATGTACAAGTGTTGTGCAAGGTCTCAATTTAACTCATATATTACTATAAAATTATTGTCTATGTCTTTCATAATTTAATAGTCGTCATGATTCAACTGAACATTAGCATTCTGCTTCCAACTTAAACTAATATTGCTCATGATAACTCTAAATTTGGAACTCCTCTAGCACCTTTTCAATGACATTGCATTGATTTTATTACAAAGAAGTTAAATCATTTCTACGAAACAATTAGATTTTTTCATTGACAACAAATCTTTAAAACTATAAAAATTATTCTCTAAAATCAAGTTTGGAGATAATGTTCAATTTAACTCATATATGCAATTAGATTCAATTTATTCTCTAAAATCAAGCTATTACTTTGATGAATGGCAGAAAGTTGTAGAAAATTCAAAAGGAGAGGAGAAGAATGAATAGTTGAGAAAGATGAGGACGTAGAGTAGAAAACTACTGAATCTAAACTTTCTCAATCACAGTCATCCTTCCCTCAAAGGTTTAAGAAGCAAAAATGTGACAAACCTTTTTAGCTACTTTTGGAGGCTTTTAGAATACTCCACATTAATATTCCATTTATTGAAGCTATTAAACCAATGCTAGCAATCATTAAAGGATTTATCTTTCTTGGTGGTCACTATTGCGGTGACTAACAAGTTGACCAATTAATTGATAAAAAGCCTTCATTTGGCTTATGCTAAAGTTCATGACATATGAGTTGAACAAGCTTGGCAGAGATTGCAAGATCAAATCTATGCATAATTCAATGTCTATGACCATATCAAGTTAATCGAGCTTCTTAACAAGCCTGTAAATCTTGAGACTATAATCATAAATACTAGAACCCTCGGCCATACTTGCTCAGAAAAGGTCCTTCAAGGCGGCGAACCTTTCATACCACGATTGCACACCATGCATCTCTTTGTTGTTGTGTAATTTAAAGTGAGCATCATATGCTCAAGAGAGCTTTGGCGTTATTTATCATGTGTGCTAACCATAAGTACTAAGATTGAAGACCTTCTTCAACCTACTGTATGAATGTTTCACGTATGTTCTTGGATGCTACTTTTGAGAGGGCATCCAGTAGGCCTCCACTGTACTATCATTCTGCCTCTGCATTAAATGCATAGATCTCCTACATATCCATGGCAACTGAGGAATGTGTAATAAAAGCTTCCAAAGGCTTCTACCTCACGCTATAAATACACCTCATTTCCCCTACTTGGTCGGCCACTTATGCGTTTTAATTCTAGCTCCATTTTCTTTCCATTCATGTGGTGATCTCATATGTTGAGAGAAACCACCCACTAGATTCCCTCCAATAACTTTTTCTCTGCAATAACTTTCTCACTATTTTTTCTTCTACCTCTTTTTTCCTCATCATATCTCTAGCTAATTGAGAGAGAAATTGAGAGTGTTCAAGATGTGTGGGCTTCTTTAGAGGCTCAACACTTGGTGAGTTTTGGATTGGTGAATTAAGTTCCTTCAAGAAAGTAGCCGATTTTTTCTCTTTTCAATATTTGATTTGAGCATAAAATAAATACTAAAGTAATCCCAAGATAAATAAAATTTTTTGAATTAATAACTAGCATATTATTTTATATGTATCACTCTCCAATTAGACAAAATTAATATGTCTACACCAAACACCTCTTTTTCCTTCATCATGTGTCTCTTCATCCGCATTGATCCCTATAGGATGTGGATCACCTTGATATAGGGCATCTATCCATTTTTTAGAATCTAAAATGATTTTGAGGTTTTGGTCAATCGTGGTATTTGGCCCAATTAGTTTATCGATTTTTGGAATAATTCTAAGTTGATTTTTAGACATTCTTGAGATTTCGCAAATCTACATAAGTGAATAAGAGAATATAAGCATTTGATTGAATGTTGATTTTGAAAAACAAGATCATGGTCTTTCAAGCATGTTTTACACCCAATATTTTACCAAATTCCTTACTCTCTAAATAAATTCGAGAAATCATATTTCCTTGTGAGAAAGTAGGTTTGAAGGCATCACTTATGGACCTACAACTCGTGAGACATCAACTAATGATCCTAAGATAGGTAACTATAACCAGTTGCATCTCTATGCAATCCTTGATATGTTTTGCCTTACTTTTCATATCCACAGCTCATGTGACATCTATACTACTAAGTGTTAAGTAGGACCTACAAATTAATCTTTAACTTTAAATTTAAATACGATCATTCCACGACTAGTGATATAATGTCATAATGAATTTACATTAAACTACGTATCATGCCAAGGTAGTGATCATAACTTTCCACCAATAATGTGTCCCATGGCTCGTGAGCTAACACATGATTGTAGTAGCATCTCGTGCCACTTACCTATTGGTAGAAAGCTTGGATTATTAAACTTGGCTTCATTTTATCCAATTTGACTTAATATTGTTTGAACTTAAACTCTTCTAAGTGAGGGATTTGATTGCTTGGAAGATCTCATCATTTTTATCTTTGCTTATTTAGGTTCTCCATCCTAAACATGCAACACCATACATCAATAGGATAAATGAACCTAGCAAGCATCTAAAAATGGGATGACCATGAGCCTTAACCAAGTAGTGCACTTAGAGCCATGGGTGCACTACTTTGTTGATTTAGGTGGGTTGATTAAATTAATAGATCCTATCTACTATATAAATATATCCCACATTCATGTGTCTTCAAGTATTCTTGATCCACTTGGCCTCCTTTGCCACCTTGAAATAATTACAAAAATAAAGAAAACCTCACCACCAAAGAGTTCTACTCTCATAACATTTACAAGGCAAAAAATCAAGAGGCATGCAAGCATTATTTAATACAACCGATACAATCAACATTGAATTTTAATTAAACCAAATTAAAGAGACAAATTCATCCCTATACATCCATCATCCATTCAACAAGAATTGACATTGAAAATATCAATTAAAAGTTTACCACATAAATAATTAATTTTATAGGCAAAATTAAGCATAATGCTTACGCATTCCAATTTTGCACTAAATTTGAAGTCCATACTTAAATTTGATCTTAAAAGCAAGCAAAAATGTCCCACATTGATCTTAAATTAAGGCTTTGTTCTCTCTTCTCCTCCTACCTCAAAATTCAGCCTTTACCATTGATATTCTGTTCATTTTCTCCAACAAAAATTAAGTGGAATTTGGAGGATCAATTGGTGTGTGGATCATATCAGTAGAGGCAAAGAATTTGATTTGCTAGCTTTGGAGATCCACTGGAACAGAGCAGTCACTTTCTAAATTTTCTCCAAGCATCCTGATCGAGTTTTGCTCTGAAATTTTTATAGCACTTTCCTCAAGGAGTTGAGAGGTTTCATATTTTTTTCATGATTTTTAGAGCATTTTAACCAAGGCGAAAGTTGATGTTCATTCGCTATGCTAGAGCCTGCCAGATTCTGGATTGGTGAAGTGTTTACCATTGCAACCTTGGAAATTTGCTTTTTGAGGTAACACTCCAACTAAATTTGAATTCCTAGCATGATAAAATCCTTGGTAGGATGTAAGCACTAGTTATTTTGAGATTTTAAAGTCTGATAATTGGATCTTAGTGGCTTACTAACCTTCAAGTGGTATTAGAGCCCAAATCATGCTTAGATTTAGATTTTTTTGTTGATGATTGATTCATGTGATGAATTGATCTAAATCACAAAATTCTCAATTCATATGATGGATTGGAGTGTTTGGATGATGTTGTGTGTGGCTCATTGATTGATGAATTGAAAGCATGGTAATATGTGTTTTAAGTGTTGATTCATATGATTAGTATGTTTTAATTCATATCCTTTTAATGTTGAAAGTTGATTTAGCATCATTTTATGTTATATATTGATATAGCACGTTGGTGATTGATCAAAAAAGTTTTGGTCATTTTTGGATCCAATGTGATTGGAGTTTTGTTGGAGATTTTTTAAGAATACGATTCTTACTTGAACTTGATTTTTGAAGCTTGATTGAGCACTTAAATTTCTAGTTCTAAAATGTGTTTTAGATCTAGAAATTGGTCCATAATGTGTGATTTAATGTTTAGAATGAGTTCTAGAATTTTTGGTGCACAAAAGTTGAGCTAAAAATGACCTAACTTGCCTTTGACCCAAAACAGGGGCTACTGCCGGCTTTGGTGCACAATGGCAGGGCAGTGACCGAGACTTACTGCCCAGCCATGTGCTTGCCCTGGCCAATAGCGCACGGTCATGGGTTGGGTGAGTTTTATACAATCTTTGGGCTCCTTTAGTGGTTAGAAATGATGTTAAATCATGTGTTATAGATGCACATGTGTTGTGCAAGTTCTCAATTTTATGTTTGACATTTTTCAAGCTCCTTAAATCTTATTAAAGTTTATCTCCAAATGTTGCATAAGTGTTATGCATGACCAATTCTTTGTTAATTTAATTAGCATTTAATTGGTGGAATTAGTTGTTAATTCTAAATTTGTTTATTGTTCATTTAATTATTGAATGGATAATGAATGAATGGGGATGATCATATGCCTTTAATATTGATTTTATTTATTTCATGTTGTTGAAATGGGTTGTATTAAATTGAGGCTTGCATGCCTCTTCATTTCTACTTTGTAAATGTTATGAGAGTAGAATCACCAAGAGTAAGGATTTCTTTCTCATGTAAAAGTTACATGGAGCATAAGAGGCCTTGGAGGCATGGAGACTTTTTGAAGACCCATGAATATATGGGATACACTCATGTAATAGCTAGATTTAATCAACCGACTTAAAATCAACTAGGTGGTGCACCTATGGCTCTAAGTGCACCACTTGTTTAGGCTTATGGTCATCCCACCCTAGGAGCATGCTAGGCGTATTTACTTATTTATGCTTTCTATATCCTATTGATCTATGAGATGCATGAATGTTAGGAAATAGAAAACCTAAATAAGAAGGTAAAAATGATGAGATCTTTGCAAGCAAAAACTCTCCACTTAGAATGTCTAAGTGCTTTTCAAATATTAAGTCAAAAATGGATATAAATTAAAAGAGTTTTAATTAATCCAAGCCTTCTACTAATAGTGTATGCCATGATAATGCTACTAATTTTATGTGATGACACTTGGTTATGGGGGCCACACTTAGGAGGAAAGTTGTGAGCATGCACTTAGCATAAGATCCACTTTGACTTGGGAACGCCCACACATTGGTACTTAGTTACAGGGGATGATGTGGTGCTCGTCTTGAGTTATAGATTGATTGGTAGGTTCGACTTAACATTAGTACCATAGATGGCGCACAGTTAAGTAGGTCTATGTGAAAAGTGAGACAAAATATATCAAGAGCTGCATGAGATGTAATTAGCAAAAGTTGCTTACCCCTTCGATTGCTTATGGATAGCACTTGGTTATGGGGGTCCACTTGCAAGTCCTTGGGATCTTGATTCTCACTAGAAAATATAATTTCCCAAATTCTTCTTGGAGGTGAAGAATTTGATAAAATTGTGGGAGAAAAATGCTTGAAAGATCATGAACATGTTTTTAATATCAAATTCAATCATATGCTTATTCTCTATTTTGCCCTTGAGGATTTGTGAAATCTCAAGAATGATTTAATGTTCCACTTAATGTTATTTTGGAAACCAATAAACTAACTAGGTCAAACTTCCACGATTGACTTAACCTCAAAAATCATTCTAGATTTCTAGAAGTAGATATATGTCCTATATCAAGGTGTTCCTAATCCTAAAGGGACTAATGTAGAGCAAAAGACACGTGAAAAGTTCACGAATTGGGTTTAGAATCGTTCTATCCCATAATCTCTTTGTGGCATCTACAAACTTTAAAAGTCTCAAAGACACATAACTAGTACCTTGGTTAGAGTTTTCAAGAGTTGTAAAGAAAACAAGGTATGAGAAGTTCATGTTGTCAAAAGAGATTTTTCAAGCTAGGATGGATGTGAAGTCATGTGTCATCAACTATGATCTAAAGATTATTAGGCTTTGGAAGCTTTTTTCTACTTGGATGTAGTGATGAACAATGATCTCCATAAGGATTTGATGCTCACATCCTTGCCGAGTTTTATTGATCAAAGTGTTGATCTAGAAGGAGACTACCATGACAAAGGCAAACATTTGACACTTGTTTCCTTTTCTAAGTCTATGGACCCTAGGGGTGCTAGAAATTGAGGTAAAAGAAAGAAAAGTTCTTCATCCAAGGGAAAACAACTATTAAAGGCATTCGGAGTTGTCAAGAAGATTATAAAGAAAATAGACGATATTATTTGTTTCTACTTTGGCTAGATAGGCTATTGGAAGCCATTATGCAAGGAATACCTTGCAACCCTTTGGAAAGGTATGTACTTTATTGAAGTGCATTTAAGGATGAATTCTTCCTCATGGATATTTGATATCGCATGTGGTTCTTATCTTTGTAAGTTGCTACAAAGAATAAAAAGAAGAATAAAATTAAGTGATGTGGATATGACCACCGCCTTGGCTAAGGAGAAAGAGTTGTGACCAAAGCTGAAGGTGTATAATCAGTTAGACTTAGGGAACTCCATAATTGTATTTAACCCTTGCTATTATGTGCCATATATTGTTGAGAACATTATTTCAAATTTTTGTTTTGGATAGTGAAGGATTTGATCCTTCTATATCAAATTGGAGATTGAAGGCATTAAAGAATAGGTTCTTTAATTGCTTATGGTACACTTAACAAAGGTTTATATATATTGGATTCCCAACCATCACTAATGCACTTTCAACAAAGTAAGAATATTAGATATCCAAGAAAATACCATGTCATGACATACAAGACTTTGACATATTTCTAAAAATAAGATAAACAAGTTAGAAGCTCTCAAAGCACTAAATGTTAGTGATATTGAGGATCTTTCTACTTGTGAATCTTGTTAAAGGAAAAAATGATCAGGGCTCCTTTTGTAGGACAAACGGAGCACTCCACAAGTCTTTTGGATTTGATCCATATGAATGTTTGTGGACCACTAAGAGTTAGTGGGAGATGAGGCTATTCCTACTTCATCACCTTCACCGATGACTATAGTCGGTTTGGACACGTATTTCTTATGAAGAACAAATCTGAGGCCTTTGAAAAGTTCAAAGAGTATAGGAGTGAAGTGGAAAAGTAATTGGGGTTAAGTATTCTCTTCGATTAGATCAAAGGGGAGAATACTTGAGCACCAAATTCTTGGATTATCTAAAGAAGAATGGGATTCTCTCTCAATAGACCCCACCCGGTACGCCCGAACACAATGGAGAAGCCGATAGGAGAAACTGTACATTGTTGGGCATGGTGCGTTCCGTGATGAGCTTTTCCAATGTGCCCATATCTTTTTGGGGATAGTCCTTAGTCAAGGCGGCGAAGTTACTAAGTGTAGTACCTTCAAAGTCGATGCCCAAAACACCATATGAGATATGGCTTGGCAAAGCAATCTCTTACCAATATATCAAAGTTTGGGGATCTCCTACCTACGTGAGACGAACAGTGGGAGATAAGTTAGATAGTAGATCCACATTGTGCAAGTTTGTGGGATACCCAAGAGAGTTTATAGGTTATTACTTATGTGATCCCTCAGAACAAAAGGTGTTCATTTCAAGAAACGCCACCTTTCTAGAAAAGAAATTTCTATAAGATAGAAAAAGGTGTTGTTGTTAAACTTTCATGAAGTTTAAAATAATCATCAAATCCCATAGATGGTAGAAATAAATATATAACAAAGAGCCTCACACACAACCTCTAAGAATGTCAGACCGAATCAAGAAGCAACCCGAAGAGTTCAGATTCCTTCATGAAATGGGCCAATCGAATAGTATCCAAAGACATATAAGGAAGCTATGTTGAACATAGATTCGAGATGTTAGCTTGAAGCTATGAGATCCAAAATGGACTCCATGTACTCAAACAAAGTATGGACTTTGGTAGATCCACCAAAGGGAATAGTTCCCGTTGGTTGCAAGTGGATCTATAAGCAAAAGCCTGGAGTAGATGGAGAAGTGGTGACTTTTAAGGTGCGACTAGTAGCAAAAGGTTACACTCAAAGACTTGGTATTGATTTTGACGAAACCTTTTCACTAGTCACAATGCCTAAGTCCATTCGGATCCTACTTGCCAGAGTCGCATATTATGACTATGAGATATGGCAAATGGATGTGAAAACCACTTTCCTCAATGGAGACATTGAAGAAGAAATCAATATGGAGAACCACAAGGTTTTACATCCAAGATGAGTGAGCAAAAGGTTTGCAAACTCCAAATATTTATTTATGGACTCAAACAAGCATCCCGAAGTTGGAACATATATTTGAACAAAAATGATCAAATCATTTGGCTTTGTCAAAAATGTGTATAGACCATTTGTGTATAAGAAGGCTAGTAGGAGTAGTGTACAGTTTATTATGCTTTATGTCGATGACATTCTTTTCATTGGGAATGAGGTAGGCATGTTAGAGTGTACTGAAGTATAGTTATCTACACAATTCTCTATGTAAAATTTGGGAGAAACCATCATATGTATTAGGAATATGTATCTATAGAGAGAGATCTGGAAGGATGCTGGGGTTATCCCAAATCTCGTACATTAACAAAATACTAAAGAGGTTTAATATGGAAGAATCTAAGAAGGGATTCCTTCCCATGGGATATAGCATTCGACTCTCTAAGTCTTTGGCACCTAAGATTGAAAACAAGAGACAAAGGATGTCCACATACCTTATGCCTTCGCTATTTGTAGCATAAGGTATGCAGTTCAATGTACAAGACCGGATATGGCACACCAACTAAGTGTTATGAGTAGGTTCTAATCTAATCCCAGTAAGAGTCACTAGATGGCCGTGAAAGCAGTCCTTAAGTACATAAGAAGAACTAAGGACTTATTTTTGGTATATGGCAATGGAGAATTGTAACTAGAAGGGTTTTCGGATTCAAATTTTCAATCCAATGTAAATGACCTCAAATCCACTTTTAGATTTATATTTTGCCTCAATAGCGGCATGGTGAATTGGAAGAGTTCCAACAAGATACCACAACTGAGACAACCATTGAGGTAAAATAATTTGTGGTTTTGGAAATCGCAAAAAAAAGTGTTTGGATAAAAACTTAATCCAAAAGTTGGATATAGTACCTAGCTTGCATGCACCCACAGTTGTCTTTGGAAGATAATTAAGGACTTGAGCCAAAATCTCATCAGTGATCCAAACACAGTAAATGTGCTATCATTTGATATATGATATCATTTGATAGAGGTGGCAACTGAGTGAACAAAGTTGCCTCAGAAGAGAATTTAGCAGAACCATTGTCTAAAACCCTAAAAGCAAAAGGTCTTTGAAGAACATCTTAAGAATATGGGTCTCAAGGACATGGGGCATTAGCTTTAAGGTAAGTGGAAGATTGTTGGAATAGTGTCTGGCGAGCCAATTAGATTGGCCTCTATTTCCTTATAAAACAATATTGAGTGAATGATATTCTTCATATAGCCATCTTCATCTTATGCTCTTTATTACTTCACTTGTATTCGGATGAAGCCCTTAGATCACTCATGACTGCGGGACTTGGTTTGATGACCATGGAATAAGTCTTACACGATCGTGATCTTAAATCTTTCAAGTCATAGGGTCTTATAAGACAAGGCATCTAAGATTCGGATAGACTTACACTAACGATGCATAAATCCAAGAGTTGGATATTGCTCCATTCCATGAGCAACCATATGAGATATGAGTGCATGTTAGTGGGTGCTTGTTAGAGAATAAGGCACTGAAGGCCCACTGGAGAATCAACTAGATAGCCATAGTGACAAGTCCGTACTGGCAAGTTCTCCAGCTTATGCTAGTGCATATTGCTAGTCCTCTGACCTGAGGATCCATGGTAACCTTGTGTCTGGTCCTCATGCTTTGACTCTTCCTTGACCACTTACCGGGTTTTTCGGGTTGAGGTTGGGTATGAGCTACTTAGCATAGAGGTTTGTGAGATCCAAGATAGAATCTTACTCCTCGCTTTTGTGAAAGATGAGTGCATCTCCTATGCATTCTATAATGATCAATTCCAAGAAATTCTTGCACAAGGTGGTGTGACAATTTGGAAAAGGAATTTTCCAAAGGTGATGTCACACAAGGGAATCAAACAATAGGAATGGAGACATAGTATCGAGGTTACTAGGAGTCGAAAAATATCTTGCCCTAGGCCTCTTTTAGGAGATAGGAGATGGAAGGACCCTATTTGCATGGTAAGCATAGAGCTATAATAGTTCTCCCAAACATTCATTTCAGTCAATTAGTTGGGCTTCATGGGCTTGAGGTTGGACATCGACTACGGAGATTGGGTACTCTTCAATGAATGAGATTAATTGAATTGAGTCAATTAGTTTAAAAGTTGTTTTAAACTAAAATGAATATATGATATTCAAAAGTCACAAGGAGTTGTGAGCCCATGTCCAATGAATGGTAGAACCTATTGGGTCACACATAAAAGGCAATTAACCTCCTAGTTATTGGAGCAATTTTCTAGGAGTTAGAGAATTACTCCAAGGTGACCGATTTTGAGGTGCCAAATTGAAGGTCAATTTTTGGCTTGATTAATTTAAGTGTTAAATTAATCAACTAATTTAAAGAGTTAAATTAGACCAATAATTAAAGAGTTAATTATTTGATGCCAAATGACCATCAATTGGTCAAGTTAATTTAAAGAGTTAAATTAACAAAATCAAGCTTAAGGAGTTAAGCTTCTTGACTTAAGAGTTAAGTCAAGGACAAATTAATTAAATTAAAGTGTTTAATTTAATTAAAGAGAAGAATACATTTTGGAGGGAATATTCAAATGAAAGGTTCATTTGAATTAGCATTTTAATTAATTTGAAATTAGATTTCAAATGTAATTGAAATGCACATGAAATTCAAATGAGATTTGAATTCAAAATTGCCACCTTGGCACCCCATTTGGCCGCACCCCTTCATGGAAGATGTGATGCCAACTTGGCATCACACCATCCGGCATCTATATATAGATAGATAGATAGATAGATAGATAGATAGATAGAGGGAGAGAGAGAGAGAGATGGAGAGCGAGAGAGAGAGGATCAGCCATATGCATGAAAGGTGTGAAGGATTAGATTCTTCCACAATTCCCTCCAAAACTCCATTTCCAAACATTGCTTCATGTGTTGACGTTTTGTTCTCTCTTCTTCTCCTACCTCAAAAATCGGCCTTCACTGTTGATATTATACTTATTTTCTCCAGCTAAAAGTGAGTGCAATTTGGAGGCAATTGGTGTGTAGATCATATCAATAGAGGCAAAGCATTTGATTTGCTAGCTTTGAAGATCCACTGGAACAGAGCAGTCACTTTACGAATTTTTTCCAAGTGATCCAGATCGATTTTTGCTCTGAATTTTTTACATAAATTTCCTCAAGGACTTTAGAGGTTCCATATTTTTTTTCGTGATTTTTGGAGCATTTTAACTAAGGAAAAAGTCATTGTTCATCCATTGTGCTAGAGCCTGCCAGATTCTGGATTGGTGAATTGTTCACCATTGCAACCTTGGAAATTTGCTTTTTGAGGTAACACTCCAACTAAATCTGAATACTTAGCATGATTAGACCCTTGTTAAGCTGTAAGCACTGGTTATTTTAAGCTTTTGAAGTTTGATAATTGGATCCTAGTAGCTTACTAACCTTCATTCGGATCATTATCCAATTGGCCCGCCTCATAATGAATCTGAACCTTCGGGGTTGCTTCTTGATTCGGTCTGACCTTCTCAAAGGTTGTGCGCTGGGATCTTGATGTTCACTTGTTTCTACCGCTTGTAGGATTTGATGATCATTTTCAACTTCATCAAATTCAATAACACCACCATTTCTGTCTAATAAAATTCATTTTCCAAAAAATGGGCATTCCTTGAAACAAACACCTTTTGTTTTGAGGGATCATAGAAATAATAATCTATAGACTCTTTTGGGTATCCCATAAACTCGCACAAAGTAGATCTCGCATCTAACTTGTCTCCCAGTAACCGTTTGACATAAGCATGAGACCTCCAAACCCTTACAAAAGTGTAAAAAGGTGCTTTACTATACCACATCTTATGCGGTGTCTTTGGCACCAACTTTGAAGGTATTATATTTAATAACTTGACCACTGTAATTAAGGCGTATCCCCAAAAGGATATAGGCATATCAAAAAAGCTCATCATGGAACATGCCATGTCCAACAAGGTACGGTTTCTCCTCTTGGCTACTCCATTATATTGGGGTGTGCTGGGTGGAGTCCATTGAGAGAAAATCTCATTCTTCTTTAGATAATCCAAGAATTTAGTACTTAAGTATTCGTCTGCTTAATCCAATCAAAGAGCTTTAATACGTAGTCCCTTTTATTGTGTTGAGGTGTGCCGGGTAGAGTCCATTGAGAGAGAATCCCATTTGATTCCAATTTATGACCTCATCTTTGGAAAACTCAATTTTCAAATTGCCATACTACTTTGTGCAAGAATTTCTTAGAATCAATCATTATAGAATACATAGGAGATGTACTCGCCCTTTACAAAGACAAGGAGTCGAATTCCTTCTTAGATCTCATAGACCTCTATGTCTAGGTAGCTCATGTCTAATCTCTACCCGAACGGCTCTCTAGGTGATCAAGAATGAGTAAAAGTATGAAGATCTAAACATAAGGTTACCATGGATCCTCAAGTCAGAGGACTACTAATATGCATTAGCATAAGTTGGAGAACTTGCCACTACCGACTTGCCACTTCGACTATCTAGTGAATTCTTCGAGCGGGCCTTCAGTGTCTTATTCTCTAATAAGCGCTCACTAACATATATCCATATCTTATATGGGATTGTTCATGAAACAAAGCAATATCCAACCTTTGGATTTATGCATTGTTTGTGCAAGTCTATCTAGATCATAGATGCCCGGTTTCATAAGATCCTGTGCTAGGAAGATTTAAGATCATGACTGTGTAAGACTTATTCTATTATCACTGCCCAGAGCATAACCAAGTCCCCATAGTCTTGTGTGACCTAAGGGTTTCAACCAAATGCCAGTGAAGTAATAATGAGCATAAGATGAAGATGGTCATATAAAGAATATCATTCAATCAAGATTGTCTTACAAGAAAATAGTTTACAAGGCTAATCTAATTGGCTTGCAGGGCACTATTCCAACACTTTTTCTTTCAATATCCTATTGATGTATGTGATGCAAGGATTAGGATATAGAAAACCTAAATAAAGAGATAAAATTTGTGAGATCTTGGCAAGCAAGTTGAAATCGCTCTACTTAGAATGTATAAGTGCTTTAAAATATTAAGTCAAAATGGATACAAATTAAAAGGAGTTTTAATTAATCAATACTTTCTACCAATAGTATATATCATGATGATGCTACCGATTTTGTGAGATAGCACTCGGTCATGGGGATCACACTTAAGAGGAAAGCTGTAAGCATATACTTAGTATATGATGCACCTTTGAATTGAGGCTTTCCATGCATTAGCACTCGATCACGGGAGATGTCGTGGAGCGGTCTTGAATCAAAGTCTGATAGGTAGGTTCGACTTAATACTTAGTAATGTATATATCCCATGAGTCATGGATCTACATGAAAAGTGAGGCAAAATATATCAATCAAGAGTTGTATATAATGCAATTAGCAAAAGTTGCTTACCTTTTGATTATTTATAGATGGAACTCGATCACAGGGGTCCGCTTACCAGTCCCTAGGGTCTTAATTCTCACTAGGAAATATGATTTCCCGAATTCTTCTAGGGGGTGAAGGATTTGATAAAATAGTGGGATAAAAACATGCTTGAAAGACCATAAACATGTTTTCAAATATCAATATTCAATCACATGCTTATATTCTTTATTTCTCCTTTAATGATTTGAAAAATCACTAAATGGTTAATAATCTACTCAACATTATTTTGGAAATCATTAAACTAATAGAGCTAAACTTCCACGTTTGACTTAACCTCAAAATCATTCTAGATTCCTAGAAATGGATAGGTGTCCTATTTCATGGTGCTCCTTATCCCATGGGGATTAAAGTGGATCAAGAGACACATGAAATGCCCATGAATTGGGTTGAGGGTCATCCTACTCCATAGTCTCATTTTAGCATCTACAAACTTCAAAAATCTCAAAGATACATGAATAGTACCTTGGTTCAAGTTTACAAGAGTTGTAAAGCAAACAAGGTGTGTGAAGTTCATGTTTTCAAAGGAGATTTTTCAATCTAGGATAGATGATAAGTCATGTGTCATCAACTACAGTTTAAAGATGATCAGGCTTGGAGAAGCTTTCAGCTTGGACATAGTGATAGACAATGATCTCCATGAGGTTTTGATCTAGACAGAGACTACCATGACAAGGAAAAATCCTTGATACTTGCTTCATCCTCCAAGTCTATGGGCCCTAGGGGTACTAGAAAGGGAGGTAAAAGGTGTATAATAAGTTAGACTTAGGGATTTCCATACTTGGACTATCAATGTACGGGGTTTGGGAAAGCCAAAACCAAAGGTATATAATAAATTTAGTATTTTATCAATGTACGGGGTTTGAGAAAGCCCCAACATCCTCCTCGATCTATCTCTATAGATACGTATTCCTAATACGTAGGATGCTTCTCCCAAATCCTTCATGGATAATTATGCAGATAACTATGTTTTAGTATACTCTAACATTCCTACCTCATTCCCAATGAGAAGGATGTCATCGGCATAAAGCCCAATAAACTGTATACTACTCCCACTAGCTTTCATGTACACACGTGTTCATTAACATTTTTGACAAAGCCAAATGATTTGACTGTCTTATCAAAACGTATGTTCTAACTTTGAGACACCTGTTTGATTCCATAAATGGATCTCTGGAGTTTGCAAACCTTTTTCTCACTCCCATCAGATGTAAAAGCTTGTGGTTGCTCCATATAGATTTCTTCTTCAATCTCTCCATTGAGGAAAGTAGTTTTCACATCTATTTGTCATATCTCATAGTCATAATATGCGTTTATGGCAAGTAGAATTCAAATGGACTTAGGCATTGCAACTGCTAAAAAGGTTTCCTCAAAATCGATACGGGATCTTTGAGTGTAACCTTTTGCCACTTGTCACGCTTTAAAGGTTACTACCTTTCCATCGACTCTTACCTTTTGCTTTTAGATCCACTTGCAACCAACGAAAACTATTCCCTTTAGTAGATCTACTAAAGTTCATACTTTGTTGGAGTACATGGAGTCCATTTTGGATCTCATGGCATTAAGCCAATATCCCAAGTCTATGTCAAATATAGCTTCTTCATAGGTCTTCGGATCACTATCTGATTGGATGGTTTCATGATGGAATTCGAACTTTTTGGGTTGCTTCTTAATCTGGTCTAATCTTCTCAGAGGTTTGTGTGTAAGGCTCTTTGATATTTATTTATTTCTATCGCTCGTGGGATTTGATGACCATCTTGTGAGACTTTATGATCATCTTGAACTTCATCAAGTTCAATAACACCGCCATTTCTATCTAATAGAAAATCCTTTGCCAAAAAAGTGGCGTTCCTCAAAACAAACACCTTTTGTTCCAAGGGATCATAGAAGTAATAACCCATAGACTCTTTTGGGTATCCCACAAACTTGTACAAGGTAGATCTACTGTCTAATTTATCTCCCACTGTTCGTCTCACGTAAGCAAACCTTTAGGTAGTGGTTAGAAGGTACCGACTTTGAAGGTACTATATTTAGTAACTTCACTACCATTTCTAAGACATATCCCCAAAAGGATATAGGCACATTGAAAAACTCATTATGGAACGTACCATGTCCAACAAGTTATAGTTTTTTCCTCTTGGCTACTCCATTATGTTGGGGTGTGCTGGGTGGAGTCCATTGAAAGAGAATCCTATTATCTTTTAGATAATCCAAGAATTTGGTACTTAAGTATTCTCTCCCTTGATCCGATCGAAGAGCTTTAATACTAAGTGTCAATTGCCTTTCAACTTTATTCCTATACTCTTTGAACTTTTCAAAGGCATCGAACTTGTATTTCATAAGTTACACATGTCCGAACTAACTATAATCATCGGCGAAGATGATGAAGTAGGAATAGCCTTCTCTGACGCTAAATCTTAGTAGTTCATAAACATTTGTATTGATCAAATCCAAAGGACTTGTGGAGTGCTCTGATTGTCCTACGAAAAGAGCTTTGGTCATTTTTCCCTTCAAAAAAGATTCACAAGTTGGAAGGTCCTCAATGCTAATAATATTTAGTGCTTTAAGAGCTTCTAACTTTTTCATCCTGTTTTTAGAGATATGCCCAAGTCTTGCATGCCAAAGAATGACATCTTCTTGGTTATCTAACTTTCTTCCTTTGTTGAAAGTGCATTAGTGATGGTTGAAAATCCAATATGTACAATCCTTTGTCAAGTGTACCATAAGCAACTAAAGAACCCATTCTTTAATGCCTTCAATTCTCCAAAACAGGAATTGAAATAATGTTCTCAACAATATATGATACATTATAACAAAGGTCCAATACAAGTATGGAATTTCCTAAGTCTAACTTATTATATGCCTTTGGCTTTGGTCACAACTCTTGCTTCTTAGCCAAGGCGGTGGATCATATCCACATCACTTAGATTTATTCTTCTTTTTATTCTTTGTAACAACTTATAAAGATAAGAACCACATGCGATATCATATATCCACGAGGAAGAATTTATCCTTAAATCTACTTCAATAAAGTACATTACCTTCTTGAGAGTTGTAAGGTATTCCTTGCAAGACCGCTTCCAATGGCCTATCTCACCAAACTAGAAACAAGTAATATTGACTATTTCCTCTATAATCTTCTTGACTCCATTAGATGCCTTTAATAGTTGTTTTCCTTAGGAAGAAAAACTTTTCTTCCTTTTTACCTCCCTTCCTCGCACCCCTAGGGCCCATTCTAGATAAAATCGGGTACTGCTGGCAGAGGTGTGCACACGGCTAGGCAGCAGCACTCGACCACTGCCTTGCCTTGTGCGCTACCATAGTCGGAAGCTCTCCCATTTTTGAGTCATGAGCGAGTCAAGCTAATTTTAGCTCAACTTTCGTGCATCAAGATTTTTAGAACAACTTCTAAACATCAAAACACACAACATGGATGAAAATTTTAGATTAAAACACCTTTTAAAACTAAAATATCAAGTGCTCAATATTGCTTGAAAAATAAGTTTAAGCAAGAATCAAATTCTTCAAAGAATCTCCAATTTTCTCCAATCATATTGGATCCAAAAATGACCAAAACTACATAAGGCCATTAACAACATGCTACATCAACATATAACACCCACCAATGCCAAATCAAAATTTAACATTAGCATAAATGAATTAAAACATACTCATCACATGATTTAACACTTAAAACATATAATAGCATGCTTTTAACCCATCATCCAAGAAGCCACATACAAGATCATCCAAACACTCCAACCCATCAAATGGATTGAGTACATGGTGATGTTGATCAATTCTTCACAAGAACTAATCATTCAAGCAAAATTCAAATCCATGCATGAATAAAGCTCCGATACCACTTGAAGGTATGTGGGCGCTATCCATTAAAATTCAAGAAAAACTGAATAAAACTAGCCCACACATATCCATAAGGATCTAGACATGTATATGATTCAGATTTAGATAGCGAAATACCTTGATGAAACTGAAAGTCAAAGAACAAAGAAGTGTTGGAATAGTACCCCCGCAAGCCAATTAGATTGGCCTTGTAAAAAAAAAAGAAATTATTTCCTTGTAAAACAATCTTGATTGAATGATATTCTTTATATGGCCACCATTATCTTATGTTTTATATTACTTCACTTGCATTTGGATAATGCCTTTAGATCACACATGACTATGGGACTTGGTTAGTTCACTAGGTGGTAATCATAGAATAAGTCTTACATGGTTTTGATCTTAAATCTTCCAAGTCATAGGATCTTATGAGATGGGCCATCTAAGATTTAGATAGACTTACACTAACGATGCATAAATCCAAGAGTTGGATATTGCTCCATTCCATGAGTAAATTGTATGAGATACGGGTGCATGTTAGTGGGTGCTTGTTAGAGAACAAAGCATTGAAGACTCTCAGGAGAATCCACTAGATAGTCGTAGTGGCAAGTCGGTAGTGGTTAATTCTCCCATTTATGCTAGTGCATATTATTAGTCCTCTGACTTGAGGATCCATGGTAACCTTATGTCCGGTCCTCATACTTTGACTCTTCCTTGACCACTTAGCGGGCCTTTTGGGTTGAGGTTGGGTATGAGCTACTTGGCATGGACATTTGTGAGATCCAAGATGGAATCCGACTCCTCACTTTTGTAAAGGGCGAGTGCATTTCCTATGTGTTTTATAATAATCGATTCCAAGAAATCCTTACTCAAGGTGGTGTGACAATTTGTGAAAGGAGTTCTCCAAAGGTGAAGTCACACAAGGGAATTGAATATTGAGATTAGAGATATAGTATTGAGGCTATTAGGGAACCGACAAATATCTTGTCATAGGCCTCTTTTGGGAGATAGGAGACGAAAGTACCGTATTTGCATGGTACACATAAAGCTATGATGGTTCTCCATAATATTCATTTTGGTTAATTAGTTAGGCTCCATGGACTTGAGGTTGGACATCGGCCATGGAGATTGGGTACTCCTCAATTAATGAGATTAATTGAACTGAGTCAATTAGTTTAAAAGAAGTTTTAAACTAAAATGAATATAAGATATTCAAAAGTCACAAAGAGTTATGAGCCGATGTTCAATAAATGGTAGAACCTATTGGGTCACACACAAAAGCCAAATAGCTTCCAAAATTGGTAGAGCAATTTTCTAGGTGTTAGAAAATTCACCCCTTTGGTGATCAATTTTCAAGGATACAATTTAACAGTCAATTTTGGTTTGATTATTTTAAGTGTTAAATTAATCAACTAATTTAAAGAGTTCAATTAGACCAATAATTAAGAAGTTAATTCTTTGGTACCATATTGACCATCAATTGGATAAGTTTACTTAAAGAGTTAAATTGACTAATTTAAGCTTAAGAGTTAAGCTTGTTTAATTTAAGAGTTGAATCAAAGGTTAATTAATTAAATTAAAGTGTTTAATTTAATTAATGGGAAGAATACTTTTTGGAGGGAAAATTTAAATGAGTGCTAATTTAAATTAGTATCTTAATTAATTTGGAATTAGATTCCAAATGAAATTGAAATGCAAATGAAATTCAAGTAAGACTTGAATTTAAATTTTGCCAACTTGGCATGCCATTTGGGCAGTCACCTTAAGGAAGGTGTGATGCCAACTAGCGTCACATCTTCCACCCTCTATATTGATATAAAGTGCAAGCAAAATTTGGTATTCACATTGCTTAAAATGTGAGAATGAGATTCTTGCATTCCTTCCAAAATCTCTCTCTCTCTCTCTCTCCCTATGTGTTGCATCATGTGTTGAAGCTTTGCATTCCTTCTTCTTCCCAACTTGAAAATCAGCCTCCTCTTCCTCATTTTCTCCTCTCTAAAACCAACTTGTAGTGAGGGAAATTGGAAAGTTGTTTGGTGTGTGGATCGTATCAATAGAGGCAAGGCACTTGACTTGCTCGGTTTTGAAGATCCACCTGTAGCAGCTTCTAGTTGGTGAATTTTTCTGGAGTGATCCAGAAGGCTTGTTGGCTCCAATTTTTTGCAGTAGCTTTTCCTATGTATGGAGGTGTTCCAAATTTAATTTTTTGATTTTTGGATTGTGTAGCCAAGGCAAAGGTTACCATCTTTCCGCTGTACCGATTCTAGACAGTTTCTAGATCCGAGAGAGATAGTTGATCTTCTCCTTATTTTTGAGCTACAAGAGGTAATTTTTCTTCCTAATATAAATCTATTGCATGACTAGATCCTTGGTAGCTCTAGTAGCTTAGTTATTTTCAAGGTTATGAAGTTTTGATTTATGGATCCTAACGCTACTCTTGCCTTCAAGTGGTATTGAAGCCCTTTTCATGCTATGTTTTGGATTATTGTTTGATTGATTCATGTAGTGAATTGATCAATATCACCAAATACTTAATCCAAGTGATGGATTGGAGTGTTTGGTTGATGATGTTTGTAGCTCTATTACTTGATGAATTGAAAGCATGCTATTTATGTGATTTAAGTATTAATTCATGTTTTAGTATGTTTCAATTCATAGTGATAAATGTTGAATGTTGATTTAGCATTTATTGATGTTATATAGTGATATAGCATGTTGATATTTGATCAAAAATATTTTTGGTCATTTTTGGATCTAATTTGATTGGAGTAATATTGGAGATTTTGAAGAATATGATTCTAGCTTTTTCTAATTTTTGAAGGCATGATTGAGCACTTGAATTTTCTTTTTTAATAGAGGTTTTAAATCTGGAAATTCTTCTATAATGTGTGTTTTAAAGTTAGGAACATGTGCTAAAAGTATTGGTGCATAAAAGTTGAGTGGAAAATTGCTTGAGATACCTTGAAACCCTAAAATAGAGGGGCTGCTGAGCCACTGCCGAGCGCTGGCCGAGCACTGCACGCGGCTTGCCCAGCCGTGTGCCTAGGCTAGGTGGCAACCCTTATTTTGATGTTTTTGTGAGTTTTGAGCTTTTTCTCCAATTCCTTTTGTGCTCGAAATGTTTTTGCACTACACATAGTAGATGCACAAACGTTAGTAGATGCACAAACATTGTGCAAGTTCTCAAAATTATGTTTGACATTTTTGAATGCCTTTGAAAACTAGTTAAAGTTTATCTTCCAATAGTGGCATAAATGTTATGCTTGTTCAATTATTTGTTTATGAGATAAGCGTTTAATTGAATTAATTATTAATTCTAGATTTATTTATTGTTCATTTAATTGTTAAATGGATGATGAATAGATAGGGATGATCATGAGCCTTTAATATTGATTTTAATTATTTCAAGCTGTTGAAATGGGTTGTATTAAATTGAGGCTTGCATGCCTCTTTATTTCTAATGTTATAAGCATAGAATAATTAGGAATGAGGATTTCTTGTTCATGTAAATGTTACATGGAGCAGTGGAGACCAATGAAGGCATGGAGACTTCTGAAGGCCCATGAATGTATGGGATACAATTATGTAATAGCTAGATTTAATCAACCTACCTAAAATCAACTAGGTTGCGCACCTATGGCTGTAAGTGCACTACTTGGTTAAGCTCATGGTCATCCCATCCTAGGAGCATACCAGGCGCATTTACTTATTTATGCTTTCCACATCCTATTAATGTATGAGATGTATGTTTAGGATATAGAAAGCCTAAATAAGAAGATAAAATGATGAGATCTTTGCAAGCAAAAACCCTTCACTTAGAATGTCTAAGTGCTTTTCAAATATTAAGTCAAAATTGATATAAATTAAAAGGGCTTTAATTAATTCAAGCCTTCTACCAATAGTATATGGCATGACGATGCTACCACCTTTGTGTGATATACATCCGGTCATGGGGGTCATACTTAGGTGGAAAGCTGTGACCATACACTTGCATGAGATGCACCTTTGATTTGGGAACGCCCACGCATTATACACTTGATCACAGGGGTGTTGTGGCGTCCGTCTTGAATCAAAGTTTGATTGGTAGGTTTGATTTAACACCAAATAATGTGGAGGTCATCTGTAAGACCCAAAAATGTTACATCCGATCATGCATGCTTGGTGGTGCTTGACGATGATCGGTTAGTGTGTTGGACAAATGAAACAGGCCACAAATGCTTGCTAGAACCGGGCAGTGTGCCGTGCGCCAAGAGACGGATGTGTGTGCGTTGGGGCTGGGCTGTGCGCACACTTATGCGACACTTGACTAGAATAGTGCGTACACTTGCACTAGACTTAGCAGGACATTGGGCATATTTGCGCAACACTTGACTGAACGGTGCATATGGTTGCGCAAAAGATGTAGTTGGTATCGAGACTTGGGCGCAGTTGAGAGAAACAGCACGCACAAGCAACATTCTGGCGCGCACAGTGGGCACGAGCGCGTGCGGCAACAGGTTGGTGAGACGGGCTGACCTGGCAGACAGCCTAGCGACATGTTGGCAAGACGTGGTGAGTTCATACTTATGTAGGTGGCAGTTAACTGAGTATGTTGGCAGATACTTTTCGGCAGAGAGGGAAACAAGGTAGTGGGATGGTTGTGGTTGAGTTTTCTGGTAACCGCTGGTAACCGCTCGGAACAGTTGGCACAAACAAGCTATATTTCAGATAAATGCTTGGCACAACTGCTCGGGACACCTGGCTAGCTTTAGCATAGCTTTGCCACATGTCAACTGTAGCTGATTATACTAGACGGTGTAAAAACCTTTGACCTCACAATTTGCTCTAAGTTTAGAGAGAACGAGTTAGCGAGTTAGACTTGGGCAAACATTGTGTGAAGGCATTGGCATCCTGTGTATTACATTTGTTAGGTTAATACAAGGTTGGGATTGGTTCCTGTAATTCGTGTGTTCCTTATGTTAATTTCGTTGCATGCTCAAACGATTATCTTGTTGCCTTGCTCGATCATATGTTGCCTAACTTGCACACTTGCACTAAACGGGGTGCATAAACAGGCTGACTAGGCCATAGGCGGGTCTATGCCGCACAGGGTCGCATAAAATTGGGCAAAAAATTTATATGAAAAATTACCCATGTGACATCATCCATCAAGGGATCCAGAATACCTTGAAATGCTAATTTCCAAGGAGAAAGTGGTGAACCATTCGCCAATCCAGAATCTGCTAGATACTATGTAGTAGGAAGTGAGCGATTTTAACCTCATTAAAACTCCTCCAAAATTCACGAAAAAATACTACAACCTCTCAACACTTGGAGGAAACTAAAAAAAAATTAGATCAAAAAGCTTTTTGGATCTCCTTGGAAAAATTCACCAAATTGGTGCTATGCTCAAGTGGATCTCCAAACCGTAGCAAACTAACTTGTTTACCTCTATTAATATGATCCACACACTAATTGAAACTTCCAAACTTTTTTTAGTATAAGAGAGGAGAATGACAATGGTGGAGGTCGACTTGAGGTACGGAAGAAATAGAAGATAGCAAAGTTTTCAACACATGAATGCAATGCTTGCAAGGAGTTTTAGAGAAAATTGTGAAAAGAATCTAATTCTTTTACACTGTCGGCAATTGCCTATCCTCACACCCTCTACGTCTATATATAGAGTGAGGTTGGTATGATGCCAAGTTGGCATCACACCTTCCTCAAGGTGGGCGGCCAACTTGCATTGCCAAAGTGGCAAATGCAAATTCAAATCCAATTTAAATTTCATGTGCATCTTAATTACATTTGAAATCTAAATTCAAGGGAATTAAGATGCTAATTCAAATGAACATTTCATTTGGATTTTCCTTCAAAAATGTATTCTTCCCATTAATTAAATTAAACACTTTAATTTGATTAATTAACCTTTGACTTAAAAGACTTAACTTTTAAGTCAAACAAGCTTAACTCTTAAGCTTTATTTTGTTAACTTAACTCATTAAGTTAACTTGACCAATTGATGTTCACTTTGGCACCAAATAATTAACTCCTTAATTATTGATCTAATTTGACCTTTTAAATTAATTGATTAATTTAACACTTAAATTATTCAATCCAAAATTGACATTTAAATTTGATACCTAAAAAAAATGGGTCTACTGGGAGAAATTCTCAAACTCTTAGAAAATTGCTCCACGAACTAGGAAGCTAATTGGCTTTTGTGTGTGACCCACTAGGTTCTACCATTCATTGAATATGGGCTCACAACTCCTTGTGACTTTTGAATACCATATATTCATTTTAGTTTAAAATACTTTTAAACTAATTGACTTAGTTCAATCAATCTCATTAATTGAAGAGTACCCAATCTCCATGGTCGATGTCAACCTCAAGCCCATAGAGCCCAACTAATTGGCTAAAATGAATGTTTTGGAGAACCATTATAGCTCTATGTTTACCATGCAAATACGGTCCTTCCGTCTCCTTTCTCCAGAAAGAGGCCTAGGGCAAGATATTTATCGGCTCCTTAATAGCCTCAATACTATGTCTCTATTTCCAATGTTCAATTCCCTTGTGTGACCTCATCTTTGGAAAACTTATTTTCCAAATTGTCACACCACCTTGCACAAGGATTTCTTGGAATCGATCATTATAGATTACATGGGAGATGTACTCACCCTTCACAATGAGGAGTTGAATTCCTTCTTCGATCTCACAAACCTCCATGCCAGTAGCTCATACCCAATCTCAACCCGAAAGACCCGTTAAGTGGTCAAAGAATAGTCAAAGCACGAGGACCAAACACAAGGTTACCATGGATCCTCAAGTTAAAGGACTAATAATATGCACTAGCGTAAGCTGAAGAACTTGCCATTACTAACTTGCCACTACGACTATCTGGTGGATTCTCCAGTGGGCCTTCAATACCTTGTTCTCTAACAAACACCCACTAACATACACCCATATCTCATACGATTGCTCATGGAACTGAGCAATATCCAACTCTTGGAATTATGCATCGTTAGTGCAAGTTTATCCGAATCTTAGATGCCCCGTCTTGTAAGGTCCTATGACTTGGAAGATTTAAGATCACGACTGTGTGAGACTTATTCTATGGTCATCAAAGCAAGTTCTGCAGTCAAGAGTGATCTAAGGGCTTCATTCAAATACAAGTGAAGTAACAAAGAGCATAAGATGAAGATGGCCATATAAAGAATATCAATCAATTAAGATTGTTTTTACAAGGAAATAGCTTTTACAAGGCCAATCTATTTGGCTTGTCAGGCACTATTCCAACACTTTCACCATCTTGTTCCTCATTGAATTCAGTGCCTACAAAATTTTCAATCTCAAATGTCTCCCTAAAGTTTATATCACCCTCTTCAATACTTCTATCATCCTCCTTGCATTTATTACATGTATGTATGGCATTAGTCTTAGAGGACTCACCAACATAAAAGGTTCCGGTAATTATATCATTTATTATTACATTTCTTCCCTTTAGGAATCAGGAGCTCATTCTCAGCGTCTCTGTTCAGTTCCTCAAATCTATTCTGATTACTAGACTTACTCCTTTGTCCATGTAAACTCCCATATCCTCTAAAAGAGGACCTTCGATTCCTCTTGTCAACTCTAGTAAAGTCCTCATTCACCACCTAGATCAAATTATAGAGCACAATTGCTCTGTTATTGTCTTGATTCTTAGGGGCACTTAGGGCCTATTGTTTCTTCTCTGAGGCCGAGATGGATTGCCATTCTCAAAGCAATTCTCAACATCGTGACCAAGGTGTTTACCATGGCTACAATATTTAAGCACATCTTCTTCATACACAATTTTCTGCTGAAATTAGTTCGACCTAACACTAATATTAATGTATTCAGGCAAGGGCTCCGCCAAATTGATTTCAACACATAATATGGAACTATTCATTTTAGTCTTAGTGGCAGTCACCTTATCTAATCTTAGTGGCCTTCCAATCAGTTTACTCATGGCATGAAGTATATTTTTCTCGATAATATTAATCAAAATACCCAATAATTGAATCCAAATTGGAACAATAGATGATTCGTGGCTTGGGTTGAATTCAGGCATCTATTTAAATAATCTCATTAGGTATTTTTTTAAAAACTATTTTCTTTTCAACCACATCCTTGAATAATCCTTTTCACACGATAGGATAATCACAATATATTTCAAGTCATGAATCTGGATAGAATAGTCACCCTTCAATTTCAGCAAATAAAAATAACTTTCTAGTTCCATCACAGTCGAAAATTCATGGGAGAATATACCAATTAAATAGAATTTATATTTATCCACGAGAAGGGCCATCTTCTACTCTATAAATCTAATCCACGGCTCACCATCTTCAATTGAGGTAATATCTATCGAAGCAGGCAATAGCTTTGTGAAAAAGGATTTTAGATTGAATCGCGATAGGTCCTTGGTGTTCGCAATCATATTTTTTCAACTGTCGCGAATTGCATCCACATATGAACGATGCAAATTATGATTCGCCTCTTCATTTCTATCCGTCTAACCTTGGGCAGGGGAGTTCTACTGGCTAAGGCCCGGATGTTGTTGGTTCTCCATGGCAGAGAATTATAAAAATCCAACCTAGCCAAAGGGTAAAATGAAAAAAAAATTAAACAGAAAAGATAAATAGCACCGATAGCAGGTGGCTAAAGGCAGATAGAGATAGGAGGAGGTCGATGGTGTAGTCGAGGGTAGCAAGATGATGGTTGGAACAATATTAAGAAGTTACAGTGATAGGTAGATTCTAGAGAGAGGCGAGAGAGAAAATTCTTAGAGAGAGAAAGCCCATGGGCAGCTTTTAGGGTTTAGGGTTCAGGATTTTCTTTTTTCTTTTTTTTTTGGAAAATCTACTGATTCCATGGCAAGGGGTATGGCTATGACCCCTACCATGTATATTACCAAAAAGAAAAGTGATTATAAGAAATCTAAATTGAAAGCATGAAATGAGGAGTGACTCATTCCCTTACAATTCGACCTATCTACAAGTTGTTAACTTTAATTAAGTTTGTAAAGAATCCCAAGTTACCATTTAGTTCCATTGGGTAAGTGCCTGCCAAAGCCCTTGACTCTAGTTCAAATCCTAGTTCCCACACCCATTTTTTAGCCGTCTACCTCGTGAGGGAGTCCTCCTATGCTCCTGCAGGCCAGATTCTCACTAGCCCAGTATATCTCATATCTTGAGAGAGCCCATCAAGAAGCTTAAGATCAGTTTGCTTAGGCCCAACCTATTAGTGGCCCATCAGTTAGCTTCATTCTTTCATAAGTTTAGTGAGGCCTAGTATCTCTATCAAATTCAATGAGTCCAGTCAACTGGCCTAGCGATTAAGGTGCCTAATATATGGGCCTATCACACTCAACCAGATGAGATTCGAGCCCGCCTAAGTGGCTCAAAGATTCAGCCCAGTATTTAATTAAATTGCCCATTAGAGTCAACAACCTATAGTAGGAATTCCTCAATGAGTCCTTGACAACCTAGTAACAAATTAATGGGCACCTCTAGAATTGTACCTTAGATGTTGGTTTTGCTGAAATAAATTGTCCAAAGAAAGTGATAAGTATTCAGCAACATTGATAAATAGTGCTAGGGAGATGGGAGGGACTTGTCATACTTTATTTTTGAGCAGTTACGTACTTGGGATGGACTTGGGTACTTCGGCACTTGGGAGGGACTTAAGTACTTGGGTACTTGAGAGGGACATGATGAACAACCAAATTAAAATCCTCACCAAACTGATGAACAACCAAATTGCTGAACTGCTTGAAGGCTAGAGTAGCATTAGGATCCATAAATCAACATTCATAAGCTTGAAATTAACTAAGCTACTCGAGCTCCCAAGGATCTAGAAATGCTATAGATCTGGATTAGGATAAAGAATTACCTCTGGTAGCTCAAAATCAAGGAGAAGATCAACTATCTCTCACAAGTCCAGAAACTGTCTGGATCTGGCATAGCGAAAAAATGACAACAATTGTCCAGGATAAACTGCTCCAAAATTTATGAAATTAGATAGGAACACTTGCACACACAAGGGAAGATACTTTGAAAAATTGGAGCCAAAAATCATTCTGGATCGCTCCAAAAAAATTGTCCAACCGAAAGCTGCTGTAGGTGGATCTCCAAAACTGAGCAAGTCAATCGCCTTGCCTCTATTGAAACGATCCACACACCAAACAATCTTCCAATTTCTCCTCACTAGAAGCTGGAGTTAGAGAGGAGAAATGAGGCAGAGGAGGCTAATTTTTAGGTTGGGAAGAAGAAGGAATGCAAAGCTTCAGCTCAGGATGCAATGCATAGAGAAAGAGAGTTTAGAGGGAATGCAAGAATCTAGTTCTCACACTTTTCAGCAGCTAATTTCAAATTGTGCATGCTCTCTATATCTATATATAGAGGGTGGATAGTTGGCATGGATCCTCAGGTTAGCGGACTAATAATATACATTAGCATACATGGGAGAATTGACCACTACCGACTTGCCACTACAGCTATCTATTGAATTCTCTAGAGGGTCTTCATTACCTTGTTCTCTAACAAGCACCCACTAACATGAACCCGTATCTCATATAGATTGCTGATGGAATGGAGCAATTTCCAACTCTTGGATTTATGCATCATTAGTGCAAGTCTATCCGGATCTTAGATGCCCTGTCTCAAAAGATCTTATAACTTGGAAGTTTTAAGATCATGACCGTGTAATACTTATTCCATGCTCATCAAACCAAGTCTCATAGTCATGCGTGATCTAAGGGCTTCATCCAAATGCAAGTGAAGTAATATGAAGCATAAGATGAAGATGGCCATATAAAGAATATCATTCAATCAAGATTGTTTTACAAGGAAATAACTTTTACAAGGCCAATCCGATTGGCTTGCCAAACACTATTCTAACACTTCTTCCAAAAATAATTTTGCCAACTCAAAGTGGCTTCGTCAAAGAGAGGCTTCTATCAGACAACATCTTACTGGCGTAAGAACTCAATCACGGCAATGTGAAAAAGGTGAAGAAGCCAATACAATGCTTAAGCTAGATATGGAGAAGGCATATGACGGAGTGAGATGGAGATTTCTTTACATCAGGTTGAAAAAATTGGGGTTTCTTGACCAGTAGATAAGCCATGTTACAAGAATTATGGAAGGTTTAGGGTTCAAGGGCCTTTTTTTTTTTTTTTGAAAAAGCCGCCTATGCCATGGTGGGTGGTTTGGCATAGACCCTTACTGTGTATATTATGAAAATAAAAGTGGAACATCAAGGAAAAAAGGTAAATAATAAGGAGTAATCCTACCTTACATATGGCCTACCTTTATTGTAAGACTATTTATAGAACTAAGTTGTGAAAACTATTCAATCTCCCCTACACAATTAGCTAGTATTATAATTTGAATGTAAATGGAACAACTCCACATGTGGGTTTGATGGTAAGAAGCTTGCTTTCATTCTACATGGGTCTAGGTTCGAATCCAATCCAAAATAATTTTGGTCAATTGTCAGTCCATGCCCTGGCCCAATTCGGACCCATTCACCATCAGCCTAGAGTCTCTCTAGCCAACCTATTCACAACTCATTTTCTTCCAGCCCAAAGCCAATCCATTCAGGTAGTTGAAAAGGGCCCACACCCATCCGGAGCTTCAGCCCATCAAGCTTCTAACTTTTATGGACTTAACAACAGTTTCTCAATAATCTCAGCCCATAAAGCTTTTATTTTTTACGAGCACAATAACAGTTGCTCAAGTATCTCAGCCCATCCAATAGCCCAATTTTACCCTTCACTAGCATTTCGCCATGCAAGGTTCTGTAGCTCCTGCAACTTAGTACAAAATCTGGATAGCACAATTAGTATTTTAATCCAATTAAAAATTGTGATACATAAGATCATTTAACAAATATCATTTACCTGGATATATAGCATAGCTAACCGATCATATTTTGTGATTCCAATAATATCACCACTCAATTCATCCTTCACCATGACATGGGAGGACTAAGAATTGCAAGCCATGTTGGCCAACCAATTTGCTGCCATATTTGCTTCTCGGTAAACATGAGAGATTTTGTAGTTAGGGTAGTTCATTACCAATTCTTAACAATGTGTGCTGATATTCCCATGCAGCATCATGAGATTTTTCAATCCATCGAATGATGACCATTGCATCAACTTCAAACCAAATGTTGTTGATATTCCAGTCTTTATATAATTCTAACCCATGATCCAATGCAATTAGTTTAGCCATGCAATTTGTGGTGTTACCTAGGAAGTGGTAATATGTCCCAGCACACATCTTCTTTGTTGTTATGAATCAATCCTCCCATGCCTAATGGCCCTGAATTATCGCGAGACGTGCCATCGGAGTTCAATTTGACCCAATGTTTATCAGGTCTGTGCCATATCACTTTAATAATTTTACTCATTTTTTCCAACTAAAACTAAAACCCTAGCTTTCTGTCCGCGGTTAAGTCCCCATGCCACATCTCTATATACATGATGTTTATTTTTTCAAGAAGTTTTAGGTGCTGTAAGATTTGCCAATAATTTGGGAAGCTTTAAACTCTTTCGAGCGGTGTTTTGCATCATTTCTAGCAACCCGTATAACCCAGCAACCCAAAAGTGGGACAATCTTCCTTACATGGTTTCTATGTACTTGAGGGGTAGTTAATTTTTAGTAGCTCAGGAAGTGCACAATGCTAGTGGTTTGAGGAATGTTAATATTAAATATCTGAGCAAAATACTCCCAGACTTTTGTGGTTTCATCACCTTCAATGAACAAATGTTTGATTGATTCAACATTGTTGCAGCAAGCACGTTTGGATGCCATTTGAATTTCTCTGGACTGCAAATTTTCATCCACTGGGAGCCAGCCATTGATCAACCTCTATAAGAAAATAAACATTGTGGTAGTCACTTGTGGGCACCAAATTTCTTGGAATAAACGGTGAGATGGCCTAGCTTTTCTAAAACACTTCCATGTTTCCTTGAACGAGAACATCCCATTGTTGGATAGCTTCCACATGATTCTATCTTTATCCTATAGGGAGATAGGAACCTTGCAAACACGCTGTACTAACAGTTCTTAGAGAACATGATAGAGTTTTTGAGAATCCTATGCACTATCACGCCAAAAGAACATCACACTCATACGCCTCCATTTATCTCGGGGGACAAACATCTTGAGGGAGCTTCCCCAAGCTAATTATCAAACTAAAAGAAGACATCCCCTTTTCCTAAGTTCCAAATGCATTGAGCATCGGCTTTCTCCTAAAGTTTACAAAGCCTTTTCCACATGGAGGATGCATAATAGGGAACCTTCTCCCATAAGGGGTGGAAGCAAATGCAGTATTTTGCAGCTAGAAATTGAGCACAAAGCAATTTTTGAAGACGAAATTGCCACCAAAGCTTCTATTGAAATACTGTGACGATAACCTCAACGTTCCTCACTTCGATTCTGTCTTTCTCAATCGAATAACATAATTTATTCCACTTAGCCCAGTCTATTTTATTTTGACCTCCGTATGAGCCCCAAAAAAATCTAGAAAAGATCATTTCAATCTATCCAAGGATGCATTTTAGGGGGTCAATAACCTATAAAAGATATAGCGACATGGCACAAAGGACTCTCATAATGAGCAGTAAGTAGCCATCGTGAGATAATAGAACCTTCTCCCAGCCTACAATCTTATTTTTAATTTCTGAATAAGTTCACTAAAGGGAGAGCTTTTCTTGTTGCCAACATAGAGTGGTGCCCCAAGGTAAGTAATAGGAAGTAACTTATATGAAAACCCCATGGTTCTCTTGATACATTGTACATTCATACTTAACACCTTCTTATCAACAATGAATACACTTTTCTCCACACTAATTTTCTGCCCTGGATACAGCTTCATAGTGCTTCAGAAATACCATAACCTTTCTCAAGCTTACCTCAGTGCTATTAGTGAATATGATAACATCATCCGCAAAGGCTAGATGCGAGATTACTGGTGAACCTCTTGTCCATATCTCATTTTGGGGTGCAACTAAGGATAAATAATGCAGGTGATAGAGGATGGCCTTGCCTTAACCCTTTCGTTGACTTGAAAAACCTTGCACTTTCACTATTAATCAAAATGGTGCAGTATAAATTTTCAACAAGTTGCATGACATGCATAACTCATTCCATAGGATACCCTAATTTCAGCAATATGGTAGAGAAAAACTTTCATTGAACTTTATCAGAGGCCTTCTCCATGTCCAACTTTAGTAAAACATTAATTTCCTATCATTTTCTACTGATGTAGTAGACTAGCTCTTGTGCCAGTAGAATATTATCAGAGATGAGCCTTCCTTTTACTGACCCACTCTGTGATGGTTAGATAATATTCAGTAATATGTCTGCAATTTGCTTGTTCAGCAACTTGGGTAAGATTTTTGATACCACATTGCAGAGACTGATCAGTCGCTATTTTTTCTAAGTTGAAGGGTTGCATATTTTAGGAATAAAAACCATCGAGGTGGCCATGAAGTTTTGCGGGGGAGGAGACCCAGCAAAGAAATCCATCACCGCTTCATAAAATGTCTTTTGCAATAATCTCCCTATAATATTATAAAAGAGGGTCAAGAACCCATCCGGGCTAGCTGCACTATCTAGGCACATGTCCATAAATACTTTTTTCACATCTTCCTTCATTAGCACCCTACGTAAGTGTTGCTGTTGTTCTTGGGTTAGAAGCTAAGGGATTATTTCATGGGAATTAGCATCATGACTCTCAATTCCCGGGGCAAGAATTTGATGAAAGTATATCTTAGCCAAGTCCTTAATGTGCTAAGGGTGAGTTATCAATTTATCCTTATCCACAATCTGGTGGATATGGGCTTGGTTCCTCTTTTTTTCACCATTGCGTAGAAAAATTTGGTGTTTTGTTCATCTTCTTTAATCCATTTGCATGCCACCTTCTGTCTCCAATAAGTTTTCTCAATCGACAGTGCACGAGTGAGCTCAGCCATTGCTTTATTAAGAGCAATAAGATTTTGATCCTAAGGGTTGGAGTCATACTTAGTTACCTGGAAGATGTTCTTTCTTGCATGGCGACATTCTTTTTAGCCTACTTAGTTACCTGTAAGATGTTCTTAGAGACTGTTTTATTCTAATCTTTTAGTCGATCCTTAATTAGATACAACTTTTGCTGAAGCTTAAACATTCTTGATCCCCTAACTGGGAAGCAACAAATCGATATCACGAACTCAAGAAATTCATGGTGCTTTCACCACATACTTTAGAAGCTGAATGAGGACGACCCTCTACGAAAGCACATACTTTGGAAGCTGAATGAGGACGACCCTCTATCTGTAGCCCTACTATTGCTAGAAGAAGGGGGCATTAGTTAGATATTAATCTATTGAGGTGTTGAATTCTTGTATGAGGGAATGCCTAAAACCAGTTACTGGATTACACAAATCGATCATGCCTTTACCACAGCCTACTATGCGTCCATGTGAACTGAGCACCTTCAAAAATACTATCCAGCAAGCTACGTTCTAATAGTGCATTCCAAACTCCTGCATTGCTCTTACTCTTAGAGCAGCCCCACCTGCTCTTTCCTTAGGTCAAAGTACAATATTAAAATCGCCGCCCACAAGCCATGGTTTCTGGTTAGAGCTAATATTTTGTAAAACGTCCCATAGGTGCCTTCTTTCTGCTCTTGAGTGTTTAACATAGACCTTTGTACACAGTAAACCTTTGGGCCAATGAGCATTAGTGACTCTCATATGCATGGCTTGTTCATGGTCAAAAAGTACCTTAACTTGTGTTTCATCCCTAGTAAAACACCAGATTTAATTATTCATGTTCGCCACCACATGGTTAAAGCTAAAGCAGCGGAGGAAGTATTCTGAGTGAAGGCAGACTTTAAGTTAAATTAGGACCAGCATGAATGGTTTATGGACTCTACAAAATCTCCAGACATGTTTTTGTTTAATTGGGGCACCTACACCCTTAATATTCCAGATGATAACACTCATTCAGGGGATGATGGGGTTGATATGGATAATGCTTTTGTAAGGCTTCGAGTTTGCACTCTATGAACAATCACTCTCTATTTCCTAGAGACAGGGAACCCAGTTCTTGTACCCTTAGGTGAGTTATCACAAGATTTAGCATGCTTACTCAATGCTAACTTTGCATCTTTGAAGAGTTCTGAATCCTACATCCTGGATTCCTCAGATTCATTTTCCTCAAAATGTATTTCATGGCTTGTATCCCATAAATGATCTAATCCATGTGAGGAAGAGATCTCACGAGATATTTTAGCATCAACACATCCAGCCATAAATTCCTTGTCACCCACAAAGGAGTTGATCTCATTACTATCTTGTCAGCCACTGATAGACTGCTCATTAATGCTTCCATGTGCTGAAGTAATTTCACCAGCCATCACATTTTTTGTCCTAATTACCTGCTTGGCTTGATCAAAAATTCTAGAGACCGGAATAGGAAATTCATCGCCGGAGCTTGCCTCACTTAGAATATCATATCTATTATTAGAGTTCCTCCTAGATCCAACCGTTGAGTCTTTAGTTTAGCTTCCAGTATGCTTCCAGCACCTTGAAATGACCTATTCCGATATCTAGGAGCGGGTGTGAACCCATCATTATTCCCAATATACATAACGAAGGCCATCTCAGTATCTCTCTGTTCACTATTAAGGAACCTCTTCTGTTCATTCTCTAACGTGCGAGGAGGATTATTCCTTGCTAATCTTGAGGTATTTCTATTCTCGTAGGAATTTTCCACCCTATGCCCCATATACTTATAGTGGGTGAAAAATTTAGGGACATTCTCATAAACAATTTTATGCCTCAAAGTCTTAGATTCGACAACAATATTGATGAAGTTTGGGTGCTCTTTAGTAACATCAAGCTCAACATATACTCTAGCAGAACTGAATCTAGATTTATTAATTGTGGCTTCATCCAAGCGAAGTAGCCTTCTAATCATATTTGCAATTGTATGAAGGGACTTTCTTTCAAAAAAATGTATGGGCAGCCCTGGGAGCAAACTGGGGCAATCGACAATTCAAATCAGGGCTCAAAATCAGGAGTGCAAAAGGTTTAGATTCAGTAGTTTTCTGCTCTATATCCTTATCTTTCTCAACTGTTCATTCTTCTCCTTTTGAATTGTCTACAATTTTATGCCATTCCTCAAAGTAATAGCCCTGCAATAGTCCCTGTCTTCTGTTTTCTAATTTATGATTCATCTTAGTATCACTCGAAAGAGTTCCCTATTGTCTCATTCAAATAGACTAGCCAGTTGTCCCATTTGCATTTCCAATATATATTCATTATTCTTGGCATGTGTTATATGTACATCTCTTCTAATATGGCTTCTTTTTTTTGTTGGTGGTTTTATTTACCTATGAAAACTTTGTTGCTTCATGATAAGTTCGGGTGTTATCTCCATATAGGACTATAAGTATTTGAAAATGGGATGTTGTGGCACCTATTGAAGTTCACAATATACGCTATTTCCAAAAACTAATCACTTGATACGTATCTCCACAAACTTCACAGAAGAAAAGATTCACTCTGAAAGGTCTTCTGTTAGCATAGGGGTTGGAAAATATAGTCTCCTTTGAAGCGTAAAATCTCAAAATGAAGTTGAAGGTCATCTGTCAACATGAAGTCATGGGAAAACTTGTCTATCAAAGTGAACCTGATAATCATTACTTAAATACTCAATTTCCTCTTTTGAGAGAAAAAAAAAATGCAAGGCTGTCATTAACAAGGCTGTGGCACAATAAAGTGTCTAAGTGGGGATATGGAAGAGAAGGTGCTGGCACAATAGGGAGGATAAGATGGTAATGCTTATGTAGTGACCTTAAGGCCCCCAAGCTGCTCAGAATTAGAATGAGCTCCTTGAAACCAAAGAAATTTGGTAAATATTTTATTCTGCATATGTAATTATGATCAAGTACATTATGAATCCCAAATTATTCTACCATTAATAGTTAGATAAAGATGATATATTATATTTATTAGCATATTGAACAAGAGTAGAAAATGATGAAAAAAATAATTTTTATTGTAAGTAGCATTCTTGGATATATGAGTTAAATTGAACATTATCTCGAAGTTATTTTTTGCAATTTAACTTCTCTGAACTAAAATCAATGCAACATCATTGAAAAGTTGCTAGAGGAGTTTATCATGAGCAATAGTAGTTTATGTTGGAAGCAGAATGTTAATGTTCGATTGAATCAAATCTATATATTATGTTTGCGTAATGTCTATACTATACTATTGATGTTGAGCCTCAGTACAAATAATAAAAGGGGTATAGGAAAAAAAAATATTAAATGTAATAATATATAATATTTTATTTATGAACTAATATAATGTGAAATAAATGTTTATTATTCTAATATTTAACTTTGGGTTAATATGTGATAAAAGTTGTTAAAAACTCAAATTTAATTCGATATTTTTTATACAACTTTGTAAAATATTTTTTATACAATCTAAAAGGAAAAAAAAATTAAAACATATTAATTTAGGTCTGATTTTTTTTTTTTTTGAATTTCAAAATTTCACTTAATTCGAATATAATATGAACTAGCAAAGATCCTATAGAATAGTAAATCGAATTCAGATCTGATTTTCAATAATTAAATTTAGATATGACTAATTCGATTCGAGCCAGCATCGTTGTTTCATAATTAAGAGTAAATCCTAATGTTACTCAAGTGAAACACCATCAAGAAGAAAGTACTAAGAAATACAAGTCCTGTTTCATAATTGTGGTTGGGAGGGATTTTTGAGCATGAGGATGCATGCAACAAAGTTGAATTAAATGTATGTGCATATAACTCCAAAAAATAAACA